>OU342652.1:13886064-15275197 GCA_910589605.1 Chrysoteuchia culmella
CCTCTACGGAGGTACTGCGCATGCGCGGTGGCACCCGCGTTCCCGCCATGTCTTAAATGTTGTGGAAAATACAGGCAGTCAGTTTCTAGCAACCAAACTCTTTCATTTCGCTCTGCCCGCGTATTTAACAGTGGCGACGAGGAACCCGCGATTTCATAAAGTTTAAGCAGTTTTTCAGTCAAAATCATCATGACTAGTGTACAATTTGGATTTCTTAATACCTTCGACCACAATGTACAAACATGGAAATCTTATCGTGGTCGACTCTTACAATATTTTGTAGCCAACGACATAGATGATAAAGCCGACTCCACGGGCAAAAGACGAAGAGCGATTCTCCTAAGCGCCCTCGCTGAGGGAACTTACAAGCTGGCAACTGATCTCGCATTACCTAAAGAGATCACAGAAGTACCGTATGAAGATATATTATCAATTCTAGACCGTCATTTCACTCCAAAACGAGTGGGATTCGGTGAGCGTCACAAGTTTTACGAAGCATCGCAACAGCCGGCGGAATCCCACTCGCAATGGGCAGCGAGATTGCGCGGGCTTACGGCCCATTGTGATTTTTTAAATGTAGAAGAGGCACTTCGTGACAAGTTTATAATGGGAATGCGTCCTGGACTCGAAAAAGAAAAACTATATGCACAAAGTTTAAAGGAGCTAACTCTATCAAAAGCCTTAGAATTGGCGGAAAACTTAAGTTGTGTTCGCGCGACAGCGGCCGCTACCTCGGGCAATGACCTCGCGTTCGGCGCTGGCCCGGATAATAATAATATTTACAGCATTACAAAAACGGGAAGAAATGAAAGTGAACGTAAAAAGTGTAGTGTTTGTGGATATTATAATCATAAAGTGTCGGAATGTAAATACGCGAACTACGTTTGTAAAAAGTGTAATGTAAAAGGACATTTACGTAGAGTTTGTTCGAAAGTGCATTATGTTGAATTAAAGAAAAATGATAAAGGTGACGAGGACGACGGTAAGCAAGTTATTTGTAGTATTCGTTCTAGAAAGGGGGAGCCCATGGTGGAAACGATACTTATCAACAAAATTCGATTTAAATTCGAAGTTGACAGCGGATCCGGAGTGACTGTAATTTCTGAAAAGTATTACAAAGAGCATTTTAAAGACGTGCCATTGTCAATGGCGCGTAAGCAATTAATGACTTATAACGGAAGGAATTTATCGTGTATAGGTATTATTCGTTTACCCATTACATACGTAGGGCAAACACATGAAATAGATTTTTATATAGTCCGTAACGGCGGCCCGCCGCTCTTAGGTAGAGATTTCATTTCACGATTTAAATTACAATTAATGCCAATTAATTATTGCGAAGAAATTGATTCTATAGTAAAGCATTTACAGTTAACTTACAGTGAGTTATTTTCGGATAAGTTAGGTACATTTAACAAATATAAAATTAAATTATTATTACAAGAGAATGCGAAACCGATTTTCTTTAGAGCGCGTCCCGTTGCGTTTGCTTTGCGAGATAAAGTTGGAAAAGAAATTGATAGATTGGTTGAGCTAGGCATTCTCGTTCCGACAGAACACTCTGACTATGCGTCACCCATAGTGCCAGTGCTGAAACGCGATGGGTCAGTTAGATTGTGTGCTGATTATTCTGTAAGCATTAATAAACAGTTACTGATAGAACAATATCCTTTGCCCACAATCAACGAATTGTTCTCTAGGCTTCACGGCGGTCAACAATTCACTAAATTAGACTTGTCTATGGCTTATAAACAATTTGTTTTGGATGAGGAGTCCCAGGCACTAACTTGCATTAATACTCATCGAGGGTTGTATAAATATACGCGTTTGGCATTTGGTTTAGCGTCAGCTCCCGCTATTTTTCAGAGGGCTATTGAAAATGTTCTATCGGGCTTAGAAGGAGTACTGTGTCTGATGGACGATATTCTTGTCACAGGTGCTGATAGTCGTCAACATTTAGATAGATTAAACGCAGTTTTGAAACGATTACAAGATGCAGGGTTAACCTTGCAAAATGACAAATGTGAGTTTTTCAGGGATGAGATCAGTTATTTAGGTTATATTATTACTAAGGATGGACTAAAAAAGTCACCTGAAAAGATAAAAGCTATGGTGGAAGCTCCCATACCATGCAATGTGAGTCAATTACAGTCGTTTTTAGGTTTAGTTAACTACTACCGTTGTTTTGTACCGAATGCTTCTATGATACTAAGTCCTTTATATGAGTTATTGAAAAAAAATTGCAAATGGAAGTGGTCTCACGAGCATGATGTAGCGTTTAGAGAAATAAAAGCTATACTTACCTCTGGAAAAGTTTTAGCTCATTTTAATCCTAAGGCACAGTTAATTTTAACTGTAGATGCATCGCCTACCGGTCTGGGTGCGGTTTTATCTCAAATCGATTCGGACGGTATTGAAAGGCCGATATCATATGCGTCGCGCACCTTAAATTCCGCGGAAAAGCGTTACGCCCAAATCCAGAAGGAAGCTACTGCTATAATTTATGGTGTGCGCCGTTTTCATCAATATTTATACGGTAAATCTGAACCCTTTATACTACGAACGGACCACAAACCCTTAATATCCATTTTTGGTCCGTACAAAGGTATTCCGGAAGTGTCTGCGAATAGGCTGCAGCGGTACGCATTGTTTCTTTCTGGCTATAACTACAAAATTGAATATATACGCAGCACGGATAATAACGCAGCAGACTATCTATCTCGTGCTGGCGCCCCGCTCACATTCGCGAACCCTTCCGAGCAATGTGACGGAATTGAGTTAGCATGCGATCGCGCTACCTTTGTGTGTTTTGTAGTAGACGGTAGCATGCCGATCACCCTGATTCAATTACAAGAAGGAACTAAAAAGGACGACATTCTAAAGCGAGTTGCTAATTATATCATAAATGGGTGGCCGGCAAAAGTTAACGACACACGATTGAGACCGTTTTATCTATGTAGATCTCAATTATCATTAGAAAATGGGTGTATTATGAGAGGACACAAAGTAGTTATTCCCGAATGTTTTTATGATAAAGTTTTAAGTGAGCTACATTCATCCCATCTAGGTATTGTAAAGACCAAAGCAGAGGCCCGCTCTAAATTGTGGTTTCCGGGAATAGACCAAGCTCTGGAGAGAATTATAAACTCTTGTGAGGTGTGTATCCAGTTACGACCAACCCCACCTCGTGCCCCACCATCTCAGTGGGAATTCCCGCCAAACCCTTTCAATAGGATACACATAGATTTTTTAGGACCAATAAAAGGCTGTGTTTATTTAGTTATAGTCGATGCTTATAGCAAGTGGCCGGAGGTATACAATATGACGAACACAAGTTCCTCTAGTGCGGTGATTGAAAAGCTTTGCGATTACGTATCAAAATTCGGATTACCTAAAACGTTAGCAAGTGACAATGGCACGGCTTTTTGCTCACACGAGTTTGAAAATTTTTGTTCATCAAATGGAATTAAACACATTACATCACCAGAATACCATCCCTCTAGTAACGGTCAAGCAGAAAGTTTCGTCAAAATTGTAAAAAAAGGAATAAAATCTTGTTTAATGTGTAGTCGTACTGCGAGGGATGCTAGACTAAAATTATTAAAGTACCTAATGGATTATCGTAATTCTATCCACTCTACCACTGGCTTATCCCCTGCTGAAATCGTGTTTGGTCGTCAATTAAGAACACGGTTAGATTTAATAAATCCCAAACCACCGTCATCCTTGTCACCGGATCTTTCTAATGTTGTCAAACAAAAACAGTGTATGCACAATAATACAAAAGGAAAGGATAAAACTAAGTTGTTAAACATAAATGACCCTATATTGTTTAAAAAGTTTGTGAATGCTAAAAACTATACGTGGTGTGAAGGCATTATAGTAAAACGATTAGGGAAAGTAATGTATTTAGTAAAAGACATTGTCAATTCACGGTGTTATTATAAAAGACATTTAAACCAATTGGTCTTATTTAAGAGGACGGTTAAAAATAATGAAAGAATGAACATAGCCTCACCAGTATCGTCATGCCAGTCGTTATTAGAAGAGCCAGTGATGGCGCCACCCGCCATTTCGTTGCTCATTAAGCTCACCGATTCCTGGGACTGCGTTTAGTGACACATCGTTGTCTCGATCTTCTGATGTCATATCGCCTAGACAATCGCCTGAATCAAGTAAAAGCGTGGCCGGAGGGGGAAAGGAGACGTAGACGTACCGGACATCACCCCGTCGTCGTCGTCGCAGGAACGCGACAACATAGAAACTCAAGCAACAACAGAAAAAGAAGTACAAGAGGCGCATGGCATTGACGTAGAACAAGCTTCAACAAGATTGTTACGTAACCGTCCCCGTATAGATTACAGCAAATATTTGTAGACTTATATATTTTAGCTATGTTATAGTAAGACTCTAGAGGGAGGAATGTTATATATTTTAATCTATGGCATTGGGTACGGAGGTACTGCGCATGCGCGGTGGCACCCGCGTTCCCGCCATGTCTTAAATGTTGTGGAAAATACAGTGTGAGCAAAAAGTTGTTGCTCAGGAAGCAGAACCACGTAGAAACAAACACCGTATGTTTTCAAATTGTATTTGCCAATAGAATTGTACAACTTCTTAACATTTCTGTTCCAACAATCGACAAAAGCGAGGGAAAAATTATATATATATATCTTTTCTTTTTTTTACTTGACTTGTTTTTTTTTTACGGAAATCTAGCATATACAGCCACATGAATATGAATCAATTATTATAATTATAATGCTTGCAGGATGATTATTATACAATTAACACATTCTAGTCTCATATATCATTTCTTTACATTCGGCCAATTCTGACAAGGTACGCGTCCCTGCGTACTTCTCGTAGATAATAAAGTTATTATGATTAAAACGCAAAACATCACTATTAATATTATGTGGAAGTACATAATATAGATACATTTTAAACGACTGTCTAAATAATTGAATATAATTTTACATTTTCTTATTTTACCTTTCTATAATCAAGTTCATTAACCTTTTTTTTATTATATTTTATTTTTATTTTAGATTACACACTTAAGCGTGTTAATAGATCGATATTTATTTATGATAATTTTATAACTTAACAAGGGCTTAATACCCTAAATGCATCAATAATAGTATAAATCATAATTTTGTATTTTACAAGACCACTAAGGATTAATCATAAATAACGTTTAATTTATAAGTCATAATATGCACTTATAAATAAGTAAAAATATACTACGCCACTCAGGGCTAAACATCATTAAGGCAAGTTATATATAACGCCACTCTGGGCTAAACGCCATTAAGGCTAGTTACATACAACGCCACTCTGGGCTAAACGCTATTAAGGCAAGTAACATACAACGCCACTCTGGGCTAAACGCCATTAAGGCTAGTTGATACAACGCCACTCTGGGCTAAACGCCATTAAGGCAAGTAACATACAACGCCACTCTGGGCTAAACGCCACTATGGGCTAACCGCCATTAAGGCTAGTTCCATACAGCGCCACTTTGGGCTAAACGCCATTAAGGCTAGTTCCATACAGCGCCACTTTGGGCTAAACGCCATTAAGGCTAATTTAATTACAAACAACGCCACTCTCGGCTACACGCTGTTGAGGCTATTTACAACGCCACTTTGGGCTAAGAATCACTAAAGCTAGTGATAAACAACGCCACTGTGGGCTATTATTAGTATAATTAGGTTTACACACAGACACTAAAGCATGATTTATACATAATGTATAATAAACAACGAATACAAAAACTTATAAATAAATATATCAATCTAACTTTCCTCGACATCAGTATCGCTCTCCATGGGGTCATTGGAAAAAACAAGCCAAGGATGAATTTTGTCCACCGCAAATACTGACTTGTACGCTTGCCTCCCATCCCGACGCGTAATTGGCGTATCTTCGACGACTTCATACCTATCGTTGTCGAGGACTTTTACGATTCTGTATGGCCCACTACATTTAGGCACCAATTTTTTACTCTGCCCAGGTACAGAATTACCTAGCTCTCTTTCAACACGCACCAAATCGCCAACATTGTATTTTGTTGCCTCTTTCCTACTATCATCGAAGCGGGATTTCTGTTTAATTTGTTCGCGTCTCATTTTGCTAGTCGCTTCCTCTCTAATTTCATTTCGGTCAAGATTTTTGTGAGCCTCTGACACTATTGCATTCATAACACCATCTGAAGCACCCGTTGGAGCTACACCAAAAAGTAGCTCCGCCGGAGTCTTTCCGGTGGCCTTATTTACGGTGTTATTGAGGCCCCATTGTACTTTGGGTATGGCGATATCCCATTCATTATCAGGCCTTCCATGATTAGTGGCAGCCAGAACATCTAAAATAGTGCGATTATATCGCTCTATTTGACCGTTGGCCCTCGGAGTTGCCACGGCATTCAATACATGAGATAATCCCCGTTCTTTAACAAATTCAGCAAAAGCGTGACTAGTAAAACTTGTACCTCTATCTGTGATTAGGCGCCTAGGCGTACCAAATAACGAAAAGTATTCTTCAAACACTGCGATGGTCGTTTTTGTTTTACAATTTTTGACGGGTTTAATAACAAAAAATTTTGTATATGAATCAATTATCGCCAATATATATACATTTTGCCTTTTACTCACCGGGAATGGTCCACAGTGATCCGCATGCAAAGTGTCAAACGGTCTATCAGGTTTTGGAATAGGGTGTAACATGCCCTCCTTAGGGCCGCTAGGGATTTTGTTAAGGGCACAATGCAAACATGCTTTGCAATACTTTTGAACGAATCTACGCATTTTTTTGAACCAGTAAACCAGTAACCCGAAATGCCCAACACTGTCGTGGTTATTTCTCAAGATCTGCCACCTTACAGCTTTTGGCACAACCCAGAGTAAATTCACTGTTTCGCCATCCTTCACTATTCGATACAGTTTATTATTTTTTATGGTAAAATTACTTTTTATTTCAACTATATTGTCATTGGTAGGGTCCTTAAGAATTTCAACTGTTCTTTTTAGCTCTGGATCAGATTGTTGAACCGTTTGTAGCCAACGTTCATCAGTACCAGCATTTACTTCATCAACGTTAATTCGGAATACATTAATGTCGTCATCAATTAACAGATTACCCTCAGCATTAATAGGGTTCCTACTTAATGCGTCAGAGCCAGGACGATATTCAATATTGAAATCGTACTCCTGCATAGCAATCCACCACTTGGCAATCCGGGGAACCAAATCCTTTTTAGTCATCGTGTACCTTATTGCAATACAATCAGTCACGATTGTGAAAGTTATGCCAATCAGATACACGCGAAATCTGCTTAGAGCAGTGACAACAGCAAGGGTCTCCAGCTCATACGCATGAAATTTTTGCTCTTCGGGGGAGGTCTGTCGGCTGTAATATGCTACAGGTTGGAGACCTTTTCCTGCGTTTTGCATGAGTATTGCAGCCAAGCCTAGTTTGCTTGCGTCTGTATGCACCTCCAGCCGAGCTGTAGGGTCATACAGAGCAAGAACAGGCCGACTGGATAAGATGTCTTTTAAAGATTGGAACGCATCCACTTGTTCAGATTCAAAACGCCATGGCTCATTTTTTTTTGTTAGCATGGTGAGTGGTCTTGCAATAACAGAAAACTTTGGGACAAATTTCCTAAAGTAACTCGCAAGACCAACGAACTGGCGAATTTCATGTACGTTCTTTGGTTTTGGGAAATGTCTCACGGCATTAATTTTATGAGAACCTGGTCTTATACCATCTTTGGTAATCTCATATCCCAAGTATTCGATATTTTGCTGAAAAAAGACACATTTTTTCAAGTTCAACGTTAGTTTAGCTCGTCTCAAGAGATCAAAAACTCTTTCAAGTTTTTCCAACCCTTCTTGAATGGTCTTTGAAGCCACCAACAAGTCGTCCATGTAGGCAAGAACCAGATTTTCGCCTACTCCATTAAGCATCGTGTTGATGGTTCGTTGAAACACACTTGGGGCATTTGTCAGTCCGAACGGCATTCGATTGAATTCGTATAATCCGTTCGGCGTGACAAATGCCGTCAACTGTTTACTTTCTTCGGCTACTGGCACCTGGTAGTACCCAGAAGCGAGATCCAAACTCGTGAAATACCGATTGCCCCCCAAACAATCGAGTTTGTCCTCTATGCGCGGGAGAGGGTATTTGTCCTTTAGTGTTTTCCGATTAAGGGCTCGGTAATCAATGCACAGACGTTTTTGACCATTCTTTTTACTAACTAGCAACACTGGACTAGAGTACGATGATTTACTTTCACGAATTATACCGTTTTTGAGTAAATCATCTATAATTACCGATAATTGCTCTTTTTCTTTATGTGACATGCGATATGGGTTATAAGCTACAGGTTTATCATCATTTAGTTTAATTGTCATTTCTGCTAAGTCCGTCTTACCAAGTTCAGAAAGATCCAACGCAACGCAATCCCGATATCTGTGTAAAAGTTCATGTATCTTATTTGTTTCCGTCTCTGAAAGTTGAGTTCCCACCACTATGTCTTCGGTAGGCAACGGTCGAATATTCTGTTCGTTAGAAATTGTGGTTAAATTAATACTAGGTTCCTTTACTTCATTATACCCAGAACCTCGAGCTAAAGGATGACTTTCAGAAAAACTAAGTGCAGAGGCAGCTGCATTCGCTATCATTATAAAACCGATACTATCATTAAAAGAGTATAATCCAGGTAAAACAATGTAATTTCTAAAGGAACAAAATCCAGGGGATACATATAGCGACCCCGTGAAATGACTTTCTGTGCAAACCACAACGGGAGACGCTGAATGAGGTTCAACTGTACATTCAGTCCGTGTAAGGAGTCTAATTTTATTATCAATAGGAATGCACTCTTCACTTGGCGCGGAATAAAACAGAAGATTCTTGGATGTCTTTATCATAAGCAAATTAGGGATTTCGGTAAATGTTTGTCCTATGAGAATGTCGACTGACATATAATGATCAGCAACTATTACCAAGTCAATTTTCGCTTCAACTTCGTCGACTTTTACCAAACCATTTACTGTACCTAGAGGTCTGACGCTCGCATTACCAAAACCCTTAAGATTGGGTAATTGGGTTTTATATTCCCACTGACCATAAATATCTTTAGCTACCGTTTCCTTAACTATACAGCAATTACTGCCTAAGTCAATAAATGCACGTTTTAATATACCATCAATATATACTTGTCAAATTTTTCGACATCTCTCTCATTAGATTGAATCTGAACAACATCATCATCATTTGTTTGAATATGCATAATCGTCTTATCACTACTTGAATTAGATGTAACTATTGGGTGGTTTTTATTGTTGTCGTACACAGTAGTCGCGTTTTGAGATGGAGGGAGGCGACATTCATTACTTGTGTGTCCAACTCGTCGACAATTGTTGCATCTTTTCATTGGTTTAGTACAAAATGGACGAATATGTCCTACCTGTCCACAATTAAAACAAGTCTTGTCGGTTTTTGAGGAGTCGGAACTAGTATGTGTCGGTATAGTTCTAAACTCTCTATTATAAGGGACCTTCCGTTTTTTAATATTGTAATGACTATCAGTTTGTGAAATTGTTTTTAAATAAGAAAACAATTGTTCCGGTTCCTCAAATCGGCACGAGTTTGCACTCATTCTTACGAATTTATCGTCTATACCATGCACTAGACACCCTACAGCCTTTCGTCCGATAATTTCGCATCTGTGTATTAGACTCATTTTATCATAATAGTAAATATCTAATGCTTGTCCTATTTTACATCGTAATTGTAACATTTTTTGTTTTTGTTTTTTGTAGATCTCCGTAATTCTCTGTGGAAGGAAACGCTGCTTTCAATTTTTCCATCCATTGCTCCCATGTAAACAAAACAGATGGGAGTCCCTGATACACCGTTTCGCCAAACCAGATAATTTTGCTAAAGCATAGTGAGACACCTGGGTGCCGTTCCATGAATAAATTTTTGCACATTCATTGACCTTGTGTATCAACAAATCAATATTCTGAGAACCATCATTCGGATCGAATTCAGGTATAACATTTATGTGTGGCATAAACGAATTTGTAGGTAAATTAGGCTGTAATGCAGACACGCTTGGATTTCCTGTGACTACTGAGTGATTGACACTTACCTGATTACTATTAAAAACTGGTGTCTGACAACTAAAATCAATAGAACGATTTGTTTGATCATTAGAAAACGCTTGAGAAGCCACGGGGGGTGGTTGTGAAGATGGACATGTAATCGGAAGCGCGGACTCTTTTGTTATGGGAGGTGTGAATGTACGACGAGATTTTTTATTTTCACCTTTTGACTGTACTTTACTTTTATGTTTTTTATCCCGACGATGTTTGCGGTTGTAATCAGAATCGGAAGATGTAGATGTCGAATAATGACGCCGTGTTCGTTTTCTAGAAGAACGTTTATCGCGAGATCGAGAATGTCTATTAGACCCCATGATTAGCGATATGATTTATAACGATATGATAAATGTAAACAATTATTTAGATATTTAATTAAATGTTATTGAAAGAAATATAAAATTAAGTAGATTTAACTTGTTATTCATAAAACTATCAATATCTAAATAACAATACGGCTTTTACATTATTACTTCATTGCAATTGTATACTGATATATGTATTTTTAAAGAATTTTACTTTAAAGGGAGTAAACTTTACCATCAAAACTATAACTTTGAAATCATGTAAAATATTATTATCTTCCTTGTACAACAAACATAATTAACAAGTAAAATGATATTACAACACTATGACATCAATTCCACAGCTCTGTTTGACAAATTAATATTATTTTCTATATGACAAAAATAGTGATTGTGAATTATAGTAACTTGATGTAATTGTTTTGAATATAAACCAGCAGCAATTTATTCACTTAGTCGCTCCAAATTCATTGAATTATGTGTAGGGAATCGTATCACTGACCTTAGTAATCCTTTGTTTGTCGTGCAGTATGTGAGCACATCCCACTTCTGATTGTGAGCAAAAAGTTGTTGCTCAGGAAGCAGAACCACGTAGAAACAAACACCGTATGTTTTCAAATTGTATTTGCCAATAGAATTGTACAACTTCTTAACATTTCTGTTCCAACAATCGACAAAAGCGAGGGAAAAGTTATATATATATATCTTTTCTTTTTTTTACTTGACTGTTGTTTTTTTTTTACGGAAATCTAGCATATACAGCCACATGAATATGAATCAATTATTATAATTATAATGCTTGCAGGATGATTATTATACAATTAACACATTCTAGTCTCATATATAATTTCTTTACAACAGGCAGTCAGTTTCTAGCAACCAAACTCTTTCATTTCGCTCTGCCCGCGTATTTAACACATACCTATTGTAAAGGTAAGTTTTTTTCTAGTTATATTTTCTTGTTTAACATTTATCACATAAAATAGCATTGTAAAACGCAAAATTATAAAGTTATAAATACCTATTATATTTGAAAAATTGTCTTGATTTCACTGAGATTTTTGTTAGAATTTCCCTCGATATCTCTGAAATTTCGTGATTACATCGTAACCATCTCAGGAATAGTACCTTCAAGCATCACGTTAGCCCTACATACTACTAAATAGTTTCCATCGACCAATTTGCAGTAGGTACTTAGATATGAGCGCCTCGCCGATGACCAATTTCACGGCATGACCTTGAGTATACCTTTTTTTTGGGGAATGATAGAAAATAGGTAGTAAAAAAAATGGAAACCATATTGTTGGTAACATTTATTCTTTAGATTTCGATAAAGGTGCATAGAACATACTCGTAAACTAAGCATTTAAATTGATGATCAAGCGGATCTTCAATTTAAAAATAAATCAACAGTAATAAAACACATTTTCAATGATAAAAATAGCATATGTCATTTAAATATATGCCGATAATAGTAGTGTAGCAGTCTGCACTACCGACCTATATACCTACTGCGAAATCCGTATGTAACAATGTAACAGTTAGCTATTAGCCTAGACTACGCATAATAGGTGTTTTAAAAATTAACGAAACTAAATAGAAGTTCTTATTTCTTAATTACTATATAAGTCTTTTAAACAATAAGAAATTAAATTAATAGTAAATATTTATGTCTGTAGGTATTATAAAGATAAGGTTACTACAAGTCGCGACGCGCCGGGCCGGCGCGCCAAGTGTTTTGCTCGGCGTCGCGTCGGCGCGCTGCCGCTGGTGCTAACTCACGGTGACGGCGGCGTGCTGGTACTAACTCACGGCGACGGCGGCGCGCCGGGGCGCGGCGCTCATATCTAAGTACTGCCCCCCAACTCCTAACCATTAAGGAGTTCTGTAGCTTCACCATCAGCACAGCAGCATCAGATGTTTTTCAAGCATACATCACAAGCATCACGTTAGCCCTACATACTGTTAAGTAGTTTCCATCGACCAATTGCAGAACTGTCTTCCAACTCCTAATCGATAAGGAGTTCTTTAGCTTCATCATCAGCACAAGAGCATCAGATGTTGTTTTAAGCATACCTCACATGCATCACGTTAACCCTACCCACTACTAAGAAGTTTCCATCGACCAATTGCAGTACTGTCTCAAAACTCCTAACCGATAAGGAGATTTGTAGCTTCATCATCAGCACAGCAGCATCAGATGTTGACACCCTGAAGTGAATACCTGAGTAAGACATGATTACGTAACAAAAGCACCATACGGGCATACAGTTTTCAGTGGTTGCCCTCTATTTCTCCTGGATCCCATCATCAGATTCTGACCTGGTGAAAATGGGACCACCTTAAAAGTGAACTCTATCCAACAAAAAAAAATTTAAATCCGTCTATAATTGACGGAAATATCAGTTAACATACATAAAAAAAAACGAATTGAGAACCTCCTCCTTTTCTTGAAGTCGGTTAAAAATGGGCGGCGCGGTGGCGAACATCAATGAAAAATAATTAACCAATAATAAACTATGAGTTTTGAGGCAATCAGACAAAAAGCGACATATGGTCGCAATTCGCTTGGCCACGGCGTCCCGATGCTTAGCTACAAAGAGCAGAAAAAACCGGTATAAACAGCTTAATTGAGTCAAAATCCTTTTAATTTCTCTCTTTCATGAAACCGCTTTTTTAAGGTTTGGGTTGAGTCAAACCTTATTGAAACGGTTTCTATGTACTCGCGGCCGTACCGGTTTGAAAATTAACCAGACAAACAAGCCCTAGCGATGGGCGATTGTTCCAAAAAATAACAATCGATTAATTCGAATGATTTACGAACTCTCAATCGATTGATCATTCAACATCCGAATGAAAAAAAATCATTCGATTGATCATTCATTATTTGAATGTTTTTTTTTAGAAGATTCATTCATCAGTATTCGAATAATTCATTTGAATGATTTTGCGTTTACTGAACCAGTGCAATCTTACTACAAACAAATGAGTAAATAAAGAATAATTATATTAAAATATTATGTGTTGGTGTAGGTAGTGTGTAGTGAGTGTAGTGGTATTTTTCGCGGTCAATTCACTATTTTCAGTTTGTTTGTTTGGTTTTGTGGTTTTTGTTTTTAAATACCACCTACCTACATAAATTTGTATTTGTAACTGAAAATTGAAGTGCGAGCGAGTGTAAACAAAACTAGACTGTGTACCTACAATTAGTGTTGGTTTGGTGCATCAAAATGTCTAAAAGACAATCAAATGTGTGGGATAATTTTATAAAGTCAGTGGATAAATCAAGCGTGACTTGTAATATATGCACCAAACTTTTAAATTTTTGGGAAACATTAGCAATATTCGTGACCATTTAAAAAGAAAACTAAGGATGCCATTGCCGAATCTACGCCAAATCCATCAACTGTTACTTCTGTAACCGATCCTTCTGATCCATCGTCATCTAGTGACACTGGTGCTTCTAGTAGTAAGGTGAAAAAAAACAGTACAACTGAACCTTTCTGCAAAGGAAGCTTTATCTGAAAGTAAGAGTAATAAAATTAATACAGCTCTGGTGAAATCGATCGCTGTAGATTTCCAACCTTTATCATTGGTGGAAGATGAAGGATTTATGGAATTCGTTCATTAATTGCAACCACTTTATACAATGCCATATAGAAAAAATCTTTTTGAGAAGCTAATGCCGGAAATGTAGAAAGTAAAAAAAATGCTTTCCGCAGTGCAGCACATAGCATTATATAAGCAAAATAAAGCAGTATAACGGTTTATACCTGCACTAGTAAGTGACGATTAGAAGCGTCAATGGTGCTGATCATGACCAGCGAACTCGCGTCCGAGCTAAAAGGGCTCCTGCGAATTCGAGTAAAAATAAATCATTCGAATGAAACAATATAATTGGAAATCGCGAATGATCATTCGAATGTTATTTTTCATTCGAATTAGTCGAATAGTACCAGTTTACAATCGAACAGTTCGAATAGTTAGTTTAAATGATCATTCGTATTCGCCCATCTCTAATTGTGATCGCACGTTTATGTCAATGTCAATCACATGTCAATTGACCTACTTTACTTAAAACCCCAAAATTACTTGTACATTGTACATTATAATTTGTGTTGTACTGTACAACAAAAATTGTACATCAACTATCTAATTTCTGCCCAAAATATTTCTATCGTATTTATTTATTTTATTTTGTTTCTACAAAAATAACTTAAAAATACAAATTTCAAATCGATTCATGTAGCACTAAATACTCGATGTAATTATGTCGAAAGTAACAAAAAGGAAACATGTGATGAATGAGACTCTATGGGACGACTATGAACTACCCAAGGAAAATCAAAGTATCGTCAAAGTTCTCAAAAGTAAAGGAAATAATCTTCATGAGGTGAGACATTCAAAATACTCAGACCCAGTGCTCTTTAAGTTCTTCATATAAAATTGCACCTTGTTATTCGTCTACATTGGCAATGATTTTTTTATTTACATCAAAATGTCCCCTACTGTCCAACACTCCAAAGTAATTTTAATCGTTCTATCTCATTTATGTTATACTAGTGGCCGCTCGCGGTTTCACCAGCGTTGTTCCTGTTCTTGTGGGAATATTGGGATAAGTTTTGGCATATGTGTCATTCTTATGTATAAGCTTTAATACTGTAAAGATTCATCTTAATCGGTTCAGTAGTTTTTGCTAGAAAGAGTAACAAACCAACATACATCCATCCATTAATTTATATTTTTTACAACTTCTGCCGCAATTATTATTTTAAAAAGATGACAAAATTGCTGGTGGTACTTTTGTAAGTTGAATTTATTATTCAATGATTTTTTGTTTATTTTACATCTAGGTTACAACACCATCTGGTAAAGAGTTTTTGGTGTCAATGCCTACCAAGTTTAGGAAGAATATATGGGTGAAACGAGGCGACTATATCTTAGTTGAACCAATTATTGAAGGTGACAAAGTAAAAGCAGAAATTGTGAAGATTATGAACAAGGATTCCATAAAATATTACAAAGAAAATAATGCTTGGCCCAAAGAGTTTGAGGACAGTAAAAAAGAAGACAACACATTGAATGATGATTTGTTTGTGAATACAAATAGAAATCATATGACTGTCTATGAAAGTGATAGTGACTCCAGTGATAATAGTGACAGTGATAGTAATAGTTGATAATTAAAGATGTGGTTTATTCATATTCATTTTATTTCTGGAAAGATACAGAGATCTTACATAAACATATTTGAGTACTAAGAATTAATATAAAAGTTAATTATTCAGGAATCATAGGTTTTAACCCATTCATTGCCACCAATGCAGTGTTTGCGTTATGTACCTATGTACATAATTTGAGTTATAACTATAGGATAAATATTTCAGACAACATTTTTCACTAAACTTTGCAACTACACTAGTACTACCATAGGTGCATAATACATAAAAAAGATTAATAAAAAATCCCTATGGCAAACAACCAGTAATTCTTTTTTTAGCTTTTAAATGTTTAATACCCATATAGTATATCCAGTTCTTCTCTCAATTCATTATTTATTATTGCCAACTCATTATTCCTCTCTAATGAAGAAAGGAAAATATAACAAAGTTATAAAATCATTAAATAATTATTATTATTGAGGAATCATTGTTTTTATGTCTTCATTTTAATGAATAAAATCACAGATCTATAATAATATTAGAGTTAATATGTAGTCATATTATCATTATCTTAACTGACATTATAAATGCGAAAGTGTGTTTGTTTGTCCTTCCCTCACACCCTTACTAATCACTAATCAACTTGATTTTTGGCATACAGTTAGTTGAAAGCACGGAGAGTAGCATATGATACTTTCTATCCAAATGTTTACATGGGAACGAGAACCATGAAAATGAGACCACAGGCGGAAGCTAGTTGAATATAAATATTGAACTATTTTATGTCAGCATCTACATCATCCGCCATAATATACTCATAAATCCTTTTGATAAGTTCCACTGACTTCACCTTGGCCCAGCCATCAGTTTTTATTATAAGTTTTGCTTGTCCATCTTTTATAAATTCTAAAGTCAACAGCTTCAATGTTTTAGCCGAATGCAAATCTGCCAGCTGGAGAGTTTCAATTGCATTTTCAACAGTAAGTTTTTTATGCAAAGCTTCCTCACAAAGACTTTTCAAACGGCTCAACTGGTAATAATCGGCAGCAGCTAACAGTTTCTCGGGTATCTCATCCACTCTTGGAGCTTTATCACTGTAGATAAAGGTCAATACTTCTCTCAGCACATCAGATTCCAGGGGAGATTCCACAATATTAGTAAAACATTCCGTCGTATTATGTTCAAAATGAGCCTTTAGCACAGCACTTCTACTTGCTAACACAGCTTTGTGCACTTTATACTCAATATCCTCGGCAGATTTCATTACCACATCAGAAAACAGCCCATTATTTAGCAGATTTTCAAAATCATTACTCAGCTGAACTTCAGGGATATGTGATCTATCAACTTTTATATCGTTTGTAACCATGAACTGGAACTTCAAACGTAAACTTCCATCGCTGAGAAGGAAGATCTCGCGACCGTCGTAGCTTGCGATGTCGCGTTTAAATAACGTCGCCAAAAACTGCCATTTATTAGCTTGAACAGTATGATATTCCTTTATAACAATTGACCGCTCTTCAAAACGTTTTAGGCATATTGTAAGAATGGACTTCAAAAAGACTGGTGATGGAGACAAATAATATATCTCGATTATATCGTTGTCTCGTCCCAAAAATTGCATTTTCAGTTGAAATCTGGATTCTATTAAGTCAACACTGGAATCTTTTGATTTTTCGGTGCGAAACTCCCTCGTTGTTTTATTTTCTAACAAGTTTATGAAATTTGGCACAGTCCATATAATGGTATTTATCTTTGTCTGTCCCTCAGTACGAGTAGTATAATTAATAGTCGACATTTTTAAGAATGAGTTTGAGTTCTGTAAATTTAAAGTTCACAAATACCACACAAATATTGTGTCAATATTTACAAATGGATTGATTCTTCTTCTTCTTTTTATCCAATGGCGGTATGGCGGTGCCCTCTTGGATTTCGCCAATGTCAAGTTCTTAGCTCAGTTTGATTCTACAGACTCTGCTTTCTCCAGATGTCTCGTAAAAATACAAAGTAGAGAAGTACAGAGGTAAAGTTGTAGTATTTTGTGTTTTCCTTCCTTGATTGAATGTAAATATTTTTGTATCGATTGACATTAATGACATTGACATAACAAATAAAACAATTTTTTTTTTTTTCGTTCCTAAGAACAGGCTAGGGTCATAGACCATACTGCCTCGTCATTAGTAGGTATCTTTTCTTGAGTGAAAACAAATAAAACAAGGAAAACACTTGACACCACAGAACAATATTACCATAGAGATACAACAGAATAGTCAATGAATATTACTCAGGGAGCTTGACACCTTGACCCTTGTCATTTACGTTCCATTCCATCACACGAATTAACGGATTGTAGGCATAAAGGTATAGGAGATATAACTGGAGATAACTACTTATTAGCGTTATCTAACTATTTTTTTTTTTTGTTGATTTTACAACCCACATTTCTTAAAATTTAAAATACAAACAAAATCGCGAGTATCGCGACGCGACCGCGAGAGTCAATTATTTTTTTTATTTTATATTTAAAGGCTTGGCTACATGGCCTTTTGCAACAGTAACACATTGATTGATTTGACATCAACATCGACATTAACTATTTTGTTTTTAACGCTTGTTCTGCTTCAGTGACATGATATTACCTACAGTTTTAACTAAACTTCGGTAAAATAAGAGTAATAACAGCTATAAAAATATCCTTTTTTTTGTCAAATGTGATACAATTATTATTTGGAAGTGTTTCCACAAATTATAATAAATTCATCTCGAATGCTTCTTTGATAACGACTTTGTAATGTAAACTTCATCTGTGGAAGAAACGTCGAGGTCGAGTCGAATGAGTCGATAATAGGATGGTGTCTATGTCTTGATTTCTTTCTTCGTTTTCGTATTTTTTCATTACATTGTTTGGGAACCTATCATCTAATCTACAGGAGATTTACAATTTGGTTGTCTTATCTTGCGTATTGTGATTGGAAATCAATTAGATAGCACCTAGCGATGTGTATTCGTAATGTAATTAATGTCAATTCATAGCGTAATTTTAGTGCTGTAAACTTATTTCATTGCATCGGCATCGACTAAAATTCGTGAGTTTCTTACAAATGTTATTTGGTGCTCACAATGGAGGATTACAAATTTCTCTTTAAAGTGGTGTTAGTGGGAAATGCTGGCGTGGGCAAGACTTGTTTGGTGAGGCGATTCACCCAAGGACTTTTCCCACCTGGACAAGGCGCCACAATAGGTGTGGATTTTATGATCAAAACCGTAGAAGTCGACGGTGAGAAAGTGAAGGTAATTATGTTTGATTCATGAACATTTTTGGTAATGTTGTTGCATCACTCTAGTGTTAAAATTTATTAAAAAAATATATAGGTATTTCATCAGCTTTTGTTTGCAATTATTAGAAATGTTAATGTTTACTTTTCAACATCACTGTAATTTACTTGCCTATTATAATGGTAATAAATTCAGTTAAAGGTCTATTAATCACTACATTAGCCTGCCAATTACATGCCTATAGAATATTTTTAGTTGTCTAAATTGAAAGTAGTTGAAGATATATTCTTCTGGTTCTATCTATTTGAATAATATAATATTTGTTATTTGTTTGGTACTACCAAATACACACATCAAAAGTGTCTAGGGATCAAGTATATTTTAAAGTATCACTGCTATAGGTATTACAATTTTTTTTGGATTTTTAATGATTCTTTTTTGTAAACAACCCTGTTTGAATACAGAAGGAATTAAAGTAAAAAGCCAATCTACAAGACTACATTTAATTTTGTTAATATTAATTGGAGAGGTATTTGTTTATTGTACTTTATCACTAGACACATAAGATCTGTATATTTAATAAAGGCTCAGCTATTGATTAGTAACCCACGATTTTCAATTTCAGATGTTTACCATTCGAAAGATTATATTTTTTAACACATATTCACTAAATATCAGACTTCGGAAACTTGTAGTTTTTTTGTAATAATTAATTGAAAATCGTAAAAAATACTTCGATTTTTGACGTTTTGCGACTGACATTCACTATTTTACGTGTATTGCGTTTTATTACGTGTTGTGTTAACGCCTTGTGGTGTTTTTTTATGCAGATTTACATACTTTTACAGTATTATTTAACTTCAAAGTATACATTATTCATAATTACTAGAGAATAAATTATATAAATAGTCACAGACAATATTTTTTTACATAATTTTTAAATTGCTGTTATAAACAAAACGCAATTCTGTGACGGCCATTTTGTGATACTGTCAGCCAACTGTCATTGTCAAGTCAATACGTCAGTCATCTGTCTCCACACTGAACTTACATAATTTGTAGTTTTTTCAACTCGGAATAGTGTTGAATAAGTCAAAATTAGTGACAGAACCGAATTAGTCAACCCCGACACCACGTGGTACTAGTCTGCCCTACCCCTAGAGTGTATATAAAAGCCCGGAGGCACGGAGGGAGAGCAGCCCCCACCCGCTGTAACAAATCGCAGGCACCATGTGAGACGAAGCGGCTGAGACTGGTCGCCGCAGGCGACCAAAAAGTCGAAGCTGCGTAGGCGAACATGAAGTGCCTGCGGTTTGTTACGCAGGGGTGGAGGGGCTGCACTTCCCGCAGTGCCGGAGACGCTCGGAACCCATTACTTTCAATGAGCAAATTATGAAGAATTATATTTTTCGTACATTTTGAGGTTAAGTTTAGTCAATTTTCAAAAATTCATATCTCAAAAACTATCCATTTCCGAGGGGGGGGGATAGTACAGGGGGGAAGGCCTCCCCTCCCCCCTCCCCCCTTCCCCCTCCCACGACGAAAATCGTGGGTTACTAATCAATAGCCCTTCCTTAATAAATGTTTAAATTATAGTTAGATTAAATTTAAACTGATTTTTCCAGTTACAAATATGGGACACCGCAGGTCAGGAGAGGTTTCGGTCAATCACACAAAGCTACTATAGGTCTGCTCATGCCCTCATACTCGTCTATGACATATCTTGTCAGCCGACATTTGATTGTTTACCAGACTGGCTAAGGGAAATAGAAGAATATGCAAATAACAAAGTTCTTAGGATATTAGTTGGTAAGTCTCATGTACAAACAAGAGCGTCGTCAGCCCATGGCCCAGGGCGGGGTGGGGGGGCAGCAAGTTAATATTATGGAGGATGAGAAAAATAAGAATTGTAGGTATAGTCAAGAGCATGAAGCTTTACACTTGTAGCACGAATCTTTGCCTCTATGGTGATTGATTTATCGGCAAAGCAAGCCCTTAGGAGTAAGTACTTTGGTTGCTTTGCAGTTAGCTACATTTTTTTGACCTCTAGGGGGGGCAGATTGGCGACCCCCTTGCATACAAAAGAAGTTAACAATTAAACTTGCAACATAAGAAATTAAATGATTACAACAAATATAATCTAGAATTGTTTTATGCTAGCCTGTGTGTCCTAGACATGCTCTTATATGTAACTGTACTAAAAGTCGTTCAAATTGGTGTGCGTTTTCGCGGGTTTTCAATGTGAATAGACAGATGCGATGGGGTAACTTTTGCATTTATCATATTAGAATAGACACACATTTGTTGAGTTTGGCGGGTCTTTATTGTATAGTATATATCCTGTAGGTCTATTCTGGCATTTTGACTCAACTTCAGTGGACAACCAAGTTTGACATTTGGGGAAAGTACATTGCTGTTTTTTGTAGAGAATTTTACAAAGATTTTTACTGTAGCAGCCATTATTCTTACATTTATGCTGAATTTGGTTGTCCACTAAATGACCTCCACAAATTCAATTATTTCAAATCAAACACTCCTTCTGTAGGCATCTTTTCTTCTTCTTTCAGTGCCCCTCCATTACTGGAGGGTGGCCGACAGGCACTTACTAAATGCTTAAATTAATTTTAGGTAACAAAACTGACAGGGAAGATAGAGAGATCCCGAGACACATTGGTGAAGACTTTTCTCAGAGACATGGGATGTATTTCCTTGAGACATCAGCAAAAGAAGCAGAAAACGTTGAGCGATTGTTTATGGAGATAGCTGTAGAACTTATGGAAGTAAGTTGCTGAATAATTCATTTGTGGCATTAATTATTACACAGTAGGTGCTCGGTAATCCGGCGCTCGCCCCAGTAATCTGCCGGCAGTTTATACAACCAAATTCCAGATTACTGAGAGGTTGAATTGTTCGTGTAATTTCGCTATTGCTCGGCAGTCCATTGACACCAATTTCGATAAAATCCTAAACCCTAACTAATATTATAAATGCGAAAGCGTGTTTGTTTCTCCTTTCTTCATGTCCTTACTAAGCAAACAATCGATTTGATTTTTGTCATAGAGTTAGTTAAAAGGACAGAGAGTAACATAGGTTACTTTTTATCTCGATATTCCCACAGGAACGGGAACCACGCGAGTGAAACCGCGGGCGGAAACTAGTCTATGATATATAGAATAGTGTGAGTTTTCTCACCTTATGGCTGGTTTGATTAGTGATTAGTGCAAGTGGCACGTTTAGTGTTAAGTGTTTAGAGCTTAGCGAAGTACAGTATTTACAGCGCGTTATATTTTTTCTGCGAGTAGCACCTCCCGCGCGTCCCGCCTTCACCCCTCACTTGCTCTAAACACGTCTGGACGTGACTGTTAAGTGTTTAGTTTAAATCAACAAAGTCTCGTGTTCGTTTCTCCCGTTGTTGTGATTGATAAAAATATAAAAAAAAAATCTACTAGGTGGTTTGAATCCGTAACCCACAAAGTAGAGTTATATGTTCAACATGCGTGTTTATATAATGTAAAATGTCCTGAATATAAAAACAAATATTTATTACTAATCAAAGTATACAGGCAAAGTGTCGTCTATTTTTTTTTTTAAATGAACTAAACACCGCCTACTGAACAGTATAGGACATCACTAATCACTCTACACACTTAACACTAAACACTTGGCACTTGACTAATCAAAGTGTATACCAGCCATTACTCGCTTACGCCGCAGTTTGCGAGCCCAAGTTTGCGAGTCGACTTGTGTGTGAAGGAGACAGCTTTATAGTATCAACGGTGGCGTGTAAAGAGTTGCGCCCACAGTTCAAGTCGACGTCACTTGCGCGGTAGGGCCACAGGGGCCCAATTCTCGCGCCTTCGACATCTTGAATTCGACATTTTTCAAACTATTAGTTCTTTATTGAAGTGTAAGTAAAATCTTAGCTTTGGTCAAAATACTTTAGTTTCAATGATTGTAAGCGACGTCGAACAATTAATGTAATTATATTTTAAAAATGCCCGCGCGATCATACGTTCGCGTCATAAGCCCGCGTAAATGAAGAAAAGCTTAAAACCAAGTCGCGCCGCCTTAAATACCTAATACGTCGCACAACGAGACAGCGCGGGAATACGCGGGAAGCTTCTAGCACTGAGCGAGCGAGACAGAAGAGCGAGAGAATAGATTCGGCCGCCCGCGGACCGTCAGGAACGTTCGAGTCATATGTATCTCGATCGTTCCAAACGATTCTCGACCTTCCGCGGGCGGTATAAAAGCGACGCTCAGCGCAGCAGGAATTAATTCAGTTTCGAACACAAGTTCCGAGTGCTCAAAGCGAAACCAAAGAAGAAAATAAGTGCGAAGTGTTATTCTAAGTGCCTCGAAGAGTTTGATTAAGCGTTATAAATAGTGTTAAAATTAGTGAAGATAAATATTTTAAAGTGCAGTTTTCTTCAATTAAGTTATTTAGTGTCCGCAGTTAATTTCGTAAATAAAAGTAGTTGTTTTAATTCAGTAAGTCATTTCCTTTAACTGTTTTAAGTGTCTTAGTTAGAAGTGGTTAAATAAATAGCGTTTAAATAGTTATTTGTGTGTATTTGTTGCTACCTGGATGACATAAGGGTGTCAGGTCAGGAAGATTGACATTGTCAGACTTAGTGGCATATTTCCAGCCAGCGAATATTTAAGCGTCAGTTGTGCGACTAAGTGCTCGTCCACGACATATTTTTGGTCCTTCGAGCCGGATCTGGAGTTTTATAAGATGCCGATTACTAGGTCTGAGAAATCGAAGTCGAGGATTGTGGGAGAACCATCCGAAGCTGATATCAACATGATGTCTGCGCGGCGATCTGCGCTAACGAAGCGGACCCCGCCGCACTCTGTGATTGATGAAGAAGGAGTTGGATCAGCACCAGCGGAAACCCAGGAAGCTCCTGCTAACATTCAGACGCCGCCAGCTGCTACTATGCGCCCCGTCGTCACCGAAGTGTTTCACTCACCGCACCTAAGTCTAGGAAAGGCCGCTGAAATGACTTACAAGCAGCAGGAGGAAGAGTTGATGGCGCACATTTCTGAAGTGGAAAAGAGAAGACGCTCCCGCGTTGAAGAGGAAGTCCGCCTAGCAACTTCTATGGTTGAACCCAAACCAGCACCGCCGCTTAATAGGGTGGTCAGCGAAGGGTTTGCGGGAAAAAGTTTTGATTCACGTTTCGACGCCGTCTTAAGGAAACGGGCTGAAATTGAAGCTAGAATGATATTAGCTCGAAGAGAAGTCGAAGCCGCCGAAGCAAGGTCAAAGATGGCGTTGGCTGAATTAGAATTGCTTGAGTTGGAATCCGAAGAAAGCGATGGACATCACAACCATGTTGAACAATGGCTCAACGAAAATAGAAGAATGATCCACGAAGCCACAACAGAAGCGCCGATAAGAGAAAAACGAAGTGAAATACTGGAACTAGCAGAAGCGATTGCAAAACTAAGTGGAAGAGCATCAAACATTCCAGAATCAAGATGCATTGAACTACCCTACTTTAATGGCTCTAGCGAAGAATGGCTAGCCTTCAAGAGGTCATATGACGACACTGCCAAATCCTTTAGCCCTGCCCAAAACTTGGCAAGATTGCGAAGGGCGTTACAAGGAAGTGCTCGAGAAGCAGTGAAGAGTTTGTTGTTTACTGCCGAAGACCCCTATGAGGTTTTGAGAGGTTTGGAAGCTCGCTTCGGTAGGCCAGGTGCTATGGCTTTAGCAGAGTTGGAAAAATTAAAGAACCTGCCAAGAATCACGGAAAATCCTAATGATATTTGCGTATTTGCCAGTGAGGTTAAGAATACAGTAGCAACAATTAAAGCACTCGGAAAAGTAAGCTACTTAAGCTCACCGGAAGCGATGAAGGCCATTCTCGAAAGATTACCATCAGCTATGAGATTCCGTTGGTACGCTTATTACAAGAGTCATCAATATAAAGATATACCAGATCTACTACTCATCAGTAATTTCTTAGAAGCGGAAGCTGATATGTGTGCAGATTTTGCTCCACTCGAAGTTACAGTACCACGGTCACGGCCACATTGGTCTGCCTTACCTGCAGCAAATCGGGAACAGAAGAGCAACAGACCGCGAAGGTTATATCACGTGGCTCATGAAGGCACAAGAAGAGAAAAGTCTTGTCCCGAATGTCATAAGGAACATTTTCTTTACGAGTGTCAAACGTTTAAGGAAGCCGATATATATAAGAAATGGGAGATGGCTAAGAGAGCGAAACTATGTTTTAAGTGCTTGAAATATACTCACTCAAGGTTGAACTGCAAAGCCTACGTCTGCAAAAAATGTGGAAGGTGGCATCATACTGTGTTGCATTCAGATAAACCACTTGTCCCAGAAAAGAGACAAGAAGAGTTAGAAGTTACAAAACACTCGAATGGAAGTGAAGAACGCCAACGCAAGGAACAGATAACATCAGTACATACCACTGTTTGCGAAGGTCAAGCTTACCTAAAAATTGTGCCGGTTGATTTATATGGCCCTAAAGGAACAACCCAAGTTTTAGCACTATTGGATGAAGGATCAACTGTTTCTTTGTTGGACTCAAGGGTTTCCGAACAAATTGGCCTAAACGGAAAAACAGAACCCCTCACTATTGAGACAGTAGGAGGAAAGGGTATTCTAAAGAGTACTTCTCAATTAGTAACCCTTAAACTAAAAGGAGCCCATCAACATAAAACAAAGGTCATTAGGGTCAGAACTATGGAAGGTTTAAAATTGGCGAAGCAAGAGATATCAAAGGACATACTAAAGGGTTGCAAACATTTAGAAGGTTTAGCTGACAAACTAGTGTATGAGAAAGGTGAACCGCAGTTGCTAATTGGACAAGATAACTGGGGATTGATTATAACGAGAAAACTAAAAAAAGGGAAAAGGTCACAACCGGTAGCCTCACTTACAAGTTTAGGCTGGGTACTTCACGGCCATGATGGAAGGTTGAGAAACCCAATTAAGTTTGTCAATCATACAACAATTGCAAATGAAGAAGATGTCACAGAAGAGATGGTACGTCGACATTTTGAAATCGAGTCACTTGGTGTTATGCCACGCCGACCCAGCAATGATGCAGACAGAAGAGCATTAGAAGTCTTAGAACAAACTACAAAGAGATTACCGTCTGGAAGATTTGAATCGGGTCTGCTATGGAGAAAAGAAAATGAAGAACTACCAAATAATTATAAGCAAGCATACAAGCGACTCATCAACATCGAGAAGAAGTTGGATGGCGACGAAAACTTAAGAAAATCGTATAAAGAGCAAATACAACATCTTTTTGATAGTGGCTACGCCGAACCGGCTCCTCCAACGTCGTCACGAAGAACATTTTACTTACCCCATTTCGCCGTCATGCATCCGATTAAGAAGAAACCAAGAATCGTCTTCGACGCAGCTGCAAAGTTTAATGGGAAAAGTTTAAACGACGTATTGCTGCCTGGTCCCGATTTACTTCAGTCATTGTTTGGTGTACTTATTCGATTCAGAGAGCGACCTGTTGCCATCGCTGCAGATATTAAGGAAATGTTTCTTCAAGTAAAAATGAGGGAAGAAGATCGTGATAGTTTAAGGTTTCTGTGGCGCACCCAGAAGCAAACAGGAGAACCGGAAGAGTTTAGGATGACTTCGTTGATCTTCGGGGCTGCATCATCACCGTCTACGGCAATTTATGTTATGAATAAAAATGCTGAAGAATTCAAGGAAGAATACCCGGCAGCGGTGGAAGCCATAAGACGCAATCATTATATGGACGACTATTTACATAGCTTTGGTTCAGTCGAAGAAGCAAAGAAAATATCTAATGAAGTGAACATGATACAAGAACGAGGGGGTTTTCATTTAACAAAATGGAGCAGTAATGATAAACGAGTATTAGAAGGGATTGAAGAAAGTAACAATAGTAAAGTTATAGAATTTGACAAAGAAGAGAAGACTCTTGGGCTCAGATGGTTGTTAGACGAGGATGCATTGGCATTCAACAAAGGACTAAGAAATACTCCAAGAGAAATCATCGAAGGGAAGAGAACTCCAACTAAAAGAGAAGTTACAAGTGCGATAATGTCAATTTTTGATCCAATGGGGTTCGCAGCTCCTGTACTCATCCAAGGGAAGAAATTAATGCAAGATATTTGGCGTACTAAAATCGGATGGGATAATAAAATAAACGAAGAGCAGAAGACAGCTTGGTTAAGATATTTGAAGGAAATATTACTTTTAACTAAACTGAAAATTCCAAGATGTTTGTCACCCACACAAAGTGAAGGGCAACTCCATACCTTTAGCGATGCTAGCGAAGAAGCGTATTCGGCAGCTGTTTATTGGAGAACTATAG
Source organism: Chrysoteuchia culmella (assembly GCA_910589605.1). Taxonomy (NCBI): domain Eukaryota; kingdom Metazoa; phylum Arthropoda; class Insecta; order Lepidoptera; family Crambidae; genus Chrysoteuchia; species Chrysoteuchia culmella. The sequence continues at coordinate 13,913,325 of OU342652.1, forward strand.
AACCAGATGGAAGTGTACACATAGCATTGGTCGCAGGAAAAGCAAGGGTCGCACCAACCAAGCCAACTTCAATACCGAGATTAGAACTGCAAGCAGCTTTGTTGGGAAGTAGATTAGCTTCGGCAGTTGAAATGGAAATGAATCTTAAGGTCACCAAGAAGTTTTATTGGACTGATTCAACTACAGTTTTACAATGGGTAAAGGCAGACCCAAGAAAATTCAAGACGTTCGTGGCCCATCGTTTAGCTGAAATTGAAGATCTCACAAGACCGCAAGACTGGAGATGGGTCCCAACAAAAGAAAATCCTGCTGATGATGCAACAAGAGGCACACCAAAGGAATTCAGTCATACAGCCAGGTGGTTCCAAGGCCCAAATTTTCTTTACCACGACGAAGAGGAATGGCCGAAGAGGGAATTCAAATATGGAGAAACTCACACAGGGGAAGAAAAGGCTGTACATACCGTAGCTGTGGCAAAACTCGCTACAAAGTCAGAAATACCAGATCCAAAAAGATTTTCAAGCTGGATACGTTTGCTCAGAACTACAGCTCGTATATTTCAGTTCATAGACATCTTGAAGAAGCGTATTGAAACTAAGGAATCAGTAAATGCCATACGCAAGAAGAGAGTTAACAAGCGAAGTAAAAAAGAAAATGTAAATAAGGCTGATACTGACTTACCGAAGAGAACTTTCATTCCAATTGAAGAACAACATTTAAAAAGGGCTGAAGAAATCCTTGTTAAGAAGAGTCAAAAGGAAAGCTTTGACAATGAAATAAGTCATTTGAAAAACAAGAAGTGCCTAGAAAATTCAAGTCGACTAAGAAGAGTTGATGTCTACTTGGATGATAAGGACATTATAAAGCTACGGAGTCGTACGAGTAAAATTGGAAGACGTGAGTCAAACCCCGTGGTGCTAGATGGTAAAAATACAATTACTCGTCTGTTGATAGAATTTTATCACAGGAAGTTTTTACATGCAAATACAGCAACAGTAATGAATGAAATACGCCAAAGATATTGGATTTTGGGATTAAGGACAACGATAAAGGCTATCATACACAGCTGCAAACTGTGTAAAGTTAAGAAAGGTCTACCACAAGTTCCACCAACCGGAAACCTGCCAGCTGAACGACTGTCTCATCATCAACACCCGTTTACATGTACAGGTGTTGACTATTTTGGTCCCATGCAGGTTACAATTGGAAGAAGAACAGAAAAGCGCTGGGGAGTACTTTTTACGTGTTTAACAACTAGAGCTATTCATTTAGAATTGGCCAATTCGTTAAGCACAAGCTCGATGATAATGGCTCTCCGACGAATGGCAGCAAGAAGAGGAACTCCGAAGGTTATTTTCAGTGATAATGGAACAAATTTTGTAGGAGCCAATCGAGAGCTAGAAGAAGCCGCTTGTAAAGAAGGAATTAAGTGGAAATTCATACCTCCTGGCTGCCCTAACATGGGTGGTTCTTGGGAGAGGCTTGTAAAATCAGTGAAGACGGCTCTTCAGGCAGTTCTTCGAGAACGAAATCCGCCTGAAGAAGTGGTACATACTCTCCTCACCGAAGTAGAACATGTGGTAAATTCACGACCTTTGACTGACGTGAGCATGGATCCTGAAGACGAAGAAAGTTTGACTCCAAATCACTTTTTAATTGGACGGTCTTGTGGTGCTATTTCACCTGGGGAATTTGATGACAAAGAACTTGTGAGAAGAGCAAACTGGAAGACTGCACAAAGACTAGCAGACCACTTTTGGAGTAGATGGATTAAAGAATATTTACCTACCCTTATGCCAAGGAAAATCACTGGAACCATCACCGTAGATCCGCAAGTTGGAGACGTGGTTCTTATTATTGATTCATCTCTTCCCAGAAACACATGACCTAAAGGAGAAGTAGTGAAAACTTACCCAGGACCAGACAACCGTGTTCGGATTTTGGATGTCAGAACTAATGGGGGAATATTACGAAGACCTACGCGCCGTGTCGTCATATTAGAGCCTGCTTCGACGTCACACAAAGAAAGGACAGTGCTATGCACCGCGGGGGAGAATGTAAGCGACGTCGAACAATTAATGTAATTATATTTTAAAAATGCCCGCGCGATCATACGTTCGCGTCATAAGCCCGCGTAAATGAAGAAAAGCTTAAAACCAAGTCGCGCCGCCTTAAATACCTAATACGTCGCACAACGAGACAGCGCGGGAATACGCGGGAAGCTTCTAGCACTGAGCGAGCGAGACAGAAGAGCGAGAGAATAGATTCGGCCGCCCGCGGACCGTCAGGAACGTTCGAGTCATATGTATCTCGATCGTTCCAAACGATTCTCGACCTTCCGCGGGCGGTATAAAAGCGACGCTCAGCGCAGCAGGAATTAATTCAGTTTCGAACACAAGTTCCGAGTGCTCAAAGCGAAACCAAAGAAGAAAATAAGTGCGAAGTGTTATTCTAAGTGCCTCGAAGAGTTTGATTAAGCGTTATAAATAGTGTTAAAATTAGTGAAGATAAATATTTTAAAGTGCAGTTTTCTTCAATTAAGTTATTTAGTGTCCGCAGTTAATTTCGTAAATAAAAGTAGTTGTTTTAATTCAGTAAGTCATTTCCTTTAACTGTTTTAAGTGTCTTAGTTAGAAGTGGTTAAATAAATAGCGTTTAAATAGTTATTTGTGTGTATTTGTTGCTACCTGGATGACATAAGGGTGTCAGGTCAGGAAGATTGACATTGTCAGACTTAGTGGCATATTTCCAGCCAGCGAATATTTAAGCGTCAGTTGTGCGACTAAGTGCTCGTCCACGACAATGATCTTTGACAATCCTATAATGTTGACGATTGTTTTCAGTGAGTTTTAAATATAGATTTATGGCTCCAAAAAATGTCGAATTCGAGATGTCGAAGGCGTGGGAATTGCCCACCAGGAACTTCCACAGATTGTCATATTGAAACGATTGTGTACGGTCAACAGCAGGTCAGGTTTTACAGATCTTAAACTCCAATCGACTTTGAATTTTAATACGTAAGCCGTTAAGTTTAGAATTCTTTGAAGAAATTTAACTAATATATTTTTACTTTGAATGGGTTTGCTCTTGATCGCAATCAAGCCGATGGTTCAAGCTAACACAGAAGGTGCCTATTCACTCTTGCTTTGAAGGTGATAATTATAAGCCCTAGTTGCCGTCGACTGTACCTAATCTACACGGTCACAAAATTACGCGGGAATTCCGCCACAAAAGAAAGTGTAACATGATGGCGCAATTTTACACTTAGTTGCTCGTTTGAGTCGATTGTTTGTGGAATTCGGGCAGACGACCGCTCCGCAATTGTATTTTAATTGGTTGTTCGTACAATCGGGGAACGTCCCGGTTGACCACTCGACTTTTTATGGAAATCGTTTTTTGGGAAATGTTTTTCCGAAAAGTAATAAGGTTAATGAATAAAAAATATTATTCCATAATATATATATCTTATAATTATAAAATATACTAGTCAACAGGAAAGTTCCCCGACTGTACGTAATTCGTGTCTGCGAGCAATTGTATGATTTCGGGTACCCGACGCCAGTATTTTTTTTTATTTCTATCAGTTACGAAGAGTATGGTTGCTTGTCATAACTTATATACTAATGATATGTATGTACAGGGTAATCAAGCAAAGTAGTATTCCACTAAAGTTTGACCTTATTTTATATGTGCCCAATATCCTCAATCGATTCTAACTTTAACACCTTACTAGTTACAGTTATTATTCTTATTAAAATCTATTTCAGGAAATTACAGTTTTGTTAAGCTTGAGCCTTTCATCTGCTAAAATAAACATAATAGTCTTCTGTCAATATTATTTAGTAATTATGTCTTAAATTAAGTAATTTAACTAAATATTTATACCTGATATCTATACTAATATTATAAAGAGGAAAGATTAGATTTTGAGGAATAATGGCTTTAGGGGGATAAATCTACGGGCGGTTTGAACGCAGTCATTATCCTCAACATATAAAGTATCATGCATAAGTGCGAAAATAATAAAGGTTATGCTGCCAAACGGACCTATATTCGTAACTGGAAACGAGGACAAATTTTTATTACTCTAAAAATATGAAAATATGTTGAGGACAATGACGGCGTTCAAAACACCTGTAGTTTCACCCAGGGCCGAATTCCTGTTAAGCTGACGTCGCCATCTCGGTCGCGTACGTCGGTCGCGCCTACGTACGAATGTGCATTGTGTAGACTAATATTATAAAGAGGAGGTTTGTTTCTTTGTTTGTTAGCATTGAATAGGTTCCGAAACTACTGAACGGATTTGGATGAAATTTTGTACACAGAAGATAGCCTGGTTATGAACATAGGATACTTTTTATTCCGATATTCCCACGGGAACGGGAACCACGCGGGTGAAACCGGGAGCGGCTGCTAGTTAGTAAATGAAATAATTTTGTATTCTAGAAATCGATTGTAGCACCAATCAAAATCGAATCAACGTCGTAAATCAATAATAATGATTGACATTCAATCTCGATCTCAACGTCAACGCGATCCTGCCAAGAGCCAAAATACGCTGCGAAAAAGTAAAATAACTGAATATCTAGAAGACCTTTTACAAAGTTACAATTTGATCTCACACATCACAGTACCAACTCGGAAACTCTCATGTATCGATCTTTTAATAAGTAACACTGAAGACGCAACTGCATCTGTTTTACCACTTTACCTCTCTGACCACCATGAAACGTCCCAACTCTGAGTTTTCCTGTAAATTATGCAAAAAATGAGGTTCAATCGTACTACATTTATAAAACTGATTTACGCCAAGAAAATATACTGAAGTTCAGACAATATTTAAACAGTATTTCATGGTCACAAGTTTATAATGAAACTGATTTTTATAAAAGTTTTAATAACTTCCATGAGGACTTTACCTTGTTGTACAAATTATGTTTTCCTAAACTAAGAGTAAAAATAAATTTAAAAAGAAGAAAGGAAAACTGGATAACAAAAGGATTAAAAATAAGTTGCAAGAATAAACGGAAAGCTCGTTATAACTATTCCAAGAACAAAACTACGGCGAATAAATTAGGCTTCATGAAATATTCAAACATACTAAAGAAATGCATATATAATTCGAAGAAAAACTCAAATATATCCTTTATATGCCGAAGCAAAAATAAATGCAAAGCATCTAGGACATTGATAAAAAATGAGTTAAATATTGCTAAATCTAATAACTGTATTGACAAAATTAAAAATAATGAATCTATTCTATCTGACTCAAAAGTATAGCTACTGCATTTAATGATTTCTTCACTGCTGGTACTGATGTAACCTGTAACGATAATCAAAAGCTCATAAATCAACAACGTATCCCTAATTCTGTTTTCATAAAACCGGTTTCTGAAGCTGAAGTAAAAAAAGAAGTAATGCTATTAAAATCCCCAAAATCTGTAGGATACGACGAAATCTGTACAAAGATTTTAAAAATGTGCATTGATGACATAGTTCCAGTGGCGTAGCAAAAGGGGGGCGGCGGGGGCTGGCCGCACCGGGTGTCACCTTTTTTGGGGTGACACCCACCCGGTCTCTCAACTTTAAGAACAATGTACAAACAAAAAATAAATAAACCGCTAGAACACAAATTTATTTTTTCTGGGATTCCTCCACTATAAGCACTAGCTCAGCTCTATGTATAATTCGGGGATTCCCGCAAAAGAGCCTGACGCTGTCGTGGGGGATTCCCCGTCCCATATATACTCGCGATCTTTGACGTCTCCGTTTAGTTGCAACATTTCTCATTTGTTTCGTGAAGGAAGTGTGTTATGTTTGGTTGGCGTGAATTGTTAACCTTTGAGGCGCCCGGACCACCCGCGGAGAAAGTAAGAGTACAACCCAAGGCCCTTGAAACCCGACACCCTTTTTTACCTCTCTAAGCACTTATGTTTTTGTTCGTGCGGCCAGATGTTTACACTAACAGCGATTCTAGTTACATTTCTGAGAAGCTAATGAAGGAGGCCATAAATAAAAAGCACTTTGACACTTTTACGAAGTGTTTTGTTTTTGTTATCGACCTACAAAGCCGGCTTTGTGAGAACGTGTAGGCAAAAGTGCGCCCGGTTGGAATAAAATGATTATGATATACACCTGAAAGAAAACTAGTATTACTTATTCATATATTTAGAATCAAATAAAGGTATAATATTACTATGTGCCCATATTGAAAATTTTATAAGTATGCGTTTAAAGTTACGTAATTTTATTGCTTTTTACTTTCGATGAGGTGACACCACCAACTTCCGCACCGGGTGCCACCCAAGGTAGCTACGCCACTGCATAGTTCCTGTCTTGACACATCTTATAAAATTATCTTTCTCTACCGGCATCTTCCCTGAAGCTCTAAAACAAACAGTTATAAAGCCGATGTACAAAAAAGGAAACTGTGATGAAATGAATAGTTATCGTCCCATTGCATTAACACCGATACTGTCAAAAGTAATAGAAAAGTTAATGTATAAACAGCTAATTGAATTCTGTAAAAAATATAATATTATGAACTCAGCACAATATGGTTTTCAACAAAATAAATCGACTACGTTAGCTGTACACAAACTTATTGATACGGTGGTAGCTAGCATAAATAAAAAACAATTAACCACTGGTTTATTTATCGATTTGTCTAAAGCTTTTGACCGCGTTTCCCACCCACTATTATTTAAAAAACTCGAAACCGTTGGCATCAGAGGGCCTGCTTTTGAATGGCTAAAGTCATACCTTGATAATAGGAAACAGTGTGTTGTTGTCAATAAATTAAACCAAAATAATGCAGTTGAGTCGTACTCGTCAACATACAAAAGAAATGAATGTGGTGTACCGCAAGGGAGCGTGTTGGGACCACTTTTATTCTTACTATACATTAATGACATTACGCAAGTAACCAAGCATAAATGTATTTCATTTGCAGACGACATTTCGATTGTAGTGACATCAGATAATAAAAAATGTACGACTAATGAACACGAAATTGACATTAACCACACAATTCATAATTTAATTAACTACCTTGACATGCATAATATAAAAATCAATCTGACAAAAACTGACTATATTCAATTTAATAATCATAAATCTATTAACCTTAATATTCAGTATAAAGATGTAAAAATAGAAGAATTTAAACAAACTAAATTTCTAGGGTTAACAGTAGACCGTGGTATAAATTGGAAAACTCATGTAGATAATGTTTGTATGAGAATCAATAAGTTCTTGTATGCTTTCAATTCAAGAATGTGACAAATGTTAATACAGCTATATCTACTTACCATGCCTATGTGATGTCTTTATTACGATATGGCTTAATAATTTGGGGTAATAGTACAAATGTCAACAGAGCTTTCATTGCTCAGAAAAAATGCATACGAGCCATGTGTGGTGTTCCTCCACTCACATCATGTCGTACTTTATTTCCGCGTCTGGGCTTACTGACTCTGCAATCACTTTACATTTGAGGTATGCGTATTTGTAAGACAACATATTAAACTATTTAAGAAAGATTGTGATATTTATCCCCGCAATAGTAGAAATCCAGATAGACTTGTACTGCAAGAAAAACCTCAAACATTACAGTATTCTAAGAGCTTTCTGACTATGTGTGTTAAATTGTTTAATAATATACCTGATTATATGAAATGTTTAAATAGCATTCATTTTAAAAACAGTTTGTTTAAATGGCTATTGACGGAAAACTTTTATGACATAATTAAATAATTTGCAATTTATATTCTATGAATGTAACCCAATCCATTGTTCGGATGTAATTTTAATGTAACAAGTTTAATGTAATGTAATTTAATCAATTCTTCAAATATTATCGTACAACTGAATTTAATATAAAAAGTTAAATTTGCATGCTTAAATAGGCGAAACATGATGTACAAATATTGTAACCTACCATCTTAATTACCATGTTTGTGGCAAATAAATAAATTATTATGATTATGAAGAGTAAGTGATGTGTGATTGACACAATACTAATGTAAATTAATTTTATTTTTCAGCAAGCAAAATGCAAGGAGCTGCCGAAATACGACGGTAGCTTAGGCCCCATCAACGGGAAGACCACTTCAGTAGGCGACAGCTCGTGCTGTCTCCGTTCGTAAACGAATTTATCCCATTGATATTCCTATAGGAACACCATGGTATTTTTATAGAGGATCATTTTTTGCTTGCGTTATAAATTAAATTACATAATAATTCAACCATACATTTATCATTGGCCTCCGCGTTGATACAACTAGATACCACGCTTCATACAAACAAAGCATCAAAAAATGTGACCACAATTTTTGACGTTTTTCTTCAACCAACTGGTTGCTAGGATGATTGTTGATGCCGTATGGCGTTGTCACAGTAGACTATGCCGTTTTTGGCAGAGTAAAATGGTCAAAAGCTAAATGTTTGAGGGCGGTATCTAGTTGTAGCAATGCGGAGACCATTAATAAATCTATGGATTCAACCTATACAGGGACGGTAGGGTATATGGTAAATATTCGTACAGAGATGTGTTTATTCATCGATATTTTGGCATTATTAATAACTATTTAATTTAACGGCGGTTCATCACCAACTGATAAGTTCTGGATAGCTTATCTGGTAGATTATCTGGCGAATTTGGCAGTTGTAATATGAAAAAGCTATCTTGAACTTATCAGTCGGTGGTGAAATCGGCCTTCAGTAAAATTAGTTTTGGTTACTAACATTTTTGTGGTGTGAAACCGTGTATGAAAAGTCGCAGTAGCAACATGAGTGAAGAATTTGGCGTCATATCATATCGCTTGGCCCCCAGTGTGTGGCACGCTTAATCCATTAGTCCACGTTATTAAATAACATTCAGAGTTAGGGTTGGACCACACCTGACAGCACGCTTTCGCATTTTTCCGTCGTCCTATCCTTTTCTGCTGCACAGAACCGTCACTTGTTACAGCGAGAAATACTGACGGAATACGGCAGCTTACGTCAGCATCGGCGGCGGTGCGATAGTGTTCCGTCCGTCAGTCAAGAGAAAAGGATAGGGTGACGGAAAAGGCTGATAGTCCAACCCTTAAAGCTTGACCAATAATATAAAACACCCCGCCATACTGCGGAAAATTTATTAACTAATTTTTTCTACTGGATTTGATCTAAATAACAACGGAAATGCGATAGTGGCGTCCGAAGACAGGTTTTTTTCTGGTATCATATCAGCCTCCCGTCTAAGGTAACTGTTACGCCTGTGTTATGCTGTCCAATGTACACTCAACTGTAATAATGGCTTCAGGGGGGTAAATCTACGGGCGGTTTGAACGCAGTCATTGTCCTCAACATATAAAGTGTCATGCATAAGTGCGAAAATAATAAAGGTTATGCTGCCAAACGCTACTCGTCTGGTACCTATATTCGTAACTGGACACGAGGACAAATTTTTATTACTCTAAAAATATGAAAAATTTTGAGGACAATGACGGCGTTCAAAACACCCGTAGTTTCACCCAGGGCCGAATTCCTGTTAAGCTGACGTCGCCTTCTCGGTCGCGTACGTCGGTCGCGCGTACGTACGAATGTGCATTGTCTATACTCGGGGAGATAATTAGACGGAAAACATGTAAACAAACAGCTGTCATTTCTTTTTTCTTAAATTATTGAAATGATACCATATACAAACACATATCCTTAAAACCAACTTCATTTAACACTCTTCATTAATTTTCGAGGAAACAAAATAAATAAAGTAATTTTTAAAAGCTTTAATAGATGACTTACATATTTATTTTCAATAATTCGACATAACATTTTTTTGAATACTGTTCACACTGTGGCAAATTATCGTGGGTCACATTTTAGAAATGTATTTATATCCGTTACCCATAACACAAGTTTACATTGCTTACTTTGTGGCTAGATTAATCTTGTGTGAGTGTAAGAAATTTTTATTTATTATAGCAGTCCATCGACTTCAACCTCGGCCAATAAACGCGTTCATATTCGTACGCGCGACCAACGATCAATGTAACAGGAATTCAGCACTTTCTGTTTGAGCTCTAGTTCACCCTTATGTCACTAGTAATAGTGAGTGTTTTCGTAGTGCAAGTGTTACGCCAGACGTATCAGTATTTAAGGTAGAAATTTATTTCCCTTACGGTGTTTTTGTGCTTCCATTTGCGTCTGTTAGTATTATTTGAGGCTATTTATAAGTTTCTTCTATTCAGTGAAACGACGTCGTGGAAAGGGGAACATACTAGAAAATTTATATTTATTACACCGACCAATTCAAGGTGGTATGGTGGTTAGAGTGCTATTTCAACTATCCAAATATTGTATCATTTGTGGCATCAAATATAACTATCAAAAATAAAATCATTTGACAAGACCTAACCACTAATTCAATGGGAACACTTGCTACATGAACAGGTAGTTATTCCACAGTACTGTATAACGTTATGATTTTTGAAATCCTTTCCTTGTAGAGATTATTGAACTCTGAACAGCTGAATAATAAAACATCACTCAGTTTTTGAGAGCGGCCCCCTTATTGTCTCATTTAAAAATCTATCTCAATCCCATTCAAAGGTATTGTGATTGTGATAGTGATTTATGGAATTGTGTAACTTATAGTCGCAACCCCTTTCGGAACGAATGATGTTTTAAATGACTTCTCCATATATTTGAAAGATATTTTTGTGTGTCACTTTACTTAGACAGTTAAATTTCGTTCATTCAATACCCTTCAAAATGCGTCCCGATCACAATCCCTATCAAATGTCAAATAGTGACGGCGTCAAGTATGTACATATCTTTCAAATGACGAATTGAAAGGCATTGCGATAGATTTTATAATTAGACAATAAACAGGGGTGTTTATTAAGGACCGCGTTCACCAATTGAATAATCGGACAATCCGCTACGTCTCCGGTAAGACGGACCGTGTAGCCGGGACGTAACGTGGAGACATATCCAGCACTCAAAAACAGGCTCAGTATTTAATTTGATAGTTGACTCAAAATGTAAATATAATTTAAAGTTTTTTTATTATTATTTAATTATACAAATCATATTATAACGGTACATTCCATTAACTAATTACGATTTACTTAAGCTCTATTTTACAATTGAAATGTATTCAATGAGAGACTGAAATAATATCATAATTATGATCTCTTTATAAAAATACCATCATAATAAAAATAGAATTATGTTTTTCGTAGTATTTTAAAATCATTCCACTCGCTAAGCTGTTGTTTCATTGCAATGTCATTGGAAAATATACTTAAATGAGTATTCATTTGAGAAAAAATAGTAATACTTATACGTTTTAAATGAAAATGACATTTAGAATAATTATATTACATGTACCATGTACAGTCACGTGCAATGACATAGAAACATTAAGCCACCTTGTCACATTACAATATTGAATGACATTTGTGGACAGAGAGAACTTTGTTTACGTGTGCGTCAATGCGATAAGGTTGTAAAGTGTATACATGTCATTGCTCGTGACTGTACCTACAGTCGACAGATATTGCAGCATATAAAGTATGTCTAGTTGCTTCAGACGATTACGAACTGAACGGCTATCGTCTTAAAATTCAAAGTCGATTGGAGAAATTTGTCAGTTTTGTAAAGCCACCTGTGTTATTCCGTTTACTGTACAGTAAACGGGAGACATTTTGTATGAGAAGCTGTCGTTCTGCTAGTTGATTATCTAACTTTGTTGCTAACAGATTTGACTGAAATTGATTGAATTTCGTTTTAATTTCCTACACTTTTTATTTAATTCAAGATATCTGTACGCTTCTGGTGTAACATTATTCCGACCATCTCGTGGCATATCAATATATTGTTCATTAAAAGTTTATGAGACCAAAGTAGATGTATGCTGTTACTTGCTTGTATAATTAATTAGGTTATTAATATAAGAACGTAGATTATACTTAGACGTCTTTACGGAAATTAATTTAAAGTGTCAAGGTAGGTACATACTTAACTTAGTGTTATTAGTTACAATGTTTTAGATTTTTTCTATAGTATGCGAATACTTCTTAGGATATATCTAACAAAATACTGTTTTCGTTGGGGCTCTACTAAGTAAGAAAGACATATTGCGATAGCCGGACAATTTTCGTCATATGATTAACTGAACATTTATCCTTATTTCGATGCTGGTTTGGTTGGTGGTACGACTTGTTGTAAGTCCGCCTGGCTAGCTACCACCATCTTATCTAAGTCTGACGCCATAACTACAATGTTTTCAGCATTGTTGTGTTCCGGCGGTTAAAGATAAGATAACCAGCTCTTCAGTAGTTGAGGATTCCGGGAGAGGCTCGCTTCCATTTTCAGCCTTATCAATACTTAACATCAGGTATGATGAAGGCTAAAAGTCTCCCCGTCATTCATAAAAAAGATGCTGATAAAGTCTTGAAACTAAACGAATATTTGTCCCATTATCGTGTTTGATTTTCGGAGTAGACCCTCTAACTTTGATTTTCCAGGACTTAGATCTTATTTCATCCATCTCATACAGCCCAACATGACATTGCAATGTCACTTACAATAATGCTATTGCAATTTCGTTATAATACATGATCAAACGAACTTCCAAGTGAAGTTCGATCAGTATTATATGAGTCACGAAATAATAATCATTAACTAGAGTTAATTAGATGCCTAGTGGAATGGTTAATAAATAGATGCATGTCGGTTGTATCGTATACTTACTGAAGTACTATTTTGTAGATACATTTTAGAATTAATACATAGAATGGCCCCTTCGGCTTTGTTATGAATGAGGGATTGTATGAATGTTTTTATTTGTTGTTTAAACATAAAACGAGATTTATTTTTTCATTACGTGTACAGTCGCAAACCGGGATTGTTCAGACACTTGCCACTGTTCGTATTTTGGCCGTGTAATGCAAATCTGGTTACTATGGAGACATTTCAATAACAAAAAACGGCGGCATTCGTGTAACACAACCATGTTAAGATAATAAGCAAGTGGCTCATCAATCCCGGTTCGTGACTGTACATTCGAGTAACTTCCCGGTAGACCAGTAGAGTTTTGTTTGGGAAGCGTGTTTTTGAAAAGTCATGAGGTTAAAGCTATAAATAAATACCCTATCAGGGCCGGTTTAATCACAGCTAGATAACTTGTCTGGCAGATAATTTAATATATTTTTCACATTACAACCTGTCAAATTGTCTGCCAGATAAGCTACCCAGAACTTATCTGTCGGTAGTGAAACCGGCCCTTTATGTTCATTATTTGTGATAAGAACTGTAGGGGCTAGCCCTACACACTTTAGTTAGATGATATGTATGATAGATTGATAGGTGTTCTGATATTGATATGATATAAGGATGCTGATAGGAAATGATATAAAGGAGTTCAAAATGATACAACCGTGTCGAGTGCAAACCGTAATAGAACTGGTTTATTGTGATATAAATTAAATGCATGTAAAAGGCGAGTGAAAATAAAGTGCAAGTTTGCAAATTACAAATGTTGCAATAATTAGGTTCAATATGCGGTTCACCGTACAAGAGCTTTTTCTATAAATCGATTACTTTTTGAAACAACGCTCCCAAAAAAGTACTGGTTTAACTGGAACTTTCTCGACTGTACAGTCACATTCACATGCAATAATTAAGAAACAAAGCAGCCTTGTGACATTGCAATATTGAATGACATTAGTGGACACAGAGAGCCTTGTTTCCATGCGTTTTAATTTTGCGCCAAGCTAGGTTATCACATAACCCCGAGTTTGTGTTACTTTTGTATGGATTGTATGGATTAATGTTTCTATGTTATTGCACGTGACTGTACAGTGCTTAGTGTGTAGAAATAACGAATTTTGTGAAAAGATCGTAAAGAATTACAATATTATTTTTGTTTTTAAAAATGTGTGTATGTGTTTTGAATTTTATTATTTTTATTGTGGAAATGAAAGAGAGGTTTGAAGGGACGACGCCTTACTATTATGAAATGGTTTGGGATTCACTGGAATTTTATAGACAAATGGTAATAAATGCTTGCCTAAGTAATTGACACTGTACCTTTATTCCCATATGTTTTTATTTTTATACAATTGTTTTAAAGGTTGTGTTATATTGTATTGTATGAATTTATTACTTGCCAATTAGGTTATAACTTATCGCCTTTAAAGAAATAGCCAAACATTTAATAGTTTAGACAGACTAAATAATTTCAGAATAATCTATACAATGAACTAATAACCAAGTGTCATATTTGCATAGACAATTACATCCATTTGCCGTAAACTTAAGAATCGCTTAAGGCTATAGTGTTTACTTTATCTTAACCACAAGATCATGTTGTTAGAACAGTTATGTTAAGAGACATCGCTCTATAGAATCACCAGCAATAACATGATGTAGGTTAGGTACAATATGGAACCACAAAAGAACTATGTCACATACCTTAATTGAATTTAATTGCAATTTGTGATAAATGATAATGGAATTACATTTGACTGACTTTTGTTCTGTTAAAACTGATAGCGGTGTTTCTAAAGGTTTTAATGTGAGTTCTATGGTGTCTAAAAACAAATTGTTTGTGACCAGCCCTGTCCAGGTGTCGTCTTTTTAAACATTCGTATTAAACGGTATTAAACAAAGGAATCCGCATGCGAATCTTGCGTTTCCGTATGCGAATGTAATTCGAGTGATTAAAATATACGACTCCTGTACAGTAGGCAACAAATAATTATATGTTTTGTTTGGCTGTCACCAAACAAAACATATAATTTCCGATGGCTAAAAGCTATCGTTATCGTTTATGTTCTATCGCAGACCGCTTTCTCCTTCTACAGTTACTATGGTGATGTATTCATATAAAAGCGTTACACACAAAAACTATAGTTATGTTTCTTATCTGTCATTGAGTGTTAAATGTTAACAAACAGTGCAAGTTCTGTTTGTTTGGATCGTTAATAATTTTGTGCGCTGCTCAAGATAAAAGTTATCCTTTTTCTAGCCTGGATTGTTGCAATTTACCTGATTGTTAAATCTACGTGATAGTATTTTAGTGAATCGTTAATTTAAATAGTAGCGCTAATTGATATCGTAATATTTATTATTGTTTTTAGGTGTCTATTTTGGGATTTTATAAAACATATTATAATACGATTTTTACCTTAACATCACACTAACTCTTTATGCACTTCTATGTGAGATTGTTTTTTTTTATTTATATTTGCTATGGTAGTTGAATTGACTGGTGTTAAATTCCTTAATGTGCAATATAATTTGGTTACTTATCTATGTACTTTTCAGCAAGTTAAGAGTTTAAAACTTTTTATTTCCTTGTATAACAGAGGTTGTAACGTTTTTTGTAAGTTATTCTTACAAGTTTAATTAAATTTTCTGTTTTGTGCTGAAAAGTAATGTGACTTTTTACATAAAAAATGCCGAATAATGCAATATTATCTCTGTTTATGTGGTCTTTATGTGTTTTTAAAGTAAGGCGTACTTGACGATGTTCCTGGTACTTATGTAGGTGCAGATGTTTCAACTGCGTTTAAAGGTACAGTCTACAGCAATTCATCATGCTAAACGATATATTCTAATTAATCCAATTTATCTCAATTTTTTATGCTTAAGATGTGAACTTGAAAAATGGTAAAAAAAATAGGACGTGTGATAACTCAATGAGCTGCTGACTGTACTTTTATTTTAAAAAATCCCAGCATATGTTATCGTCGTATCGTCGTCACAAACTTGACGTCTATGTAAGCAACCTTACCCTGGAGAAGACTACCTACTGGATCTGAATTACCTACAATGCAATGCAATGTAATGTTTTCTGATTATTAAAATTAATTCTCACCAAAGAAAAGGAATTATTGTAATACTCTCATAAAATAATAAAACCAATTTGGATATATTCTTGTTTTATTTATTTTGCGTGTCTGGTCGCGGCTGCCGGGCGGCGACTGCCATGTACTACCTATATAATTTGTGCTGCCGTGATCAGGTAGACATACCTTAACCTCTCGTCTGTCGGGATTCTTCACACAATAGAAAATCTGTCTCGCGTGGTCTACGTTCTAACCGTCCAAAGGGTTAAAGGTAGCATTCGTGATCCGATCCGAATAGACTAGGTTTCTCTGTCTACGACTGGGAGCAAAGAATATAATACACTCTGGGAGTGAATGCGTGCTAGTGTATCCTTTTCAGTTGCCGTGGTCACGGGAGCTGAAAAGGTGCCGAAACGTCGGGAAAATAAAAGAACCTTGGATAGACAATCCAGTTCGGCAAATCCCAACTTCGAGAAACAGATTTCTCGTCAAATCCAACTCAGATGGGCAGCATTCTGGAAGCTCGGTAAAATCTCCTCGTCCACCTTAACTCGGTGTCTTAAGAGGAAAGTTTATGACCAGTGTATGTTGCTAGTGATGACTTACGGTAGGTGGTTGCTAACTATGGGCCTCATAAGAAGGCCCACCAGGAAGGAAGGTCACCCAGCGTGCAATGGAGAGGCCTATGCTCGGCGTTTCTCTACGTGATCTAATCAGAAATAAGGAGATCCGTAGGAGAACTAAAGTAACCGACATCGCTCGAAGGATTGCTCAGCTGAAGGTTCTGGAATGGTGACCGCGCACCGGACGACGCTCTGTGGGTAGGCCCCCGACAAGGTTAACCGATGATCTGGTGAAGGTCGCGGGAAGCCGCTGGATGCGGGCAGCGCAGGACCGATCGTCGTGAAGTTCCTTGGGGGAGGCGTTTACCCAGCAGTGGGTGTCATATAGCTGAGACGAGACGTGTTCATTTGAGAGACAAGTGGCAAGTTTTTTTTGCTAATGAAGTCCTGAAAGGTCAATAAAGTCTGCGTGAAACGGGGTAGGGTAGGGAACTTTTTTTATGATGATTCCTGTGACGTTTCGAGTTTGACAGTTCTAGAGATGTCCCATATTGAAATTTGAAATCTTATCGACGTATCTATCGATTTTGGTTAACCAGTAGAGTCTTTTTAGGAACTTTTTATTTTTAGGCTTTATTTAAAAATATAAAAGACATATAGAAAACGCTTATATCACAAATGATATATTATTTCTTTGACCGTAGTACTCTTACTTACTAGTTACTCTATGTAACTGGATGCAATTTTGGAGAAATCCAGAACATTAAGCTGTGAATGTTAATGTCAGCAAAATCATTTGAATTGTAGAATCAAAAACCTTAAACAAAAAAAAAAAACTCACTGAGTTTTGTTTTGTTTAAAATTCAAAGTATCTACTTTTTCACTGTTATCGACAAATGAACAGTGGCATTTGTCGAATCTTTTTTTATTCATCTTTTCGGATGAATAAAAAAAGATTCGACAAATGTTCGGAACCACAGATTGCACTATTTTAAAAATTAAATATTTTTCTATATTCAATTAAAATGTAATTAATAGTTTTATTAACATTTTTTGTTAATTTTATATTGCTACAGTAAATAAAAAATATTTTGCTGACCGATTTTTGATACGCGATTCGGACAAACTTTGAAGTCCTAGTTGAAATAAACTATAGTACAATCGACTATAAATCGATTTGATTCAATTGTTTAACATTCTATTATAAATATTGATTTTAGAAATTTGAAAAAAAAAGGATTCTATCTAAAGTTTTAACTAGAAAATTGAATTGGAACCAATTTTCCAACTTGAAAGCTGATGAACGAAAAACAAAATGTTTGATGGAATGAGTGATCTTCACCAAAGTTTTGTTTGCACTAAGATGCAATATGAATGAACTGTTAAAGTGTCAAATGAATTCGATTGACTTAACTCAATCGCCTACAGTCGGATTTTTAATTCAGTAGAGTAATTTGACAGCTGTTGCCAATGTCACTTTATAAAAATAATCCTGCTTTAAACTGTTGTTCGTAATGATTTGCTTATATTCAGTTCCATTTAAGTATTGATTACATTAACGAAAAAAAAATCAATAACATTATAGCTAAATTATAAAACAGTATTATTCTTACAAAGTGACATTGGCACCTGTGAAAATACTCTACTGAATATTGAATTAAAAATTCGACTATAGTTGTACAAGTAGGTAATTCAATATTTTCGATGAAGTTTTACTTCAATTACTAGAACGAATGAAATCGATGTTGTGGTCAAACCATTTTATGTAAACGCAATTTAAATACATAAAAAAAAGAGTAAGCTAATCGATTAATCACTATATAATCACGTTATCGATAACGCAACTCAACCCGCAATGACATTTGCAATGTTTATCGATCGACCGCACTAATGTCGCTTTGAAATGGCCGACGTTTAGGGGGAGTGTCTTACGGAAATTGGAATTTCTATTAATTTTTTACGTGATAACGTGAGTAGTTTACTTGTAAATTTTGTAATAGTGTTAAGGTTTGAGAAAAACCATATTCTATTTAATAAAGGTAGGTGACATTCCTAATTTAGGCCATTTCCGGTGGTGCAGCCGGCCAAGTATTCAAAACAAAAGGTGTTTTAAAAATATTCTGAGATATTTGGCTCTAAATTACTATATTGTCTAAGAAATAACTGAAACTACATACAGACTTTCATAACTGTAACGTGCTAGGGTTTTCTTTCAGAAACATATATATCTGATCCGAAAATATTTTATGCTGTTTGTGATTGAAGATTATCGTCTTTTTACATCAATTATTACAAAATTCTGATAGATGAATACTCAGTGTAGACACAGGATACTAGAACAAGTATCTGAAAAGGTGATAACACATGAGTTCCTTTGTGTTGTAGTATACAGCTACATGTTTCCTGTTTGTTTCTCATTTCAGATAAGGAATTTTATCACATTCCACATTCTTGCATTCCAATAACAGAAGACTGATTTTAAAAGGTGGATAAAAATGGCTTGGCGTTTTAAAGCCTCAAAATATAAAAATGCGGCACCAATTGTGCCTAAGCCTGAAGCATGTATCAGAGATATTTGCGTGGGTTCGTACCAGACATATGGGAACAATATTTGTGCTTCAGCTGCATTCATGGCATTTAATTGGGAGCATGTGGGTTCAAGCATGGCGGTGCTACCCCTAGATGACTGTGGACGTAAGAGTAAAACAATGCCGTTGCTACATGCTCACTCCGACACCATAACGGATATGGAGTTTTCGCCATTTCATGATGGACTACTGCTAACAGGATCTCAGGACTCATTGGTATGTGTGTGAAATTATTTTTAATTCTGTGTGATAAATGTAGATGCTGTTAACCTACATGATCAGTAGACCATTGGAAGTAGATTTAGCCTTTCCAAAGCATTATTTAGAAATGAGATTCAAAGGAAATTATGTGGAGCTACTGTTTCATTTAGTAGTACGGTATATCTAATTAATGTAGCATTTGAAAATATTAAAACATGTAAACAATATATTGTTATAATTATATTGTAGTGTTGATGAATCATTGGTGATCAAATACAACTTTCTCTAATGTTATTGAAATATTGAATACTTTTTCTACTTAATGGTCGAGGTTAAAGAGTTATGACTAATTAGTAACTTATCTATGCATTGAGTGCTTAATATCTTTTTAAGTATGTGTTGGTTTTTGTCTAAAAATGTTTTAGATATTTTAAAAATAAAACACATGTGTTTGGTTCATTAAACTGTTTTCAGCATTAATTTAGTGTGAAGTAGGACAAGTAGAAAAATAGCATTCAAAGAAATATTGATGAGGTTCATAACGGTTCTTCTTGTTACGAGGTCTTGTTCCTGTGCAGCTGTACAAATTCATAGTGATTAGTCAAAAATCAAGTATATTAGTCTCTGTCTAATCTTATTTTCTTATTAAAAGTACTTGTTAGTTGTAATAGTATGGAACAGAACAGAACTAAATACAACATCTTATTTGTTTTAGGTCAAAGTATGGCACATTCCTCTGGAAGGGTTAAAAGAGTCCCTTTCGACACCAGAGTGTACTCTGTCGCAGAAGCAGAGACGGGTGGAGAATGTAGGCTTCCACCCTGTTGCAGATGGGCTGATTCATGTGGCATCTGGACATGAACTTGCCCTATGGGACTTAACCAAACAGAAAGAGGTTTTTGGTAAGCCTAGTTTAATATACAACATGTTTCTATTGATGTCCCATAACTTTAGGCACTTAATCAGACCATGTAAACAAATCAAATGGCTTATATCTTTTTTCCAAATTGGATAAAGATTTTATTTACTTTTCCATATAAATTTATTTGGCAGAAATACATTTTTTTTATGGGAAACTAAAAACTTTTGTTTTGGGAAATAAAATAGTTATGGGATATAAAAAGAAACATGCTGTAGTAAAATTTCGTCTATGTATTTTTTATATTGTCCAATTCTTATTTAATATACAAAGGTTTTGTTCTGTTTATTTGCAAGAAAGTAGTTTTGTTAATCTTTATCTGGCTATAGAACTGACAGAAATATGAAGGTTGATTTAGACGGAGACTATTTTGAGGCGCCTAAATTACGGCGCCAGTGTGTACCGTACAGCACATCTTCAGACCGTTTAGACAGTGACTATTTTTAACCGCCTAAATCTCGCCGCCAGTGACCAGCAAAGCGATACTAGTTGTTTACACGGTGCCTTTTCAGTAGCACGCCGCCACAGCCGACGGTGCTAGTTTTTGCGCCAGTCTTTCTACGCTAGATCTCCATCATTTTAAATAAATTCAGGACAATTAGCTCTGAAGTTCGTTAGTTGTTGCCTTCGGCTTATAAACATTTCCTCTAGCATCCAGATTTTGTTGATTTCTTAATTTTATTTAGTTCTAAGTAGTTCGCACTCCTGAGAGTTTTAATTTTCACCTTTATTTAATTGATATCTAATCCTTCTAAAGACATTCATAACCTAATTGTTTGCAGCGCTGTTAGACGCTTTTCCTTGTTTCGATAGTCTTCGCTTCTGTTGTCCCAAAGACATTCTTGTTTTCTATATAGTTGAACAAGCTTTAATAATTCGTTTTCACTAAGTTTCGGCGCCATTTTACTCGAAGAAGGTTCATCCTAGTTTACTACGGCACGGAGGCGTGCTAGCGACTGGCAGCTCTACGTGTTTACACGAGTCCGAAAAATAGGCGCGGGGGCAGTGAGGGACGCGGGCGGAGGTCACTGGCGCCAAAAAATAGGCGCGCGTTCTATTCCGTGCCAGCGCTGGCATGCCGCGAAAAAATGGCGCCGAAAGTGGGTGCCTTTTCTAGGCGCCGCAATTTAGGCGGCTGAAAATAGTCTCCGTCTAAACCTGCCTTTATTCTTTCTAGCTTTCTTGAAAAGCATACAGGATGACGTCCTGTAGAAAACATCCCTTGGCTTTATGCATTAGATTCTGAGCTGATAGAGATTAAATTGTTGCTAAAACCTCTTCTGTAAAATCTATCAAGAAAAAAAATATTCTACTTGTTTGTTACTTTACTACTTGTTTGCTACTCTTTGTCTTACTTTGATGGTTGTAATTGATTATTTACTATCATTATTAGTTTATTATTATACTACAAGTTTTTGTAAAACAAGATTTTTATCATATTTGCATTTGCTATTGTGTCTTCAATATTATCACACAGTTGCATATGCCATGATCATTCTCTGTCATCATTATTGTGATTATTAATTTTAATAATTATTTAATTTCAAGTTCATGTTCATTTCAATGATTATATTTTGTTTAGTAAACCGAGACCATGCAGAAGTGATTCAGTCAACATCATGGAAGAAGGACGGCAAGCTGCTGGCTACCTCTTGTAAGGACAAAAAGGTCCGCGTTGTGGACCCTAGAGCTGCGACCCCGGTCGTCAGCGTGGCCAACAGCCACCAGAACATCAAGGACAGCAGGATTGTGTGGCTCGGAGACCAGGATAGGATACTCACCACCGGTTAGTATTTAATTATTAGTGACTATTCAAAAAAGTAATAGGTATCTTCTAAACAAGTACGTTTCATCCTAGATCGCATCATCGCTTACCATCAGGCGAGATAGCGGTCAAGAGCTAACCTATACATAAAAAAAAACAGTAATTTTTTTGACATGAAACTTCATAATAATCACACCAATTATCTCGCCCAAGGTAAGTTTCTTAAGAACTGTGTTTTGGATATAATATTTCCCATATAATTATTGATAGGTCATGGGATGATTGTCCAATTTAAGCTCGAGCTCCTCTGCGCTTCGGCAGCTACGTTAAACATGCTGCTTTTATATATATATATTTTTAAACAGGTTTCGACTCGGCCCGTCTCCGTCAAATCATGATCCGCGATATCCGCAACCTGTCCCAAACTCAGAAGACTTTAGAACTAGACTGTTCCACGGGCATCCTTATGCCTCTGTTCGACCCTGACACCAATATGCTGTTCTTGGCTGGAAAGGGAGACACCACCATACTGTATATGGAGCTTACTGACAGGGAACCGTTCCTGATTGAAGGATTAAGGCATTCCGGTAAGTCTGCATGTAAATAGATTATTCTTATAGGCGGCCAGCCAGCTCGTCCATACCATCGAGGACATAATCCCACAGAGTAATGTGCACTAACATTTTGGACGGCATATCACCACAGCTTAGGTATGTCGTAGGATAATTGGATAAATCGAATTTTCGCAAAAATTCTAGGGATATCGCGAAAACACGGATATTTAGACAAAGGTAACGACATTTCTCAATCTTACTGAAAAAATATTACTCTATTGCAATTGCTACACCCTTACAGGGTGTCACATGAACTTTACTTACTTGTAACATCCTTGTAAACTTTGTGACATGCAATAAATAAATAAATAAAATATAGGGCTTTTGCGAAAACACTGGTTGCGTTCGTAAAATTGGATATTCTTAATTCATCGAACCCGAACCGGACACCGGTGTGTTCAGAGAACAATGGAATATCTATTGTGTCTCATAATCCGGGCCTGAAAGTTTAACGCGCTGGTTAGCTTAATTTTTGCTTGCTTGCTAATTCGTATTGTGATTGGTTCCTAAGAGTTGAGGTATTATATCATAGACATATATACTAACCAGAATAAGGCAGTAAACCCACTGCTCTGCCCTCCGTCGCTGCGCGCGGAAGCGCGGATTTTAATATTGTATGCAAATTTCATCAATTTGTATAGGAAACCGCGTTGTCCAACCCACCGAAACCGCGGCAGCGCGGTACCGCTAGAGGCGCGGTGCTATCTGACAGAGAGAATCGTATTATTGACATAATCGAAAAAATCTTTTGAATAACGCCGCGTTCGCATGCAAATCTTGCAATTAAGTATGCGGTAAGTAATTCAATTGTTTAAAAAATTCAACTCCTGCTTCTACTTCGCCGCGCGCGGCATCCGCTGTTCCGCGGCGCCAGTGGGAGAATCGCCTAAGATTTGGCCAAGCTAAAATCAAGCGAATCAGAGTGAAGTACCTATATTCAATGTTACTAACGCAATTCGTATTTTTGTACAAACCTTATCTTTTTAAAAGATTGAGAAATGTCACCTTTGTCTCATTATCCGTGTTTTCGCAATATCCCTACGATTTTTGAGAAAATTCGATTCATCTAATTATCCTATGACAGATATACCATAAAATATATAATTTAATTAATGTAGAGCTAATACGCTATGGTGCTTCACCAGCCTTTACCAATGACTCATTCCATCAATGTGCTAGTTGCCAAACAGACCGACATATTTCCGAATTCATTGACCCATTGGCTGCAAATAATTGATTTTCTATTAGGTGAACTGGCATGGCAGTGAATTTGATTGAGCCACTGACAAGAGGCACGCTCATTTACTTTTAAATTTGGCAGTTTCTAAAAGGGCTCATTTCATTAAGCTATTTAGCCGATATATAGAGGCTTTATTAACTTCCGTCTTGTTATCCTGTAATTCCGGTAACTTCATCCTAAGTAATATTATAAATTTTAATGCGAAAGTGTATTTATTTGTCCTTTATTGACGCCCTAACTGATACCAATCAACTTGATATTTGGCATAGAGTTAGTTGAAAGGACGGAGAGTGACATAGGCTACTTTTTATCCCGATATTCCCACCGGAACGGGAACGGTAACCACGTGGCTGGAACCGCGGGCGGCAGCAAGTAGAATCATAAGCATCATAATTATAAAATGAATTGTACAGGGCCCGTATTCACTATGACCACTTACCGATTCCTTGCTCAAACCACGCCAATGTTGTATTTGGTTTCCACATTTTCAAAATTCGTTTTCTCTATGAAAGTTACAAATTTTAAATTTATTTTACTTGTTTAATAACTATACAATTTGTGTCTGTCATATCCTTGTACAATAACTCTATAATTGTGAGTATCATGGAGAAAACGAATTTTGAAAATGTCAAACCAAGTACGACATAGACGTGGTTCGAGCAAGGAATCGCTAAGTGGTCATAGTGAATAAATGCCCAGGTCTCACATACACGTTAAACTCATATCACGCCTATTTTTTTGCATTGGGGTTAAAATGGCGAAAGATCGCGCCTTGTGGCCAACCCAGGGATAGACTTATGTCCAGCAGTAGACTGTGATAGGCTGAATGATGATGATGGTATTTACATCATTCTTTTTGCAGTATCAACGCCTATTTTTATTATATTTAGTATTTATTTTTGTTTGTATCTTAGGTGAACAAACCAAAGGAGCGTGTTTAGTTCCGAAACGCGCGTTGCGTGTTATGGAGGGCGAAGTCAACCGTGTGCTGCAGCTCGCTGGGTCCTCTGTCGTGCCCATTATGTACCAGGTGCCTAGAAAGGTACGTAGAGTATGAATTTGGATATAAAAAAAACCATCAAATGAATTCATCTGAATCCAAGGTAAGTTTGTAGCTTGTGTTACAGATATTAGAACCAACTAAGGGTATGCAAATATATTCTATCCTACTAATAGTAGTCTCGTAAAGATAATTTATTTTGTTCGAGAAAATGACATTAATTCCTACACTCAAATTGATTTTAATTATTGATTATCTTGAGTATGCAATAATGTTTTTTAAGTATTCCAAAAATTTTATTGGAGCTTATATTTTAAAGACCATTTAAATTTTATAATACTTCTATCTCAAAACATTTAAATCTACACAAGTAAATTTTTGTAACTTACTAATCAATAAACACTATATCTAAAAAGTCACCCCAGTAATAGCAAAGTATTTTAAAAAAACGTATATAGTGAAAAAAAAAACAAGCAACTGAACAATAAATAACAACGGGTGATTTTCCATTATAATGTGACTTAAATGAACATAATCGATAATAGAAATTTTCACCACGGTGCAGGTGACTTCAATAGTTTTTTTTTATTAACAATTTTTGTGTATTTGGATCAGGCGCATAGATTCTACAGGCCATTTTTTTTTTCAAAATGTTACTATCTTAATTTATTATATTTAAAAATATAAAAATCCCTTAATAATAATTGAAGCATTTTCTGAAACAAAAATTACTTTAAAACAATCTTTTTTGTATTCTCCCCATTGTTCCAATATTTTTTTTGTGACCAAACCTGGGAAACTGATAGTTATTTCTTAGACTTAAGTCTTTTTTAATTTGATGTAATCTACGCATATATTACGGCTTCGGTATGGGTCTTCTAACAAACTGTATGTCCTCTCAAATGCTATGAAAGTCTTGTCAATAGAGGCATGGCCGCGAGGTTTCAAGGGGCGATGCCCACTATTAGTTCCCTAGTTACACTGGTACTATGGTGTCTGTGGTATAATGGATACATATACTGTTGTAGAGCTACCGGGAATACCACGCGGACCTATACCCGGACACGAGCGGGTCGGTGACCTACCTGAGCGCGGGCATGTGGCTCGACAACCAGGACTACCCGGTGCCCAACATATCGCTGCATCCCAACCACAACAATGCTCAGGTAATTATTAATATTAATACTAGTGAACTTATGATCTAGTCGGAGGTAAGTTTATTGGAAAGCTATTATTATAAATATAAGTTTACAAGTAAATATTTCTAGCCAAGAGGTCACACCACCTTTCGCTGGCAATGAACTAGGCACAATAGAATTTTTATTGTTATAAATTAAAATATGTCTGCTTATACTAGTTTCCAAAAAAAATTCTTGGGGTTCATTTACGAGAAAACATGTTCTAACTAAATGTATAATGCGGCCGCTTTGAGAATGCATTATTTTATTGCGTATATTATTTATATGCGAGTGTCTTTGATCAATAGATGGATAAAGATAGATAGAAATCATTTATTAGCAAAACACAAAGAAAACAGTATACAATGACACGAGTAAATGTCAAAACAAAAATTACCTATTTCTAATGAATTCATACATAAATAACACCCTACTAAATGACGGATACAAAAAAAAAACAAGGAAATAAACTGTGCTGCTAATGGGCCCTGTGTAGCTAAATTTTTGGACATCCTCTCGAAGGCCGCATTATAATTTACAACGTGTTTGGAAATGTTTTTGCAGTGCTAGATCTATCTAAACGTGCGGTTAGATCTAGTCACATGAGTTAACGACGGTTTTTATTATTCTGCACGACATAGACCGCGAATTAGGAGAACCGTTGCAAAATTTCTTGCGCAAAATTTTATAATATTGAACCTTACGCTCTTAGTAAGGAAAGTCGTTTGCTGACTCGATCGTATATCACTTGTTGGGTTTTGATATTTGGCTTGCTTGCTCATAATGTTTTACTTAAGGTGGTACGACTTCCATACAAACAAACATTGCACATTAATTGGTTCATCTTACATTAATAATTTATAAATACATGTGCAACTAACTCGTTTCAGTTATTTGTTTGCGCGAAATAATTAAAAAATGTACTTTCATACATGAGCTATATAAATGCGATGGGTCACACACACATACGTAGAATTATTGAAATTATAAGATATTAGCATATTCGTGTTTTATGTATGAATGTACAATTTTATAATTATTTCGCGCAAACAAATAACTGAAACGAGTTAGTTGCGCATGTATTTATGAATTATTAAGGTATGATGAACCAATAATTGTGTAATGTTTGTTTGTATAGAAGTCGTACCACCTTAACTTGGAATAATTTCCATTGAGTAGTTTTGGGTAGAGGGTATTTTGTGATTGCATGATTTTATTGAAATTAATAACAATATAGTAGTCAACATAATTTGGTTTATATTTTTTAAGTACTTATAAGTACTGTGATAGTCGTATCTAAAAAATAATCTGGGTACTTGTGTAAAAAATTTGGCCACTTTGATGATATTTTTATGATCTTCGGTTTACACTAATATTTTTGGTTTAATCTTGGTTTAAATTGACACTTTTGATATGGTTTTTTTTATTGAGTTTTTTTTTAATTAGATTCTGTGTAGTTGTGTTTTGTGTGGTGTTAGATTGTTGGGTGAATGGCTCTACGTAGAGTGCTATTAACGTAAGTAGTATTTTTGTTTTTGTTGCTTTAATTTTTTACTATTAAATATATAGCACTTACTAAACAAATAGTTTCGTATTTACTTATAACAATGTGTCTTACAGGTCACACACCGAGGAAATTTAGAAGAAGTGGTAAAGACTATTCTTGCGATGCCACCTCCTAAGAAAACTGATGGCAAGAAAGCCACAACACCAGCTCCCACCGAGGAACAAGTAAATCCAGCACCGAAAGCTCAACCAATTATAGAGCCAAAAGATGAAGACCGTATTGACTTCGTCAACGTAAAAGACCTCATCAAAGGTATGGAAAAACAGAACAATAAAGACCCTAAACCAGTAGACACAAAAGAAACTAATGGATTCCACAAGAAAATAATCGACAACGGCATCGACAGTTACAACGATAACAAGGCTGAAGACTTAGAGACTGAAAAGAACGAATTAAACGAAAGAGAGAAGTCCGAAAAGACGGAGAAGACCAACGAAAAGACTGAAAAGACCGAAAAGACCTTAGAGAAAACTGATAGTGGGGAATCTACTGAGTCTTCTCTGTCGAGGAGCAACAGTTTGATAAACGGTATGCCGTCGCAGGCGCCGAAACCATTACCCAGGTCCTCTATCTCAGATGCGGGATCAGCTGATGACCACTCGGAGGCTCCTAAACCGAAACCAAGAACGACAGCCGTGCCCACTTCTGGTTACAAGGTTAGATGAGAGATATAGATGTATGTAGTTGTTATCAATTGTTTTGTTTTTTTTTACCTTATGGCAGCACGTGTTTTTATATTGTAGTTTTGGTGTGGTGTAGTTTTTGGCTATAACTTTTATTTAATTATATTTTTTGGTATTTGTTGTTTTTATTTGTGGATATAAGACATAAAATTGTTTTGGTTTGTTTTGCTTGTTATTTTCAGATTTTGATAATTTTGTTTGAGCCATATCACTTATTTTTTTATGTTATCATTTGTTGTCTCTGATACTAAGGATACATTCTTGGAAAGAAATATCATTCAAAAATCATTATTCCTTTTACGGAACAGTTACTACTAATGATATTTTAAGTAAGCGTTCTTATGCAAGAATAACGAATTTTTTGTCTTGCTCTTTCCCCTGTATCTTGGTAAAAAAAACTTTCGTTATTAAGATCGGGATATGCCAAGGTTTTTGAAGGAGAGTGTTTGTTTACGAAACCTTCAAGTTTAATCTTTCCATGGATATCATTATTGTTGCTATAAGTAAACCATTTCAGACAATATTTATATCCTCTCGTGGATCTCACTTGTTATAAAGTATGCTTTCTTTCGACAGGATTATGTGTCATGTTATTAAAATAATATGAACAAGAACAGAGTTTTCAATTCCCTGATAAAAAATATACTCTGAAATCATATAATACGGACATATGAAAATTTACTGACACTCATATTTCTTTTAGTTTGTAATTAACATTAATTTTAGTAGGTTATGAATGAAATCATCAGTTTTTGATCTCTTAGGCGGTAAACCCACTGCTCCGCGCACCGCCGCGGAGCGCGTGGGCGCGGTTTTTAATATTGTATGCAAATGTCATCAATTACTATAGAGAAAACCGCGTTGTCCAATATACCAAAACCGCGCCGCGCCGCAGATTCCACTACTAGGCGCGGAGTAATCTGTCAGAGAGAGTCGTATTTTTTAAACAATCGAATAAATCCTTTTGTATAACACCGCTTTCGCATGCAAGTCATCATCATTACGTATGCGAAAAGTAATTCGATTGTTTCAAAAATACACCTCCTGCTTCTCCGTCGCCGCGCGCGGGATCGGCTGCTCCGCGCTCCGCGGCGGGTGGCGGTGCCAGTTGGTGAACCGCCTTATGGCGTGTATTGACATCGCGAGGCTGCCAATTTGAACGTAGTTGCTCGCGAACGTCGCTACGCACGGCTCGCTGTCGGGTGGCGGTGCTGAAAGGGCGTTCAGACACAGTCTAATAGTAGATTGTTATTCAAGGGCCTAAAATGACCTATTGTAACAAGGTATTTTAACTCCCGAGCTTTAGTGAAGGAGTTAATAGAAACCGAGGTATAATAGGTTTTTAGAACCGAGTATTCAATCTACTTTTCACTACGATTGCGAGACAATAAAATAATCCAATATAAATTATGTAATTTCGATAATAATTCTAAAGAAAAGATGGCGAGCCAATCTTTTTTTTTCTGTAACTATAACGGAACGCAATGCACGCATCCTAAAGTGCGTTTCTTCCTACCCCTGTTTTACAAGAAGGCGCGAACGCGTTAGAACCTTTATTATTTCTGAATCATTTGGTCTTTTCCACTTTTTAATGTTTTCGGCATGATTACAACATAGAATATAAAACTTGAAAAATGGAGGGAATTCTTATTACATACTAACATAATGCAAACTTCTTGGTAAATAGAATATATATCAAGATAGTGGTAGGAGGAAGCGCACTTTAGGATGCGTGCATTGCGTTCCGTCATGATAACAAAAACAAAATGAAGTTTGGCTCGGCATCTTTTCTCGCGGTCGTGGTTAGTTTCATTTTCAAGTAACTATTGCCGCACGTAGTAGCGGCGCGTAGCTGTGTGAGTTCCAGCCGATTGTAGGCAGTGCAAAGACTTTGGACTGTGACTCAGGGGACCATTGTCTCTTGCCTGACGCGCTGGTAAAATGGAAGACAGAGAACTTCGTAATCTTGTGGGATGTGATGATGCTTTGCTTGGCAGTCTCACAATGTCGATACACGCGTTTACGAGTAGTCAGGATTGTAACGTGAGTGTTTATTGGCAGCCGCGGCTCGGCCCCAAGCCTTTCTCGGCGTCGACGGGCAACGAAGAGTTCTCCTTCGACAAAGTGTTCTCCGTGCCCGCCGTCCCGGGCATGACCAAGTCGGATTCTGGTAAGTTATAAAAAAGACAATTATTGGGGAAATGATATTTTGAATATCACACACACCCTACTAGTTACTAATAATTTTGCCTCTTTGCTATTTTAGACGACGGCGACGAAACCTTGCTAAGCTAACCAGGGGCCGTACCTCGCAAGTAGCATTGGCATCGAAATCGGCTTCATTTGATTGACATTTGACATTGCTGCTTCTTTTTGAGACAAATGAAAACTTACCAAAGGCTAAGAGCAATATGTCACATCTATCTGTCAAATGAAGTCTATGTCGATGCCGACGACACTTGCGCGGTAGGGGCCCAGCTTAGTAAGGTTTCGTCGTCGACGTCTCAGCCACATGACACCTGCTGCCTGTCTTTTGTAGGCTGTGTTCCCTTAGTCGCCTTTTACGACAGCAACGGTACTGCTATTCTAAGCCGGAACTACACGGCGCAATAGTAAGGTGTACGGAACAGCAAACAATAATAATTTATGAGTTAATCTAATTTATTTACTTACAAATTCAGTTATGCGTGAGTAAACACGTATTTAGGAACTGAAAGTCTGGCCACTGTAAGACAGAATGCGTCCCTACTTTAAAACTTGAAAGTAAATAAAAGTCTTTTCGCATATCTTACTTCCGGATTATCTAAAATGAACTTTATTTACGGCTGAAATTAATTACCTGTCTGTAGATACATACATCTGAGATGGTTGCCTAGGATACTGGCTTCGTTACCTAGCAACCGTCGCTATTTTGGTCATATTTACAAAATATCCTAAGCAACTATTTCAGATAGCCCTATCCATATCTGCAGATAGGTTTATTATTACTCGCTCAAATGATTTCTGTGCAAAATAATGTGCCTAGGAGTTTTTGGCAGCGGACAAGCCAGTATATTTTTCGAGTCGAGCCATCTTTTACAGTTTAAAAACTATTAACAATGCTGCTCAAAGCGGTTAGATTGAAACTAGGCTCGCAGATGAAGTAGCGAATTCGTGCCAGGTGCCAAGAACTTGACCGAGTTATGTATTAATTTCGGGCGTTATTAGACTTACTTCGCGAACTGTCAAATGAATATGATAAATTTTAAATAGAAAAATGTTGAAAAAAAATTAATTCGGCCAATAGTGAATTCTCAGATGGGACACGAACCCACGATTTGGAATCCGGTCCAATGCTCTAACCACTGAGATACCAAGACTTGCGGACCACCGTCGAAATTCTCCAATACTTTTATATTTTTAATACGCTGTACGCCAGCGTTGTCACATCAATGCTAGGAATATCCTTGCACTCGAAAGACAAGAAGATTTTTTTCCAATATTTTGCTATTTAAAATTTATCATAAGTATAAAAATAGCATTGAAAAAAGCAAAAATAAAAAAAAAACAAAATGTCAAATGAATTTTCCCAGCGACTTGATAGTTATTTCCTACTATTGATTTGTCTATTTGCCGACATAGCAACGTCGCCTCTATCCGGTACGGGCCCGACCACGCCCGCGGCGTCGACGCCCGTCGTCAAAGAGGCTTCCGAGGAAAAGGAGAAATCGCTCTCTCCTACCAGCGACGTTGAAGTTGCACCTAAAGGTTAGTCTTTATATACAGTGGTGGTAATTAACAACACTAGTCGATTTTCATACAATCGAGGTAAATTTGGAGCCTTGGTTCGCTGCCAAGGATTGACCGCGCTGTGATCTGATAATGGCCATCCAGGGAGTGAATGGAGGAGGTCCAGGGTCCATCCATCTGTCAAATGGAGCCGATTGCGATGCCGATGCCATTTGCGCGGTACGGGCCCA
Source organism: Chrysoteuchia culmella (assembly GCA_910589605.1). Lineage (NCBI taxonomy): Eukaryota > Metazoa > Arthropoda > Insecta > Lepidoptera > Crambidae > Chrysoteuchia > Chrysoteuchia culmella. Next base: position 13,945,444 of record OU342652.1, read on the forward strand.
GATTGCTATACACACCCAACTGATCTGATAAACATTCCAAGAGATGTATCAGTTGGGTGTGTTTTTCAATCTGGATCTCCTCAGCTCAGACAGCTCGGTCGGTCCTTGGCAGAGAACCAAGAATCCAAAGTTAACTTGGTAATAAAAAATAAAAAAAAGAGATCTGGAGCCCGTAAGTGAACTTTTGAAATAAACTTGTTACTAATATGACCACCACTGTATATTTTTATCAGTTTTTTATTTACAGCGGAAAAACGCGTAGGTTTTTTTTTTACCCGATAGTAAGTAATTGTAGGTAGGAAGGTGGAATCCCGCTTCTCCCGGAACCCTCAACCACTGAGGAACTGGCTGTGTTATCTCTTAACTGCCAGAACACAATAACGTTGAATATTGAAACCCCAATGTTTATTTTACAGATGGGTACACTTCATACTAAACAAAACAAATAGTCTTTGACTTGGTTAACATGACTCGAACTCGAAACCTACTTACCGCATAATGCACGTAAAGATTATGATCAATTGTCATTATTTACCTGGGATTCAAACATGGCGTTATAAAATACTGTACAAGCGTTATATTAGGTTTCATAGTGTTCAGGTACGTCACAAATTGTTGAGCCACTTGCCTGTGGTCGTATTTTGGCCGTGTAATGCAATTCGGGTTGCTATCTCACGAAAGATGGTGGCATTCGTGTAATACAACCAAGTTAAGATGATAAGCTAGTGGCTCAACAATCCCGGTTCGTGACTATACTTGTGAGTTCTGTGACCGACAGTTCATGTCCAATATTTGCCAGATAAGCTATCCAGGACTTATCTGTCGGTGGTGAATCCGGTCCTAAATCTTGTTTGAACTTGTCGGCAAAGTGTAAACTTCATAATCAAAATCTTCTTTGCCATTTTCATTCCTATCTATAGGCTCAATATTTTATTCGCAGAAGAATACACGAACGGCAAATCGGATACAAGTCTAGAAGAAGACGTGAACTCTCCAGACTCAGGATACAGACCGAAGACGCCCAGCACGGCCGAGAGAAGGAAATTGTTTGAAACCACAGAGTAAGTTTTTTTACACACAACTTTGAACAAACACTTGATTTTTTTTTATAATTTTTTTATTTTTGCATTTTCAATTAAATTTTTATACATATGATAAATTTTAAATACATAGAAAATATTAGAAAAAAAAACAAATCGGCCACAAGTGAATTCTCAGATGGGACTCGAACTCACTACCTTTGGAAATCCGGTCCAATGTTCTAACCACTGAGCTACTGAGACTTAAGTTCTTTGACTTTGATTTTTTACTTACTTATTGTAATCCTATCAATTACTAACCTAATTGGATGATATATTTATAATAAAAAATACATTAAATGTATAGTAAAAACTTAGGTATGGTCAACAGCAGGTACGGCTTACTGTCAAACGGTCATGGGTGAAGTATAAAAAAGTAATTTTCAACTTTCTACTAAAGGGGTGTGAACCTTTTGGCCTCGTCACCGATCCGCCATTTTGTTTCTTTTTATTCGATTTTCTTGTAAAATTACCATGATAATAATTAATATCAGCAATGAATTTTACGTCAGCAAACTTGCCATATACTAGCAGCCAACTGGAAACGCGTAGATTTTAAAAAAAAAAATACGGCTGGCGGACATCGTTGTAGCCCCCCCACCCCTGCTAGCCGCATGTTTCTCATTACCTCCTAAGCTAGAAATGCTTAGAATTACTCAGGGAACAGATATGTGAAAGCTCAAGGCTTAGTAAAAAAATTAAAGGTTCTGTATGGGCGCGATGCATAACTGCCTGTACTAGAATTGTCTGTACAAATTTGACATATTGAGGTTTGATTAAGAAGTGTTTAGCTACTCAACTAAGCTCTAGCATGTCAATATCTTACTGGGGATAAGTGATTAAGATTGACCATAAGTTAATAACGGACGTTTGATGTAAGAAATTATGAATGATATTAAATTTGGTGATGCGCAAAAGTTGTCAGACATCTAATAAATAAATAAATAATTGACAGTGGCGCCCAACAGTCTATAGCGGATCGTCGGCGCACTTACGAGATGAGATCGGTCAGCGTTGCCGTGGAATCCGACACTCCTCCTTCGCCCGCGCCGTTGAGGTACGTTTAAAAATGATTTTCAACTCTAAATCCTAAGTATAGAGTTCAATATTGATTGGCTTTGGTTGAAGTGATCAGTTTAATTAATATTAAAAACAGTATAATCTTAATAGATTATACTGTTTTTAACTGTGACAATAATCAATGAACTAACGTAACCTATAATGAGACAGTTTTGACAAGTTTTATGTACAGTCACGAACCGGTATTGTTGAGCCACTAGCATAACATAGTTATCGTCTTAACTTGGTTGTGTTATACGAATGCTGCCACGTTTTTCGTTACTGAAATATGACCATGGTACTCCTCTCTCTATCTCTATTTCGGTCGGAAAAATATGAATTTATCCCGCATATACAATGGTGGTCACTGGTGAAGACGAGGTCGCTGTCGGCCACAGCATCGCGGCGACTGGTTCCGTGCCCATCAAGGAGGCGACATGAAGAAGCGCGCGTACTACAATCATACGACACTGTCGCTCTTACTGTCAGGCATTTATCTTGTTCCAATTTTCAAAGTCTGATTAACCACTACAGAGTTTTACAGTCCACTCTTTCATTCATTTTCAACCACCAGGGCCCTGTTTCATAAAGATTACAATTGTCAACGACAGGTGACTGGTGACAATTTGACGATTGTACGTTTCATAAAACATTGGTCAGTGCTATATGAAAAGCCGACATAATTGTCAAATTATCGCGAAAATTCTACACTTTAACGTTTCATAAAACATTTGGTCTGACTTATCTGTAATCGGAAAATCTGACATATTTGTCAAATTGTCGCACATTTTTGATAGGCATTCTTGGTCTATGTCAGGATGAGGAGTAACAGTTATTTTTCTTTTATAAATTCTCACATGGTCTAAAGAGTTCGTAATAGGATTTTGAAAAAGAGAACTTTATAATGTATGATTGCTTTATAATAGAAAACCTACCTTCTACAATTATGACAAAGGCCAAAATTGCGTAGATCAGTGACCAATAAAGTATGTTCGACACAAATGAAAACTTACCAAAGACTAAGAGCAATATGTCACATCCATCTGTCAAATGAAGTCGATGTCGATGCCGATGACACTTGCGCGTTAGGGCCACAGGACAGGATTCCCGTCTAATATAGAAAGGGCACTGGCTTCAACAGTCACATAATTAACGACACTAGTAGATTTTCATACAGCCGAGGTAACTTGGAAGCCTCTCTGTCAATAATTGACCAAGCTGTTATCTGACAATGGACATCCAGGGAGTGAATGGAGGAGATCCAGATTGCCATACACACCCAACTGATATGATCAACATTGCATGAACAAAAAAATTGTGTTGACTTTGTAAATATTTTGTTAACAGACGCAGAGACTCGTTCAAGTCTCGCAAGAGCCCAGACAGAGAAGACAAACGTGCGTCGGTGCCGAATGTCACCACTAAACGGACGTCTACTGTGTTTGGTAAGAATTGCTTACATCAAGGATCGTATTCGAAGCTTTATCGGCAGGAAAATAAGGTCCAATATTCATTGAATCGTACGACATAAATCGGTCCGGCTATCGCGATCTACCTTTCGTAGACCACATGTAACAAGACGAAAGGAGTGTCTAATTCCCGAAATTAATAACCTAACTGAAGATATGGATGGCTATCTGAGCTAGTTGCCTAGGATACTGGGTTCTTTGCCTAGCACTCGTCGTTATTTTGGTCATATTAACAAAAATATCCTAGGCTATCTCAGATAGCCCTAGCCATATATACAGATAGGTTATTAATTTCGGGCGTTAAACTACTTTCCCGGATAAAACTGGGCTTTTTATTTACACGTTCGCTTTAATATTACATGTTATATTTTTTACCCGACGTTACACTTTGACTAGAATTGAGTTTGTTAATGTATGTATATAGTCCACCCAACAAATTAGTTGGAGAATGCGACCAACAACAAATTAATTAGCTGGAATCTAAGCGATTTTTTCAGTAAGTCGTTTAGGGTGCTTAGAAATTGACACTTCCAGAACGGATATGAAATGAATGTATCAAATGAATCTTCACTTGTGTAGCTTGAAAAAGGGGTAGGAATTCTAATCTTGCCGGTTCTTCTCGTTACAAGGTCTCCCGCCGTAGGGTTTGTGACCCGATGGCGTAGCTTCTTTGACGTTCATAAGTACTTGTAACAGCCTAGACTGAATAAATGATATTGATTTGATTTAAAAAAAGTGTTTAAAATAAAAGTTATAGAAAATTTTCTGAGCTTTCATTACATGACAGAGATAATTTTGCTCTACGACGCACCGTTTTAAATATATTAGTGAAATACTGAAAAGTGGGACCTTTCCCCCCTCTCCCCACTCTGGCGCACCTAGAAGCGGGGATTTTTAGGATGTTTGCGACGGTCAGCACGCGGAGAGCACTTTTTCAACACTTATAAATCGTAATAAAATACTTGAATATACTCAATACAGGGTTTATTATTTTTCAAAACTAAAAATAGTGTTCACAATTCTCCATTTTTTGACAAAGCTCGCTTTGACAGAAGTCAAAAGACGATCTGCTAGTAATTTTTGAATTTAGAAATAGAATGCCGAAAGAAAAAAGCCAAAAGGGACTGCCAGGATAATCACGAGGTTGTATGCCTCGTACATGTTTACTCCCCAAGCACCCTGAATAACTCTCTGAAGAAATCGCTTAGTTTCCATCTCACGCACTCTACACCCCATTTTGGGCTATACGTTCAGTGGACTAGTAATCCTACTAATATTATAAATGCAAAAGTTTGTACGTATGTTTGGATCGATGAATGGATGTTAAATTTGGCACACAGTAGTAAGCCTGGATTAAAACATAGGATTCTTTTATCCCGATATTCCCACGGGGACGGGTGGCCCCGTGTGTTTAATATAGTAGTGTAATATAAAATGTAAATTATCCTTTCACATGCTCGCATGATTCTTATTTTTTTCATAATTTATCGCAAATCTTTCTAATTTTAAAATCTATCGCAATCCCTCTCAATTTGTCATTTGAAAGATATTTACATACTTTAGGTCGTCACTATTTGACATTTGATAGGGATTGTGATCGAGACGCGTTTTGAAAGGTATTGTAAACGAAAATGTACTGTTGAATTCAATTGTGTGGAGAAGTGCCATTTAAAACATAATTCGTTCCGAAAGGGACTGCGACTATAAGTAACACAATTCCATAAATCACTATCACAATCACAATACCTTTGATAGGGATTGTGATAAATTTTAAAATTAGACAATTAGGGGGCAGTTTCATAGATTACCTGCAAATAAACAAAATAAAGATTAACATTAATCTGACTGATGTGGTCACAGGAAAAGTTTCAAAGTTCCGTCACCTGAAAGGCACGCCCGGCCACAAGTCGACGCAGATTGAGAACATCAAGAACATCAGCCGGCAGATATCTGGGGAGTGCAACGGGTTCTATGGTAATGTTTACATTTATTTGTTGAAATAATATAATGTTTATTCATAGAAAATAAAGTACTATTCAGTTGTTACATATTTGTCAGACTACAAATATGTAACAACTCTTTTTACTTACATCCTATTTAATATTATAAATGCGAAAATTTGTAAGGATATTTAGATGGATGTTTGCTATTTCATGCAAAACTACTTAACGCATTCAAATGAATCTTTACAGTTATATTAGGCCAGTCATATCGTTAAAAAATTAACGCTGAAATCGGAATGATTCCAATCCACTTGCATTTTTGATATTTTGTTTGGGTTCCTAGAGAGTATTTATCCAAATTTTGCAGCTATCTAAAATGTGAGTGCAATGAGCGCAATGACTTGTGGTAAATAGAAACATTTTATTAAATATCAGGAAAAATGAGGCATCTTCGGGGGAAATTAATGGGAAATGAGGTTGTAGCAAATTTAATTACCTACATTTTGAGACAAAATTTGCGTCCGTAGGTATAGGTATAGTTTGTTCAATAATGCCCATAAATTAAACAAACCTAAAAATCTGTGTTAAGGGGAAGTTTCACAAAAAATACTAGAATTCTACTCTACTACATTCATTATCTAATTACATATATTATGCTAATCTAAACTTAATTTAAGTGAGAAAAACGAAAAAAAACTAAAATATTCATAAAAACTATCATTTTTAAAACCTTATTAATTTGGGAGTTATGCTTGATTTCGAATATTGTGTACAGTCACGAGCAATGTCATTCAATACTGTAATATGACAAGGTTGCTTAGTGTTTCTTAGTTATTGCATTAGCGTACCCGATGGCTATAATTCCCTCAAGTCAATAGCTCGAGAATGGCCGATATTCCATATATCATCAATAAATCGCAAATTGGACTGCTCACTAGTTCGTGCTTCCGTTTTACTAAAACGCCATTGCAACAATCTTCCGAATGTCTTATGGCTTAATGCGACTTCAGGCAATTAAGTATCAGGCAAATAATATTTTTAAAAGTAGTAATACACTCACCGGCACATCTCAACGCCCACCCCGTTATTTTCATACAAACATGCTCACTTTGCGACTCTATACATAAAAATATCAATATATTTCTGCAAAGATCTGTATGCAAATGTTTAGGTTAAGCGTTCGACTGTCCAATGAGCACATTAAACAGTTAAAAATCTCTTCCCGCGGGGCTATTACGTATATTTGCAATAGGAACGCGACAGCAGAAATTGCGCGATAATTGCTTTACGTCACGTATCAACAGTGCGGCCTCTACCGGACAAACGATGAACTACAATGTGCATTCATTTAGTTCCTGTTATTGCTACCAAATTGTTTTTGGCACTAGCTTCATTCATAGCAACACGCGGCGTCTCACTCTCGCGCCTAGGTAGGAGCGCGAGAGAGTGAGACGCCGCTATACGAAAGATCAGCGAGCGATTAGCCAGCAATCACATTTATAATACCATTTTTATTTTGACGGTCCCCAGCGATCGCGCGATATTTTAATTTTAAATTATAATTTTTAGGTAATAGTCCCGCCGTTTTTATTGCCGGTGAGTGTATAAGTCCGTTAGTTTATATTTATAGCAATTAGGCAATGTTAAATCCTTTGTTTTCAGCAAACGGCGTCCGTTGCGCTGTCCCCCTAGGCGGGGGCGGGGGCCGTATCGGTGTAGTGGAGTTACCCACCGGGGCTACGCCTTTAGCCAAGGCCGCGCCGCCCCACCCCGGGGGGCTGCAGCCCTTCGCACTGCTGCACCCCGCGCCGCTGCAAGACTGGGCCTGGGACCCTTTCCGGGATGACAGGTTGCTGGTGGCTTGTGACGATGGACTGGTCCGCGAGTGGCTCATTCCCGAGCGAGGTGAGTAGGCCAATACTAACACGGAATACTTGGGCGTGAATGCACTTCTTGCAAATTCGTTGACTTACAGATATATCTTAGTATCTTGGTTAGATTATTTTTCTAGCATTGTGAGTGTACATTTTCCAAACTTAATTTAATATTAAACATTAATATTTCTGCACTAGGCCTACAAGAATCTACCAACGAACCGAACAGAACATTCGCCGCTCACCCTGACAAGATCTATCTGATCCGATTCCACCCGACTGCTTCCGACATCCTCACGACGGCAGCCCATGACCAAACCGTCAAGATCTGGGACTTAAGTCCTGAAACGCCAGTGTGTGCTATCACACTGACTGGTCATAGCGATCAGATATTCTCCATAGATTGGTCGCCTTGTGGGGAATATCTCGCTACTGTTTGCAGGGATGGACAGATAAGGGTAAGTCTTTTAAATTGAGTGTTAAGTCCTAAGACTAAACGATTAAGATCTGGGACTTAAGTAGTGTATGCGATAACACTGACTGGTCATTAGCGATCAGATATTTTCCATAGATTGGTCGCCTTGTAGGGATTACCTCGCCACTGTTTTCAGGGATGGACAGGCTGAGGCTATCCTGAGCTATCCTTTTCTGTTGTCCAATCCGTCATTTGTTAGAGCGATAAATATTGCGGAATGCTATCGCATTGCCGATTCTACCGCGTGCGGTAGCTTTCCTGTGGGCCTACCGCGTAATTGCCGTCGACGGCGATTTCGTACAGCGCGACTTCAACGTTATCATCCTAATAGGATTCCTTTTACATATAAGATTTTAAACTTTTGCGTTCCATTATAATTAAATATTAAAACAACGGGACTAAAACGCGTCATTTATTATGTAGTAAAACTATGTACTTACAGCTTGACGTTTCGGCTATGTTGCAATAGCCGTGGTCACAAGCAGACTGAATACTGAAACGAAGTACATAGTTTTAATATTTAATCCTTTTCCATAGTCAGTTAATTCTCGACTCTGTGTGCGACCGAGACAGCGCTATAGTGTGAAGAGTCGCGCCCATATTCGACAAATCGACGACGTTGACGACATTTACGCCTAAGGGCCACTGGCTGGCCATCTGGCCGTTCTGCCAGATGTGTGCCAACCCTAAGGAGACTCCAAATCAGCCCAGCTTGGAATACTGGTCATTCTGGAGATGAATGATGACTACTTTTAATAATTTATGATTTTTTTAATTTTTGCATTTTTCAATGCTATTTTTTTTTCTATTTAAAATTTATCATAAGTATTTTTAATAAGATTGTTTGCCAGTGTGAGTGTTTAAGAGGCCCGCGACACGGCAGTTTCCCATACAAACGTAATACTTTAAATTATTGCCAATTACATTTTTTCATACAAAACTGCAATCGGAATTTATTTTTTTAATGGCGACCTAGATAAATACTGTCTTAATCTTAATAACATCTCAAGTGCACTCAACAGCAGCTATTGCTTTACATTTGCACTACGAAAACCGCCGCTATTATGAGCGACGTAAGGGCGCTCTCAAGGTCAAATTGTAAGTCGTAGCTGCTGTTGACTGTACATAAATAACGCTCTAATGGTGTGGCGAAGGCAAAGCTAATGACGCCAACACCGTTGGTACCTAAAATCTCTTAATTGGTATATGTCAAGGCAAAACCTGACTTACGAGGGGAGGTAATAAAGTCCGCGGAATGGGGGGGAAGTCGGTTGCAATTAAGCACCAAATATTTTTTTCCTTCAAGTATATTCTTTACTACCCCAAATACATTTCTGAAATTGTTCATATAAATTGATTACTAATTCGAATAAAAATATTTGTAATTTGAGTAGAAGTTACAGACTTCACCTCTAAGCCGCCGTATATTTTTTTTACATGCACCTTTTTTTCATTGCAGTAAATTTTAATTTGTTGCTATTGCGTAAGGTAATCGTATTCAATAGGCTTGTGTCCATTAAGAATAAATATAATGGATAGGGGTTTATAATGATTAATTATATTATGGAGAAAATAACAAACAATTTTAATTATTAAAAGCGTTAAAGATTAATAATATTTTAAAAAAATAATTTCGTAAAATGAAAACTTTAGTCACGTGACAGTAAACACCAATCAGAAAGCGTTACGTCACGCCGTGCGAAACTCCAATCTTGTCTTTGACGTTTCGAGTATCACTACCGAGTCTTGATAAAATTTTGGTTTTTAACAATTAATATCAAGTTGATACAGTTTTTGCTAATTATAATTTGAAAGAATTAACCATGGAATCTGGATTCAGCAAAGCAGACAGTAATAATTTGCCCAGAATCGATTCCATTATGCTTGGAAATTTTTTCGCGTCGAACAGTGAATTTTGCTCATCTGAATTTCGCAATGTTAAAACTTCCTTGTAAGTATAAAATAATTCCAATAATGGCTGGTTCCCCAGATGGAATATTTGAAGATAGCATAATCGAGATTAAATGTCCTATTAATGCCAACACATTTAAAAATTATATACAAAATGGAAAAGCTGCATAAAAATATTGTGCCCAAATGCAGCTTCAAATGTATTTAACAGGAAAGAAAAATTGTTTGTTTTGTATAGCGGACCCAGATTATAGTGAAAATCAAAAAGTGGAGATTTTATGTGTGCCATTCAATATTGAGTATGTTGAGAATTTGATTAATAATAAACTATTAAACTTTTGGAAAATTAATGTATACCCATTGTTATATCAAAGTGTGGAACTATAACATATTTGAAATAAAAAAACAATCTTAAAGTTTTCCTTAGTTTTATTTTATTAAAGAATCTTGCAAATTAATTAATGCACATGCTATGATTATTATCTCGTCAAGAATTTTTACAAATTTAAAAGTAATACATGCATGTGGTCTAAGTATATAAAATTCACGTAAGCGCCTAATAACTCTCTCTATATGAATCCTCAAGCTGGCAATCTGTTTAGTTACGTTCGCTTCAGTTTTACTCATTTTCACTCCTTTTTCAACACTTGGAGGTCTTACTAGTGTAACACCTGATTTTTTTAAATATTGTTCTACATGTTTAAAGCCCCTATCTGCCATAACACGCATACCACTTTTTAAGGTGTTTATAAAATCACACGATTCAACTAAACATGTGTAAATAACTTGTTTGGCGTTTTTATAGTCGTGCTATCACACTGGGGCACTATCAGTACTTATAATATGAGAAATTCATTTTTAAACGATAGAAACTAGCTATAACGTACGAAGACACGATCGCTCTTTGGTTTGTTTCGCACGGCGTGACGTCATTCAAGACGCCATGACAGTCTTGTGCGTTTTGGAACCAAATTGAAATTGGTTTTTCAAAACGCGAAATTTATAATGTAAACGCTCGATTAAAAAGAAATAAACCTTTTTTACGATAAAATGCCTAATAAGCTAAAATATTAAGCAGTTATTGAAATTTTGTCAACTAGCCTATTGACAGTTCATATCGTATTCAATCGGTTGCAATTTATATGGAATGACTTTTAATATGGTACAATAAGAACTGTCAAATAAATATGATAGACTTTACGCAATCGCCTAGTTGGTCTGGAATTTGAAAAGGTTGATGAAGTTTTTCGAAGCTTCATCGGTGAATAAACGCCGTTGCAACGTGACTCTTGTGCGCAGGTGCATTTTCATGCCAAAGACCAAACCTTTTCTCCGCATTCTACATAGTCGATGAGTAAAATAATACAACAAAATCAGTCGCAAACATTTTTCCGCCTTATTTTCCAACTCAGCCCTCTTGGGCGGTGGAATGCCACTGTATCGACTACTTTTTCGTCTTGGATTACGGTGGTGAACGTAGCTTTCATTTTCAGGATTATTTCGGACTGTAACTTCATTTATTATCTCGCTACAGAGCTTTAAAAGGCGACAAAAAAAATCTTTTTTTTTGTTTTGGTCTTCCTTACCGACTGGCTTGCACGTTAAATTACTTAAATGTTAATGACCCGATTTTTGGAATATTATACTCGTGATGAGGTGCTCAATCAATACCTAGCTGGACAAATGAACATACCTGTTCCATCCCTCCCATTCCGCGGACTTTTAGCCCTCCTCTCGTATCTGTAATTTTGACAAGTAATTGACCAATCAACAGATTTTTGTACCAGCGGTGCCCATTAGTGCTCAGTTTTCCACCCCATTGCAAATCATTTTGGTATTACGATATGATGGGGAGCCGGTCTCTTAATACTCAATTTTCTGTTTAGATATACAAGCCGCGTTCGTCTCCGGAACCTATCCGCAGCGGGCCGGGCCCGGTGGGCAGTCGCGGCGCGCGCGTCGTATGGGCACTCAACGCAACGCATCTCGTGTTGACTGGCTTCGACAAGTAAGTACGCTAATATTAAGGAAATAATGATTAGCGATCGTATTAATTACATTCTTCATTACATTTTAGTCGTTTGTTTGAAATTGAAAGGGACTAGTCGTTTGTGTAATTTAATTTAAAGGGACAAAAGATGTATTCTCGAATCATTCGAAATTCGTATGCGAATTGTTATTCACGGATTTCCATTTTCTTACATTATTAAATCACTCGATTACGGTGTTGCCATTTTATAAACTCCTTTAACATAATTTCATCCTACGCAGAATAATAAAAAAAAAAAGAAACTAACTCTCCATAGATAGAGAAAACAGATACTGAATCGGACTTGAGTCACGTGAAAAGTAACGTTTTGAAGTTGTGAAACTATCCGTCATGTTAATGTCAATTTGAAAATGACTAAGTGCTAAACGTGAAACTTTCTATCACTCGAATCAAATAAGAGTGGTAGGGACCACTCGTAGCATATTCGAATGCGAATTGGAATAAAAACAATACGATATTTTGCATTCGCATGCGTATCTTACGATTTTTATGCAAATAGTAATTCGAGTGATTAAAAACTACGTCTCCTGAACGCTTTAAATCACAATTATCTAGTCTACAGTGGGTGAACTGGACTCTTAAGATATTTAGAGGCCTATAACAGTTGTCTTGCGGCTCACATGAGGATAAAATAGCAATAATCATATTTCCTATTTGATACAATCAGGCGTCACATGGCGGAAATCCATGTCTAACTTCCTAGCATGGATTATGGTTTTACTTTTCCGAAAGCGAGTTCAAAATTATTCAATAATACCTTTCTAGCTTACTTTCGCTAGTCAGTGTAGCATTTTATCCTAGCGGGAGTTAAAACTGGAACTAAGAAAAATCGGCCAAGTGCGAGTCGAACTCGCACTTGAAGGGTTTCGTCTCTCACTCAAGGTTGCCTGGAAGAGACTGCTACGTGCTATAGGGCCTCCTATTGTGTGTGGATACACATTTTACCACTTTGGAAGTGTACATCTTTCAAACGGTTGACTTTGAGAAAAAATTGTTTTAGAAACCTCAATGCAATTTTTAAAGACCTATCTATAGATACCCCACACGTATAGGTTCGATGACAAAAAAAAATTTCAGTGTCAGTTCCATGTATGGGGAGCCCCCCCTAAATTCATATATATTTTTTTATTTTTGTGTAAAAACCGTAAAGCGGTTTACTGAATACATCTACCTACCAAGTTGCAACTGTGTAATCCTCATAGTTTTGGAATTAAAAGGGTGTGACATACATCGTTTTGGCCGAATCTATAAGGGTTTCGTTTTTTGCCTTTAGGCTACGAAACCCTAAAAATGAGTATATTGTGTTTAAAAAATACCATGAAGTAATGGAAATGAATGACATTGAAACAAACCAAACTAAATTATGGAACTATGGGACTTCTATCCACATTTATACAGTTACAGTTATTAAATGAATATTGTGTAAAAAATTCTCTGATATTCCTTCACCTTCTATATGTAAACGCTCCTTCACGATTTAAATCAATGTGTGAGCATCCTTGGAGTCAAAGAAATCCCCAAGGTTTACATTTAGGACTATTGATTACTTATTCTACGCCAACATGTTTCTTCAACAGAGTATTCGAAAGGCAGATTCTCCTATACAAGGCATCTGACTTGTTCGCGTCTGTTTGTATGGTCAGGCCCAAATGTGGGCCTTGCGGGGCCTTCTTTGAACGTCCGAGTATTATACACCAATTCATACTTCTTGGGAGTATAATAGATTCAAAGGTTTCCCCAAGGTTCACATTTGGGACCATTGTTTTACTTATCCTATACCAACATATGTTTTCGACAGAGTATCAGAAAGGCAGATCCTCTTATACAAAGCTTCCGACTTGTCCGCGCCTGTTTGCACGGTCGGGCTGGACGTGTCGCCCGCCATACTACAGATACACATCGACCACGACTCTGGCACTCTCTTCTTGACAGGAAGGGTAAGTGTTTGAATAACTGTGCTAGGTACGCGGAATAAAACTAGAAGGGATTTGAAAATGGATAGTATTAAGAGCAGTATTTTTCTAATAAAAGTGTTGCAAACCTGTTCGAAGCGATAACAATCCCCAGGCGCCCAGGTCATAGTAAATTCGGCAGGTTGATTATCAAACTTAAATCACCTAGCAACCGATTTCATCGCTGCCATTACTGTCATATTTTCATACTGTTTGACAGCTACAACAGCGACGAAACTGGAAACTGAAACGAGTTTTAATTAGATAAATCAGCCCTACGGTCCGTGAACAACCAAGTTCTTATAAGAAGTTTTCATTAAATTACATGATCTGTGCCGTCTATATAATTATTCTACTTTTCACAGTAGTTGTGAAATGATCAATGTCACCGTCGAATGAAAGGGTGATTTAGAGCTGATGTTAAAAAAAATGCGGCGTTAGAAAATATTCGCTTCACAAAATAGGCGATAGACAAAGATTAAGAATAAGAATGCAGAAATGCATTTATTATTAAATGCTCAAGACATCTGCATTGATTCGTTAATCGCCGATAATTTGTAGCAATTGGCGTCACTACGGTATTTATTTATTTATTTAATCGTATGGCGTTATTACTACGATATTAATTTGTACATACAGGGTGATTCGACAATATACTGCTACGAAGTGACGTGCGAGGCGCCATACTTGTGCGCGTTGTCGCATCACCGCGCCGCCACATTGCACCAAGGCATCGCTTTCTTGCAGAAGAACTTAGTCGCCGTTGAAAAGGTAAACAAATATACCTGCCACAACAAGTTTTGATTTTTTCATATTACCGTAAGCGTTAATAATAATTGTGAGAAAGTTGATGTAAATTAACGAATATGACAAAACATCAACCACCAACCAAATTCTGTAATGCCTGGGATACATTAAGGTGGTTTTTACAAGCTGAGATAGCAAGCCAGCAAGCAAACTAGTCATTCTGGCTTCGTGTAAACATAAATATTATCTCCATTTCCAGCTTGTCCCAGGGGGCGTTCCATGACCTCTTATGCAATTCTTTTTAGGTTATTTTTAGGTCAAGAGAGTGAGACGCCGTTATACGGCATTATACTCAGTCTGGCAAGTCAGGATGTAATACCGAGGTTCTAAATTGCACGCAACATCAATTCATTTCATTATTTTGTTGTAGGTTGAATTTGCGAAAGCGTTGAGGCTTACAAATGGCAATATTGAACCGCTATCGTTCACCGTACCTAGGATAAAGGTGAGTTTTTATGTTTTCATTTTTTGTTAGGCAAACATGCTATATCTTAGGCCACAGCTCGCTTTCCATCGGGCCAGTTGGTGGCCTGGTTCTAATAAAAAAATTGAGTTCGTATGATATTGTTTGATTTGTCCATTTTTTATGAATTTTACACTATTTCGATTAAGATGTTATTCTTAGGCGCCTAGGTGGTAATAATTTGTCAATATATTAAAACCAAAATTATGCTTCAGCCATTTTAAAAATGTGTAGAAATAAACGATGGATGGTTTGTTTTATCTCAAAAGTAGTTTTTTTTACAGCTTTTTAAAATGTGTACCTAATTAATATATTACTTACGTTGTCCAAGTTTGATATATGGCATTAGTTAATTGAAATAGATTGTATTTTTGGAATAATTACGAAAAATTAACAATTAATGTTTGTATGCAATCAATCTTTCCGTTAAATGGCTGGAGTATAGTTCCATTCTTGATCGCATCATTGCTTACCATCAGGCGAGTTAGCGGTCAAGCGTTGACTTATTTATATACTGTTAAAAATATATTAAACTTTGAACATAACGTTATTCTATTCATCGACAAGTCAAGTTGACTTTCGATCGTACCTATTAGTGCCGTATAGTTTGAATACTGTGCGTACTGAAGATAAGCTTGGGCCAATTGCGGCCCATCCATTAACGATCGCTACGGATTGAATCGTAGTGGATTTGCGAAAGCGAGACGAATGGCGTTATTACTATCTCCTCTTTTCTTCGCGACGAAACGACGCGACAACTTTAAACTTAGTGACTATGCTTGCCGTCAGTTTTGAATGCCAGTTTTGTTGACATTTAAGTAATCCTTAAAGAAAACGCAAAATGACGGGCATTCCCTTGACATGAGAACAATCTTTAAAAATCCATAGGATAATCACCATCCACTGACACGCAATCCTTTCATTTTACTGAGAGGATACAAAATGACAGGAATTACCTTTTTGTGTGTATGGCGATGAAAGGATTGTCTTTTGTCTCGGACTGGTGCGTCATGATAAAGGCACAGGAGAGAACGTCGAGATTGCAGTCAGTTAGTGGCCTCAACTGGTTTATTTTAACACCTCACGTTTACGTACAGTAGGCTTATTACGAGTTTGGCAACGTTAACGTAAAATGAAGCTCTGTCTCTTTCATATTTAGCGACTGTTTTACCGACATGAGAAGTGTGTCTGATAGTCTACGCTAACGTGCCCTGTAAATGTCATGTTTGGCAAACTCGTAATGTGGGTACAGATAATACGGCAGGACAAACCGGAAGGAAAGAACGTTATTGGAGGGCCTTTTTTTGTTTAGAGTGAGGGGAATGCCTTTACGTATACCCCGTTCGCTTATGATGTGCGGACGGCGGATATGTGGGACTCGCCTGAGGCCATACCCACTAAATCCCTCACTATGCGCCCTTAGGGGCTACCCTGACTCATTCGCTCCAACCAGGGGCAAAAGTTATTGGATGGCCTGGTTTTCAGAGCGAGCTGTTCCAAGACGACCTGTTCCCACCGACGCTGGTAACGTGGGAAGCGTGGCTGAGCGGCGCCGAGTGGGTCGCGGGCAAAGTCGCAGCTGCTCGCACGCGCAGCCTGCAGCCGCCCGGCATGGAACCGCGTGAGTATAAGCACAAGACAGATAGGTACAGTCGGGGAACTTCCCGGTTGACCAGTAGAGATTTTTTAGGGAGATTTATTTAAAAAAGTAATAGATATATAAAAAATATTTATATCACAAATAATAAACCGTGAACAGGTATAGTCCGCGAGGTCTAAGCTGAGCTTTGCATTTGTGTGAGTGTTATACCTTATTCCCGTTGTTTTAATGATATAAAAAACTAAAATAATATAAAAAGGAAGTATTATAGTTAATTCAAAGTTATTTAAAGTAGGAATATATTGTTACTTATAAATAACAATAAAACGATTCCGTAAATGTTGACACTGACATGAGGTACAAGACAAAGACAATTTAAAAATAAGGATTTATGTCACGTTCCGAAATCCAATCATAGGTTGTGTAACCTCACCCAGCCTTATATAAAATTCTTATAACAAATGGTTTAATTTTATTGTTGTTGTTTTTATGATTCAATGAACTAAAACAATATAATTAAACCAAAACGGAGTATTATAATTATTTAAAGCTATTTAAAATAAGAACCAAATATAACAAAAAAGTCAATAGTGCGATTCGGAACGCATTAAGACATATTTTTAGGTATGAAATTAAAAAAGTACTTTGCCGCGCTAGGCCGCAAAAAGCGATTTTCTACGCGGAAACTGAATGACAAATCTTCCTTTTCCGAACGTGAGAGGTGAAAAATATATTGTTAATATTAATTGAAATAGTAGTATTATTTAATACCGTAATGTATAAATAATAATATTTCAGTGGTATAAGTTGATACAATCGCAAAAATTTTGTTATTTACAGCTTAAATATATGAAATTATAGTGATGAACAGGTGCATTTATCTCTGAATGGATACGGTTTAGAAATGTGCTGTCTAAATCACTATTGTTCGTACAAATATACTCTATCGATTGAACAAGGTTTGACTGGAGTGCAGGGATTTTCGAAAAAGCGCCATCTCTCCATACGTTTGTAGCATTGTCCTTTGATGTACACTTACGAGCAAAATATTTCAACACTATAACCTTATCACATTCCATCACACACATCACTGAAGCCCTAAAAGTCATTCAATATTGTAATATGACAAGATTGTATAGTGTAATATTATAATGTTTATTTCAACCGCAAACATCAGTTATCAAAACTGTCAAAAGAGAATGAGCGAACTTTGAAAACTGATACTGGGTATTTTATGAGAAAAATAATAAAAACGAAAATTTGAAAAAGTAAATTTATTTGTATGAACTTTTAAAATTTCATTTAACTAAAAAGCGATTGCATTAGACCCTTCTAATGCACATTAGTCTAGTCTTTCATTAGTTTTGCAATAAGAACCCCTTTCCTTCAACAGTGTCAGCACACTCCACTCCGTCGCCGGTGTCGCGCGAGAGTCGCGAGAAACCGCAACAGAAACCGAAGCCCGATCTCATTCGGTCGCACGTGCCCTGCGACGCTAAGGAGAAACAGGAAAATGTGAGTTACATTGATAATAACTTCCATATTATAGCTTTAAATGGAAACATCAATTTTATTTTATAGGGCCACAAAACACTAGGCATGGAACATTTCATGTACAGCATGTGAAAAATCATATGAAATGATTTTCATTATTCACACTTGCTCCTTCCCTTCACATTGACTGCTGCAATTTCACACTGTGAAAATAGCATGTTGATCCTTCCCTTCACAGGTTCAAATAATAATGAAATATAAATTATGATGAAAGGTAGTAATTTAGCGATAAAAATTAAATGCTCCTATATGAAATATTACTCTGTCGTTTGATTTTCATGTCAGTTTAGGCAGAAGCCCCGGTTGTGGTCACTGCCCCTTGTGGCTATTTTGAATTTTAATGTTAGTTCAACAATTATTTTATAACTAGGTAAAAAACAAGTGCAACTCATTATCGACCTTATTGACATTTTTTTTTTAATTTGGGCTCTTTGCTATTTTGAATTTTAATGTTAGTTCAACAATTATTTTATAACTAGGTAAAAAACAAGTGCAACTCATTATCGACCTTATTGACATTTTTTTTTTTAATTTGGGCTCTTTTCATATTCTTGTTCACTAACTTGGTTGTTTCATTAAATACAGGAGTGTGGAGAGATTATTTGTGTATTCGTCATATGTTTGATTACCTAGCTAAAGTAATAGCTAGACCGTCAGGGGGTAGACCCCCAGTGGGGTTATTTACCTATCTTTGCAACAGCAATGCGACAGCAAAACTTTGCTTTACGTCAAGTATCACCATAGCAACACCACGGTTGCTAAGGTGATACGTGACGTAACGTAGCAACCGCACGGTTGGCGCGGTTACTATGATAATACTGGACGTGAAGCAAATTTTGCAGTCGCGCTGTTTTTTTAGCTGATTGATAATTAAACTTTAATTATCATAATATTGTCCACAGATTATGAAATCCATGAGCGCCAAAATGCAAGTGGACCTCAAACTAGAGCAAGACAACATGGAAGGCGTCGACGAGGCCGAGTGGGACCAGTGAGTCCAACAAGTGCAATTTACCGTAGCTTAGTAACATCACCTTGTCTTATTCAACCAATATAGGCACGATCGAAAGCTGCCCCAAAGTACCTTAGTTGGACAAGGTGCTATTGTATATCTTTATGCATTAAAAAGATAAGCGATTGCGTAAAGTCAATAGTATTCATTCGACAGTTTATATTGCATCATATCGGATGTTATTTCATTCATACAAATTGCAGCAGATTGAATAAATTAATAAATAAATAATTTTTACACAACCACACCCATTATCTAGCCCAAGGTATGTTTCTTTAAAAAAATGTGCTACGTATACTAGACAACGGATACACATACTTATATACTTTTTTGTAAATACATACATAATAAACATAGTAAACACCCAGACCAAGACAAATAGATATGTTCATGCTCACAAATAGTTGTCTTGTCCGGGGATTGAACCCGGGGCCTCTGGCGCAAAAGGCGAGCATTTGTATCTCCGCGCCAAACAGGTCGTCACATTGAATATGATATGAACTGTCATATGAATACGATCACCTTACGCAATCGCACCCAAGGAGTGTCTACTTCGAAAACTGAACGATAGTAATCGAATGATGTTTATTACGCTTGGTTTGTTTCGTTACAGCCACAGTCCACTGGAAGAAAAGAAAAAGTGCGCAAAAGCAGTACTAGTTTCATAAGGCCGAAATTACACTTGACAGCTTTTCTTACATAAATATAAGCTGACGATCAATTTGCAAATCTAAAAGCTTTTTCTTAGTAGCTTATTGTAATATTGTCGACTACGCTACGATACCAGCAGGGCTGAGATGAGCCCGCGACAATTTGTCGAAATTTATCTCGCGATGTCTGGCGCGCTCATATCAGTACGGTGTGAGCAAGACAGACAGTGCGCTTACGCGACATGAGCGTCGAGAGACTTTTGTCGCAGTGTTCATCGTAGCCCTATACTGGGAAGCTACTTAGAAGACAAGTGGACCGCGGTGTAATGCAGCCAGTTGTTTGCGAGTTCATATACAAGTTCACGAAATATCGTTCGATTGTCGAGTTCACTTTGCGTAGTAGATTCTCTGACAATTTGTAATATTACTAAATATCGTAATTCCCGATTTCTACGAAGACTATTCTTCTACCTGAGGCTCACTGAAATCTAACTAAGATTCGTTAACACGATGAGACTATTTTTGTAAATGCAAACTAATTAAGGGCATTATTGCATTACTCATTATCTTTAACAGTATATTAATTTTCTTTATTAGATTCACAGTTCTTAAGGCTATATACGATTAAATACTTTATACGACGTTATGCTTACGTATTAGTGACTAAACATGATTAAGATAATTGAATTTTAAATTATCTCTTATCACATAACACATTTCCGTTAAAATGAAGTCTTTATAACAGTATTCGGATACACTTTTGTACATAAATATTCCAAACTCAAAGAGGCTTACGCATACAGGTAATTTTACAATCCTTTACTTTTTTTATACAACATTAAGAACCCCAAAATCTTGCAACTGGCCAAATCTTTTACAACCCACATAAATGAACACTTTTGACTTTTACCAAGTGTCACTAAACAAAATGATTCATAATCATATTTAATACCTTGTTCTGTCTCTGTGTATAGTTTTTGTTCTTGTTAGTATGGAAATGTTCTGTGTCGCAAAACATTTCCATACTAGCAGTACTTTTGTTTATACACATGATTGGCTATAAATTAATAGATAAACTTCATACATTAGATTGGAACCTAGAATTACTACGTTCTGGCTGGTCACATAATTAAGAACGCTGAATGGTTTATTTTTTATTCAAATGTAAATTAAAACACTCTGTTGCTCTTTGGTTGTAGGTTACTATTTTAAATTTGACGACCTGGTTGGCACTGGGGAACTAAACCCACCTTCCGCGTTAGAGGTCCCAGGTTCGATCCCCGGACAAGACAAATATTTGTGTGCATGAACATGTCTATTTGTCTTGGTCTGGGTGTTTAATATGTATATTATGTATGTATTTAAAAAAGGATACTTATACGTATGTGTATCCGTTATCTAGTATCCATAACACAAGTTCTTCATGAAACTTAACGTGGGCTAGATAATTGGTGTGATTGTATACAATTATTTAAATTAAGTGCTGTAAAAGTCTTAAAGGTGATTGCTTCATTTGAAAACAATGGAAAAATATGAAAGTTGTGATAAATCTACAAGGGAAGTTATAATAAAACTTCGCGAGAAGAATTGTTCGTATAAAAATATAGCCGTCCATCTGCAATGTTCATAAACGATGGTTTTCCATGCTGTGAAGCATTTGGCCACAAGTATTTGCAAGAGGCATGAAAACTGGACTGTTAGACAGTGGAGAAATTTTCTTTTTTTGGCGAAACAAAAATAAAACATGCTATGTTCTAATGGAAAACGATATGTACGATAGTATTAGTACTCCGTATAGTGCATTCGACTCCAAGTACACAAAAGTGACATTAAAGCATGGCGGGGAAATGTGAAAATTTGGGGGTGCTTTATATGGATTTGGTCATATTAAGCTGATAGAAGGAACATGGATCAATTCCAATACAAAAATATACTGGAAGAAACAATGTTACCTTATGCGGAAGACGTGCTTACGGTTATTTTATTATTTGGAAATTCCGCATGACAGTGATCCAAAATATACTGCACTCACCCTTAAGGAATTTCTCACATTGCAATCAGTTTCTGTCTTAGATTGGCCAGCTAACAGCCCGGATTTTGACCTAATACAGCATCTTTGGTGCGAAGTCAAGAAAAAGGTTTCAAATCGACAGTGTGGCCATTTGAGAGAGACATCTGACGTTTTTTTTTAGCTAATCTATTGAGAAAAGCCAAAATTTGATAAGAGTCAATGCATCGCCGCTGTAAGACAGTAAAAAAAAGCCCTGGACTTGCTACTAACTATTAATTTTAGTTTGAAATGCATATAATTGCTTTTTTTTCTTTGCGCACGCCACATTAATGTGATTTATTTTATCTCAGTTTCCAATTGAATAACTCTCAAGCAGTTTAATAAATCGTTCTTAACTATTTGCCCAACTTTATTACTATTTGTATTTGTTACTTTAAATAATAAATAAATAAAGAAAAGTCATAGATTTTATTCTTTATTCCTATTCCCTTTTGCTCTATTCATGTGGCTATATCATAACATAACCAGTTATTTCTAATAATAAATACATGACTGCACATGACATGATTTGGATAACAATATTCTTGAAGTTCAAATCGTTCTTAATTATATGACCACCACTGTAAGTTAACGAAAAACATTGAAAACGAATAAACTCTATGAATATCGCATTAGCAGTACCTCGAAATTTAGTATCAATGACTTGTTTAGCAGTTGATATGGATCGCGATCCAAACAATACGATTGCAATAACATTTGTAACGTCACCTCCGTCCTTTTACGCAATGGATTTAATACATATTTATTTCGGAGTAGTTCTGATCTCGTCCGGCTCTCTAATTGGAGTATACTGAACCAGTATTTATTTTATTATTTTTAATTAATAGCATTTGCTAATATTACCTATGCGATATTATGGCTTCGTAAAAGCCTGCGCAGATGATGGACTTAAAAATGGTATTTATTACATAGAGGATAAGGTTGAATTTATTTGCAATCTTAATTTCTTAGTTATAAAGATCATTTTTGGATATCTCTCCAAGAGTCTGTTATATGCGTAAGCTATAAATATATAAAAATACTATGAATAGTTCATACAAAAGAATATTTCTTAAATGCATTTGGTTCTGATGTTTTAAAATACAAACAATTTTACAAGTCTACTAATTATGGAGTAGTAAAAGTTTTTATATCAACAATTGCCATTAACCGACTAACATTTTAGATTCTCCACTAAAGTAGGTAGTTAAATTATGATGACCTTTATTTGTCTCTTCAATAACATTGCATTTGTTAAAAATAGTATTTAAATCTCGGAATTATTAATTTAAAATATTAATAGCGATTGTTGATGAAAATCATAATAGCGTTAGTATACCTACTTTTTGTATAATGTAATTGCAACAAACCCGTTAGGTAACCTACACCTTGTTATACCCAAGGGCACCAATATTTTATAGAACTTTTTCTCGAGTAATGTATAACATGAATTTAAAATGAAATAACTCACATAAATAATAAATCTTAGTTGTAATAGGCGCAAACATGTATAAGACCTTTTTGCTAGGTATTTAGTATATTTATTTAAAATTATGTGATTGACTGTTGTCGTTTTTGAATATTGGATATTACGTTTAGCTGTATATTTTACAACGATACACTAAATATGAAGTATGGGAATCTCGTATATATTTGAATGTCAGTATATTCGAATTAAATCATTTGATATAAAATTTAATGTTTTGTATATTATATTACCGTTATGTACTGTCATACCAGACCATAGATTTTCGTGGTAATTCCAATAATTATTGCTCAGATTTATAGACATTGCTGTAAAACTTCATTTTGAAGTAACTTAGTTATTAATTTATTTTTGGGTTATTTAGATAACACACACTTAAAATTTTGAATAATGTTGAAACTATCGTCGGCATACATCTTAGTTTAGATAAGCCACATCATGTATAAAAAACTATCAAACGAATGTTTTGGACCTTCATCGGTTAGACGTTCGATCCAGGATCGTTTTGTATAGTTTTTTATAAGTAATATGTTGGAAGTGAAATTTTGATGCGACTGTCGTCGATCGTTACATCTACGACTGGTTGGCACGATGCGAGTACACGCACGAGATGAACAATGATGAAAACGAATGCGTCAATCGCCCACTTTGAAATTCAATTATTTTACAGCGCTGCCCAATTTTTTTCTACTTTACCACATTTAAAACAAAAAGAACACTATTTTTCTAGGCCCCTTACTTTCCCCTTCTAGGCCAGCAGCGCCCACAAGGGGCGTTATCGCCCTTTGAAAAAACTGTTTTAGATGATCCTCGAAATCTCGCATACATAACGAAAACGAAAGCAGCTTGAACGCTTCATGAATGCTAGTTGACTTGTTTGAGAAGGCGGCATGTCCTCGTGCGTGAAATCTCGCATCGTGTTAACCTGACATCAAAGACAAGTAAATGCTATCAAGGTTTATGTATTCCTTGACATTGTGATTTTTTGATATGACACTACCATAAGCTTACTTTTTGCTCATATTTGATGTAACATTTAAAGCGAAGAGGTTCATGTCTTTATTCCTCCAGTAAAAACCTTCGATAATAGAGTCCCGTCAGTACCAATAATTGAAAACTTGTGATAATATTGTTCCTATTTTGAAACCCGCAATTGATTTACGATTTTAGATTTGCCGTGATCCTTTGAGATCCTCGTTTTTCATTCAATACAGTACACTAATTTTACGAATTCGTTTGATTCTAGTTTTTTAATTCTTATTAAATAAATTAATAAGTAATTGGTTTCATAAAGATACAAACCTCGATCGCATCATCAACAACATTCCCACATTTGCCATACAAAATGCATTTATTTATACATTTGTATTTCCATGTGAAGATATTATTTATAACTCGTTTATTGTAAGGACACGTAGGGTACGCATACTCAGTAGCGAAATGACTGTGAAATTGTAAACATTTGTATAGCGAAAAGAGTATCGGGACTAATGTAAATGTCACTAAGCACTAGGATTGAAAAATGGACTTTATGATAAGGTTATAAGAATCATTTTCAAAATATGATCACTGTTAGTTTACCCATGCTCGATTAGTACCGCTAGAGGATGCCATAAGAAACAATACGTTTTGCTCAAAACGCCAAAGAAATTGTTTTCTTGTCAACGTAGAAATTGTTTATTTAGAAGTTGAAATTTTGAGAATTTTAAGTGTACAAGGCCCTTTGTGTCGGTCAGTATAAATTGATGACTGTATGCCTATCTCTGTCAGATGTTTGGTATACAAAGAAAAATGACAGAGATAAAGTAAGGGTTTAAAACATTGTAATCAGATTAGTAATATATTACTCGAATGAAATATTTGGTATTCCTAACATCAGTGGGCCTGTAAATTTACCAGCTGCTGTGAAATGTGTTATCTCGCTCGCACCGGCAAGAGTGCGAATAGGATAGAATGACTCAGGATCAGGAGCAATATAGTCTGTATTAATTACTTAAATATAACTGATATATGTCATTTTATTCGCTAGTCAAAAAGTTATTCTTTAGAAAGTCTTAAATAATTCTAAATGTATTGAACATTTATTTTGTAGTTAAGGTATCTATATTGATTTATTTACGCTATATTACTTTGCAACGGTATAACTTACATTAATACTGTTTTGTATTTTTGATTAGTAATATTAGGTACGCAATGAATTATTTACACATGTCTAAATCATTTGCAATTTACCGAGCGATATAGTAAAATGCATCTTATTGACTAATGCACACGTATTCATATCAAGTTTCAGCTGTAAGCTTTATACTTCGTGTATTTTAAGACACGCACCTTTGGTAATCAATATTTAAACTTAATAATGCTAAAAGAGTAGTACTCTGTGAGTGTGTTAGTGAGTGAAAAAAGTTAATTGAATTGATCAGTATTTTCTTGACATGCTTCTTTTTACCAATCACAAATAGGAGTGAATGCAAACGCACTATTTTTTTAAATTTCAAATGTCAAAATGACTGTACAGATAATTAGTTTGTAACTGCCTATTTATTGAATATAATATGTATTGTAAAGTATTAGCGCCTATTCCATAATTTACTCATAACTATAATGATTCAATTTTATCTATGATTTGTAACAGAAGGGCACAGCAATTGGTTGGCAAAATTGATAATAACTTATATGTGGTAATGGAACCGGTGCTCACCAACATTATAATTAATTTACAGCTTTTATTTCTACATTTAATAATTCATGGGAAGTGTTCCAAATTAGGTCGTATGGTAAGGGCATAAGGTGCTTCAGTGTTAAATCTTAATTTATTTAAATGCTTTAAATTTCAATGAACTATTTAGAAAGACGTCCTAGAACACCCTAGTTAATATTACAAAAACCAAAGCACATTTTTTTTGTCGCCTCTAAAAATCCCTCACTATTGTTGTGAAGAGACAATAAAACGATTTTGAAATGAAATTATTCTTCCAAACACCCCCTCCTGTAAGAAGCACACGTTGTTCGGAAAACTAGTGCCAATGTAAGTTTCTTATTTTGTATGTTTGTAGACAATTGGCATAGTCGAACTATGTAAAAACGATTTGTACTGTTTACTGTGTAGTCATAATTTTTAGCTTGTATCAGCCACGTAGATTCAAATGATTACTCCTATAATTTTCGACCAATTCGAAAAACCAAAATTTCATTTGATAACCTAATATTTTCAATAGACCACTAGGGCCCGTATTCACTATGACCACTTAGTGATTCCTTGCTCAATGCACGCCAATCTCGTACTTGGTTTCGACATTTTCAAATTCTCACACTCACAAATTATAAAGTTATTTTACTTGTATGATACCTATATAATTTGTGACTGTCATGGAGAATACGAATTTTGTAAATGTCGTAACCGAATAAGACAATGGTGTGGTTTGAGCAAGGAATCGTTAGGTGGTCATAAAGAATAAGGGCCCTGAAAAAGTATAGAAATTAGTACGTCTACGTGACTGATACATTTTGTAGAGATACCCCAACAAAAGGTTGTTAAAATTTCACAGGGTGTGAATAACATAACATATTAGTATTTTGGTATATTTCGAGCGCATGTCGTTTGCTTAATAACTACAAGAATGAGAACTGTACCCCTATTACGAGTTTGCTAAACATGACATTTACAGGACACGTTAGCGTAGACTATCGGATACACTGCTCGTGTCGGTAAAACAGTCGCTAAATATGAAAAAGACAGAGCTACATTTTACGTCAACGTCGACTGCAACGTCAAGTTTGCCGAACTCGTAATAAGCCCACTGAAAATAACATTTTGCAGTAATTGTAAATGACTTGATGTACTCGATGGCATACTGGTACTAGCCCTGCCTACTGCGTCAGAGGCCACAGTTCGAACCGCACCCAAGACAAAAAAAAAGTGATGAACATTTTTTTTGTATTATGTGTTCCATATCTATATATTTGAATGCACAACACAAGTGCATACTGTGAATCAAGGGGATAGGCAAAGCAAAAACTCAAAAACGATAACGAAGTACGAAAATAATAAAATGTATCGCTGCCGCAAGTTGATTGGCGTCGTATCGAATTTAGATATCGCTTCACTACGAAACAATGTTCCTTGGCATTAGCCAGATCTTTGTATTTTTCTTTGATCTTTGTATTAAACAGATCGGTTTAAAAAAGAAAAATCATTCTCATGAATATTAAACCAAGGGGATAAATAATCCCTTGTGCGAAAATCTTTGTACAGCCATCGACATGCGTACGAGTTGCAATATTTGGTCAACATTTCTTGTATTTATGATCAGTAATCCTAATGCGAGCAGCGATGCCCTGACTGTGTGAGTGCGTGTTATTTATGGTACTTTGGATGTAGGACATAGTGTAAGGCTCAATATTTGGAGATATTTTTATTTTGCATTTTTTTATTAAACTCTTGCTAAATTTTTAAACGCGTTTCTATTTCATATTTTCCCCTTACCCTTTTGTAATGTTAGGGTTTAACCATTTTCATTTGGAATATAATCTATTAACCGATTCATTGCGTATCCCACTTTTAAGGACTTTTGTCCATGTCGGCTAACAAATGTTATGTGACGCCTTCGTGCGTCAGCCGCCACCCGTTAAAGCGACGCCCTTGCGCGTCATCAGCCATGAGTGAATACATTTTGGTTTTTGTTGTGATTTTGGCTTGTTTACACGTGATTACATTCAGTCGGCATTGGATATTCAACGTAAAGGGTTTGCTAATTAGTTTCGTGTGTTCTAAAGTGACATAGCTACGAGATTTAGCTGGAATGGCTGGTAAGTGATTGATTTGGATCAGGGGTGCGATTGCGTAAGATAATCGTATTCATTTGACAGTTCATATTGTATTCAATCGGCTGCAATGACAATGGAATGACATACGATATGATAAAATATGAACTGTCAAATGAATACGATTGACTTTACGCAATCGCCTAGCAGGTGTTTTAAACCTTTTGTGTAATTTTAGTAGGGGTTTACAAAAGTGTGTGAAAAGAGTACCTTTATTTAGGTTATTAAATCTAAAAACCATCATGACATACGCAACTTGCATCAAGGGTATTCCTGCGATCTTTATCACGTCGTGGAGTCGTGCCTATGACCACCATAATTAGTAATAGATGGACGTCCTCGTCTGCGGTTTTAGTCAAACGAAAGGTTTGAACTTTTCTGCTCCAACAGTCACCCGTTTTACGCAAAAATGAGTAGGAAGGATATAAGTCCCACCACCGACGAAGACGCGCCCCTCCACTTTTTAAAAAGCTTTGCTTATGCACTATTACAATATGGATATCAAATGAAACGGCTTGCTGAGAATAACACGAAATATAAAGTGACGTCATTCCAAATCCAATATGGCGGAACAACCAAGATGGCCGACTAGTTATTTTTGATTACTCCTACAATCGTCGTCTCAGCCACATGACACCCACTGCTGGGTATAGGCCTCCCCCAAGGATCTCCACGACGATCGTTCCTGCGCTGCCCGCATCCAGCGGCTTCCCGCGACCTTCACCAGATCGTCGGTCCACCTTGTGGGGGGCCTACCCACGGAGCGTCGTCCGGTACGCGGTCGCCATTCCAGAACCCTTCCGCCCCAACGGCCATCGGTTCTTCTCGCTACACTCCTACAATATGGGTATCAAACGAAAGGGCTTGCTGAGAATAACACGAAAAATAAAGTGACGTCATTCTAAATCCAATATGGCGGAACAACCAAAAAGGCCGACTAGTTATTCATTCTACTTCAACTCTCTAAAAATTCATTCTAGTTTTAGAGGATTTTTTTTTATGACGCCATGTGGCGTCAAACGCCATTCATAAAAGAAGAAAAATTTGGGAACAAAAGGTTTGCAACCTCTGAAGTCTTTAAACTGGCACTATTTCCTAAACCGATTAATACAGGCATAACCTACGTGGCAAATAATGGAAGTTCTGCTAATTAGAACTCTCTAAATAGTCATTGTACAGAGTTACAGAGGAATTATTTATGACGCCATTTAGCGTCAAACGCCATACGCAAAAAATATCAATGACGCCATATGGCGTTAACCGCAATGAATCGGTTAAGTTAGGTAGTTTTTTTACTTCTCTGTAGTATCCATTAGAAAATGTGCGGAAAAGAAAGTATTTAAATTCACACTACCCGTGATAATAAGGTAATCACGGGTAGGATAAGATAATATGTAATCACGAACCAAGTATACAGGGTGGTAAAAACCTATGGTTCCTGGAGGGGAACTACCTTAAATCCTTTAGTTAGCTCATTTTACTGAAAGGAAACATTTCTGAATAAATACAACTGCATTGAAACATATAAAAAAATACGCTTCCCACACTTAGGAATTAAACCAGCTAAAATCTATAAAAAATAACATTCTGTACTTTTATATTATACCATCAATCGATAGGGTCAAAACACATGAAAACTCAACTTATAAACTCAATGGGACGCGGATAAAGCACTTTTATACAAGGCTCTTTTGAAAAATTACAAAATCTTTGAATGCAGTTTTGTTTCTTTAAAAAAATAAAGGAATGTTTCTAGTCAGTAAAATTGGGTAACTAAAGAATTTAAGGTAGTTCCCATCCAGGGCCCACAGATTTTTTCCACCCTGTATAGGTATACGACTAAAGGTACCTAGTTGTTTCCTGCTCAAATATTTATTTGACTCTTTCAAGTTGGCAGTTGCAGTTTTTTATAAAATAAGATATTCCTCTCATTCATGAAACAAGGCAGGCTACAAGCCTATTTACATCACAGAAAAAAGTACTAACCTACTTAACGACCTCATGTCTCGGTAGGTAGTTCAATTGGGATAGCAGTGGACCGGAAATCCAAAGAACGAGGATTCAAAATCCGCCTGAGCCGAGGACTAGTTTTCTTCTAGTAAGAATAAAAATTGTCCTACGAATTACGTAGATAGTTTCCTTCTTCTCTGTCTATAAAAGATTTTAAAGTTTGTAAAGTTACCTACCTAACAATAGGTAGGTATCATATGCATATTTTTTTCATCGACGTTTTAGCTTTTGTGAAAACTTCGCCTAAAACAGTTTGATACAAACCTACCGTGGGAATTCCACTCACGTTGACTCACGCGAGCACCAAAACCGAGCTAGATAACGTGCAATGTCATTTATCGTTAACGAACACCGACAATTGACGCGATTGCCAAAACATCTCCTACAATGCCGACGCGAAACCGGCTTCTTTGTATCGGTAAACGATTCGATTAAAAAGCGTCCGAAGCATCGCGTGCCAGTGTCAATTATCCGAGTTAACATTCGGAGCTTTCGGAGTACAGTCACCATCAGATATATCATAGCAGACAAAGTGACCAAATACTTCAGAATAGTCAAAATGCCATTAAGTTTTTTACACTCTAAACCACCATTTATATCTCAACATTCATTACCTACGTCAATATATCTGAACAGCACCTTGACAACTTTGAGGGGCCTCCGTGCTTCGGAAGTCACGTTAAGCAGTTGGTCCTAGCTGCATTTGCAGTCGTTAAACCCACCAATCCGCCTTTGGCCCGCGTGGTGGGTCATGGCCCATTCCTCTTATCCATCCATAAGGCGCATTGCACATGGAGCAACTATTGCAGCAACTGGCAACTAGCTGGGGCCCAATTCTGCTAATGCTTAGTCACAATGGTATTCCAGTGGTGTTTCAATGGTAGTGCTGTTTTACACAGTTCATGTTACAACAGTGTAAATAAACACTACTATTGAAACACCACTGAGAGACGATTATGACAAAAATTTTGCAGAATTGACCTATATATTGAATATATGAAATTTGTTTACATATATTTCAATTGAACCGCGCACACATAAGCAACTCCAGTTTCGAGTTCCGGTAATCGTCAACAGTTTTCAGTTGCTGTAATCGATGACTAAGTTAGTTCCTAATTGCCGTGCTAGTTGCTAGTTGCTGTTAAATATTATACCGGTTTTAAAGTTGCCGGTTTCCTCAACCGTCAATCGCAGCGTGTCGGGCGATTTCACACCCTCCCTCCCTCTCCCTGTGCTCTCTCTCTCTCTCTTTTTTTATGTTAATAAATTGGAATCGATCTAGAAAAAAGGGATGAATCCAAAACCGACGATTGCTGCGAATAATTTGTCTTTGTTGGCGCCGTCGATGGCGACGACGTAATAAAATGAGAGCAAGTGCTGCTTCTTCGATATCCATCGTCACACTGAACGCTGATCGTGTAGATTTAGCAACTCGGCTATGAAAGTTGCTCACAGATTGCCATAAAATTACGGCAACCGTAAACGTTATAGCAATTATCAACTTTTTACAAGAAACTTTTAGAATGTTGATAGTTTTCTCAACTTAAGTTGCTCCATGTGCAAAACGCCTAAGGAAGGTCCCCTGTAACCCAGCAGTGGGGACAAAAATGGCTGATGACGATGACATGACAACAACTTCTATACAAATCATTGACAAGTAGCTGTTCAGAATTCTATGACGTTTTGAATGTTGAGATCGGTATTAATGATGTTGAGAGAGTGTAAGAAATTTATTGGGATTTTCACTGTTTAGATGTATTTGGACACCTTGCCTACGATATATCTGATGGTGACTGTACCTACAGCAGTATTTGTGGCGTGCGACAACGACTTGTCGCCCGTCACGAAGTTGGGACCATGCAATTCGGATATGCTGTTGTAAATTGGTCCTATCAGCATTGGAAAGGGGTCTATGCTGTTAGCATTTTTTTTGTAGAGGTTTGAAAGTTTGCGTCATGGACCAAGCCGATAGCTACCAGGCTACCAGTTACCATTGCCTTTTGTGATCTCGTCGCTGAAACGAAACTTGTACGGACCTACCTGAATGTTTGGTTTTGATATTAAAGAGTATTTGTTAACCTTTTTCTTATTAAAATTGTATAGGAAAGAGTTGTTTGAAATAAATCTAAGTTATGTAAGTAGTTTCGAAGTTAAATGGTTTGCTGTATGATTCGGAATTTTTTCATTAGCAGACTTTTTAAAGATAAAAGACTTAAATCTGTATTATGTATGTAATATTTTCAGTTTAACTAAATGATATTTAATTGAAATAAAACAACTTATTTGAATTATAAACGCCCACTTTCGGTAGCTTTTCTCTTTCACTTTGGGGTACATGAGATGGCATGTAGGTAAGGTACCACACAAAAAAAAAGTTAAAGAAAATTCGCCACTTGAGTCTCCTTAGTCCTTCGGATACTAACAACCTTGCACCTAAATTTGCTTCAATAAACCGATAGCCATTGTGTTCAAGACGGAGGCTTTAGCGGCCGTGAGGAATAACCCTCTCGGGAAATAGACCAGCCTTTCGTACAGAATTACTAGAACAAGGAACGAGTGAGAAATACCGCCAGTTCGAATCTCGTCGGGGACAGGTAATGGGCAAAGTTCGCTAAACTTATCGGTGGAACAATTGAATCGGTTGTATTTGACGCTATAAATTTGTCGGGTCGGGATTAGTTGTTTTTATTATGAATTTTGTGTTGGTTGGTTTAGTTTCTTTGTTTTAAATGGAAGAGTACCTACCTACTTACTGACAAGTGAAGGTATTATTATAATGACTATGTGCCGCCCGCGGCCGCGGTAATGTAGGTAACTAATATACTTATTAGTCATCCCGTGACCACGGTAGCTGAAAAGGTACCGAAACGTCGGAAAAAGCAAAAATCCCCTAAAAACCAAAAAAATACGGGTAATTAGATCTTAGTTCCTGAAATATAGCGCGTTTTATACTATCCGGCAAAGTTGTTTTATTTCAATGAACAGTGCGCGCCGAAACTTAAGATGTAGGTATGTAATATACTTTAAATTAATTATAAAACTCCGTTTTGGTTTTATTATATTATTTTAGTTCATTGAATCATAAAAACAATAACAGTAAGATTAAACTATTTTTTATAAGAATTTTATATTAGGCTGGGTGAGATTTCACAACCTAAGTATAATTGAATTTCGGACTGTGACATGAATCTTTATTTTTAAATTGTCTTTGTCTTGTTGTACCTCTTGTCAGTGTCAACATTTACGGAATCATTTTTATTCTTATTAATAAGTTACAATATATTCCTACTATAAATAACTTTGAATTACCTACTCCCTTTTTTTATTATTTTAGTTATTTATATCATTAAAACAACGAGAATAAGGCATATTTAGATTAAACTCTATATTTAAAGATTTTTTTACCGGAAGTTGATCGCGGAAACAACCATAAAATGTTCCTCGCTGTTGTGAGGCGAAAAATTGTGTGTTGCGCTCGGCAGAAAAGTTTTTAGCGTCTTGTACCTTTGAATTTCGATAGAGGTAACTCGCCGCTAAATAACCAACTTTCCAGCCTTGCATAACAAATAACTATAGTTCAAAATATTTCTGTACAAGTAGTTACTTCCAAAAATTCAGAATTTTCACAGAAATGGGTGAGCTCACAAGTGAAGAATTGAAAAGGTTATCCACGATTGATTGTCCACGGTCCACACGCAACAATTTTGTTGAACCCAGACCACGCGAAACAAACATAATCACTGACGTTACTAGACTTGTGATCGTGATGAATCTCGGGCACAGTCGGGGTCAGTGTGTACTCGTACCTACATTACTTTATAATTTGTGGGTCAGTGGCAATCTAGCCTTGTGAGGTCATCCTGTTCTGAATGAAATCCACACTATTTGCAGAAAATTCAAATAGACAACAAATAATTGGCAGAATGTCCATATTAGCACATGCTACTAGGCGTCCAGGGCCAAACAGGTCGTTAAAAATACTTATTTAAATAAATATTTAGAGTGGAATTGGTCCCCAACCTTTCCTATAGTCGCGACTCACGGATAGTGCAACGTTCATTACTCAGCTCTTAAAAATATAATTTAGTACTTATCTAGGTAAAGTTTTCATAGGTTTTAAGGTCCAATCTAAATATGGCGAACGGGCGACGTAATAAACATTCGCTCAAAGCTACCGTGTACTTTAAAACCTTTGCTTTGCTACAAAACAAATAAAAAAATAAACTATTAAAGACAGCTTTGCAAGCTTTAAATTACAAAGCAAAAAAAAAAAGCCTGACACCCAAAGGGGTAAAAAATAAATAAGTTGTATCCAAAGTGGGCTAGGCGCAATCTGTTATAAATGCTTATAACACAAACCGAGGCAGTGGCGGTGAAAAATGCTAAATCTTGGAAGTAGGGCGGCTGCAAAGGCGAGTTTAAATGGCTCACTGAGGGGCGTGAAAGTTTACGACGCCGACGCGGCCACGAAAACCGCGGGAGGATTAGACAAACCCCGCTTCGATGTCAGATACCTACCGATAATAGTTATTTGTTACACAGGGTCATTTTAAAAACATTATCCAAATTTTCAAATTCGTCTCAGAATCGGTAAGTCACCAACTTTCTCCTAGAAACATGGGTCGAAATACGAGAACAATTTTTGGACTTCCCATACTAAATCTTCATACAAATTTGACTGATCACGTGATCAGTCAAATTTGTATGTAGAGTCAAATATTTTGTTATATTCCGAGAATTGTTCACTTACATATTTTGGATCGAACAAAAAAAATTGGATACTCTTTTTAAAATTACCCTGTACAAGAGAGCAGTCATTTTTTTCTGCGACTGCTGACTTTAAATCACGAACTAGCGAAGTTATACATTGAATCACGAGCGCAGCGAGTGATTCAAATATAGACTACTGAGCACAGTGTGAGATTTAAAGGCACGACACGAGACATCAGAAAAATTTGCTCGCATGTTAAACATACAAATAAATACAACTTTTCACCTCTACCAGCGAGAAAAGTGTTACAGGTGAGAAAACCAACCAGTAGTAATTTTGCAGTGTTTTGAAATATTCTGATCGAGTTGAAAAAGTTAATTTTATATGTAGTTTATCTATGTGTGTTTTTAATTTATTATAAGCAGCAGCTATTCAAAATAAATTGTTGTATGTTACTGGCTAATCAAAATTTGAATTTATATTTCTTTTACTTCTTACTGTATTCTGATTGTCACTTCAATAAATAAAGTCAAACACAACAATAATAACTTCTGGTTGGTTATGCTGCCCTGGTACTTTTCTTTCAAAATTTTCATATTTTATGTTGAAGTACGTACAAGAGTTCTGTACCGTGGAAAATTTATTTATTCCGTGGTACAGTTAACTGTATCAGGGAAAAAATATTTATTTCGTTGCTACCGCATGAAAGTTCAACGATGGTCCAGTTAACTGGACAATCCCAACTGTAGGTACTACGGGCAAGAAGTGGATAAACTATCCAGAACTTGTCAGTCGGTGGTGAAACCGGCCGAAAGTCTCGAATAATGAAAACAAATTTTGCTTGTTTTGGATCCGAGTGTATTGCTGCGATGAAAATACTTTTTCACCTCTCCAGCACGAAAAGGGCGCTTTTGGCGCGTCAGAAACTCGCAGCATATTTTTGCTGCGAGCGTGAGGCAATGTGGCATTTTTAATTTCTTACACCACTTTTTGAAATAATTAAGAATAAAAAAATAGAGTGACAAGGATGAGACTTTGAAACTTAATATGTGCAAAAAGGAAAAATAGATAGCTTTATGACTTGAATTATAAAGCTAACATAGACTAACATACATATCTAATGTAATGGTACTATATTACAATTAAAACAAAAAACTTAAAATTCTATTTGACAGCTTCTGTGTCGAGTCAAGGGTCTGTATACGACGCCCTGCGGAATGGGCGACCACATGCAGCGGACGATGCTCCGACAGGTAGACCGAACGACGATCTGGGGGGCAATACTCGCGCCTTCGAATTCGATTTTTTTTGGAGCCATAAATCTATAGGTATTTAAAACTCACTGAAAACAATGTTCAACATTATAGGATTGTCAAAGATCATTGAAACTAATGTATTTTGACCGTAGTAAAGATTTTACTTACCTATTCAATAAATAAATTATGGATTTAGGCGCATTAGGGCTAATTCTCATTATGGCAACCGACTCGCTAATGGACTACTTCTCATAATGGCCACTTCTCATTTTGGCTACTTCTGATTAGGGCTACTTCTCACTCGGGCTTCTTCTTATTAGGGCTACTTCTTATTAGGGCTACTTCTCAAAATTTGGGAATGTTCATATAGTGTTTATGTATATAAACATGTTTATTCATTCTTAAGAGATCAATGACATTATCTTAACCAAATTAAACCAATGTAATAGGTAAGTATACAATATTATAAGTATTACTTCTTGTAAATACTTAAGTCTGGTTTGAAACTAACATTTATTTATTTATAACATACACAAATCAATGTGACGGCGCGTAGTATGCAAGTATATAGTACGCGTGTATATTTAGAAATGTCGACGCTCAAGGAATTGGTATGTACAAATTTAGAACCCTTTAAAGGAATGTTTGAAAATAAATTTGGTAATTTGACCTTTGAACCGAGCACATCCAAAGCATCAATTTCGACTTTTCATGAAAAAAGATTGTACTTTTTGTGTGTAATTTTGAATGTCGAATTCGACATATCTCAGCGCGAGAATTGCCCCCCTACAAGCGTAGCATGCGCACCTCGACAAAGCTTTCTCGACACGAGCGCGAGCATTGTCTGTCCCGCTCACACCGTATTGATATGAGCGGGACAGATATCGCGAGATAAAGGTCGACAGCGAGTTGCGGTGCGCATGCTACGCTGGCTGGTGCGAGGTCGCGGGAAGCCGCTGGATGCGGGCAGCGCAAGACCGGTCGTCGTGGTGATCCTTGGGGAGGCATATACCCAGCAGTGGGTGTCATGTGGCTGAGATGATGATGAATTGATGATGTTGTAAATGTAACTATGCAAACAAATCTTAAACTTCGTGGCTCCACGTCAAGGCTTTGCTTTGGTCCCACTTACGTTGTCGCAGATATTGAGATCATCCGGATAATTTAATGACAGACTGCGAGAGGTGCGTCGAGACATCGACTTGTTCTTCTTCAGAAGGTAGGGCATGCTAATGATGTTACACAACGTAAAATAATTGCTGACAAAGGGCAATTTTATTATTTTATGCAAATAAAGAATTTATAATTATTATAGATTTTGTTTGGTAATATATTCTTCTACTTTCTATATCTAAGAGATACTCCCATCGTGGTGTAGCATTCGCAGGATAAAGAATCAAAAGCGTCCTGCCAGCGTAGCATGCGCACCGCGACTCGCTGCCGACGCTTATCTCGCAATGTCTGTCCCGCTTATATCAGTACGGTGTGAGCGGGACAGACAATACGCTCGCGCGAAAAAAGCGCCGAGAAAGCTTTGTCGAGGTGCTCATGCTACGCATGCAGCTACCGCTTACAATAAGCAACAACAAAACAAAACAATACCTATGCACTTAACTGCTGCTGGATTCGATGAGTTTCGCCTTTCTTTGAGGATCACATAAGCACTTCTTTTATTCGACCAGCTCACCAAGTAAAATATGCACCGGTCACATGCGTGTGAGTTGCGTTGTTGCGACTAGAATGTTTAACAATGATTACAATGTTGTGATTTTGGAGTTGATAGGAAACAATGTTCGTGGTCGCGCAAGAAAAGATGGCTGGCGAGTAAACACAAATGTGCTTGCGACACTCTTGCGCGTCTACCCTCCGATGTCGATTTTTACAAGTCCACACATTTTTTTTTCGAAATTGTTTTGTGTTGCCTTGCCATACGTAAATAACCTTTAATTAAGTATTATTATTTACGGAAATATTACGATTTAATAGAACATATTAACAGACACAAATCTCATCATGGAACATATATAGCTAAACTATATCGGAACCAAGATTTTAGACGTTAATCGAATTTACATAGTACACACATAACACTGTCTAGGGATATTATCAAAGATTGAAGTAAGGTAGTAAGGCTCGGTTCCACCCATTTTCAATGAATTTTCACTTTGTATTTTAAACAAACCGATAAATACTGGTTTTAGCAACTATGGCCCGTATTACAGAACGTGACTCAAGCAGTGATTTATACTTGAGAGCAGTTAGAAAGGGACGTCGCTACATGCGATGTATAAGCGCATCCCTTGCTAACTGTACTCAAGTATAGATCACTGCTTGAGTCACGTTCTGTAATACGGGCCTAAAACACTCGAAACACTCACACAAAAGTAGTAGGGGAGTATTTCAACCAATTAACGCAAAGCATGCTTTTCGTCACATGCATACGTACATACCACAGAACACTTTCCTTGTTCTGTGGTACATACGTACATTAACGAAGATATACTTACTGATTATTTATATATAATCGAAAAATCACCCGTTTTATTGCAAATCCAATTGTACGTTTACAATAATTTGACGATTCACCTTCGTTTATTTACAAACAATTGGTTTTTAAGCTATTGCATAGCTTTTACCGCGGGCTTTGAGCGCGGCGACCGAATCAAGAAATTCCGTAACAAAAAAAACCTAACACCCCCACTCCGTGTCATAGATTTTGGTTGCTTAGTTACGATTGTGAATAACAAAATTGTCAATGATGAAAAAGAAACTGTATGAAAATTTGTGTGAAAATATAATTTCTTTTTAAAATCTGGTACCGAATTTATGCGGTACCAGATTTTAAAAAGAACTAAGCAACCAAAATCTATGATAAAAAATGCTATGCAATAGCTTTACCGCGGCAGTCTCCGAGTGCCACAGGTATTTTTTGGTTTTTATGATCGAGACGGGGAGACTCGCACGCGTACACCAAAACCGTTATCGACCGACCTTTACTCGCCCGTCATCGGCCGAACTCGGCCGATGAAATCAAACGTATGCTAAATAAAGGGAGCGCGTACACTACTACAACCGCCATCGTCCGTAAACGCCCGATGACGGCCGATCTGCCGCCGGGTCCGTACTTGTTGGGATTTCTCGCCCGTCAACCGGGGCGTCTACACAAGCAAGTTGATGGTTTTTTTGGCTTTATATACAACAATAGCGACCCGGCACGGCTCCGCACGGGGTCCTTTGAAACTGTGATAACTTCTAACTGTTCTAACAGTTCGTTGACGTCGACGTATTAAATTGCGGTACGAATTATCTAAAATATACATTTCTTCAAAATCCTCCATTTTGAAAACGCATCAACACTCTGTTCAGCCCCACAATCAACTAGAGAAGACCGGCAACATCCGACAATGTCGACGCGGTGTAAGCACACGCTCGTCCGAGTAGTTCAGTCCGTCATCGGCCGACAAAATCGGTTTTGGTGTATACATACCGTTACTCTTCTTGCAAAAAGACGGTGACATATACACTAACGCGAACCACTAGTCCTGCAAAAAGACGGTGACATATACACTAACGTGAACCACTAGTCCATAAAGTTACCCAAACCCCTTTGACGTATATAGACGATATATGGTTACGACCAGTAGCAAAGAATACTAACTATGAATTCCCAGTGTGTCACGTTTTACTGAAAATTAGGGTTTTAACCATAGATTTATCATTGGTCTCCGATGTAACCACAAATTTTGACGTTATGTTCACCCAACGAATCGGTTGCTATGGAGACTCACAGTAGACTGTGCCCTTTTTGGCAGAATAAAACGGTCACGAGCTTAATGTATGAGGGCGGTTTCTAGATGTAGCAACGCGGAGCCAATGATAAATCTCGCAAACTAAGTATTTTGAGTTTCTTCTATCTGTCCAATGTTTGCTCTTATTGAACTGCCAAAATGACATTAAAACAATTAATAGAAAATAATGTGTAAGTTTCTTGGTATTACATTGGATTCAAAACTACATTGGGATCCACATATTGAAGCCTTGTCGAGTAGACTTAGTTCTGCGGCTTTCGCAATAAGGAAAATAAGGCTCTTAACTGATATTGAAACGGCGAGACTAGTTTACTTTATAGGTATCTAATTAAACAAGATCGGCGCCCTTCACTATCGTAGCGAAGGCATCAGACGACTTCTAAACTCCGTATTTGGAGGTTTGACATGGCTATGTATCACCTCAGAAAATTTCAGCTTTCTAGCTATAGTAGTTCTCGAGATTGAATTATGCGCACACACGGACAGGGTCAGCACATAAGACTTCTACTATCGTATGCATAGCATAGTTTAGAAGTCTAAAGTGATAAAACTTTTCTCGGGTATGTCTTGCTATGTACGCCTTCAAAAATCGAACCCAGACGCAAAAGCCAACGAAAACGAGATTAACTGCTGATTTTTTAGTTATATGCGAAAGAATTATTCACTTTTATAATTAGAGTCACCGTCCAACAGTTGGTCACACCTCGTGGTCTCGGATAAAGATGAGAGTGGTTGGGAACAAAGGTGACACTCGTATTGTGTCGCATGATGGTTTGATGATAGCGTGGCGGGCAGCAGCCGTGTCCGGTGCGTGGACCGTGGTTAATCTATGGTTATGGTTATGATAAAAAACGAATATATAAAATATTCGGTTTTTTATCAGCTTTGTACTGAGTACTGTATATAAAACACAACACTGTGTCGGGGTAAGATTAGACTTGGAATTGGCCAGTCAGCCCCCATCTGGAAACCTGTCCCAGAGTAGCAAATTAATATAATTAAAAGAAAACTTTTTAAGCTATTGCATAGCTTTTATCGCGGGCTTTGAGCGCGGCGATCGAATCAAGAAATTCCGTAACGAAAAAACCTAACACCCCCCCACTCCGTGTCATAGATTTTGGTTGCTTAGTTACGATTGTGAATAACAAAATTATCAATGATGAAAAGAAACTGTATGAAAATTTGTGTGAAAATATAATTTCTTTTTAAAATCTGGTACCGTAGTATTTATGCGGTACCAGATTTTAAAAAGAAATTATATTATACTAAGTAACCAAAATCTACGATAAAAAATGCTATGCAATAGCTTTACCGCGGCAGTTCCCGAGTGCCACACATATTTTAAAAAAAAAAACAAGCTTTTAAAAGCGTGTTACATTTATGATTTTGTAATTTTTGCATTTTTCAATGCTATTTCTATACTTATGGTAAATTTTAAATAGAAAAATATTGGAAAAAATTAACTCGGCCACAAGTGAATTCTCAGACTGGAATCGAACCAGCGACCTTTGGAAATCCGGTCCAATGCTCTAACCGCTGAGCTACCGAGACTTGCGAACCACCGTCGAAATTCTCCAATACTTTTATATTTTTAATACGCTGTAGGCCAGCGTTGTTACATCAATGCTAGGAAATATCCTTGCATTCGAAAGAAACATCTTTTCAGGTGTTTAACGATCGATTAAGATGCAACTGCCAATAATTTATGATTTTGTAATTTTTGCATTTTTCAATGCTATTTCTATACTTATGGTAAATTTTAAATAGAAAAATATTGGAAAAAATTAACTCGGCCACAAGTGAATTCTCAGACTGGAATCGAACCAGCGACCTTTGGAAATCCGGTCCAATGCTCTAACCGCTGAGCTACCGAGACTTGCGAACCACCGTCGAAATTCTCCAATACTTTTATATTTTTAATACGCTGTAGGCCAGCGTTGTTACATCAATGCTAGGAAATATCCTTGCATTCGAAAGAAACATCTTTTCAGGTGTTTAACGATCGATTAAGATGCAACTGCCAATAATTTATGATTTTGTAATTTTTGCATTTTTCAATGCTATTTCTATACTTATGGTAAATTTTAAATAGAAAAATATTGGAAAAAATTAACTCGGCCACAAGTGAATTCTCAGACTGGAATCGAACCAGCGACCTTTGGAAATCCGGTCCAATGCTCTAACCGCTGAGCTACCGAGACTTGCGAACCACCGTCGAAATTCTCCAATACTTTTATATTTTTAATACGCTGTAGGCCAGCGTTGTTACATCAATGCTAGGAAATATCCTTGCATTCGAAAGAAACATCTTTTCAGGTGTTTAACGATCGAGTCTGAGAATTCACTTGTGGCCGAGTTAATTTTTTCCAATATTTTTCTATTTAAAATTTACCATAAGTATAGAAATAGCATTGAAAAATGCAAAAATTACAAAATCATAAATTATTGGCAGTTGCATCTTAATCGATCGTTAAACACCTGAAAAGATGTTTCTTTCGAATGCAAGGATATTTCCTAGCATTGATGTAACAACGCTGGCCTACAGCGTATTAAAAATATAAAAGTATTGGAGAATTTCGACGGTGGTTCGCAAGTCTCGGTAGCTCAGCGGTTAGAGCATTGGACCGGATTTCCAAAGGTCGCTGGTTCGATTCCAGTCTGAGAATTCACTTGTGGCCGAGTTAATTTTTTCCAATATTTTTCTATTTAAAATTTACCATAAGTATAGAAATAGCATTGAAAAATGCAAAAATTACAAAATCATAAATTATTGGCAGTTGCATCTTAATCGATCGTTAAACACCTGAAAAGATGTTTCTTTCGAATGCAAGGATATTTCCTAGCACTGATGTAACAACGCTGGCCTACAGCGTATTAAAAATATAAAAGTATTGGAGAATTTCGACGGTGGTTCGCAAGTCTCGGTAGCTCAGCGGTTAGAGCATTGGACCGGATTTCCAAAGGTCGCTGGTTCGATTCCAGTCTGAGAATTCACTTGCGGCCGAGTTAATTTTTTCCAATATTTTTCTATTTAAAATTTACCATAAGTATAGAAATAGCATTGAAAAATGCAAAAATTACAAAATCATAAATTATTGGCAGTTGCATCTTAATCGATCGTTAAACACCTGAAAAGATGTTTCTTTCGAATGCAAGGATATTTCCTAGCATTGATGTAACAACGCTGGCCTACAGCGTATTAAAAATATAAAAGTATTGGAGAATTTCGACGGTGGTTCGCAAGTCTCGGTAGCTCAGCGGTTAGAGCATTGGACCGGATTTCCAAAGGTCGCTGGTTCGATTCCAGTCTGAGAATTCACTTGTGGCCGAGTTAATTTTTTCCAATATTTTTCTATTTAAAATTTACCATAAGTATAGAAATAGCATTGAAAAATGCAAAAATTACAAAATCATAAATTATTGGCAGTTGCATCTTAATCGATCGTTAAACACCTGAAAAGATGTTTCTTTCGAATGCAAGGATATTTCCTAGCATTGATGTAACAACGCTGGCCTACAGCGTATTAAAAATATAAAAGTATTGGAGAATTTCGACGGTGGTTCGCAAGTCTCGGTAGCTCAGCGGTTAGAGCATTGGACCGGATTTCCAAAGGTCGCTGGTTCGATTCCAGTCTGAGAATTCACTTGTGGCCGAGTTAATTTTTTCCAATATTTTTCTATTTAAAATTTACCATAAGTATAGAAATAGCATTGAAAAATGCAAAAATTACAAAATCATAAATTATTGGCAGTTGCATCTTAATCGATCGTTAAACACCTGAAAAGATGTTTCTTTCGAATGCAAGGATATTTCCTAGCATTGATGTAACAACGCTGGCCTACAGCGTATTAAAAATATAAAAGTATTGGAGAATTTCGACGGTGGTTCGCAAGTCTCGGTAGCTCAGCGGTTAGAGCATTGGACCGGATTTCCAAAGGTCGCTGGTTCGATTCCAGTCTGAGAATTCACTTGTGGCCGAGTTAATTTTTTCCAATATTTTTCTATTTAAAATTTACCATAAGCGTGTTACATTTTCATGGCAGGAGAAATAAAGAACAATAAAATTATCTAAGACGCTTTTTACCCGACTGCAAGGAAAGGGTTATAAAAGCTTGTTTTTTAAAAGTATTTCGTTTCTTTGATTTTTTTTCAATGTGTGTTGTACCTATTTTTCCTAGTCAAAGACGAAGATTTTTTTTTCATAAGTGAAAAGCTCGCGAAATTCATTAGCTCGCTATTTTACGAAATGTTACAAAAGTCGATACAAAATAACAAATGGTAAGTTATCTTAAGTATATTATAGTGAGGTTTGTTTGTCATTAAATTCTGGAAGCATAGGAATATTTATAGAAGATCTTGACCGAAGTGTCAACAACATAAATTAACTAATCTCGGCCATATTGTAAAGATGCCGTCGAATTACCCGCCATTTATCCTCTGTTTAAAACCTACGCTATATGGGTGCTCGTCACTTGATACCTATCTTGGGTTCTGTACATTTTTATGACTAACAAGTTATGCTATTAGAAATTGGTTTGTTGTCGACCATGATCGAAAATAGAGAAAAGGATACATTTTATTCAGATTTTCCCATGGGAACGGTAAACACGCGGGTAAAACCGATACTAATGATATTA
Organism: Chrysoteuchia culmella; assembly: GCA_910589605.1. Lineage (NCBI taxonomy): Eukaryota > Metazoa > Arthropoda > Insecta > Lepidoptera > Crambidae > Chrysoteuchia > Chrysoteuchia culmella. The sequence continues at coordinate 13,990,126 of OU342652.1, forward strand.
GAAATCGTTTTATATTAGACCATGACCCAAAATAGGTCATTTTATTCAGATTTTCTAACGGGAACGGAAACCACACTGGTAAAACCGCTGGCGGCCACTAACTTGGGTACCTGTAAAGTAAAAAATATACATCTAAGGCTATTATTTTACAACAGATTTTTTTTAATGATAGACGCCAAATTATTTTTTCTAAGTAGTTATCGTGGCGAGAAGTCGAACTACGGCGAAAGTAAGCCAGAAAAAAGAGAGAGAATTTTTGGAGAAATATTTGGTTCTCCAAAAGTTCTCTCTCTTTTTTAATAATAACTGGGCACGCATTTGACAACCATCATGCTTAACAAACAGGTGCGGTCTAAGGTGTTGCATGCTTGCCCAGGAAATGTATGGTTGATCGGTGGGGTGGTATTTTCTAAAAGGGAAGCCGATTGTCATTGGCATGTATGTATGGATCCTTCGCCACTGGTAGTTATGCATAACAACATGCAATCTTCGGTATGATACCTAATTGACAATAAAATTTAAATATCACAATCGATTTGCTCGAAAATGTTAAGTTTCCATTTATGGCATAATTTCTCCATAAAAAGTACTTACTTCTACTCTTACCTATAAAGTAGGTACCGGCAAAGTTCAAGGTACCCTAAACTGTTACGTTCCAGTTGACGCGTTGCGTGTTCCCGCGCATTAATAAAGTGGTAGCACAGACCAGTGACGCGTGGTGAGTGCTGGTCGATCGTACCAGCGCAGCGCGGAAAATGTGCGCCCACTGCTGACACGAAAAAGGTGAGTTTCTATTTTTATTTTTTTAAGTCTGTATGATCGATCGTCTTTGCCTTTCCCGTCCAAAAGAGTGGAAGAAATTTGTAAAAGGTGGTTTTGTTATTTAAAAATTAAGTTAAGTTTTGGTTTAATTAATAAACTACAATTTCAGCTTAATTATTATTTGTATTTATTTTATGGATAAAAGCCAGTTTTACCACTATGGTGTGGCTCGTAAGCAATTTATCAAATACGACGGTAACATAAAAAAACGTTAAATAGGTACATACTCGATTTGTTTTTTTTATAACATAACGCAACTGTTAACAATGTTATATAGAAAAGTAAAAAAAGAAATCACGAGAGCAAGTTAAATAATGTTCAATTGATAATTAATCAAAATCTATCCTGACGCAAGTCAAAGAAAAACCGTGAAATTAATACCTACGCACTAGACATTAGACAACGCTAATATCGCAAGACCTTTATGAAAACTATTGGAAACCTACGCAAACCACTTTTAGATACTTGTTTGGACTTAACACAGATTTCTTTACTATGATATTATTGTCACTACGAATTTAATTAGCTCTCTGTAGATTTTTATCAAAAGTGCTATTAATATTCTATAATACTGAATACAGCGGCTGCCCTTGACATTGTCCACGTGGTAATTTCTCCTTCAGGTATAATAGCAGTATTTAGTAAAACTTAAAATGGTGAACACATACAAACTTTCATTCCTTAACATTTGAATTGGCAGCAAAAGTTATCCATACCCTTTCATTGGACCAATTTTTCTGTATAGGACACTCAAACACACAACCTCTTTAGAATGATTTATTAGTATAACTACGAGTATATCTAATATATATAACAGTCTAATTTTGGCCTTTGTATTGTAGCAAGGTCAACATATATTTTAACTTATTCGATTTGCGATAAAACGTTATTTGTAAGTCATTTTATACGATTGGCCCAGGACCGGATATTAGCAAAACTTTTAATAGTGCTAAGTTGGAGTTCTAATTCAAGAATTCTACTACCACAGAGTGAGTCATTCATGTATACTTCTTTATTTATATTAATGTGAAAGTTTGTTTGTTTACTCAATCACGCGTCAACTGCTAAACTGACGAGTGATTGCTATCTATCCCTATATCCTCTAACCCGGACTGACAGGATAATTTTTTGTCCCATATTCCGGAAACGGAAACCACGTGGGCAAAACCCGGGGGTGGCTAGTAAGTATAATATTAATCATGAAAACTGTTGAGAGGGGAGGCACAGTTGCAACCACGTCACTTAGTCAGTCAGTTTAAATGTAGGTTTGCCATACATTTGACAAGGATTTGAAACTTGTCGTCTTACCGCGAATCAAGTTGGCATACTTAATCGCATTTATAATATTAGCACAGTATTAGTATTATTGTTGGATTTTGATTTGATATAGGTACGTAATTTGATATGAAACATTAAGAATAGTGTTGAAGTAAAATAAAAAAATCGTTCCTGTGTTTTTTATTAGTTTTTTTGTATTAATAAATGAAAGTTTTCTAAGAAACTGTCAACATTATGAAACCTTTATTTAAATACCTCTTAATCATAGCCTTAACTTTGCGTGTCAACCACAATTTGTAGTATTTAAAAAGTTATTTTCGTCCATAAGTCCTCCACGGTTGGCAAATTCAGGTATCACCACGCTACTGATATATTATTTTTGTATATCGTTTTTACCTGCAAAATTAGAACTAATTTTATATGTTTGAACAGCGGTATTACTAAGATAGTACTAACTTACTAACTTTAATAAAAAAAAAGTTTAGATCGTTTTTCGCTTTATTATAGTGACTTTTTTGTTCATAAAAATAACATGACGTATGAAAATTATTTTTCCGACGCAAACATTAAGTAAAAGTTTTTGGCTGATTACTTAACTTATACATATAAAGTAAGTACGAAAATAACTTCTATAATGTTATTATTGCCAAAAATGGGTTGTTCCATGTTCATCCCACATGATTTAAATTGAGTTCCTAACTCATTCTATGAATTATTCAATCCGAAAAGTATAATCCATAGAAAGGAAAAAAAGATGTCAGAATGCTCCATGTTCAGTACGCATTTAGTATGAAAAATGAAAATGTGAAAATAATCATACAAAGTGTATGGGTTGGGTTGCACATACCTAAGTTTGCGCCAAAGAGTAACGAACGGTGCCCAACTTACTACTTTTAAGTAATATCTTTCTGAGCAACTTAAGTACTAGGTAATTCTAATCTCTCTCTCGTATTATTTGGTACTAGCTTCCGCCCGCGATTTCACCCGCGTGAGACCCGTTCCCGTGGGAATATCGGGATAAAAAGTATCCTATTTTTTAATCCAGGCTATCTACTATCTATGCGCCATTCGCTAGTGGACGAAACAAACTGACATACTTTCGCATTCATAATATTAGTTAGGATAGCCAATCGACGAATAATAAACAGTTTTTGACCATTTTCGTAGCAAAATCATGTGTTTCTTCAACCTTTTGCAAGCTACATGGGCAGTCTCAGAAGCCATCTTTTATTCACGAGATAACACGTGCCGTTGATGTTAAGCGAAATCCGATGCTCTCCAGATGGGTATCAGTAGTAGTCGATACTTCTGCTGTTGCCTACGACAGATACAAATCTGGAAAATGGTATAATCTTTCACTGCTAGGTTCTTCAGTTAGCGAAATAATTGAAATAAATTTGGTCACGAGATAGATAGGCATAGCTAGAGAACTTTTTATAAGTAGGTAGCGACTATATTTTCTGAAGAAAGAAAATTAGGGAATGAAAGCCAAAAATGTTATGGATCTTTGTTAAAAACAACAGTAAAGTTGAATTTCTACAACAAAAAGTATTTCACTTGAAAATAGAAAACAAATAGGTACTAAGATTACTTCCTAAAAAATTGTTAACAAGCCCAAGTTAAGAAAGGTATGAAAATTTGCCCTGAGAGGTTAACCTACTATAATGATAATAAAATAAGCTTACACCAAACTTTATAAAAAGATCAGTACATACATACATAATAGATCCGTTATGAAAAAAATATGATTGTTCATAAATAGATTCCTTGATACCCATAGTTTTTACTGTTAAAAATTAAAATACTTTGTGTTTGCTATTGTTTCATGTTAAGATATTTTTTTATTTAAACATTTAAGACATGCGCTCTTGTCAGTGACAGGTTTAACAAATTATTTCGCTATGTAGGTATTTTATTTCTAAATTCATTGCGATAAAAAAATATAATTAGACGCAATTTTTTTAAAAGAGATGAATTTTTCATCCTCTTTTAAATTCTTTTTGTAAAGATGGATTTGAGTATCTGGTTTCTTTATCAATAATGCAGAATTACAGATACAAGTAGCCGCTACTATAGTCGGATTTTTAATTCAGTAGAATGATTTGACAGATGCTAATGTCACTTTGTAAAAATAATCCTGCTTTTAACTATTTTTCGTAATGATTTGCTCAGATCCCATTCCAGTTTAGTAAGTATTGATTCTATTTACGTACACAAAATCAATATTATCATTAAAGCTACATTTTAAGTTAGCAAAAGTTTTTACAAAGTGACATTGACAACATGTCAAATCAATCTATTGTATTAAAAATCCGACTATAGTAGCGGCTACTTGTGTCTGTAATTCTGTATTCATGATAAAGAAACCAGATACTCAAATCCATCTTTACAAAAATAATTTAAAAGATGGTGAAAAATTTATCTCTTTTAAAATTTTTGAGTCAAATTATATTTTTTTCATCACAATGAATTTAGTAAAAATATATATGTATAAAAAGCGATATAATTTGCCAAACCTGTCACTGACAAGAGCGCATCTCTGAAATGATCAAATAAAAACAAAATATCTTTATATGAAACAACACCAAATACAAAATATTTTTTACCTCACACGCTCGGAAAAAGAGGTTTTGTCATTCAGTTTCTGCATGGAAAATCGCTTTTGCGGCCTAGCGCGGTAAAGTACTTTTTTTAATTTAATACCTAAAAATATGTAGTAATGTGTTCCGAATCGCACTAATCATAATCATAATCATAATCATAATCATTTATTTGCGTAAAACTTGGTATAAAATGATGTTACAATAGTTTGATGTTCACAAGTTTTGCCAGTAATGACTTTTTCGTTACATTTTATTCTTATTTTAAATAGCTTTGTTTTATTATATTATTTTAGTTCATTGAATCATAAAAACAGACAGACAATAAGATAAACCTATTTGTTATAAGAATTTTATAATATGCTAGATGAGATTTCACAAACTATGATTGGATTTCGGAAAGTGACATAAACCTTTATTTTTAAATTGTCTTTCTCTTGTACCTCATGTTAATGTCAACATTTACCGAATCGTTTTTATTGTTATTTATAAGTAACAATATATTCCTACTTCAAATAACTTTGAATTAACTATAATACTCGCTTTTTTATTATTTTAGTTTTTATATCATTAAAACAACAAGAATAAGGTATAATGATTAAACTTAATCTTTAAAGAATTTTTTACCGGTAGTTGACCGCGGCAACAACCATAAAATGTTCCTCGCTGTTGTGAGGTGAACAATTTGTGTGTTGCGCGTTACCTTTAAAATCCTAGCTTTGCTCAGGATTCAATCTTTGAACCACTCGCTCTTGCTCAGGTTTCAATAGAGGTAACTCGCCGCTAATAACCAACTTTCCAGCCTTGCATAACAAATAACTATAAATTTTTAACAGAAAAAACTTTGGGTATTGTATCAAGGAATCTATTTATGAACAATCACATTTTTTTTCATCTACGAATCTATTCTGTCATGTGACTTGTTAACAGTCACGTTACTTACAGATGGTTGGTGCATTATTTAAATGCAGATATAGTTGGCTACGCTGCCATTAAATATTGAAGGTTAGGCGCGATCGATCGCACTACCACTACTTCAGAGCTTTCAGTCCAATAATAGGTTTTTGACAAAAAGCTCGTTCGTTACGAAAAGTTCTTTGCGGTGACAAAAGATAAATGGTGAGGTGTTTACGAGTAGTGATTTTTTGGTGGGATAAAAATTGGCTAGGTATTTCTTTATTAATTTTTTACTTTTTTGAAATAACACAAGTTGAGACTTATTTCAAAGTGTAGTAGTTACCGCACTTTTCCTGTGGATTTATATTGACATGTGTTGAATAAAGTGTTAAATCTTTATAAATATTATGTTTCTAAAGATAATATTATCATTAGGTAGGTACATTTATAGTTTTCGTACGTGGCTGATGCGCATGCATATAAAACTATCTATACCTATGTGTTATCTAATGCGGCAGTTTTTGATGCATTCCTGCAATTTATTATAATTTTGACATAAATTGGCTAAACGATTAAATCCAATGATCACAGCCCTTGTAAAATTATAGAAACGTCGTGAAATAATAAAAATAAACATAAAACTAAATGTGATAAATAAAATCCGAAAAGATTTTTAAAGATACTTGACCCGGCTTTTTAACGATCAGGAAGACGACTCGAATCAGTGTAGAGCGCAAAGATTTCTACTCCCAAGCTTGTCGGCCATAGGGATTTGTACCCAGTGAACTAGTTTTAAAATCCGGCTTTATATTTTGAAGAACGGTAAGCTCCCAGATTTGATTTACTGGCTGGCTTACTTTGCGAGCTGCACACCGTCGAATTTCTACTCGTATGGATTTTTTTTAGCTATGACCTTGACTTTGGGGCAATTTTTTTCGGGTTAATTGTTTATTGAATTACAAGAATACCTTGCCTATTGCAATAGAATTCTTCATGAACATGTTTTTTTTCTAAAATCTATACTAGTATAATAAAGTCGAATCTTTCCTAGATTCGATTGTTTGTTTGAATTGAAGAGGCTCCGAAACTACTGGACCGATTCGAAAAATTCTTTCACCGTTGGAAAGCTGCATTATCTTCGAGTAACATAGTGTCACGTTATATTTATTTTTCACGTAATACAAATATTCTAGATTACAATTAGAATTAGGAAATTTAACGAACGTTACAATAGGCTAAATTTTATCCCGATATTCTCACGGGAACGGGAACCACACGGGTGCAACCGCGAGCAGCCGCTAGTGGAAAATAAAAAAATTTACGTACAAGACCTTTCATTAAAAATGTCTTTTTCAATATCGGATGCTGATTCATTGATATTGGAGCTGCTTAAAGCTGGTATACGTTAGCAATATAATGTAAGGTAGTAATCAAACAGTGAAAAACTTCGCATGTTTTGTGACATTGATATTAAACGAAAGTCAAATCTGAAACACCTTTGATTATCAAATAAATATCTAATGCGGAGAAGCTTTAAAGTCGTGTCTAAACCAGTGTTTCTTATTTCCAGGTCTAAAAATGGCTTATCTGGTGCTTCTCCTGGTTTACCTGGCTTCAGCTGTCGCCAAGGAGGTATGCAACACCTGCATTAAGGTTAACACCACCTGCCACAACGTGCACCACCTCCTCGAGCTGCCAGCCAACTTCAGGACAAAGGTCGTCATCCGGAAAATGGCAGTACTCGACTCCGAAAACACTTTATTCTTCAGCTACGAGCCTGAAATCCTCGACCCTGAATACTTCAAAGTTGCTTATGTCAACTTAGATGACCCCACAAAACACGGGATTTTGTCCCATGACAACAACACCATACTCAACTTCGGCACCTTCGACATTGACCAAGAGAAATCCATCGTCTACTTAGGAGGTAGTGACGGCATCTTCACCTATGGACCTTCGAAAAAAGTTACAGGCTACAGTTCTATTGGAGACGAAATCCTAGTTCTCTTCTACAAAGATAAGCTGTACATAGTGAAAGCCGGCGAGGATACTATAATAGCGAAGAAGGGCGATGCTTTCGTAGGCGTCCTTGATTACACGCCGATTAAAAACTTCGTAGTGAACAACGATAACGTGATCGTATTCATGAGTACTTACGGCTTATTTTTGAGTAAAAAGGGCGAAATTGTATGGCTCTCTAAGAACGCCTATTTTCGCGGTTTGACTGTGGATTTGGACGGTGTCGTGTACGCCTGGTGGATTGATGGGATCTACAAAGTGGTGATTGAGAAGGTTTTGAATGAATCTGCTCTTGTGAGGGTAGCAGCGGTAGATAACATCGGAGCTATGACTTTTGACAATATCAACAACTTACTGTTCACATCTGGAGCTGCTTTGTATCGACTAACAGCCAGTAATGCTACTGAATGCTGAAAATGGTTAAACATTCTGATGGCACATCTGTGATTTCAATGCTTTGGTTGATTAGTTGTGAAATATGACGTTGAAATACTTAAGTAAGAGTAGTAGGTAGGTAGAATAGATGATAGAGGTAGTATTATATTTAAGAATACATTTGCTTATATTATTAGTTAAGCAAACAAACTCAGTATTGCATTGTATAAATATTAAGCGTTTTACGTCTTTAAGTAATAAATTATTTGAAATCTGTAAGATTATTTTTATGTTTAGCTTCTCATAGTCTTGTTATATTTCTTTTCATTTCCGTCAACAGTCTTAAAACCACGCAACAACTTTGAAAATCGTTAAATTCATTTTATTTTATAACGTAGGATATGTCCTTCGTCCTTAAAATAACTTGAGTCACAATCACAATACAAAAACTTATTAGACAACAAAAAGGAGTGATAATTTTTATAAAGGTTTTCTTAATAAATATTTAAAAAAATATTTATTGATTTTATAATATACTTAGATAGTAGAAATGACAGGAATATGGGTTTTAGTTTATTCAAAATAGACTATCACTATCCTACTTCCTATCTTGGCAGTGGATCCAAGTGAACGGAAGCTACTAATTGCGAAAGTGTATGAGGATGTTCGGAAGTTTGGATGTTTGTTACTCTGTCATACAAAAACTACTGAACCCATTATGGATGAAATTGGGCACACAGATAGAAAATAGCCTAGATTAAAACATAGGCTACTTTTTATACCAATATTCTCACGGGAACAGGAACCCTGTGATTTCTTCTAAGAGAGTGGTGTATGTATTCTGTTCTTCCGTGATCTATTGGCAGTTTGAAAATGTGAATAATGTTCTACATTTTTTATCTATCTATCAGGTCAGCTCCTAGTAATGGGTCATTCATGAGTCATTACCGTGGGTCCGTATGTCTCGAGTCTCGTAAACTGTGATCTTGTAACATCACATCACTCACATATTAGCTAGTGATGTGCCTACTATACCAAAGTTAATAGGCCATGAGTATTTATTTATTTAATTTAACATCATGTCTTTGAGTGGCAAAAGTAAAGGAAGAACAATCTTAAGGAATCGTCTTTGAAATTACTTATATAGATTCTTTACTTTTAGTTAGCCCCCTTTTATATAAACGTGGAGTAAAGTTACAACTAGGTGTAAGTCTGAAAATGTCTTTAATCTCATATTGCCTATTGGTGATTAAAAGTGTCAGCAATCAGCATCAGTTTTATTCCTAGGTGTCACTTTATTTCACAAGGCTCTGACTCAATGTATTTAGGACATCTTTAACATTTCACTTCTATCTTTTTTTTTATTAAAAAGAGAACGAATGGGTGAGCCCATATGTCTGAATCTTAATTTTTTTAAATAAAAGCTAACTGCTGTCATTTCGTTGTTTACAAAAACTAGTCTTACATTTTCATGTAACTAATTGTAAACTTTACATAATGTATCTTTTTATGTAGCTTTGTCTTCAAAAATTGGAATCTCTGCGTCGTCGTCGACTTTTTATTCTGTATAAAAATAGTCCAATTATTTATTAAGATAAATATCGCAAACTGCACTAGCCTAGATGTGGAAGTAGTGAGTGGGTGTTAACAACTATTATTTGGTTGAAGCAAATTAGATCAATGGCTTGGTACGCCCTTCATTCTTACGATACATTATATAGGTACAGGATGATCTTGTTACCAGGTTTCGTAAAAACACACAAAGGTTCTTTGTAGAATTTTAACAAAAATATTGTTAAATGAATCTCAAATAAACCAAAACTCAATAACTCATCATCTTTCATCTAAGTATCCAATAGTTGAAAAAGTTTTTATTATTTTTGACTTATTTGCATTTGGAAGACAAAAAACTGTCTTTTTTATCAATACAGTAAAATTAGAGAGTTTTTTCTTAGTCTAGAACTTTAGGGGCTCAATTGGGCAATTTTTTTGTTTTTTTTCCGATAGGTAATGTTATTAAAGGTTGATGGTATTGGGGATATGATTTATTTTTATTAACATACAGTAGGATCTGGGAATAATTACAATCTAGCGAAAAGAAAAAGTACTAGTTGTAGGCACTGAAACGGAGCCCATTTATGAAATGGCTGTCGGAAAACGCTCAGACTTTCTGCAATCGAAAACAGTAAAAAAACGAACTGATTTTTTTTCGATTGTGAACTGTTTTCGTTTGCGGGCGCCTGATAATAGAGTTAATAAGTACAGTCAGCGTCAAAATGATGGGACCATTCAAACTTACCAAAATACCTAAAACTATTTTATCTCAAAATATAAAGATACACTTTCATTTAAATTAAACTAGAGAGCACCCTAATGTTTTGAAATAAGGTTGATTTTTGTGAAATGATTAGGTATTATGATAGGTTTGAATGCTAGGATTATTTTGATGCTGACTGTACTAGGTACTTTCTATTTAATTCCATGCCCCTGATAACTGCAAAGTCAATGCAACGATGACGTATCTACGTAAAACAAAACAACATAATTGAAAACACCATCACGTTGAATCAATGATAATCAAACTGTATTGGTACAAGGACAAGGCCGCAAGTCGGCCACAAATAGGTTATATTAATTGGTCTAAATGTGAAATTCATTAAATTAAAGCGTTGTTGTTCTTGTTTTTAATTTTTGAATTTTCGCTCTGTTTGAGGTGGAGGTCACAATAATTAAAAATAGGTATATGAAATGACTTTTATACAAAAAAAACAATAAAGTACTTAGTGTATTTGCTAATATAAAAGGGGTTTGGATAACTTTGTATGGACTAGTGGCGTCATTAATTTTTTCAGCGACTACTATATTTTTAGTTACTGTTTTAGAGCATCACAATCAAGACATACAAAATTGATTAACTTTGCCATAAGTAATATTGGAGCTACGATATTTTTTTGTTTATGTTTTTACCATACATTACAATAATTAATACTATTTGAATTCTTATATACTATACCTTAGACACCACAGAACATTTCCTTGTTTTGTGGTAGACCCAAAAATCACTTACATATTTATTTTATGAGGTTTCAGAAATAAGATTGTTTTAAAGTTGTTTTTTTTATAAAAAATACTTTATTAAATATAATAAATTAAGACAATAACATCTTGAAAAAAATGGACAGTAGAATTAATGCGCCTGTTCAGAATACACAAAAAAATTATAATAAAAAAAAACTATTGAAGTCACCATGGTGAAAATTGCTATTATCGATTATAATCGTTTAGGTCACATTATAATGGAATATCACCCTTTGTTTACTTATTCTTTAGTTGTTTATTTTTTTTTTCACTTTATACGTTTTTTTTGCAAATGCTTTGCTATTACTGGGGTGACTTTTTAGAAATCCTGTTTATTCAAAGTCAAAGTCAAGTCAATATCATTTATTCAGTCTAGGCTGTTACAAGCACTTATGAACGCCAAAGAAGCTATGCCATCGGTTCACAAACCCTAGGGCGGGAGACCTTGTAACGAGAAGAACCAGTGAGAAACTCGTCAATGGCTGTTTTTTTCTCCCTGTTTTATTTCATACAGAGTCGTCAAATTAAAAACTGACCTTAACATATCAGTAAGGTCAATTTCCATCACAAAAAAAAACTAATTATAATATTACATTTTATGGTTATTGTAACCGTAAACAATTTTCAACTGGCAAATAAAGACTTATCTATCATACATTACAACATTTCTCGCATTACAAGATTACTGTACCTACTGCAAGTTGTGAGGGACATACAGGTCAGTATCAATTTATTTTAGAAAAAAAATATTTAACCTTTAAGCACAACATTAAGATAAGCAGACTGAAGTAGACCCAATTCCGCTGGCGGCACCCGTTCACGAGCATGAGGCATGAACCAGCCATCGCTTCGTTCAACCATATTTTAGGGAACGTAACGACCCGCCTCACACGCCACCGCCGAAGAAACGTTTGAGTGAGCATGACGTACTTCAGGTACTTATGTTAAAGTGTATAAATATAAAAAATAAATTGGCAACAACAAAAAAAAAAAAGAACTACTTTTATATAATTGGAATAATTTGAAAACATTATTTATTTTTATTTATTCTGATCAAGCAGTGCCACGCGTCTTAACTTAAAGCAACATAAATAACATAAAATCAAAACAAAAATATATATCTCAACACATTTTAACACAAGCAGACATGAGCAGACCCATCCCGCTGGCAGCACCCGTTCACGAGCATGACGCATGAACCAGCCATCATATTGGTTATTAAGAGACCTTACATAAAAATTCACTCGTGTAGATTTAAATGTTTTAAGATAGATGTATTATAACATTTGAATGGCATTGACCTTACATAAAAATTCACTCGTGTAGATTTAAATGTTTTAAGATAGATGTATTATAACATTTGAATGGCCTTTAAAAATAAGGTCAAAAAAATTTTTAGGGGAAACTTAAAAAAAACATTATTGCATACTCAAGTATAATCAATAATTAAAATCAATTTGAGTGTAGGAATAATTTTTTCTCGAACATGATAAATCTTTATTAGACTAGAAATGACATTTATATGCCGAGTTCCATCATGAAATAACTTTCATGAATTTAGTCGTTTGTTTGAAGTTGAAAGGGACAGAACGATATTTAATTAAACCACGACCTGATACGATATGTTTTTTAAAGTTTGCTTTGCTCTCAATTGCTATCAATCAATACTATATTTGAAAAAAAAAAATAGAAAAATACTCGAAAAAATCGTCTGGCGGGACTTGAACCCGTAGAGACTTATCTAATCAACGGTTTGTGAACTTCGTTCTTGGTTGTAAGTACAATCCTTTTGTTTGACAATCAGAGGAAGACATGACTACTGCAAGTTTTATACGTGTTTCAAACCTTACTTTCGAATGAGCCTCGATAATCCAACCATTTTTAAAGGCGACACGGCGAAATCGGAACGACATCGTGATCTGCAATTCTATCACCATTTTCTCGTGATTGGACAGTTTTACATCTACCGAGTCGGTGGTAAAGTTTGATCGAAGAAGAAATGATAAGTTAATCGAGAATGCGAAGGCAGGGCCAGATTTTACGTTCGTCAAAATAGTGTTTTGGGAATTATGTGTAATATGATAGACAAAGACCTAAAATCATCAACCAAATCAAACAATGAAAATTATTATTAACTTCCGCACACGGCTTCGTTCGCGTCGAAACTCGGAAAATTCCTAGGGAATATTTAACCGGGATAAAAATACCCTGTTTTGATCCAGGCTATGATAAACTACCAGTGTACCTTTTATCCAAAACGAGTAACAAACATCGAAACCACCAACCAAATCCATACTTTTAGTAGCTAGGATAATTTATTAAACATAAGTATCTGTGATAAATATTAGACAAAAAATATACTAGAAAAATGCAACAAAAAGATAACTTGCTTTTTTGTAATATATTTTCTTGTCTAATATTTATCACATAAAAATAGCATTGTCAAGTCAAAGTCAAAGTCAAAGATTTTTATTCAAATAGACTTATAGATAAGTACCTACTTTCGAATAGTCCAAAAATTTTTTTTTCCCGACCAGCCATTCAGGACATCTTTTAACTGATAAGAAGAACGGCCGCAAGAAACTTATCAGCTTTAACAGAAACAACAACATTTACAATGGAACATTTGCATTGTAAAATGCAAAATTAAAAAGTCATAATAAGTGTCTGGCGGTCATAGGAGGTTATTAGCCTACTGCTATAGGCGTGATCTAGAAGAGGCCTATGTCCAGCAGTGGACGTCCACAGGCTGATGATGATGATGAATAAGTGTCTGTTTTTTAAAACGGGCTAATCTTTGGATTTTTTTAGGGCGTAACTATTGCCCTATATAGGTATAGGTAAGTACTTGACGAAGGTGAAACGGATAAAATCACGGGGATCTCGTATTAAATTAAGTCTTTAATTTATCTACTCTCATTAATGAAAATCACTATTCAATTCCTCATTCTATTTTTTTTTGTATTTGCAAGGTGTCTTCATTAAAAACAGAAATCTGCTTTAAAACCTAAATACTGTTCCGTTGCTAAATATATGAATTTGCACCTTAGTTGTGAACAAAAGGGTTCAAAATTGCATGCACCGTCTAATCAAATCATGTTTTGTCCCCGAAAATACTTTACGGCTAATAGAAAGTCGTTGTTTTTAACTGAATATTGAAGCCAACTTTATTAAATAGAGCTATAGAAATTGATTGCTCTCTCAAAAAGGTGGTTGTTTGGTTTCAATTGGATGCATGCAAAACTTGGTGATATAGGTAGTTTGTAGTATTAAGTATTTTCATCTATAGTCCTGTTCACTGAAACGAACTAGTACTGAGATAAATTGCGGATTGCAACAAATTTCTCCCAATTTGAGGCAGTAGGTCGGTGCTTATACTCACTCTGTTTTAGCGACAGTCTTAAGGTGACTCAGTGACTCGGTTAGCCAAGGAGAAGGTTGATGTTTTACTTTAACGGCGCGTATTGACCATGCTTTGCAACACGGTCAATATAGGAAACAAAAGCAAGGTCAAGAAGTGAAGGGGTACAGTTTGGAACGCGATGGGTAGCATTTAAGGGCACAATATTCAAGTTATAAGAGTGTAACAAAGAAGGAAGAGATAAGGAACGGGAGTCTTTCTTAAGAAGGCAAGTATTGAAGTCACCCATTCTTCTTCTTCTTCTTATCGTATGGGGATTAGTGGCACCTCTGGTGTCAGAGTTTATCTGTCAGGCCTAACGACTATGTTCCATACTAGTGGATATATATAGATGCGAAAGTATATTCCAATGAGTGTCATAAAAAGGGACGAAATCGCGAGTGGACCAATAAATTAAATAGTTAATTGCGTGATGCGTTACCAAGTCGAATTTATGCACACATCAGAAAAAGTTTGTGATCACTTAATGATTTTCATACTAAATACCTGTTTTAGATAGGGAAATCTTGTAAATCAAAGTAAATCTTGAACGATATTTATTCAATTTGGTACCTTTCAAAAGCTAAAATTTTTCATTTTCAAAATTTTGCCTGTGTAAGTATTTAATTCACTTAGTAAATTATTTTGTTTGAACTATGCAGGTTTTTAAACTACTTATATTACTTTAAAATTTCATACTTTATTACCAACATTTACAACTTTTTTGTTCAAGACTGCACAAAAAGTAAAAACAATTGTTTCACAAAAAATAAACAACAACTTCAAAATTTTTAAAGTCAAGCTTTTGAAAGGTACCAAATTGAAAAAATATCAGTCTAGATTTCCTATAATAATACCTCTACGAAAACAGGTATTGTGTATGAAAATCATTGACTGATCGCAGTTTTTTTATGTGATGCAAGATGAGCGGGAGAAAGCTACACATCTTGGTTGTATCTATACTGCACGAGTTGGTCTTGGACTAGTGTCAGTATCAAAATCAACGTTTTAATGCGATACAAACAAAGTCGTGTCCAAGGTGCGAGTGCGACCAGCTTAAAGTAAATCCTAAGGGCAGCGACAGACAAATGAAAGCCACGTAGTAAGTGAGTGGTGCTCGACGGCCGACGGATGGGCCATTACGGCGCTAGACGAGGCCATCGTCAGCGCATTTGAGGGGAAACATCCGGACACTGCGAATAAATCCAGATTTACTCTTTTTGAGGAATGAGGAAAAAGACTCCAAACTTATACAACATAATGTCGGAGTGCAGTAGCATTTTTTAATTCGATGCTTTTGGCAGCATCTTGCTTTTTTTAAAATCGTAGATAATTCTTATCATTTTATCAAGATAATGTAACTTCTAAAGCGATTCGAGACTATCGTTTCGGCAGCTCAGTAGAGTGCATTAAATGTGGAAGAATCGCCGTAAACTTCCGCAGACTCCGCAGTGCATGCGTGCGTTGCATCGAGAATGTGTCGAATCATGGCACGGCTGCCAGGGGCGACACAAAAGCTGTAATTTTTTTATTCAAAGCCAGGGCTTGTGCTACGGGGTACTTCCAGAGCGCTGATTATTTAACGTTCAGTTTCAGTTTCGTCGCTATTTTGGCTGCCATACAGTATGAAAATGTAACACTTATAGGTTTATGGAATTTGTTTTCATAAAAACACAAAGTTTACTTAAAATGAGAAAACAAGTATTACATATGATTACTTTCTTAGTGGCTATATGTAAACATCGGATACTCGGCACACACACCAATAACAAACTTGAAAACATTTATGAAAATAAGACTCAAAAAATGTATGTTATTTAAAAAAATAAGTTAAGTTTTAATTGATAAGTTGTATTAATTTCTAACAATCGCTTATTAATTAAATACCAATAAAGGACAGCCGAAACAATTAAAGCTGAGATAAGTTTGAGGTTTTTAAATAGACACAATGACAGCGGTAACTTTAACAAGCACCTTTTCAATTTAGATGTCACTGACAGCCCACTATACTGAGGCGGCATGGAGGAAGAAGAAACAGCTGCTCACGTCCGGTTGGATTGTGACGGAGTAGCACCTTACCGGGCGAAGTACCTCGGCTCACCAGGCAGTCTCCGGGAAGCCGTCTCTGACGTGAAGGCGCTGGGAGCAATCCTAGTAGAGCTGGGACGGCTGGAGTGATCCGGCCTGACACCCTCCGGACGCAAAATAGGCGCAAAAAATCGTTGAGTTGCGGAAACCGCCCGTATTGAATGAAGGAGAAGAAGAAGACACTAATGACAGCGCGAAACTGGTTGCTTTAGAGGTGTTTTTTGTTAGGCTGCCGCCGGTCGATCAATAGAGATTTTTTGTGAAGCTTATATTTGAGAAGTAGGTAACAGATTAAAGAAATAATTTATTGTATCAAATGTAATAACTATTAATGCTCTATTATTTGCAATATTAACATTTTCTAAAAATGTATTAGTATTTGAAATACGGACGCGATTGTACATGGTTGAGTATGATCTGTAGTTTACTGATTGCGATATTTAATTGAATCAGGCGTTGAGTGGCATAAATCCATATTTAACTATGATAAAAAATATCTAGCATATTTTTTAAGCTGAACACAAAACACGGGCAGTCGTGAAAAAAAACTAAGACTATAAAGTTGCGATTTCTATGTGATAAGCATCCATAGTAGAATGAGTTGCATGGCGCATGTCGAATCTGCGACGGCCGCTAGGGAGCGACACAAAAGCAGTAATAGAGCAGTATACATTAGGGCTGTCATAAACACTTCTAGAATACAAATAATAAAATTTTCGCGCGTTCGTTTCGTCATATTTATATTTAGACCTACCGAATATAGATGTACTCTCAACATGTTGCACCAAACTAAACTAAGCCTATCATTAAATGTCGGTTGCTTTGATGTCGAACAGTCGCGAGCGAAGGTTAATCATTCCATCCATCATCATCAGGCTGTGGACGTACACTACTGGACATAGGCCTCTCCTAGCTCACGCCTATTGTGACGTTCATAGGAGGCTATTAGCCTACTGCTACCACGCTGGCCAGACGGGTTGGTAGAGGGTTTGTTTCAAGTTTTCCTTCTCTCGCACAGGTGTTCAATGCGTCGAGCCTCTTAGTCGACTCTTACGACATCCCAGGCATGTAAGGGAGTGGTGACACTTGTCTTAGGCCGTCACCATATGGCACCAAGGAAGGTTAATCATAACTAATCCTAATCCTAACTAATATTATAAATGCGAAAGTGTGTTTGTTTGTCCTTTTTTGACGCCCTAACTAAGCAACCAATCGACTTGATTTTTCGCATAGAGTAAGTTGAAAAGACGGAGTAACATAGGCTACTTTTTATCCCGATATTCCCCCGGGAACGGGCACCACGCGGGGGAAACCACAGGCGGAAGCTAGTTTTACAATATTTTGATGTTTAGTTTATTGCGTTTTTGATCTTTTGAATCATTTTGAATTAAGAGATTTTTACAATTCAACACTTTCCACTTGGGCATTTTAAAAGAAAATAACCATTAGACTTGCTTATTCATTTTTTTGAACTAAGTCGTTTTATATTCTGCTTGCCATATAATCTGTGTAATATGTAGCAGACATGACCTAATTATTGAGAACTTATTATGACATTGTATAGATACCATGTTACTTGCTGTTATATTGTAATTAACGTTAGTCTAAAAAAAAAACAAAACTATTGTAAAAATACAATAGTTTTAGTCAGTCTTAACGTTATCTTTATCTCTGCCAAACCTGCTAGTTTTTCCTCATAAAAATCATAGAAATACACAAAATAGTTTTTTCCGCTTCAGAAAATGCCATAGAACCACAAATCGTACTTTATCACTTACTAAATATATTTATCCTCTATGAAACATATTTGAATGAGAGTAGAGGTAACCCTAGGCAAAGCTGATGCGGGTCACGCGTCGCCAAAAGGAATTCATTTGTAGCGAAAAAGTTTTGCGATTGTGGCGCCCCCTTTAATAAAGTTTCCTATGACCTAGAACGTGTCGAAGTGCGACACAGCGTAATTATGCAGATAAATATAGTTTCACTAACAGCCGTCCGCGGTTTCACCCGCGTAGTGCCCGTTCCCGGGGGAATATCGGGATAAGAATTCTAACTAACTCTATGCCAAAAATCAAGTCGATTGATTGCTTAGTTAGGGCGTGAAGGAAGGACAAACAAACACACTTTCGCATTTAAAATATTAGTTAGGATTAAGTTGGAAAATTGACAAATGAGACCCATTTTTAGTCACCCATCTGAGCATTGTGAATCTTGTTTAACCTTACGGGCTATGTTAATTTTTTTTTTTATTACAAAGATCAGATTTTTCACTTAGATTAAACTGGAAAGGTAAAAAAAAAGATCCGATGGAAAAAGTAGTTCCTTTGATCGCAGGTTCTAGCTAGCTATAATCTCTAGCTATATAGCTATATAAGCTATATAGCTAGAGACATACAATTTCATTTATGAGAAATACCTATACAGTTCCAAAACGGAGAAAAATAAAAGAAAAATACGTAATAACTGGGGAACCTATGTTCCCCAACCCAAACTAAGCTTAAAACGTAGTATAAGCCATTTTGATTTTGAGACAATGTTTTTCTATAGATGAGATGTTTTTCTTTGTGCCCAGAGTCAAGGTGAGGTTATGTTATGTAGTTAGAACAAAATGATATTTTTATTTTTATTTTTTAGTATTTTTTTTTCATACACGGTATATTTTTATTTTACTCGTATTTGGAATCCACCGATGGGATTCAACGAAGAAGCAGCTTGCGATATAACACAAATATCGCGTAACATATCTATTTTATTTGATAAATAGTGTTCATAAAGAAAGAGTGAAATATCTAAAGTCATTTTTGTAAAATATAATGAAATTTCGCGAAGAAAATTATGAAGGAAAATACCAAATACCCGTTCCGTGGACTCATAACGCCTTTAAAATAAATTATGCCTATTAACGTTTAAGTAATTGCCGTCGTTTAGATAAAATTATCTTAGATATTCAGCGAAATTAATGTCTAGAAAGGCTGAAAAAAATCTGCGTTGAAAAATAGGTGTGCGATAGGAGGCTTGATGTAGCAGTGATCACAGATTTATACGTGTGAAAAATAAACACATAAGTCTCGTATTTGTTGGAAATAAATTATGGGTTATCTGGATTCGTTTGAATATATTTTCTCTCGACAGAGGGATTCTCCTTATATATTGGATTACAATTGCTCTTGACTTTAGGAAAAAACTTCGGAATGTAAATAATGAATGCTTTTTTCACGATAATAATACAAGTACGCTTGTGAACAAAAAATCGAGCTAGCGCGTTTGTTTCGTATAGATATCAAATTTAACAAATAAAGAAGTTGGTGTGTAAGATTTTTTATAATAATTAATAAAATAAAAAAAAACTTGCTTTCTGACTGACTGATCCATAAATTCAAAGCCGAGCTGATGAATAAAAAAAAATCGTTATTTAAATAACATGGCCGTACATAATATGTACAGCAATGGGACACACACATGCAGTCAAACATGTTTTTGTTTGGCTTTAAAACAGAATAATACACAATTAACGAAAATGAATATAAAAAGGAGTCATTCGTCATAATAGTTTATTAGAGCCGGGCAGTTAGAGATAAAGTAGCCTGTTCTGTTCCTCCTGTTGAGTATTCCGGGAGAAGCACAATTTCACCTCCGCATTATTATTATAATAGTTTACAACAGTATAATGAAGACAAGTTAGGAAGTTCCCCATTATAGATAAAAAAAATATTAAAGAGGTTTATGCCCGAAATTCTCCTTATCTACCCACAAGGAAGGCCAGTCCCTAGCAGTGGGAAAATTAAAATGTCTATTGACGATGACGATGCAAAAAAGTTCCAGTTAGTTTGTTAGCCTACAATCTGTAACTGTGTCCTACTTACTTTTGCCGCATTATTTCCATATAAATCTCAATCTAGCGATAATTTGTTACCAGCACTGTATGACGGCTATTACTGTGTAATGGCGACATCTTGCGACGTGATTCGTCATTATCATTACCCGAGGAGCTCGCAAATGAAGTGATTAATCATATGCCATTGTTTAGGGCATCCATTGGAGACAGTTACTAAGACTTAGGTTTGTATTGGTACTATGTTTCTATAGTAACTATTATCACAAAAGACTCGGAGTAGGTATAATTTTCCTCTTTAGTGTACAGTAGACCGTAAGTCAAACTTGACATGTGAACCAGCACTCTTATTGTACCTAATAAGAGCTTATGTTTAGCAAAACATGATATAAATCAACATTCGAAAGTGAAACGAGATGCTTCAGTTAATACAGAAAATCGAAATGCCTGTACACTTGAATACTTATTCTGAGAATTGATTAGCCGACCAATTACTTGAATTAATTCTAGATCCAACGTTAGGTATTAGCATAGTTCCAGCAAAACCGACTGAGCTTCCGCGAAATCGCCTTGCGTTCTGCAGCTGAATTCTGAAATTTGTTTTCGGATTTGGGCAGAGTTTGCCAACTGAAAATACAACTCTAAATTACTAATTCGGATTACTTATTAAAGGTGTTGTTGAGCTTTTAGTCTGAGAAATTTGATAGCTCAGTGGTTGATATGTTCGGCTTGCGATTTTATTGAGTAAGCAACTTTCACAATGGCCGGTCACGAGGTGGGTGACCAAAATATATAGCTCCTCCATGCTTCAAAAGACACTTAGTTTCCTGATACTTTTGTTGTCGTCAACATCCAGCAATCCGGACTTTTGTAAGTCCGCCTGGCTAGCTACCACCATCTTATCTAAGTCTGTTACCATAACAACAATGTTTTCAGCATTGTTGTGTTCCGGCAGTCAAGAGATAAGATCAGTGCCGGATTAGCCACGAAGCAAGAGTAGCAAATGCTGCGGGCCTCGTGCATTTTGGGTTCCCGCACACCAACGTTTTCTGACCATAAAAAGTATTATTTATATATTAGATTTAGTCACAACTCACAATTACTAAGAAGAAAATATTTGCATCAAAATGATCAACTAAAATACCTCACACGCTCTAAAAAGGAGGTTTTATCAATCAGTTTAGGCGTAGAAAATCGCTTTTTGCGGCCAAGCGCGGCAAAGTACTTTTTTAATTTATTATCTTAAAATATGTCATAATGCGTTCCGAATTGCACTATTGACTTTTTTGTTATATTTGATTCTTATTTTAAATAGCTTTAAATTAATTATAATACTCCGTTTTGGTTTTATTATATTATTTTAGTTAATTGAATCATAAAAACAATAACAATAAGATTAAATTATTTGTTATAAAAAAATATATATTAGGCTGGGTGAGATTTCACAACCTATAATTGGATTTCGGACTATGACATAAATCTTTATTTTTAATTGTCTTTGTCTGGTACCTCATGTCAGTGTCAACATTTACGGAATCGTTTTTATTCCTAATAATAAGTAACAATATATTCCTACTTTAAATAACTTTGAATTAACTATAATACTCCCTTTTTATTATTTTCGTTTTTTATATAATTAAAACAACGAGAATAAGGTATATTTAGATTAAACTTTATGTTTAAAGATTTTTTTACCGGAAGTTGACCGCGGAAACAACCAAACAAGGTTCCTCGCTGTTGTGAGGTGAAAAATTGTGTGTTGCGCTCGGCAGAAAAGTTTTTCTGCCGAGCGCAACACTCGCTTCGCTCAGGATTCAATATTTGAACTTCGCTACGCTCGTGGTTCAATCTTATAATCCTTTACTTGCTCAGATTTCAATAGAGGTAACTCGCCGCTAAATAACCAACTTTCCAGCCTTGCATAACAAATAACTATTTTCTATCTGCTGGTCATACTAAAAATCATGTTTCTTCTGTTTCATGTTTGTTTACTGCTAAACAAAACGGGCAATTCTCTAATATTTTCTCCGTTCTAGTCGTAATAACCAGACCAATTTAAAAGGAATGATCGATATTTACGTTTGGATGATAATAATAGTACTTTCGATATGAACCATTCTTGAGAAAACTGGTTTCGTAATTGTGTTGAGTATTGTTTTCTTACATGATATAGCGGTGCAAGTGCAACCGATTTCTTTAAGTATTCAGTTATCTCTTAAAATATAGTAAATAGAACAGTGTTCTTACGTAGCCAAGAAGAGAAAAGTATTCAACGATAATAACAACTGTGCATAAGGTAAGGTATTTTTAATTTATAACTTTTTAATTCTGCATTTTACAATGCTATTTTTATGTGATAATTTTTAATCAAGTAAATATACTAGAAAAAAGCAACTTGTCTCATGTCGCCCTTACGGGACTCGAAGCCGCATCCTTGGGAATCCGGCCCAATGCACTGACCAATTATGCTACAGAGACCTATGAGAACACGTTGAAATTCTCTAGTATATTCACCTTTTTTCTACGGTGTTGGCCACCGTCGTTTCATCAATGAGAGAAATATATCCTCGCATTCGAAAGAAACATCTTTACAGATGTTTGACTATCGATTAAGATGAAACTGCCATCTACATATAACTTTTTAATTCTGCATTTTACAATGCTATTTTTATGTGATTGTTATTATTTAGTATTTATGCCAAGTATCAATTGATACCGTCTTGTCCTTTTTATTTTATTAATTATTTTGTAAAACAAATTCATAAAGTCTACCAAACAAGGATAAAAACGAGATACGAGCGGTGATAAAGTACCAGTGCCTGAAAAAATTGTAAACTTTGGATATTTATTTGGATATTCAGCAATCGTAAGAGACTGATGCTGTGCCTTATTCCATGGTCGCTTGCTGGGTAGTCGAGTTTAAAAGTGGCAAATCCAGCTATGAAGATGATTCTCGTTCTCGTCGAACGTCCACCGCTTTAATGGCAAAAAAATGGAAAGACTGGTACTTGATGACTCTCCAAAATAACCTGCAGACCCTAAAGATTTTATTTGGTAGTTTCCAATAAGTTTGCAATCTATTTTCATAAAAACTTTTGGGTCTTGTTTCACCATGCATGGTAACGCTTCAGCTCATCCGACGTTGCACTCACGGCAATCCGTCAGTATTGCTTTGAAATTTAAAATAACCCGCCATATTCACCGGACTTAACCCCTTGTGATTTTCACTCATTGAAAGAGTATATTCATGGAACAAGATTTCACGACAATGACGCCGTAATGGCCGCGGTAGAAGAATTTTCGAGAGTCAAGGAATTTGTTTTTTTTCAGAGAAAATAAAAAAGTTGGATAAGCAGTCTAACAAATGTGTAGAGTTAGAAGAAGATAACGTAGTCAAATAAATTATTTTTTTGACATTTAACTGATGCTTTATTGGCAATTCTAAGAACTTTTTGATTCACCCTCGTACATACTTATGATACGGGTGGGTCAGGTCAGATTTGATTTTTATCAGACCCACAATGACAGTGCCATTTCGGTTTTTGCTATTACATTTACTTCGTAATAGGTAAAATTCACATGTATACTATTGAAAATACATGAAAATTGGTTAAAGTTAAGACGCCTTTTTGTGATTGTTTTTTTATCGACGAAATTTTATGATTTTATTCAGAACAGTTTTTTTTAATATGTTCTTATATATCTAGAATATTTTGTAATATGTACTTACCTAAATATTTTTTAGAGTATGTGGTTTGTTAAATACGGTCGGATTTTTCTCGTGAAACAAATGGAGCGTTAGCTACGATCGTGCCTGCTGCGTCAAGTTCGATTTTGATTATTCTAAACATTACTTTTAAAAATTGATTAATTAAATCGGTAATTTGAGCAGCAGATCAAGACATACGGGCCGACACTCGATAAGTATCATAAACTCGATAAGTACCTAACCTAAAACAGTCTAAGGGCCCCTTGATAGATATTGCTACAGGCCCCGCGCTGGCTTAATCCGGCACTGGATAAGATAGCCAGTTCCTCAGTGACTGTGGATTCCGGGAGAAGCTCGATTCCATCTTCAGCCTTATCAATACTTAATTATTCATTAGCTTAACCTTCATCAGGTATGATGAAGGTTAAGTCTGCCTCTTTGAAAAAAAAATACGAATTAATAAGCCTGCGAGATGGGTTATGTCATCAACCTGTTCTCCTTATTCATCCAGGACCGGAGCGCCTGCTCTCCAGAAGTGGAGACACTAAAATGGCTGATCACGATAATGATGATAAAAAATAGTAATTTTAATTTAATTGTAACATTGGTTGCAAATATTAATTTTATTATCTATACTAATACTAATATTCAAAGTTCAGCATTTCTGTACATTGCTTAGATTTGCAAAAGAATTAGATAGGGGGACTCAGAATAAGCAGCAGAACCAATTTCTATTATTTTTTGAATCTTTGTCTGTCCGTCTCTCTGTGTGTTTGAATAAGCATCACACCAAAACCACTGATCTAAGGCCACAGAATTGTTAATATGTTTAGAGGCCGTATCGTTGATTTTAATTCTTGAAAAATATAATTTGACGAACTAATTCCATCCTTTTTGCTGCTTTTTATTAGTTTAGCGGTATGGCGTGCATGAAAGATGACGTTGTACTTATGTATATTTTGTCGTTATTTCTAAAAGTTTTAGTTCTTTTATAAATTTTTCAGCGACTTCAAAAAAAGGAGGAGTTTATCAATGTGTCGCGAATAGAAGTGGTATTTTTATGTAGTCAACAGCAGGTCAGGTATTATACTTTGTGCTTGAAATTGCCCTTTACGTATGTCGTTCATTTAAGATGCGGTTTTCGTAATACAAGTTCTAACGTTATTACACAAGTTTTATGTTTCAGTACCTATGAACAGATTGAACAGTCGTCATTAACCATTTTATATGACCCCACTGCCGGGACACTTCCCTTCCTTGTGGAAGGATAAGTCATAATATAAAGGGAATGGGCCATGATCCGCCACGCGGGCTCAATGCGGATTGGTGAGTTTTCATGATCGCAAATTTAGCCGGGACCAACGGTTTAACGTGCCTTTCGAGGCACGGAAGAGATAGTGAATTATTGGTCAGCTCTCCTCATACCGTACCTACAGTAGTTTTCAGAAAATCTTGAAAACGCTGTCGATATCGCTGTAAAATTGTATGACCATATAATAATAAATAAATAATAATAACCTTAAGTTTAACTACTTAGGTACGTTAGTAGCACACTAGCACCAACTCTGGCGTATTTTTTGTAAATGGATTTTTGACATGGCCGGCCGTAATGACCTGAAACTAATAACCTATCTATATGGATAGGGCTATCCGAGATAGTTGCCTAGGATATTTTTGATAATACTACCAAAATAACGACGGTTGCTAGGCAACGAAACCAGTATCCTAGGCAACAATTTTAGATAGCCCTATCCATATCTACAGATAGGTTATTAACTTCGGGGGAAGCAAGCCTCAGCAGTTTAAATGGCTAATAACCTCTTTTAATGTTCTGTGGCTAATAACGAATCGAAATTTAGATATTACATTAAGGGTCGGTTTCACCAACTACTGATAAGTTATGGATAGCTTATGTGGCATATAAATTTTCATTTTTTCATATAACAAATTGTTAAAATATTTGTCAATTAAGCTATCCAGAACTTATTAGTAGGTGGTAAAACCGGCCCGTAAAGTAGTGTTGTTCTTTGGATAGTCCAATCATGACTGTTATGATGGTATGACTCAAAGGTGCTCTTCAGTAAAGACAGGCGCAGTTATTAAGCATGACTTAGATGCAGTCGGGGAACTTCCCAGTCGACCAGTAGACTTTCTTATGGAGTGTTAGCTATTTCTCTATACGTGTAAACTTTTACCAGCTGTATACAACCTACGTAAGGGAAATTATGCAGATTATAGTGGTTAAGTAACTTTCGCTAAGGTCGGTCGCGGGGTGGGTGACCAAAAGTAACAATTTTGAGCTACTCTGTTAATTTCGAAGGCATGTTACAAAGCCACATCGAAACATGACTGATGAAACTAAATCACAGCTATCTTCAAAAAGATGCTACTTTGCATTTTAATAGGTACTTTTGGTTCTATTGTAAAATATAGGTAGAGTACATAGGTACTGGCAAATTGAAAAGCTTCTCTATTAAAGGTGATAAGATGATAAGAATGTAATTTAATGGTATGATGTGTTAAGTATTCTCTTCAAAAAATAAGTAATATAGGCGACTCAATAGCCTCTTCCTTTTTTGAAGTTGGTTAAAAAGACTGCCTTACCAACAATTTAGTCGGGAAGGATTGCAAACGATGTTCCGGTTCTCACGCGAACGAAGTTGCGGGCACAGCTAGTGTTTAATAAATATTATATCTGATACAGTTGTACTTACAATAATCCTTAGATCTTTCCACAAGCTTTTTTTCTACTACAGGGAACCGGTTCGCCATCATGATACCTAATTTTAAGTAATGGTAAGGCTGAAGATGGCATCGAACTTCTCCCAGAATCCCCAACCACTGAGGAACTGGCTGTCTGGTATCACAGAAAAAACGGACAACTTTTCCCGGAATCCTCAATCTCTCATGAACTGGCTATTTTCTCCAGTATTCGGGTATTTCTGGCATAGAAAAAAGGGAAAGCTTTTCTGGGAATTCTCAACCACTGAGGAACTGGGTATCTGCTTCAGTATTCGAGTATTTCAGGCTTACTATGGTGAAACTACCAATTAATATCCTATGTTACACACGACTAGCAGGCGGCAAACTGGAGGTTTTGCGAAATAGTATACATTATTCACCTGACCGTGCTGGGTTCCTGAGGGATAGATTACGCGGCCTAATTCTCCGTTGCCACGAGAGGCTGTTTCCGTGTAATAACTAACGTCACATAATTATGAGAAACATTGTGATTACAAATATTATTTCTGTAGTCTGTTTAAACAAATATAGTATACATATGTATACTAAAAGTTGCTTTCTCTCTTCTTTCCCACCACGGATCTTTATCAGCACTGCAAAGTCTTATCTGTACGACAGCTATTCATTTTGAATACCATACTAATAAAGCATTCAGAAACTAAATATGAATCATCTCTCCTTCGCGACAAAAGACGTAACTATGCTGTTTGTTCTAAGCCATCCTGTAAAACGCAATCCGCGCAAAGACGTTATCACTTCCTCGGTGGGTATCTGTACAATTGTGTCAACAAAATTCTATCTATTTATAGCTTACCCAAAAAAAAGGTTAAGGATGTTGTTCAGAGCTGGCTTCAAACTCTTGATTACCATGATACGGAAAGTATTTTAAATATCTTGTCTTAATGGTTTTTCTTAGTGTATTATAGATTTCATAAATTATTCAAAAAGAACACTTTACTTTGGGCACCTCTCTCGCATAAACAAAATCCATATTATTTTAGGTTCTTAAAAATCTTAGCCTTAGAAAACTTCTGTATTATTATAAAAAAAAAATCTAATATTTATAAATTACTATTGCTCTTTACATAATTTGTATTATTACTTTATTATAACCGTCTTTGTGCTTTGTTTAGTATGTATGCTTGATCTAAGCGGGGTGGGAGCCTGGTGATCTGTAACACAGGTCCTTACTATGTGAGGCACCTAGTATGGACTCCAGCCTCTCACAAAGGTTTTTTCTTGCTTCTTTTATTTTTTTTTGTAATTTAGCTATACATTTATGCTATAAGAAACATAAATTGTTTTTGTAACTACCTCTGTAACCTTTGTGAAGAGTGAAATAAAGATATTTATTATTTGTTTGTACCCACGACCACGCCTTTTATCCGATGGGTAGGGATCTCTTCACGTTTTTGTAGTCACATGCTTTCAGATTGCGCAGACAGATTAGGATTTTTTATGTGGTAGCGATCCACCCAGGCGAACTTACAATAAGTCCTACCAGCTTACCACAAACCAATTGGCGGGACAATACATCTATGATAATATAGTATATGTAAGGAAACATCATGATCTAGTTATTAATCATAGCGATGTTCATAATTTTAATACTAGAAACAAGAATAAGCTTGCCGCTCCAAAATTTCGGCTTGAAAAATGTAGACGCTCGTTTTTGGGGAAAGGCATAGCCTTTTTTAATAAAGTTCCACAACAAGTGATTGAGCTGCCTTTGCATAAATTTAAAATATATGTTAAAAAAACGCTCTAAAGCAAGGTAGATGACTATTTAAAATACCAAAATGCATGGATGTGATATCAACATTAAACATAACTATTGTAAATAGTGTAAGAGGAAAATATTCTAATATGAGTATGAGAAAATTTTCTTCTTTTATTAAATATATTTCAAGATTGTAGATTTGTGTTTGGCAACAACATGTTCCATTGTAAATGTTGTTGTTTTTGTAAGGCTGATGAGTGTCTTGCGGCCGTTCTTCTTATCAGTTAAAAGATGTCCTGAATGGCTGGTAGGGGAAAAAAAATCTTGGAATATTCGAAAGTACTTATCTATAACTCTGTTTGAATAAAAATCTTTGACTTTGACTTTGACCAAAACGAATATCATATGTATCGCCACTGGGAATTGAACCCGTGACGTCTTTGTTTGATACCGATGGTGTTACCCACAGGTGTTACCACTCGATCATAGAGGCGGCTTGTTTTCGAAACATTATCGTTAAACATGTAATAATATACAGGCTTTTTCTTCATTTCAATGGACACTGAAAGCTTTCATTGTGGATTGATCTACTCTGTGTCTGTCCCAGGGGGGGGCCGTAAATAATTACGCCGATACCGGGCGGACAAGCCGTTTTTCAGAGAATGGGCAAATGGGCACGAGCTCCGAACAACCGTGGCCATTAGCTGGCGCACAGATTTGTTCACGGGTAAAGGATTTGGATTGACGACCTCCGTGGTAGAGTGGTACGTACACCGGTTTCAAGGTGTTGCCAACTCTGAGGTTCTGGGTTTGAATCCTGATAGGGGCAAATGTTTGTACGATGAATACGTACCTGAGTCATGGACGTATAATATATTTAATAATAATTATAATTATTTATATCCGTTACCCTAGTATCCCATAACACAAGCCTTACAGTGCTTACTTTAAACCTTGTGAAGTAGACTTAGTTCTGCGGCCTTTGCTGTAAAAAAGATAAGGCTTTTAACTGATATTGGAACGGCAAGACTAGTTTACTTTAGTTATTATCATAGTGTTATGTCCTATGGCCTGTTATTGTGGGGATCAGCAGCAAATATTGATAATGTGTTTGTACTTCAAAAACGTCCTGTGCGCGCCATTTACAATCTCAGGTGCAGAGATTCTTTAAGAGACCTGTTTAAAGAAATTAATAAGAAAGTTCCACAAGATGTGATTGAACTACCTTTGCATGAATAAAAAAAAATAAAAACATGTTAAAAAGACGCTCATTAGCAAAGGTAACAAGGTACTAGATTATCTAAATGACTGTAATGCATGGAACTGATAATTAACATAATGTCTACTATGTTACTCATCAGTCAAATCAAATAATACTTTGATTGATTTGTATTTAGTAATGGTATATTATTTGTAAATAACATACTTACATTTGATAAAGCTGGTAAGTTTTTTACGCCTGTTTTTTCTTGTCAGCTAACAGAGTCTGGCGCTCTATTTTTGATTCATTCGTCGCGCGTCGAGCATTTCGTTTCTACTGATTTTCGTTCGACATACGAATTTCCGTATTTTTTTAACGCTCGACCGCAACGAGTGCCCTCACCCACTCGTTGCAGTCGAACGAAACAAGCGTGCGACTCGTGACTTAAGTCTTATGCGTGTGACGTAAGTCATACGAGCGATTCAAAAATAGAGCTCCTGAAATGGGTGGTAGGGCATAACTGACAATTCAAAACTGTAATATGCTCAATTGAATTAAGAATATTTTCATTTCATTGGGCTAGGTTGATTGGTGTAAGTGTAAGAAATATTATTTATTTATTTGTACGTAATGCGTACTAATACTATCAATATTATTTATGTGAAAGATCGGATGCTTAGATGTTTGATATAAATCACGCAAAACTTCCTTAAGTAAAGACTGACGTGTTGTTGACTGTACAATTCAAATATTCTTTGAACAGTTTCAAAATTAGAATGAATTCGCAAAGTAATTTGTTACATCCCAAGTCGGAGGGAACAAAGCACTCTGCACCTCATTGCAGGTAGGGTATTCGGTTCGGATCCGAAGGATAGAAATAATAGTGAAACGAATAGTCTCCTAGAAACTTATTTCATCCGACGGTTGCAATCGAATTATTGGATAACTTTTCTAGAGCGAAGTGTTCAAGATAGCCGTTTTTTCTTTGAAGCTTTAGAGTTATTATGGTCCTTGTGAACAATTTTTATCTTCTGAAGATTACTTTCATCTCATAACTTGATTTGATTGTCTTTTACCTTAAATGAAGTATACGAGAAATTATTTTATCCGTTCTGTTTTGACAAACTTACCTACGGCGTCTCAGCCACATGACACCCACTGCTGGGTATAGGCCGCATACAGCGGCTTCCCGCGACCTTCACCGGATCGTTGGTGCACATTGTCGGGGGTCTATTATATATACTAATTTCCTGATATAAATAAGGGTGGTTTCATGTAGGAAACTTATCAGGCAATCGAGCTATATAACTTATATATTAGGTATGTGAATTTTGCATTTTTTCATTTATGAGCGAGTAACTCCATACAAGCATCCCATATTTCGCTGCCGATGTTGCCGCATGCTGAAGCATTCTGTCAGTCTTTCTCGCTCTAGTAAATGGCGGTTCTGAGCGAATGAAAAGGATAGGGAGACGGAAAAAGGCGATAGCGTGCTGATAGATGTGGTCCAACACTAAATTAGCACAACAATTGAAACACGATTGAGATTAGATTGTAGCTAAACAAGAACAGCATTGACCCCCAGGGTTGCCACTAAATTATCCCACGTAGGTACTAAAGACAACAACTTGTGCGAAACCTGAACAAAGAGCCACGAAGATAATGTTGAAATATAGACGCTTGAGCAACGATACGTACGAATTACAACATTATTTTAGGGTTAATTTTTCAATGCTCAGATAAAGGTTATACCTACTCTGGATAAATTAAAACTGAATTGGCATTCATATCTCTTTTTGATTTATTTTAGTATGAATTAAACTGACCAATAAATATGCGAGAATTGAAAAGTGAAGGAGCGAAAATATGATTAGCGCTAAACATATTTAGTGGTTGGTGATAAAATCGCCCGAAGATTAAACGAATGCAATGCCAACATAACTTCATGATGCCAATTGCCAACAATATAGAGGTGTGTACAACAATGCTGGTTAAGTTATTGGAAACACACTGTCTTCTCTTTAACTTCTTATGTTCTAAAGTTAGAAACATAAAACCTTTATACTATGGATTTTTCATGGTCAACCGCGTAAAGGACTGCGACCTATTCACGCAATGCGACTATCGAAATCTTTATTCTTCAAAATGTAGAAGATACTCATAGGCACTTAATAATAATTATCAATAATGAAATCCTATTTAACATGAATAATTTTCCCAGCCATTAGCGTCAATACTATTCCCTTTTTCCAAAGGAAACCATTGCTAATATCATTAAGGTCAGACAACTCAATCCGTATTCACAAATCTCATACAAAATCTCGGTATGCATAATACAATCGCGTCCATAGCGCGCGTTGCTCGCTCGCCCGTAAATCAGACGATGAAGGAGGGTTGAATATTGCGGCCTCCCCGCGCAAATTCGTCTAAGAATAAGGACGGCTGCAGCCTTTGCTACTGTTTGCCCTACGACTTTAAGGACAGTCAATGTGAGTCTGAGATAGTCAAAAGTAATGGTCGGTGAAGGTAGCCTTAAAGATTAAAACTGTATGCTTAACTTAACTTAACTTCAGAATAATTCAAAACTCACACGAGAGTAATGTGAGGCTACAGTTCGTATTGCGATTATAAGGACTCTATTCCTATTTGCACACATCATACAAAATCAAGCTGAGCATAATACAATCGAGTCCGTAGTGCGTTGCTCGCTCGCCCGTAAATCAGGCGATGAAAATTAGGGCGGTTGCACACTTTGCGATTTTTAAAACTGTCTATATCTTAACTCTAGCCTGCAACTTAAAAGGCAGGCTTTTAGTGTGCGTAGTTAAGTTAAGAGTTGAATATTGCGGCCTCCCAGCGCAAATTCGTACAAGAATTAGGGCCAGCGGTTGCAGATTTTGATACAGTTTGGCCTACGACTTGAAGGATAGACAATGTCTTGAGGTTTGAGTAGAACTTTTGTGGCTTTGAATAGACGGTGACGTTAATCTTAAAATGTAAAACGGTATAAAAGTGAGAGTAAATAAGGCAATGAAAGGGGGTTGAATATTGTGGCTTCCCAGCGCAAATTCGTTTAAGAATAAGGGCGGCTACAGACATCGCTACCTGGCTTACGACATTAAGAGAATAATGAGATGAAGGTTTCGAGATCATCGAGAGTATATATAATATTAGTAGGATAAATATATCGAATCGCAAGTATACTTCTACCCTTATCTGCCCGTGAGGGTGAAACTGCGGTCGTGGATAGTAAGTCATATACAGCAGATTCAAATATTTGCCGTCTTGATATGCTATTTCTGTCTGGAATGGAATCATTATTTTAAGAAAACCTCAAAAAAAATCTAGATACATAAAGATTAAAATAGAAATAACAATCGAGAAATTAGTACCTGTCACCTGTTTCTTAAGCATTTGCATTTCTAAGGAAATACAAATACCTACACATATTTACAGATGTCTAACAGGATAAATCTCGTCATCAAAGTTCATTCGTGATCAGAAAAAAGGCAATAAAATAAAATAATGTATAAACTTGCCACTGGTAGCATTTAAAAAAATAAATTTCCTTTGTGACCTGTGACGAATTTGCATATAAATTCCATAGTAGTGGCGAATTTTCTTTCAATTTATGGAACTATTCAAAAGGTGACGAGTTTACTACCGAAGATCTCCTATCTTGTACTGCTTATTGAATACATGAAGCACTTTATGCACATTAGCGCACACACACACACCCACCCACACACCCACACACACACCCCACACACACGTAGTGTATTTTATTAGTAGCGTTTAATATTTTAGTAAAAAAAAAAGTTTTCGTTTGTAATTCATATTACTAGTCTGTATGCTGTTACAACAATTGCTGATGATTGACAATGAGCTTTATTCATTAATAGAAAGGAACTGCCTTTTGTAACACAAGTTTAATTGTAATTTTGGTGAATGTTGCAATAAAGATTTTTTTCATTTTTCATAACTTACGTGACGAGTTTACAAAAACCCGGATAAACATACTTACCTTAATAACATAGGTTATTTTTAGATTATTTTTGTATTTATTTCTCTTGTTTATTGTTGTTTCCGAATCGGAACGTTATCAACTCTAGACGTCCATGTATCATGCTGATTCGTGAGTTCCGTGACCGTTTTGAGACAAAATATATTATAACTTTTTAATTTTGCATTTTACAATGCTATTTTTTTTTATGCTATTTTTTTTCAATATACTAGAAAAAAGCAACTAGTCTCATGGCGACATGAGACTAGTTGTTTTTTTCTAGTATATTTTCTTGTTTAATATTTATCACAAAATATATTTTTTAGGTTCCTATTCTGTGTGTTACTTTATGTATTTTAACTGTTTATATTTGATTGGTTTCAAATAAAAATGATTTTCTTTCCTTAATTTTCGTCGAAAAATAAGTACTTTTGCCTACGTAAAAACATTAGTCGGCTGTCGAGATCGGGGACTACGAGATTATACCCAATCTAAATGTGATTTATTAAAAGGCGGGTTTTAGGTGATTAAAGGAGCTTTTAACCATACACTCAGGGCGTGTCACCTTTTTGTTTCGCACAAAAACGTCACTAGCAACGTCCTAGGTTCGTTTCCGGCTCCCATTCGCTGGCTGATTTATGCCCGTACACCCACCGTGTGAAATATGATGGCTAATTTATTAAAAGGCAAAACACTTTTTATTGTTTTCCTTTGCTTTCATGGGCAGATAAATCTTGCGGTAACAGTTTTTAACCGACTTAAAAAAATGATGTTCTCAGTTTCACCTGTATGTATGTACCTATGTATGTTTGTCCGCAATTATCTCGCGTTTGGCCGAACCGATTTTCAGAAGAGTATTTGTTAAATCCTTCAGAGCGAAGTCGGGTGCGATTGAAGGTTCATACATTAATTTAAGTAATAATAATAATAACTTTATACACAAGAGTGGTACAATCCTTCCTGTTCCTGAATTAGGTATGAAATACATGTATGACTCAGTAATTTTTTTTTTAATTTCACACCTGTTTAAAAGTAGAAGAAGTCCCGTGCCTACACTAATAACCTTAAGTTAATTGCATCACCTTTTACACAAAATGCTGATTTTCCCGGTGCAGGGACGTTAATTATAGATGTTTAAAATATCAACAATTTGTCTGTCTCCCGGCCACTGCTTTCTCATCATTAGAATGGGAAGGCGGGGACACAAGGGGATATATACCCCTACCGAGCCTCCACCGAGCTTATATGCTGGGTGGTGGCACGGGAGGGGCGTGGGACGGAGTGCGTGGTCTTTGCGTTGGTATAGGCCGTATACTTCAGGTGAGTCCAACATTTCGAATCGCCCCTGCACTTTGGGGCGAGCCCATACAATAAATACATTATAGACTAACATACATATAATATATTAAAATTAAAAAAAAATAAATGTATTTGACAATTTTGTGTCGACTCGAGGACACACGGAAGCGCCCCTCTGAAGCATCTCTATACAACGCCCTGCGGCCAGAAGTCCTCCTTCATGAAAAGTTCCAGCGGGATGCGCACCACAAAAGCCTTAAAATTATTGTTATGGCGCGTCTCCAGAGGCTGCCCTCTCAAACAAATCAAACAAATGTTGGTCTTCAACTTGATGTACTCCATCGGACGGACAGGTACACAGCCGTAGTCGGTATGGCAGCTCGCAGCAGGAAGTTGGGCCCTGTCGGTGCGGTGCCATGATGATTGGGGCTCACTCGCTGACTACGTCGCTTTTTGTTCCTAACCTCGACGAAACCATCTTCATCTTGGCCCGGTACGGCGACATTCTGAGAAGGAGCTCTTCTTTCAACGAGCGTCGGCTGCTGCGTCTGCGAACATGCGTTAGAGGCAGCAACAGCAGCAAAGTCACCCTGACAGCTGACGGGCGCACGCGTCGCAGGCGCGCGTGGTAGAGGGCGGCAATTCACTTACCGTATTTTCGGATACATGGAATTTTTACACCATTTCCGCCTAACACGCCTTAAGGGTCACGATGTCCTTCAGGAGGCAGGTTACATCGACGTATAGAATGTGACGGGAGGCAGCTTGTTGAGGTCTCTCGCCACAAACATCGGCACGTCATCGGGTTCGGTTTCTTTGAGCAGAGTGATTATCTCCTGCAGGCTCTTCTGTGTCCCGTCACGACTCCGGGACACCATCTGGTCACCGAGAGATTCGTACAGTTGCTTCTTTGCCACGGCGACATCATCCTAGGTGAAGCTGGTCTTGCAAATCTGCATCGCACTCACCTCATCCATGACGTCCAGCTTTTGTTGCAGGAACGCCAGGAGCTACAACTTTATCGCTCATAGCGAACAGCGGCACTTAGCCGCGTAACGCGATACGCAAAAATAATATAGTACACGTCTGCACCGATTTACATCGCACACACGACTATAGAAGTGCCTGTAATATTTGAAATGTTCCCTGGGTTTCTCCAGGATCTCATCATCAGATTCTGGCATGATGACAATGGGACTAACTGGGAACTCGTATATACTTTCGAACAAAAAAATAATTACTCAAATCGATCCAGCCGTCTTCGAATAATCGAGTAACATACGTAAAAAAAAGATTCCGACTAATTGAAAACCTTCTCCTTTTTTGAAGTCGGTTAAAAATCAATAAGTATATATGTTGAATTGATTGAAGTTAAAATAAAATTAATCCCTTTTTTCCTGCCTGAGTAAGTTACTCGGGCATCGCATTCATCAGAATCATTAATTTCGGAATCATTGAAATGCGTTCCGCAACAGATTTAATTTAATTCATATTAACTTTTCTACCTGATCGTATGACGTTGATTGATGTTGCCGCCTTTTTCCGGAAACGATACAATATTTTTTTACCAAGAAGACGTTAGTAGCTATTATATCGGAGAAGATAAAAATCACGGTAATCCGCGTTTTTGTGGTTCAATAACTCGAAAGGGAAAACGAGAATAGAAAGCCGACTCACAGTGTTGTATTACTTTTGTAGTACCAATGCATAAAAAGTAAGAGATTATCAATTCGTTGTGTACCAATTTTTTTTTACTTAAGTAATGATGTTCCCCTGATATTGCAGTTCTTTTTTAATATTTTTTCAATCGAACTGTGTGAACAAACCTAACTTCCATACAAACATTTAATCTCCGTTTTATGGAATTGATAAAATTTCCAACGTCTACATCCGTAATTATAATGATTGTCTTAATTTCAAATTTATCGAAAAATACTTGAAATTTAATAACGGTGCCGACATATTTTAACAATTTCGGTGAATGAAATGTCGTAATTATATAATTCGGGTAATGTCGTAATATATAAATCACTTATCATACGATACAAAAATATATCGCAAATATTTCTAAGTAATTTTATAAAAGTTTCAAAACCTACTGAACTCTCAGTTTTCGAGTCAAATTCGCATTTTCCAATTATTTGATAAAGAAATAACGCGTTATCCACTTTCTACCAACATCATCGATCATTTCCACGGGATCATTTATTTCCAAGTAAACCTTTGTTAACTTATAAAAAAAAACGTTCCAACATTACAAACTTATTGTTGTTAAATAACTGAAGACTACTGAAAGAAGCTCAGGGGGGCAATTCTCGTGATGAGATTGTGTTGAATTCACATTGTTATAACCTGCATTCTTCATTAAAATATAAGTAAAATCTCTTCTACTGTCAATATCCTTTAGTTTCAATGATCTTTGACAATCCTTTAATGTCGAAGATTGTTTTTAGTGACTCTTTAACCGACTTCAAAAAAGGGAAGAAGGAGGTTATCAATTCGGTTGTGTTTGTATTTTTTTACGTTTATTACTCAGTACTCGGTCATTTCTGAACCGATTTAAATAATTCTTTATTTTTATGATAAAATTTAAATAGAAAAATATTGGAACAAATTAACTCGGCCACTGACCACTGAGCCACTGAAACACTGCGCTACAGAGACTCGAAGTCTCAGTAGCTCAGTGGTTAGAGCATTGGACCGAATTTCCAAAGGTGGTGGTTTCGAGTCCCATCTGAGAATCCGCTTGTGGCCGAGTAAATTTTTTTCCAATATTTTTCTATTTAAAATTTATGATAGATATAAAGAAAGCATTGAAAAATGCAAAAATTCAAAAAAATATTAAATCCTGTATTTTGTTTGGAAGGGTATACTTTCAAGTTAATCCCATTATGGTCAAAACAGGTCAAGACAGAATCTGATGATGGGATCCTGGAGAAATCGAGGGAACTCTCTTTAAATATTATAGGCACATTGCACACCTATATTGATTTCGGTGTTTTCTTAAGTAACTCGTGCATTTGCTTTCGAAAAGCAACGCTTCAACGGATGATGAAGACCACTTAATATATGGTCATCGGAGCTATTAAATACTAATTATCTCAGTACTCTTTTTTTTTTTTTTTTTTTTTTTTTCGGTTATCTATAACCCGATTTGAATATTTTTTGTTTGAAAGGTAGTACTTTTAAGTTAGTCTCATTATCGTAAAGCAGAATCTGATGATAGAATCTTGGTGAAATAAAAGAAACTCTTCAAATATTGAAGATATTGATTTCGGTGTCTTCTTAAGTAACTCGTGCATGTGCTTCCGAAAAGCACCATTTGGTGGAGTCGAACGTATGATGAACGTCATCTGAATTAATAAATACTAAGCAATTATGCTCCTCACGATGCACATGGTGAAAATTATAGAGCTTATCTAACACGAAGAATTTAAAAATAGAAAAGAAATTAAAAATGGAAACCTTAAAATAATAAACCAAATAATAAAAACCCATAATTGCAACTGAAACCGTCTACAAAATATACTTTGTGAAGTGGGTGCCTGCCAGGGCATCAGTGTTGCATTCTACATTGCACTTAACTTATAGGTAAGTGCCTACATTCATTTTTCTTTCGTATTAGCTGGCACTGACTCCAAAAGTATATTTGAAGATGGAAACCGTCTTCGGTTTCTGTTGTAATTATGGGTATTTACGGTTCCGTGCCTAAAGGGTAAAACGGGTAAAACGGGACGGGACCCTATTACTAAGATTCCGCTGTGCGTCTGTTTGTTTGTTTGTCCGTCAGTCACCAGGCTGTATCTCATGAACCATGATAGTTAGACAGTTGAAATTTTCACAGATTATGTATTTCTGTTGCCGCTATAACAACTAAAAAACGGAATAAAATAAATATTTAAGGGGGCTCCTATACAAAATTGTGATTTTTTTGTTCGTTTTGCTCGATATTGATAACGGCAACAGGTAGACGCTTGAAATATTCACAGAATATTTTATTATATATTCACTTAAAAACAAATATCCCACCAATAATAGTAGACCCACCAATCCGCATTGGGCCCGCGTGGTGGGTCATGGCCCGTTCTCCTTCTCCATTCATAAGGAAGGCCAGTGCCCCAGCAGTGGGGGCATTAAAAATGGCTGATGACGATAAATAAATAATTAAATTAAAATAAAACAAATGTTACAGACATGATATTTTGCCCTTTTCATAGATTACGTTACGTACGTACGTGTGGTACAGAATCCATTCGTGTGCATGTCCGACTCGCTCTTGTCTGGTTTTTATTATTTGGTATTTCTTGTTTTAATTTTTAGTATAGATTATTGGCTCCAAAAATTCGAGATATCAAAGCGCGAGAATTGGTCCCCGTAGCGCAGTGGTTCGCAAGGTCAGCCAAGCAATTTTTGGACCAAAAATTTACTATTTCGAGCTCCTCCGTGCTTAGGAAGGCACGTTAAGCCGTTGGTCCCGACTGTAAGTATTTGCGGTCGTTAAAACCCAACAATCCACATTGTTTCCGCGTGGTGGGTCATGGCCCATCTCCTTATGTCGTTTAGTAGTGTACTATTAAGTATTCTATGGTAGTACCTAGTAGGGAGTTCTGCTAATGACCAATACAGGCGCTGTTACAGATTCTCATACAAATGGTTTTCCGTTCACTTGCAATGAACAGAAAAAAATCAATTCAATTCAATTCAATAATTTTATTGCTCTCCATTAGTAGTACAGGTGTTACAAAATGTGTTAGGATCTTATGGGCCCTGAGGGGCATAACAATTTTGGTAAGAGGGAGACTCATATATCATACAATTCACTTATATTATTTAAATCACTCATAAATTCAATTCACTTATTCTATTAATATATCATAATAACATGTCATGCTATTTTATCTATAACAAAAATAATATTGCACTCTCTTTAAAGGTACTTACTATTGTTATTAACAACACTTGCATGTATAATATTTCTAGTTATATTTTGTTTGTAATAGCTTTCACTAAAAGTTTTATATAGTATAATAATAATGACTTTTTACTTATTTAACTAAAGTATTACAATAGTTTTCTTTTAAGAAGATGTCACTTAAATATTCATTCACTGTGTAGTATGCTTTCTTATATAGTACTTGTTTATGTTTATTGTTGAATTGTGTATCTGTATTAATACTTCTTAGTTTGTCATATATTTTTATGGCCATGGCGTAAGTGCTTGTTGAGTATAATTTTATTGGAGATGTAGGTATAACTAACTTGTTTTTATCACGTTAAGTGTAGTTGGGGTTATTATCTATGTGGTTTTTAATTATTTCATGATGCTTTCTTATAAATTTGCAGATTTCAAGTATGTAGATCAGCTATACTCAACCTGCGGCCCACCGGGCCTTTTTGATTGGCCCACCTGGAAATTACAACTTAGTTGTTTTAACATTCTTTGGGTCAACATTTGTGTGTGAATCGTCTTTTTCAAAAATGAAATACGCAAAGAATGTGTACAGAAACAAACTTACAGAATCTTATCTGGATGATATAATAAGATGAGCATGTAGCGACAAACCAGATCTTGATAAAGTTTTCAAAAAATGTTCACAGTATCAAAAATTGCATGAAAACATATAAACATCTGTGTTAAAACTTCTATTTTATTATTAAAGTAAATACTTTTAATACGTTTTAATTAATACCTAAGTATTAATTACTTGCGGCTTGGGATCCCGTGACTGAAACGTGTATGTGGCCCCTATAAAAAAAAGGTTGAGTATGGCTGATGTAGATCGTAAGTATTTGGTGTTCCATAAAATATGGTTTACATGATTCTGTACTTTTGATATTTACTAAATCTCTTATTATTTTTTTCTGCAGTATAAACAGGCAACAATACATGGTAGAGGGGCAAAATTTAAACTTAGATCGCGAAATAAAACCAGAGTATGATGCGAAACAAGCCGTTTCTTCTTCGCTTAACAATACCTATATAATATTATATTTATTCACTCTTTATTCACAAAGTGATTTACGGCGGGATTTTACAGAATCACTTTTCATTGTTGAGTAATACGTATATACTCATAAGTGTTATATAATGTTATTGTCAGAAAATGGAAAATGTTAAGAAGAAATAATCTGTACATGTTCAAACATAATTTGTTTTGCACGTGTTGTGCTCAATAAAGACTCACGAAATAAGCCGTTCATACAGACAGATATATTTTAATAAGTATATTAATATAGTACAATTTGCAAACCTTTCATGAGACGTCGTCGTGTGAATTTACTCAATAGGTATCTATGTAGTAGCCGTATCGTATTACACGCCGTATTACAAAACGGCGCGCCGGATTTACAAACGTCGCCGTTATGTAATACGGCTACTTCACGTTCAGCTGGATTGTAGTCGAAATGCGTTCTACAAAGCGGCGTCCACCATTTAGCCTTATTGTAGGCAAGAAGCAATGTAGGGTGACTATAATTTATACAGATAAAAAAACATTTGTGAAAATAATTACATAATTATATGTAAGTAAGTAAATAGGTTCTGAATGATTTTCTTAATCTTTATCATA
The DNA here is from genome assembly GCA_910589605.1 of Chrysoteuchia culmella. Taxonomy (NCBI): domain Eukaryota; kingdom Metazoa; phylum Arthropoda; class Insecta; order Lepidoptera; family Crambidae; genus Chrysoteuchia; species Chrysoteuchia culmella. The sequence continues at coordinate 14,031,758 of OU342652.1, forward strand.
CAGGGTAGAAAATTAAGACCGGCCATGAAGGGCAGCCTTAACCGTTGTTGCCACATGAAAACGTTCTTCTTCTTCGAAACCATCCTTAATTTTTTAATAAATATTGAACTGCATTCACGGATTTGTAAAAAAATACAGTCAGCAGTTTTTTTTTATGCCATTCGATCCTGTTTCTTATGAGGATCAAAACAGTCTAAGATACCAATTGAGGTATGAGTACTAGAAAAGACAAAAATCGCGAAAAAGTATTTCGACACATTCGTTAAGAAAATAATTTCCGTCAACAAAGGTACTCCGTTAATAAAGGTTTTTAGAGTGTTTTGATCCTCACGAGAAACAGGATCAATTGGCATAAAGAATATTTTTGAGCATTTTCCTGCTGACTGTACATTTTTTCAAAATTTGTGAAAGCCCGCAAATATCACCTAAATTGTCAAATAAATGAATCCAGGATGCAAATGTCACTTTAGAACTTTAAACTATGCATTTCAAATGCAAAATGCCAAATAAATGTATGAGAAAAATGTCATTTAAATTATGTCACAAGTCATTGCAAAATGAGTGTCGATAAGAAGTCAAATAAAAATGCAGAGAGATGAGATTTAACGATATCTAATTGTATACTTAATTATATCACACTAGCAGCTGCTCGCGGTTTTACCCGCGTAGTTCCCGTTCCCGTGGGAATATCGGGATAAAAAGTAGCCAGGCTATCAACTATCTGTGTACAAATTTCATCGAAATCCGTTCAGTAGTTTCGGAGCCTATACAATGCAAACAAACAAACAAAAAATCAAATCTTTCTAATATTAGTATAGAAAATCATGCACGTGCCTCATAATTATGTCGCGATCAAGACGCAATCAGCAAACATGGAACAAAGAAAATAAAATTATTGATGCATCTTCATTTTAACAATGTATACGTACATCTTATGTTTTGGCGCGCACTGTTCATTGAAATAAAACAACTTTTACGGATATTATACGCGCTAGCACATATTATTAGGGCCGAAAATCATCGCTGAAACGAAAACAAGCCCCTAAAAAACTGGTTGCAATTGTAAAAATTCTCACGTTATAATAATGTTTATCACTTTACAAAACAAGTTATTTCATTTATCAAAAGCTATTCATATTCGCTTTTGAGAAAAGGAGCAAAAATAACTGACATCAAGAATATTGTCAAACACATCGCGACGCCCCGTTGGCGATTGGCTTGAACCAAAAGCATCAAAAACTTTCTGAATAAAAGCTATGACGTCGAATTTTTATTCAAAGAGAAAAAAAGTTCTCGTAACCGAAGTGCTTTGGTAGTTCTGCCAAGTTCTGCTGCGTTTTTTTATTAGCATCAACCGAACAATAACTTTGTTTCGGCCGTTTTGGAAGCGATGATTTCTTGTTGGAAACCTATTCAGTGGCCCCTACCATTGTTGAAATTTACGATCGTTTGATTAATCGGCTCGTTTAGATATTGAGATATTTTGGTAAGTGAAAAGTCATTGTTTTAGCCAGTTACAATGTATAATCTTCTAAAGCAAATTTTTTGAGATTTTCAGATTATTTTGTTTTACAATGATTGAGTATCTACTTGCTACTAAATGTTTTTTTACGGAAAAAGTATGCACTTTTTGATTTAAAAGTATAGGATGGTTAGAGATGTACGATGACGAAATGACCATGACGAAATACGAAAATTCAAGATTATTCTCAATAAATAGGGTAACATATACTATTGGAAATTGGTTTAATTAGCGAACACCAATAATATTTAGCATCGTGTAGTTACATTTTCTCTTTAATCGCTATAGTTAGTCACTACGAAGTCATTTCGTGATAAATATTAAACAAGAAAATATACTAGAAAAAAGCAACTAGTCTCAAGTCGCCCTGACGGGATACGATGTCGAAGCTAGATTGCCAATCGTTTTTTACCCGACTGCGCCAGAAGGAGGTTATGTTTTTCGAGGGTACCTATGTTTGTATGTATAATTGTTTGGCACGCTCTGCGGTTTGAACGGCTCGATGGTTTTTAGCTTGAGAGGTGTCGTTAAATTCGTATTTACTGTGAGAGTGACACTTGGTATATAAAAAAAAAAACTAATTACGGGTTTTCGGTGCCAAATTCAAACGTTTGGCATGCTCTGCAGCCTGAACGGCTCTTTGTGTGTCAAATTAAAGGGCTTGGCTTGTTTTTGAAGCAGGTGGGTTTTTAGTTTTTAAATTGATATATCTTTGGATATCCACTTTTAATATCATATAATAAATCTGTAAAATTATAATTTCTGTACATTGATTATATTTATCAAAAACCAAATTGGGATGACGTAAAAACAGTAAGAGAATACGTTAAGACGATTTTTAAAATTTTTGTCTGTCTGTTTGTCTGTTTGTATGTACACGCTAATCTCCGAAAGTACTGAACGGATTTGAATTGTTTTTTTGTGATATGTAGCTAATAGGTCGGGTCATAAAATAGGCTATATATTTTTTTGAAACCTGGTAAAACCTGATGTAGGAGACTAAAAGATCAGCTAAACTATGAGAGTTATGGAAATGTCACAAAAGCAAATGTTGTTAAGCGTGATGAGCATTTTCTGTTGACATATTAAAATCAAGGACACGTTTTCTTCATTACACGAAAAAATAACCAAAAACAAATTAAGAATGCTAATTATTGCACCTGTTGCTCCATATTATTCGAGGAACGAATTCTCTTAGTTTTTTTAAAGACAGTTGATGCTGTAGAGCTTCTTGCGTTTCAAGCAACCTGTAGGGCACTTTATCTTCATGACGATGATCAACACTGGGACAAGACTCTCGAGGAGGCCTATGTCAGTGACAGCCCTGCTTACGACATTTGTTCGCAATTATGTAAGTGTTTTGTGGTCTTTTGGATACTTTAGTATTGTGGAAAAAATACAAATATTCCTCTCTGAAGACTTTAATAAAACAGACCCATGGGTAACGTCACATCCCTTTTCTCGGGAGATTTTAGACAGACCCTTCCTATTATAAGTCGGAGGACAAGAGCCGATGAGATTAAAATATTCTAAGGCCATCTCAACCATAAGGCCTCAGATACATAAGCTGGGATTGTCAACCGATATGAAAGCGCAGCTTGGCGGTTATTTACATGCCCAAGAAATTTCAGCATGTTATCAAAAATTAGAGAAGGACTCCTCCCTGTCCATCAAGGTCAGGTAAGTCTTCCCCAAATACTGAGAAAAGTCGTTGCCTCAGAAGAGGAACTTATACACTCAATATTCGGGGACCTCCAGTGTATCTCAGTTAGGAGAATTCTTGGTTATGTGAACGCGCTACATTAACACCAAAAAATCGGCCAAGTGCGACTCCAACTCGCACATGAAGGGTTCCATCTCTCGCCCAAGGTTGCCTGGAAGAGATTGCTATGTAGCAATAAGGCCGCCTATTGTGTATTCCTCTTTTTTGTCATTTTCTCTGTATGTGTTTGTTTTGGAATCGTGTGCAATAAAGTTTCTATTATTATTATATTAAATACACCTACCCAAAATGCCACTATAATTTTTCGTCTGCAAAAATAACTTTGTTTTTCATAGTGTCTGTATGAATGACAAAGTAATATTTGCGGTTTTGGAATATGTGCTATAGCTCTCAAACTGCTAAATATATTTCGTTCAAACTAATTTTCGTTGTAATAGAAACCTTAATGTAATTTTTAAAGACCTATCTATAGATAGCCCACACGTATAGGTTTGATGAAAAAAAATACCAGTTTCAGTTCCATGTATCCCTAAATATATATATATATATATATATATTCTTTTATTTTTGTGTAAAAACCGTAAAGCGGTTTACAGAATACATCTACCTACCAAGTTTCAACTGTGTAATATTCATAGTTTTGGAATAAAGTGGCTGTGACATACATCGGACATGACGAATCTATAAGGGTTCCGTTTTTTGCCATTAGGCTACGGAACCCTAAAAATGACCAAGCAACTGCAATAAATGAAAGAAAAAATAGCGTAAATTGTTCCGGATGAAGTGGTTTAAATCACTTCCAGCGAGTGGTCTCCCTGATCACAAGATCAATCTTAAAGTCGGTGTTCCGGTATTGCTTTTGTGAAATTTTACTCAGCCAAAATTATGCAACGGGACCCGACTTAAAGTAAGTGCTTTGCAAAGAAGCTGAGATCCTGACTGAACTGCCGGTAAAACTGAGTTTATACCGCGTATACTGCCCATCCCTAACAATTTTCCGTTCGAGTTCAAGCGCACACGCACACAGTTCCCTGGGTGACCCCTTGGTTTGATTTGACTATAAATAAGTAGCAGTGACAAACGCTGAAAGCCGCTGGTGTCGCACTAAGGTCCAATTGTTTTTCCTACGGCCAGCTCTATGTTGCTTTTTCGTGGGTCAGTAGAGCTGCGGGTTTATTCATATTGACTCAAAACGGAAAAACCACCAATGTAGTTCCTAAAGAAATATTTTAAGCACCTTACAGCTACATTAGTATAATAAATTTCCTTTGGCATACGGCATTTAGTAATCATTTTTTTTGTAAGTACCACGATTTAATGGTCGATCTTTAACGTCAAATTAAAAAATGTGAGTACTTCATAAAAGTCCACGCGTCCGAAGTCGCGGGCACAAGCTAGTTAATAATAAAACTGTAAAATTTGTACATTGAATATATTTAACAAAAACTAATTGGAGATTACGTAAAAACAGAAATAGAACACGTTAAGAGCATTTTTTTTAAATTTTGTCTGTCTGTTTGTCTGTTTGTATGTACACCCTAATCTCCAAAACTACTGAACATAATTGATTAAAACTTTTTATAATAGCTAGATTTTTAGATGAAGCTACTAGTTCCAGTTATAACCAGTGATCAGATAATCGGATGCATATTTAGGTACCTAAGGTGTTGGCTGTTATAGAATGTACTTTTGTATCCAAAAAATCAATCAATTTTGTACGGGTCAGCGTCTGAGCCGAATTTTCGAGTGATATTACTGTGGAAACTTTTACCTACATTGTCTTACAAATAAGCTGTCGAGAGTATGGATAGAACATACGTGTCATTCGTCGTGATGACAGTCACATGAGTACCCATAAGTAATGTCACATTTCTTTTCTCAGGAGATGTTCAACAATATTTTCTGTTATGAGTACCTAAGGGTACTACAGCCAATGAGATCAATGCCTCATTAATAGATTCTCATCTACGCTACGGTCTTGGCTTCATAAGCTGAAATTGACAACTGGCAGTTATTCACACTTACAAATGCGCATTGGGCCCGCGTTGTGGGTCATGGCCTATTCCCTTATCCATCCATGAGGAAGGCCAGTGCCCCAGCAGTGGGGACATTAAAAATGTCTGATGGTTAAGGAGAATGGGCCATAGTTCACCACGCGGGGCCAATGCGGATTGGTGGGTTTTAACTTCTGCAAATACAGCCGCCTCTAACGGCTTAACGTGCCTTCCTGAGCATGGAGGTGCTCGAGGTAACAAATTTTTGGTCACCCATTCTGTGACTGACTATTGCAAAAGTAACTTAACAGCTACTTTTACCGGTCAATCACATAAACAACTGCGCTGCCGAGATTAACCATTATTTTACTTTTGATTGTATTTACTTAAGTAAACACAATCAAAAGTAAAATAATGGTTTTCCAAACGACAATGGTAAGGGCCTGCCCCCACCGCGCTCGGGGCATTAAAATCGCATTTAGGCCCAATACTTTATATACGTTACTGCATACTGCATAAGTCTATTCCCGATCGCCCCTAATAGCCGGCTGGTTCAAATTGTGATTTGTGTTGTATGGCAACACTAACTGCCGGGAATAATTTAGAATTCGTTTTACGTCCACTGTGTATTCGAATGTATACTGATTGGACGATATTTTGAATTTTGAATCTAAGAGACTTTTTTGTATGGTGTTTTGCTTGTCGTAGAGTCTTTTTAGGGTTCAGCCTAATGGCAAAAAACTTGGATTGAACGAAATATAGTGTGCAGTTTTAGAAATATAGCACATTTTCCAAAAGGACTGAAACAATTTTTTTTATCATACCTATCGTGTGGGGTATCTATAGATAGGTCTTTAAAAATTACATTGAAGTTCATAAAACAGTTTTTTCTCAAAGTCAACCATTTGAAACATATACACTTCCAAATTGGTAAAATGTCACAGCCACTTTATTCCAAAACTATGAGGATTACACAGTTGAAACTCGGTAAGTAGATGTATTCTATAAATCGCTTTACGGTTTTTACACAAAAATAAAAAAAAAATAATTAAGGGGGGGCTCATGGAACTGAAACTGAAAATAATTTTTTTATCATCAAACCTATACGTGTGGGATATCATTAGATAGGTCTTTAGTCATTAAATAGTTTTTTTTCAAAGTCAACCGTTTGAATGATATACAATTTCAAAGTGGTAAAATATGTGTGTCAAAATAAGAAAGTGAAAATCTACAAAAAATATATACTGTAGTGTAGATCTTTATAAAAACTTTCAACGAAAATTGTTTTGAACAAAATATATAATATACAGAACTATGGCACATTTCCAAAACCGCAAAATAACTTTGTCATTCATAAAAACACTATGAAAAACAAAGTTATTTTTTTAATCTACCCTGGGGAAATGACTAACCTTCATCAAATCTTTGGTTAAGTAATGATAAGGAGGGAATATAATTATTTTTCTGACATAAGTTTAATTTGACAAGTATTTTTATAAATTTCTATTTTTATGTGTAACAACATTTTCACGTTGAAGTTCTCAACAAAATATGCTGGTTCCTTTTATTATAAAATATCTAATTGTACCATATTTCTGAAAATAAATAAATCTTATCTTATCTTAATACTTGATGGTAACGATAAGGTTGAATATGGAAACGCGTTTCTCCCGGAATCCTCAACCACTGAGGAACTGGCTATCTTATATCTTAACTGAAATAATTGTGGTTATGGCGACAGAGTTAGATAAAATGATGGTAGCTAGCAGTGAGGAGGGGTCAAAATATGTATTGCCGGACCAAAAGTTTCTCCAAAAATTCTCTTAATTGTATAGTGGATCGGTGGGGTGGGATATCTAAAAGGGAAGCTGATTCGAATCGGTATGTATGGAGCTTTCGCCACTGGTAGCTAGAAAGACGGACTTAAAACAAGCCTTACAACCAACCGAAGCAATATCTATCCTCACTGGGAATACAATAGCACGAGTAACTCTCCCCCTTTTTGTGTCCAGGGGGAAATGCCCGCGCATACCCCCAGTCCGGGGAGACTGGGAGATTATGTGGGACTAGAACCCACTAAAACCCCCTGGGTGTTCCAACCGCGCGTGTGGACGGAGATTACCGGGACAAGGGTAGCATTCTACCGGGTCCCCGACCCGCGTCTGCCCCCTTGGGCTTCCTCTCCGTGTCGGTGGAGTGACCCAGATTACGGCGCGCGGGACATGACGCGCCCATCCTTCACGGGGGTCCTAGCTGGACGACAAGATTCCCCGTCCCGCCGCCCGAAAGAGTATTTTGAATAGACCACGGAGTGAGAGTTAAATGTGAGATTTAGATCTAATTTTAGTTTAAAAAAAAAAACAGCTTTTATCATTTTCCATAACATACATAACTTGCATAAAATACATCATTTTTAACAGTGTTAGCTCATACAGATTAGATTTGTACAACAACTTGTCAGCAACATCCAGCTTATGATTTTTTAATTTTTGCATTTTTCAATGCTACGTTTATACTTATGATAAATTTTAAATAGAAAAATATTGGGAAAATCAACTCGGCCACAAGTGAATTCTCAGATGGGACTCGAACCCACGACCTTTGGAAATCCGGTCCAATGCTCTATCCACTGAGCTACCGAGACTGGCGAACCAACCGATAAATTCTCCAATACTTTTATATTTTTAATACGCTGTAGGCCAGCGTTGTCACATCAATGCTAGAAATATCCTTGCATTCGAAAGAAACATCTTGTCAGATGTTTAACGACCGATTAAGATGCAACAGCCAATCATTTTTGAATTTTGTTTTTTTTTTTGTATTTTTCAGTGCTACTTTTATACTTATGATAAATTAAAGAAAAAGTTGATGAGAGAAAGAGTTGATTTTTTCAAATTTATAATGTGATGCCGAGGAAGGTAAACAATAAATTAGTAGAAAAACAAGAAACCGTTAAATATAAATATTATAATATTCAAATATTTTTCTGTTTAAATTTATCATAAACATCCAGCTGATTTTTTTCCAAAACAACGCACAATATTATCCATGAATAATGTAAAACACCAACGAGGAATCAAAGATTCGCTATGAATATCTTAATTCATAATTTTCTTTGTAAACGCAGCCAACGGAAGCTTCAAGAATCCATCTTAACTTATTTAGGGAGATTCTTTCTAAATTCCATTCGCATTTATTTTCAAATTGTTTGTTTATAGTACTTATAAGAACTTTAATCTAGGAGAAAATTATTTTTGGTTGCTGAAGTTTTCGACACAAAAATGTGTGGCTTATTAGAAAATTATGTAGTTAAGTTTAAAGTATTTATCATGTATATTACTATACACATAATAAAAACAAAAAGGAAAAAAATTGCCCTCTTTGGAGTCGGTGCCAGCTAAAACAAGAAAAATAATAGGAAAGCTGAAAGTAGAATGTGACTCCAAAAGGCTTTTATTTTGCTTTATAGTTTTTTTAAGTCGGTTTTTTAACGTAGTTTTTTTTTTTACTTTTAGTGTCTTTAATAAGTTGTTTTATAGATTAGATTAGTTTCATGTACAGTCAAGAGCAGCTACGACTTTATACTTTGACCTTGAGAGCACGTTCGCTCGTAATAACGGCGATTTTCGTGGTGCAAATGTAAAGCCGTACGTGCTGTTGACCGTACATTACATTATAAACAATGTATCGTGAAAATTACATCGTCCTAGTTAACAAAAATGCTCATGAAATAAAAACTACTGGGTCATACTGAACCAAATTTTTATGGGCCTAACAATCAAGTAAATTGAATCAGAAATCTCGGCGTAATCGGTGTACATGTTACAGTCAAAACTCATAACCGGTCAAAAACATTTTTGACTGTAAAAATCAGGCAATAGTAGTTTTGATCGATGCCCTTAGTTAAAAACAATTATGACTCTTTTTTGCAATCGAAACTGGTTTTATCTAAGAACGTCGGTCAAAACCACTATTAACTGCAAAATTTTGGGTAATAGTATTTGTGATCAAACTGTATTGGTTAAAAGTGGTTTTTACTAAAAATGTTAGTCATAACTATTTTGACTGAGAATATTTGATGAAAGATCGTTTAATTATCTGACAAACATAATGTTTAGTTCTAGTTATAATTTTAGTTAGCGTGTTTGCAGTTCCCAGGTCTCGTACAATGTCGATTGAATTTTGTATGCACAAAGCATTTACACATATTATCAATATTAAATATTGATTTATAATACTTTTTTGGCGATTTTCCTGGTAATTTTCCTAATCTAACGTAACATAACCACCTTAACCTATTATGAATTTTGACCGATAATTTGAGATTTGAATCAGGCAAAACAACTTTTGACTGCAAAAATCAGTCAAAACCATTTTTGACTAAGGGCATCGGTCAAAACCATTTTTGCCTGATTTTTGCAGCCAAAAGTGATGTTGACCGGTTATAAATTTTGACTAACATACGTAAAAATAAAACAAACACACCAACTGAATTGAGAACTTCCTCCTTTTTGGAAGTTGGTTAAAAATGGAAAAAGAAAAAGCAATGATTGCTTTGATGCCGACGATCTACCTATATGGTGCAGAGGTATAAATGTCTGACTTATGAACATAAACGTCAAAACTTTGTTCTTTTATAAAACGCCTCTTTTAACGCCTTTTTAACCGCCTCTGTGGTCTAGTGGTACAAGCACCGGTATAAGACCCAGGGGTCCCGGGTTCGATTCCCAGCGGGGGTGCATATTGTATTCGGTTCCGCCTGGTCAAGTCCGCCTGGCTAGCTACCACCATCTTATCTAAGTCTGACGCCATAACAAGAATGCTTTCAGCATTGTTGTGTTCAGGCAGTTAAAGATAAGATAGCCAGTTCCTCAGTGATTGGGGATTCCGGGAGAGGCTCGCTTCCATCTTCAGCCTTATCAATACTTAACATCGGGTATGTACCCGTACTTCATAAAAAAAAGTATGTTCTTGAAAAATTCTTAAGTAGTATTCTTAATTCATTAGAAAAAAACCGGGTGTGATTCGGACTCGCCCACCGTGGGTTCCGCACAAATTTGTAGGTACCTACACCTACCTAGCAGTGGCGAAGAGTCTATACATACCGATTCCCATCGGCTTCCCTTTTAGAAATCCTATCCCACTGATCCGCCATACAGTTGAGAGATTATTTGGAGAAATTTAGGGTCCGGCTTACCTATGCCATATTTTGACCTCTCGCCACTGCAACCTAGGTACATAATATTATAAATAGCTCATGAATGAGTCACGCAGTTCTTTTAGAAGTTTCCCGAAATTCAGTTTCCAAAACTTACGACTAAATTTGTCATGATTACAAATGTCTAGTTTTCAGACTTTTTCCTGTACTGTAGTAACATACGACACTACTTCATGAAATATGAAAAATCTCATGAATCGAATTTTCTCATGTTCTAAAACTATCCCCATTATAATAGAGCTTATTTTAGAATGTTGATCGCTGGCCATAGACTGCAGCGCCTTTCTCAAGGGACTTCTTTCATGGCGCGGACTCTAGTTATCAGTCAGTTTAAAAAAAAGATTCCGTTGAATTGTACGTTAATAAATGACAAAAGAGATATGAATGACAATAAGTCTTTAATATGTCCTTTGACTTTATATCAAGAGGAATAATTTTAATCTGAGTGAGTACTAAAAAATCCACCCTTAACCAACTAAAATATTAATTCTACAGATGTACAAAGTATAATACCTAGTGACATAATATTTTCTGCAACACAAACACAAAAAACTCAAGTCTTGAGGGAATAAAATATAAAGTAAAACAAATCTTATCATAGGAAGAAGTTTTCGTGATTCATTTTTTTCTTTTCTTTATTTAACTTCTGGTTTGTTCGTCACGGCGCGATGTGACTCCGTTCAGAAATTGAAAATGAAAGACAAGTTATCTATTTCAGTTTTAGATTTAAGTAGGTACAACCGGAGAACTTCCCGGTTGATCAGTAGAGTTTTTTGGGGAAACGTTTTCTCGAGAATTACTAAGGTTACAGAAATAATTTATTATTCAAATGAAATACCTGTTAATGTTCTATTATTTGTGATATAAACGTTTTCTATATATCTATTACTTTTTTAAATAAAGCTCCCTAAAAAAACTCTACTGGTCAACCGGGAAGTTCCCCAACTGTACTTATTATAATTCTCACTCCTTCTTCCCTGAAAAAAATATTAAAACCATGAAATCTGTTCTTTATTTAGATGAGTAAAATATTTGAAATGATCTTAATATCTATAGAAATTCAAGGAAATATACGTATGCGTGATATATGTACAGGTATAAATATCACCATGCACAACACATCTAAGATTAACAATCCGAATTTTATCACTGTGGCTTAGAAAATAAGGCTTATACTACCCCGTTCGAGCTTGGTAGACATAGGTAACACATTCAGCCACACCTCTGCATATCGACGAACTGAAACAAACTACTGCTCAGGAATTACGTGGCGACGCCAGCCCACGGGATTTAGCGAAATCCCGGAATCCCGGGATCCCGGGATTGCGAATCTAAATCCTGCATCGGTGATAATAGGCGCAAATTCGGCTTCTCCGCCGCCTGAGCCTCGATTTGCCTAGTTCAGTTATGCTTAATCCTGAGATATGCTAGATTAGCTGATTATTTGGATGTTTATTCGACGGTGGATTCGCGTATAAAGGTATCGCGGGATTTATATTTCACTGGTACAATTCGTAATTAGCATTCAGAGTATAACTTAAACGTTCGAACATTACGATAAAGAAGAATATGATTATTTTTAGAACCAGCTTCCGAATGTGATAATGATATATCATTAGTGGTATAAATGTTAAAATAACTAGGCATGTTAGGGTAATTAGGTGCCTGAAAAGTATTATTTTACACTTCAATGAAAGTAGTGCATTTATATACTTATATTTAATACTGCCATATGCTTACTTCGTTACATTTAAAAATCTGATAATCATCTCAGAAGACACACAAGGGCGTACATAGCATTTTTAACATTTCAACATCGACAAGTAATATAAAATGTTTAAGATAATAAATAAATCAATTAATTAAGAACTTGTGGTTTGGAGACTAGATAGCGGATACATATACTTTTGTTACTTTTGCTACTTTTTGTTTGGCGCAGGGGTACTAACCCCACCTTCTGCGCCAGTGGTCCCGGGTTCGATCCCCGGACAAGACAAATATTTGTGTGAATGAACATGTCTATTTGTCTTGGTCTGGATGTTTAATATGTATATTATGTATGTATTTACAAAAAAAAAGTATATAAGTATGTTTATCCGTTATCTAGTATCCATAACACAAGTTCTTCATGATACTTAACGTGGGCTAGATAATTGGTGTGATTGTATGGAAATATATAAAAAATATATATATACTTACCGACCTATAAACTTTTTTGTTAATACATCGTCGTTTCAGCCACATAACACCGTCTGCTGGGTATAGGCCTCTGCCAAAAAGGGGGGGGGGGGTTTGCCATAATCGCCACGCTTGGCAGGCGGGTTCGCGATCGCAGTATGGCCAAGTTTGTAGGAGACGCTGCTGCCCGTCTCCTGAAGGCTGAGTCTCTTAGTCGCCTTTTACGACACCCACGGGATGAGAGGGGGTAGTGCTATTCTAAGCCGACTACACAGCTACACAGCTGTTAATACGTACATCATATTATTAGCTTATATTATAATTATCAAATCCTAATCCTAGCTAATATTATAAATGCGAAAGTGTGTGTGTTTGTTTGTTTGCCCTTTCTTCACGCCATAACTTAGTAACCATCGACATGATTTTTGGCAACATAGTCTAGTTTTTATCCCGATCTTCCCGGAACGGAGTGCGTGACCGCTAATAATATACATACATATTAAACACCCATACTCTAAACGTAATATGTGTTGTGCAAGAATATTTATTTATCTATCTCGTCCATACTCAAACCACAATACTTGTTTGCTAATCCGACGTTAAGTTAAGTTGTTTGACTTGCCACCGTAACAATCAAGAACACGTGGCCCAGATAACGAGTAGACCCGAAACTTGTGGGTTCTATTAAAACTGAATCGACTATCAATTACCTACGTCAATGAATCTGAAGGGTTATGAAGTTAAAAGTACAGTCGGAAGCACATAAGCTTTTACAGTTTGAAAAGTTAGTCACCCATCCTGTAACCCACCATTGCGAACGCAGGCTAAGCGCGTGCACCACTACGCCAACGCCTAGGCTCAATGCGCTTTTGTGGTGCACTCCAAACTTTTATAATATAACTAATAAAAAAACCCATTAGAGAAATACAAAAATAAAATAATGTTATTTGAGATTCCAAAGAAAACTGACTAAAAAAAAAATTTTTTGGAGTTATAAAATTAGTAAGCTTACAAAAGGGAACATTTGCATTTCCAAGATTTCAACAGTTACCTACTGCAAATTGAAATATCAACTTAAAAAGCCTTTGCTGTAAACATAAATGAAACATTTGTAATTTATTGAAAGCTCTTTGAGTTCTAGCATTTCTTGTTTTTTTCTAGGTTTCCTTTACACATTGATTAAAGTCCGGTACAAAGATTAAAGAAACGCTGGCTTGTGTGGTTTCAGTTTTCTATGTCGATTGATTTTATTTGTAGAAAGTCTAACTATATATATGAATGGACTGGGTTTTCCAATGCTGGATGAATGAATGAAATGAAATGAAATGAATTGAAATGAAATGAAATGAAATGAAATGAAATGAATGAAATATTCTTTATTGTACACCCAAAAATACATTAAACATAGGTACATTAATTAAAATCAACAACACAAGAGTGGTACAAATGGCGGCCTTATCGCTAAAGAGCAATTTCTTCCAGGCAACCATGTGTTTATAAGAATGAAAAAAAACTACTTAAAAAATGGGCAGTCATGGTGTTTTTGGATTAAAAATAATTTATGTACAAAAATATATATATTAATATATACCTACACATATAATAAAAATAATATACATACATATACTTAAATAAATATACTATAAATACATATTATAGAGGATACTGTCTCATGTATTAAGGGAAAGATAGTGTTCCTTCACTTGTAATTTGAAGCTATGTAAGGATTAGGCGCCTTTAATTGTATCTGGCAGTGCGTTCCACAGACGGGCAGCTTGAACCGTAAAAGACTTATCCAGAAATTTAGTGGAGTGCATTGGTATCTCCAATTTCAAGTTCTCCGACGATCTCAAAACCCGTGAGTGGGTGTCATGAAGGAAATTGAAACGTTTCTTGAGATAAGGTGGTGAGAGAGGATTAAACAAAATATTGTAAAGTAGGGAAACAATGTGCGCATTCCGGCGAAGTCGAATTGGCAACCACTTGAGCTTAGTACGAAATTCGGAAACATGATCATATTTGCGCAGTCCAAATATGAATCTGATACTAAAGTTTTGAAGACGCTCAAGCTTATTCAGTTGCTCCTCATTGAGGTCTAGATAGCTGACATCGGCATAGTCCAAGATAGGGAGAAGAAGGGATTGTGCCAGCGCTGTTTTGGTGGCAACGGGTAAGAAATTGCGTAACCTTTTCAATGATCCAGCAGTAGCAAACATTCTTCGACTCACTTCTTGTAATTGAGGTCCCCAAAGAAGATTCTTATCGACGTACACCCCTAGGTCTTTTACTCTATCACTGGGAGTCAATGTGACACCGTCAAACAAAATAGCTGGCAAGGTAGGCAAGTCGATCCTATTAGTGTATCCGGAGCTGCCGATAATAATGACTTGAGTCTTCGAAGGATTTACTTTTAAGCCATATGACCTGCTCCAGTCACAAATCTTCGCCAGATCGCCATTTATGACATCAGCTTCAGAAAGGTGGTCAATTGGCGCTTGCGTATAAATTTGCAAATCGTCTGCATAAAGGTGGTAGGATGAAACTAATTGAGAAGAGATGTTATTGATGAAAATCGCAAAGAGCAATGGAGATAAAACGCCACCCTGCGGTACCCCAGCAGAAATATCACACCAAGAAGAAAAAGTATCCTCAATGCGAATTCGCTGCCGGCGCCCAGACAGGTAACTACGAAACCACTCAATCACCTCTGGAGATATGTTAATGGAGCGGAGTATGCCAAGCAGGACATCAAAATCGACAGAGTTAAAGGCATTGCTAAAATCTAGCAAAACGAGAATCGTTAACCTGCCATTCTCCATCCCTGACCTGACGTCATCTGTTACTGTCACTAATGCTGTGGTGGTACTGTGCCCCGCACGGAACCCGGATTGGTAAGGATTGAGGAGCCGGTTGTTGAGAAGGAAGGTGGACAATTGGGTATGGACTAGGCGCTCCAGGACTTTAGAAAGGAATGGTAGAATAGAAATCGGCCTATAATCGGAGAAGGATGATGGTTTGGAATTTTTGGGTAGTGGAGTGACTTGAGCATCTTTCCAGGCTGAGGGAAAGACACCAGTATGGACGGAGTAATTTAAGATATGAGAGATAATGGGAAGGATTTCGTCAAGTATTGGAAGGATCATTTTACGGCTGATACAGTCGTCACCCTGCTGCCTGCACCCTGCTGGACTGTGAGTGAAAAAAAAAACAACGGGTTTCACTCTGGGAGTGCCGGCAGAAGTGAAAACCGCTTAAATAAAACAGCAGGAGCAGGCATACATTTTCACCACGCGGTAGAAAGAGAGGGAGATATTAAACAAGAAAATATACCAGAAAAAAGCAACTTTTCTCATGTCGCCCTGACGCGACACATGAGACATTTGACATGAGAAAAGTTGCTTTCTTCTGGTATATTTTCTTGTTTAATATTTATCACGTAAAAACAGCATTGTAAAATGCAAAATTTAAAAAGTTATAAAGGGAGATATTACTTCCTCGCCTGCGCAGCGCCCCGGCGCGCTACTCTCCCTCCGTCTTACGAATTTTCAATCAGGTCATGTGTCCTGACACGACTTTAACATTTTTTACCCATTCCAAAAATTTGAAACTCTGATGTGCACGACGCCGCTAAAGAAGTTTTCACTTCAAAACTTAGAATGTGCCAGCTAGTTTCATTATCATGACGTAATAGTGCACAGTTCCCAGTGTAAGTTGAAGTCGGCAATCGGCACCGCCCCGGGCCCCGATCATTGGCGCTACTTGTTTTATTAAGCCTACTGCAGTCGATTTGAATAATTCCATGCTAGATTCACAGATTTGAAAATTGCTGAACGTGATTCATAGCTCTATTTGATGCGATTCGAGACTTTAGGGCTGATTTTTTAGTCCTTGGGTGAGTTTTAAGTAGGTTAAATTCATAACTAAAAAAATAAATGGCAACGAAATAAATATAATAATAAAATTTGTTTATTGCTGTTCACACACATATAACATCAATAATACCATTTACAGTTAATAACAAGTGTACGCGCCTTCGCGAGTCGAAGGGCGTATAGGATTTTAACAACGACACGAAAATATAACGAATGGTAAACGATCCAGTGACGGTTTTAAGTAAAAGGTCGAAAGCCTACTCACCGGTATTCTGCTGCTAGTATGCCTGTCGGCGCCGACCTTTGGCAAAGTTCCTGGTGTTCACAATCACAAATCACAACAAAAAGTTTAATTATATTTGGGTTCGCACTATGGCAGCGGTACAACTGATAGTAGATGTTGTCCGCGCAGCTCCGTCTCGACAAGTGGGGCGAATGACGGCAATGTCAGTGAGAGGCATCGACGAAAAATACAAAAGTACCCTCACTGGATTATCAATTTCAACAATAATTTGCGAATAACTACCTACTAGAACTGTCACTATTAAGTGTTTCGTTTTACGTAAAAACTATCAAAGTGCAAATATGAAACTACAAATAAAATAATTATATAATGAATTGCACGGCTGCAACAACAATAATACATAAATTCAAGCGCACCTAACGAATCGCACCCAAATCATTCCTCAGCTATAAAGTAATGCACTTTTTTTTAAATTTTGCACTCTACGATATATTATTAGTAAAATAACAGAATTGTTTAAATGCTTAATGTCCGTATCTCAACTCACCTTATAGGCTTTATTTCATCAAAATCGGTCAACTCTATCAAAAGTAATTTCATTTTAAAGAGAGGACAGACGGAGAAATTTATATTGTGACGCGCGTAAGCAGAAGGCAGAGTAGGAGTTTACGCGTCGTTCAGGATTTGGTTGCTTAGCAACAGTTGTTGATTTTAATTCTTGAAACATATATTATGAAGTAACATATTACATCCTTTTTGCTGCTTTTTATTACTTTTGCGGTATGGCGTGAAAGATGGCGTTGTACTTAAGTATATTTTGTCGTTATTTCTAAAAGTTTTAGAACTTTTATAAATTTTTAAGCGACTTCAAAAAAAGGAGGAGTTTATCAATGTGTCGCGAATACAAGTGGTATTTTTATGTAGTCAACAGCAGGTCAGGCTTTATACTTTGTGCTTGAATTGCCCTTTACCTATGTCGTTAATTTTAGATGCGGTTTTCGTAATACAAGTTCTAAGGTTATTACACTAGTTTTATGTTGCAGTACCTATGAACAGATTGAACAGTCATCATTAACCTTTTTTTATGTCCTCACTGCCGGGGCACTGGCCTTCTTATGGAAGGATAAGTCATAAGATAAGTAGAATGGGCCATGATCCGCCATGCGGGCCCAATGCGGATTGGTGGGTTTTCATGACCGCAAATTCAGCCGGGACCAACAGTTTAACGTGCCTTCCTGGGCAAGAGGTAGTAAATTATTAGTCACCTATCCCGTGACCGACTATTGCGAAACTAAATCTTAGGCTGAGCGCGCGAACCAGTGCGCCACCTCATACAAAATATTTACATTGAAAACGCTGTTGATTTCGCTGCCTTTAAAATTATATGAACTTAATAATAATGATTGACCTTAACTTTAACTACTTATGTACGTTAGTAGCAAACTGGCACCAACTCTGGCGGATTTTTTTTAAGTTGATTTTTGACATGGCCGTCATGACCTTTTTGTTCTTACTAAGACATGCCTCAGCATTCTAAATGGCTAATTAATAACCAACAAAAATTTACCAACTACTGATAAGCTAGGATAGCCTATGTGGATGTGGCATATAATTTGTCATATCAACAAACTGTCAAAAGTTCTGTCAGTTAAACTATCCAGAACTTATTAGTAGGTGGTAAAACCAGCCCGTACAGTTGTTTTGTTCTGCGGGTAGAGCAAATGGTACAGTACAGGGGATAAAAATGGGTTCATGTTGTCCAATCAGGGTTGTTTTGATGGTATGACTCAAAGAGGCTCTTCAGTATAGACAGGCGCAGTTGTTAAGTATTACTTAGGTACAGTCGGGGAACTTCCCAGTCGACCAGTATACTTTCTTATGGAATGTTAGCTATTTCTCTATATTTTACCAGCTGTATACAACCTACGTATGGGAAATTTTGCGGATTGTAGTGGTTAAGTAACTTTCACTATGGTCGGTCGCGGGGTCGGTGACCAAAAATAACAATCTTGAGGTACTTTGTTAATTTCGAAGGCGTGTTACAAAGCCACACTAAAACATGACTGATGAAACTAAATCACAGGCATCGGCAATCTTATTATTATCATCACAACAAAAAAACGCCTACAAAAAGATGCTACTTTGCATTTAGGTCCTTTGTACTATTAGTTCTATTATAAAATATAACTAAGTACGTAGGTACTGACGAATTGATAAACTTTTCTATTAAAGGCGATAAGATGGTAAGAATGTAATTAAATGGTATTATGTGTTAAGTATTCTCTTCATAAAGTAAATAATATAGGCGACTCAATAGCCTCTTCCTTTTTTGAAGTTGGTTAAAAAGACTGCCTTACCAACAATTTATTCGGGAAGGATTGCAAACGATGTTCCGGTTCTCACGCGAACGAAGTTGCGGGCACAGCTAGTATTTAATAAAATCATATAATTGACAGTTGTAGTTTTAGTAAATGCCTCATATTAGTGACTGTTCTGTTTTTATTTACCATTTGACATCTTTACAATTTTGACTTTATTAGTCATTAATGACATCATAATATTATTGAGAATTGAAATTTTAGTCCAAGTAAATTTAAAGTATGTGTGTTTTGTTTACTATTTGACATGTTAATATGTTTTTTTTTTATTAATTTTCTTTGACATCTAAGTTGGCTCTTGGATTGACTGATGATAATTTGCTATTTTAATTATTATCATTGCTGTACTTATAATAATTTAATTCTTAATAATTAATTATAACATCTCGCGTTTTGGGATGACTGTGAGTCAGTATGTTCACCAATTGTTAAATAAATAAATAAACTAACTCTATGCCAAAATATCAAGTCGATTGGTTGGTTAGTAAGGGCGTGAAGAAAGAAACAAACACACTTTTGATTTATAACATTAGTAATGATTAGAATTAGGATATAGGTACAGGGTGGAAATTTAAAACGGGACACGAGGGACCTCAACCGTTGTAGCTACATGAAAACGTTCTTAGGAAACCATCCTTATTTTTTTGAGAAATATTGAATCGCATTCACGGATTTTGAAAAAAAAAATATTGTGGAGTTTATTTAATTTACCCTGTGAACTGTAATGTTTCTCAAGCCAGTGCTACAGTTAAAGTTTACATTAATATTTAAGAGTCAAACTAGCTCATGTTGATGCATCGTCCCCCGGCCGCGTTCCACAATGCATGAATGCAGTTTCACAGAGAAAAATAGAAGTTCTCGCAAATTTCTCTGCTGAACGAAAACTAACTTTATCTTGGTAAATTATCACGACTCTCTCACGCTCAAAACTCAAAGTTTCTGAAAATTATTACTCGTATTTTTAAAGAAAAACTAGGGCTTAGCCCGCTACCACGTCCGCACTATACATCACTATCACTATATATGTTAAAGTGTTCTCTTCAAATCGGACGAAAATAACCTTTTTATTCCAAAGTCGGATTTTTAATACAGTGGAGTAATTTGACAGGTGTCGCTTTACAAAATAATTCTGTTTTAAACTGTTTTTGTAATGATTAGATCAGATCCAGTTCAAGTTCAGTAAGTATTGATTCCATTCACGTGCACAAATCAATATTAACACCTTAGCTAAGTACATTATAAAGCATAATTATTTCTACAAAATGATATTTGGCACCTGTCAAATTACTCTCCTAAATAAAAATCGGACTGAGAAATGCTTTTAGGGGCAATTCGAAATGTTGGACTCACGGAGTACCCGGCCTAATAGACCGCACGTAATTACCGCATGCAAGTTCAACGATGGTCCAGTTAACGGGATAATCCCAAGTGTACTACGGGTAAGCAGTGACGAATAGTATGTCATGTCCAAGGTCTTACAATGCACCACTAATTTATATGACGAAACTCACCAAGATTGGTTCAGCAGATTACAGTGAAAAAGTAACATACAGACAGAGTTACTTTTGCATTTTTGTAATAGTAATTATAAATAAATTCAAAATCATGTACTAACATGAAGCTATTGGGTTGATCCTAATGTATGCCATACAAAAACCGCTAGTAGTTGCAAATATTTGTGCGAACAAAAAAAAATTTTTTTTGAATGGAATATTTTTGAATAGTAGCGTCTCGAAAGCATAACTGTCATGCAATTTGACAGTTGCAAACAATATTTTTACTAATACTACTAAGTTGTTAAAATAAATCAACCTAATAACAACGAATATAGGTACGCACTTACACGAACTATTAGCTTATCTATCGCTTATTTTGTTTTACAAGCATAATATTTAACTAGACCAAAAAAAAAACATTGAACCACTCAGCAAATTCTATTCGTTGTAAGGTCTGTTGACTTCTACCCCGGGCGATTTCGGGCCATACTAATGACATGCCAAAAAAACCATTTACCTAAAATACTACTTTTCTATAAAATTTTATAAGTTACCGTACATACCATATTTTTTCAATCTGTAAACTGTATTAGATTGATGAATATTTTAACCATGTTCAGATAATAAACTAAAAAAACTATAACATCAACAGTATATTTGTTTTATGTGGTTAGAAATAGCAAAAAACACATAAACAAAGAAAACAACCCCAAAAAAATTCACGATTTTCAATAATGTCAAATGTCACTTCAAACCAAAGAGTAGATTATAATTTTTATCACAGATTGGTGTATATTTAACGGGTTCGATTCTGAAATCAAGATGTTCATACAAGACTAAACTCTAACTATTAGAAAATTATGGGTTTCGGCTGAAATTCGGAGAGGACACCGGTGTCCGGTCGGGGTCTGAGTAAATGTAAAGTCACTATAAAACACTGTTTAATCATTTGTTGTAATGTCTAAATTTTTATACTTACACTTTTAGTGTAATGTCTTACTCATAACTTTAAGTATTGTAGATGGTGAATGGCAGTGTTCAGTAAAATCTATGCTGATTTTTGTAACACTGCAATATATTAAAGTACGATGTATATCTTTGTATATTATACAGGGTGGAAATTTAAGACGGGGCAGTAAGGGTTGTTGACCTTAACCGTTGTTGCTACATGAAAACGTTCTTAGGAAACCATCCTTAATTTTTTGAGAAATATTGAACTGCATTCACGGATTTATAAAAAATGGGCAGACAGCAGGAAAATGGTCAGTTTAAAAAAAATATATGCTAATCGCTCCTGTTTCTCATGAGGATCAAAACACTCTAAGACACCAACTGAGGTATGAGTACTAGAAAAGTCAGAAATCGCGAAAAACGCAAAAAACACACTTCTCGCGCTCGCGCCTCACGCCGCCGTATCCGCTTCACCGACGTGTACCTTCGTTGACGGAACTTATTTTCTTAGTGAATATGTTGAAATACTTTTTCGGGTTTTCTGACTTTTCTAGTACTCATACCTCAGTTGGTGACTTAGACCGTTTTGATCTTTATAAGGAACAGGATCGTTTAGCATCAAAAAGTAAAAAAAAAAAAAATTGCTTAAATACACTGGTTATGTTAGTTTGAAAAATCTGTAATAGTTGCATAGCTCCAGAGAGATATTAGCACTATGCGGGTAGCTGTAACCGATAAGGCTGTGGTGTAAGATACAGATAAGCTTACAGGGGGTCTACCATCTCTTAGCGCAGTATTGTTTCAATCTCACCGTGCTATTTCGTATTCCGAATTTCTTAAAGTAAGTTGTTTTTTGGCGGAAGTTTTTTGACGTTCAATCATTGTCCCCAAAGTGTGGAGTTTGTCAAAATGTTGCGACACAAAAACTAGTGTGGGTAGAATAAAACGACCGATAACAAAATAATTAATGTATTCAGTAAATAGCGGCAGGTCTAGGTAATTATTCACACTGAGCAGGGTCCCGACAATGCAACGGTACTATCCTGGCTAGCTGCAGCGAAGGACGTCGCGAAGCGAAGGGGCTATCGTAGCGGTAGAACGTTGCCACACGAGGGTAGTAGACCCTCACTATAGATCCACAGCCACAAAGGTGTTGATGGTCGGTACTTCGAACCCCATCAGTATGGGGTTTTATCACTGCACACAATTTAGTAAAGAATATCTGAGTAAAAGTTTGTCTATTTCGTTATTTAAAAATTTTTAGGACTAGCGAGCAATGTCCGAGCTTCCAAGCGATCCAAAATTGGTATGACGCGGGGTCGCAGGCGCCGCGGAGAGGGAATCGTTGAAAAAACTGATCGCCGCCGAACAATAGCAGCTTATCGGAATGCCGCAGGCAGTAACGCTAAATCAGAGTGAACGTAACTTTCCGTAGGCTAATTCTAAAATGTCTAGGAATCATACGTAGTTATTCAAAGCAATTAAACAATATAAATTAATTCTGTATATAGTTTTAGGTATTAATTGTAATTTAGTTAATTAATTTGTTATTTATTTTGTTTATTAATTTCGTAGTAAACTTTGAGAATAAAAAGGTTCAAGTGTTACATGTGACAACCTCAATAAAGCAAACCGCAAACAAAACGTTCTTATGACATGATGGTTTCTAATAGATGATGGTAGGCCCGCAGAAATCACCATGACAGTGAAATTCACTGTCATTGGTGACAAACTTTTGGTTACCAATCCCGTGTGAAACTATTTAACTTGGACGGTGGTTAATTCGTCCAAGCAATTTAACAATTCGTATTATTCCGAGTTCCTCTTTACTGAGTGAACTCGGGTCTTAGTGCTTTTTCACAAGCCACGATTTGCGCTCGGTTGCCGATTAAATGGCGTTGTACTACAGTAATCTTGTAATGCGAGAAATGTTATAATGTATGGTAAGCTAATGGTAAGTCCTTCCTTGCGAGTTGAAAATTGTTAACGGTTAGGATAACCATAAAATATACTTTTTCACCTCACACGCTCGGAAGAGGAGGTTTTGTCATTCAGTTTCTGCGTAGAAAATCGCTTTTTGCGGCCTAGCGCGGTATTGTACCTAAAATATGTCAAAATGCGTTCCGAATCGCACTCTTGACTTATTTGTTACATTTTATTCTTATTTTATAGCTTTGAATTAATTATAATACTCCGTTTGGGTTTTATTATATTTTAGTTCATATTATTTATATTATTTTAGTTCATGGAATCATAAAAACAATAACAATAAGATTAAACTATTTGTTGTAAGAACTTTATATTAGGCGACATTTCACAACCTATGATTGGATTTCGGAACGTGACATAAATCTTATTTTTAAATTGCCTTTCTCTTGTACCTCATGTCAGTGTCAATATTTACGGAGTCGTTTTTATTGTTATTTATAAGTAACAATTGTATTCCTACTTTAAATAACTTTGAATTAACTATAATACTTACTTAGATTAAAACAACAAGAATAAGGTATATTTAGATTATACTTTATGTTTAGGGATTTTCTTACCGGAAGTTGATGGCGGAAATAACCATAAAATTTTCTTCGCTGTTGTGAGGTGAAAAATTGTGTGTTGCGCTCGGCAGAAAAGTTTTAGCGTCTTGTACCTTTGAAATCCTCGCTTCGCTCAGGATTCAATCTTTGAACCACTCGCTAAGCTCGTGGTTCAATCCTAGAATCCTTCACTTGGTCAGCTTTCAATAGAGGTAACTCGCCGCTAAATAACCAACTTTCCAGCCTTGCATAACAAATAACTATTATTTTAGTTTTTTTTGTGATGAAAATTAATGTTATCCATGTGTCACTTTTTAATTTGACTACTCTGTATAAAACAAACCAGGGAGAAAAAATTGTTCTTGGCTAGTTTCTTGCCTGTTCTTCTCGTTACAAGGTCTCCCGCCGTAGGGTTTGTGAACCGATGGCGTGCCTTCTTTGACGTTCATAAGTTCTAAGATAAGATAAGACTGAATAGATGAAATTGAGTTTTTTTTTACCCATCCCTGTACAACAAGTCTGTCCATGGCATCGGGTTCTTTTTCATGTAACGTGACCATAAAATTTTAGGATGCGAGAGAGAACGACCGTCGACAATCTCTCTTTTATCTAGAGCTCTTGAAGAATAAGTGGGCAAATCGTGTCACGTGAAAAGGCACTAGACCCGAGTTCACCAGCTGATTAACGGACTGATTAACTTTTAATTATATCGATATTGTTAATAAACGATTTCTATTCCTATTGTGAAACCCTACCCGCTGTGTTTGGCACCACTACCCATATTGCGTCCCCCGAGGCGTCAGATTACCGTTGGCAGCGCCACCTGTTTTATTAATTGCAGCGCTGCAGCCATTTTGGCGGGAATAATTCACTGTGCACTGATTTTAGGCGTTTCGTTGCCACGATTTATTGGCCCTTTCCTGATATTAAATGTCGGTCATTTGTTTTGTTTATTGGTTCATGAAAAACTTAATAACGATGTGCTTAAAACACTTAAAACAAACATATTAATAAACAGTTACAGCTTTAAAGGTAAACTTATTCTATCGGTCGGGTTCTAATACCCGTAGTATCTCTGATACTAAATTTCATCATCATCTTGACTTTATCCTAATTTTATTCGGCGCAATACATTCTTCTCTTCTACTCCACTCTATCACTCGTCATCTCATTTCCTCATTCACTCCCTTCACTTTCTTATCATCCATTTATATTTTTGCGGTCTTTTTCCATTCCATCCATCAACGTTCAGTCCATCACCTTAATTTTTTTAAATGAACAACGGGGACACTCTTAGCCTTCATCATACCTTATGTTAAGTTTTGATAAGGCCAAAGATGGAAGCTAGCCTCTCCCGGAATCCTCATCCCTGAGGAACTGGCTATCTTATCTCTAACTGCCTAACTTATAATTATCTATTTGAATTTACATTTACTTCCATCAATATTCAGTGATTTAGCCCATCACCTTCAAATAATCTATTTCAATTTACATTAAAGAAACCAATCATAAATCAACTACAAATCCGTACGAACAAGCAAACTCGACGAAACAAACTGCAGTCAAAATTATGAACCGGCCGCAAACAGAACGAAGCTCAAAAGTCAGGAAAAAAATAAATAAACAGTAAATTGCAACATAAATTACCTAAAAAGAATCTGTAACTCACGCGGCACAGTTTCTGGCGAGAAAAAGAAGGTCGTTAATCACAATTAGCTGAGGCAGTCGGAGAAAAAAATTGTGAAACTTCCTGAAAGAATGGCCGGTTTGTTTTGATGTAGAAAGCTGCCATTTTAACACGCTACTTTGAGGAAAGTGTGAATTTAAGTTATTTGGTGGTTGGTAGTGTAAACATATGAATATTAAACTACATCACGTAAGATAAATGATGTAAGTTAAACATTTGTGTTAAGTTCGGAAGGATGTTTTTTACTAAATAACTCTAGAACGGCTGAACGGGTCTGGATAAAATTTTGGCGAGGTGCAGACAAATATAAATGTTCATCAGGGGATAAAAGCAATGGCCCCGAAGATAGGGTATGCTGACAAGATGTTAAAAAAATATTGTGGTTTTCCTATCTTGACATACGACGATAGTAATACTATTCATCATCATCAGCCTGTGGACATAGGCCTCTCCTAGCTGACGCCTATTGTGGCGTTCATAGGAGGCTATTAGCCTACTGCTACCACGCTGGCCAGACGGGTTGGTAGAGGGTTTGTTTCAAGTTTTCCTTCTCTCGCACAAGTGTTCAATGCGTCCACCCTCTTCGTCGACTCTTACGACATCCCAGGCATGTAAGGGAGTGGTGACACTTGTATTCTTAGGCCGTCACCACACGGCAAAGTAATACTACTAATTCTACTTAATATTATATATGTGAGTGTATGTCTGTTTGTTTATTTATTTCACGCAAAAAGTGCTGAACCGATTTGGATGAAACTTGGCACAAAGTAAGAAGATAACTTAGATTAAAACATAGGCTACATTTTATCCCGATGTTCCCACGGGAACGGGAAACACGCGGCCGAAACCGCGGGCGGCCGCTAGTATAAATAATGTTTATTTTTTTTAAAGTTACTGGAAAAGTACATTTTCGTAATTTTCTAGTCACAAAAAATCTACAGATTTAGCTTCGTTACCATTTTATTACTTGTATACATACCATTTTAACATCACACTAATAAACTCAGCGGGATATCAACTAATTCTCGCCTTTCCAACGACACACACATTATTTACAGAATCTAATTCCAAAATCATTATGAACACGGCACCAGCCTTCACGAACACAGCAAATTGAACCCTATTGCCTTAATAGAAGCATTAATAATTCCTCCTAAGATAATTAAAACCGTTGAGGATACGACGACGGGCCGTAAATATCTAATGTCAAACACAGAGTCGAATTAATAAAGGAATTCGTAATTATTCAAACTTTTAATTGATTCGGAAACTGGGCAAAAGTTTGCCATTCGTTACATAAGAGGGTGCAGGTAGAATGATAATTTTATTATGATATTATCAGTGTTGAGAGCCTGTTGTCAATTAAGATGCTTAGGTGCTTTCAGCGAGATATTGCGCTACCGAGCTCTTCCGGAGTGTGAGTCAAGATTTGTCTGGTCATTTGCAGACTTTATCACCGCGCACCGGTACCTTAAATCTCTACTTTTATTACGAGTTTGGCGAACGTTAGCTACGGCCCTGTTCCTTCCATATCATTTGACTGTTTTACTAACATTAGCAGTGCAATTAGTGCAGTCTTATTTCAGGTTTCACCTCGAAATGAGGACGTGACGACTGCGCTCGGTTCGATTCGTTAACGTACGCATCAAACAGGATTTGTTTGAAAATTAAGTCAACCCACATTATTATTCTCAATTTATGTGTTTGATTTTTCATATTTAAGTTTGTGCGTCTGTACAAGTACCTATTTAAGTTGTTGATGTTTCTCAGTAAGTGAAATTTGTATTTCGTATGAGAAATAAATATTCTTTAACCTTAAATGAGAGAAGGCAAGCTGTGAACTCGTAGACACTTACATTTTTAGGTTCTAAAAGTTATCTCAAAAACCTACTAAAATCTGGTGCTTTGCGCATTCAGTTATTCAAGATACATTCAGTTATTCAAGATACAAAGGTCATAAAAATCAGTTTTTATCGATTATCTCGATTTCTATAGACAAAGCCAAATTTTATGAGACTTTGGAGACAACTTTTAGAAGACCAAAATAAAGGCGTTAACGAGTTTACTGCTTGCCTTCTCTTATTCCGAGATTGACCTCTTTAATGGCCAAAGTGACTGGGCTATTATTGATGTTTGCCAAACTCGTATACCTAAAGTACTCCTAGTACGAGTTGATAGGAACAGCTGTCAACGTTATGTTGATAGGAACAGCTGTCAAGCAGTTCATGGATATGATCTTTCATAAGAAAGACAGCGGTAGTTTTCGGTAACAATTAAAGTTTGCCCACAGACGTATATCGTGATAGACGTAAAGAACGCTTCAAACTGTATGAGAACCTAGCGTGTCGAATTTTTCGTACCTACGATGACGTCAAGAGCGAGATTTAGTGATGTGTAAATGTTATTGACGAGCTCTTGCAACAAAGCACTGCACAATTAACCATTTTCGTTTCTGAGTGACGCGTGTTTTCATGGCAATGGTCTGAACGCGAACTGACTTAGGTCGTAAAACTTTGACCGTAGATCAACTTTAAGCACGCAAGGTACGTACACTTTTACCGTCTATCTCGATATAGGTATGTGAGTTTGCCAAACGCGTATTATACAGACTTTATTATCACTATGGTTCCTCATTGGTTAAAAAAAATTGCTGATGATGGTGATTCAAAAAGGAAATAGAATCTCGGGTGAAATGCTAGTACAATTTATTGCATTATTATAAGATAAAGTTTTCAAGCTGAGCTGAACATTTCAGACCAATAAATCGAGTAAGTACTTTTAGATCTGAAAAATACCTTTGTTTCAACACCATCGGAAGTTTCGGAAGAGTTATTTTCCGAAAGTGCTGGGGATTGAACAGGATTCCGAGTTATTTTTAAAGTATTAAGAGATATGTCTAAAATATATGTCTTTAACTGCTGTTATAGCTTGGCAATCGTAATCATTTTGTTCCTGTTATTTTTTATGATGATATTTGATATAATAGAATACAACTTGATTTTAGCAGAGTTTTTAGGTTCCATACCAAAAGTTATGATGGCTTTTGTTATTGGGTTGGCAAAGCGGAGATTTAACATAAATCTATGATATTTATGGTAAAAGTTAACTTATCATTCCTATAGTATGGTCCTATTGTAAGAAAAGCATATGCATACTTATTTTTACGTTTTGGAGGGTTTAGAAATACAGATCTTCTCGTTTAGGAATAAGGTTAAAAATAATTAAAGCTTATTTCGAAACCAATCGAAGTTCGTCCGATTTTTGTGTTTGGTTTTCGGAATATTCTCCCACACCATACGCATAATGTCTAAGTATTTCTTGAACCAATAAAATACGTTCCCCCAAGGCTGCGTGTAAGTATGCCGCCCGATATATAATTGCTCTATAAAACCAAAGCTCGCCATCAAAACTGAAAGCCTATAAAATTTGACTCCATCCGCGCTGACGTATTTCTTACAACATATGACGACGTTAAAAAAGGATCGGCTCATTTTATGTAGGCTTTAAGTCAGTAAATCAAAGGGAATCCATAAATGTATACCTACGTATAAAAGTTA
This sequence comes from Chrysoteuchia culmella, assembly GCA_910589605.1. NCBI lineage: Eukaryota > Metazoa > Arthropoda > Insecta > Lepidoptera > Crambidae > Chrysoteuchia > Chrysoteuchia culmella. Next base: position 14,061,109 of record OU342652.1, read on the forward strand.
ATGATGTCAAGTCTGTAAAGTGGAACAGAGCCTCTCCCGGAATCCTCAACCACTGAGGAATTGGCTATCTTATCTCTAACTGCCGGAACACAACAATGCTAGAAACAAGTTGTTATGACGTCAGACTAAGATAAGATAAGATAAGAAAAATATAATCTTTACTTATTTAAGCTTGATAAAATCATTATGAATCGTCAGTTTTGCCCTAAAACCCATTTTGGATTCTTTTAGTTTATAAGATGGCGGTAACTAGCAAGGCGGACTTAGGGCTAGCGCATAAATATAACTTTTGGCTAAACAACTATTTAGTTGTGATTATATATTAAAACAACGGGACTAAAACGAGACATTTGTAATGTAGTACAACTATGTACTTACAGCTTGACGTTTCGGCTATGTTGCAATAGCCGTAACAAGCAGACTGGCGGTGCGCGGCGTCGTTTGTTCGGGCGGCGTGGAATCCAGTGATTAACAAGTGTAAGCCGCGAGTTTTACCGTTTTAAACAAACCCTGATACTGAAAGTGTTGTGTGCCGTCAGGACATCTCTAAAGACAATAAAAATAAAAATAGTGACAATTTGAGGGTGGCTGAAGATCTCCAAGCCCGCCCGAACAGTCGACGCCGCGCACCGCCCGTCTGCTTGTGACCACGACTATTGCAACATAACCGAAACGTCAAGCTGTCCGTTTGAAATTTTTCCGTTTTAAATGTCGCGTTTTAGTTCCGTTGTTTTAATATATAATTATAATGGAACGCGAAAGTTTAAAATCTTATATTTAGTTGTGAATCATATTTATATGGAACCGCGCATACTATCAACTCAATAGTTGTGATAAATATTAAACAAGAAAATATACTAGAAAAGAGCAAACGGGATTGACATGAGACTAGTTGCTTTTTTCTAGTATATTTTCTTGTTTAATATGTATCACGTAAAATTGCATTGTAAAATGCAAAATTAAAGAGTTATAAACTCGATAGTTGTTCGACAAATCGATGATAATTTTTTTTAACCAACTAAACTGGGGCCCGATTCTCACGCAGTAGAGATTTATGTAAAAATCATGGCATATGTCGAACGTAAACAGATTTTCGTATGATCTCGCAATCTCACGGTAGAGATATGTCTATATTAACCAGCGTTTGACATGTTTCGAGTGGTCGGTAGCGTTCGAGATCGAATGTCGAACAGTTTTTAGTCGACTTGTCATCGTAATTTCTTTGTTTCGCATTAATTTTAAGGGATTAATTTAATGGAAATTACTTATAAATGACGGGAAATGAATTTTTCATTAATTTATTTATAGAAAATATGGTGAAATTGGCGAAAACTGCTTCGGATATTCCTCGTTGTCATTGGAAATGTTTTGTTCGCTAAATCTTATATTATAATAGATAAACAAACTTAAGCAAGGTCTTAGGTAATAATTTGAAGTTTATTTAAGTTTTGTATTGAAAGAATAATAAATAACAGAATATGAATAAATAATATAATTATTTGGAACAGGATACATTGCTAAACTATGGCGGCAAAATGTTTGCGAGATTTTATAACCATTTTGACTTTTACCACAGCCTCAATCACAGAAATAAAAAAAAACTGCAAAGAATACTAGCCGCTTTTTATTTAAGTAAATAACTTAAATCTTCTGGCAGACGGAATGTTAAATATTAAAACAACGGGACTAAAACGCGACATTTATTATGTAATTATAGTCCCGTTGTTTTAATATTTAATTATAATGGAACGTGAAAGTTTAAAATCTTATATAGACATAATGTTATTAAAGTACGTTTCAAGAAATAGTTCCTTTGCCGCCTGGTAGGTACTACTGTTTTCTGTGAAGACAGCTGACAAGGAATCGCGTTTCGTATCTCTCAGAAAATTTCACGATTCAGTGATAAAATTATCTTTAAAAAAAAATCAGTTAAAAACATTGTTAGTAATATTATATGATCATCGTCGTCGTCGTCTCAGCCACATGACACCCACTGCTGGGTATAGGCTTGTAAGTTTGTAGGAGACGCTGCTGCCCGTCTCCTGAAGGCTGAGTCCCTTAGTCGCCTTTTACGATACCCACGGGATGGTGCTATTCTAAGCCGATACTACACAGCTATTTGATCATATTTGATCATACTTATAATAAAACTATATTTGCAAATGTAAAATAAAGTAAAAAGCACTTATTTTAGTTAATACGTATGTTTCTCGATTACAGTTAACATAATCGATAAAAACGGAACGTGTCATTATAGACATTCCCAAAACTTTCGACATATCATCGCTACCGAGTGTGAGAATACCATTTTTAGGTAAAAACGGTATTCTCACACTAAAATAGAGATTTCAGTGACATTTTCGTTAGACATAGAATAATCGACAATAGGTATGTTGATTCGAGATTTATGTCGCATGTAATGAGAATCGTCCCCCTGTTTAGTTGTGTGGAAATCGCGAGAAGTACACAACTCGACAAAACAGTTTAGTCGATGAAAAGTTGTCTAAATGCGCGATCCCTTACAACAATAAGTCTTACCACCAACCGCATGGTATATCACCAGAATACTACTGTCGGCTTGTAATAAAACTGATATTAATGATTGTTCCGAGATCGCACTAAAATTGAAGAGTACGACCCTTGCCACTGCCATAAACGTGTGAAACGAGCCAAAACATTTGAGGGGTTGGCGTTATTGAAGTACACTTGGCAGCACAGCACAGGCTTTACAGATTCTTCTTCTTAACGTATGAGGATTATTGGCCACCTCTAGTGTCAGATTTTACCAGGCCGCCTTTAAGGCCTTTGACTTGGCTTAATGACTGACTACAACCGGGACCGAGATGGTTTAACGTGCCCTCTGAAGCACGGTAGCGCTCAGTTATACGCTTAACGAACGTGATAGAATACGTTCAGTCTGTCAAACGCGGCCAGTAACGCTACAGATTGACCTTGACTTCGTCATCAGTCATTTTTAATGTCCCCACTGCTGGGGCACTGGCCCTCCTTGAGAACGGGCCACGACCCATCACGCGGTCCCAATGCGGATTGGTGGGTTTTAACGACTGCAAATGCAGCCGGGACCAACGGCTTAACGTGCCTTCCGAAGCACGAAGGAGCTCGAGATAGCAAATTTTTTGGTCACACATCCCGTGACCGACCATTGCCAAAGTTGCTTAACCTCAACAATCGCAGGCCGAGCGCGCGAACCACTGCGCCACGGGCTCCTCAACTTATGTCACTCGTAAAAGCGGCGGTTTTCGTAGTGCACGTTTATAATTGGACGTTCTGTTGACTGTTCATCGCGGCAACTTACAAAGGGGTTTGAACATTTTGGCTTTCTAATTCTTTTTTAATATGGCGCCGCACCATAACGCTAACTTATATAATTGGATAGAGAACGTAAAGATACACAACAAATATTATAAGACAACGCCCTAAAGTGTCAGGTTAGTGAGGTTATTGGAGTTAAGGCTCTACTCGGAAAAAGTATGGACTTTTTGATATAAAACTATAGCACGGTTACAGTTGTTACAAATTTGGTAAAAACATAATAATATATATTTCTTCATACTTTTATCTAGATTCGTATAGTTTAAAAAACACGATTTTATGATTTTGCCTCGATACTTTTTCTTTTCGAAAAGACCTCTAAAATATACGAAAATTCAAGATTATTCTTATATGTATCTGCAAAATCGGTCTCGCTCCCGTGCGCGTCGTTTTCTCATTGCTATCTCGCTTCAGCATATGTTTTTCGAGTATCACCTTAAAGATACATAGCTGATACTTTGGGTCGGCATTATTCAGTTATAACTCTAATTGTCCGGCTAACGTGACACTTTAGGGCAATATATAACTCCGTGTTTCCCCTGTTCATGTATACTAGGGCGGTTACAACCCGATACTCGGGTTCGTCGATCGACGAAAAATTCCAAATTATGCGAAAATCTTTAATTGCGGTTTGTGATCATCACGTTTAACATTTTGTATATTTTATAGTTTTTGGAATAAATAGACTCGAGTACCTTTAATTTGATACCTTACTCGGCCGCGTACTACGCGCCAAAGTCCCTGTCGAGTCGTCACAAATTTTGCGAACCTGAATTAAGGATATAGATAGGTATTATCGTGAGACGTCATTTTGAAAAAAAATCATAATGGCCTCTCATTCTACGGATTTAGACGAGGCCAGCCTCCATACAAAAAAGTCTAAACCCCTTTATTTTTTTTTGTTAATACATCATTTCAATATTAGTGTATAATCAAATACAGGATAATGTCGCTTAGGAATGAGACATCAATTTATGTGATATCACTTTATGTGACAATTTAATTTATTTCTTTCTCCGAAAAGTAGTATTCACAGACCTATATCGAGATAGACGGTAAAAGTGTACCTACCTTGCGTGCCAAAAGTTTGATCTACGGTCAAAGTTTTACGATCTAAGTCAGTCCGCTTGAGACCATTTTGCCATGAAAACACGCGTCACTCATAAACGAAAACGGTTAATTGTGCAGTCCTTTTATTTTATTTATTTATTCTATTTTAGGAAGGTTTACAGATTTCGATACAGTTTAGTAGGATGTATAAAAACTAAAAGCCTATTACAAACCTCCACAATTACGTAACAGTTTACCTATGAGAACAATAAATAAATTGGGTTATTCCTTAACTAACAATAAAAATATTATGAGAAGAAAAAAAAAAAATATCTCAGGAAAAACAAATAATAAATTACAGCATCTAGCTATATCTTGTACAATAACTATTTAATTTGTGAGAACCTCGTAAAGAGAAAAACAACAGAACAAAATTACTTTTTCATCTATAGATACACATAACAATGCTATCACAACCAACAACATTATAATTTTAATATTCTGTCATTAATTTGTGCGTCCCTGAACCGTATTTCGACCAAAGAAATTCAAGCTTATAGTTCGTCTTATAGTTGCTGCACTTATCACAAACAGATTAAGGTCATAGTCAGCGATATACTTGTTAAAAGTAGTGACACCACGTATTAAGGACGTGTTAGCCCTGTAATTTGTATGCGCAACCGGTTTGTGGAGCAGTGGGCGTTGTCGTAGAGCCAGTGAAAAGTTTTCTTGCAAAAGCTCGTCAATAACATTTACACATCACTAAATCTCGCTCGTGAGTCATCGTAGGTACGAAAAAGTCGACACGCTAGGTTCTCATACAGTTTGAAGCGCTCTTTCCGTCTATCTCGATATAGGACTGTGGTAGTATTCATTGGAAAGTGACTACAAGAGACATAATTGCTCTTTAAAGTTAAATCACGTCTCTGAGTTTGGCCGAAGTGGGTTGCACCACCATACTTTCAATTACTTTTAAGTTGGGATTTGACAGCGTGAACGTAAAGTAACCGTCAAAGTAACATAGTGTAACCCATAGTAAGCAATTTTAGGTAAAATAACATTTCCTTATTTACATACTGTGGTATTTTAGGTACGGTGATGATCAAAGGCTCTTTATTCGTACCCTCCATAGTCTGTGACACCTTTCCTTCTTTACTTAAAAGACTCATTTAAATGACAAAAGTGCAATGACCCCAAAGCCAGTTCACACGTCACATGACACTGTTTGTACACTTAAAAATAATAGAATAAAATCTACCTTTAACGGATTAAAAAACGCGCTATGTATTTCACTTTAACACTTTACTTTTTTCGTGTTATTTTTTTTTGGGTCTCCCATAACGTTACGACAGCTTTCCAAAGGTCGTGGTCATGGAATCAGTAGCTTAGCTCTACCTTCCAAAAAATTTTATTTTTATTTTGTTTTTCTTTATTTGATTACTCCTTTAAAGTTCATAACTAATACAATTGCCACATTATTTTTATTTAATTTAATATTTAGATTAAGTTTCACTGAATTAAATTATGTGCTAATAATAAAAATAATATCCAACAGACTACTTTCTTAATTCATACCCTCGTAGCTCGAGTTACTTATTCGCTACGACATCTCGTAGCACATCTACGACGCGCTTCGACCAGCTACAATATTTCTACGTGCCAGGGTTGTAGCACAGCATAAAGAAACATACAGTATTTTGTCTTAGGCGGGCTTTTATCGACTGACTTTAAATATGTTTAGCGCTAAACAAATTTAAAACACCGCACTGTAATTTTTGACTTCAAACGAATGCCTGATTTGAAATGTCATTTTAAATATGTTTAGCGCTAAATGTGTTTATTGGCAGTTGGTGATAGTCGCCCTTAGACTCTTCTTTGATAAATGTCAATTATTATTATTGCAGCTACGCGGTACGCAATTTGAGATAGGGCTGCCCACTAAGTTAGTGGGCAGTTGGCAGATTAGCCAAAACTTTAATTTATTTTCGTTGGAACCCACCACATCGTGCGTTGGTCACCGCGACGCATTCGAGACTGAAACGCTTACCGAGCGCTTGCCGAGACGAGGCGCGTCGGGTATTACTCGCGAACGGAACTTTTGTAGGAGGATACAATATTGTATGTATCTTTATACTGTAGTTGTAGGAATTTTTGTGTGTGCAGGAATTCTCCGCTGGGAATTCGCGAAATAGGTTTGAATTTAAGCACTGTAAATTGTAATAAGGGATAATTTAATACGAAAACGTGTGAGGTGTTTTTTTGTTGTGTGGCGAGGTTGTGGAGGTGTCTTTTGTAGGTAAGGTTAATTAATACTTTCCTTCATATTTAATAGAAGTTTTGTGAGTGTTTAGCTACGTAGTTTGTATATTTTCTTTATCTGATCTTCTTCTTCTCGTATCAACAGTAGATAAATAAAACTTTGCCTAAATTAAGTTTCGGCAGTAGTGTGTTACATCAACGGCTTTCAAGCTGCCATCACTAAGGTAAACCAGAAAAGAGCTCAGCCTTTTCGTTGTAAAAACCTTCTATGTTAATCGAGATGATGATCAGAGGGGCTACTCTTGACGGGATCGCGTTGAGATCAAGACTTAATGTCAATATTTTATTTTATTTATTTATTTGTTCAAGACATGGTTACATACAATTTTATTATACATCGAAACTCATTAGCAAAACCATTAGGGTTTGTGTGCCCATGAGAGTTCGCAGGATAAGACAATACTGTAAATTATTTAAAAATAATCAAAGAAACACAAATCACGAAAGCAGAAACAAACCGTGCATAGCTATCGTGCATAGTTACACTATACAGGTAGAGGTACTCAGAATTACTGCACGAACATTATTCGGCGGTTTATTGTTATTAGTTTATTTATAATGTTTTTTTTTTTAAAATAATTATTGCTGATTTTCGACGTTGATTCGATTTTGATTGTCGTTACAATCGATTTCTAGAACACAAAATTACTTTTCGTACCACTTGCTCAAAAAAGTGACATTCTATGCCACAAAAAGTGAACATAACAATAGTAATTTTAAATCTGTTAAATACAGGGAAAGAAAATTGTACTGAATTTCATTCATCCACTAGGGGGAGAATGTGATTTAAATTTGGAATACTTACCGAAATTTATACTGAACTACATCTGTGTTTACACCATTGAGTTTGTATATAAAGCATTACACATCTTTTTGAAAAAGGAATACGCATTTATTATGCAGTTATGATTATTAAATAAAATTACGAAAACCGACGAGGCCGTATGAGCTTGATGCCTTTGCTTTTCCGACAAAAAATATTAGTTTAGGAATTTGCGCAAGTTCCTCAGACGCAAGAACAGAGAAATACTCAAATCAACTCATCAACAATAAATGTACCAAACAAAAATGTAACTCTCTCTATCAATAATTGGACCAATGTTTCGAATGTTAACTTTTACTTTTAATTGTCATTATTTTTAATAAATGCTTATCTCATATTATTATTGTGTTAATTTTTTCGCAAAGGGTACGAAAAGTAGAGTATTTTCCTAGGTGATAAAGCTGTCTTAGTCTTGGGTGACTTTAAATCCCTCGCTACACTCAGGACTCGTCTTAAATCCCTCGCTTTGCTCGTGATTTAAGTTTTTAACACCCTCGCTACGCTCGGGAGTCAACCTCGAGTCCTTCGTTACGCTCGCGATTTAAATCGTCACCCGCGACAGAAGACACTGCTTTATCCCCTTGGTTAATAATCTACTATTATTTACTAATTTCAGGTATTAGTTTTTACAGAATCCGTTTATTATGACTCCGCCTACATTGACCAACCGCCTATTATGACGTAATTACACAACGAAGTTTGGTTTTCACATAAAATTCTATAAATAATAAATAATATTTTATTACACCAAGGAAAATCAATTTTGGCAAGTTACAATAACTTACAACTATAAACATTTAGTTTTTAATTGTATTAAACCTTAATTGGAACAAGCCAATAGTAAACATCTGCACCCGAACCAGGAAACCTGTGCAGGTTCTCAGGTGCAGTGCTCTTCCTCTCACTATGAACAATAGAAGGTTTAACTAGAGAGACAAAATAATATAAACTAAAACTAACAACATATGCTAGAATCAGAACAAAACCTCGAGTTTAATTAAATGTAGTGAACCTCTCACGGTGAGTAAAATGAATATGAGTGAGTGTGTGTGGAGAGGGTGTGTATATTGTTGAGTCATAATCAAATGGAATTATTTGAATTTATTAACAGAATCTTATATTTGTTAGAGGTACCTAGCATAGTAACTATGTAACAAAGTCGGATATAATGACTTTGCTTACAGTGACATGTCACATATTATGACCCATTTTTAATAAATTTTGTCCGTTTATAGTGATCGCCATGATTCTTTGCACCTACATACCTTCGGTCATGTTCGTTGATTATCGACTACACGTTCAGCACGTGGCTGTTTTTTGTTTTTGAATCTCAGTGAGTAATTGACAGTTGAAAGTCGCGGATTTGTTTTTAGTGATATTCTATGTAAAAAAGGTGTCATCTCAACGTCGTAAAGCATTTACGATTGAGGAGAAAGGTGCACTTATTGTTTATTCACAAAAAAACTTTGTACGACGTCCGCTTAGTATGACGTGTTTGTCAATTACCTTCGACTTCTATTTCCTTTTACTGTAGAGTGCGTTTCATCCTATATTCCCTTTTTTGTTAGGTTGGTACCCTTGTATGTCAAGAAGGCGTGAAAGTGTTAGAAACATCAAATCAAAACCATTTTTCTTTCACCGAATAATTAGCACAGAATCCAAAACTTAAGTAAAATATCTGAATCAAATAATAACCTTAAATAAAACTAACCTTTTGACAGAAATCGACAACCAACCTAACAAAAATGGGAATATAGGATATAGGAAACGCACTATAGTTTAATTACTTGTTATAAGTCATAGTTACTGACATTTGACGTTAAATCAATCTCGATCTTATTGTGATCGCGTGAAGAGTAAAGGGGACAGGGCAGGTTCTGATAAGAACCCGTGGCAGTTTCTGGTCTGCTACCGGGCGCGTCCCCAGGTGGTGGATAGGGGAACGGCCTCCAGATATGGGGGTTACCAGCTTGCCGGCGCGAACCAAAACCAGAGCGGTGGGTAACCGCTCTCGAACGGTTGCGGAGGTTTATGAGGGACTACGTGTCTGTGTTTATACGGAAACGGAAACCTTTCGGATACGCTCTATGACTTTCATAGAGGCGGAAACAGGAAGAAAATACACACGAGGGTAGCGAAAGTTGCTTTGAGGCGGACGCTCGAAAACAGTGAGGACTAAGGGATAAGCGCGAGAGGCGCGCCTAGTTTCCCTTGGAAATTCACTTTTCGAGCGACAATGTGGAAACCTGAGAGGGACCACGCCTCTATGTTTCACATAGAGGCGGAAAGCAGAAGTTACTACACACGAGTCTCTTAGTGGCGGACGCTCTTTGTGAGACAATGGCCTAAGGTAACGCAAAGTGTGCGGTGAATCCGAAAGCTTATGTCTCTCTCTTTCGGAGACCTGTAAGGACTACGCGTCAATATGGAGGCGGAAAATTATGGGTAGTACGCTCTAGTGGGTCCCGAGCTCGGTCGGAAAACCTTGCTCTTTAAGTTTATGGACTCCTAGCTGGTTGGTGCGCATCCGTGCAGTGCGCTTTCTTTCGTTTGGGAGAAATCCCCTTGGCATGGCAGCAGTAGTTTCTGCATCCGGAGGTGGGCTTGTTTCGGCAAGCAACCCAGTTGAGGCTATGGAACAATGCTACAACGATGGCCATGGCCGAGACACTATGGGAAGAAGGACACGGCGAGTGGTTTTTATTGGGTAGGCCCATCGGCGGGAGAGTCCCACATAACCTTTTGTTTGCTCTCCCAGGCGACATAGGTATGAGTAACGCATTTTCCACTCGTTAAAAAAAAAGGCTCTGATAAGAACCTTTTTTAACTTTATCTGATGAAAAGATTCTTTAGTTTCTTTTTTTTTATTTATGTATTTGTTTTTATTTCTGATTATGTGTTTTGTTTTAGGTACTATTTTATTTGTGGGGCCGTCGCAAAATTTCGGTTACGGTGATTCGACGAGATTTCGATAAATCTTATAATGAATTAAAATAAAATAAAAAAACGGCCAAATGCGAGTCGAACTCGCACATGAAGGGTTCCGTCGCTCACCCAAGGTTGCCTGGAAGAAATTGCTATGTAGCAATAAGGCCGCTATTGTGTGTTCCTCTTTTTTGTAATTTTCTCTGTATGTGTTTGTTTTTGTATCGTGTGTAATATAGTTTCTTTTATTATTATTACCTAAAATGCCACTATAATTTTTCGTCTGCAAAAATAACTTTGTTTTTCATAGTGTTTCTACGAATGACAAAGTTATATTTTGGAAAATGTGCTATATTTCTAAAACTGCCAACTATATTTCGTTCAAACCAATTTTCATTGAAAGTTTTTTTAAAGATAGCTACAGCATATATATTTTTTTTATTTTTCTCTCTTATTTCAAAAGCAAATAAGGGGCGGGGGACACACACATTTTACCACTTTGTACATCTTTCAAACGCTTGACTTTCAGAAAAAATTGATTGTATGTAATTTTTAAAGACCTATCTATAGATTAGGCTACGGAACCCTAAAAAGATGAAAATAACGAAGTCGTGAACATAAAATGACAGAAAAACGAAGCTACAACATCCTCATAGCTATTACGAGTAAATTACGACTTTTGACAGGCACAATCTCATAAAACCGTGAAGTTGCGAGCTTCGAGTTGAGAACAACTTTGATTGAATTACCTATCTTTGCCTAATTTATGGAGGACGGAGAAAATTGATATCCAATTGAATGTACTTAATTCGTTTGCAAAAGAAAAAATATTTATTAGCAATGGCATCGGAAACCATTTATTATGAACTAGGGGCCTCCCGCGGTTTCCGCTTAACGTTCCCGTGGGAATATCGGGCAAAAAGTAGCCTATGCTTTAATACAGGCTACCTTATATAAGCGTGCCAAATTTCGCCCGAATCGGTTCAGTAGTTTTTGCGTGAAAGAGTAATAAACAAAAAAACAAAAATCAGACAAACTTTATATTTTAAGTAGGATGATTTATTTCAGATAAAATCTATTGTTATTCTTCTCATGCTAGCACATTCTATCTTTTTCTTTCAGTCCGAAAGAAAAACAAATGAGCTCGAATATGCTTGCTGTTAGTTTACCATGCTGATAAAAGCCTCTCTTATGTACAGTGTATTAAAATATGTAATTTAATAATTTAATAATAAACACTTTAATAATATACCATCTTTAAACCTTTTTGTTTGGTATTCTTAATTAACATTTCCGAAACAAAAATATATTTTAAACGTATTTATCCAAAAAAGTTTCCAATTTACGTAAACCTTTGAGGAGTATCCTCAAGATCCAGAAGTTTGCCGAAGTTATTTAAAGTGATTTTCGGTGTGATACGGCAGAGTGCCCAATAAATAAAACAAAAGTTTTAGAATCGGTGCAGTAAAGTAAACAATTTACAGAAAACATAAATACATAATAATATTGATGTCATTGCAGCATTGGTTATAACTAATTGAAGTATCCGAATACTATATATAACTACTAGGTACTAACTAATACTATAAATGTACCTAAAAGATTGGATATTTGGATGGATAGGTACTACGCAATAAGGGGGCCTCTTAGCTTTCATCATACCTGATGTTAAGTATTGATAAGGCTGAAGATGGAAGCGAGCCTCTCCTGGAACCCTCAATCACTGAGGAACTGGCTATTTTATCTCTAACTGCCGGAACACAACAATGCTGAAAACATTGTTGTTATGGCGTCACACTTAGCTAAGATTTTCGGCTAGCCAGACGGACTTAGAACAAGTTCTACCACCAACCAAACCGAATACAGTATGTACCCCCGCTATGAATTGAACCCGGAACCCCTGGGTCTGATACCGGTGGTTGTACCACTAGACCACAGAGGCGGTTAAAATATGCCAAAATTGCGGACTTTGCAAAAAATATGAGTTAGTGACGTTTGGGCCACTTTTCAAGTCCAAGCAATTTTGTATAGAAAACTTAATGCCCGTTTCACACTACGATAGAGTGTATTAATAAAATATCAAAATATTGAACAAAAAATACCCAAGCATCATAACCAACTAGGAGTTATTATACTTACACTAGGTGCACTTGCCGTCCCTGGTAAGCTTACATGGAGCGAAGTCTGTGGGAACAGTTATTGGTGATAATTCCTCGATGGTACGTCCTATTTTAGATTTTCTTTTTTTAAAAGCTGTGGTTGACCCACCCACGTGCACGTGCAAAATTTCAAGGTTCTTTTCCTAAGATAAATAGATTTTTTTCGATGTCTTTTTTTATTTCGGTGATTATTCCTCCGTGGTAGGTCCGATTATTAATTTTATTTTTTCTAAACTCTTCGGCTGAACACGGAGTTACATGTCAAATTTCGTGGCCATAGCTCTCATAGTGCGGGAGGAGTTCAATGACAAAGCGAAAATCCGAATCGGGGAAGAATCGAGCTTCGCTCCAATGAACAGCTGCTGCCTATAATTAAATAAAAAACGCAATAAATATAAAATCAGAATTTCTCAAAACATCTAAAATAACTCCTGGTTACTTAAGCGACCCCGATACTTTCAACTAAACATATTTTATTTCAATAAGTATTCGTATTAGTACCCCTATAAATAGCCATTAGCACAAATGAGTATTAAAGGTCTGTCGATATCTTAATATACTAGCGGCTGCTCGCGGTTTCACCCGCGTGGTTCCCGTTCCCGTGGGAATGTGTAAGAGTTCATCAAATCTGACTTGGCTTAACAACTTTTATCAGAAGACAACAGCCGCGGGACCGAGACGGTTTAACGTGCCCTCCGAAGCAGGGGAACGCTCATTTGTAATGCCACTTTACGGTCACCCATCCGACACCTGACCGGGCCGAACGTTGTTTTACAAACGTAATCGAATACGATCAGTTTGTCAACCTGACAGCGTTTCAAATATTCAAAAAATAAATAAATCATAAGGAGGAAACCCTAGGCGTCAGAAAAAATATGAGTTACGCGATAGAAAGAGACGCAACTTGTACCTATAATAGGTGAATTAAATCCAAGGTATTTAGCGCAGTGCGACGTGAATTGCACCTTAATGTGTCGTAGCAAGACTAGCTATTTGTTTGATAGGGTTTGGAGAGTGAACTTTCTGTATTGTACTATTTAGTATTCTGTGCTTTGGAAGCGATGATTGAACGAAGATTTCACAAAACTTCCGTCAAAAAAACAAGCTTACTTTAATGTCCCGGCTACCAGCACCGTCTTACCTGTGAGTCTCACCTGAGAGTTGCATGTAGCAGGAACATAAGAGATTTTTAGTACGAAATAGCATAGTAAGATTGAAACGATACTACGCTAAGAGATGTAGGTAGGCCCCCTGGGGGAAGATTGAGCAAAAACATCTAAACAATCAATCTTTCACATTATAAGTAGGATAGATAGATAACTAAAACAGACATAGAAGAAACGATGTTTCAAGCAGAGATCAAACCTAACCAGAACCACTGACATAGTCAGAATAACTATTTAGCTTGCATCATGGCTACTGATAAGTCAGAATAAAGAAATCGTATGTCAAAACCTAATCAAACCTAGCTATGCAATAATTAATCGAAACATAAAAAAAAGCTTATGACCGAACTTAACTTGGATAGGAAGGTAGGCAAATATTAGTCTTAACTTTTTGAATACAAAATACTATTATACATTGTTATACAAGCAGGGGCGTGCATTGGTTTTCCAACGTGGTAGGCACTGTAGATCTAACTAGTAACTTTGTACTTATCCTATCCTGCTACCGAATATAAGTTCGAAAGTTTGTGAGGATATTTGGATGGATGAATGTTTGTTACTCTTTCACGCAAAAACTACAGAACCGATTAAGATGAAACTTTACAGCAATGTAGCTTATACATCAGCTTACATAGGCTGCGAATTATCCCCATATTCCCACTGTAACGGGAACCACGCGGCGGGTTAATGAAACCGTGAGCGGCCGCTAGTCATAAATTATTAAATTCGTAATATTTAGTAGGAATATTATATTGCTGAAGAGTTTCATTGTTTGAGCACGTTAATCTCCGGAACTACTAGTGCGAATTGAAAAATTATTTTTGTGTTGGATAGTCCATTTATCTAGGAAGGTTATTAGGTATTTAATATCACGCTACGATTAATATAAGCAGAGCATTAATGTAAAACGTTGCAAAAACGGGAAAAAAATATTCCTTTTGGAAGCTTCCGTTGCGGAAGGTGTGTAAACGGTTAAAGTTACGTAAAAATCATGTATGACGAAATTGGTCCCCATAAAAAGGCCGCGACAGCATATGTCTATGGATTAAGGTTAACTCACTATAACCATTTTTAGGATAAAAAATTTGTTCTAAATTAATGTATTATTTGAGAAGCTGTTTTCATAAACATGATATTAATCCTTATCTAAATAAACACGTTAATCGTAACATGTATTTAATTTTCAACAAAATTGCCCTTTACATCATTTAATTCTAATGAATATCTTAGGAAATATCATAGTTTTAAAATAACGCCTAAACAAAATAATTCGCGACCAAATTTATTCGGCAGGTAGGCTTGCTTACTTTATACTGATATATTCCGGACCTATAAGCTAGAACGTTAGACGTACAAATAGCGCCCTTCTTGCCGTGGGCGGTTTATACTAGAGCAATACTTTTTCTAAATAAGTTGTATTCTTGTATGAAACGCTGCTTGCTTCGAGTAGGCAATTTGGAGACTGCCTACCGGTCGGTATTCAGTATTTAGCGTAAGGAAACTTATATTAACTAAAATAAAATAACTTTAACACTAATTGTATTTTAGGTTTTGAATGTACACAAGGCACTGCCTAATTGCCTATATGGAAAGCACGCCCCTGTATACACGTTATATGTGTAAGACCATAAATTAAATTAAAACCATCATCAGCATTAGTAATTTTTTTTTTCAATTCTGAATTGCTCTTATATTTTTAGTCTAAATCCCTAACAAATTAATGTACCTAATAAGTCACCTGTTACCAAAAGCAAAGATAGCATTATATAATATCAGAGTAACTTGGAATAATTAGTATAAAATGTTGGGTCAATATTTGAAATGAAATTTATTATTGTGCGGCCAATTAACTTGATGGTCAGATAATTTATTTGACCATCAAGTTAATTAAGGGATAAAAAAATGAAAATAAAAATACCTACCTACTTAATTTCAAAGTGATTTAAATAATAATAATATAGCATTCAATAAAACTAATGAGGTGTTTTTTACGTTATATTAAAGTGCATTTTTTTTATCTAGACTATATTTCTATACAAACGGTGTCCAGCCTGTGGCTGAAGACGATGAGAATATACCTACTTGTTAATTTACATAAAGTTCTTTGAATATGTTCTTTACATATACATACATACATAACCTTTCAGGCCCCGGATTATGAGACACAACAGACATTCCATTATTCTCTGGACTCCGGTGTCCGGTTCGGGTTTGTTGTATTTCGGGACATTGTTGTATGAGATGTCAGCGTCAAAACATTTCACATGTAAAATACAGCACATAGCGTCCATAGTAAATTTGTATGGGGAATTTGGAGCGCACTTTTAATAAAATTATATTAAATCTTTTAGACGTTAAATTGAAAATTTAAGAAGCAAAACCCGTAGATCACTTAATAGACATTAAGTAAAATTAGATTTTACAAAGTAATTATAAGGAAAAATATACTAAATCTTGTAAACGCCAACACACGTTTTTGAAGATTTTGTGCAACTTTAGAAGAGATCAATAAAAAATCTGTGCCCTATTTCGCAAACAGTGTAGATAAATAAACCGAGGTAATAACTATATTATCTTTAACTGTGTAAATAAACAATTTTCATAAATATCACGTTAACCGTAACTATATATTTTCCCTAAAAAGGTCGGCACAGTCTTAAGAGTAAAATGTATTACCGCCTCTGTGGTCTAGTGGTACAACCACCGGTATCAGACTCAGGGCTCCCGGGTTCGATTCCCAGAGGGGGTACATATTGTATTCAGTATAGTTGGTGATAGGACTTGTTGTACTTCCGCCTAGCTAGCTTACAACAAGTCCTATCACCTTATCTAAGTCTGACGATATAACAACAATGTTTTCAGCATTGTTGTGTTCCGGCAGAGAGATAAGATAGAAAGTTCCTCAGTGATTGAGGATTCCGGGAGAGGCTCGCTTCCATCTTCAGCCTTATCAATACTTAACATCAGGTATGATGAAGGCTAGGAATCACCCCGTCGTTGATAAATATAAAAAAATAACGTACACCGCATCGACGCCATAGTTGCTTGGTATTGGTTCGGAAACAAAAGCTTGTATTCTGTTATTTTCCTTTTTAAATCTTACTTAATCTTATAAATGCGGAAGTATTTCAGTTTGTTTGTTGGTCGTCCACTCTAAAACTACTGAACGGATTTGGATGAAATGGCACAGATATAGTAGATAGCCTAGATTAAAAACGTAGGATACTTTTTATCCCGATATTCTGACGGGAACGGGAACCACGCGAATGAAACTGTACGAGTATGTACGAGTATTTTGTCAACTTCAATAGATCAAACTTCAAATGTAATATGGCATTTACATCTTTTTTACAAAGAAGGTTTTTTAAAACGAGACTTTTACAAAATATTAACGTTTAAAATACGACGGCGCATTATGAAAGTTAAATATAAGAATTATGCAAATAAACACAATTTCGATCGCTCATATTTCTCAGAAGCTTTTTAATATTGAAACGAAATCTGCAAAAGTTTTGTATATTAATATTAAAATTATGTAAGTACCGTAACGAAAAATTAATAGGTAAGTGATTTTGTATGTTGACTATATTTTCTGTCGCATATTGACTGAAATTCTTAATCAATCAATCAAATTCTTTATTTGCATAAATGTGGTAAACAATAGATGACAAATTTAGGGTAGTGCAGCACATTTACAATTTCTGGCTTACAACTTTACGTACATAATAGTACAGTACGAAATAACATTAAAAAGTACGTCTAGCTCAAGATAAGGAAACAAAGTTGTGGAGAGCCTTGAGCTCATTAAAGGTATAACGTGCAATTAGTAATAATATTTAAAATGTGAAAAATCATGAATATATCTTATGTGAAATACAATAAAGTTATGTTACTTTCAGAGAATCGAATTAAACAACGTGTTTGACTTGGTATTTTGAAACAATATAAAACATTATTTTGTACTGAGTAGTTAGGTTAATTAGCTGTACATTAAAATGTCAATAAGTTCGAATTGGTTTAGTTTAGGGGTAGGCCTGCAGGTATCTGCAGGCCTACCGCCATCTTTTAGAAACCGTCATGTCGTAAGAACGTTTTGTTTTCCTTTTGTTTCAATACTGTTTAAATTACTTTATTTGACACAAGACGTCGTAGTAGGTTGATTGATAAAAATCTTGTTTGAGTGAATGATTGAGCGATGACGCCACAAAACTTCCGTCAAAAGACAAGCTTGTTTTAAGAGGTTCGCGGTACGATAGGACATATAACAACATTGCGCCGATACAAACTGACATTAAACAATATTGCGTTAAGAGATGGCGGTAGGCCCCCTGTAAAGAACTGGCAGGTTTAATGAAATTTTAGTATTATAAGTGCAAAAGTAATTTTGTATACTTTCCCAGTATGTTTCATTTTAACGCTAATACCATTAAACCAATTTTGATGAATTTTGGTACAAACATACAGCCGATCTTATCGATTGATTTTGGTGAAAGTTGGGAGCGATCCCTAAGAAGCGCGAGTTTTTTTTTTATTATATAGGCTTACTCGTGGCCTCATTCTGCATCGTTATTAAGAAGATGCCTAGAACAAGCGTATTTTTTCGAGCTTTAAATATACCAGCTTTGTTGGCACCCGGGAACACAGATACAAGCAGGGAATTCCACTGCCTGGATGTGCGCAAATAAAAGATGAGAAAAGAGCTTTTTACGCAGACGTAGGATATCAACCAGGTAGGGCTAACAGCTTGCAGTTCGTCTGGACTTGCGGTGGTAAAAAGGAACTGGCGGGACGAGCTCATGCAGCTTACTAGCACACTCTCTAGATCACCGACAATGAAGCAACTCGTCGACGATGAGGGAGACTGTGGAGCTTGATAACCAGTCTATTATCACCAACGCGGTAGCGAAATTCCACGCGGACAGACGACGCGTAGTCGCGGGCGGAATGTTTGTTCAAATTTTTGTCCGAATTCAGAAACTGGCTAACCGCTTAACGTCATTTAGGTATCTAGTATCTAAATATAATTATTTATTTTAATAAACTCTCATACCTAGAGTAGGGTGTGTGACGACTATATATATATCTAAGCAACGACGAAATTTTTGCCATTTTTAAGATCAGCGGCTCCAAGAAGTACAGTCGGACTCAAATTAAATAATTTCAAGGTGACGAAGTCGTCACAAGAAGGACATAATTGATTAATCCTCGGCAAAGTGTCACAAATCACATGCCAACAGCAGTAATGAAGTGCCAACCTTCCTCCCTAGCTCCTGACAGTTCTTTTTCAGGAAATACCCTACTTAATGGAACTGATTTTCCAGTGCAAGATATAAGATGCCAAGCTATCTAATCTATTCTTATTTACAAATAAATTAAATTGAGATGTAAGTGTGTAATGTGAAGAAACACTGATTTGATTAATGAAAGCACTGTCAAAAGCACGTCAGACTTCAGTTTGGCCTTATGGCGCTCCCAATAGCGTGTTATTAGTAGGTGTAGAGTCTGTCGTGCTGGGTTCTGTGGTATATACTACTCAAAAAATCATTCATTTTAAACCATATTGGGGGTCTGTTTGTTCTAATCCCCGAAACGGCTGGGCCAATCGCATTTTGAAGGGTCTTTTATTGTTAGATATTTGATAATTATTATTAAGAGTAACTTAGGCTACTTTTATTTTAGACCAAATAATTTATGTTCCGGCCAAAAAACAAACATCAAATCACCTGCACCGATTTTGACGCCTTCATTGGGAAATAATAAGCTAAAACATTGTCGATTTTCTTGTTTATATACTTAACTAGCTCGCTTGCACCACTGTCCACAATTTATATAATAATGTTGCGTGTTGTGATCATATTATATGATGATATATAGCCACCGAATAGCTTCGCTTCGTCATTGGAACGCACAGTTTACTATTGACTTGCAAAGCCCGTTGTGATTTGATTTCGCGGCCGACCGGAGCAAGCTCCATATAATTTATTTTCGACCGGTTTGACAGTCGCTACTTCGGAGTATTATGTCTTCGCCAAACTGGTATTGCTGAGTAATCTGTTTAGTTTTATAACAAAAGGAGTTGTGGGTTTCAAATTCAGCATTTTAAGGCTTATCTTTTTTTAATTTAGCCTTTTTAGGGTTCCGTAGTAAAACCAACATGTCACCGTCTGTTTGTCTGTCTGTCTGTCCGTCCGCGGCTTAGCTCAGAGGCCCTTACTTCTAGAGAACTGTACTTAGGCAAGAATGTGTATACTAGTTACAACAAAAAAGTGCTAGAATAAAATATTGAAAAATATTTCTTGTAAGTGCACCTTCCCTACATGTATCTTGGGGATGAACATTTTTTCTCTCATTAATCTCATAGTGTGGCATGCCGTTGGATAGACCTTTTAAAAACACTTTGGAACCAAAGGTCGCGGGTTCGATTCCCGTCTGAGAATTCACTTGTGGCCGAGTTAATTTTTTCCAATATTTTTCTATTTAAAATTTACCATAGTATAAAAATAGCATTGAAAAATGCAAAAATTACAAAATCTTAGATTATCAGGTTACCACTTTTCGATTTAGGGATCTGTTTCCGAAATATTAAGCTTTAAAATGCAAAATTTTGTTCGAATAGGGCGTCCCGCTATAATTTAAACGGTAGCTTACAGATGCGTGAAAAAATTCAGGCGAGTAGTATATTTAATGGAGTTCAAACGAAAATTATCATTGCTAGAGACTTTACAGGTTAACGAGTAATAGTCGATTAACAACAAAAAAAAGATAAATTTTGAAAAAGTTGTCATACGTACAAATTCCATTTCCATAACCATTTAAAACTATTGTAAAGGCTAACTACGGAATCCTATACTGCGGACCGACACGCACTTGGCCAACCTTTTTTAGAATAATATATTCGAGTTGTTATTAAAGTAAACACTTTAACCTGACTTTAACTTAACGTTTGTACGAATTTCTTACTAAAAATGTATAAAGATTTTAGAATTCAAATTTAGTAAGTAGGTATCTTAAATAATACTTAAGTGTAAAATATTTGATAAATATAAAACAAGAAAATATATTAGAAAAAAGCAACTTGTCTCATGTCGCCCTGACGGGATTCGAACACGCATGTGTAAGAATATTCAATTTTGAATTTAAATTTATTTGTCAATTACTGCTTATAAAGTCATTAAATTAATATTAGAATACATACTCATTAACATTCTTCTTCACCTTTCTCCTTCATTTAACCAAATTCTGTTAAAAAAATGTGATTTGATTATCTGACAAAGACGACTATTCTTAAGTTGGTTATTTCCTGTTTAGCAGATAATAAATTAATAATTATTATGTAAATTTAACATTAAATTCATTATATTATTGAAGCTTATCTATATTGGTTTATCAAAATATTAAAATCGATAATTAATAACAGTAAATTACTAAAAAGATGTTTTGGTCAGACGATTGACAAATAGTCAGGTTTCCGTTTACTTCCTGTTATTTTCCTTAATCATTTTTGTAATACAAATATTGAACATGTATTGTATCTTGTTAAATTATGTTATAAATAATGTTAATAATATTTATATTATAGATAGTACAAATAGTTTAACTAAAGTATGTTATTTTCATAAAATAATTAATTTGACTTGTTGGCGCCACTGTAGCAAATTTATTATTTTCACGGATGAGTTGTTAAAATGGCGGGAGAATCCCCCACCTCTTTTGGCTCCCTCTGAGCATGGAGGACACATTTTGTGGACAGTCTTGTGTGGTGAGTCGAGCAGAGCGGTCTAAAAGCTAAGTACTTTAATACTGTCTAATTCTACTTAAATATTGTTTTATTCTATTTTAATTTAATACTGTTTGAACTTGATTCACTTTCATTTAGAGGTCTAGCTAAGTGTTTCCATACTGTTTTATTCTACCCTAATTATTACTGTTTTATTCTCCCGTAATAGTCACTGTTTTATTCTTTTCTAATACTGTGTTATTCTCGATTAATTTTATTTGAGGTTATACTTGATGTTCTCCTTAAGGGTAAAGATTATGTTAATTAAATGTGTTGTGTTTAAAGTTGTGTTTTAAATAATCATTATAATTGAAAGAACATTTTTAAATAGTCGTTTTTATTTAATAAATTCCAGTAATTGTTGAAAGATTTCTAAGGTTTTATTTCTTTATTCCTCGTATAACAATACTTTAATTTAACTACAATTGAAGCTATTTAACATTTCCAGTAGAATTTTAATTACATATCCATTGATACATGTACTTATGGTCATAATTTCTAACATCAGAAGTGGGATCGATATTCACAAACACTTCCGTAATACGTTATTTAAATAATTTCAGGGGGATGTTACTGCATTGCAAGATCTTCACGCCGCGCCGGCCGCTATGCTGTTTCCGGAGCCCGAGGAAAAGACTACACCGCCGACGCCGACGCTTGGTCCTGCTACAAGCTACAGTGATGCTGAATGTTGGTGCTGCAAGATAGAAGCTCTCTCAAACGGATTCGGCTGGACCAGCATTACGACGGTTGAAAAGGAAGGTAAGGCCCTTAAAGGGGTCTTCTAGCTTCATTTGTATAGTTCCTACGAATCATTGGACCAGACTAAAGGCCGTTCTTAGATAAACTGACGAACAGTATTAACGATTTTTTTTTTGTGAATATGAATAAAACTTTTACCAGCTTATAGAGTTGGTTTGTGGTGGAATCACTAATGTAAATGTTCTTACGGCATCTTAATAGCAGTGTTAAAAACTATTTCCGTGTAGTCATGTGCAAAAGCTAAAAATATGATCTTTAGAGCAAAGTGGGTAGGATGCTAAATTGCGTTTTCTCCTCTTACCACCAAAGCGCAGTGTTTTGTGGGTGTAAGTTCTTGAAACAATTTTTTAACACCTGAATTGATATAAAATAACCACCAAATCACCCCACTAAATAAAAGTACATTTTAGGCTTATCGAATTATAATTATTTACACACAAACAAGTTTTTATGTACGGGTTTAATGATATAATACTCATCATTGATGTGTTATTCATATGACACGATATTATATCCTTGGATGTGAATTTTATGCTTTGATGTGTGTCGTTAATGTATATATCAATTGAAAATCTTTTAACCAGTTTTTATTACTGATATTTTTCAAAATGCTTTCACTTTAAATACCTACATAAAGAAAGCCTGGTCGAGTCATCAGAGTGACCTTGCATAATAAAGAACATAAACAATAATATTGCATTAGTGAAAGTTAACATTACAAGATGGCAAATGATTAAATTTCCATTGTAATTTACTTTTAAATAATTTAGTTTACACAGCTAAATTTCAAGAGTATTTTTATAATAAGTATTAGATTAAATTCACTAAGTGTTTACAAGCATTTAGTCTGACTGGTGATATGTATTGGATATACATATCAGTTTTGTTGAAATATATTCCGGATCCGGATATTTTGATATTTACTATAAATATCAGCTATATTTTCGAACCCTGGTTATCTTTTACTAATAATTATACATATTTATTGAAAAATTTCTACAATTAATATTTTATGATTTCTTTTGAAAAAAAAAAACATTCAAATCATAATAACAAAAGTGTCTCTGCACAATGTAACTAAAGAAAAATTCGCTTATTGATACTGAAGCTTGGTTGGTTATCGCTTTTCATTGCGTTTGTAGATTAGGTTAAGGTAGACTTTATTATTTGACGATTGTTATAAGAGATGTAACGGAAGTTTAGTTCCGAAAGTTCAGACTTCCGATTGATTTTGCACTTTAAATTCCGGTTACGATTTCGATTCCGGTCCGGTCCCAATTTCAATTCCGATACAGGTTCCGTTTCCGGTTTTGATTCCGTCTTACTAAATTATAAAAAAAAGTCCAATATCGATTTCGGTTCTCGTATAACTACTTCCGTAAGATACTTACATTCTTAATTATTTATTAAGTACGATATAGCCAGTACATATTTAAATAGAAGGGTATTGAGGAATGAAAGAGAGAGAATGAGAAACATTTATTGATATAAATACATAATAAATCATTACCATGTACCATTGGTGTTTAAAGAAGCAAACTGAAATTATTACATAATTATAGATATGAGAAACAAAGAAATTGAAATTATTTATTAAGAAAATTTTACAATAATCAAATTTTACTTAAGTACTGCTGGTCGGTCACCGCCCTGATACCCTTCTGAAATTCATGTGCAGCAGGTGATAGGATTGGTATGTCAAGGCCGGAGGCTATTATGATATGAGGTACTGCTGGTCGGTCACTGCCCTGATGCCTTTCTGAAATTCATGTGCAGCAGGTGATAGGACTGGTATGTCAAGGCCAGAGACCATTTATGACGAATTATGACTATGACTATGACTATGATGTGAGAAAAATATGATTATTGTTGTCCTTCGAGAGCGAAGTACAGGTCAGTCTGGCCGTGATAGATTATTGCAGATATTTCAGTTTGTTTATTACACTATCAAGCATCTTATTCTCTAATTTTCAAAACTAAAAACGCACCAGAAGTTAATTAGTAATTTAATAACATTGTAAAAATTAGTAATTTAATAAAATTTAGAAATATTACGACTGTGGGTAACGTTGTGGCCGTTAAGCTAGACACAATGTCAGACTGGCCGAGCCATTTACAGAAAATAAAAATATATAAATAAGAACAATGATTTTTCTCTATTTATATATTTTTTTTGTCCTTAGAATTAACTTAATATATTATGTACCTACACGAATAAGGTAGGTAAACGATTGTTTTAAGTAGATTCTGTACAAAATGTCGTTTTAAAGGCAGAAAAAGATTTGGCTTTAACGATTAAGCGTTAGCGAATATCATAAGTTGCAAAGACAGATTTGATAAAGAGACGAATTTAGTAGTAAAGAATTATAACCCCAATAAAACATTGCCACAACTCCACAATAACCGCTTTGCTCTTGAAAGGTATATGTTATTTAAGAAAAATAGTTATTGATAAACAATAATTACGTGTTTGAGTTGGGGAATGGGAAGAATAAAACACTGCTGCTAAATATGCTATTAAAAATTAATAAAACTAGCTTACTTTTACTTATTAAGTATGTATTTTGTACAATGTGCTTTTTTTTTCCATGATGTTCAAAAGGTCATTCAGATAGGCCAGCAGTAGTTCAGCAGTGTGTGAATGTGATCATATAATGTCTGTATGATTATAGCAAAATCCATATGTAATTAGATTAGTTAATTTCTTGATTCGTGTCGGGAAC
The DNA here is from genome assembly GCA_910589605.1 of Chrysoteuchia culmella. Lineage (NCBI taxonomy): Eukaryota > Metazoa > Arthropoda > Insecta > Lepidoptera > Crambidae > Chrysoteuchia > Chrysoteuchia culmella. The sequence goes on from OU342652.1 coordinate 14,086,146, forward strand.
ATGTCTATTCAATAAAATATGTAAATTTATAAAAGTACTTGAAATAATATTTATTTTGAACACACAATTTTTAGCTTCCAGATTACGACGAAATAAGCTTTGGTTGATAATGACGTCTTTAAATCTTGTAAATGTTTTGGAGGTATATCAAAGGTTCCTATTTGTATTGGGCGATTGTGTCATAGATAACCGTGTTAGAATAGAAAATAGCTGGTCGATAGTGTGTTTGGTGTCGGCTTGGTCTTCACGGGCAGCGGTGATGGAGCCGTACATGGCGAGGCACACTATTCATAGGGAATCCACTGTCACTGTGAGCTTGGTGTCCTCTTGGTCTTCACCGACAGTGGGTGATGGAGTGGACATGTCGAGGCACACAGTGGAAAATCCACTGTTACCGTTAGCTTGGTGTCCTCTTGGTCTTCACCGACAGTGGGTGATGGAGTGGGCATGGCGAGGCAAACGGTAGAATCTCTCACGTGAATATGACCCAGTTGGACTTTAGTAGTAATAAGCTTTTGATATTAATAAAGTACTTCGAGAACGAAGTACTTGTCAGTATGGCCGTGTAAGAATATTCAATTTTGAATTTAAATTTATTTGTCAATTACTGCTTATAAAGTCATTAAATTAATATTAGAATACATACTCATTAACATTCTTCTTCACCTTTCTCCTTCATTTAACCAAATTCTGTTAAAAAAATGTGATTTGATTATCTGACAAAGACGACTATTCTTAAGTTGGTTATTTCCTGTTTAGCAGATAATAAATTAATAATTATTATGTAAATTTAACATTAAATTCATTATATTATTGAAGCTTATCTATATTGGTTTATCAAAATATTAAAATCGATAATTAATAACAGTAAATAACTAAAAAGATGTTTTGGTCAGACGATTGACAAATAGTCAGGTTTCCGTTTACTTCCTGTTATTTTCCTTAATCATTTTTGTAATACAAATATTGAACATGTATTGTATCTTGTTAAATTATGTTATAAATAATGTTAATAATATTTATATTATAGATAGTACAAATAGTTTAACTAAAGTATGTTATTTTCATAAAATAATTAATTTGACTTGTTGGCGCCACTGTAGCAAATTTATTATTTTCACGGATGAGTTGTTAAAATGGCGGGAGAATCCCCCACCTCTTTTGGCTCCCTCTGAGCATGGAGGACACATTTTGTGGACAGTCTTGTGTGGTGAGTCGAGCAGAGCGGTCTAAAAGCTAAGTACTTTAATACTGTCTAATTCTACTTAAATATTGTTTTATTCTATTTTAATTTAATACTGTTTGAACTTGATTCACTTTCATTTAGAGGTCTAGCTAAGTGTTTCCATACTGTTTTATTCTACCCTAATTATTACTGTTTTATTCTCCCGTAATAGTCACTGTTTTATTATTTTCTAATACTGTGTTATTCTCGATTAATTTTATTTGAGGTTATACTTGATGTTCTCCTTAAGGGTAAAGATTATGTTAATTAAATGTGTTGTGTTTAAAGTTGTGTTTTAAATAATCATTATAATTGAAAGAACATTTTTAAATAGTCGTTTTTATTTAATAAATTCCAGTAATTGTTGAAAGATTTCTAAGGTTTTATTTCTTTATTCCTCGTATAACAATACTTTAATTTAACTACAATTGAAGCTATTTAACATTTCCAGTAGAATTTTAATTACATATCCATTGATACATGTACTTATGGTCATAATTTCTAACACATGCTTGGGAGTGCGGCCCAATGCACTAACCAATTATGCTACAGAGACCTATTAAGACACGTTGAATTTTTCTAGTATATTCACCTTTCTACGGTGTTGGACACACACCGAATTTTTCTAGTATATTTACAGAAAGGTGAATATAGTATCAAGACTACACACATCTACATTTTTATTTGATGATTTGCCATGTTTTATTGATAAGCAAGATAAGAGACACGAGAAAGCATGAAAATGAAATAGATAGCTATTACATTATATTTGAATGAGTGCCCAACATCACATAATTCCAATTTCAAATGTTTTCTTGGTGCTAAGGACCCCGATACATATAGCCATGTTTTTTTCATAGGAGTAAAGTCTCGTTGAAGTGACAATTTTATAGTTAAAAACTCCTTGGACCAGGAAGTTATGCCTTGAACAACCTTGTTTTTCTTCGAAACTATTTCTGATAGAAGTTTTTGTTGGCATTTTGGCGTTCCAAATTTAAATGTTATCCTAATTACCCAAGGAAAGTTCCATAGGTACAACATTAGCTCCCTCCGGGCAATAAGACTAATAGCTTACTTTTCTATTGAGAATATTTTATGATTTTTGAATTTTTGCATTTTTCAATACTATTTTTATACTTATGATAAATTATAAAAAGAAAAATATTGGAAAAAATTAACTCGGCCACAAGTGAATTCTCAGATGGGAATCGAACCCATGATCATTGGAAATCCGGTCCAATGCTCTAACCGCTGAGCTACCGAGACTTGCGAACCACCGTAGAAATTCTCCAATACTTTTATATTTTTTAATACGCTGTAGGCCAGCGTTGTCACATCAATGCTAGGAATTCGAAAGAAGCATATTTTCAGGTGTTTAACGATCGATTAAGATGCAACAGCCAATAATTCATGATTTTAAAATTTTTGCATTTTTCAATGCTATTTTTATACTTAAATATTGAGAATACTTGATATTTAATACGTGCTACAGATACAGGTGGTGTCTAAAATACTTAAACCATGCTAATTATGTATGCAATGTTACAAGGGGGCGAATTTCAAGGGCAACATTTTGTATGTACAGTCAACAGCACAGGCTTCCAGCTTAAACGGTTTCCAACTTAAGGTTAAACTTTGAAGCCTGACCTACTGCCGTGTGCACATTTAATTATTTTTGTCATTTTATATGATCCAAGACTTATTACAAGTTTATCAATATGTTTTACTGTTTCACTAATAAATGACACGTTTTCAGAAAACAGTTATTTGATTGTCCTTTATTTATTTTGGCTTCAGAATCATAACGTCACAAGGAACTTTTCCATAATAAAACAGGCTATTTATGTGAAAAACTCTGTACCTCAAATAAGAGGCCCATAATAAAAATTTATAGGCAATTTGGGAAGAGAAATACAGCCTACTTACTCCGTGGTCTTTGTGTATTGTTAATGAAAGAATTTCTTTGGCGTCCGAGCATAGCGGAAAAGAAAACATTTTTGAGGGCAACACCTGTTCATTGTAGTTGGACGGTTGTTTGTATTTATTTAACGCTTATTCAAGTTGTTTGTTTGAGCTTATGTTTTATATAAAACTTGTGTATTAATAGCAGAATAGAGCTATTTCTATCTCTAAAGAAGGTGAAATCCAAAATGTAAATTAAAAGGTATTTTAGAAGAGCAGAGGGGTTATTGTGTTATCCTTCTATCTATCACGGTCACTTAATAGTGTATTAAATGTGAAATTTTATCATTGTTACAAACACCATTTTATATCGTACTAATATTATAAATGCGAATGTTTATGAGGATGTTTCGATGTTTGTTACTCTTTCACGCAAAAACTACTTAACCGATTTGGATGAAATTTGGCGCACGGAGAGAAGATAGACTGGATTAAAACATAGGCTACTTTTTATCCCGATATTCCCACGGGAACGAGAACCACGCGGGTGACACCGCGGGCGGCCGCTAGTTTGCTAATAACTTCTATGCTATTTTGTTGGACTTACCACTAACAAAAAAGTTTTGTATAGAAGCAACCTAGAAATAGCATAGTCAGCTGTTTTATACATTTTATTACAGTTCAAAAAACATTGTATGAATCTTCTGTTTTTGCACTTTCATGTAAATATTTGTTCAAAATGATGAGCTTGATTATGATTCATAAAATCTACGAGGCCTTCAAATAGTCTTGAGGTTTTTAGAATATATAAAAAACCCATGAATTTATGTAGGTAATATCAAATAGGCTGGCATTCATAACGTAATTTTCATAATCGATAAAAATACTATTTATTTACACAATATGTTCTAATAACGCCTAATCCTACACGGATGAAATTCTGTATACTTACGCCATAAAAACCTATTGTTATTGGTAATTATGACATTAAAGGTGTGTTTCCTTCGGCAAAAGTGTGTCGTCTAGGCCTCTGCTTTGGAATGCATGCGTATGACCGCTTTAAGCTAATGTAGTCACGTTGGGAACCACAGCATACGTGAACACAGAACGGCATCTTCGAAAAAATAATATTCAAATCCATTCATAAAAGTAATTCGTGGTTTGAACTTTTTTGTATGGAGGCCAACATCGTCCAATGAGAATTAAAAATCCCCATTAAAAAAAAAACAAAATGGCGTCGCACGATACGTGCGAACCGGGGACGAGGCCAAAATGTTCAAACCGTCCGGAGTCCGATCCAATGCACTACCTACCTAATTATACTATCTAGACTTAGGTATGAGGACCCGTCGAAATTATCTAGTATAATCGCCTTTCTACGCTGTTGGCCAGCGTCGTTCCATCTATGAGAGAAAATATCCTCGCATTTGAAAGAAACCTATAAACGAATGTTTGATTTTCGATTAAGATGCAATAGCCATCGAATTTTAATTCATAAATGACCAAGTACTAAGGTAACTGTAATGTAGGTACCTGTATAAATAATGGTAAGATGTTGTCAAGCGCCGATCGCGACGCCAGTCCGCAATATACGTCTAAACTGAGTGCCCGTGTTTTATTAAGCACCTACTTGCGACTACCTAGTAGCAACACAACAGTGGCGACGAGGATTAATTTCGCTGATTACGCGTGTGTAATAGAACAATAATAAATATGTCTATTGGGAAGTTGAGCGAATTCGATGTGAAAACGGGACAGTGGTCATCGTACGTAGATAGATTAGACATGTACTTTGTTGTAAATAAAGTGGCGGAGGAGTTTAAGTTGCCGACTTTAATTGCTACAATCGGAGATGAAGCGTACGAGTTACTCGTCAACCTGTCGAGTCCAAAGAAACCCTCGGAGTTACGGTACAATGAAGCTGTCAGTTTGATGCGTCAGCACCTTCAACCGACGCCATCTTCACTAGCGGAACGATATCGTTTTCGTAAGAAAAGACAAGGAACAGACGAGGCCATAGCGACCTATGTTACGGAGCTAAAAAGATTAGCTCGTCACTGTAAATTTGCAGCAAATTTGAACGAAAACTTGCGTGACCAATTTATATGCGGACTCAAGAGTGACGTCATCAGGCAACGGCTGTTTGCGGAGGATGACGCAATAACATTTTCACAAGCAGTGAAATTAGCAAGCGCTTTGGAGGCGGCAGAAAGGGACGCAGCGGTAGTGGATGGTGCATCCTCATCTTATTCTAAGGCGGAGGCTTTGCATACGGTCATGCCGGATATGGGGGACAGCTGTGCGAGTCACAGCACGAGCGGTGGCAGCATGGGGCCGCGCGGGTGCCGCCGCGTGCCTAGCGGTGGCAGCTCGGGCGCGGGCGGCGGCGGGACAGCCGTGAGCCGCGACCTGCGCGGCTTCCACATCGGGTCGCGGCCACAACTGCACAGCTTGCGGGGCCACTAACCACAGTGTGGCAAGCTGTCGCTACAAGGAGTTCGTGTGCAGCAAATGCCAGCATACGGGGCATTTACGTCGGGTGTGTCCGACGAATAATGAAAAGTGGTCGCGAGGAATATCGACTTATCATCGTAGTCAGCGGAAAGAGAATATGTATTCCGTGGAGGCCGATAGCGAGTCGGACATGGAAGACATCGGGGAAAGTTTGAACCTAATTGGACTCAATAATTATAAGCCAGTAAGTTTACCAATTATTGTAGATGATACCGTATTAAATATGGAGATAGATACAGGAACTGCGATTTCATGTATAAATAATTGCACGTACAAACGTAATTTTTCACATTTGTATTTACAGAGGGACGACACAATTTTAAAATTTTATGACGGTACCAAAATAAAACCTTTAGGTATAATTCGGCCACGGGTTCGATTCCGGGGGCAGGAAAAGCAGCTGGAATTATTTGTAATAAAAAACGGTACTACGTCTTTGATAGGTAGACAATGGCTAGCCGAGCTACATATAAAAATACCTGTATTTTCATGTAGTAATAGTGTCAGTAATATGAATTGTGTACAAATTAATGAAGGAATTGTAAATATTCTCGACAGACATAAGGAGTTATTCAGCGGCGGACTGGGTCGGTACAAGGGCGGCAAGGCTACGCTGCGCGTGCGGCCGGGGGCGACGCCGGTGTTCCAGCGCGCGCGGCCCGTGCCGTACGCGCTGCGCGAGCGCATCGACGCGGAGCTTGACGCCATGCTGCGCGACGGCGTCATCGAGCCCATTGACTGCTCCGCCTGGGCCTCGCCTTTAGTGCCGGTTACTAAAGCAGATGGTACGTTACGAATTTGTGCGGATTATAAGGCGACTCTGAATCCAACCTTGCTGATCGATCGATATCCACTTCCTAGGATTGAAGATGTACTAGTAGGCCTCAACGGGGCACAGTTTTTTTAGCAAAATTGACCTTTCTCGCGCTTATAATCAGGTAGAATTAGATGATTCAAAAAAATACACAGTAATTAATACGCATCGAGGCCTGTTTCAGTATAATAGGTTAGTCTACGGCCTGGCGTCAAGTGTAGGTATTTTCCAACGCATAATGACTAATTTATTAGGAAATATACCGAATGTGCAAGTATTCCTTGATGACGTCATTATAGGCGGGAAAAATAAAAACGAGCATTTAGTTGCAGTCGAACAAGTGTTACAGCGTCTATCTGAGAGTGGGTTGAAGCTAAAGAAAGAAAAATGCGTTTTCTTAGCGGACGAAGTTACTTATTTAGGCTATGTGGTTTCGAAAGAAGGGGTTAAAGCGGACAAGTCCAAGATTAAAGCTATAAGTAAATTACCTGCTCCTAGTAATATTAGCGAATTGCGCTCTTTTATAGGTATGGTAAATTTTTTTTCTAAGTTTATCAGAAATTTTAGTACTATGTTGGGGCCCTTATACAGGTTATTGCAAAAAGGCGTAGACTGGAACTGGGATGAAAAATGCGAAGGTGCGTTTACGCAGATAAAACAAGTTTTAATAAGTGCTGAAGTGTTAGCGCACTACGATCCCAGCAAACCTCTAATCGTGACGTGCGACGCGAGCCCGCGGGGCGTGGGGGGCGTGCTGGCGCAGCCGGGCCCGAGCGGCGAGCGCCCGATAGCGTATGCGTCACGCTCGCTCACCACCGCGGAACAAAACTACTCGCAGATACATCGCGAAGCACTTGCAATTATATTTTGTATACGAAAATTTCATCAGTATATTTACGGTAGAAAGTTCATTTTGCGCACTGATCACAAACCTTTAGTTTCAATGTTAGGGCCGCAAACGGGGATACCTACAATGACAGCTAGTAGAATGCAGCGATGGGCAGTGATATTATCGGCATACAATTACGACATAGAATACATTCGTACCAATGAAAATTGCGCTGACGGCTTATCACGTCTGCCAGGAAATAATAGCGTTAAGGGTGTTAAAGAAGAATCTATTCCGGAGCAAACGTACCTACACTTTGCACAAGACGGGTTGTTACTGGATTATAACGCAATTAAAAAACAGACGGCAAGGGATCCTCTATTAAGTAGAATTTTAAACTACCTACGAGACGGTTGGCCAGATAAATGCGAAATCACAAACTTACAACCGTATTTTAATAGAAAATCGGAACTGTACGAGGAGTTAGGCTGTGTCATGTGGGGTCACAGAGTAGTAATACCGGAAAAATGCCAAGATAGGATTGTAAAAATAATTCATGAGCCACATATGGGCATCGTAAAGTCCAAGGCGTTGGCGCGCAGCTACGTATGGTGGGCGGGCATCGACGAGGCGGTGGAGCGCGAGTGCCGCGCGTGCACTGTGTGCGCCGCGTTCGCGGACGACCCCCCGCGTGCCGCCCCCCGCCCGTGGCCCTGGCCCGCCAGGCCGTGGTCCCGGCTACATCTGGACTTTATGGGGCCTATATGTGGGAAAACTTATTTCGTAGTGGTGGACGCGACCTCCAAGTGGCTTGAGGTATTTCAAGTAGCCAGTACAGCAGCGAGTTATACGATGGCTAGGTTACGCGAGCTATGGAGTAGGTGGGGTGTCCCTAGGCAAATAGTAACCGATAATGGACCGCCGTTCACTAGTAGTGAATTCGCGGAATTCGTACAAACTGACGGTATCCAACACATATTCACAGCTCCATATCATCCGGCATCTAATGGAGCCGCAGAAAATGCTGTTAAGACTTTAAAAAGGGTTATTAAAAAAGCTTATGTAGAAAATAAAAATGTAGAACTGGCTTTGAATACATTTTTGCTATACTATAGGAACACGGAACATTGCACTACAGGAGTATGCCCGTCAGTCGCACTTATAGGGAGACGGTTGAGGACCAAGTTAGATGTACTGAAACCGGATATGGAGGTTAGGGTACTGAAAGCGCAACAAGGGCAAGTTCAAAGTGCGGGAGGGACGGAACGCAGGGTGAGAATAGGAGAGGACGTTTGGTACCGACAGTATCTAAAGGGAGAGAAATGGTTGCCCGGTACTGTAGTCGACTCGGCAGGACCAAGCAACTATAAGGTATTAGACAATAACGGTAAACCGGTGCATAAACACATCGATCAGCTTAGGCGTAGGACGAGGAGTTCGCTGGTAATCCCCACAGAGTTGTCACGTTCGCCGGAGCCTTCAGCTCCTGATACACTATCACCATCGTCCTTTGAGGGCCAATCGGAGCGGCCGGAGGTCACGGAGGCATCGTCGTCGCCGGCACAGGACCCGGGGTCGCCACCGGTTCGGGCAGACCGGGACCCACTGGCGGAAGAGTTCTCGACACCACCGTCCATGCCTGTACCGCCCCAGTCTCGCCCCATTAGGAAATGTAGGTTAAGGAAAGATGATATTAGTTATAAGATTTAAATACCTAAGCTGTAATTAATATCAAGTATGGTTGGCTTGTTGTGATGATTATGTTTTGTGTTATCGTGTTAGGCTTATTTTATTATGTTAATTGTTATGTTAATTGAGTTATGTGTTATGTTTATAATTAGTGGTGGAGGGATGTAATGTAGGTACCTGTATAAATAATGGTAAGATGTTGTCAAGCGCCGATCGCGACGCCAGTCCGCAATATACGTCTAAACTGAGTGCCCGTGTTTTATTAAGCACCTACTTGCGACTACCTAGTAGCAACACAACAGTAACTACATTAAAAAATCATACAACCGAATTGCCAGCCTTCTCCTTTTATTTAAGCCGGTTAAAAGTAAGCTTGTGGCTCTCCGAGAAAAAACCTTGACATTATACAGGCTGGAAAAAATCTATGGGCCCTGGAGGGGAACGACCTTAAATCCTTTTACTAAAAGGAAAATTTTCCTTTATTATTTAAAAGAAACAACTGCATTGAAACATTTTTAAAAAGCTGTTTTCGAAAAAAACAACAACAAATGAACTCTTTAACGCGGGAAAAATATTGTTGTTCGTTGTTCGTCTGATTTCGAAAAGTAGTTATAATTTCCGCGCATTATTTGAGAAAATTACTATACAAGCCTTGGCCTGTTGGCCACAACTAGGCATTGATGGACTTACGTATGTGTACCCCTCCAGGGCCCATAGATTTTGTGAACACATAATGGCAACTCGGCGTGAGCAACTTCTAAATTATAAATTACTCAAAATTATAAACCTTCATAAAGTGGTTTTAGAAATGTTTTATTGTGGAAATTGCAAACTGTGTTGACTGGTACAATCATGTGCAATGAGATAGCTAAACACTAAGCCCTTGTGACATTACAATATTGAATGACATTTGCGGACAGAGTGAGCTTTGTTTACGTGTGCGTCAATGCGATAAGGTTGTAAGGTGTATACTTACACGTCATTGCACGCGACTGTACGCAATAATAAATAACCCAATGAGCCTAAAGAAAGCCTTCTCTTGTCCGCATTAATTGAGTAGAAAATTATTAGAGAAATACATTGATCGGTGCGGGAGCGCCAAAATTATTTCAAAGTAATCAAACAAGCAAAGCAATTAAATAAAACGGAACCCGTGACTATGGCAAAGGTACCGAAACGTCGGGAAAACCAAGAAACCCTTTCTTATATACAACGGGGAGAATCTTAGCCTTCAAGTTTTTCAGAAGTTTACAAAACTAATAGTGTTGATGAGGGTTTTCAGTGTTTTCATGAGACATATAAATTATTTTATGATTTGTGCTTCCCTATAATTAAGGTAAAAGTACAGAATGAGGGTCAGAAAGAAAGTTGGTTAACTAACCGTATTTTAATAGAAAATCGGAACTGTACGAGGAGTTAGGCTGTGTCATGTGGGGTCACAGAGTAGTAATACCGGAAAAATGCCAAGATAGGATTGTAAAAATAATTCATGAGCCACATATGGGCATCGTAAAGTCCAAGGCGTTGGCGCGCAGCTACGTATGGTGGGCGGGCATCGACGAGGCGGTGGAGCGCGAGTGCCGCGCGTGCACTGTGTGCGCCGCGTTCGCGGACGACCCCCCGCGTGCCGCCCCCCGCCCGTGGCCCTGGCCCGCCAGGCCGTGGTCCCGGCTACATCTGGACTTTATGGGGCCTATATGTGGGAAAACTTATTTCGTAGTGGTGGACGCGACCTCCAAGTGGCTTGAGGTATTTCAAGTAGCCAGTACAGCAGCGAGTTATACGATGGCTAGGTTACGCGAGCTATGGAGTAGGTGGGGTGTCCCTAGGCAAATAGTAACCGATAATGGACCGCCGTTCACTAGTAGTGAATTCGCGGAATTCGTACAAACTGACGGTATCCAACACATATTCACAGCTCCATATCATCCGGCATCTAATGGAGCCGCAGAAAATGCTGTTAAGACTTTAAAAAGGGTTATTAAAAAAGCTTATGTAGAAAATAAAAATGTAGAACTGGCTTTGAATACATTTTTGCTATACTATAGGAACACGGAACATTGCACTACAGGAGTATGCCCGTCAGTCGCACTTATAGGGAGACGGTTGAGGACCAAGTTAGATGTACTGAAACCGGATATGGAGGTTAGGGTACTGAAAGCGCAACAAGGGCAAGTTCAAAGTGCGGGAGGGACGGAACGCAGGGTGAGAATAGGAGAGGACGTTTGGTACCGACAGTATCTAAAGGGAGAGAAATGGTTGCCCGGTACTGTAGTCGACTCGGCAGGACCAAGCAACTATAAGGTATTAGACAATAACGGTAAACCGGTGCATAAACACATCGATCAGCTTAGGCGTAGGACGAGGAGTTCGCTGGTAATCCCCACAGAGTTGTCACGTTCGCCGGAGCCTTCAGCTCCTGATACACTATCACCATCGTCCTTTGAGGGCCAATCGGAGCGGCCGGAGGTCACGGAGGCATCGTCGTCGCCGGCACAGGACCCGGGGTCGCCACCGGTTCGGGCAGACCGGGACCCACTGGCGGAAGAGTTCTCGACACCACCGTCCATGCCTGTACCGCCCCAGTCTCGCCCCATTAGGAAATGTAGGTTAAGGAAAGATGATATTAGTTATAAGATTTAAATACCTAAGCTGTAATTAATATCAAGTATGGTTGGCTTGTTGTGATGATTATGTTTTGTGTTATCGTGTTAGGCTTATTTTATTATGTTAATTGTTATGTTAATTGAGTTATGTGTTATGTTTATAATTAGTGGTGGAGGGATGTAATGTAGGTACCTGTATAAATAATGGTAAGATGTTGTCAAGCGCCGATCGCGACGCCAGTCCGCAATATACGTCTAAACTGAGTGCCCGTGTTTTATTAAGCACCTACTTGCGACTACCTAGTAGCAACACAACAGTAACTACATTAAAAAATCATACAACCGAATTGCCAGCCTTCTCCTTTTATTTAAGCCGGTTAAAAGTAAGCTTGTGGCTCTCCGAGAAAAAACCTTGACATTATACAGGCTGGAAAAAATCTATGGGCCCTGGAGGGGAACGACCTTAAATCCTTTTACTAAAAGGAAAATTTTCCTTTATTATTTAAAAGAAACAACTGCATTGAAACATTTTTAAAAAGCTGTTTTCGAAAAAAACAACAACAAATGAACTCTTTAACGCGGGAAAAATATTGTTGTTCGTTGTTCGTCTGATTTCGAAAAGTAGTTATAATTTCCGCGCATTATTTGAGAAAATTACTATACAAGCCTTGGCCTGTTGGCCACAACTAGGCATTGATGGACTTACGTATGTGTACCCCTCCAGGGCCCATAGATTTTGTGAACACATAATGGCAACTCGGCGTGAGCAACTTCTAAATTATAAATTACTCAAAATTATAAACCTTCATAAAGTGGTTTTAGAAATGTTTTATTGTGGAAATTGCAAACTGTGTTGACTGGTACAATCATGTGCAATGAGATAGCTAAACACTAAGCCCTTGTGACATTACAATATTGAATGACATTTGCGGACAGAGTGAGCTTTGTTTACGTGTGCGTCAATGCGATAAGGTTGTAAGGTGTATACTTACACGTCATTGCACGCGACTGTACGCAATAATAAATAACCCAATGAGCCTAAAGAAAGCCTTCTCTTGTCCGCATTAATTGAGTAGAAAATTATTAGAGAAATACATTGATCGGTGCGGGAGCGCCAAAATTATTTCAAAGTAATCAAACAAGCAAAGCAATTAAATAAAACGGAACCCGTGACTATGGCAAAGGTACCGAAACGTCGGGAAAACCAAGAAACCCTTTCTTATATACAACGGGGAGAATCTTAGCCTTCAAGTTTTTCAGAAGTTTACAAAACTAATAGTGTTGATGAGGGTTTTCAGTGTTTTCATGAGATATATAAATTATTTTATGATTTGTGCTTCCCTATAATTAAGGTAAAAGTACAGAATGAGGGTCAGAAAGAAAGTTGGTTAACTAAGGGAATTAAAAAATCCAACAATAAAAAAAGAAAACTCTACATAAAATACAATCACAAAAAAGCTAACAAAGAACTTAACAAGGCAACATACAAAAATTACTCAAATATATTAAAAAAATGCATCAACAAATCTCAGAAAATACAAAACAGCAAGTACATACGTTGTCATATAAACAAATGCAAAGCGACTTGGAATGTTATTAATGAATAAAATAATGATAAACCTTTATCACACAACATTGACATAATAAATTTTAATAATTTGACAAACTCGGATCCTAAACAAATTGCTGACATTTTTAATTACTTTTTTATAAATATGACAAAAAACACATAACCAAAAAAAACTGGGATTAGACATCAAGTACAGGAAAATCCAAGCTCTATTTTTCTGTACCCCACAGACGAACATGAAGTTTATAAGTTGATACTTAATGCCATTGAATAATAAAAAATCAGTGGGGCTTGATGACATTAATACAGCTTCTTTAAAAGCACTTGCAAAAAATATAAGTAAACCATTAAGCTACCTAATCAATTTATCATTTGAGACAGGGACTTTTCCGACTGCACTGAAACTATCGATTGTCATACCTTTATTTAAGAAGGGAAATACAAAAGACATTAATAACTTTAGACCTGTAACACATATCAATATTTTCTAAAATTTTTGAAAAGGCGGTATCTATACGTTTTAATGATTTTTTAAAGAAACATGCTATACTTCATGAACATCAATTTGGCTTTCGAAAAGGAAAATCGACTACATTAGCTTGTTTTAACTTAATGAAAGTTGTTACTGAAAGCCTAAATGAAAAGACTCCTGTTGTAGCTGTGTTCATAGATATGAGCAAAGCTTTTGATTTTGTTGATCATTCTATACTGTTACATAAATTAGATAAGTATGGTGTAAGAGGGGTAGCAAATAATTGGATAAAAAGCTATCTCGAAAATAGGACGCAATGTGTAGAAGTTTCTAAAATAACAGAACACCTAAAAATACCAATAAAAGAAAACTTAAGGTCATCATATAAAATTAATGGGTGTGGAGTGCCACAAGGCAGTATCCTCGGCCCACTTTTATTTTTAGCTTACATAAATGACATTGCCAATGCTACACCCGAAAAATGCTTTTTATTCGCTGACGATACAACACTTATTATTACAAACAAAAATAAAGTTACATAAATAAAATTGAACATAACTTGCAATAATGAACCAATTTGTGACGTAGAAATAGTTAACTTTTTATGCATTACAATCGACAGGCACTGTAATTGGAAAGCACATATTGACAAAGTATGCTCTAAATTAAACAGATTCACTTTTGCGCTTAGGCGCTTAAGACAGACAGTATCAATAGAAGCAGCTATTAGTGCATATCATGGTTATGTCTCATTAGTACTGAACTACGGATTAATGTTGTGGGGTAACTCAGTAGACGTATTACTAGCTTTTAGATTACAAAAAAGTGTATCAGGGCCATATGTAACGCTTGGAGCACTGATAGCTGTAAGCCGCTATTCAAGCACTTGAAAATACTACCTTTAGCGTGTATGTATATAAGAACAATATGCATATTTGTAAGGCAAAACATAGATTATTTCCCCATACATTCGGATGTGTTAGTACGACAAACTAGACATATCGAAAGACTGCATTTGCCAAAATGTAAGCTACGAATGTTCAAGAAAAATGTATATGCTCAAGCAATTATTATTTTCAATAAATTACCTGACGAAATAAAGAATTTGCCATTCCGGTTGTTTTATAAAAACATAACAGAGCATTGTTTCTATACAATTAATGAATATTTAGAAAGGAAATAATGCCGTATTATATTATAAAATAAACGCACTTAATTTACATTAATAATAATAATTATGTACCAGTCTACAAATTTAATTCATGTATTATTTAGTTTTTTGTGACATGTAAACTTTAATTTTTATATTTGAAATTTTTGTACCTAATGATGACATTTGACATTTAAATAATTTTGTTATTTCTCTATTAGTAATCAATTGTATTTTTATGTATGTACTAATTCCTACGCTATTTTAATGGCAGAAAATGTTTGCACTTTATTAATTGTACCATCTTATATAATACCATTTTCTTAGGAATAAATGATTCTGATTCTGATTCTGATTCATCATACCTGATGTTAAGTATTGATAAGATGGTAGCGAGCCTCTCCCGGAATCCTCAATCACTAAGAACTGGCAATCTTATCTGTGACTGTCGGAACACAATAATGGTGAAAACATTGTTTTTATGGCGTCAGACTTAGATAAGATGGTGGTAGTTAGACAGACGGACTTAGAACAAGTCCTACCACCAAACAAACCGAATTCAATATGTACCCCCGCTGGGAATCGAACCCGGGACCCGTGGGTCTGATACCGGTGGTTGTACCACTAGACCACAGAGACTGTTAAAAAAACACGGATAATTCGATCTTAATTCGTAAAATATAGTACGCCTAAACACAACGTAAAAGTTGTTTTATTTCAATGAACAGTGCTCGCAAAACTTAAGATGCACGTAAAGCAATCTGAAGCTATGCTTCTAGAATACTATAGATTAGATATAGATTCTAGAATACTGTAGATATTAGAATACTGGCCTAACAAACTTTGTTTATCTCTAACCCGTTTACTAATAAACTTGGTTTTTAACCCAAGTTTATTAGTAAAGGGGTAAGAGTAGAGCTAGTTTACTCATTTATGTTTTCTTATTTGCTCGAGTTTTAAACGTCTTTCGAATGACAGTGGCAAACACGTAGCAGCTTTTCCAAGCTACGCCTATAAGGGGGAGCGGCCATAGATTTTCAAATATGTAAAAAAAACTTGCATAGACATACTCGAGTGCGTCAGATATTGATAGTCAGTATTTTTAATAATGTACGTATGTTAATCTGATCGTTTGCATGATGGGGGTGGTCGGTACGTAAGGGTAAAAAATTAAAAATAATCGTCATCAGCCTTTTTCAATGTCCGCACTGCTGGGGCACTGGCCTTCCTTATGGATGGATAAGGAGAACGGGCCATGACTCACCACGCGGGCCCAATGCGGATTGGTGGGTTTTAACGACTGCAAATGCAGCCGAGACCAACGGCTTAACGTGCCATCCGAAGCACGGAGGAGCTCAAGATAGTAAATTTATGGTCACCCATCCCGTGACCGACCATTGCGAAAGTTGCTTAACCTCAACAATCGCAGGCCGAACGCGCGAACCACTGCGCCACGGGCTCCTCACGGGCCTATAATAGTTCACTATTAAGGCGGTTTTTTGTTAAAGTTGCAGTCAAGCTGGTCATCCAATGGCCATCTACGTATTAAGTTAACAAATATTTATTCAAACTAAAAGAAAACCTTTATTCAAAACAACTGATTTCCTATATATCTTTGGATAGTCCAGTTTTTTTCCTTCTACCTATTTGGACTTTCTGCCCTCCAATTTTGCATCACATATCGTGTTATCCGTTCCACGCAATCTCATTGGCAGTAATGTGAAAATAAAACGGATACCGCGGCACTGCGGAATGGTTATGCTCACGCGCATTAATATTGACTGCTGTTCAATGGCGCGATTTGAACAAAAACGGTTGTTCCAATGTTGCCGAGGCTTTGTCATGTTGTGACTGACGAGCTAATAAAAATTATAATGGGTAAAAACCTGGCATCATGATAACTACTGACTTTAGGCGTTGAATTAATCATAATTGAGATCCTAATAAATAAAAAAGTAACCACTCAGTCTTAGGCTCAGGTTAGCTGACAGGTTTGCTCAATAATTGCAACCAAATAATTATTTCATGCTGATAAGAAAACTAAGGAGTACCTATCACCAAACGATAATAACCGTTAAAGACGGTTTGCTTTTTCTTGATGTATTATTATTATTTATTCTTGTCCAGATAAACACATTTTGTCAGGAATAAGTAGCTTTTAAGTAATGAAAGCCATTCTTACGCCTCTTTAATGCCATCGTCTTTATTATTGAAATAATTGTTTTTAACACAACACAATATATTTAAGTGCCTATAAGAACAGGTTTGACCTAATTTAGGTAGGTACTTAAGTGTCATGTTTGCAGGGGCGTGCATTCCATATAGGCAATTAGGCAGTGCCTACCTTATTCAAAAACCTGAATAAATATACAATAAGTGTTAAAGTTATTTTATTTTAGTTTAAACTTCTATTCAACACTCATCCACTAAGATATTCCTTACGCTAAATACCGAATATCTACCGATAGGCAGTCTCGAAATTGCCTACTCGAAACAAGCAGCGTTTCATACAAGAATACAACATATTTAGAAAAAGTATTGCTCAAGTATAAACCGCCCATGGCAAGAAGAGCGCTGTTTGTACGTGTAACGTTCTAGCTTAAACTTCCGCAATATACGTACATCTTATGTTTTGGCGCGCACTGTTCATTGAAATAAAACAACTTTTACGGATATCAAACGCGCTATATTTCCACGAACTAAGTTGTAATTGTCCGTATTTATAGGTTTAGGGGTTTTTTGATTTTCCCGACGTTTCGGCACCTTTACAGCTGCCGTGGTCACGGGATGACTGGCTACTTATAAGTCTACCCTCGAAAAGTTAATTTATTTTCGTTCGGGTAAGGTTAGACATTTACTATGGCACAAATTATTATTGATTTGATATTTTGATTTAATTGTTATTTTAATTCTTTATTATTAAGAAAAGAGAAAACTAAAGACTCTACTGGCAGTTCACAAATTGGGAGGAATATATCAGTATAAAGTAAGTATAAAGTAAGTACCTACCTGACGAATGAATTTGGTCGCGAATTATTTTATTGAGGAGTTATTTTAAAACTATCATATTTCCTAAGATATTCATTAAAATTTAATGATGTAAAGGACAATTTTGTTCAAAATTAAATACTTGTGATGATTAACGTATTTATTTAGATAAGGATTAATATCATGTTTATGAAAACAGCTTCTCAAATAATACATTATTTTAGAACAAATTTGATTATCTGAAAAAATGGTTATAGTGAGTTAACCATAAAACATAGATATGCTGTCGCGGACTTTTTTTTTGAACTTTTGATGGGGAATAATCACGTCATACATGATTTTTACATAACTTTAACCGTTTACACACCATCCGCAACGGAAGCTCTCAAAATTAATATTTTTTCCCGTTTCTGTAACGTTTTTCATTAATGCTCTGCTCTTATTAATCGTACCGTGATATTAAATATCTTATTACCTTCTGAGATAAATGGACTATCCAGCACAAAAATAATTTTTCAATTCGAACTAGTAGTTCCGGAGATTAGCGTGCTCAAACAATCAAACTCGTCAGCATTTTAATATTCCTACTAAATATTACGAACCTTATCATTTATGACTAGCGGCCGCTCTCGGTTTCACTCGCCGCGTGGTTGCCATTACCGTGGGAATATCAGGATAATTATAAATATTTGCATACAATGTGGTTTTCTGATATATAAGCTACATTGCTGTAAAGTTTCATCTTAATCAGTTCAGTAGTTTTTGAGTGAAATAGTAACAAACATTCCTCCATCCAAATATCCTCACAAACTTTCAAACTTATAATATTCGGTAGCAGGATAGATAAGTGCAAAGTTACTAGTTAGATCTACAGTGCCTACTACGCTGGAAAACCAATGCACGCCCCTGCATGTTTGGCTATGTTTTGCTTATTTTATGTCAATCAAAATTGTTATTTATTATTATTACTATGTTACTTTTAAACATTTTTAACGAAACGCGTGTAGCCCATATTTTTTATTACGTCCTCAATTGCAGTGTAAAACAAAAAAGAATATGGTAACCCCTATCTCGCTGCCGACAATAAAAGCCAGGTTTGAGGCCAATTGTTTTAGCGTAGACAGCTGTTCGGCTTCCCGATACAAACTCGCATGCAAAGATAAACTACAGCCAAATAAACTACACGACAACTTTGAAATACTACTGTGCAAGGCATTGTAAAGCTTTCCTGTTACAACTACCACCAGGCAAGAGGTCATGTTTTTTGTTTTTTTTTAAGATGTGCTTCATTCTTTCGTGGTGTGCTAAGGCACGAGGTCTTATAATTTCTTACTTACAGTTTGTTTGTTACTCTTTCACGCTAAAACTACTGAACGGATTTGGATGAAATTGTGCACATAGATAAAATATAGCCTGGATTAAAACGTAAGATACTTTTTATCCCGATATTCCAACAGGAACGGGAAACACGCGTCTGAAACCGCGGGCGGCCGCTAGTACAGCATATGTTTCTACGTTTTTAAAGTGCCACCTTTGTGATACTCACTATCTTCTGATGGATATGTAAGGAGCGTAACCCACCACGCTGTTGGTATCCGTTGACCTATTTTATCGTAAGAGGAATGCGTTTATGCAAATGGGAAAAAATATTATAGTTGTTGCCATCCATAAAATACTATTGTTATTATCATCCAATCTTGCCCCAATGAATCAGTAAACATTGTGTTAGAAAATGGACGGAAATGGAAAATGACGGAATTTGTATTAATCAATTATTTTATTACTATCGGCCGCCTACGGTTTATCCCGCGTAATTCCGTGGGAATATCGGGATACAAAGTATCCTATGTTTTAATCGAGGCTATCTCTATCTGTGTTCTAAAGGAGAATGCCCATTCTTGGTATCGTACTAGTTTGACCTTGTACCTCCACCTAATTTATATCAAAAATCAAGTTTTTTATTTTCATAAAACCCTGTTAAATAATTTGCCTGAACCTCGCCGACGTTAAATCCCCATATTATTTAGTAATTAAATTCACTTCCACTTTATTTGAATTTTTTTGACAGTTGTCTCTTCGGTGTTGCCATTTTGTAACAAGCAAATCGATTATCAAAATAAAATCGATTCACTTGTAGTAATTTCATTAAAATAACGAATTGGCTAATGTTTATGTGTCAATAATTCGATTTGCGAAGGAAAATATATTAAAGCGCATTACAAATAACGCGACAAAAGTAGTCGAATCTGTATGGAAGTATGTATGTTAAGTGTAGACTCGAAAGTTTAAATTACACGTTTAGACGTCTTGTTACCCGTTTTTTACCGGATACCGGGCCGGTATTATACGGCTGTCTTTACTATCGAGGGATGGCGGTGTCCATTTGTAGCGATACTAAAGCCCATACTACGATGGGCATTCTCCTTTCATCCAAATCCGATCAGTAGTTTTTTCGTGAAAGTGTAACAAACAAACAACCTGGCACACTTTTGCATTTATGATATAAATAAGATAAAGAAACATATTGTAAAGTTAATATTTATTTATAATTTAGGTATAATATTTTCCTATTATGTAATGAATCAGTAAGTTGTCCAAATCCCAAAAAAAACACAGAATAAAAAAGTATACAATGCATTGAGAGTTTCTTTTGTAAATGCTACCTTTTGTGTAGGCTGTGTATCTTCATCCGATGGGTTAATACATTAGCTGCTTAATGGTGTGATGCTATAATCAATGGGTTCCTGTCGAAAAGATATCTTTTCATGTTCATTTATAGATTTTTCTTAAAAGAAAAACATGCTGAGTT
The DNA here is from genome assembly GCA_910589605.1 of Chrysoteuchia culmella. Classification (NCBI taxonomy): domain Eukaryota; kingdom Metazoa; phylum Arthropoda; class Insecta; order Lepidoptera; family Crambidae; genus Chrysoteuchia; species Chrysoteuchia culmella. Next base: position 14,106,714 of record OU342652.1, read on the forward strand.
TATTTACCAACATACAAAGATTGAGCTTAAGGCTCAGTAAGGCATATTATTTTTAAATTATAGTTTGCTGACATTACCATAGTTCTCGATCTCGATACAATTACATTCTGATTTCTAACTCAAATGCTAACTACTTAGAATAACTATGGTCACGAGAATACAAAAGATTATTTTGCTACAAAAAGTTACGCGAATATGTAACAAAGGATTGGGAAATGGTTTCTAAACTTATTTAAGATAACATGTCGTAAATACTCGTAATAAGTAATGATTATTAATAAGTAAGTATAATTTTATTATTAAGTTTAATTTTACTCTGAACTTTAAATTTAAGTAACTTTTACGTATTAATGCTTTTTATAAACACATCTGGTTTAATACTGTGTGTTCTTTTGGTTATTGGATTTCCCTATGCAGCAAAACATTTCTCTATATATTAATTTTATCTAACGTATTTTTCAATATACGTAAGTAAAGTCACTAAATATTTTGTTTTCATTTCTGACATTTCTCAGACATAAACATAAATAACACCAATGTTATTTCTAGCGGAAAATCCCTTGAGTCCGTACAACGCTTAAGTCAGTGAGCGTCCCAACTATTTTGTGTTTATCAAAAAAATAACGTAGACAACGTTTATCGAATCTGCTGGGACAAAGGCGCCGTTAAACTAATCTGGGACAACCGCTTGCGTCGCCAGCGGTAGAGGGTTAACCGTGAAAATATTAGGGTGCTTCTTTTTAATGTACGGTAAAAAAATGGGGCATTTTACCACATTACCATCTAGACACCATAATAAGAAGAGCTTGTACTATGGGTACTAAATCATGGATTTGCTGTACTTATAATACATAAGAAATACCTACCCAGAGTATCAGAAATATTTATATTCGTTTGATAGAATCAGGCGTTACTTGACGGAAATCCATATGATAAATTTTAAATAGAAAAATATTGGAAAAAAACAACTCGGCCACAAGTGAATTCTCAGATGGGACTCGAACCCACGACCTTCCGAGACTTTAAGTCAGTCTCGTAAGTCTCGTAGTGTAAGTCTCGGTAGCTCAGTGGTTAGAGCATTGGACCGGATTTCAAAAGGTCGTGGGTTCGAGTCCCATCTGAGAATTCACTTGTGCCGAGTTGTTTTTTTCCAATATTTTTCTATTAAAAATTTATTATAAGTATAAAAATAGCATTGAAAAATGCAAAATTTCAAAAATCATAAAAAAAGGAAATCCATAATCTTAGTAGAAAACGAAAAATATGTAGCAAGAAAAACTTACATGCAAGATGCACCGCCCGCCCGCCCTCAAACAAATGCAGATGCAACACAGTGACACACCTCTTGCACCTTCACCGACTACTCTACACGTGTTTCGCCCACACACGGAGCATTCTCAGGAGTTGTTAGACCGTGCAATATCAGCACCGAGTGGTGGTTCGTTTTCTACTATTTATATTCATCACTAGCGGCCGCCTGCGCCGCGTGGTTCCCGTTTCCGGAGGAATATAAAAAAAATCTATCTTAGTGCTCGCCAACATCGTTAAAGGATCCTGTATGCAATATTTCAGCATAATCAGTTCAGCGATTTGGGCTGTGCGTTGTCTGTCAGTCACGGTATTGTTTTATTAGTATATATTTTAAAATATTTGTGTCCTGTGGGAATCGAAACCACGACAACGTGATCGATGGACACGAACGGTCGACACTACACCAAAGTCGTCGTCAAATAATAGAAATTATATTTCAATTATCGAATCTGCTGGGACTAAAGCGCCGTCGTTAAACTAATCTGGGACCACCGCTTGCGTTGCCAGTGGTGAAGGGTTCACCGTGAAAATAGTAGGGTGTTTCTTTTTGATAAATGTATAGAATAAATAAAATATGGGACATTTTAACACATCACCATTTGACCCCAAACTAAATAGAATACATATCTAAGCTCTGTTAGGTAAAACTTTACTTTAAAGTCGATTGGATAAATTTGACAATCATCTAAAGCCTGACCTGGCCCCCTACCGCGCAACTGTCGTCGGCATCAACATCGACTTCATTTGACAGATGGATGTGACATATTGGTCTTAGTCTTTGGTAAGTTTCATTTGTGTCAAAAAGAAGCAGCAATGTGTCACATCCATCTGTCAAATGCAGTCGATGTCGATGCCGACGACACTTGCGCGATAGGGCCTCTGTCGCTGTCATCAGCTATTTTAACGTCACCACTGCTGGGGCACTGGCCTTTCTTATAAATGGATAAGGAGAATGGACCATGATATTATAATAATGCTGCAGAAAATTATAAATTAAGTTAACTGTTTAGTAGGTACTCATACATGAAACTGTTTTTGCATTTCTTTATATACTGGAAGTTATTGTAACTTAAATATCATTATTATTAGATAAGTTTCTTCTTTTTACAAAGTATTGTTCCTTACGTATTCCTGGAATAAAATTGTGTCTATTGTTTGTGTATAATGTTAGTTTGTTACTTATTTTGTAAGACTGGTTGTTACCTAAATAAATAAAATAAAATAAAAATGGTAAAAACCCCGTTTTACGTAATAGTGACAGTGTGATGATGTCTATTATGTAAGAGTGAATATTGTATAATGTTAGGTATTTCTACATTTGACCTTACTTTGTTTTATTATGAAACTAATACTTTAATATAAAAACTTTTACCGCAGAAATCTCGTCATCGAGGCAAGTTATGGTTAAATTAAACCGAGTTGCAAACGGAATGTTACATTAGTTTCATTAAAACTCCGACTATTTTGGAGAACTACAAATTTTATATCTCCCTCGGGAATAAAATGGTGGAAAATACAGCAAAACATTTTCCCACTTTGTGTTTTCGTTTTAAGTAAAATTACCTTTGGAAATTACGTTTTGCTTTTACTATGATTTGGAATTTAAACACACTCACATATGAAGAGTTTTTTTTAAATACTAGGAAATAATAACTTAATTAATCTTTTGGTAATCGCTTATTTATAACATTATTGACTTTGCATATAGACTAGTTTTAGTTCCCCATAACTGACGAAAGAGAGTTTCGGCAATTTTTTTCGTAATCAGACATTTTTAATGGAGTATTGGTGGAGTATTGGCCTTCCTTATATATGGATAAGGAGAATGGGCCATGACCCCACCGCGCGGGTCCAATGCGGATTGGTGGGTTTGAACGACTGGATATGCAGCCGGGACTAACGGCTTAACGTGCCTTCCGAAGCATGGAGGAGCTTGAGATACAAAACTTGATCACCCATCCCGTGAGCGACCATTGCGAAAGTTGCTTAATCTTAACAAACGCGAACCACTGCGCCAGGAGCTCCTCCTATGTTTGTAAATAAATACCAATTTCTATTCCAAAGACCTATCCAACAATATACTTTATATCACCATAATTAGTTCAGTGAACACGTAATAAGTTCCAAATAGTCACATTCCTTTTTAAATTATTAGAACCTAGTTGTTTCTTTTCTTATATTAAAATAAAACTTAAGTAAGAAATAAATTATGCTAGTAAGGTATCAAATAACGAACACAACAACAAAATAATTAGGTACTTATCCCATTTGGTACAGTAGGGGAACTTCCCGGTTGATGACCAGTAGAATTTTTTTGGGAAACGTTTTCTTGGGAAGTACTATTTTATTATTCAAATAAAACACCTTTTAACGTTCTATTATGATATAAACCGTTTCTGTATATATCTATTACTTTTTTAAATAAAACTCCCTATACTGATAAACCCCGACTGTGCAGTATCACCTTAAGGTGGTACGACTTCTATACAAACAAACATTACACAATTATTGATTCATCATACCTAAATAATTAAAAAATACATGCGCAACTAACTCGTTTCAGTTATTTGTTTGCGCGAAATAATAAAAAAATTGTACTTTCATACATAAATCACGAATAAACTAATATCTTGTGATTTCAATAATTCTACGTATGTGTGTGTGACTCATCGCATTTATATACCTCATGTATGAAAGTACATTTTTTTTTATAATTTCGCGCAAACAAATAACTGAAACGAGTTAGTTGCACATGTATTTATAAATTATAAATGTATGATGAACCAATAATTGTGCAATGTTTGTTTGTATGGAAGTCGTACCACCTTAAACACACATTTCGATGATTCGTTTTTATTTTACACTAGCGGATTCTCGCGGTTTTACTCGCGTGGTGCCCGTTCCCGTGGGAATATCGGAATAAAATATAGCCTATGTCACTCGGGAGAAATGTAGCTTTCTAATGGTCTAAGAATTTTCTAAATCGGTCCAGTAGTTCCTGAGATTAGCGCATTCAAACAAACAAACTCTTCAGCTTTATATTATATTTTACAATTTTACATTACATTTTACATATGTACCTAGACAGATTTTTACTTAAATAAAAAAGCATTTGCATTTGAATATTCTTTTGACCACTTATTTTAATTCAGTAAACCTATTTCGCATACAGTAAATACAACTAAAAAGACGATGATCAAAAGAGTTTCCGAAAATACTGTCAGCGAATTGACACACTCTGTGAAGTCGCTCCTTGCCCGGGGCAAAAGAACCTACGACGCATTTACATGTCGGCTCCTCCGATATCCTCAAGGACTATGTTAAGCGTAAGCAGAATGTCCAGGGAATCGAGGTGTTTGCCCAAAACGATTTATGATGTTTTGCTAGAATACACTCTGTGAAAAATAGTATTCATATATTGGCAACTGTATAAATATTGTATGCGATAAAAGTGTTTTAGGTTAAAATATTGTGTCTTTTACTCATTGACTGGTTTTTCTACTTAAAAACGAGTATTTGGTAAATAAACTTGAGATTTTACTCCTCCATACTGGCACCTTCACATTAAATTGATTACCTAAGTACATGGTAGAGTCAAAGAGAGGTATATAGTGATGTAGTGGTATGTAGAGTAGTTTTCAAGTCTTCGCCTACTTTAAGGTAGCTTGAAAACTGGTCTAGGTCTTAACTGGTCCGGTCCCGGTATGGGCAAATGTTGTTTATTTATGTTTCTACAAATTAATGTGATTATCTTAAATATTTTTTAAAGTATCTTATATGACAAATTTAAATAGAGAAATAGTATAAAATACACATTGAAATATTGTGGTTGGAGAGGTCACATTATATAGTGTGTGAGTCTAGAATCGGGGATAATATAAAAAACGGAAGCTCTATAGTTCACTAGTAATTGAATCATTATGATCCCAACTAATTAAAACCAAATCTTTACCTTTCATTTTTTCTAACAAACATAATCGTAAATTCAATGTAATGCAAACAACAGTTCCGCTCAACTCTTTCCGAGCTACTCGGAACGTCTCTTTGACAAATTATGTGTCGGCTGATAGAAAAATAATAATACACAGGATTCTTTTTATTCTGATAGATGGAGCCATCACGCGATAACCTTTGAACGCGGACTAAGCCGCTTTGCACTGCCTAGGTATAAACCGTCGAAATGACGGACTCACATATACGCGCTGCTACATGCGCACTCGCAACTGTTTTAGGCTCGGACTACAGTGAAAACCGGTAAGATCGTCGAGAAGCCGACCGTGTAGCGATGGCGAGCGGCGCGTGTGTCGCGCGTCAGGAGCTCTTTTTTTCATTTACTCGTCTTGAGGATTCTACTGATTTTCGTGCGACGTTTGAGTTTCCGTATTCCGTAAAAGCGACCTTGCATGTATATACATAGCTTCACTTTTCGCCTGTAGTACCGCCTCCCAGCACGATCGCGCGAGGGGCAAAGCAAAAAGCGTGCTATGTTTACGCTTGCAAGGTAGCTAATCGCCTGATCGCCTCCTCGTTTGCCTCGCGCGACGTGTGATTCAAAAATAGAGGTCCAGGAGCTCTATTTTTGAAACGCTCGTATGACTTAAGTCACACGCATGCGACATAATTCGCGCGTCGCACGCTTGTTTCGCTCGACTGCAACGAGTGGGTGAAGGCACTCGTTGCGGTCGAGCGATTCAAAAATACGGAAATTCGTATGTCGAACGAAAATCAGTAGAAGCTAAGCGCTCGACGCGCGACGAGTGAATCAAAAATAGAGCTCCAGATCGGCCGATTGCAACGAATGCTTATGTTTAGACTGCGGCGGAAGGCTGACTAGCTAGACCTCAACCTAAGTTGTGAGTGCCTAGATATTTTCTGTTAAAAATAACGGTTGCTAATTAGGCAACCTAGGCAGAGTTGTAACAACACCGCAGTGTTCTTTTTGTTGTGTGGCCTCCGTGTGTTTGTTGTCAGTGTTTTTTTATGTTGTATGGAGGAGCCCGTGGCGCAGTGGTTCGCGCGCTTGGCCTGCGATTGTTGATGTTAAGCATCTTTGGCAATGATCGGTCACGGGATGGGTGACCAAAAATTTACTATCTCGAGCTCCTCCGTGCTTCGGAAGGCACGTTAAGCCGTTGGTCCCGGCAGCATTTGCAGTCGTTAAAACCTACCAATCCGCATTGGGCCCGCGTGGTGGGTTATGGCCCGTTTTTCTTAAGGAAGGCCAGTGCCCCAGCAGTGGGGACATTAAAAAACGGCTGATGACGTCTGGCCTTTGGTATCCCTAAATACGCCATCAACTTATACCTTGCAACAATTTTAACGGTTCGCTTCAAATTCAATGCAATGCAAACAACCGTTCCGCTCAACTCTTTCCGATCTACTCGGAACGTCTTTTTGACAATTTATGTGTCGGCTGATAGAAAAATAATACTAGAGTGTTTTTTTTTTTGCACTCAGAGCCATTTTCACATTTAATTACAAATTGTGTAAATAAATCCAATTCAATTAACTAAAAAATATTTAAACTGAAACCAAAGAATATCCTATGACAATATATTCTGACTTTACTAATCCATTTTTTTTCTTTTAATTTTACACTCTTTTTACACTATGATCTTTCTTTAATAAGATCATAATGTAAAAAGCGTAGAATCCATGGAAATAATAGGTACTTCATACTAGTACTTAATAATTCCATGGCTGAATCTACTTGGTACAAAGAGTATACTTGGTATTTATTGAAATGACATAACAATATCATGCATGATGGATAACATTGTAAACAGATAACTGTCTTTGCAATATTTAATAATAAACTACAGATTTAAAATAATTGAGATAATTAATTTGATACAGAGATTTTCTGCTGTGGGAAGTAGCGGGGGTTGTGCTATTCAAGGAGTTATATTCAAGAAGTTAAGGTAAATTTTCTAATGGAAAGTGATATCATGATGTTTTGCAGTAATTTTTTTTATTGCCCTATTCAAGGAGTTAAGGTAAATTTTCTAATGGATAGTGATATCATGATGTTTTGCAGTAGGTAAGTTTTTTTATTGTCCTCTGTACCACGATAAGTTCGCAACGTTAGCGATAATATCGTTTTGCAATCATACACCGATTACGAATCGTAACTTTAAATTCTTATTGTGAGTAATGCATGGGTTTTTAACCGCCTCTGTGGTCTAGTGGTACAACCACAGGTATCAGACCCAGGGGTCCCGGGTTCGACTCCCAGCGGGGGTACATATTGTATTCGGTTTGGTTGGTGGTAGGTCTTGTTCTAAGCCCTTCTGACTAGCTACCACCATCTTATCTAAGTCTGACTCCATAACAACAATGCTTTCTTTATAAGATACAGTTTCCCAAACACAGGACCGCCACATTTCGTGGGTCCTTCAAGTACTCGGCCTCAAAGTGTTGGAACAACTTGCCGCCACCGATCCGTGCGCTGAAAACACGTAATACCTTTAGTAAGACTCTAAAAGCATTTTTACTTGATTCACAAATTAGTTAACAAAAGTACGTGCCTGTTTGTCATGCGCGCTGATGTTTTTTGGGGGCTTGTTGTTTTGGCCTTGGGGCTGACTACGGCTGAGAGTTGTATGCTTCACTACCAAAGATATTGTAGTTAAATATCTTTGTCCACTACATGTTTCACTATCTTGTATTGTAGTAAGAACGTGTCGAACTTGTGACACAAAGCGTGCCTATCTCACTGTATTACAAGTTATAGGATAATTTTATGTAAATTGGTGTCCACAATAATATTATGTTTGGCTTGCCATGCATGCCATGCCACCTCATGCTACGATTGCCACGTCATGACCACGTCTCTTAATAATTTTATTTTGTCTCTCTAACAAACATGGCGAAACATAATAATCATGACAATTGACATTGACATATCAATAAATGACGTGTCATGTCACACAGCACAACACACGGATGACATGGCATGTATTGGGGCCCTTACACAGATTAAATTTTACGTGTTTTAATGTTTTACGTTTTTATTTCTTATTTTCTTTGTTCTGTTCGTCTCTGATGTCACTTCTGTGCTCAGCAGAATACCAGTGCAGCAAGCTATCTGATGCTTGCTGCTAATACTAAGCTGAGCACAGTTTTGTCATCACACTACTGTACGCGTTTCTTTTTTATTGTTATTTTGTTTGAATTCTTCCTTTTTTGTTTAATTTGTATTTTTTTTTCATATTTGTATGTAATATGTTTGTGTTAATGTGTACCTTTGTGTGATGTCAAAATAAATATTTTTCTATTTCTATTTCTATTTCAGCATTGTTGTGTTCTGACAGTTAGAGATAAGATAGCCAGTTCCTCAGTGATTGAGGATTCCGGGAGAGGCTCGCTTCCATCTTCAGCCTTATCAATACTTAACATCAGTTATGATGAAGGCCCAGATTCTCTCCGTCGTTCATGAAAAAGAAAATCTTTTTTTTCTTTTTCATGAACGACGGAGAACTGAAATCTTTTCAGAATAAATACTAATACTCTACAGAGTCTCTATTTTCAATATTTTCCCCGGTTTCAGGTGTGGGGACACGGTATGTAACTTTATAATTGACTAATAGCTTCCGCCTGCGGTTTCACCCGCGTGGTTCCCGTTCCCGTGGGAGTATCGGGATAAAAAGAAGCCTTTGTTACTCTCCGTCCTTTCAACTAACTCTATGCTCAAAATCATGTCGATAAGTTGTGAAGGAACAAACTTTCGCACTGATGATAAATTTTTAAATTGAAAAATTTGGAAGAAAACAGCTCGTCCACAAGTGAATTCTCAAATGGGTCTCGAACTCACGACCTTTGGAAATCCGGTCCAAAATAGAAAAATATTGGAAAAAATCAACTCGGCCACAAGTGAATTATCAGATGGGACTCGAACCCACGCCCTTTGGAAATCCGGTCCTAATCCTAAATGCTCTAACCACTGAGCTACCGAGACTTAAGTCTTTTGTCGTGGTTTCGAGTCCCATCTGAGAATTCACTTGTGGCCGAGTTTATTTTTCCAATATTTTTATATTTAAAAATTAATTATAATTATAAAAATAGCATTGAAAAATGCAAAAATTAAAAAACATCATAAACACTTTCTCATCTATAATATTGTTAGAATTAGTATAAACGAATATATATTTTTCTGTGTTTTTCTTTCTTTTCCAGTCCAACATGGCAGACATTTATATTTGAACGATATTTCCTCATTTACAAACTTGCGACACGGCTCATAAAGTACTGCCTATATTTTAACGACTTACGAAGCGTAGTTAGCGATCGGAGAGGTAATTCTTTTCTATCATAGCCTTGGTTAATGACGCGTCAAAGTTTTGAACTTAAGCGAACCGTTAAAATCGTTGTAAGGTATAAGTTGACGGCGTATTTAGGGATACCAAAGGTCATCAGACGTTTTTTAATGTCCTCACTGCTGGGACACTGGCCTTTTTTATGGATGGATAAGGAGAACGGGCCATGACCCACCGCGGGCCCAATGCGGATTGGTGGGTTTTAACGACTGCAAATGCAGCCGGAACCAACGGCTTAACGTGACTTCCGAAGCACGGATGAGCTCGAGATAGTAAATTTTTGGTCTCAACTCAACAATCGCAGGCCGAGCGCGAGAACTTATTGTGATTGTGATAGTGATTTATGGAATTGTGTAACTTATAGTCACAATCCCTTTCAGAACGAATGATGTTCTACATAACACTTTATTTGACACATCTCGATACATTTAAAAATATATTTTCATGTGTCACTTTGCTTAGTCACTTCAATTTCGTTCATTCAATTTCTTTCAAAACGCTTCTCGATCACAATCCCTTTCAAATGTCAAATAGTGACGGCCTGAAGTATGTACATATCTTTCAAATTACGAGTTGAAAAGGATTGCGATAGATTTTAAAATTAGACAATTAGCCCCCGGGACCTCTATTTTTTAATCACACGTCGCGCGAGTGGCGAGCCAAACGAGGAGGCGATCAGGCGATTAGCTACCTTGCAAACGTAGACATAGCACGCTTTTCGCTTTGCCTCTAGCGCGCTGGTGCTGGGAGGCGATACTACAGGCGAAAAGCGAAGCTATGTATATACATGCAAGGTCGCTTTTACGGAATACGGAAACTCAAACGTCGCACGAAAATCAGTAGAATCCTCGAGACGAGTGAATCAAAAATAGAGCTCCTGACGCGCGACACACACACGTCGCTCGCTATCGCTACACGGTCAGCCTTTCGACGATCTTACTGGTTTTCACTGTAGTCCGAGCCTAAAACAGTTGCGAGCGCGCATGTAGCAGCGCGTATCTGTGTGAGTGCGTCATTTCGACCGTTTATAGGCAGTGCAAAGCGGCTTAGTCCGCGTTCAATTAGGTTATCGCGTGGTGGCTCCATCTATCAGAATAAAAAGAATCCTGTGTCTATATCCAGCCGTCACGGTTCAAGTTATTAACATACCAGAGTTACTTTCGCATATAGATAATTAGAATGTATTCACGAATAACGAAAACAATTTTTTTATGTTTTTTATCGTCAGTCTCTTGTACCTTAACCATCTTTCACACTTTACAGATTTAACGAAGTTTCTGACGAGCTCCAGAGTTCCACCGACGGTTATCTCAGCGATTAGACATCTAGCCTCTTTCAAATACCGCTAATGGAAGCCCAACAATCTATTTATGTTTCGAGACTTCGTCCTATCTCGGCCGATCTATTAAGTCATCAATTTTGATGGATCTTTATAGGAATCGTAATGAAATAGAATGATATACTTACCCTACATACCCTTTTTGTAACTGGAGCTCCATTTTTGATTCACTCGTCTCGATGTTTTTACTGATTTTTGTCGAAATTTGAGTTTCCGTATTTTCCGTATTTCCGTAATAGAGACCTTGCACGTATAAGTATATTATGTCGCAGCTAACTGGTTACATTAGCCGTTCAATTGGAGGGCTAGCCCGTCAACTAAACGTCGGCATACAATTGAATACCTAGGCCGATCGTTGATTGAACCAGCATCACTTAACGTTCAACTAGTTGGCTTATTATAAGTTAGCCCTTTGAAGATCGCTGTCGTAAAATCAGCCAGGTGATTTAAATTTAGTTTGATTTTTGCCACTGCGGCGCTGGTAGTCACGATAACAAATATGGCGTCAGCTAGCTCGCATCACCCGTGGCAGTTTCTGGTCTGCTATCGGGCGCGTCCCCAGGTGATGGATAGGGGACCGGCCTCCATATATGGGGGCTACCGGCTTGCCGGCGCGAACCAAAACCAGAGCGGTGGGCAACCGATCTCGAAAGGTTGCAGAGGTTTGAGGGGGACTATGTGACTGTGTTTACACGGAACTGAAACCTTTCGGATAGTACGCGTTTGATTGTGGAAATCTGAGGGGGAATACGCTCTATGACTTACATAGAGGCGGAAACCGGAAGAAAGTACACACGAGGGTAGCGAAAGTTGCTTAGAGGCGGACGATCGAAAACAGTGAGGACTGAGGGCTACGCGCGAAAGGCGCGCCTAGTTTCCCCTGGAAACTCACTTTTCGAGTAAAGTAAAGTAAAGTAAAGTAAAGTATTTATTTGCGAAGAATAGGTACACAAGTTGTTACATTTGAAAGTACAGTTCGCTATTCAGTTAATAGTAAATTAACATGCAAAATTACAGATAAAAAATCAAATTATTATTATTATTACTTTTATATATCAAAAAATCATATTACTACATTATTTTTTTTTATATGTCAAAAATTCTGTTAAGCTATAATAACATTTTTCTATGAGCCACATACGTAATTTTTTTGTCAAAGTCTTTGAAGGTCCATGTTTAAAATGTTTTGGGATCCTGTTAAACACTTTAATGCACATTGCGTAACATCCATTTTGAAAGAGAGAAGTGCGTGGGCGGAAGTCTAATACAAGTCTGTCCCTGTCTCTTGTATTGCGAGGGAATACATCTTTGGCGCGTTTAAATAGTTCCGGATGCTGGTTTACAAATTTAAATACTTCTAGTATGTACATACATGGAACCGTAAGTACCCCTAACTTCACAAACAGTGGTCTGCATGATTCAAATGGGCCTTTGCCGCATATAGCTCGAATACATTTTTTTTGTGCAATAAATACTTTATTGACATCTGTTCCGTTACCCCACAATAAAAGTCCATATCTAATATTAGCTGCGACATAACCATAATAGGCTGACAGGGTCACATTAAGAGACGTTTTTTTACTTAAGCGTCTTAGGACATAAACAAATCTATTGATTTTATTACAAATTTTATTTATATGGGTCAAAAAGTTTAAGCTATTAATTAATTCTATACCTAAAAATGTAACATTGTCTGCACTTACAATAATATTATTGTTATGTCGTATATTTAAATTAATTACGTCATGTCCTTTTATATTAAAATTTACATAATTCGTTTTACTTAAGTTAACGTTTAGATTATTTGCATTAAGATATTGTATTACATTTTCTATAGTTTCATTAATGTCAAATTCGTGTTTCTTCAAATCGTCATAATAATTAGATTTAATAATAATTGAGATGTCATCAGCAAACATTATACATTTATTTCTCGTTATTTTCGGCAAGTCATTTATGTAGAGCAAGAATAATATAGGTCCGAGAACGCTGCCCTGGGGTACACCGAATCTGTTTACTAAAAAACTAGAGCGTTCTGATATTGCTACGTTATCTTTGCCCATACTACTTACTTCTACACATTGATGTCTATTCTCAAGATAAGTTTCTAACCAAGATAGAGTACTTCCTCGGATTCCATACGCCTCTAGTTTGTCCAACAACACCTCATGAACAACAAAGTCAAATGCCTTCGACATATCAAAAAACAGTACAGTAGTTCGCTGTTTTTTGTCGAGACCTGATAAAACATCATGTACCAAATCAAAACACGCGAGAGATGTCGACTTTCCCTGTTGGAAGACGTACTGTTCGGGAGTTAATACATTATATTTCTTGTAAAAATTTAGTAGTCTCTTTTGCATTGCCTTTTCAAAAATCTTGGACATGACAGGTGTTAATGTAATTGGCCGATAGTTTTCAACATTGGCTTCGTCATTTTTCTTGAAAATTGGTTTTACTACAGACTGTTTAAGGGCGTTTGGGAAACAGCCGTTTTCGAACGATAAGTTTATTAAAAAGGTCAGTACTTCTGCCAATTCCTGTTTACAAAACTTCAACACTTTTGTAGCTATCTCGTCATAGCCACAGGCATTCGAGTTTTTTAAGGATTGAATAATGTTCATCGTCTCACTCGGTGTTACCGGTTCAAGGAACAACGAATTTGGTATAGGCGCAATTTTGGATAATATTAAGCGTTTTATATTATTGTCATAAGTGTACTTATTGTCCGTCAGATTTGTATAATACTTATTAAATATTTCAGCTATTTCTTTTCCATCATGAATGACTTCGTTGTTATGTTTTATGCCAGAAATAAAGGTTTGTGGAATTTTGAATTCAGTCTCCTCTTTTATGAGTCGCCATGATGCTCTACAAATGTTTTGACTGTTCTGGAGATATTTAGTGTTACAAATTTTTTGAGCCGTTGAGATGCACTTTTTTAGTATGTTGGTATAGGTTACGTAGGATTTTTTAGTTTCACTGTTTTTATTTTTATAATATTTGAACCGTAAAAATCTCTTTACTTTAGTACAAACCCTTAAAACCTTAGAAATCCATTTTGATTTTGCTGGACCGTTTTTAATCTTTATCTTTACCTTCGGAAAACAACTTTCATAAAGTACTCGAAATATTTCGTAGAACTTATCGAAAGCTTCGTTAATTTTATTTGAGTCATATATGTCAGAGAATGATAGGGAGCTCAAATATCCCTGGAATTTCTGTAAGTTTTCGATAGAGTAATCCCTTTTGTAACAGAACCAATATGTAAACTTCTTGTTTTCTTTAACTGGAAATGATATTAATTGTGCTCTATCATGGTCTGATAGACCAAGAGGTATCGTTTGCCCGGACGCTGATTTTACATTACTTAATATATTATCGATGCAATTATTACCTCGGGTAGGTTCATTTATATGAATCGTTAGGTTAAAGAATTTACAGACATCTTTCAAGTGTTGAGATGATTTGGAGTCTATCAGTGTATTTATATTGAAATCTCCGGTTATTATTATTTTATATCGGGCAAATTTTTTAAGCAACTCATGTAACAGTGCTTCTAACCTAGTCAAGAAAGAATGAGCATGCTTATTGTGCGATGTGTATACACATAATATTATTATTTTGTATGTAACGATGCTTACGCCACAGCATTCAAATATGCCGGGTAACAAATATCTATCTAGGGATTTTATTTCAGTACAGTTTTGATTTTTTCTAGCTAAGATACATGTACCACCTCTTTTTTGGTTTCTCGAATAGTTTGCGACAATCTTGAAATTCTGTAAGTTACCATTTTTTTCTTCCCCTTTTATTAAAAACGATTCGGAAAAGTATATCAGGCTCTAAATTAGTATCCCGTAATTCAGACATTGTTACTTCTAAGAGATCCTTTTTGGTGAGTAAACCAGCTATATTTTGGTGTAATATTTTAAGATACGCAGAATCCGCAGTTTCCTCGTGATTATTTATAAAGTGATCTTCATTATTTAGAACGAAAAAAGTCTACTTCTGTATTATACCTATCTTTTCGTACAGGTTTAAAGTAGTCTACAATCAAAGCTTGCTTATAGATGCGCCTAGAATGCTCAACTATTTCATATGCAACTTTGGTAGATGAAATTATATTCTGTTTCCTGCCAGCATGTATGTGTTCTCTGATGAAAGCGTAGTTTAAAAATGTTTTTTTATAATGCATATAATCTATTGTCATATTAATACTGTAGCAAATATTTTTCAGTGGACTTCGATAATAACTCTCCGTCGTTCATGAAAAAGAAAATCTTTTTTTTCTTTTTCATGAACGACGGAGAACTGAAATCTTTTCAGAATAAATACTAATACTCTACAGAGTCTCTATTTTCAATATTTTCCCCGGTTTCAGGTGTGGGGACACGGTATGTAACTTTATAATTGACTAATAGCTTCCGCCTGCGGTTTCACCCGCGTGGTTCCCGTTCCCGTGGGAGTATCGGGATAAAAAGAAGCCTTTGTTACTCTCCGTCCTTTCAACTAACTCTATGCTCAAAATCATGTCGATAAGTTGTGAAGGAACAAACTTTCGCACTGATGATAAATTTTTAAATTGAAAAATTTGGAAGAAAACAGCTCGTCCACAAGTGAATTCTCAAATGGGTCTCGAACTCACGACCTTTGGAAATCCGGTCCAAAATAGAAAAATATTGGAAAAAATCAACTCGGCCACAAGTGAATTATCAGATGGGACTCGAACCCACGCCCTTTGGAAATCCGGTCCTAATCCTAAATGCTCTAACCACTGAGCTACCGAGACTTAAGTCTTTTGTCGTGGTTTCGAGTCCCATCTGAGAATTCACTTGTGGCCGAGTTTATTTTTCCAATATTTTTATATTTAAAAATTAATTATAATTATAAAAATAGCATTGAAAAATGCAAAAATTAAAAAACATCATAAACACTTTCTCATCTATAATATTGTTAGAATTAGTATAAACGAATATATATTTTTCTGTGTTTTTCTTTCTTTTCCAGTCCAACATGGCAGACATTTATATTTGAACGATATTTCCTCATTTACAAACTTGCGACACGGCTCATAAAGTACTGCCTATATTTTAACGACTTACGAAGCGTAGTTAGCGATCGGAGAGGTAATTCTTTTCTATCATAGCCTTGGTTAATGACGCGTCAAAGTTTTGAACTTAAGCGAACCGTTAAAATCGTTGTAAGGTATAAGTTGACGGCGTATTTAGGGATACCAAAGGTCATCAGACGTTTTTTAATGTCCTCACTGCTGGGACACTGGCCTTTTTTATGGATGGATAAGGAGAACGGGCCATGACCCACCGCGGGCCCAATGCGGATTGGTGGGTTTTAACGACTGCAAATGCAGCCGGAACCAACGGCTTAACGTGACTTCCGAAGCACGGATGAGCTCGAGATAGTAAATTTTTGGTCTCAACTCAACAATCGCAGGCCGAGCGCGAGAACTTATTGTGATTGTGATAGTGATTTATGGAATTGTGTAACTTATAGTCACAATCCCTTTCAGAACGAATGATGTTCTACATAACACTTTATTTGACACATCTCGATACATTTAAAAATATATTTTCATGTGTCACTTTGCTTAGTCACTTCAATTTCGTTCATTCAATTTCTTTCAAAACGCTTCTCGATCACAATCCCTTTCAAATGTCAAATAGTGACGGCCTGAAGTATGTACATATCTTTCAAATTACGAGTTGAAAAGGATTGCGATAGATTTTAAAATTAGACAATTAGCCCCCGGGACCTCTATTTTTTAATCACACGTCGCGCGAGTGGCGAGCCAAACGAGGAGGCGATCAGGCGATTAGCTACCTTGCAAACGTAGACATAGCACGCTTTTCGCTTTGCCTCTAGCGCGCTGGTGCTGGGAGGCGATACTACAGGCGAAAAGCGAAGCTATGTATATACATGCAAGGTCGCTTTTACGGAATACGGAAACTCAAACGTCGCACGAAAATCAGTAGAATCCTCGAGACGAGTGAATCAAAAATAGAGCTCCTGACGCGCGACACACACACGTCGCTCGCTATCGCTACACGGTCAGCCTTTCGACGATCTTACTGGTTTTCACTGTAGTCCGAGCCTAAAACAGTTGCGAGCGCGCATGTAGCAGCGCGTATCTGTGTGAGTGCGTCATTTCGACCGTTTATAGGCAGTGCAAAGCGGCTTAGTCCGCGTTCAATTAGGTTATCGCGTGGTGGCTCCATCTATCAGAATAAAAAGAATCCTGTGTCTATATCCAGCCGTCACGGTTCAAGTTATTAACATACCAGAGTTACTTTCGCATATAGATAATTAGAATGTATTCACGAATAACGAAAACAATTTTTTTATGTTTTTTATCGTCAGTCTCTTGTACCTTAACCATCTTTCACACTTTACAGATTTAACGAAGTTTCTGACGAGCTCCAGAGTTCCACCGACGGTTATCTCAGCGATTAGACATCTAGCCTCTTTCAAATACCGCTAATGGAAGCCCAACAATCTATTTATGTTTCGAGACTTCGTCCTATCTCGGCCGATCTATTAAGTCATCAATTTTGATGGATCTTTATAGGAATCGTAATGAAATAGAATGATATACTTACCCTACATACCCTTTTTGTAACTGGAGCTCCATTTTTGATTCACTCGTCTCGATGTTTTTACTGATTTTTGTCGAAATTTGAGTTTCCGTATTTTCCGTATTTCCGTAATAGAGACCTTGCACGTATAAGTATATTATGTCGCAGCTAACTGGTTACATTAGCCGTTCAATTGGAGGGCTAGCCCGTCAACTAAACGTCGGCATACAATTGAATACCTAGGCCGATCGTTGATTGAACCAGCATCACTTAACGTTCAACTAGTTGGCTTATTATAAGTTAGCCCTTTGAAGATCGCTGTCGTAAAATCAGCCAGGTGATTTAAATTTAGTTTGATTTTTGCCACTGCGGCGCTGGTAGTCACGATAACAAATATGGCGTCAGCTAGCTCGCATCACCCGTGGCAGTTTCTGGTCTGCTATCGGGCGCGTCCCCAGGTGATGGATAGGGGACCGGCCTCCATATATGGGGGCTACCGGCTTGCCGGCGCGAACCAAAACCAGAGCGGTGGGCAACCGATCTCGAAAGGTTGCAGAGGTTTGAGGGGGACTATGTGACTGTGTTTACACGGAACTGAAACCTTTCGGATAGTACGCGTTTGATTGTGGAAATCTGAGGGGGAATACGCTCTATGACTTACATAGAGGCGGAAACCGGAAGAAAGTACACACGAGGGTAGCGAAAGTTGCTTAGAGGCGGACGATCGAAAACAGTGAGGACTGAGGGCTACGCGCGAAAGGCGCGCCTAGTTTCCCCTGGAAACTCACTTTTCGAGTAAAGTAAAGTAAAGTAAAGTAAAGTATTTATTTGCGAAGAATAGGTACACAAGTTGTTACATTTGAAAGTACAGTTCGCTATTCAGTTAATAGTAAATTAACATGCAAAATTACAGATAAAAAATCAAATTATTATTATTATTACTTTTATATATCAAAAAATCATATTACTACATTATTTTTTTTTATATGTCAAAAATTCTGTTAAGCTATAATAACATTTTTCTATGAGCCACATACGTAATTTTTTTGTCAAAGTCTTTGAAGGTCCATGTTTAAAATGTTTTGGGATCCTGTTAAACACTTTAATGCACATTGCGTAACATCCATTTTGAAAGAGAGAAGTGCGTGGGCGGAAGTCTAATACAAGTCTGTCCCTCTCTCTTGTATTGCGAGGGAATACATCTTTGGCGCGTTTAAATAGTTCCGGATGCTGGTTTACAAATTTAAATACTTCTAGTATGTACATACATGGAACCGTAAGTACCCCTAACTTCACAAACAGTGGTCTGCATGATTCAAATGGGCCTTTGCCGCATATAGCTCGAATACATTTTTTTTGTGCAATAAATACTTTATTGACATCTGTTCCGTTACCCCACAATAAAAGTCCATATCTAATATTAGCTGCGACATAACCATAATAGGCTGACAGGGTCACATTAAGAGACGTTTTTTTACTTAAGCGTCTTAGGACATAAACAAATCTATTGATTTTATTACAAATTTTATTTATATGGGTCAAAAAGTTTAAGCTATTAATTAATTCTATACCTAAAAATGTAACATTGTCTGCACTTACAATAATATTATTGTTATGTCGTATATTTAAATTAATTACGTCATGTCCTTTTATATTAAAATTTACATAATTCGTTTTACTTAAGTTAACGTTTAGATTATTTGCATTAAGATATTGTATTACATTTTCTATAGTTTCATTAATGTCAAATTCGTGTTTCTTCAAATCGTCATAATAATTAGATTTAATAATAATTGAGATGTCATCAGCAAACATTATACATTTATTTCTCGTTATTTTCGGCAAGTCATTTATGTAGAGCAAGAATAATATAGGTCCGAGAACGCTGCCCTGGGGTACACCGAATCTGTTTACTAAAAAACTAGAGCGTTCTGATATTGCTACGTTATCTTTGCCCATACTACTTACTTCTACACATTGATGTCTATTCTCAAGATAAGTTTCTAACCAAGATAGAGTACTTCCTCGGATTCCATACGCCTCTAGTTTGTCCAACAACACCTCATGAACAACAAAGTCAAATGCCTTCGACATATCAAAAAACAGTACAGTAGTTCGCTGTTTTTTGTCGAGACCTGATAAAACATCATGTACCAAATCAAAACACGCGAGAGATGTCGACTTTCCCTGTTGGAAGACGTACTGTTCGGGAGTTAATACATTATATTTCTTGTAAAAATTTAGTAGTCTCTTTTGCATTGCCTTTTCAAAAATCTTGGACATGACAGGTGTTAATGTAATTGGCCGATAGTTTTCAACATTGGCTTCGTCATTTTTCTTGAAAATTGGTTTTACTACAGACTGTTTAAGGGCGTTTGGGAAACAGCCGTTTTCGAACGATAAGTTTATTAAAAAGGTCAGTACTTCTGCCAATTCCTGTTTACAAAACTTCAACACTTTTGTAGCTATCTCGTCATAGCCACAGGCATTCGAGTTTTTTAAGGATTGAATAATGTTCATCGTCTCACTCGGTGTTACCGGTTCAAGGAACAACGAATTTGGTATAGGCGCAATTTTGGATAATATTAAGCGTTTTATATTATTGTCATAAGTGTACTTATTGTCCGTCAGATTTGTATAATACTTATTAAATATTTCAGCTATTTCTTTTCCATCATGAATGACTTCGTTGTTATGTTTTATGCCAGAAATAAAGGTTTGTGGAATTTTGAATTCAGTCTCCTCTTTTATGAGTCGCCATGATGCTCTACAAATGTTTTGACTGTTCTGGAGATATTTAGTGTTACAAATTTTTTGAGCCGTTGAGATGCACTTTTTTAGTATGTTGGTATAGGTTACGTAGGATTTTTTAGTTTCACTGTTTTTATTTTTATAATATTTGAACCGTAAAAATCTCTTTACTTTAGTACAAACCCTTAAAACCTTAGAAATCCATTTTGATTTTGCTGGACCGTTTTTAATCTTTATCTTTACCTTCGGAAAACAACTTTCATAAAGTACTCGAAATATTTCGTAGAACTTATCGAAAGCTTCGTTAATTTTATTTGAGTCATATATGTCAGAGAATGATAGGGAGCTCAAATATCCCTGGAATTTCTGTAAGTTTTCGATAGAGTAATCCCTTTTGTAACAGAACCAATATGTAAACTTCTTGTTTTCTTTAACTGGAAATGATATTAATTGTGCTCTATCATGGTCTGATAGACCAAGAGGTATCGTTTGCCCGGACGCTGATTTTACATTACTTAATATATTATCGATGCAATTATTACCTCGGGTAGGTTCATTTATATGAATCGTTAGGTTAAAGAATTTACAGACATCTTTCAAGTGTTGAGATGATTTGGAGTCTATCAGTGTATTTATATTGAAATCTCCGGTTATTATTATTTTATATCGGGCAAATTTTTTAAGCAACTCATGTAACAGTGCTTCTAACCTAGTCAAGAAAGAATGAGCATGCTTATTGTGCGATGTGTATACACATAATATTATTATTTTGTATGTAACGATGCTTACGCCACAGCATTCAAATATGCCGGGTAACAAATATCTATCTAGGGATTTTATTTCAGTACAGTTTTGATTTTTTCTAGCTAAGATACATGTACCACCTCTTTTTTGGTTTCTCGAATAGTTTGCGACAATCTTGAAATTCTGTAAGTTACCATTTTTTTCTTCCCCTTTTATTAAAAACGATTCGGAAAAGTATATCAGGCTCTAAATTAGTATCCCGTAATTCAGACATTGTTACTTCTAAGAGATCCTTTTTGGTGAGTAAACCAGCTATATTTTGGTGTAATATTTTAAGATACGCAGAATCCGCAGTTTCCTCGTGATTATTTATAAAGTGATCTTCATTATTTAGAACGAAAAAAGTCTACTTCTGTATTATACCTATCTTTTCGTACAGGTTTAAAGTAGTCTACAATCAAAGCTTGCTTATAGATGCGCCTAGAATGCTCAACTATTTCATATGCAACTTTGGTAGATGAAATTATATTCTGTTTCCTGCCAGCATGTATGTGTTCTCTGATGAAAGCGTAGTTTAAAAATGTTTTTTTATAATGCATATAATCTATTGTCATATTAATACTGTAGCAAATATTTTTCAGTGGACTTCGATAATAACTCTCCGTCGTTCATGAAAAAGAAAATCTTTTTTTTCTTTTTCATGAACGACGGAGAACTGAAATCTTTTCAGAATAAATACTAATACTCTACAGAGTCTCTATTTTCAATATTTTCCCCGGTTTCAGGTGTGGGGACACGGTATGTAACTTTATAATTGACTAATAGCTTCCGCCTGCGGTTTCACCCGCGTGGTTCCCGTTCCCGTGGGAGTATCGGGATAAAAAGAAGCCTTTGTTACTCTCCGTCCTTTCAACTAACTCTATGCTCAAAATCATGTCGATAAGTTGTGAAGGAACAAACTTTCGCACTGATGATAAATTTTTAAATTGAAAAATTTGGAAGAAAACAGCTCGTCCACAAGTGAATTCTCAAATGGGTCTCGAACTCACGACCTTTGGAAATCCGGTCCAAAATAGAAAAATATTGGAAAAAATCAACTCGGCCACAAGTGAATTATCAGATGGGACTCGAACCCACGCCCTTTGGAAATCCGGTCCTAATCCTAAATGCTCTAACCACTGAGCTACCGAGACTTAAGTCTTTTGTCGTGGTTTCGAGTCCCATCTGAGAATTCACTTGTGGCCGAGTTTATTTTTCCAATATTTTTATATTTAAAAATTAATTATAATTATAAAAATAGCATTGAAAAATGCAAAAATTAAAAAACATCATAAACACTTTCTCATCTATAATATTGTTAGAATTAGTATAAACGAATATATATTTTTCTGTGTTTTTCTTTCTTTTCCAGTCCAACATGGCAGACATTTATATTTGAACGATATTTCCTCATTTACAAACTTGCGACACGGCTCATAAAGTACTGCCTATATTTTAACGACTTACGAAGCGTAGTTAGCGATCGGAGAGGTAATTCTTTTCTATCATAGCCTTGGTTAATGACGCGTCAAAGTTTTGAACTTAAGCGAACCGTTAAAATCGTTGTAAGGTATAAGTTGACGGCGTATTTAGGGATACCAAAGGTCATCAGACGTTTTTTAATGTCCTCACTGCTGGGACACTGGCCTTTTTTATGGATGGATAAGGAGAACGGGCCATGACCCACCGCGGGCCCAATGCGGATTGGTGGGTTTTAACGACTGCAAATGCAGCCGGAACCAACGGCTTAACGTGACTTCCGAAGCACGGATGAGCTCGAGATAGTAAATTTTTGGTCTCAACTCAACAATCGCAGGCCGAGCGCGAGAACTTATTGTGATTGTGATAGTGATTTATGGAATTGTGTAACTTATAGTCACAATCCCTTTCAGAACGAATGATGTTCTACATAACACTTTATTTGACACATCTCGATACATTTAAAAATATATTTTCATGTGTCACTTTGCTTAGTCACTTCAATTTCGTTCATTCAATTTCTTTCAAAACGCTTCTCGATCACAATCCCTTTCAAATGTCAAATAGTGACGGCCTGAAGTATGTACATATCTTTCAAATTACGAGTTGAAAAGGATTGCGATAGATTTTAAAATTAGACAATTAGCCCCCGGGACCTCTATTTTTTAATCACACGTCGCGCGAGTGGCGAGCCAAACGAGGAGGCGATCAGGCGATTAGCTACCTTGCAAACGTAGACATAGCACGCTTTTCGCTTTGCCTCTAGCGCGCTGGTGCTGGGAGGCGATACTACAGGCGAAAAGCGAAGCTATGTATATACATGCAAGGTCGCTTTTACGGAATACGGAAACTCAAACGTCGCACGAAAATCAGTAGAATCCTCGAGACGAGTGAATCAAAAATAGAGCTCCTGACGCGCGACACACACACGTCGCTCGCTATCGCTACACGGTCAGCCTTTCGACGATCTTACTGGTTTTCACTGTAGTCCGAGCCTAAAACAGTTGCGAGCGCGCATGTAGCAGCGCGTATCTGTGTGAGTGCGTCATTTCGACCGTTTATAGGCAGTGCAAAGCGGCTTAGTCCGCGTTCAATTAGGTTATCGCGTGGTGGCTCCATCTATCAGAATAAAAAGAATCCTGTGTCTATATCCAGCCGTCACGGTTCAAGTTATTAACATACCAGAGTTACTTTCGCATATAGATAATTAGAATGTATTCACGAATAACGAAAACAATTTTTTTATGTTTTTTATCGTCAGTCTCTTGTACCTTAACCATCTTTCACACTTTACAGATTTAACGAAGTTTCTGACGAGCTCCAGAGTTCCACCGACGGTTATCTCAGCGATTAGACATCTAGCCTCTTTCAAATACCGCTAATGGAAGCCCAACAATCTATTTATGTTTCGAGACTTCGTCCTATCTCGGCCGATCTATTAAGTCATCAATTTTGATGGATCTTTATAGGAATCGTAATGAAATAGAATGATATACTTACCCTACATACCCTTTTTGTAACTGGAGCTCCATTTTTGATTCACTCGTCTCGATGTTTTTACTGATTTTTGTCGAAATTTGAGTTTCCGTATTTTCCGTATTTCCGTAATAGAGACCTTGCACGTATAAGTATATTATGTCGCAGCTAACTGGTTACATTAGCCGTTCAATTGGAGGGCTAGCCCGTCAACTAAACGTCGGCATACAATTGAATACCTAGGCCGATCGTTGATTGAACCAGCATCACTTAACGTTCAACTAGTTGGCTTATTATAAGTTAGCCCTTTGAAGATCGCTGTCGTAAAATCAGCCAGGTGATTTAAATTTAGTTTGATTTTTGCCACTGCGGCGCTGGTAGTCACGATAACAAATATGGCGTCAGCTAGCTCGCATCACCCGTGGCAGTTTCTGGTCTGCTATCGGGCGCGTCCCCAGGTGATGGATAGGGGACCGGCCTCCATATATGGGGGCTACCGGCTTGCCGGCGCGAACCAAAACCAGAGCGGTGGGCAACCGATCTCGAAAGGTTGCAGAGGTTTGAGGGGGACTATGTGACTGTGTTTACACGGAACTGAAACCTTTCGGATAGTACGCGTTTGATTGTGGAAATCTGAGGGGGAATACGCTCTATGACTTACATAGAGGCGGAAACCGGAAGAAAGTACACACGAGGGTAGCGAAAGTTGCTTAGAGGCGGACGATCGAAAACAGTGAGGACTGAGGGCTACGCGCGAAAGGCGCGCCTAGTTTCCCCTGGAAACTCACTTTTCGAGTAAAGTAAAGTAAAGTAAAGTAAAGTATTTATTTGCGAAGAATAGGTACACAAGTTGTTACATTTGAAAGTACAGTTCGCTATTCAGTTAATAGTAAATTAACATGCAAAATTACAGATAAAAAATCAAATTATTATTATTATTACTTTTATATATCAAAAAATCATATTACTACATTATTTTTTTTTATATGTCAAAAATTCTGTTAAGCTATAATAACATTTTTCTATGAGCCACATACGTAATTTTTTTGTCAAAGTCTTTGAAGGTCCATGTTTAAAATGTTTTGGGATCCTGTTAAACACTTTAATGCACATTGCGTAACATCCATTTTGAAAGAGAGAAGTGCGTGGGCGGAAGTCTAATACAAGTCTGTCCCTGTCTCTTGTATTGCGAGGGAATACATCTTTGGCGCGTTTAAATAGTTCCGGATGCTGGTTTACAAATTTAAATACTTCTAGTATGTACATACATGGAACCGTAAGTACCCCTAACTTCACAAACAGTGGTCTGCATGATTCAAATGGGCCTTTGCCGCATATAGCTCGAATACATTTTTTTTGTGCAATAAATACTTTATTGACATCTGTTCCGTTACCCCACAATAAAAGTCCATATCTAATATTAGCTGCGACATAACCATAATAGGCTGACAGGGTCACATTAAGAGACGTTTTTTTACTTAAGCGTCTTAGGACATAAACAAATCTATTGATTTTATTACAAATTTTATTTATATGGGTCAAAAAGTTTAAGCTATTAATTAATTCTATACCTAAAAATGTAACATTGTCTGCACTTACAATAATATTATTGTTATGTCGTATATTTAAATTAATTACGTCATGTCCTTTTATATTAAAATTTACATAATTCGTTTTACTTAAGTTAACGTTTAGATTATTTGCATTAAGATATTGTATTACATTTTCTATAGTTTCATTAATGTCAAATTCGTGTTTCTTCAAATCGTCATAATAATTAGATTTAATAATAATTGAGATGTCATCAGCAAACATTATACATTTATTTCTCGTTATTTTCGGCAAGTCATTTATGTAGAGCAAGAATAATATAGGTCCGAGAACGCTGCCCTGGGGTACACCGAATCTGTTTACTAAAAAACTAGAGCGTTCTGATATTGCTACGTTATCTTTGCCCATACTACTTACTTCTACACATTGATGTCTATTCTCAAGATAAGTTTCTAACCAAGATAGAGTACTTCCTCGGATTCCATACGCCTCTAGTTTGTCCAACAACACCTCATGAACAACAAAGTCAAATGCCTTCGACATATCAAAAAACAGTACAGTAGTTCGCTGTTTTTTGTCGAGACCTGATAAAACATCATGTACCAAATCAAAACACGCGAGAGATGTCGACTTTCCCTGTTGGAAGACGTACTGTTCGGGAGTTAATACATTATATTTCTTGTAAAAATTTAGTAGTCTCTTTTGCATTGCCTTTTCAAAAATCTTGGACATGACAGGTGTTAATGTAATTGGCCGATAGTTTTCAACATTGGCTTCGTCATTTTTCTTGAAAATTGGTTTTACTACAGACTGTTTAAGGGCGTTTGGGAAACAGCCGTTTTCGAACGATAAGTTTATTAAAAAGGTCAGTACTTCTGCCAATTCCTGTTTACAAAACTTCAACACTTTTGTAGCTATCTCGTCATAGCCACAGGCATTCGAGTTTTTTAAGGATTGAATAATGTTCATCGTCTCACTCGGTGTTACCGGTTCAAGGAACAACGAATTTGGTATAGGCGCAATTTTGGATAATATTAAGCGTTTTATATTATTGTCATAAGTGTACTTATTGTCCGTCAGATTTGTATAATACTTATTAAATATTTCAGCTATTTCTTTTCCATCATGAATGACTTCGTTGTTATGTTTTATGCCAGAAATAAAGGTTTGTGGAATTTTGAATTCAGTCTCCTCTTTTATGAGTCGCCATGATGCTCTACAAATGTTTTGACTGTTCTGGAGATATTTAGTGTTACAAATTTTTTGAGCCGTTGAGATGCACTTTTTTAGTATGTTGGTATAGGTTACGTAGGATTTTTTAGTTTCACTGTTTTTATTTTTATAATATTTGAACCGTAAAAATCTCTTTACTTTAGTACAAACCCTTAAAACCTTAGAAATCCATTTTGATTTTGCTGGACCGTTTTTAATCTTTATCTTTACCTTCGGAAAACAACTTTCATAAAGTACTCGAAATATTTCGTAGAACTTATCGAAAGCTTCGTTAATTTTATTTGAGTCATATATGTCAGAGAATGATAGGGAGCTCAAATATCCCTGGAATTTCTGTAAGTTTTCGATAGAGTAATCCCTTTTGTAACAGAACCAATATGTAAACTTCTTGTTTTCTTTAACTGGAAATGATATTAATTGTGCTCTATCATGGTCTGATAGACCAAGAGGTATCGTTTGCCCGGACGCTGATTTTACATTACTTAATATATTATCGATGCAATTATTACCTCGGGTAGGTTCATTTATATGAATCGTTAGGTTAAAGAATTTACAGACATCTTTCAAGTGTTGAGATGATTTGGAGTCTATCAGTGTATTTATATTGAAATCTCCGGTTATTATTATTTTATATCGGGCAAATTTTTTAAGCAACTCATGTAACAGTGCTTCTAACCTAGTCAAGAAAGAATGAGCATGCTTATTGTGCGATGTGTATACACATAATATTATTATTTTGTATGTAACGATGCTTACGCCACAGCATTCAAATATGCCGGGTAACAAATATCTATCTAGGGATTTTATTTCAGTACAGTTTTGATTTTTTCTAGCTAAGATACATGTACCACCTCTTTTTTGGTTTCTCGAATAGTTTGCGACAATCTTGAAATTCTGTAAGTTACCATTTTTTTCTTCCCCTTTTATTAAAAACGATTCGGAAAAGTATATCAGGCTCTAAATTAGTATCCCGTAATTCAGACATTGTTACTTCTAAGAGATCCTTTTTGGTGAGTAAACCAGCTATATTTTGGTGTAATATTTTAAGATACGCAGAATCCGCAGTTTCCTCGTGATTATTTATAAAGTGATCTTCATTATTTAGAACGAAAAAAGTCTACTTCTGTATTATACCTATCTTTTCGTACAGGTTTAAAGTAGTCTACAATCAAAGCTTGCTTATAGATGCGCCTAGAATGCTCAACTATTTCATATGCAACTTTGGTAGATGAAATTATATTCTGTTTCCTGCCAGCATGTATGTGTTCTCTGATGAAAGCGTAGTTTAAAAATGTTTTTTTATAATGCATATAATCTATTGTCATATTAATACTGTAGCAAATATTTTTCAGTGGACTTCGATAATAACTATGAATAGATTCTAGAAAGTGACAGTTCTTGAACTTTTTACATACTATTTGCAAGTGTTTGTTAAGCAATTTGGTGTTTACATGGTTACTATTCAATACATTTATAACTAGAACTGTTGTTTGCTGTAATGATTTTAAGGCATTGTACAACTCTGATACAGTTATCAAAGGATCGTTATCATTCTCACCTACAGACAGAATCACTTTGTCATTAAGATTTGCCTCTAACTTTTCACAATTTTTAAGTACTTCTTCTGTAGAAGCGAACGGTTTGATAAATGCCGATATTTCATAGTCTTCATACTTATTTGCATTTCTGGATTTTTTCAGCTGCAGCGCCATACCAGTACATTGTTGCGTTCCTAAGATAATTATCTTCTGTTTAGAGAAGGACTTTTGATATTCATTCTTCATCAGTCTTTCAGAAGATGCAGGAGAGTCTTTTTGGTCACCACTACTCAGTTTGGTTTTAAGGTCATTTACTTGAGTCTCCATATTGGATATATCATATTTGGCTTTCTCTAATTTATCTTGCAATTCTTTAATAGTTTTTTGTAGTATAGCAATATATTCAGAATTTTTGGTTGAATAAGTACGCTTTAATGGAGAAAAGGGTATGCGTCTCGATCTATGACTTCTCAAGGGAGTCAAAGTCTGAGCACCTGTGGTTTCTTTTCTCTCAATATTACTGTTGTCTATGGCGGGACTTCGACATATATTTTTTAATAATTCTACATCCTTATTTAACTTGTTTATTTCCCTTCTTAATTCATTATTTTCTATTAACGTATTATCCAGCTCAGTTTGTGTACTCAAAAGATTAATTTTTAGTTCCGTTAATTCATCTTTCATTTCTTGCATGTCAGTCAATTGGATTGTCGAATAGTCTTCACTTTTTGACAAGCAATCTGTGAAGCTATTTTCAGGCGTTTCTTCAATATCAACAGATTTGCTCAACGGCGATTGAATTGACGAATTTGATGAGATAAGTTCCGGGGAAGCTATAAAAGTTTGTTTTGTCCTTGAAATTGCTTTATTTCGTAATGTAACATTTTTGGTTACGTCCGTGTAGTCAGATGTCGTGTTTATTGCTTCTAGAGTTTTAATTGCTGAGGAACAGGAGGTGCATTTCCATATTGTTCTTTTTTTAGCGTCCATTAGCCTATAAAGTTTTTCTGAAAGTCCTATACAGTTAAAATCGTAATATTTCTTGCAATGTGAGCACAGAACAGTGTCTCTTCTATCACTTGTTTTCTTGCACTTGTCACAAGTAACTAATTGTCGTTGTTTTGATTTGTTATCCATTGTTAATTTATTTGTGTTTGTTTATTTTCCTCTTATGTCAACAGATCATAAAAATAAAAATCAGTCGGTATCAAAATTATTTTCTTAAGTAAATGATAAATTATGATAAATGATATTTTATTTGCAAAAAACATGGTATAATGATGGTGAGCCAAGGCTTTACAAAATAAAGTGCTCATGCTTTGCTGATTATAAAAATCGCATGCAAATACTGATTGGTAAATTACAAATTACAAATGTCAGAGAAATATTAAGCTTAATTAAATTTAGGTATTACAATGTCATCGAGATAGAATTCAGTAGGTATAATGTCAAAAAAAAAAAAAACTATATTCATTTGTCACGATAAGAATAAAATTGTTTCAAGTATAATAAGAATTATAGTTCAGAGAAACCACCGAAGATAGTATTTAAAATCTTTTATTTTGCACACTTCTTTTATATTACGTACAGCAAATACTTGAAAATAGGAACAAGATAATTTTGTACACTTTTATTTTTCGTCCGCTCACTTCGACGACCCGGAACAGAATGCCCTTGTCAACCTCGACTAATTGCTTTTCTATCTCCGCACTTTCCCGCCATTTCTCAACATACGCGCCATTTTTGACATTTGGTAAAACATTATCTTTGATTCATTCGTACATTCATCCGAAAGTCAAAGGAATTACTAATAACGTTAATTTTCATTTCGATTGGCAAACAGTTTATGTAAAAACTTAATATATTAATTTAAAACCTAACACTCGACCATCCTGATAGCGTGTATGTCCCCATACACGTATCCTGTGATAACCTAACACTCGGCTGACAAAGACATTCTATTCTACATACAACCAACAACAACAACAAAATAGTATAACAATTTTATGTTTGTGATGTTCTGTCAGTCTCTTATAATTTTATAATTCGGTAATATATTTAATTTGACATAGTTAATCTGGACAAGTAACTGCTTAGCAGGCAACCCTGATCCTGTTTAACAAAACACTGGCAAGCAAATCTGGTCTCGCTACAAATTCCGTTCAGCAAGCAAAACTGTTCCTGCTTCACAGATACCACTAAAGAGCGAGCAAACCTGGTCTCGCTACAAATTCGGTTCAACGAGCAAACCTGGTCCTGCTTCACAGATACTCATTAGTGAGCAAACCTGGTCTCGCTACAAATATTTACTGTTCAGCAAGCAAATCTGTTCTTGCTTCACAGACACTAATCTGCGAGCAAACCAGGTCTCGCCATAAATTACTGTTCAGCAGGCAAATATGTTCCTGCTTCACAGTCTCTAATCGACGAGCAAACCTAGTCTCGCTAGAAATTACTGTTCAGCAAGCAAATATGTTCCTGCTTCACAGTCCCTAATTGGCGAGCAAACCTGGTCTCGCTACAAAACTTTTATTTAAGTTACATACAATGCATTATAGAAATAGTAATTGTATAATATCAACACATCTCAAACATCCAATATGAAGATACATTTTTTTTTAATCATTTTCAAATCATCATAACACACATAATTGTTATTTTAAGGTAGGTGTAGGATTAACGAGCTATAAATGGAAACACAAATTATATAATACTATACGAAGTAAAATCCCAAAGTTAGGTAGTATAGCATACATTAAATAATATCATTACAACCACATTATGGAGCCCTGCTAAATACCAATATGTAGAAGAAATATGTAAAACATACAAAAGATAAGTAAAAAAAAATTGTAAATTTAATATGAAAACTATTCATTTTTGTCTGCTGAGCTGTCCATGTCATCATCCTCATCGGTATCGGTGTCATTAACTTGTAGTGCAGCAACATGAATCCAAGGTCTCATGCGATCTGCAGCCACAATAGAACCTCGCTTATTTTTCATGTTACTAAACCCTGATATCGATTGAATCTTATAGCGATCGTTGCCCAAAGCCTTTACTACACGGAACGGACCTGAAAATGGAGGAAGTAATTTCTTGCTTTTGCCGTCATTGTTAAATGCCGTTTTCGTAATTTTAACTAAATCCCCCTCTTTATACATACGCGCGGGTCGTCTACCCTTATCGTAATAGGCTTTTTGTTTCAATTGCTCCCTATCAATTTTTGTTTTCACTTCCTTCCTAATGGCGTCAATTTCCGATCCAAGAACACGAGCTTCCTGCGAGACCTCTTCCAAAGAAGGGTTTAAGTCACTGATCATACTCATTCCGAACATTACCTCGGATGGCGACCTACCGGTAGTCTTGTGAATAGTGTTGTTCATTCCCCACTGAATTTTTCCTACCTGGCTATCCCATTCTTTCTCATTATTATTAAGATTTTGTGCCGTTAACGAACTGAGGATTGTGCGATTGTAACGCTCTACCTGCCCATTTGATTGTGGACTAGCTACTGCATTGAGGACGTGCTTTATTCCTTTGTCAAGGCAATATTTTCTAAAACAATGTGAAGTAAAACAACTTCCACGGTCAGTTACGAGACGTGTAGGTGTCCTAAAAGTAAAGAAAATATCATTCAAGACTTTTATTACGTTTGCGGTTTTAGTGTTTCTTACAGGTCTTATAAACACGAATTTAGTAAAAGCGTCAACTATCACCAACAGATACGAATTCCCCTTATTAGACTTAACAAACGGGCCAAGGTGATCAGCATGCAGAGTATGAAAGGGTACCTCGACTTTTGCTATGGGATGTAATAACCCTTCACGAGAATTACTATTCTGCTTAGCATATGCGCATTCGATACAAGCTGTAACATATTTCTTTACAAAACGCGACATTTTCGGAAACCAGTACTGTTTTTTTATCTTGTCTAAGGTCTTCTCTACCCCAAAGTGTCCAATATCGTCATGGTTCATTTTACATACTTGCCACCTTGCCCCCTTTGGAACTACCCAACGGACGTCATCTTTATTACCATCGACACATTTATATAATTTATTATCTTTGATAATATAATTTTCTTTAATGTGCCGAAGGTCCTTTGGATCTAAATCATTAAGGAGAATTTCCCGAGTTCTGGCCAATTCTGTGTCTCCAAGTTGGAGGGTTAGCAACCAATCGTCATTAGTAATGTTCATGACAATAGGGAAAACATCAGTTTGGACTTCAGTATCGGGAATCGGGTTACGCGATAAGGCGTCTACGTGCTGCATTTTGATTCCAGCCTTATATTCAACCGTACATTCGAATTCCTGTAACATTAACCACCATCTAGCTATTCGAGGGATAAGATCCTTCTTCGAGAAAGTCGATCGAAGGGCACTACAATCAGTAACAATTTTAAATTTCTTGCCTAACAAATATATTCGGAATTTTTTTAAAGAGCATACTACGGCTAATGTTTCCAGCTCATATGAGTGGAAGTTCTTTTCTTCCGGGGATGTTTGGCGGCTGTAATAAGCAATAGGCTTCAAATCATTAGTTCCTAGTGCTTTCTGTAAAAGTATACCCCCAATACCATACTTGCTGGCATCCGTGTGTAACTCAAATTCCGAATTATGATCGTAGATAGCTAATACCGGCCTATTTAACAATCGTGACTTAAGGGTTATAAAAGCTTCTTGTTGGGAGTCTGACCATTCCCACTTGGTATCCTTTTTTAATAATTTTGTGAGAGGATAAGCTATGTGTGCAAAACCTTGGATGAATTTACGAAAAAACCCAACTAGGCCCAAGAATTGCCTCACTTTATGAACATCAGTCGGTTGTGGGAAATCCTGAACACATGAAATTTTCTTTTGCCCTGGTTTGACTCCGTCTGCACTGATCTCGTATCCTAGATAATCTATTTTGTCTTGAAGGAAATTACACTTAGACAAATTTAAAGTTAATTTAGATTTCTCGATTAGTTGTAGGATTTCTTCAAATCTATCTAAGCATTCAGCTGGATTTCTGCCGAAAATCAGTAAATCATCGATGTAAACCATAGCTTTGGTGAATCTAGCAGATCCCAAAACCCTATTCATCATGCGCTGAAAAACAGCCGGCGCATTTGCTAAACCAAACGGCATTCGGTTGAATTCGAATTGTCCGTCCGGAGTGACAAACGAAGTTAGCGGTTTGCTGCTCTCAGCTAAAGGTACCTGATAGTATCCCGATGCAAGATCTAATGTGATGAAAGACGCTTGTTGTGACAAGCGTGCTATCTTCTATTATTGGCATTGGGTACCTTTCTTTTATTGTAACCGAGTTCAATTTCCTATAATCTATACACATTCGTATACTACCGTCTGGTTTTCGTACTAAAATTATAGGGCTAGCATAATCTGATACGGATTCCCTAATTATCCCCGCGGCCATCATGCCATCTACCATGTTGCGGACCTTTTCCCTCTCATGGTGAGACAACCTGTATGGTCTACAAGCTATAGGACGTTTATCACTCAATTCGATATTCATTTGAGTCTCACTAGTACAACCTAAATGTTTTAATTTAGAGGCAAAACAGTGTTTATAATCATTCAACAACTTAAGGAGTCTTACTTTGTGGTCTTCCGAGACTGTGTTCCCTATGCTAAGCATTGATTCTGTTATTTCCTTTATATCTGTCTGTTCAAGTGTTATTGTATGTTGTTTAGTAAGTCTGTTAACTAAGTCTACACGTTCAGCTCGGCATAACAGAATATTTTCCATTACTAAACAAGGAATAGAAGTTAACGTTATAGTGATATTAACGAAGCCCTTTGTAACCCGATACAATCCACCACATACAATAAATTGCTGTCCAGGTTTTCCGATGAGCCTATCCTGTACTATAATACTCCCACTAAAACCTCTGTCTGTCTGAGCCCTGATAGTCGCGGATCCGAATAACTCTATATTCTTCCGAACAAAGATCTTAATTGCCCTATCGGACTCATAGTCGTATTGAGGCATCTCATCAACAATATTGAGAAAACGCAATTGCGATGCGTCTTTATAGACTAGAATATGCGGTAACTCTGTAAAGGTCTGTCCTATTAACGCAGTTTTCTCTAAAAGGGTATCTTCAACTATCTTACAGGGGACTTTAGCTTTGACACCATCAATTTCAAAATCTACGTCTATACCTCCTAAAGACTTTACCACACCATTACCAAAACCTTTTATTGTAGTTTCCAATAGATCATGTGCTAGGCCTAGAGAAACAGCAAAAGATTTTTTTATTAAAGTCACTTCACTTCCAAAGTCAATAAATACTTCTACAGCTATGCCATTAAGATTGGCATGTTTTATATATTTTGAATTAAGTCCTGAACTGGATATACACATAGTCTTGTGGACGTTCTCAGAACTAGTTTTGTTTTCAGAGCGTCTAAAACAACTGTCAGTCTTGTGACCTATCTTGTTACAGTTATCACATTTAACAAGAGCTTTAGAACAATTCGTGAAATGATGGCCCTTCTCCTTACAATTATAGCAATATATTAACGCTACCGGTTTATTGTGTTTAGCTGAATTAAACCGATTAGAGTTTTCAGACCAGCTTTTATTTCTAACCTGTCCACGATCTATGAACGAATTAGATTCCTTATGACTCATTAAGAATTGTAATAATTCATCAGGATTTGTGCAACGTAAGGCCAATGCACCAGACTTCATAGTCCTATCACCGATACCGTGTATGATACAATCGACAGCCCGCTTCCCGTCAATTTTGCATTGATTGAGAAGTGACAGTTTATCATAAAAATAAACTTCTATGGGTTCATTAAACTTTGTTTTTCTTCTTAGCATTTCTTCTAAGAGTTGGCCATAATTTTGTTCACTAGGAAAAGCACTTAACAATTTATTTTGCCATTCTTGCCATGAATACAAAATAGTTTCCAAACTTTCATACCAAATTTTGGCCAACCCTTTTAATTTTTGCATAGCAAAGTGTATGGTAGTTTTATCGTCCCAGCCGTATACAGATGCACATTCATTTACCTTTTTCAACCAGGTGTGAGTGCGTTGATTTTTAGAAGAGGGATCAAAGTCAGGTAGAATATTTTGCGGGTCTTTAGTTTGAGCATGAGACGGCTGAGAAGGTAAACTACCCTTAATAGAATTAACAATTTGTATGACATCTTTAGCAGAAAAATTAGGAGTACGTGACCTTGCGTGGTGATCCATGTTGACTTGTGCCTCGGGCCTGCAGCTGCGAAGACGACTCCGTGATCTTGACGTAGCATTGGCTCTGCGTCTTGTAGAACGTGAACGTGTTCTGCTTTCACGGCCTTGCTGCATCTCCTCTTCTAAAACTTTCAGGCGTGTGCGCAAAGTTTCCAGTTCTTTGTCGCAGTTTATAATACTATTCTGACGCCTACGACGAGAGTCTTGATCCGTGTAACGGCTTGTCATCGGTCGCTCCACGTTGCTGCGACTGCGATTATCACGCATCTCCGCATCCTCCATAGTATGGCGCGAACCCGTACGCTCGGGCGTCCGTAAACTTCGCGGCGTTCGTCCTAGCTCTGGAGTGTTGCGTTTCATTGCCTGGAACTCGTCAAAAAAACATTGTTTTAGATTAAAGGTTATCAAAAATAAAAATAAAAACAATATTTTTATATAACAGAACTCAAATTTAACCAATCCGGTCGTAGACTATTGCATTGTCAAAGAGTAGCCTTGACCTAATGCAAAGTCCTCAACCAACAGGGGATATTCCGATTATTGAACAAAACATTATTTAAACAAGTAAGGACACTGGTAATACACAATAATTATAACAAATTAGGTATAAGTATCAGCTAGTACTTCAGGAGATATAGAATCGTTAGCCGCGAGCAAAAACACTTCCGCAGATTGGGTGCGGCCATGTTTCAACCCCACAGAAAACGAACGCCACAGCGTTGCTGACCGGGTATAACATCAAAGAGTAGCCTTGATCAGGTATACCCGAAAAACACACCAAGGCATGGTCCTTCCGTGTCAGGGTCAGAGAGTAGCCCTGGCCATGTGACCCCGGCGACATTGGTAAAACTTACGGAACCCCCATAACATAGATCCATACACCACCAGAGAGTTGCCCTGGCCAAATGCATAGACTACGACCAGAGATTCCAGTAAGAATTATTCCCCACAAAGTACTATCAGAACATTTAAGTAAAGAAGATAAGAATTTGAGACATGCATATACATAAAACGAATAAGAAAAATCCTCATAATGATAAAATAATCAAATAACAACACGATCAGAGGGTAGCCCCGACCACGTGTTCCCACTTGATCCCAAAATGTATGCATGATCATACTTCATCACTATCGGGGAGTGGCCCCGACCACGTGCTTACATCTGACCATAGCATTCATTCATTTCGTCCAAATAAAATTTTCCATCCAATTATAAAATAATCAAATAACAACACTATCGGAGAGTGGCCCCGATCAAGTGTTAACATTTGATTCCAAAATGTATGCATGATCAGATTTCCTCACTATCGGGGAGTGGCCTCGACCACGTGCTTAAATCCGAACATGGCATCCATTTATTTCACAAAAACAACAAAAAAAGCTATTGCATATGATTTACTTACGTTTTCTGGCGTCGTGTATCCCACTTCTGAACTATAATAAGAATTATAGTTCAGAGAAACCACCGAAGATAGTATTTAAAATCTTTTATTTTGCACACTTCTTTTATATTACGTACAGCAAATACTTGAAAATAGGAACAAGATAATTTTGTACACTTTTATTTTTCGTCCGCTCACTTCGACGACCCGGAACAGAATGCCCTTGTCAACCTCGACTAATTGCTTTTCTATCTCCGCACTTTCCCGCCATTTCTCAACATACGCGCCATTTTTGACATTTGGTAAAACATTATCTTTGATTCATTCGTACATTCATCCGAAAGTCAAAGGAATTACTAATAACGTTAATTTTCATTTCGATTGGCAAACAGTTTATGTAAAAACTTAATATATTAATTTAAAACCTAACACAAGTCATAGAAATTATTCTCTTTAAGCCACTTACATAAATTAATTTTGAACAATCTGTTGTTCAGACCTTTAAAGGTGATAGGAATCTTATTATATATACGAACGCACATACATAGAAAGCTTTTAGCATATTTACTGCTTTTTGGAATTTCCTGGAATATTAGTCTGTGTGGACATCTAAGTCTAAAATTCCCAGCTTTTTTAAATAGATCTAAATGATTATGAACGAAAGTAGCCACTTCACAAATATAAAGAGAGGGAAAAGGCAATAAACCAAGGCTTTTAAAAAATGGTTGACAGGATTCGTCAGGAGGGACCCCGCAGATAGCACGAATACATTTCTTTTGCGCAACAAATATTCGGTTCTTGTCCGTACTATTGCCCCATAGTAGGATACCATACCGTATAACAGATTCAACGTAAGCATGATATGTTACTATGGCTGTTCTTTTATTAGTTATAGCTTTTATACGATTAAGTGCATAAACAAACCTATTTATTCTGCTACATACATTATCTAAGTGCATTTTCCAATTAAGATCTTCGTCTAACATCACTCCCAGAAACTTCACATGTGTAGCTTCTTTAATTTTAGCTACATTTAGCTTTATATTGTATTTTTTTTGTTTACATTTATTAAATTGTATAAAGAGGGATTTGTTTAAATTGATTATTAAATTATTTGCTTTCAGCCATTCTTCTATTTTATCTATTACATTATTAATATCTGTCTCATGATTTTGTATTGAATTGTATTTATTATGTGCAATGTCAGATCGTAAAAAATACTCTTTCCCATAAATGTTTATATTTTCCCCGAAAATGGGTAATTTCTTGTTGGTGACAATTTTCGTAGGATGGTTGTGTGACAGCTAATAACGTAGCGTGAAATGGAACGTTTTAACTTTAGTCATTTATGGATTTCCGAACGCTTTCTAATCTGTCACTTCAACATCTGTCAACTGCAAGGTCAACTTTCAAAGTCGGATTGCGGAAATGCGTAGTTTTTTTATGGAGGAGCCTAAATATTTGTTGTCCCGTAATTGGCTACTTCAAAATGTGATTTATCGTTGAAAATTAGTCATACATAGTCGAGCGACAATATGGAAACCTGAGAGGGACTACGCCTCCATGTTTTACAGAGAGGCAGAAACCGGAAGTTAGTATACACGAGTCAAAACCCACCAATTCCGCCCGGGCCCGCGTGATGGGTCATGGCCCATTCTCCCATTCCCATTCTCCTTATCCATCCATAAGGCAGGTGAGAGCAGTAGGAACATTTAAAAAAATGCCTGATGACGAGTGACGACATTTAAAGGCTCACAGTTTCACGTTGTCACACAATGTCACATTCCCACGCGGTTTCAGCAGTATTACTCGTGATTTGTAAGGTTGTTTTCTCTCTTTCAATAATAATATGAACTTACTTAATAGACTTACATTTTTCGGCTAGGACAACAACGGGTAAATGAGACAAAACACTATCCAGTGACAAGTAAATTGATTTTTAATATAATACTGGCTCTATACAAATCAAAAACAAAAAAAAGGTGTCCTGTAATCAACACATAAAAACATAAAAAATAGGTACACTGTTAAAACAATTAATTAAAAGTTAATGTTTTAGTGATCTTAAATAAATTTGAAGGTTCATGAATGCCTGCCCAAGGATATCAGAAATGGAACTTAATTGAATGTGATGAGAAATTGATGATGATGCTACACTATGGGTGAACTCCTAAGCTTGCTGATGTGAATGAAAGGTGGTTGTTGACGATGTGGATGTTTAATCATAAAACTAAATGTTAGTTTTTTGGGTTAATTTAATAGAGGAATGGGGTCACCGCTCTATGTGTGATCCTCTGATTATATTTTTTTAACTGCTTGATACTAGCAGGATAGTAAAACAGCCGGAGGCGACTCCCGGGCTTCCCTGATCTGTCCTCTAACGCCGAGCGTACTGAATTTTCTGCTTCGCGGGCGGAGTGGTGTTTCGGAGGGGCGCCGTACGCGCCTCGTCACCTGCGAGAGTGGATTATGAACGGAGGTGATTTCAGATATTATTGTAACCGGTGGATTGTAATGTCTTTACAACGAAGCCTGAAGGGCCCTATTCCACCTAAAAAGCATCAGAGCAAGGGGAAGGTTGATACCCCAGACTTAACCTCTAAAGTGGCCACTTGCATACCGATGATGCTGTGACTTATTTTTAATATTTCTTATTTGTAAGTAAATGTTTAATTTGTGAATAAATTATGTTTCACAGTATGATGCCTTTCTGTTTATATTACAGGGAAGCTCTGGCTACAGAGATTAGCCCAAATTATGTTTACATGAGGGCTTCCATGCCACATGGTGTGCACTCATGAAAGCATTCTTGAAGTGACTTATTTATGAAAGTTTACTAATAAAAAGAGAAAGTAACACCCTTAGGGGGTCCCTTTGTATCAATTACAAGGCTTAACTTGATAATTTAGGTGGATTAGGCAAGTATAATGGTAAGATCAAGTAGGGACACTGATTATGAAATTCTGATGTGAAGTGCACTGACACTAACCTGCGGCTTCAGCTATTCGTTCATCAAACGTACATATTGTTTACACAATAAAATTCTATAAATCAAAATCGCCGA
Source organism: Chrysoteuchia culmella (assembly GCA_910589605.1). Taxonomy (NCBI): domain Eukaryota; kingdom Metazoa; phylum Arthropoda; class Insecta; order Lepidoptera; family Crambidae; genus Chrysoteuchia; species Chrysoteuchia culmella. The sequence goes on from OU342652.1 coordinate 14,146,747, forward strand.
GTTTAATTAAAGTAACCTTAAAATTCGCAGACCATCTGACAATCTCCTGTCAGTGTCATACCTGTCACTGTCGATCTGACAGATGGGGCGTTACGTGCGTTCGCACTGAATTAAAAACGTAAATCAGTGAAGATAATATTCATGGTGTACTATGGCCAAAATTAAAAGCCAAGGCTGATGCTACCTCTGAACAATGAAAACCTGTAAAGTTAACAAGGTTCGAAGAGCCGTTTCGGCCACCACAACAAAACATTTAAATACAGTCATTCACCGAATTAAGCATTTCTTTTCCTTTACATTTTTCTTCTACTAGCTCCCACCCATCGTACCTACCTATCCACCTCACCTACTATATATTTATATATATATATCTTAATGAAAGGAAATTTAAAATGACCGAAGTCTGCAGACATACTGCCTTATCAAAGAAACGACATTACAGATTGTCAAATTAACATTATATGACAAACAGTTAGGTAAATATTGGGTAATTAAACAAAGATATTTCAACCAATATGTCATTACTGATCCTTCGTCTAGGTAATCCTTTTACTAAGAGTCGTACTCTTATAATATTATACACTTAACGCTTTCGTACGTAGTATTTTGGAATTCGCAAGCGTAGTATGGAATCCCCAGTACGTAGTTCGCAAAGACAGATTAGAACGAGTACAAAAGAATTTTTAAAATCTCGTGATTATCGTACCGGTTACCGCTTCAAAGACTACGAGGAAAGTTCTAAAAGACACAGTATACAGTCGCTGACCTCCAGACGCCAATATCTAGATAGCATATTTTTATTTAAGATTATTAATAATTATGTAGATTCAGCTGATCTTCTACAAAAAGCTACATTAAAGGTCACGTCGAATTTTTCTAGTACATTCACCGTTCTACGGCGTTGGCCACCGTCGCTTCATCAATGAGAGTAATATCCTCGCATTCGAAAGAAACATCTTTACAGAAGTTTGACTATCGATTAAGGTAAAACAGCCATTTATTATTTATTTTTTTGCTTTTTAGTGTTTTGAAGTCGGTTTTCATTTTTTATATAAAAAGTTTTATTTCACAGTTTTTAAAGGTAGATAATATCATTTCATCCAAGTAACAAATTAGAAATGAAATATATAAAAATGCTCAAAACAAAAAAGTACTGAAACCAAAATTTTATGGGACCAATTGGCAACTATTCTGCATCGAACAAATAAAGAATCACGGAAATCGGTCCAAAAATCTCGGCGTAATCGGTGTACATACATAAAAAAAATATATATATATATATACCAACCGAATTGAGAACCTCCTCTTTTTTTGAAGTCGGTTAAAAAGTGGGTGCTCTGTTATTTTAAGTAATTCAAGTTATAGATAGATTAGACATAGATTATTAAAGATGTTTAAAAATATTACATTAAATAATTACATTTATTATAAACGGATAGGTTATATATATATACTATTATTATCATAGTTTTGTTCATTTTTTCTATTTTATTCCGCATCATTTCATTTCTTTTTTCGGTACATTGAAAAGATGATAACATCTGACACAATTTTGCACAATTATTTATTGTTTGTATTTAAGTTAGGGTACTTAGGTCTGTTTGTTTCTAAGGTTATATTTAAGAATGATTATATACGACTGTTTGTTACCTAAATAAATAAATTATAAAATATAAACGTACACCTTATCATATACATATCTGTACATCTTATGTTTTGGCGCGCACTGTTCATTGAAATAAAACAACTTTTACGGATATCACCAGCTTGGGACCCTATTATCCATAAATTAAAGTCTCAACCCAAATCACGCACTGCAAGACCCAAAGATACTAAAGATAATAAATATAAAAAAGTAAAGGTGGAGACAACATATCCTAATTTTTTAATAATTTTTATAAAGATGGAGGTCGGCCCGCTTTCGATGTTTTCTTGGCAGTTTCTTTCTTCGAAGGTCCTCCCAATTTGTGAACTGCCAGTAGAGTCTTTAGTTTTCTCTTTTCTTAATAATAAAGAATTAAAATAACAATTAAATCAAAATATCAAATCAATAATAATTTGTGCCATAGTAAATGTCTAACCGTATCCGAACGAAAATAAATTAACTTTTCGAGGGTAGACTTATAAGTAGCCAGTCATCCCGTGACCACGGCAGCTGTAAAGGTGCCGAAACGTCGGGAAAATCAAAAAACCCCTAAAAAACCTAAAAATTACGGACAATTACAACTTAGTTCGTGGAAATATAGCGCGTTTGATATCCGTAAAAGTTGTTTTATTTCAATATACATATCTATATACCTATATATTTCTATATTTATCAATAATGTAATAACACCATATTTCTTGACGCACACATGCAGGTACGACATAATTTCTATCAGTTGATGCTAGAGATGGGCAGGGGATAAATCCCGATTGGAAAAAAAAAATTATTTGTGAAAAAACCGAATTGCCGGGTTTTTTCATTTTTTGTTACTTTTCTCATAAAAGTTGTCTTTTAAGGTTTTTGGTCAATTCAATTAGATGGTAAAGGGGTCCATAAACGTTCAAGCATCAAAGCAGTATACTCGTCCCAATTTCACTTTTAACGACAAGTGTTTTCAACATAATTTCTCTGTCTGGTGGGTTTTGCGGGTGCCAGTTTGGTATAAAACCTATACGTTATAAGTAAAAAAATATCTTGCTTTATTTTAATAACAAAACGAGGTAGTGATAATTATATTTATTTTGCAAATCGAGTTTTAATTATTTATTACTTAATCAATTTTAATCACTATCACTACTATTTATATCCATTGATGGTGCATTCAAATCAATGAATTCAATTTCCTTTCTATATGCGTGCCATGCGATGTAGATGGCTGTTCATCGTCAAGAGATACAGGGATGAAAAGCTCTCTTGGCGTGTAAATGGCTTCGTCATCTTCGTCAATAATGTTGGGTTTATGGAGCAGATTCCAAATGTCTATATATATAAAATGCAAAGTCCTGACTGACTGACTGAGATATCAACGCACAGCCCAAACCGCTGAACCAATTTTGCAAATAGATACCTTATACACTGTAGGACTCCACTAAGAAGGGATTTTTGTAAATTGCACCCCTAAAGGGGTAAAATAGGGGATGAATATTAGTATGAAAGTCCGTCAATTTTGAAGTTAGGATCTTCAAATTTTGTATTTATGATTGTCAATTCAAAAGGAATAACCTATCTCGACGTTTCCGAAAATTCTACCCCCAAAGGGGTGAAAAGGGGGGGGGGTTGAAATTGTATGAGAAAAGTCCTTTATTTTCAAAGTAAAAGTGTTAGCGACTTCAAATTTTGTATTTAGGTTGACGATTGAAACTAAACTTTTACCTCTCTCTTAAAATTCCACCCCTAAAGGGGTGAAAAGGGGGATGAAGTTGAGTAAGAAGTCCTTTATTTTCATAGTAAAAATAAGTGACTTTATTTATTTTTTATTAGGCTTATGGTGGGAACTTAAATAAAATCCCCCTCTCGAGAAATCAACCCCCTAAGGGGTTAAAAAGGGGTAAATTATGTTAAAATCAATATGAGTGTCGTTATAGAGGTTTTATGGGATGTTGATTTCAAAATTTTCATCGATTTGAAATCCGATGCGGTTGACATGATGGATGTGGTTTAAGAAAAGGGTTCAAACTCAAGGGTTCACTTGTGGCCGAGTTAATTTTTTCCAATATTTTTCTATTTAAAATTTACCATAAAAGGGTTCAAATTTTGTAAAGATAAGTAATGTAAAATAGACATAACGAATTTGATCGCGATAGCTTCTGAGCATTTTCTACTACTTTTCCATTCACACTTATCCATTCGCTTATATTATAAATGCTAAAGAAAGACTGCACTGTCTGGCTGTGCCTTTTCACGCGTAAACCGCTGAATCGATTTTAGTGAAATTTGATATGGACATAACTTGAACCGTGGAGATGGACATAAAATACTTTTTACTCTTATAAATGCCGATAAATGGCACGCTTACGGTATTGAAACGTGGCCGCTAACTATGGGTCTGATAAGAAGGCTCAAGGGCACCCAGCGTGCAATGGAGATGGCTATGCTCGAAAAGACAAATGAGGAGATCCGTAGGAGAACTAAAGTAACCGACATCGCTCAGGATTGCTCAGCTGAAGTGCCAGTGAGCGGGACTTATAGCGAGAAGAATCAATAGCCGTTGGGGCGGAAAAGTTCTGGAATGGCGACCGCGCGAGGCCGACGTTCCGTGAGTAGTATCTCGACAAGGTGGACCGTCGATCTGGTGAAGGTCGCGGAAAGCCGCAGGGTGCGGGCAGCGCAGGTCCGATCGTCGTGGAGATCCTTGGTGGAGGCCTTTACCCAGCAGAGTGTTGTTGTGTTGTCAATTTTCTTTTAATATTATGAATATGCTCTTGTGCGCTGAAAGACCGTTCAGTGGCTGCCGAAATGCATGGAGCAGTCAGGATCCTTACTGCAACCTTGCTCAATAATTTTGATCGGAAGAGCCCTTTCCACCAAACGACTGGGTCCATTTCGTCGACATGTTTCCATATGAAAAGTCTGCCCCATAAACCTTGTTTCGCTCTATAGTTGGACGGACGGACGCTCGGGAAGTGTGTGTGGTGGGGTCGCGCCTAGGTATACTGCCCATGCTAGGCAGTGCGAGACGTGTGCGCGGCGCGGGAGGGGACTGATCACCAAATACGCACTTGCCGTCCTCTCCCCGCTTCCGCAAATAAATTAAAAACAAAAACGTAGAAGTGTATTTTCAAGGTCATAATTTGTCGCGGAGATTGTAAAAGAGTTGAAAAATTGTCATGAGCTTCACCATTTGACCATAAATTCTATATCTAATTCTATATAAATGATCTTTCTCATAACGGATACGTCCCATTACTTACCAGAGTTGTAGAACGTAACGTACTACCATTCACCATTACTTTAAAATTGTTTTTATTGTTTGATTCAACAAATTCACTCCATAAAATAAAAAAACCCGAATAAAAACCCAATTTGGAAATTTTCCCGGAATTTTCCCAGGTTTATTCCCTAAAATGGGAAAAAACCGGGTGAAATCCCATCTCTAGTTGATGCACATTTTAACTTTGCTTGCGATGGTTTATTATAGGTATATACTCCTAATTACTTTTTTATTTTCTGTAGTTTAATATCACTGTACCTGTATTATGTATCTGAACACCCAGTGTATAAAATTTTCTTAGTATATAAAATAATTATAATTTTAAGGGTGGAGTGAGCCTGGTGACTTGTCATACATGGAGGTCTGACCCCACCTAGCTCAGGCACCTTCTCGAGCTCTATTTTCTATTCACTCGTCTCGAGGATTCTACTGATTTTCGCGCGACGTTTGAGTTTCCGTGTTTCGTAAAAGCGACCTTGCACGTATATACATAACTTCGCTTTTCGCCTGTAGTAACGCCTCCCAATGCGAGCACGCGAGGGGCAAAGCGAAAAGCGTTCTATGTCAACACTTGCAAGGTCGCTAATCGCACGATCGACTCCTCGTTCGCCTTGCCACTCGCGCGATGAGTGATTCAAAAATAGAGGTCCTGTTCTCTTAAATATTTGTTATTTTAACATAGTCTATAGCTTAATAATGTTTGTTATTAGTACAATGTAACTTTAGGAGAGAAAAATAAAGATTTATTTTTTATTTTTAAGATATTGGCACAGAATACTTAGATAATGGTGGATCCGCAACGTGGTTCAAATGCGAAGGGTGTTAACTACTGCACGGCTAACCGTGCCTACTGAAGCGCGGATCTATAGACCGGCAATCTCGTGCGCGACCGTCCCGCGGGGTGACAGAAGGTGGCGGGGACGCGTTTCCCTTCCCCGCTAAACCACCTGCTACCCGCTGACATCTTGGGTACCTCGTCCCCGCCACCGTCCGTCAGCCCGCGGGACGGTCGCGCACGAGATTACCGGACTATAGTTATAGTACATTTACGACCACCCATTCCGTAACCGACCACACCTAATATTTTTTTTTATTAACGACGGTGTGACTCTTAGCCTTCATCATACCTGATGTTAAGTATTGATAAGGCTGAAGATGGAAGCGAGCCTCTCCCGGAATCCTCAATCACTGAGGTACTGGCTATCTTATCTCTAACTGCCGGAACACAACAATGCTGAAAACATTATTGTTATAGAGTCAGACTTACAATTAGAATTGCTTCAACATTTCTAACTACAAACCGAACACCATCTGCTACCTTGCTAATAATGGGTCTATAGGCAAACCCCAAATTCAACCTCGTCAAAGCACAAGTTTTAATTAGTACACACATAACGTTAGTCATTCAGTTGGAAGTTCGTATCCCGGTATTTCCGTCAATGACTATTCCACAGCAAACAACCCGGAACATATTGAATCTTTGGTTTATTAGCAAATAAGGGGAATCAAACAGCCTTGTTTAAACTACGAATTACAGTAATATTATATTCGACTATCTGCCGCCAGCGGTTTCACCTGCATGGTTCATGTTCCCGTAGGAATATCAAAAAATCCTTTCTTATTGCTCGCCTACATCGTTAAAGGATCATGTATGCAAAATTTTTCAGAAGACTTTTCGACATATTTACAGAGGCCGTGGTCACGGAAGTTTAACTGCATTCATGTAGAAAAGTTTGCTATTTAAACTTGCCAAAGGTCTCCCATGCCTGGCATAAACTATTGCATCTCGGGTTCACGATCGCCAGAAAGTAAAACAAGCTTACTAATTGTCTATCCGAGGGTCCTAGGACCTCCACCTATCTGTTTAATGAATGAAAAGTAATATCGTGAGTGGGTTGCCCAAAAAAATCCTGGCACAACTATGATTAAATCGGGGCCGTGAAGGTCGATCCTAGTTCGATCATCTACTTTAACAAAACAATAGTATTATTCCCTCGGTCTCAACAGCTGTCTGTAATAGAAGGCTTTTAATGCGCCAATGCGCAACGAATGTAATCGTTTGAATGTAGTATTGATCCCATCTTTGCAGTACAACACGAAGGCCTCGACTTAGCAAAGCGGCGTGATAGCTCTACAGACACGTTCTGTGTAACCGTGTTAATGACATTACAACGGCATACAGATATCTATAGAACACAAGAGAATTATGAATTAATACAGTATGCGCAAAATAAATTGGCGGTTCGGAAGTTAACTGCAAGTGACATTTCACGCGTCGCGAACCAATTCCAAATTTCAGAAGAAAAAAAAAACAGCTTTTGACAAGTTCTTTGCCAGTTCTTCTCGTTACAAAATCTCCTGCAATAGGGTTTGTGAATGTGACAATAACAAGGTCTCGCGCCCGCGGTGGATGCCCGCCATGTGGTTAAACCACACGGCTTCACGGCCTAAAAATCTACTATTTCTAAACGCTATTTAGCTTCTTCTGAGACAAAATATAAACAAATAAACCAATTATAACTTAAAATTTTTGCACTTTACAATGCTTTTTTTATGTGGACAACAGCATTATTCCTGGACAGGACTAATAGACCTGCTAGTTGATTATCTAATTCTGTTGCTAACAGATTTTGATTGAAATTGATTGAAAGTGCTTTAGTGACATAGTAAGATAGTTGTCACATTGCTTTTTACTAAAGCAGCAATGTGACAGCACTTTGCATAAAACGTTGATAGTAACAAGTTACATAATAAGCCTCCTGGACGGGACGTCAGGGCGACATGTGACTAGTTGCTTTTTTTCTAGTATATTTTTTGTTTAATATATCAAACCGATGTTTCTAAAACTTTTTTTATTAAGTAACTAATATTGGTATGTATGTACCTACCTAAATAAAATTGTCAAGTTACCTATGAGACAAATTATTGTTTCAAGGTAAGTATGTAGTTCAAAAGTCTTTTTATTTTTCAAATAAAACTAGCATTTTACGTAATTTAAATTATCTGAAAACACGGCACTCACGAGTCAATGAGTTTACCGACAGTAAAGATGGCCCTGATTACAAAATGTTTCCTTTCAAATGAACAATTAAATCAGGTACAAAGGAGCATTTGTACCTGAGTAATGGACGTATATGTATATTTCTACACATAAATACTTATATATGTATAATTGTATGTATTTATATCTGTTACCCTAGTATCCCATAACACAAGCCTTAAGTGCTTGGTTGATTAGTGTGAGCGTGAGAAATATTATTTATTTATTTATTATTATTTAAAAGAAAAGGGAAATAAACAAACTACTTACTCGAACTGATTAACAAAAATAAGTAAGCAAATAGGTTTCTACAGAGTCCTACATATGAAATTAAATTGTTAGTTTAAAGTAGATATAAATGTGTGCATGTTTGTCACAGCGACATAAAAGCTCAGCGTATATTTTTGCACCGAAAGAACAAAACACTGGTTCACCCGTAGAAAAACGCGAGGAGACGCTTTAACAAAATCGCCCTGTTACTAATTTAAAAATAGATCCAACAAATAAAATAAAGTAAAATCTCATAAATAATAATAGTTATTTGTTATGCAAGGCTGGAAAGTTGGATTTAGCGGTGAGTTATCTCTATTGAATCGTGAGCGTAGCGGGGGTTTCAAAGGTCGAGACGCTAAAATTTTTACTGCCGAGTGCAGCACACAATTGTTCACGTCACAACAACGAGGAAAATCTTTAGGTTGTTTTTCGCGGTGATGTTCCGTTTAAAAATTCTCTTAACAAAAAGTTTAATCTAAACATACCTTATTTTTGTTGTTTTAATGATATAAAAAAGTAACATAAAAAGGGAGTATTATAGTTAATTGCAAGTTATTAAATTAGGAATAAATTGTTAACCTATAATAACAATGAAAACCATTTGCAAATGTTGAAATTGACATGAGGAACAAGACAAAGACAATAAAAAAATAAAGGTTTATGTCACGTTCCGAAAGCCAACCACAGGTTGTGAAATCTCATTCAGCCTACATATAAAATTCTTATAACAAACAGTTTAATCTTATTGTTATTGTTTTTATGATTCAAGGAACTAAAATAATACAATAAAACCAAAACGGAGTATTATAATTAATTCAAAGTTAATCTGATAAAGGCACACTTTCGGTAGTAAAACGTGGTCGCTAATTATGGTTCTGATAAGAAGGCCCAAGGTCACCAAGCGTGCAATGGAGATGGCTATGCTCGAAGAGGGAAATGAGATTCGTAGGAGAACTAATGTAATCGACATCGCACCAACGATTAATGTGGCAGTGAGCGCGACACATAGCGAGAAGAATCGACGGCCGTTGGGGCGAAAAAAGGTGGTGAATGTAGGTCCGCGCTCCGCCGCTTATCTTCTCACGCTATTGTTTACGCTTTCGCACCATAACCTTAGTTATTATCATTGTTATCTTCTGTACTGTGCTGTGCTGTGTAAATTAAACGCTTTGCTTATTTCCTATCTATAATTCTTCTGTTCTTCCTTCCGACTTTTTACCCATAGTGAAGGTCGCGGAAAGCAGCTGGATGCGTATAGCGCAGGACCGATCGTCGTGGAGATCCTTGGGGGAGGCCTTTACCCAGCAATGGGTATTATGTGGCTGAGACGACAAATTGGCACCACCATGCGACATCCTAAATCCGCGCGATAACCTAATTCCTCGCGGACTGAGTCGCGGGCGGAAGGCTAATAATGTATAACAAGAGAAGATAACTAGATAGATTGTGGTATATAACTGTCACATCATGTTGTGTAAAAATGGTGAACTTAGGTGTAAGTTTCGTCGCAAAGCTTCCTAATTTAAGTTGGTGCTCTTTGGGACAACAGATTCCATCGGGATTTTTGGCCTAAGCCATGTTCAAAGTCATAAGCGTTAGCGATTGCTTCTACTCTAATTTTATACTAGAAAAAAGTTTTTAAATCGGTTAGACAATACTGTGTTTATAAAATATATAAATGTTTAATGTAAATGTCATTACTTCAGTTAAAACTGAAAATTTCTTGCACCCATTTTTTGACAGTTAGTAAAATCGTCTTGAATAATCTAATATCTATACTAATATTATAAAGCTGAAGAGTTTGTTTGTTTGAACGCGCTAATTGGAATAATTGGAAATTTGAGTATTATTTTGAGAAACTTCTTCGAGATAAATCGATATTGTTGTACTGGCCAAATACATGCGAGCAGCGGCCAGCAAACGTTGTATGATAATACATATATGTCCTGTTTTAGCGGCCAAATAAATTACATAGTAAATTCATATCGATCGTGTAATTTAAAAATATAACAATCTTCTCCGAAAAATGGCAGCCAAGGAGGTAACTTATCAAGGGTTTTATTTAAATTTCGAATTGGCTTGCAAGTAGAAAGCTGTTTGTACTATTTAAATAAAAGTTCTGCCTAGGTACTACTTAGTTTTAATTTCCACGCATTATTTGAGAAAAGTACTTTTCTCAAACATGCTTGGAAATATGAACATTATTTCGACAACCTTCTTCGAGATAAATCGATATTGCTGTACTGGCGACATACATGCGAGCAGCGGCTGGCAAAAGTTGTAAGAAAATCCATATCTCTCGTGTTAAGCGGCCAAATACATTACATAGTAAACTCATATGTGTCGTGTAATTTAAAAATAGAAAAATCTTTTACTCCGAAATATAGCAACCAAGAAGGTAACTTATCAAAGGTTTTATTTAAATTTCGACCAAGTTTGCAATTTATAGAAAGCTGTTTAAAAAAATGAACACTTTAACGCGGAAAAAGATTTATAACTTTTTAATTTTGCATTTTACAATGCTATTTTTATGTGATAATTTTTAATCAAGTAAATATACTAGAAAAAAAGCAACTTGTCTCATGTCGCCCTGACGGGACTCGAACCCGCATCCTTGGGAATCCGGCCCAATGCACTGACCAATTATGCTACAGAGACCTACGAGAACACGTTGAAATTCTCTAGTATATGCACCTTTTTCTACGGTGTTGGCCACCGTCGTTTCATCAATGAGAGAAATATATCCTCGCATTCGAAAGAAACATCTTTACAGATGTTTGACTATCGATTAAGATGAAACTGCCATCTACTTATAACTTTTTAATTTTGCATTTTACAATGCTATTTTTATGTGATAATTTTTAATCAAGTAAATATACTAGAAAAAAGTAACTTGTCTCATGTCGCCCTGACGGGACTCGAACCCGCATCCTTGGGAATCCGGCCCAATGCACTGACCAATTATGCTACGAGAACACGTTGAAATTCTCTAGTATATTCACCTTTTTCTACGGTGTTAGCCACCGTCGTTTCATCAATGAGAGAAATATATCCTCGCATTCGAAAGAAACATCTTTACAGATGTTTGACTATCGATTAAGATGAAACTGCCATCTACTTATAACTTTTTAATTTTGCATTTTAACTTCAAGCAAAATACTGAAATGCAATATCATTATATTATACTCGTACGTCTAATGTAAATTGGTCTATTATTTGTCAACTCAGCTCACTAAAAGTGATTTTATATTTATCTTATTTTTAAAGTTAAAGAAGGTGTTCCACCTTCTTTAACTTGGAGCAAAACAAAACAGTGCGCTCCGCTTACAAAGTTAAAACTCGCTTATTTTAACTTAACTTTGACTTTCAGTAGTCACTGAATCCTTGACTTTGGCTAAGTTCTTTCTGTAATGAAGAGCTGAAGTTAGAGCATACTGGAGTTAATCATAAGAAGTATGTTACTCGTGAGTTCATGACTTCAGAAATACGGATTTTGATAATAACAGCTATTTCACTTGAGTTACATAAACTGTTGAAGTTGTAGGCGGGATGACGATTGTGCATTTTAGTTTTAAATTTTTCTTTTGAAGTTTGTTAAGTGAACTTTAACTGTTTTAGTATACTTTAGAGTGTTTTATGTGAACCTAAGGTCCTGTTTTAAAAGTAACTTATATTTTGAGTAATAAAGTTTAAGTACTGTAGCGGACGGAGTGAAAATCTGGTGTTTTTATTTGCACAGAAACAACAGATTTTCACTTCGTCGTCGCCGTCGTCGTTGTCGTCTCAGCCACATGACACCCACTACTGGGTATAGGCCTCCCCAAGGAACTTCACAACGATTGTTCCTGCGCTGCCCGCATCCAGAGGCTTCCCGCGACATTCACCAGATCGTCGATCAACCTTGTCGGGGGCCTACTTACGGAGCGTCGTCCTGTGCGCGGTCGCCATTCCAGAAATTTTCGCCCCAACGGCCATCGATTCTTCTCGCTATGTATCTCGCCCACTGCCACTTCAGCTGAGCAATCCTTTGAGCGATGTCGGTTATTTTAGTTCTCATACGGATCTTCTTATTTCTGATTCGATCACATAGTAAAACGCTGAGCATAGCCCTCTCCATTGGACGCTGGGTGACCTTGAGCCCTCTTATTAGACCCATAGTTAGCGACCACGTTTCACTACCGCAAGTCATCACTGGCAACATACACTGGTCATCATTTCATCTTGATACACTGAGGTAAGTGGGACGCGAAGATTTTACGGAGCTTCCCGAATGCTGACCATCCGAGTTGGATTCGACGAGAGTTTTCTTTCTCGAAGTTGACTACTTACTACTTACCTAACTGCATTGTCTGTCTAAGGTAAGCATAGTGGTCAACAACTTCGAGTGTAGTGTTCCCAACGTGAACTGGAGTAGGTACAACATGAGAATTTGACACGATTTTCGTCTTATCCATGTTCATTCTAAGACCCACTCTTTGGGAAGCACTACGGAGATCTCCGAGCATTGTGTTCAAGTTGTCCAAGGTCTCAGCAATAAAGACTGTATCATCGGCAAAACGAAGGTGTGTTAGATACCTACTGGCCATTAATGTTGATGCCGAGTCCTTTCCAGTCCAAGTATAACATTCAGCGAATACTGTTCGGTTATTCTGAGTATCAGGTACGCTACCCTGGTCGATGGAACTCACGTTGTTGACAAGGGACTTGTGGACGATGAAACCGACGTTGCCATAATCGCCACGCTTGGCAGGCGGGTTGGTGATCGCAGTATGGCCATGTTTGTAAGAGTCGCTGCTGCTCGTCTCTTGAAGGCTAATTTCCTTAGTCGCCATTTACAACAACGGGATAAAAGAGCGTAGTGCTATTCTAAGCCGACACTACACAGCACAGATTTTCAATTGATATGTAATAAATCGTCTCTTCAATACGACTGCTGCTACATGACTGTCATTATTTTTCGGACGACAGTAGATAGTTTACTATATTCAAATACTGATATCTTGTTCCTTTCCAACGAAGGAGTTAGATGCAGCAATGAGTACGCTTGCGGTGCCTATACATCACAGTACGACTGAATCCCACATTATCAAATCTATTGCTATTTATCATCATCACTGTAAGTAATGAAAAGCCTGTTGATGGAGTAGATTTTCCTTGCTAGCATTGTAAACTTTTAGTAATCGCTAAACCCGAAGCCCTGTTGATGAAACAGCTCTCATCACAATATTGAAGTAGGACGGAAACTTACACTGCATACAATACAACAAACAATTTTCATCAGGTCGCCTCGTGTTGAGTCGAGGTCTAGATGAAGATCAAAGTCAAACATAAATATTTTTATTCAAATAGACTTATAAATAAGTGCTTTCGAATAGTGCAAATTCTTTTCCCTACCAGCCATTCAGGACATCTTTTAACTGACAAGAAGATCGGCCGCAAGAAACTTATCAGATTTAACAGAAGCAACAACATTACGAAGAAGCACGTTGACCGCGAGAAGCCGCTGGATAATTGGATATCGTAGGCATCTCTGGGAAGGTATATGCCTCGAAGGCCGGTGGTGATGACGATAGTACAGGTAGCCCGAAAGTATCTATATCCTAATTCAATAATACATTTCTTTCCTACACTTTAACTGCCTCAGTTTTACCGCTCCAGGTAACAACAAACATCAAAGCGATCGTAGCAATAAACTCTGCTGTAGACAAGAAATTTCATAAAAAAACGTACCCGAGAACAGAATTCAATTTTGTCGGTAATAAATATTGAAATCAAAATTGACATCGTAAAAATTCTGTGTCAACGTTCTATCGAGTTTCAGGATCGTAAAAAGTACTCAATCTTGTGATTTCTGATTAAATGTAGATCTGCTGGTTCGCGGTGATTAGGAGTGGTTGACATAAAATTTTAATAGCGGTTTACGGAGGAATTGTTGTAAAAATTTTAACTTTGTACCAATTGACTGAACAAAATCAGAATTACCTTTAGCTCTTGAAATTTATTACTGACTATAACTAGCCTTCCGCCCGCGACTTCGTCCGCACGGAATTAGGTTATAATACAATCCCGTATTATTGGGGTGTAGGGCGGCTGAGGTGTGCTCAAGTGTGTGATGTTGAGCAGGACACTTCTACCGCCAAGTGTTACTTCCGCGTCCTCGTCGCACACCCTGGAAATACCCGGATCCTTACAGGCATCACACACTACCAACTACCCTGGGATCCGAGTAGCTAAGAGAAGTAACGCTATCCCGCACGTGCACTCCAACACGGCGGGAGACTCCCCCCTTCCCCCTCCCATCCCATCCCAATCTATCCTATCCCACATCCCACCACCACCCAATCCAAGGTGTCATATGAACCGTGCCGAAGGATGCGTGGCCAGGGGGAAGCCTGGTCTCAAGCGGCGTCTCTCCAGGGAGATGGCAATCCTGGAGCAGTGATGTTGCCTTACCTGGGCAAGCGGGGCTCTGCTCGGGTGGACGTTTTATTTCCCTCGCTTCTCGTGGGACCAACATGGAACCGAATCAAAATTTAAATGTAAACTTTAATACAAAGCCACCCAAACGCGCTGAAAGTGAGGAGTCACTTCCGACAGCTTTCACCGCGTCCTTAAAACTAGGATGTGACAGGATCGATGAAGAAGTTCTGCTGGAATCGCCGACTTCGTCCCCTAAAAAGGACGAGGCTTGCGGATCCAGCAAACAGGAGTTACCAATCCCATCCTCTAAAAAGGATGGAGATTTAGGCACTGGGGAGAAGGACAACCTTCCGTGGAACCTGGCAATGACCAAGAGTAGGCGGAAAAGGGAGAAACGCAAGTACTACAGGCAGCTTAGGGAGGCCCAGACGACTCCTGGATCGCAGGTCCCGCCAACAAGCGCGGCGGGCTCTGGGACCGAGGAGCGTCAACAGAGTAAAAGGCCCCCTAAAGTCAAACGGCAGGGGACGGACCCTGATGAGGGACCATCGCAGCAGCGTCCTCCCAAGCGGCAGAACCGAGGGGACGAGACGGAGGGACCGCGAGGCTCCGCTAAGGAGCAAAGTGATCTCGCTGTCTTTGTGCACCGAAGGGATGGCGTTAGGGTGGACGAAGCTGCGGCGGAACACATTAGGGATAAGTTAGTGGAGCTCATCGAGGAACAACTGTTCGCCGAGATCGAAGGGGACCTGGGACGATCCACTGCTTTCGCCACGTCGGGTCTAGTGTCCGAGGGATTTTTCCTGGTAACACCGTACACACCCGAGGCGCGGGAGTGGATCCTCTCTTGTGACATGGGCGAATATGACGGCACAAAGCTGGAAGTAAAGCCCCTAGATAGGTGTCGTGTAAGCGTGTGGCTGCCAGGTAAAAAAGGTGACCCATCCAAGGCATTCAGGCTTCTTCAACTCGCCAACGCACATCAGTTGGAGTTGAGGATGCGTGAATGGACCCTCCTGTATAAGGAAGAACTAGCGGCTGGTACCCGAATGGTTCTGGGAGTACCAAATGGAGTTTTCGGAGAAGATAGGGACTATGCCTGGCTCCATTACCAGCTCACAAGGGTACAGGCTAGGGTCATAAGGGCAGGGAAAAAAGGTAACACTGCACAGACAAGGAGCTCTGCTTCAAATACAGGTACACGAGCAGAGCATCCCAGTACAAGCGCTAACACACAGGCGACAATACAAACATGTGGGTCCTCTGGAAGCCAGGCCGGCGGGATCAACCGTGGGGACAATTGTGAGGCGTTGAGAAACGTCTCGCAGCCCCCACGGCCCAGCTTACTGGCTGACGGAGGAGCCAACCCACGTGTCACAGGCATAAGCCCGGGCCTAGTGCAAAGCACCAAAGAGTCGGAGCCTCCTGGTACAACATCAGTTGACCGGAGGTGTACGACTCCGAGGGCGGAGCACTAGTGCTCCGGTGTAGACACACACAGCCTCACACACATAAACACTCACACTGAACATGCATAACAACACACACACAACACAAACACAAAAACAAAAAAAAAAAAAAGATACTTCAGTTAAATTTGCACCACTGTCGCGAAGCTATGACAGAGCTCTGCAGATTTGTGGTTTCAAATGACATAGATATTGCCCTGCTACAAGAGCCATATGTCAACACTGATGGCCGTGTGGCTGGCATTGGATGTCTGGGAGGGACGACCATCTATTGTCGAGATGGTAAGTCCACTC
Organism: Chrysoteuchia culmella; assembly: GCA_910589605.1. Lineage (NCBI taxonomy): Eukaryota > Metazoa > Arthropoda > Insecta > Lepidoptera > Crambidae > Chrysoteuchia > Chrysoteuchia culmella. The sequence continues at coordinate 14,163,159 of OU342652.1, forward strand.
CAAGGACATGCATATATGTCAGCAACAAGGCAAGGGCATTAGGACTAATGGAAGTTGAATGTTACAGAGATCTCACAGCAGTGATAGTCACAATATGTGGGGGAGATGGGTGCAGGAAAAGGATGGTCCTCATGTCTGTCTACATCCCAAGTGAGGCGGACCATGAGCCACCAGGAATACACCTAGAAGAAACAATAGCGAGATATAGAGGTATGGACATCCCAATTGTGGCAGGCTGTGATGCTAACTCCCATCATACTGTGTGGGGCAGCACAGACTGCAACAAAAAGGGTAACTTATTACTTGAATATATCCTTAGTACTAACCTAGAAATAATGAATGTAGGGAACACACCGACGTTCGTCACAAGGATAAGAAAAGAAGTGTTAGACATAACACTAATGTCGAAGGAAGAAAGTCATCGGATGAAAGACTGGAGGGTTGATACCTCGAACTCTTTCTCGGACCACCGCAGAATAACTTTTAGTTTGAATTGTCAAGTCGAGACAACAAGCTATAGGAACAATAGGAAGACTGACTGGGACGACACTATCATAGTGGACCCAAAGGAAATACTCACAGTAATGATGGACACTCACTTCCCAGACTGTACAGAGCACATAGAGGAGGAGATGAAGACTCTGTCTGCAGAATACCTTCCAGTCAGTGAGGTGGAGGCCAACAAAGTTATCACAGAAGACAGACTAGAGTGGAGTATCACCTCCTTTCAACCATACAAGGCAGCGGGACCAGACGGTATTTTCCCAAAAATGCTACAAGCTGCTTTTGGGTTCATAAAGGAGGATCTCCTAGCTCTATACCGTAGTAGCCTAGCAACCAATTATATACCCAGTGGCTGGAGAAAAGTCAGAGCTGTCTTTATACCAAAGCCAGGAAAGGCTACCTATCAAGAGGCGAAGTCTTTTAGATGCATTAGCCTCTCCTCGTTCCTACTGAAGACACTGGAAAAGATATTAGACAGACACATACGAGAAACCCTAAGAAAAAGTAAAAGACCACTACATGACAATCAGCATGCTTATATGGAAGGGAAATCCATTGAGACAGCTCTCCATAACATGGCAGTCAGAGTAGAAAGATCAACCACGAACAAGGAATATGCCCTAGCGTGCTTCTTCGATGTTGAAGGTGCTTTTGACAAAGCGTCAGCACAAGCCATAGTAGAGGCCCTAAACAGAGAGGGTGTAACAGAGCAAATATCAGGTTGGATCACCAATATGCTACAACATAGATCAATACAAGCAGAACTAGCAGACAATAAATACACTATTAAAGCAAAAAGAGGCTTCCCCCAAGGGGGGTGTCTGTCTCCACTGCTATGGTGCATTCTAATAGATGAATTAGTAACTAAGATCACTGCTATGAATATATATATCCAAGCGTATTCGGATGATGGTCTCCTACTTGTAAGAGGCAAAGTATTAAGCGTGGTCAGAGACATAATGAAAAGAGGAATAATGACAACATTGAGATGGTGTAGGGACAAAGGACTCAACCTGAACCCTTCAAAAACCAAACTGATGCTGTTCACCAACAGAAGAAAGCTTGACAGAATGATCCCAATAAACATTGAGAACGAAGAACTTGAAATAGTAAAAGAGTTCAAATACCTTGGGGTGACCTTAGACAGCGCCCTTAGCTATAGGAAACACATAATAGAAACCAGCAAAAAGGCGATGACAGCCCTTATGCAATGCAGAAGAGCCGTTGGCAGAAACTGGGGCATGAAACCCGAAGTGGTCCAATGGATATACAGGGCAATCATACTACCGAGAATTCTCCACGGAGCCCTAGTATGGTGGCATAAGGCACAATTAGAATACAACAGAAAAGAACTCACAAAGGTACAAAGATTAGTCAGTATCATGATATCAGGAGCCATGAGAACAACTCCGACGGCCGCCTTAGAAATGATACTGGGCTTCAATCCAATAGATCTTGAGATAAAAAAGAGAGCTACAGAGCAATGGTTCAAGCTTAAAAGTACTAATCTATGGAAAGGTAAACACAATGACAAAGGCCATGCTATCATAGGTAACATGTATGAAGAAAACTTTTCAATGATACTGGTCAACAATGACCTAATCAATAAGGAAAGGATGTTCGACAAAAAGTACAGGATCAGCATCAGATCTAGAGAAGACTGGGAAATAGAGCAAGGCAATCTGGATAGCACTGCAGTATGCTACACTGATGGGTCAAGAAAAGAATCAACTCAGCTATCGGGAGCTGGCATTTACATAGCTAAACCTGACACAAAAAGGGCAACTTTCAATCTGGGCAAGTACACCAGTGTATTCCAAGCGGAAGTATTTGCGATAATGCAGTGTGCGCACATGATTAAAAGTGATATAGGTACCCATAACGTAGGTAAAATAATAATATATAGCGACAGTCAAGCTGCCATCAAAGCTCTTGACAAAGTGGAGACTACCTCAGCCCTAGTGAAGGAATGCAAACAAAGCATTCAGGAACTCGCCAACTTGGCTGAAGTAGAAATTGCCTGGGTACCTGGACACGAAGGTAACAGTGGCAATGAGGAAGCTGATAACTTGGCTAGGAGGGGGGCTGATGAACCCTTTATTGGCCCTGAACCAAGACTACCAATATCACATAGAATCTCTAAGAACATCATTGAGATTAGAATAATCAAAGAAACTAACCAAAGATGGATGAAAAGAAAGGACTGCAGACAGTCAAAGATCTTCATCAAATCAGTTGATAAGAAGAAAACTAGAGAGCTGTTGAAACTAAGCAGAAGAAACATAAGGAACATAGTAGGAGTACTGACAGGACATTGTCCACTGAATAGGCACCTTTCAATAATCAAAAGGACAGAGGACCCCACCTGTCCACAATGTAATGAAAAGGAAGAAACAAGCTACCACTTCATGGCAGAATGCCCAATGTATGCATCATTGCGCTGGGAGCTCTTTGAAGCAGATAAGCTAGAAGAAGAGGATTTAAAGCAGTTGACGATAAGTGAACTCAACAGGTATTGTAAGCGCACAGGAAGGTTCGAGGGTCCGACGCTGGTGGGGTGAACGATAACCCGCCCCCCCCTGTCCGTCAGGGGATTTCTTCACCGGGGAATTGGGTGAAATGGTTCCAACTAGGGAGACTGATCACCCGTCCGGCCTTGCTGGCGTCCCCTCTCCAAAAATAATAAATAATAATAATAATCCCGTATTATTGCCTATCCCGTATTATTGCCTATCCCGTGGGAATACTAAAAAATCGTTTCTTAGTGCTCGCCTACATCGTTAAAGGTATACAGAATTTCAGCTTAATCGTTTCAGTCGTTTTGGCTGTGCGTTGTTTGTCAGTTAGTCACGGTATTGTTTTATTAGTACAGATAGATTTGGGTCACGAATTCGCATACAGATAGAACATCACTCGACTGATGCGTCAGTATGAAAATACGAGTAGGTCAAAGTTTATTTTGCGACTAGACAGTTCATTTTTTTTTCTTATAAAAATTGCATTTACGCAAAAAATTAAAATCATAATCTGTTCATTGTTTTGTAATACAATTAAGCTCATTATTCACACCTGATATTTTAAGCCAGTTTTTGACGGTCCCGGCTCGTTCACGTCGCGTTAACACGGCTTAATATTCATAGCGTTATGGTCCGTAATACGGCAGGCTTAGGCGTTGCATATTTAAGTGTGGATCCACAAGGGCAGTTAAATCGCAGCGGGAAACTGCTGCGTTTTTCCTACAAAACTTATCTAACACCACCCCAGGTGCTAGCTTCGCAGCGGAAATTGTAAAAGTCTATTAAAGGACAGTGCAATATTCTAAAACGTTAAACGATTGAAGCCTATGGGCGTTTCCGGACAACATTTTGAGACCCAGTCAATAGCAAAAATGTAGCGTTGTTGAGGTGGGCTATGTATAAGAATGATATTTATATATGTCGTGAAGGTATAGCGTGCAAAACTTATGTGAAGGAGTTCGGTGGCGCAATGGTTGGCGCGTTCGGCTAGCTGTTGTAACCTTCTCTATTATGGCATTATGGTTGGTCAGAAGATGCAGGAGACGCAGCAATCCGCCTTGAGCCAAGGTCTTATTTAATGCTGTTTTCTACCTTTTGTACTTTAAATATTTATTTATTTATTTATCTCGTCCCGCGTTTTGTAGGCAAAAACGCAGCGACACTATCCCGCGCTGCACGTATACAACGGCATTCCGCAACCTTCACCAGATCCTCAGTCCACATACGGAGCTTCGTCAGGTGCGCGGTCGCCATTTCATAACCTTTTCGAATCAACGGCCATCGGGTTTTCTCGCTATGTGTCCCGTCCAATCAAATTGTCATCTAGAAAAGCCTTCAATTGGAGATATGCCTTCGATAGCTACGGCTCTTTAAAAACTAGTGAACTATAAAAGGCACCCAATCCGTCATATTGAGTTGGGTACAGAGTTTAGCCTTTAGCTATTTTGAGAATAAACAAAACAGAATCGTCGAACCCATGAATTCTGCCTGTCAACCGTGCTCCTGTGGCGGTTGAACCGCTTGTGTGCCGTTAACCTAAGTGACATTGTTTACCTATCGCGGGTTTGGGCACGGAATAAGATACGTGGTCCGATTTAAATATGCGACGCGAAATGAGTTCGTGTTTGTTTTAATAATGATGTCGGTTGTAATAAGAATTTGATACTGTTGAATACGAAACATTAAAGAATCTCAAATAAATTTACCGATTGAATGATATTCAGCAGATAGCAGCTACATAGAGAAAAAAACGGCCTTTGACGAGTTTCTTGCCGGTTCTTCTCGTTACAAGGTCTCCCGCTGTAGGGTTTGTGATATGACAGCGTAGCTTCTTTTACATTCACAAGTGCTTGTAACAGCCTAGACGGAATAAATTATATTGAATTTTTGATACTTAGGTGCTGTTAGTTGTTGAGTCTTGCTACTTAACCATATATTGCTTGTGTCTTAAATGTAAAAAATACTTTATTTGTTGACTTTTGTAAAGATACATGTTGAATTTTGGAGAAGAACCTAAGCTTTTATCAGAAAAACAATATAGATCACTACCACTAAAATATATACAAGCACCTCCCTTTATTCAACTCTGTGAGTTTGCTCGAAAAAGGACACACACTTATGAATTCCTCGGTTACACCCGCGTGGTTCCCGTTCCCGTGGGAATATCGGGATAATAAATAGCCTATTTTACTCTCCGAGTTACTCTCCGTCCTTTCAACTAATTCTATGCCAAAAATCAAGCCGGTTGGTAGCTTACTTAGGGCGTCAAGAAAGGACAAACAAACACACTTTCGCATTTATTATATTAGTTAGGATTAAATATTCTTTATTGCACACCAGAAAAAATCCATTAATTATTTTAAGTGGCGACCTGGCCTTATCACTAAAGAGCATTTCTTCCAGGCAACCATGTGTTTATTTGGACGAAACAAAAATAACTAAGTTCAGTAATGTTCACCGTCCTTCGATCATCAAAAAAATAATTAAGGTCCTTCCATCATCTGTTAGAAACCATCATGTCATAAGAACGTTTTGTTGCGGCTTTGTTTTTTTTGAAGTTGACACATGTTGACACACTTCACACATCGAGCGAAGACGTCACAAATCTTCCGTCAAAAAACAAGCTTACTCTAAGAGATTCTTAGTACGAAAAAGCATGGTAAGATTGAAACAATATTGCGCCATGAGATGGCGGTAGGCCCCTGTTGTATGGTATAACTAAAGTTTCGTTGTAGGTACTTGCAACAGATCTCAAAATAAATGTCTCAAAGAAACATATTTCAAGAAAAGTGTTATAACCGTAACAATATGTTTTGTTATTCATAACGCAAATAAACGTAACAAACTCGAAGTTTACCCTTGCTTACTTTGCGTATTAGTATTTGCATTCCGCAGCGCGAAAACACACAAAATGTAGAAATGGATGGAAAATGTATTTGCGAACGACGGGAAGTAATGGGGAGGGTCCCCATTACTTTAAATTTTGGAGGAATCTACGCTTTGTCTATACTAATCTTATAAATATATAAAAGAAGAAATTGACTGACTGACATATCAACACACAGCCCAAACCGCTAGGTCTAGAGACTCCAAACTTAGGGCATAGGTTCCTTGTATGGTCTAGGGGTGCACTAAGAAAGGATTTTTCGAAATTCTACCCTTAAGGGTGTGAAATAGGGAATGAAAGATTGTATAAAAGTCCGTCAGTTTTGAAGTGATAATCTTCAAATTTTGTACTTAGGTTGATAATTTAAAATAAACATTTACCTGTCTCGGCGTTTTTGAAAACTCCACCCCCAAAGGGGTGAAAAGGGGGATGAAGTTGGGTAAGAAAAGTCCTTTCTTTATTTTCAAATTAAAAGTCACTCATTTTTTATAAGAATTATGGTTGGAAATTAAATACAAATAAACAAACCTAAATTTTGTGATTCATAGAAATCAACCTCTAAGGGGCTGAAAAGGGTTGAATAATGTTAAAATCGTTATGCAACACCCATAACGATTTTAACATTATTCAACCCTTTCAGCCCCTTAGAGGTTGATTTCTATAAATTAATTGAGGTTTTATGGGATGTTGATTACGAAAATGCCATCGATTTTGAAGTCCGACGCGGTGGACATAATTCAAACCTTAAAGGTTAGAAAAAAGACTTAAATTTTGTTTAGAAAAATTATGCATAATAGACATAGCGACTTATAAGTGTGAATGTGATTGTTGTCTGTCTGGCTGTTCCCTTTCTCGAGTAAACTAATAAATAGATTTTAGTGAAATTTGGTATGAACATAACTTGAACCGTGGAGATGGACATAGAATACTTTTTATTTTGATAAATAGCACCACCACGCGACAATCTAATTCCGCGCTATAACCTAATTCCTCGCAGATGTAACGGCGTTAAAGTCCGTCATTCGTTGCATTTGAACAATAAATAATTAGGGGAAGTCCGCTCAATGCGGCCATAAAAGGGAAAGCTGCCACACCATGTTTTTGTGTTAACTAACAACGATATCGCCACGTTTGCCATTCTGCCCTATAACCAACCTTCTATCCTGCACTGAGCAGTAATTCGTAGGTGATAGAAGCAAATCTGTCTTTATTACATTAAGATCTAATGATAAAAAACCGAGTATAGCTGTTGGTTTTGTTACTTTATGGCACATAGATTTAAGTAATCTCGAATGACCAATTTGAAAATGAAATTATTGTCTAATTTGAAACTTTATTATATTTACTCATTTTTTATCGTAAATAAAGTGAAACATAATTAATTTTTGGTATTTTTTTCATTAAAATTGCATTTCTTAATATATTTTGGCATGACCACTTTGCCCTTACCCCCATAGCCGCTTTAGGCGCTTACTCGGGCAAAGCGGTTTCTTGTCAAGTTTTCGTAATTTGCAAATAATAGTAAGCTTTTCAAGTTTTTTGCAAACTGTGATTACACTATATAAATGTTTATTAATTTCCCTATCTATTGACATAAAATACTTTTACAAAATCTAAAGTGTCTTTTTTTGAGTTAAAGTTAAAGTGGTCGCTTTGAGCTGACCTCCCCTAATCCTATCCTATCTAATGTTATAAATGCGGCCGTTTGTGGGGATGTTTGGATGGATGGATGTTTGTTACTCTTTCACGCAAAAACTACTGAACCGATTGTTCGCGAGAACACCTTCGATAGCCCACGAGCACAACTATGGTCACTAGTTTTATCGTTTCTTTTGGTTAAGTCCAGACATAGTATTCCCCACTAAGAAGAAAACCACTCACCTTGACACCACAGCTTGGGCTGATAGAGGAACTGAATGCCACCACGTGCTCTGCTAGCCAGCGTCCGATACTATGTCGAGTTCACACACTCCAATAGTTTTAAAAAATTACACAAACATCACCAATGTCCGATATGAATGATAGTTACAACATAAATTGTATAATTATTGAGAAAAATCCAGTATTACAAACAGAACACCGATAATCCGGACACCTCAAGCGTTAGCTCGCATCGCCGACAGAGGAATGGGGAGAGCGTCGGTCGCGCCCGTCACCGTTCGGTCGCGGGTTTGCAGTTTACCCACATAATGAAGAAAAACGATTTCAATGAAATTTGGCACACCGATAGAAGATGGTCGATATACTCACGGGTTCCCCCACGTGGTTGAAACCACGTTCAATAAAAACTATGAATCATTGGTATAGGGTTTAAAGTAGCATGTCCGAACAGTATAAAATTAGGTATGATAGGAGCTCACCAAATTGCCGTACTTCAAAGAAAGGTGGTCAATATATTTGACCTTATTAATGTAAAAAAAGATGCTTTCTCGGTAAAAAACTTTTCTATATAATTTTTCCAATTTGGAATGCTAATGATAATATTGATTTACGTACGAATATGTACAACATACGGGGTCATCTCACTGGTGGGGTATGAAAGAGGTGAAAACAGGGGTGTTAAAATAATATAAAGGTACAAAAGAGGCCCCAAATGTGTCCCCAACCTATCCAGAATTCAATAATTTCCCCAAATATGATTTAATTCTGGATAGGTACAGTCAACATCAGCTACGGTTTTATACTTTGACCTTGAGGGCGCCCTAACGTCGCTCGTAATAGCAGCGCTTATTGTAGTCGCAGCTGTTGTAGACTTGTACCTACATTTAGAAAAAATACATTACAATAAAACCTCTGTAACATTGAATTAGAATACCCATAGCCTATTTCAACTAGGATAATTTCTGTGACACATCAAAGTTGGTCCGAATCGCGAAATACTATGTGTAACGAAACACAAATAACTTCATCTTATATACTTTTTCCTTTATCTTGTCATTTTAATTGTTCTGAGATTCGGTTATACATTCTGGGATCTATGTCATCTTTAAACGCCAAAGTAATTGTCATCAACAATTGTGATTACGCGCCATTTTTAGACAGTGTAGAACGAGCCTCCTTGGAGTAACGATCAAGGTCAGTAATAGTGTTGAATTATTATGTTGTCTTACAAATTGAAGTGATATGATAATAAACCATGTTTTACATTTATTGAATTGTTTGAATTTGACTCCCTTCCGAGATCGGCTTACATCTCAGAAGTGGGATCGAATTGAAACAATGTTCAAATATACCCCGCCATATGCTCGACCGTTGCTTAAATTGTTAAGTTTTATTCAAATCAATGTAAGAAAAACCAGAATAATTGAAAATTAGTGTTTCGTTATACCTCTTGCTGGCATTGAACGAGGCACTATAGAATTTTTATTGTTATGAGTTATAATATCTCCTCCTGCCAGTGCAGGGATTATGAGATTCAAGTGAATAAATAGTGGCAAAAATTAATATTAAGCAGTTGGTCTAGTTAGTAGTATTTTCCTTCACCCTACGGGAAGGTTTGACTACCTTCATAAAAAAAAAGACAAATAAATTTTATCAGAAAATTTGCTTAATAAATATAACCGTTAACACTGTAAAACATAATATAGTGAAAAAAAATCGGGATAAAATTGAATATATTTGAAATATTCACACCCTTGTATAGTGTTTTGTTAATAGTACCCTTGTGAAAGCAAGTTTTACTAAAGAAATGTATATACTATAAGATTCAATTGGATTTAAAATGAGACTAACATGGAATTGTTATTCTTAATGATTCAAAGATTGGAAATACAGCTTACAAGGAGTAATACACTAAATGTTTAGCTAAAATTGATAAAAATCAAATGCCGTTATGATGTTAATCAACTGAAAATACAATTCCAAATAATTTAAATGCTACAATTTTCTTTTTAAACAAGAATGGTTTTAAGTAAGATAATTGCATGATCTAAATACAATCTTTTAAGGTGATACCGTAGATGTTACATCAATACTGATAATTATGTTGTGGAAATTTAATGTGTGTTAAATTTAAATGGAAATCAAAGTAAAGAGAAATGATTCACTCTAGTGCACTAATTAATGAACCAAATTAAGACTAAACTGACAGACTAAATAAAATCAAGCAAAAAAATATATATATTATTATCATGGTACACAAATAGATTGCTGTAAGTTCCAGGAAAATGAGTGATCAAGAAACCGATCAGCCACGTATGCACGATGTAAGGCGTCGAAGCAGACGCAAGGCTCGAAGACGGACTTCAAGCCGCAGCTGCAGCCGTAGCGGCCATGAAGCCCGTTCGCAGAGAAACCGGTCACGAAGCCGCACAGCAGCAGGTGATCGACGACGACGCCGCCGCTACCGCAGTCGAAGCATGAGTAGCAGCCGAAGTCGAAGCAGCACAGTTCGTGAGCAAGAGCGGCAACTCTCCAGGGAACGAGAGAGACTTCGGACACTGGAAAGGGAGGTACGTAAAGAACGTGAAAGATTATTTGATTTCGAACACCGTCAGAGTAGTTCACGTAGGCGGCGGATCAGTACCCCTGAAGCTAGTCACGGAAATCGTAACCCTAGTTATATCCGTAGCGATGTTCGTAATCGATCTGTAGCATCGACCCCAAAACAACCTGTACCGACTGATAATGAGACTGAAGGGATGCATGACGCTAATAAACCTAGACTTATGACGATTGATATTTTTGAAGATTTTTTAAATGTATTGAAATCAAAGGCGGGGGATCGTGAATCGTTTGGAGCACTGAACAGTGTAGTTCCAGAATTCGACCCTTTATCCAAAGAGCAGACTATCAACTCCTGGATCGACAAAGTTGACGAGTGCTCTGAAATTTATAATTGGACTAATAAGCAAACGATTCACTATGCCCTGCCTAAGCTTACTGGACTTGCCAAGACATGGTATCAGGGCCTACCCACTATTAAGCATGACTGGGCGGAGTGGAAAGTCATGTTAAGAGAATCATTTCCTGCAACAGAAAACTATGCAGAGCTTTTAACAGACATGCTTAATAGACGGGTACGTCCTGGTGAATCGCTGGAACTATATTATTTTGCGAAAGTGAATCTGTTAAATAGATGTAAAATATTTGGTAAGCAGGCAGTAGACTGCCTACTTTACGGTATCGACGATAGAGGAGTTCGAGTAGGGGCCCAAGCGGCCAAATTTGATAAACCAGAAGATGTACTGGAATTCTTCAAGACAATTAAATATCATAATAAATATCAGGCCGACATACATAAGGACATTAGTAAACGTTTAAGTAATACGCCAATGAGTAGCAACTCGACGAGAAAGCCGGACCATACTTCTTTTAAAAATAGTATTGCCAGAGGACCCGTCACTTGCTTTAACTGTCATGGTATAGGGCATCCTAGTTTCAAATGCCCCAAACCGATAATAAAATGTATCAAATGTAACTTTTTGGGACACGAATCTTCTGCTTGTCCTAAATTGACGGATTCAAAGAATCATAATAAGATTCAAAATTTAGACAAAAACGTTCTCGAGGTGTTAGTAGACCAGAATAGTAACGACAAGTACAAAATTATGATTAACATCAACAATTGCGCCTCGATCTGTCAGTTAGATTTAGGTAGTGAAGCTACTTTAATACGCAAAAGTTATGCGTTAAGGTTAGGTTTAAAATGGGATTGCGTGAACGGTCCACATCTAAGGGGATTAGGGAATATACCTTATTTACCATTAGGGCGTACATTGGTAGACATCGAAGTGCAAGGTATTTCAGAATCGGACGTTGAAGTGTATGTCATAGATGACCATCTCATTAATTGCAATGTACTACTCGGCCACAGCTTCACCGAAAGACCAACGTTAAAGATTATTAAAACACCTACCGAATTAAAATTTGAACGAATAGTCACTGGTAATGAATTGAAATTACACCTCTCTACAATCTGCACACTTACAATAGATATCGGTGAAATGTTAGCGGTCCCCGTAAAATCGAATGTATTAACTAATGGAAACCTTTACGTGGCAGGATCTGTAAGAGGTAGTGTAGGTCATGAGTACTACCTCTTACCAGGCGAATACCAGCTTCGCAATGGTGAATGCAATTTACTGATTCAAAATGTCGGGACTAAACCAGTATGTTTCAAGGAAAATAGACTCATAACGCGAGCACGGTTGATAGTACCAGATAATGATAATTATAATATTTTAAGGATTTCCAATGATATAAAATTAGATTATCCCGTCACGCCACAATGTGGGAATCAGTTGTCAGAAACCCAGAAAGACCAATGCATAGAGCTGTTAGAGAAATACAAGGATTGCTTCTCAAGTGGAATGCACGATCTTGGATTTACTAACGCTACACAGATGGAAATCCATCTTATAGACTCGACTCCTGTCGTTTACAGACCATACCGCCTCCCCTACTCTGAACGAAAACTGGTTCAGGGTATGGTGAGTGATATGGTCGAACACGGCATTGTTCGGGAATCCAGCTCCCCGTATGCTAGCCCGATAGTCTTGGTAAAAAAGAAATCAGGAGAAAAACGCCTCTGTGTCGACTATCGGGCCTTAAACAGTCGTACAAAAAGGGACCATTATCCCCTACCAAGGATAGACGATCTGTTAGATCAACTATCGGGTAATTCGGTCTTCACGTCATTAGACTTAGCGTCGGGTTATCACCAGATCCCTATAGCTGAGCACTCACGAGACAAAACCGCATTCGTCACACCCGATGGGCAATACGAATATAATCGCATGCCCTTCGGGTTGGCAAATGCTCCAGCTGTCTTCCAAAGGGCAATCCATAAGGTTTTGAGTAAAGCCAAGGTAAGTTACGTTGTCATTTATATGGATGACATTTTGATACCGTCAAAATCATTCGAACAAGGATTGGAACGCCTTGGAGAGATCTTAAGCCTTCTGCGCCAAGCAGGCCTAACACTCAAAATGGAGAAGTGCCACTTCTTCCAAGAACGCATCAATTTCCTTGGTTTCGAAATAGATCAGGACGGTATCAAACCTGGTGTCCAGAAGACCGAAGCTGTCTCAAGGTTTCCCACTCCCCGGAATCAACATGAGGTAAGGAGATTTCTCGGGTTAGCCAGCTTTTTCAGAAGGTTCGTGAGGGGATTTGCTCTTATCGCAAGGCCTCTTACGGCCCTTTTGAAGAAGGATGTACACTGGCAGTGGGGAAGTGCCGAAACAGAAGCTTTCGAAAGAATTAAAAGTTTGCTCACCGACAGGCCGATTCTAGCGCTATATGATCATACTGCGGAAACCCAAGTACACACAGACGCTAGCAAGTTCGGCGTTGCAGCAATATTACTGCAAAGAAAGGATTTCACACCATGGCGTCCAGTAGCATATTTTAGCCGTCAGACTCAAGCTGACGAGATGAAGCTACACTCCTTCGAATTGGAAACGCTGGCAGTTATCAATGCACTGAACAAATTCCGTACTTACCTAATCGGGGTCAAGTTCACGATCGTTACTGACTGCAACGCATTGCGTTCCACTTTCACAAAAAGAGACCTTGTACCCCGAATCGCTAGGTGGTGGATCCAATTTTTGGAATTTGATTGTAAAATAGAATATCGCCCGGGTGAGAAAATGGCTCATGTAGACGCGCTTAGCAGAGGTCCTATACCAGAGGCATCTGAAAACATCCACACACTCGATATTTTGTCAATTAGCACAGAGGACTGGATCTCTACAGTTCAATCCTCAGACGATGAAATTAAGCGCATCAAAAGTGTTTTGGAGGATCCCGAAACTCCTAAGACTATTAATATCTACAAGGAATACGTCATTAGGAACGGAAGAGTTTTTAGAATATTGAAGGATGGAGTAACTAGATGGGTTGTCCCTCGAGGCGTGCGCTGGCAGCTCTTAAAGGCCAACCACGATCAAGTCGGACACTTCGGGTTTGAAAAGACATTGGAGCGAATACGATCTCTTTTCTGGTTTCCGAAGATGCGGAGGTTCACAAAGAAATATGTATCTGCGTGTCTTGAATGTGCACACCACAAACTACCATCCGGAACCAAGGAAGGATTACTTCACCCGATTCCGAAGGTAGAGGTGCCATTCCACACCCTCCATGCCGACCATCTTGGTCCGTTTCCGCGAAGTAAGAGGGGTTGTACTTATATACTGGTTATAATTGACGCCTTCACCAAGTATATAAGTCTGACGCCCGTGCGGAGTACGAAAACCAAGGAAAGTATAAAGGCATTTAAGAACTTGTTTAGCTATTTCGGTTCCCCCTCCCGTCTTATAACTGATAGAGGTACCAGCTTTACGAGTAAAAAGTTTAAAAGTTTTATACAATCGGTAGGCACAAAACACATACTTAACTCCGTCGCCACGCCAAGAGCAAACGGGCAGGTTGAACGGTACAACCGGACGATATTAGCCTCTCTTGGTTCGATGGTTCATGGAAAAAACAAAAATACGTGGGACGAACTGTTACCTGAAGTACAATTAGGATTGAACACTACTGTTCATGACGTCACCAAAAAAACACCTTCGGAACTTTTGTTTGGTAGAACGGTAGCAAATCCTGCTCAAGGTATTCTGAACAAAATAATCGATGACATAGGGCAAGATAATGATAAAACAATAGAAGAAATTAGATCCGAGGCAAGTGAACATATAAAAAAAAGTCAGGACGCAAATAAGATTCGTTACGACAAACATAGGAAAGAGAGTAGAAAATATAAAGAGGGAGATCTTATTCGAATTGCTAGAACTATAGTAACGGGACCGGGTCAATCGAAAAAGTTAGAAGCAAAGTGTCAGGGACCGTATAGGATTAAGAAAATCTTACCGAACGATCGTTTTCTCGTCGAGGATACACCTCTCACTAGGAAAGGTATAAAATATGAGAGTGTTGTAGCAATCGATAAAATATTTCCGTGGCTAAGCTTCAATGCTCCTACTTGCTCTTCAAGTGAAGAGAACAATGATGAAAGTGATAACAATGATTAAGTTAATGCGAAAAATGAATTTAAATGATTAACGACTAATTTTAGTGATAAGTGATGATTCATGCTTTGACTGACAGATTTAAAGTGATTACACTAGAGCTGGGCATGACTGGCGTATGAACTCGCCGCCCGTATGTGGCTCATAATAATTGATCGATTGATTTGGGAAGGTATAACCCCATGCTAGTGATAGAATAAAACATGTGAGGGATGTTAGAGCCGGGCATGAACGTATTAGCGTATGAACTCGCCGCCCATGAGTGGCTCAAAGCATCGCAGTCGTTAACGGTGGTGTGGGTCATGATTGATCCCGCCATCGTGCGGCTATACTGTAAGTGATAACTGATAAGTGATATTCACTGTATTATTAATTAAGTTAACTTCTATCATTATTGATAAATTTATGATTGGTGAAAAAAATGGATTACTCAGAGGATTATAATAATCAGATGAATTAATAAATGTATGTATTAGATGATAGTGTTAACAAGTATAATTATAAGTTATCAAGTTATGATCTTTATGATGTAAATAGGTTTTACAATTTATATTTAATTACAATTTATTTACAAGACAATTAACACGAGATTATTTATTTATAAAGTAGAATTTTCAATTGTTATAAACATAAAAGACTTTCGATATAAAATTAGATTTATTCTAAGATTACTAATTGATTGGAAGCTGAAAAATAAACTTACATATTAATGTTAGTTATAAGATAATTATATTAACCATGATTCATGTAGGTATTCATAAATAGATTAACGAAGGGACTCGTTCTGGAAGGATGGCCGACTGTAACGAAACACAAATAACTTCATCTTATATACTTTTTCCTTTATCTTGTCATTTTAATTGTTCTGAGATTCGGTTATACATTCTGGGATCTATGTCATCTTTAAACGCCAAAGTAATTGTCATCAACAATTGTGATTACGCGCCATTTTTAGACAGTGTAGAACGAGCCTCCTTGGAGTAACGATCAAGGTCAGTAATAGTGTTGAATTATTATGTTGTCTTACAAATTGAAGTGATATGATAATAAACCATGTTTTACATTTATTGAATTGTTTGAATTTGACTCCCTTCCGAGATCGGCTTACATATGTCAGCTAAATATTTTAAAAAGTCATTTATATAGTGTAGCAATATCATCAAAACAATCTTAAAACTACATCTCTGGAAGTATATGGTAAAATCTGGGACTATTATTTAATTTTTATTGAATACGATAGAAAATATTTCATTTTTAAAGTAGTGCAATCTGTGATTCGCAACAGGGTAGAGATGAGATATAACAGGGGCCCGATTCTCGCACCTTCGACATCTCGAATTCGACATTTTTTGGAGTACAAAATCTGTATTAAAAGCTCACTAAAAGCAATATTCGACATTATAGGATGATCAAAGATAATTGAAACTAAAGGATTTTGACAGGTTGTAGAGATTTTATTTACATTTAAATTAAGAAATTGAGGATATAAAAATGTCGAACTCGACATATTTCAGCCGAGAATCGCCCCACTGAATCGACAACTGCCGCTGTTCATTTGTCGATAACAGTGAAAAAGTAGATACTTTGATTTTAAACAAAACAAAACTTAGTGAGTTGTTTGATACTATAAATCAAATGTTTTTGCTGACATTGACATCGACAGCTTAATGTTTTATTTTATCATATAGATTAGCACATACAATTTTTTTTATTCTTTATTAGGTTTAATTTTGATGATATAAACTACGATAAAATTTTCTCTTTTATTAAATATATTTCAATATTGTAGATTTGTGTTTGGCAACAACATGTTCCATTGTAAATGTTGTTGTTTCTGTTAAAGCTGATAAGTTTCTTGCGGCCGTTCTTCTTATCAGTTAAAAGATGTCCTGAATGGCTGGTAGGGAAAAAAAATTTTGGACTATTCGAAAGTACTTATCTATAAGTCTATTTGAATAAAAATCTTTGACTTTGACTTTGACTTTAATAGGATATCAATATGGGACATCTCTAGAACTGTCAAACTTGAAACGTCACAGGGATCATCCTAGTTGAAAAAGATTGTAGACATTGTTTGATATGTGTTGGATGCTTAATCCAATTTACGAAAATATTTTACCCTTATTTGTTTTGAAGACTATATTTTTGTTAACATTATTTTCTATATAACCTTTCCATGAAAAGCCACAAAGTGTGATTGCAGACGAAACAATTTGCGCGACTTCAATTTTGTGTCGTCGCCCGGTGCCGCCATTTTAGTATTTTGTTTTTGCGTTTATTTGAGTGTTGCAATGTGCCATGGCGCCCTGTGTGCCGCAGTAACATAAGTGAGCGTTTACCAGTATGTCTATTTTAAAATATGTAAATATAATCTTACAATATACCGAGAAATATACTGGAAAAAAATGCTAGTAGAAACTTGTCTCCATGTCGCTCAGACGAATCCTGCGTAATTTTTTCTTGTATAAAATAATACGAAAATGGCATTGTAAATGAATAAAAAAACAAAATCCTACATAAAAAATACAGGTAGGCGAGGCATAGTAATATGTATAATGCCTTGTATTTTGTTTTTTGAGAAATTATTTATTTTATCTAGAGATCCACTACGACACTAAGACATGTTAAGTACGTAAGTATCTTCTACATCCACAACAGTGGTTCTATGGTACAATCTATCAGCGTTCGATCTATTGGGCCCACTCGATATTTGTTGATATTTTGGATTTTTTAACATATTCCCACGGGCACGGGAACCACGCGGGTGAAACTGCGGGCAGCCGCTTGTATGTAGTACAGAAACGTCACCATAACATGTGTTCTTAAGCACAGAGGAGCTCGAGCTCTCTATACTTTGTGATCGACCATTGCGAAAGTTGTTCACTGAGCTTTTCTACCAAATCCGTATAAATTTTTGACCAGACTTATTTTGTTTACCTCAAACTTCTTGCACTATGCGAATGACGAGGTGGATTCCATTTTCAGATTAGATTCCGGTGTCGACCTCTCTCAATCGTGGTATTTGATAGTTTCATACAGCCACCGGGCCATTATTGGTGCTCGGTTTTTTACTTGTTCAAGTGAAAAATTCACGCTTTCCACCGCAACCAACGGCTTTCACGCGACGAATGAAAATGTTTTTCAGCAAAAAAAGTTTCTGATTTTTTTTCGTATTTGAAGTAGTTCAAAATCTTTTTGTACTGTCTGCTTTAGTACAAATGGATTGGGTGGATTAAATGGCTTCTAATTTTCTTTTATGACGTTGTTCCTTAATTATTACACATAATTTAATTTAGTAGAATCACTTATTTTAATTACTTAGTGAAAATCTATGATATTTTTTGCATTTTCAATGCTATTTTTATACTTATGATAAATTTTAAACAGAAAAATATTCGAAAAAGTCAACTCGGCCACAAGTAAATTCTCAGACGGGACTCGAACCCACGATCCTTGGAAATCCGATCCAATGCTCTTACCACTGAGCTACCGAGACTTGCGGACACTGTCGAAATTCTCCAATACTTTTATATTTTTAATACGTTGTAGGCCAGCGTGGTCACATCAATGCTAGGAATATCCTTGCATTCGAAAGAAACTTCTCTTCAGATGTTTAACGATCGATTAAGATTCAACAGCCAATAATTTATGATTTTTTGAATCTCAAAAAAATCAAAATTCTATTTCCTATTTACCTATAAAATTAATACTATGCTAGTTCACATAAAATTGGATTGTTCATGCAAAAAACAATCCTATTTTATGTGGACCATGCTATTTTGTTATGTTTTATTTTACTAGAAACATACTAGTCAAAAAAGACCAGTCTCACAAGCTTCTCAGAAAGATACGGTTTTTCTTCTATAATTTTTTTTCTAGTAAAAATGTAAGGTAAAAAAATTACCCGGCAATTGGAACGTGTGAAATGGCTTCCCGCGCACAAAGCAGCCTGACTGCACGCCAGGCTTCGGCAGTGAGGTTGCCAAATCATTTTAGCAGCTAGTTATAGCATCCAACCGTTCGGGCTGTTTTTCGTAAAGAAAGTCATTTTGTGAAAATATACTTCTGGCTGCTATAAGGCGTTACTCGAAAAAGTATGGACTTTTTGATATAAAACTATAGCACGGTTACAGTTATTACAAATCTGGTAATAACATATTTATTTCTTCATACCTTTATCTAGATTCGTATAGTTTCAAAAACACGATTTTATGATTTTGCCTCGACACTTTTTCTTTTTCGAAAAGACCTCTAAAAATACGAAAATTCAAGATTATTCTTAAATAGGGTTACTTACACTATTGGAAATTGGTTAAATAAGTGGACACCAATAATATTTAGGATCGTATAGAAGCATTTTTTTAAAATCGCTGTATATGTGTGTGTTTTTTTTGCCTAATCTGCAAAATCGGTCTCGCTCACGTGCGCGTCGTTTTTTCATTGCTATCTCGCTTCAGCATATTTTTTTCGAGTATCGCCATAACAAGCGTGCGCGGAGCCCGACAACGGCAGCCACAGCCACATACGAGTATTTTTTTATGATCTACGAAGAGTCTTACACTTTATCATGCCTGGTGTTAAGTATTGACAAGGCTGAAAATGGAAGCCAGCCTCTCCCGGAATCCTCAACCACTGAGGAACTGGCTGTCTTATCTCTAACTACCGAACACAACAATGCTGAAAACATTGTTGTTATGGTGTTAGACTTAGACAAGATGGTGATAGCTAGCCAGGCGAGGTTACAACAAGCCCTACCATCAACCAAACCGAATAAAATATGTGACCTCACTGGGAATCGAACCCGCCCAGGTAGCACAAACGCTGTGTATTTTTTTTTGTTAAATACCATAGAATCATTTAAAGGTTGTGTAGCCGCTATTTATAAAAAATGCAGTCGGTTAGAGGCATACTATATGTTTAATATCTTTCTTTATCATTTGATTTATAAAATAGCGGTGTAAACGTTTAAACAGCGTTTTTAAGTTGCTGTCATTTAAGTTTTTGAAATAGCCATGTAAACGTTTTCATGTCAGTTTAGAAAAGCAATTGTAAAAGAGCTTCCTACGCAGGCAATAAGTTGTTATTTTCTGTATAAACGTAGAGTAATTTACTTTTATAGTGCTTTAAGTACATATACTAGTGTTAAAAATCACGAATACTCAGCTTCATACTATTATTGCGTCATGCTCGTGAACGGGCGGGATGGGTCTGCTCATGTCTGCTTGTGTTAAAATGTGTTGAGATATATATTTTGTTTTGATTTTATGTTATTTATGTTGCTTTAAGTTAAGACGCGTGGCACTGCTTGATCAGAATAAATAAAAATAAATAATGTTTTCAAATTATTCCAATTATATAAAAGTATTATTTTTTATTAACTTACTTTAAATATGCTTTGTGATTATGACCCAGCTGATGCGTCTTCTACTAACATTGTAGGTTGTGTCTTACATTAATGCACTTTTATCTTTCTTTTTTTTTGCTGTTGTTATTGTATTTTTTTTTATATTCATACAGCTTAACATAAGTACTTGAAGTACGTCATGCTCACTCAAACGTTTCTTCGGCGGTGTCGTGTCCGTCGTTACGTTCTTTAAAATATGGTTGAGCGAAGCGATGGCTGGTTTATGCGTCATGCTCGTGAACGGGTGCCGCCAGCGGAAATGGGTCTACTTCAGTCTGCTTATCTTAATGTTGTGCTTAAAGGTTGAATATTTTTTTTCTAAAATAAATTGATACTGACCTGTATGTTCCTCACAACTTTCACTACAGTAATCTTGTAATGCGATAAATGTTGTAATGTATGATAGATAAGTTTTTCTATGCCAGTTGAAAATTGTTTACGGTTTGTAATGTGGTTTCTTTTATATGGCAGTATGTCTGCAGACTTCGGTCATTTTAAAATTTCCTTTCATTAAGATATATATATATATATATATATATATAAATATATGATAGGTGAGGTGGGTAGGTAGGTACGATGGGTGGGAACTGGCAAATAAAAAAAATTTAAAAGGAGAAAAGATGCTTAATTCTGTGAATGACTGTATTTAAATGTTTTGTTGTGGTGGCCGAAACTGCTCTTCGAACCTTGTTAACTTTACAGGTTTTCATTGTTCAGAGGTAGCATCAGCCTTGGCTTTGATTTTGGCCATCGTACACCAGTAATATTATCTTCACTGATTTACGTTTTAATTCAGTGCAAGCGCACGTAACGCCCCATCTGTCAGATCGACAGTGACAGGTATGACACTGACAGGAGATTGGCTGATGGTCTGCGATTGATATGACAGAAAGAACCTTGCTTTTTGAGGTTATTTTAAACTAGGAGATTTATTGAATTAATACCATCACGAGTCACGACAGTATTATGTACATAGTGGAAACTTTTAATATTATAAACAATATGTACCTACGTGATTTTCTTTATGAGTGAATAGCTGAAGCCGCAGGTTAGTGTCAGTGCACTTCACATCAGAATTTCATAGTCAATTAGTGTCCCTACTTGATTTTACCATTATGCTTGCCTAATCCACCTAAATTATCAAGTTAAGCCTTGTAATTGATACAAAAGGACCCCATAAGGGTGTTACTTTCTCTTTTTTTTAGTAAACTTTCATAAATAATTCACTTAAAGGATGATTTCATGAGTGCACACCATGTGGCATGGAAGCCCTCATGTAAACATAATCTGGGCTAATCCCTGTAATATAAACAGAAAGGCATTATACTGTGGAACATAATTTATTCACAAAATAAACATTTACTTGCAAATAATAAATATTAAAAATAAGTCACAGCATCATAATCAGTATGCAAGTGGCCACTTTAGAGGTTAAGTTCTGGGGAATCAATCTTCCCCTTGCTCTGATGCTTTTTATGTTGAATAGGGCCCCTTTGTGAGAATTCACCGGTTACAATAATATCTGAAAATTAAAGTAGTAAGCACCTTCGTTCATAATCTTTGTTACAGATTCTCTGAGTTTTGGCCAAAAATATCTTTGTGATAAGGATAGACAAGTTTCATTTATGCCTCTATGATTGGTTTTACCATCGTGATATTTTGAGATGATGTCCTGTTGATTCAGATAATCACTAACATCTTCAACTTCTCTTTTTGTTAAAATCAAATTAACAGAAGAGTTTTTCAATGTTCTTTGCAAAATAGGCACAATAGAGTACATTTTATCTAGAGGTTTAACGAGTATAGCTGTACGAATTCAAGTGTGCTTTCTGATACTTAACAACTGTTTTGCGGAAAGTCTCAAAAGGTACAGTCACTTTAGGTTTTATTTTATTATCGTTAGTTGTAAAGTTAATTATAAGCTGTTTTTTGAATTTATTTAAGGGCTCGTCTGATATTGGAATTTCAAGAACAGGGTTTTCAGCGCTGGTGTGGACAGTTTCACAAGGTAAGTTCGTTTTGGTCATTTACAATTTCAGGTGAGTCTAAAATAACGGTTGGACTTAAGACGGGATGAGGACTTGGAAAAGGGCTCGGGCTAGGGGCTGTTAGCGTGTAAGAAGATACACTTCGATTCGAGTTTTGGTTTTTAGGAATAGGGCTGCTTAAAGGTAACCGGGGGCTGGGTGCAGTATCGGTGGAGCTTTGACTAATGAATGCACGTTCGTCAGGTGCAGTAAGGGTCGTTGATGAACCTGCTGATGATGAACTGGAACTTATGTTCACCACCATGGAAGGCAAGTCGTTGTTATGTATCTCGACGCGTGACAATGCATCGGCATTTGTATTGCATTTGCCTTTCTTGTAAACGATAGTAAAATCATATTCTGAAAGTTTCAGTCTCCATCTTGTGAGACGGGAGTTTGGTTCTTTTAGATTTAAGAGCCATTGTAACGGTTTGTGATCAGTTACAATTTTAAATTTTCGTCCAAAAAGATAGGCCCTGAAATATTTGGTTGCCCAAACTATTGCTAAGAGCTCTTTTTCGATTGTTGAGTAATTGATTTCGCTATCGTTCAACGTGCGAGATGCATAAGCAACTGGTCTATCCGACCCAATAGTACCTTGGGAAAGTACTGCTCCTAGTGCAACATTGGAAGCATCTGTCGTAAGTATGAAGTTTTGAAAAGTCCGGATACTGAAGGATAGGGTCATTAGTAAGCAGAGTCTTACAATGCTCAAAGCAGTTAATATAGTCAGTAGTTAAGTCAATTTTACGTCCTTTTTTCAAGCAGTTTGTTAAAGGTTTTGTCAAACGAGCAAAGTCTGGTATAAAACGTCTATAGTAGCCAATAAGTCCTAAAAATCCTTTAATTTGTTTTGTAGTCTTATATAGTGATACTTTAAAATTGCTGAAATTTTATCTGGGTTGGGTTTTACTCCATTAGGTGTAATTATATGGCCAAGGTAAGGAGTTTCATGTTTTAGGAATTCGGATTTATCCATTTGAATTTTGAAATTTGAGTCTCTAAGTCTGTCAAATATTTTACGTAAGTTTATAATGTGTTCTTGCAGTGAAGTCGAAAAAAACTAGGATGTCATCTAAGTATACTACACAAATAACATTCTGAAGGCCTCTTAATATGTTGTCCATGACTCTCTGAAACGTAGATGGGCTATTTTTCAGACCCATGGACATTCTGAGAAATTCAAAGTGTCCATTTCCGTCAGCAACACTAAAACCGGTCTTGTGGATATCCTCGGGGTGCATTTCTACTTGATAAAAACCGCTAGTTAAATCTAACGTGCTAAAGTATTGACATTTACCTAATTTGTCTAAAATGTCAGTAATCTTGGGTATGGGGTATTTGTCATTGAGTTTCCTAAAATCCACGACTAATCTCCACTTAGTTTTACCGGAAGCATCGACTTTTTTGGGTACAATCCAAATCGGTGCACTCCAGGCGGAAGTAGACGGCCTAATAATGCCTTGATCCAGCATTTTTTTTATTCGACTTTGAACTTCCTGTCTATGTATTGTCCTAATTTAAGTGTTTGTAATAATAATAAATAATAATAATAAAATGTACGAAGGGATATCTATAAGTTTTACTATGCACGGGAATTTCATCTGTCGTTTTTATTCGGTGTTTAATTTTATTCGTGAATGTAAGCGGTTCATTATCTAAATAAAATACATCCGAATATTCTTTACTAAGACTGATCAAGTTCGCTTTTTCCTCGGCATTCATATGATTCATGCGCAATCGCGATAATACTTCTCGGAAACGCGCGGCCTTATTGTTACTGTGCGCGGGTGATATTTCCGAAGTAGAAAAGGTATCTTCGTTAAATATTTCCGCATGAAGTGGCTGTGATAAACTAAAAATTAAATCGTTATTAGTAAGGTTACAGATTTCCACAAAAGCATGACTATTTTCCGCGGCAGAAATAGTCTCTAATATAGCAATCACTAATTAATTTTTGATTTATTAAAACATCGCCTTTTTTAATATTTGTTGGAATCTGAATAAGTTTACTGGATAATGATGGGATGATTGTCTCTATCAAGTTATTACAATGCTGCGATTTATACATATGAATCGGGTTACAGGCAGACTCAGTATGTAATACGTGCGAACTAAGGTCGATTTTGATTTCTATTGTTGTAAAAGATCTAAGCCAATTAATCCATCGAAGTATTCGTGGAATCTATAAATAAATAATTTTATAGGTTTTTCGTCTTTAAATTCAGGAAAATAAGGTAAAGTTATGGAAAAGTCATTTTGCGTAGTTGCATGAATATTTATAACTACAAAAGGATCATAAGAAATCGGGAAATTTGAAAATTTTTGTATTCAATAAACTACCCAATGACATGAAGATTTTGACATATTTTAAATTTAAATCAAAATTGTTTAATTTACTAATGGACAAAATGTATTATAAAATCGCTGACTTCCTTAATGATAAAATTTGACATTCCTTTTAATTATTTTGTTTTTTTTTGTTTTTTATTGTTGTTATTTTATTTTCTGTTTTAATGAAAAATGTATCACAACATAGATTTACTGATAATTTTGACATTGTTTTTTTATCTATTGACATCTTTTTTATTAATATCTTGGCTAATGCTCGTAAAACTTATAATACTTTTGTTTTGTGGTACCTACTATTATTAATTAAAATTAGATTTTGTGTTGTAAAAATGAATATTTGCACATCGCTAAATGCGATAGAATATGTTGGAAACTAGTTATTTAAGATCAATATGTAACATTATTCAAGCAAATAAATTTTATCTTATCTTATCTAAAAAAAATATCCACAGATTCGGGGCTAATAAATGACTTGTTCGCTCCCGTATCGATTAGTAATTTTAAAGGTGGATTATTTATTTGAATATACGGCAGTTGACGCTTATTTTGTAAATTTAATTCTATTCGGGGACAGCTTTCTGAGGCTCCGTAGAAACATTTTCGTGGTCGTCTTTTTCAGTATTTTCACATTGCTGCGAAAAATGTTGCATGTCATTTTCGGCTATCATAGTGTCATAGTCATAGTAGTCGTTACAGTAAAAGTCAGTCATGTATTCGCTTTCTTGATCGAATGTTTCGTGCAGGTGAATATTCTGTTGCGGCGTAGGTGGTAAGACACGTGCTACAGGAAAGACACGTGCTACAGGATGACTAATTCCGCTCATAGGTTGAGTGTAATTTTGATAAGTGCGGGGTTGAATTTTAAAACCAGTACTCATATTAGAACGAGGTAAAGCTCGCATCATCTGTTGCGTTTTTGTTAGGAATTGACCTTTATTATTGGAGTTAAAATCCGGTGAATTAAATCTAAAGTTATTTTGGGGATTTAATCTAAAATTATTAGTCGAATTGTTTGGTGGTTGTTGCAATCCGAAATTAAATTGATTTGGGGGAAACTGAGATTTAAAAGTATGAAGGTTTTGGTGATGTCTAGGTAAAAGCATTTTTGGGAAGCAATAAAATACTGTTAAAGTGCTTTACCTAGATAAATTTATAAAGCTTATTTATTTCACCAATAAAATTCAGTACTACCGACGCGACGCACTCGCTCAGATAAAAATGCACGATTTTCATTTTGCTGTCTCTTTGCTTATGTCACAGCCAATAGCAATTTAGTAGCTTTATTACTGGCTAACGCTAACATAAATGCTAATATCATAGCGAAGAGCAACGTAAGTATTCAAATTTAGCATCTTTCATTACAATAAACAGTAGTAAATACTTTTTTTGTAATAAAACAGCAACGGCATTTTTTTTGTAGGTACTTTTCGCATTCCTTGGTAATTACTACTAAAAAGTTATGTTTTGTTAACCAAAAGCTTTGTTTAGCTGTTACAAAACGTTTGTTTACACCATTCATGAAAAATATTATAATTATTGCTTTAAGCATTTTTTTGTTTTTAGTATTTCTTAAAATGGAAAAATATTAAGGGCGCATCAAACATTTACATTATAACATGAGTATAAATGATCAGTAAAATTTAATTTGCATATGAAATAACGCTTCTTTACGTGTTCACCACCTTCAAAAATACCATCATTTTTATATATTCGCCATTAAAGTTGACAAGATGATAAAATTCTGTAAATTATAAGAAGTAATAAAAAAATTAATTCGCTTTGTTTGGCATTCTATTGCTTTAAGTTGCAAAAATTACATGTATATAATTTGAACTCAAAAATTAAAAGTTGCTAATCAAGCAATTATTTGACAATTGAAACGCATCTTAAATAGCTATTTCACAGCTTGTATTTAGTTGACAAATGATATATAAAGTTCGCCCAAATCCGCTGTATAGAATTTGTATAGACGTTTATATGATAAACCACTGCAGGCAAAGGCTGTAACTTCATGGCTTTTATATGGACCTCTTGGTCTGATACCGGTGGTTGTACCACTAGACCACAGATGCCGTTAGAGTATATTCGCTTACACTCGTTCTGGCTGCGTGCAGCCGAGAGTTCTTGGCTGTCTAGTGCGCGGGCACCCATACACCGCCATATGTTGAACTGGCTGCCGCAACCAGATTGCTTATGCCTATGCCTGCCATGCTAGTGTTCAGAAAAAAATCCTGGCACCTCCTTCCATCATTCAACATCAGCCAAACGTCAGTCGCATCCGATTGTGTAACTCTTTGGCGGCGTTACTTTACGTCGTTTCTCAAAACGACGTACTGGGCAATAAGTTTGTGTCACACGCACTGTGGCACTGCAAATGATGTCTTCAGGAACGCAGGTTCGCGTTGAAAGTTAAAACAAATCTTAAAAAGTTAAACTTATTTTTTTTTACAAAACTAAAGTTTAAGTTTTGTTAGACTTAAGAAGTTTCTAATAATTTAATCCTACTATACAAAACTGTAAAAACGGCTGATCGGATTTGGATAAAGTTTGGTGCACAGATACTGGACTATAATACCAAGAAATTATTTAAAATCGGACCATTCCACTGATTGTGTATTAAAAATATAATTGCATAGGGGAAGGTAAAGGTAAGCTATCGGACAGCGTGTTGCATCGGACAATTTTAAAACATCTCTATTTCACTACGTAAGCGCCCTCTGTGAACACACTAGCAAAGTACTACATTGATAAAAAAAATAGTAATTATTCATCAAATACAATGCATTCACTTAGCAAAACAAAAGGTAATGCTTTCCTTTATTGAATTGGCCCAATGAGTATTTTTTTATTCGTTTATTATGGCAGATTCGGTTGTTTTCAATAATGCAAGTGACAAGATGTATCACAAGTTTATCACTTATTACATAAATGTCATCAAAACAAAGACAATAAGCATGTTCTGTTGAATTTTTTTTATATAATGCTAGTCATGACGTATAGCATCGGACAGCGAAGTTTCTATAGAATGGGAGACGTTCACACGTCCCATACTACACGAAATAATAATAGACAAATAGTACCTAATAATAATAATTTTCATAATCTTTGAAAGCCATTTTCATTATTATTATTAGTTTTTAGTTAACTTTCAGTGTGTGTATATGCCCGGTTAAGTTTAACTACTGATCAGATTTTGATAAAACTTTGCAGTAATATTGCAGAAATATCAGAATAACACATAACTACTTAGAACCACGCAGGTAAAACCGCGGGCTGGCGCTAGTTACCAAAAATATACATTTTAGTTAATTTTATTTTTTTGTGATACTTGTATTATATATAATAATACTTAAATATAAAAAAATATTTGACTTTTTACTACCAAAATACATAGAATTCTAACCTACCTTATATTTGTTTGTTTTTTTACTCTTATAATATTAAATTAATAATATGTTCCATACTAAACGAAACTGTCCGATACTTAACGAAACCGGTACTGCATTTTATGTACGCTCTTCTAAGTATTAATTAGCTTATCTAAGCAAGTTACTCAGTGCAAGTACTGAACTATTCTCATTTCTATTAATACTATTTTATAAGCCTTTCAATTATGCTGTCCCATATTTTATCTAAGCAAGTTACTCAGTGCAAGTACTGAACTATTCTCATTTCTATTAATACTATTTTATAAGCCTTTTAATTATGCTGTCCCATACTACCATACGATGCCAATAATAATTGATATAAATAAGTAATTGGTAAAGTTATTTAACTTTTAAACTTATACACATAATAAATGACGTCAAAACTTATAATTATAAAAATAAATGATGTTCATGACTTCCTATTAGAGACTTATTTGATAAATATGAAATGTGTCCGATCCTATACTACCTTCCCGTACTTACCAAAAATAAAAAAGCGTCATGTCATTCTAGTTAGTTTTTCAATTTAACTTTCTGTAAATAAGTAGATCATCAGGAATAAAAAAAACAGTAAACTTATTTGCTATACAAAAAAGAAACTGTCTGTCGGTATACTTTATTTTATTCCAAAATGATATGAGATTCTGGTAAATTGACACGGCTTTGGCACACCAAATGATTTATTTCGCGCGGTTTTTCTCGCCGTCTAAAAGGATCCGTGATATGAATACTGTTATTTATGGATCAAAGTTCATTCAATATGATTTAGTGGAAATCACTGGTTATTCTGCCAAAGTTTTTATATCGAAGGTACTGACTGCTCTTTGATTTGTTAGGGTATTTTTATTTATCGTATCTTGTTAAAAATATCAAATAGTAGACTTGATAATATTCCACGTAATCGTTAGGTTGTTTTTAGTTGTTTTATCTATGACGTTTTGCTCGCTATTATTTAAGGTAAGAGCCCAAAAACGTAATACCTATGTTATTTTTTTAATAAAAAATCCAAAGTTACGCTATTCAGATTTGTCTCTAGGGTAATAATTAGTTGTAAAGATATTTTATTCATAATTTATTTATTTGCAAGGACATGGTACTCGTAAATACATGCTTTGATAATATAAGTATTTATAACATTAACTGACAGTAGTAGTTCTCGTATTTATTATTCACAACTACTCGTAACTGTCTTTATATACAGGGTGGAAAAAATACGGTAGCTGGAGGGAAAATACCCTAAATATTGATGTAAGCAAATTTTACTCAAAAGGAAACATTCCTTTCTTTATTTTCATAAATAAGTAAAACTGCATTTAATGATTTTTGATAAATCGAACCGTCTTAAATGAAAAACAAAAAATACATCCTCCTGTACTTTTAAGATACCAATCGATAGTCTTAAGTATGAAGATTAGTTTAGAATAAGTAACTTAGTGTCTTAAGGCGCTACTCGGAAAAAGTATGCACTTTTTGATATAAAACTATAGCACGGCTACAGTTGTTACAAATCTGGTAATAACATATATATTTCTTCATAACTTTATCTAGATTCGTATTGTTTCAAAAACACGATTTTTTTATTTTGCTTCGACACTTTTTCATTTCGAAAAGACCTCTAAAAAATACGGAAATTCAAGATTATTCATAAATGGGGTTACTTACACTATTGGAAATTGGTTTAATAAGTGGACACCAATAATATTTAGGATCGTATAGAAGCATTTTTTTAAAATCGCTGTAGTTTTTTAATACGAAGTGATTTTGTGTTTTTTTTACCTTATCTGCAAAATCGGTCTCGCTCCCATGCGCGTCGTTTTCTCATTGCTATCTCGCTTCAGCATAATATTTTCGAGTATTGTCTTAAATTATTGACTAAGCCTGAAAAGATAAAATATAATAGTTCAATACACTTTATTGTAACTACAGTAAGATGGTAAAAAAATAAGTTCTTTACTTTATTTTTTTTATGATTTTGTAATTTTTGCATTTTTCAATGCTATTTTTATACTTATGGTAAATTTTAAATAGAAAAATATTGGAAAAAATCAACTCGGCCACAAGTGAATTCTCAGACGGGAATCGAACCCGCGACCTTTGGAAATCCGGTCCAATGCTCTAACCGCTGAGCTACCGAGACTTTATGTTAATTATGTTGATCGAAATAAAAACAACCATACACAGATTTTAATTTTAGGTATCTAATTAACATTAATTTTGGACTAATATTCACAAAATAGGCGACGATACGCGAGTTTAATGGATGAATAAGTTTGTGCCAATACTGCTTTTCGGACAAGCTTTTCAGGATTTGTCTTTAATTTAAGACACTTAGTTTCTTAAGTTAAATTAATTTTTATACTTAAGAATATCGCTTGGTATCATAAAAGTACAGGATGTAATTTTTCTAATTTAAGCCGGTTTGATTCCCGGTGCAGGTGACTAATAAAATATCTTTGAATGCAGTTTAACTTATTTTTGGAAATAAAGAGATGTTTCCTATGAGTAAAATTAGCTTACATAAATATTTAGGGTACTTTCCCTCCAACTACCGACTTTTTCCACCCTGTATACTATTGTTTCGTTTTGTAAAGACACGATCTTTATCTACGTTGAATACGGTTATATCACGTGCT
Organism: Chrysoteuchia culmella; assembly: GCA_910589605.1. Classification (NCBI taxonomy): domain Eukaryota; kingdom Metazoa; phylum Arthropoda; class Insecta; order Lepidoptera; family Crambidae; genus Chrysoteuchia; species Chrysoteuchia culmella. The sequence goes on from OU342652.1 coordinate 14,193,879, forward strand.
CCTAAGGAATCACGTGATATTTTCATCACAAAACTAGCCAATGTCCTTTTCCAAGGACTATGACAAAATTCATCTAAATTGGTTTAGTGGATTAGGCGTAATAAAGCAAAATAAACGCGCGATGACAGCGGCGACGAACTTTGCGTCCAGAGTTTTTGAATCGCGACGCTGATACGAAACGGAGGTACGGTACGGACAAAAGAACAAATCTGGACCCACCTTTAGGTTACACCTTTTAAGTTAAGGTAACACAGTAAAGTCACTCAAGGTCAAAATGTAAAGTCTCTGTAGCCCAAACTGTAATCTTTCAAGGTTAAACTGTTCATATTTTTTATTTTGGATCTTTTTTGATAAATCCTTCTCTTCATAAAAGTCCACTTTATAAAAGTTACCATCTAACGTTCGTCAATATATCAGTCGCAAATAAAAAAATAAAAGTCCTTCATGAAAAATCTCCACTCGCACTTTGTAGTCGTAAAAAAGAATCTTTTTTTAAAGACATTCATTACTCTAATCTAACAGATAATTTATCCATTTGTTATTCGCGACGATAAATTTTCATGGGCTAAGCGGCGGGAACAATAAAATGTTTAGACCCCTACTGGAGTAAGTCGAACTCGAAGAAAGGTTTTTTAGTTTTGTTTTAATATTTTTGAAGTGAAAACTTCTTAAGCGGCTTTGCGCACATCAGTTTTAAATTCTGGGGGTTGGATAAAAAAATTCAAAGTCGCGTCAGGACACGTGACCTGATCGAAAATTCGTAAGATGGAGGGAGAGAAGCGCGCCGGCGCGGCGTACGAGAGGAAGTAATATCTCCCTCTCTGTCTACCGCGCGGCGAAAATGTATGCCTGCTCCTGCTGTTTCGTTTAAGCGGTTTTCACTTCTGCCGGCACTCCCAGAGTGCAATCCGTTGATTTTTTTTATTGAATTTGGAAACATAATCTAGCCTGGGAAAACTGGATGTATGACTTAAATGGTCTACGGACGGATCTAAGATGGCTGAAATAAGCAGAATATGCGCAAGTGGGGTTACAGCTCGGAGAGGAATGTGTAATGTATGACATAAATTTACATGAACTAAAAATCAGTTGATATAATAACTATTCATACAATTTCATTTCACATACCGATCACTTACATAACATACGAATCATATAAAGTATGCACGCAAGCAAGCACGCAAGCAAGCACGCAAGCAAGCACGCAAGCAAGCACGCAAGCACGCAAGCAAGCAAGCAAGCAAGCAAGCAAGCACGCAAGCAAGCACGCAAGCAAGCACGCAAGCAAGCACGCAAGCAAGCATGCAAGCAAGCATGTAAGCCAGCATGCAAGCAAGCATGTAAGCCAGCATGCCAGCAAGTATGCAAGCATGCAAGCAAGCATGCAAGCAAGCATGCAAGCAAGCATGCAAGCAAGCATGCAAGCAAGCATGCAAGCAAGCATGCAAGCAAGCATGCAAGCAAGCATGCAAGCAAGCATGCAAGCAAGCATGCAAGCAAGCAAGCATGCAAGCAAGCATGCAAGCAAGCATGCAAGCAAGCATGCAAGCAAGCATGCAAGCAAGCATGCAAGCAAGCATGCAAGCAAGCATGCAAGCAAGCATGCAAGCAAGCATGCAAGCATGCAAGCAAAGATGCAAGCAACATGCAGCAGGCAAGTGTTCTGCCACGGCTCCGGCGCTGTGAGGCTCCGGCGGTCCCACGCGTGCATATCGACGCAGATGGTTTTAGCTCACCACCGCAGCTTCGGCTTGCAGGCCGGCTTCGCCGGCCAGCCTCAGCAGCGGTGGCGAGCTTTGAAACTACCTGCTCCTCTGCACGCGGGCCTCACCCTTACGCGCCTGTGCGGGCTTAAATTACACGCTAGGGGTAGGGTATACAAGACTACATGTAGTCGGTTTTTAGGCGATTCGTTTCTGTCACTGATTAGTATGTAAGCCCCCCTGGTGGTGGGCTCCCCCCCCCACCGTCCACCCTTCCACTGGCTTATCTGTTTTATGCACGATATTGACCGATTAGGTAGTTATTTCAAATTTATAACAAGAGTTTATTATTACATGAAAATTAGGTCCAATGATGCGTATATAAAATGATAGTTATGTAATAGAAATAGAAATTATTTATTTGCTCAATACAGTGTGATTCATTGAGATGGATGACAATGTGTGTGTCAATGTGTGTGTGTGACAATATGTAAAGAAGACATTATATCAAATGACACTTATGGGATATAAACGTTAGAGTAATTGAAAATATGGAAAATAATAATTATAAGAAATGAACAATAGGTTAAATAAAAATTATGTTATATATTTTTAGGTCATATAAAAATTATATCAAGTGAACGTTAGTGACATTGAAATTAGATGAACTATTTTTATGCCAACCGAATCGCACCCCTCGGAGAGCGCTTGTCTTTGTGGTATTTCCCCCAGACAATGGCTCATCTTTTGTCTTGCCCTGCATGTCCACACCTACACCTGTACACGCGAGAACTTCTACAAGGCTACTGAAAGTGCCGGTTTGGGGGCTGGATTTTAGTCCTCATAGAATTAAGCTACTGCCGACACGACAAGAATACAAAGAAAAATTTACCCGAAGACAGAAAGAGAGGTAGTGCATCGGCGAGATAATTATCGATTATTAGACCTACTTTTCTATGTGGGTGATACGCTTTTGTGATAAATATTTTGTTAAAATTAAACAAAAATGCAAATGGTTACTTTAGAATTAATCTTTTTTAATTTTTTCCTTACTATATATTTCATTATTAATATATAGAACATAATATATTCCTAACTAATATTATAAATGCGAAAGTGTGTTTGTTTATCCTTTCTTGACGCCCTAACTAAGCAACCAATCGACTTAATTTTTGTCTTCGAGTTAGTTGAAAAGACGGACAGTAACCTAAGCTGCTTTTTATCCCGATATTCTCACGGGAACGGGAACCACGCGGGTGAAGCTGTGGGTGGAAGCACGTGTCAAATATTTTTTAAACGTTGCTCTCGTGAGACAGCTAACTAATAAAACTGGTTACTAACTAACCTACCATAAAACAGAAGCAGAAGAATTGCATCCGCGAGATAATTGCCGATTTTTACGATAATTTTTCTTACTTTTGGTGGATATTTTATTATGATTAAATTAAAATGCAAGTAGGTTAAGATGACTTTAGAATAAGTATTTTTTTGACTTTTTTGAAAATACAAAGCTTTTTTTAAATGTTATTCAAAAGTGGTTGCAAACTTTTAACTACTCTATCATTTCAATAAATCTTTTTTACTCTGAGACCTTATAGTTGATTATGTAACTTTGTCGCAAACGGATTTTAATTGAAATTTACTTAATTTGCAGTAACATTGCTGCCTAAGTAAGGTAGTTGTTACGTTGATTTTTACTAAAGCACACTCTTACTCTACAAACCCTCCTACATACACTCAATCATTCTCATTACACACAAAAAGAGGTTCTCTATACTCTCTCAATTTTAATAGATTGTTATTGTAAAATGCACATTATGTCAGTATTACCAAATATTTCTATTTGTGGGGTTGAGAGCACTGTTGTCTGAGATACAGGATTCTTTGTAATCCTAGTTCAGACACAGAAGACTTTGATTGATTTATATTTAACACTAGACTTAAGTGAGTGCTACGCACGTTATTAGTGAAGGCTGTAGGTGTTATACCTATGGCGCTGGACATTAGAATGGATAACACGGGCCTTATATATAGAGATATTGTTACTTGTTTTCTGTTTTGTGCAACTTTGTAATGTTATATATTTTGTGAAAAATAAATAAATAAAATAATAAAATAATGTGACTGCAGTTTCAATCAAAAGTTAATAGAAACAAGTTATAAAATCAGGTGGCTGTTAATTTGGACTAGGGTTATTCTTTTGATTTTACTGACAAAATAAATACTCGAATGCTATATTTAATACCTAGTTTTCAAATGTTTTACTTCTAGTGAGAACATAGGGTAGGGGTTAAAGGGTTCGAGACAACGCGTCGTATTTAAGCGTGAAGCTGCTGATAGTTGAGCGACCTGAGCGAATTTATCACTGTTCACAACCTCCAGGAGTCGTGGGAATGGGGATAATTCGAAACGACACATTACAACTAATGTACCTGAAGACAGAAACAAAAAAAAAGGCATTGGAGAGATAAACTGCAAGTTAAGTGTTTATTTCTCAGAGAACGATTCGCTTTATGTAGTTAACTTTCCGGAGCGTGGAAATATGTTTTTAAAAACTAATGTATCGAGATTTTATCGATGAATTACAGACTAACTTAGGCTAACTTAGGACGAGTGAACCCAGCAGAGTTTGATGCCGGACTGACTCGATCTACTCCTTATTCTAATACAAAAGATTATAATAATAATTGCTACATTGCAACTTAATTCTAAGGATCGGCAAGACTGCTTACATTGCGTCTGCCGTCCTTCCTGTCCAAAGCATTTCACAGAATAATGTTACATTGTAGTTACATTGTATTAACTATGAAGTGCTTCGTCAGTAGATCTTACAATATAACTCCTCCACCCTTAGAATGAAGTTATCTGAAAAACTAAATTTTTCAGAAAACTCATTGGAAACTTTACCTAATTTTAACAATTTAAACTATGTGTTTCAGAACTAAAATAATTACTTTTTCAAATGTATCAAGGGTATCTCATTTACTTGATTAGGTGAAGTTTGAGGGTTATTAACATCAGATGGAGTTTTCTTACATAATTTTCTTAAAATTATCTTATATTTTAACACAATAAAAATTACAATCAATACGGAAACTATTACATACAATACTATGGTAGCAACGCTTTCACTTTGTTGCACACTGACACTTTTCACATTTTTCACGCCTTTTTGTAGCACGTAATTTAAATGCTGAATGTCGTCCAGATTTACTTTCTTCAAGTTCACAGGTTCGTAGTCCGTAGAATTCTGTTGCTGATTTTCAGGTAAACTGGGTAATGTGATTACAGGTAAAGATTTGTTTTTCTTGAACATGGAGTAATAACGATGTCCTCGAATTTCTATTCCTTCTATGGATACTATACATCTATCTGGTATGGTTAGTATATATGTGCCTTGTATTTGCCCATGGATGATATTACTATCGCAGTTTTGTGAAATAATTTTGTTAATCTTGGAGAATAAAATCCAACTATTTGCGGTAATCTTTTGAAGTTTCAGGTCTTCCATGTCGACTGATCTAGGGAAACATGAAGATGGATTTGGGCAATATGTCATCAGTTGTTCAATGCAGGTTTTATCGGCATAAGGTGTGAGGTCATTTTCAGTACACAAGTAATCTTTATCTGTAACTTCTTTACACGGTTTGGCTATTGGTAAGTATTTCAATCCTTCTACGAGTAGGTAAGGAAAGTCAGGGATTATAATATAGGTTAGGTTTATGGAATTATAGAATATGGGAAGGGAATACAATTTAAAATAATTATATGTTACATTGTCAACTAAAGGTATATCTATAATAAATCTTATAACATTATTTGTGATGTAAGTTTTTACAGAAAATGTTTCTTCCAGGTTAATGAGATTTTGTTCATTTACGGTAAACATTAAATTATCGTGTTGAGCTATTTCCAATAATAAATTCAATAATTCGTTTGGGTTTAAAATACTTTTGTGGATAACTGATACTTTACTGAGCGCTAGAGCAGTTTCTATTTCGCTGAGTTTAATGTACATGGTTCGGAAGTTAGCAACAAACATATTTAAAATACTAATGAGGTAAGTTACATAGCTTAGCTGATTTTCTTTGACAGAGAGGTCACTAAGTTTTATTTCAATTCGAATAAGACGCTCATTCATAAGTTGTGTATTTTCATCAATAGTTTTTGTGGAATTTAGGAAATGATCTAACATTTTAGATATTATGGTAACCTTATTGGAAACTTCCTGTTCGTGGGTTTGTATGTTTGCAATAAGCTTATCATATTTAACTGCGTCGTCATAATCTAAATTTCCTGTAATTATCTTGATAATTGAGCCAATTGGGTTAATGAGTCCTCGTTTGACTTTTCTTGAGGGGCTCAGTTGTTGGAATTTTTCAATAGTTTCATCACGTAAGTATTGTACTAATTGTTGTAATTCCTGAATCTCAAACTGATAAAAACTGTTATTACTGTAATGAGTTGTGATGTCATTTAATTCAGAATATTTCTCAATATTAAATAAAATGTCTCGTTCGAAACCTTTCAGATCTATTGTTTTTATAATGGACCACTGATCGCGTTGTAAAAAGGCTTGACCTTGTTGAAAAGGTAAGATTCCCGGATTTTGTTTAATTTCCACCAGTTGAAGTCCCTGGCTGGGGAGAGTTTGACCTAGGAGCCGTTGCGTTATCGACGTCCATATCAGTAGGTTCATCCACCTCATCCACCACCTGCGAAGGGCGTTTCACATTTTTAATTGGTACCTTCGTATCGCGTTCATTTACTTTAATAGGTAAAATATTACGGTCTGCTTTACCCGTGACTATAGCCTTTTGATATTTAGGTTTGTCTTTAGACTGTCGCTTATTGACTGCTTTGGCGAATACGGTTTGTCCTACTTTCAATTCAGGGCCTGTCTCTCCACCTCGTTTATGAATTACTTTTTTCTTTAATTTCACTGCTTTTTCCGATAATTGTTTATATAATTCGTGAGTTCTTTTTCTATGATCTTTAATAAGTTGCTGTTGATAATTTTTCTGGAAATCTGTATCAAATGTTGAATTTAATTCGGTATGACCGAAAACTACCTCAAATGGTGTTAAATCAGTAGTACTATGGATGGTATTATTATAAGCCATGACTGCGTAAGTCATAACTGTAGCGGCATCGGTATATTTTCTTTCATAATTGGCTAATCGATATATTTCTATTAAAGTGGAATGGAAACGTTCGACTAATCCCATGGAATTTGGGTTATTTGGCGTTCCAATATGCAAAGTTATTTTGTGTAAATCTGTTAATTCTTTAATTAATGCATTATTAAACTCGGTTCCAGGATCTGAACTAATTTTTTGTGGTGTTCCGTAAAAAGAAAAATATTTAATTAGGGCTCTAACAATTTCGGGTGTTGATCTGGATGGGATTTCTATTGCCTGACCTAATTTACTAAAAGCATCGATAATTGTTAGATAAGTTTTTGATTCGATTGAAAATGTATCCATGAATATTTCCTGGAATGGTGCATTTTGTGTTTGCGTTAATTGTAAAACTGGTTTTATGGGCTTTCTATCATATTTAGAAACTTTACATTGCTCGCAAGAATTGATGACTGCTGTCACCATTTCATGCATGTTTTGCCAAAAATAGTTTCTCTTAATTCTTTTAACTGTTTCCGTGATACCTCGGTGACATGTTTTCCCGTCATGTATTTTATAAATTATTGCTCGTTGTTCCTGCTCATCTTCTACGTAAACTACGCGTTCGGTGCATTCAATAAAATTTACTGTGCCCTTTTTAAATAATTCGATAATTATTTTACTAAATCGTTTTCTATGTTCTGGGTGTTCAAAATAAATGAAATATTTGATTTTAGGCTTAATGTATCGTTTCAGAAAATCTTTTATTATTTGGTCGTTTTGTAATGGTAAGAACACTTCTAAAACTTTTTGTTTATCGCGGGATAAATCTGTTACTTGCATATCTTGACTAAATTTATAAAATACTAATATCTGATTTGGCTTCGTATCAACTGCTTCATGTAATATTGGTATACCTAAAGATTCTGTTTCTTGAGCTGAGTGAATGGTTTGAATACTAGAGTTATCGGAACGAATTGGATAGTTAGATGGTTCGATATCCATATCTGTGGAAATAGAAGCGGTGTCTTCAGAATCGGAAATGGTTATGGTGTCTGAGTCAACGATATCCTTTTTCGTTAATTTAGATGATTGCTCTTCACTATCTTCCACATTAACAATCATGGAATCGTTATCATCATTACCTAATGCATTGAATTGAAGGCGTGATAACGCATCTGCATTTGCGTTCTGTTTTCCGCTTTTATGGATTATGTGAAAATCATATTCTTGCAGACGCAAACGCCAACGCGTTAATTTGCTGTTCAATTCTTTTAAATTACTAAGCCATATTAGAGGTCTATGGTCCGTATAAACTGTGAATTTATTTCCATATAGATACGGTCGAAAATGTTTTGTGGCCCAAACTATAGCCAGCAACTCACGTTCGATTGCACTATATTTCTTTTCAGTATCTGTTAGCGTTCGGCTAGCATATGCCACCGGCTTATCGCTACCTATACAGCCTTGTGACAATACTGCACCGAGAGCTACTTCAGATGCATCTGTTGTTAGAATGAATGGCTTGCTCATATCTGGATATTGTAAAATCGGTGCATTTATTAAAAGTTCTTTACATTTTTGGAATGCTTCTGTATATTTATTATCGATAATCACTCTTTTGCCCTTTTTTAAACATGCTGTTAAAGGTTGACATATTTTAAAAAAGTCTTTTACGAAACGTCTGTAATATCCTATGAATCCTAAAAATCGTTTTATTTCAGTCTGTGTTTGTGGAATTGGGTAATCCATAACTACTTTAATTTTGTCATCGTTAGGTTTCAGTCCGTCTTTTGTCAACGTATGTCCCAAATATTGTACTTCTTTTCTAAGGAATTCGGATTTGTCTAATTGTACCTTCAAGTTCGTCTGTCTGAGTCGTTCAAATACTGCACGTAATTTTTGAAGATGTTCTTTTAGTCCATTCGAGTAAATCAGAATGTCATCTAGGTAAACGAGGCAATGTATTCCCTGTAAGCCTCTCAGCACGTTATTCATCGTTCGTTGAAACGTTGCCGGAGCTGTCTTTAGACCAAATGGCATTCTAAGAAACTCATAATGTCCATTTTGTGTAGAAAACGCAGTTTTTTCCCTATCTGAGTCTGTAATTTCGATTTGATGATATCCTGAAGCTAAATCTAACGTTGTAAAGTAATTGCTTTTACCTAATTTATCAAATAAGTCACATATGTTCGGAAGTGGGTATCTGTCGTCAACTGTAATCTCGTTTAAACGTCGGTAGTCTATGACCATTCTATATTTTATTTCGCCTGAAGCATCCAATTTTTTTGGAACCAAATGGACAGGGGCACTCCAAGGAGAATGTGATTCTTGTATTACGTTATCTTGCAATAATTTTTCTACTTGATGTAATATTTCCTGTGCTTGAGCCGGTGCCTGTCTATAGGGTTTTATATAAATCGGGTCTTCATTTACAGTTCTGATTTGGTGTTTTACTTGATTGGTAAAAGTAAGTGGAATGTTTTCACAATAAAATATATCTTTATATTCTTCACATAGACGAGTGATTTCTCTACGCTCTTCTATGTTGAGATGGTCTAAACGAAGCTTATTTAAGTTGTCGCTCAATAAGGTATCTGTCTCTACGTTTGTATAGTCACCGTTATAGTTAGTCTCTATTTCGTTACAAAATTTGGATACTTTGAAGGGTGCTGTAATAACTAATTCTAATAAATTATTTGTTGCATTTTGTATAATGGTTTCGGCAAAATAATTTTTACAAGAAACTAAGGCAGTAGGCATACGAACGTCTTGACAAAATTCCTTAAATTCAATAATTGCATCACCATTTTCCTGACTCACTGGTAATTTAATGCGTTGTTCTGATCGCGGTTCTAATATAATTTTATAATCACTTTTATAAACTATTGGGATAGTAGTTTTGTCTGTCTGAAGGATCATATGGTTATAAGAAATATTTGCTTTGAGTCGAGACAAAAGATCACAACCGATTACTCCATCGTATCTTTTATCTACATCATATATATAAAATTTATGTGTAAATGGTTCTTTAAAAATTGAGAAAAGAGGAATATTAACTACATCATTGTGGACACTGGATGCATGCGTACTAGTTACCATAAATGGTTCGTAGCATCTATAGTTATTGAAATACTCATTAGCTTTAGATGTACTAACAAAAGAACGTGTGCTTCCAGAATCTAACATAAACTTAGCATCTATGTCTGGTACATATATATAAGGTAATTTTAGAGTATTGTCTGAATTTATTTCAATTATCTCGGGATGATTCGGAGGCAATTGACTTGAAAATTTTCATTAGAATCTACTTTTTCCTGATTATTTTCTAATTGTGGATTATTGTCGCTTTCAATTTCACAAGGATCGGGGTATTGTTCTGTATATGCATTTTCATTATAATAAGCGTACATATTTTCTGCAAATTCGGTCTCGTAATTATAAGGGTAATTATAATAATCAGTTTCATCAGTAGATATTTCGTTTACTGGAAACTGTTGCGGTTTAGCGGGTGCGGTTCTCATTGAAACGTCATTAGAGAAATTAGGAGGACGGTAACCTTGATGTTGCTGCTGAGGCCTAAATCCAAATTGGCCTGGCTGTGGTCTAAAACCTTGCGTTTGAGGTCTATAACCAAATTGACCTATTTGCGGACGGTAGCCCGTTGGTTGAAATGGTGTATTCGTATTAAATTGGGGTTTTGTAAAATTATTAAATTGTGGTGCTATTGGTCGCGGTTGGTTGAATGCATTTGTATTTAGAGGTCGATTACCAAAATACTGATTATTTGGTCGGAAAAGATTGTGGGTGCTTCCCGGAATACCAAATTTAAATTGATTTGTCGGAATTGCAGGAATACCAAATTTAAATTGGGTGTTCTGCGGAATTGATGGTTTAAATATATTTTGTTGAGTGATTAATGGTCTATTTTGGAGCATCTTTGATCGAAGGTTATACTGTTCTTGGAAATTAACTTCTTCTAAAACAAAACTCAATGCTTGCTCTAATGTGGTCGGATTTTTAATTCTAACTATTCGCACCATGTGTTCGGGTAAATTATATAAGAAAACGTTCAAGGCAGTATTATCGTAAATTATACGTTTTGCTTCTTTTAAGGTATCGGATGAACTTTGGTTAACTTTTGAAATAAGAATTGCTCTCACGTCCTGAATTCTACCACAGAATTCTAAGTAAGATTCATTGTTTCTAATTTTTAATGTTTCTAATTCGATCGCTACACATTCCTCACTTCGCGGGTCTCCGAAATGTTGGATTAAGATTGCTTTTATTTCGTCATACGTCTGAAATTCACCTCGCTCGCTGATCAAAGCAGCGGCTTTCCCGGACAATTTACTAGTAACTGACTGAAGTAAAAACTCATTAACGTTTGCTGCACCTTGGTACTTTGATATAACGAATTCACATTTCCTCAAAAACAAACTTAAAGTTTTTGTGTTCCCGTTATACTCAGGTATAAGGTTTAGCATTTCGCGAGGGATGTGTGGTGTCGGATAATCTAGTTCGCTCTCCATTTTAAATATAAATATAGTTACTATAACACAAGCTTAGTTTATGATTAAAAATAAGGTAGGTAATATAAAGTAATCGCGAGATTCTATCGCGTAAACTTTAAATTATCTAGGTAAACTTTAAAATTAATTTGCGAGATTTTATCGCCTATTACTAAAATTAAAATTATATTCAAAGTAAATCGTGAGATTTTATCGCGTAGATACTTCAAATGTTTAAAAACTATATTGGTTTACTTTATATTCACTTTTTGTATTTATATAAAAAAAAATCACAATAATCACTTAAATCTAACACTAGGATAAAGGATAGGAAAGGATGTAGAAGAATTTTACAACTTACATGCCAGTCTGCACCTTATTTTCACACATTACCGATTTTAGGCAAATTACTCCCGTTAACAAATTTATTTGGTTCGTGGATAGTCTTTACCGGTGTTGAAACACGCGAACTGCTGCACACACGCGAACTTCAGCAACGATTTCGGATTTTACGAAGCTTCGAAACTGTTTCCCGAATTTTCTGCGATGCTAGCGTACTTTTTCGAGAGTTTTCCGCGTATGATAAACAGTAGACTATCCTACCGGCTGCGCCAGTTAACTTTCCGGAGCGTGGAAATATGTTTTTAAAAACTAATGTATCGAGATTTTATCGATGAATTACAGACTAACTTAGGCTAACTTAGGACGAGTGAACCCAGCAGAGTTTGATGCCGGACTGACTCGATCTACTCCTTATTCTAATACAAAAGATTATAATAATAATTGCTACATTGCAACTTAATTCTAAGGATCGGCAAGACTGCTTACATTGCGTCTGCCGTCCTTCCTGTCCAAAGCATTTCACAGAATAATGTTACATTGTAGTTACATTGTATTAACTATGAAGTGCTTCGTCAGTAGATCTTACAATATAACTATGTTGTAAATATTTTTGTTGTGGTTTAATAAAGATGGACGTCGATGTGATAACTTTGAGGTAAAAGTTTAGTAAAAATTCCGCACGAGAAGTTTCTTCAAATTACCTCTCAAATAAACTATGCCGTTTCAAAGTGAGTTGAGTTCTAGTAAGAATTTGTAGGAAGTTGTAGGACATACTACAAAACACAAAGGAGGTTAGAAGAAGTAAGTTTGGCTGAAGCACGAATCACAGAAGCAGCAGTCCACACATCTGCCAATATTTTTTTTAATAACTGGGCAGACATTTGTACACCATCGTGCTTAATAAACAGGATGTTGTCTAAGGTGTTGCATGCTTGTCTAGGAAATGCCTATTCAAGCTCGCCTTGAAGAGGCCAAGGTTTTAGAAATCGGGGAACACATGAGCAGGCAGCGCATTCCATTCTTTAGCGGTCCACATAAGAAATCTGTCAGCAAAGCGCTTGGTACGGACCGTTGGAATGTCAACGACATACGGGTGGTAAGCTAACCTGCGTCTGATACCCCGATGGTGGAGAGGGGCTGGAGGAACAAGGTTATGAAGTTCTCTCGCACACTCTCCAAAGTGTATGTAGATGGAGCTAACCGAAGCGCAAGGGCACTACCTACCGTTTATCGAAGCGCTTCCTCGTTTTTTTAAGCCTCACAACTTATGTTTTTTCAGTGCATACTTCGCTTTCTGTGGTAAATAAGTATATAAGATATGATTTACTAAATATTGAACATAGCTAACGGTTATTTTAACAGTCCAGTGGTGAGGTTTCTTTCAACCTGCCTTAAAACCGTGCGTTATGCCTTATAACCGGTTAGGTTAGGTTAGGTTACGTTAAAACCAAACGACCAAAGCAATGGTAAATAAAAGGAAACGTAACAGGGTAAGAAGCGATTTAAAAAAACCTCATCGTTCAAAAAACGGCACTTAACCATTTTTGAGGGTTCAAACGGGCAACATACCATACAACGATGGAATATAAAATATAATTGTGCCGCTTCACGAAAGAGCCTCTTAGCACAAAATAGAGAAGTTACCAGAAGACACACTCCTGATATAGGTAGTCGAAAAACTTGGATGACTCCTTAGAGTTATTAGCATTGAATCTGGAGGTTTTATTTGTGACATTATGGAATTTTATTGACATTGTTTGAAGCTTTTTTACCCGACTGTAAAGGGTTATGTTAAAACCTTTTTTTAATTTATTTGAATTTCAATTTCATTTATGTATTGTTATGTGTGCATGCTGATGCAAATAAATGATTTAACTATATTTTTGCTACTTGTTGTGTACAATTTTTTTTGTTTGTTATTTATTTGTCAATAATACTGCTTGTATTTATTGTCATTAAATAAATAGCAATTGGAGAGCCCGTGGCGCAGTGGTTCACATGCTCGGCCTGCGATTGTTGAGCTTAAGCAATTTTCGCAATGGTCGGTCACGGGATGGGTAACCAAAAATTTACTATCTCGAGCTCCTCCGTGCTTCAGAAGGCACCAATCCGCATTGTGTCCACGTGGTGGGCCATGGCCCAGATCCTTATCCATCTATAAAGAAGGCCAGTGCCCCAGCAGTGGGGACATAAAAAATGGTTGATGAGGAATACCGCTTGTTAATTTTGACAATCGCAACTGATACTTACATGTACCTATCTGCTAGAGAATTCCTGTAAAGGCTGGCGCTCACTTGATAGGCTGCACCGCACCGCATCGCATAACAAAAATCCTCCTTTTTTATTCCCAACGGGGAGACTCTTACACCCATATTCTAAGTCGTTCCTCCAAAACTTACTCGTCCTCGACTTAACGAAACCTAATTGAAAACTTCTTCAAAATACTCCTCGAAATCGGTATTCTAAGTCATAACTCCTTAAGGACCTGGAGGAGCCAAAGAGTACGTAGCCACTCTGTGTAGGCCTAGCGCACACTACCATTTTTACCCACGACGAGGTTGAGTGGAGTGTAAAAAGTTTTGGAGGAACGACTTAGAATATGGGGGTTAGCCTTCATCATTCCTGATGTGAAGTATTGATAAGGCTGAAGATGGAAGCGAGCCTCTCCCGGAATCCTCAACTACTGAGTAACTGGCTATCTTATATCAAACTGCCGGAACACAACAATGTTGAAAACTTGTTGTTATGGCGTCAGACTTAGATGAGATGGTGGTAGCAAGCCAGGCAGACTTACAACAAGTCCTACCACCAACCAAACCGATTACGATCATAGAACCCGGAATCCCTGGCTCTGATACCGGTGGTTAGTCATAGTCATTTATTCCATAAAAATGCTATGCTTTATGGCCAGCGCAGACAACGGACATTGAAGGACTTTTTGTCGGACGTTAAGAACATAAAGTTGAATAAATAACGAGGACTATCGCGTACTTTTCATGGATATACGCGATCTAAGTTGAATCTTATCTGGTTAACAATAAAGACGTGTCGCGGACAAAAAGTCCGTCCGTTATCCGTCGTCTGCGCTAGCTCTTAAGAAATTTTTTTAGCACTAGACCACAGAGGCGGTTAAACTCCTGCCTAACTTTCGTACATTTTGTCCGAACTATCGCACATTACAGACGCATCGCGATGCCTGCACTGGCTCAATGTGGCGATGTATTTCTGTATGTGGCTAAATTACTATAAAATGATGTGAGGCGAAAATATATTTAAAAATAACGTCCAGGACGAAATTGGAAAAATTGGTGTTGTTTTAATACAAAGCTTATAAAATAAAAAAATACCCACACTTTCTTTTATATTTTTATAACTTGTTTTAAAACGACGACGGTAGTAACTAGTGCTTTAAATAAATGTAAAGTCAATGTGTGCTACAAAGCGCTTAGGCACTGCGCCCGAATCCGTGATAAAACGGATCCGTAAAAATACCGTCCGTCTCATAGCCGTAGAACTATTTGTAGCTGTAGCTTACGCACTACGTCCGTTTTCTTCTCCCCGTCATCCGTGAATCTCCATGACGGACCGTATGAACAAACTGTTTTCCTATTTTAACACTATACGTAAATGGAAAAAATACGAAATCAATAAAAAAGTTGCATAAATTTGTTCTACGTAGTGGTGGAAGTAAGTGGAGGCCAAGATCTTATAACTTATCCTGTCACTGAAAGTGTTAAAATAGGAAGTTACGTGTCGGATTAGTATCGCAGGGCGTAAGCGACATCCGAATTCTGTCCGAGTTTTCTGGATCCGTTTTTTCACGGATCCGTTTTTTCACGGATTCGGACGCAGTGCGTAAGCGCTCTAACGCGAGTGCGCGAAATGCAATTTTGTTCTGAGTTTTCTCTCTGATTGGACGTCCGCCCCGTCTGTTTACATACTTTGTGCTCTTAGGTAGGATGTAATAATGGCCCGATGAAACCATAATGCTGGTAATTTGCGTAACTCGGCCCTTTTAATTAGTCGGGAAGAAGCCACGAACTAAAATTGACGTGGATGGGGTTTTAATGGATGTGGCATTCAGGTGTTGACAATCATCTGTTAAAATTTTTATTAGATTGCATTTGATATTTCTTCATATCTTTTCCTCGTAAAAATTGCATATTTTTGCTCTTCTCACCAAGTAACTATAGTAGTAATACAGTTTGGTAATTATAATATCATTACCAAACTGTATTAGATTATTCTGTAAAGGGGTTTGAACCTTTCGGCCTCGTAACCAGTCCGCCATTTTGAAATATTTTAAAAATCGTGTCGCACTATAACACCTGTATAAATGAATAGGGAACGTAAAGATTAATAAAAATATTTGACAATATAATGCCTTAAAGTGTGAGGTTAGTGAGATAATTGGAGTTAAAGATACAAAGGCGATACTTCGGGTCGGCATTATTCATTTTTAACTCTATCTGGCTAAAGTGGCCCCTAAGGGCATTATAGGTATATCACAACTTTTTAGTTTCTCTGTGTGTCCCCTGTTCATTTATATATGTATTATCGTGCGACGTCTTTTAAAAAAAAAAACAAAATGGCGTCTCGTACTACGGAATTGGACGAGGCTAGCCTCCATTGCCAGCGTAGAGCACCTGTTCCGCTTGGCAAGAAATCGGAGAGAATATGCGGAGCTGACAGCCAACCTTCAGTAGTGGAGAAGCACCGCAAGAAGAAGAAGAAGAAGCCTCCATACAAAAAAGTTCTAAACCCTTTGTTTTCAATAATGACACTTCTATTTTCCCTACGTCATTGTCCAAAGCATTCCTGAGATTGAAGCCGTCCGTCTAATTGGGATTTTAGCTTCAAAATTAAAGCGCACTGACTTCTGACAAATGTTAGATCTGCGGAACAAACGTCCAACAATCCGTTTACAAGAAAAATACCGGT
Source organism: Chrysoteuchia culmella (assembly GCA_910589605.1). Taxonomy (NCBI): domain Eukaryota; kingdom Metazoa; phylum Arthropoda; class Insecta; order Lepidoptera; family Crambidae; genus Chrysoteuchia; species Chrysoteuchia culmella. The sequence goes on from OU342652.1 coordinate 14,210,496, forward strand.
AATAAGTCCGCCGGCAACGTTTATGACGTCACGTAAAAGTCAAGATGGCGGTAATTAAAAGTGACTTTAAAGAATTTCGATTGGGGATTCCGGGAATTTTTGCCGTAGCTTTTGTAATAATGTTATTAATTACGATGCTTTAAGGTTGCCTTTAGAAAATAATATTCAGTTTCTTCTGACTTTAAATAAGGAGAAAGATAAGTATAACTTTTTTCAGTTTTTGCAATGGTGCACTACCTATTAATAAAACAAACGTTGAGACAAGAAATGGAGCAATATTGTCGTGTGAAATATAAATTGCACAATATTTTTAGCGAAACATTCATTGACAAAGCGAAATAACTTGTAACTTATCTTGTAGCTTAATAACTTAATACTTAACTACTTAATAACTTGTAGCTTAATATAAAAGCGAAAATAGACACACCAGTTTAAAAATCGAACCGTAAACTGGTAGCATATTTCAATTCGGTCATCTTTTCACTAGGTACTAAACGAGCTACCGATAAATAAACGTTATGAAAACTGATATTAATCGACGAGAAATTCCACCGGTGTCACATCTACGTGATGTATGGCCGCCGCTTGCACTCTGCACTGGATCATTGCAGAGTAGCGCGATAGGACAGAGACTTAGGGTTGGACCACATCTATCAGCACGCTATCGCCTTTTTCCGCCGCCCTATCCTTTTCTGTCGCTCGGAACCGTCACTTGCCAGAGCGAGAAAAACTGACGGTACGGATCACACCGCCCATGCTGACACATACTATCCCCCCGCCCCCCAAAACTCCACAAAGATCGGTTATGCGCTGCTCGCATCCAGCGGCTACCCGCAACCTTCACCAGATCATCGGTCCACCTTAAAGGGGCACAGGGCCCACAGAGCATCGCCGTGCGCGTTCGCCATTACGGAACCATTTCACCCCAACCGTTTCTTATACCTAATAGAAAGAGTTCCTCCGCTAAAGAACCTTACCTAAAGCGCTATATTTGTATCTCTTATACGCTGGGCTGCTGGGTTCTCATCAGGTGTGCCAGACCTTCGATTTTTATATGACAATTGAAAATACTTATCACGCTAAACAACTTATCTTAAGGTGCTATATTTTTTAACGTTTAGCTTGGCTGCTAGGGTATCACCAGACCTTCAATATTTGTACGTCAATAGAAAATACTCATTACGCAAAAAAAAAAATTAAGTTGCTTTTTTCATATCTCTCATAGTTTGGCTGGACTGCTATGGTTCCACATCAGGTACTTCGATCTTAAATTTTTTCTTTCATAAGAACCTTCTCCTGACAAAAAATAAAGAATTAGCGAAATTGTTCCATCCGTTCATGCGTGATGCGATGGCCAAGGGAAATAGTGATTCATTTTTATTTATATAGAACATAGATATCAACCTTCTTAGTAATTTGCGTTGAAATCTGTGAAGCAGACTGCACACATTGACAATTGACAAGTAGGACAGAAGATACGAAAAAGCACGGAAATGAAAGAGATAGCAAATTGAATCAGACCCCATATGGGGTCTTCCCAATGTTTCCCATTGCGAGTTCGTACGACATATTGGTGGATGGATGGGGTGGAATTTCTAAAAGTAAAGCCGACCCATCACCACTGGTACACACATATAACATTATTGAAGTAAAGATTTTGTAATTTAACACATTCTTATTTTTGTCTCTGTAGCGTAATGTTTCTCTGTAGAAATACTGTGGAAAATGAGATGTTTGCTCATAGATGTTTGCGGGCCTTTCAATAGACGATAAAGACAATAAAAAGGTTCGAATTTTGTTATCTTAGTCCATAACTGGGTTAAGATGACAATAGATCTAGTAATCCCTTTATAGAATTCGTGAGAAATTCCCTGAAATACAACAAGATAAATTATTATGTTTCTATATTAGTGTAATGTTTTCCAGACTTCTTTCTGATTTACCCTAAAATTATGCCTAGGGCAACAACGACTATAACGAATGATTAAATAAATATTTAGGTACAATCGGGGAACTTCCCGGTTGTCGAGTTTTTTTGGGAAACGCTTTCTCGAAAATTATATGATTTTTGCATTTTTTGCAATTTTTTTATGCTATTTTTATACTTATGATAAATTTTAAATAGAAAATTCACTTGTGGCCGAGTTAAAGAAATATTTTTTTATCCAAATGAAATACCTAATTATTTTTTATTATTTGTGATATAAACGTTTTCTATATATCTATTACTTCTATAAATAAAGCTCCCCAAAACCGGGAACTGGTCAACCGAGAAGTTCCCCGACTGTACAGACAATATTTTAAACAATTACCGAGTTACATATGGGGTTTGGCTTACGTAGTAACCACAGACATAGATCTATGTCTGTGGTAGTAACTATTTAGTAATCTGTGGTTTGGCCTTTTGTCCTTGTCAGCTATTTTGATTTTTTTGCAAAATCAAAATGGTAAAGATAAACAAAACATATTATGCAACGTAATGCCCTAAACTGTCATGTTATTGAGATAATTAGATTTAAAGTTTTGGTCGGCATTATTCGTATTTTACTCTAATTATCTGGCTAACGTGACACTTTAAATAGGGCATTATATATCATAAATTTTTTTTCCTCTGTGTGTCCCCTGTTCAGTTTTAGAGGCGACGTCATTTAAAAAAAAAACAAAATGGCGTCACATACTACGGATTTGGACAAGACCAGCCCTCATACAAAAAAGTTCAAACCCCTCTAGTTACAATATGATAGTATGATAGTTGTCCTTTTTAGTCGACTTCAAAAAAAGGAGGACCTTAGATATTATGGAGAGGGAAGGGGACTCACCGAGCGCGGTTCGATTCAGCTTCTGGAGTATCTTGCCTTCAGCTGCACTTCAGGAAACGCCACTCACTGTCTCACACATGCCGGATGGACAGGAACCCTAGGCCTAGGTTACTCTGCCGGCCGGCTAAGTTCCACACACTTTAGAACACTGAATCACTTATTACACAGTTGATAATTAATTCAAGCGGCATTTTATTTTAAATTATATCAGGAGTTGCACGATCATCGTGGCGACGCGGTTTGGTTGTCGAAACGGAAAGACTGACGCGACGAATCACGATGCACTGCAAGTAAGGAACCACATCATGAAGCTTGCGAATTTAAAATAGGGAAGCCGGAAATGGCGTAAACACGGTTATCAATATCTTTTTTTTGCAGCTATTTTCACTCAGACTCAGAGATGCGGTTTCATAACCATTTAACGGATGATCGATTTCTGTGTTTTTTTCTTTGTTATTGAATCCATTTATATTATAATTATGTTGTTTACATGGATACATAAATATTGACCTCAAAAATTGTAGTTGTTTCCAGAGACGGTAGTCGTACTTTTAAAAATAGAGAAAAGCATATAATTATTTTGTACTTCTCTCTTTTTGTCTCTCTTGTGCTCTTTTTAAAATTATTAAAGGTGATGTCAAAAATGTATAAAGTCTGGGCCACGTCAGTGGACAGTATATCAAAAGATAGTAAAAAAAACGATAAACAGTTTCTGATTATTAATTTTCTTTAAAATTGCTTTGTTTTTTGGAAGGAACAATAAATTTAATGCAAAAACAGATCGACAATACATCATGGCGGAAGATGTCATTTTGTTACTGTCACTGTCAGTCAATAGAATTACATTATATTTTGTTTTTTTTAACGGAGTCACCCGAGTTCTTTTCGTAATAACACGTGTTGTGAGGCTACATTTTTAACTCGATCTACCGTACAATTTCCATAAAATACAAAATATATTTACTTGACATTGGCAAAATTCGCGAAATTTATCGCGAGCACGCCATTAATTAAGAAAGAAGAAGAAGATATTTTTTAACGTCGAGTTGTCAATATTTGACGCCTTATTTCAAGTAAAAATATTTCTACTATATATTAACGACCTCCCAGAGGTAACCTAGGTGCGTATTATTTGCGGATGACGTGTCGGTGATCATACCATATAAAAATAGTAGTAAATATTATGAAAATGACGTAAATAATACTATTGACAACATAATAAAATGGCTTAAATTTAATAACTTGACTGTAAATTTACAAAATACTAATTATATTCAAATTGGAACAAATAGACAAAATAAATTTAAACTAAATGTTAAATATGATGACAAATCAATTAGTGAAGTGCGTGAGACAAAATTCTTGGGCGTTTTACTCGATGTAAATTGTGGTTGGAAACAGCATATAGAACTCATCAGAAATAAACTAAGCCGCTACGTGTTTGTGTTAAATAGGCTTAGGGAGACTTGTGCAATTTCGACAACTCTCGCAGCATATCATGGCTATGTTTCGTCCTTGCTGAGATACGCGATTTTAATCAGGGGAAACTCAACAGACATTGATAAACTTTTTAGAACACAAAAGAAATGTGTAAGGGCAATATGTGGCTTATCACCCCGTGAGTCTTGCAGGCGTTTATTTAAATCACTAGGAATACTGCCTCTACCATGTTTATATATTTTTGAAGTGGCAAATTTCGTAAAAAATAGTTTAGAACTTTTTAAAACCCGTAATATTAATAATAATAGAGATTTACTTAACCCTGATAGGCTAATATATAATAGTATTCCAAAATTAGAGTTGTACCAAAAGCAATGTAATTGTATGACTGTAAAAATATATAATGCTTTACCTAATGCTTTAAAAGGGCTACCTAGTAAATTATTTAAAACCAAATTATTGACATGGCTTATGGACAAGAATTTTTATAAAGTCAGTGTCATGTTTATAAAATGATTAAAGTATTTTTATAAATTTTAGTAATAATAATAATTGTATAATGACTTTTATTGTTTAACATTTTTATAATTTATTAATATTGTAATGTTGTAATGATGTATTTGTCCTTTTCCTATCAATTTTAAATAATCGTAGGTAAAATTTGTTTTTGTAATGTCAACGTACTTATTGGATTTTTATTATTAATTAATAATTTTGTACTTTTTAAAATTGCATGCCTCCAATGGTAAAATATGAGGTTATTTTCCATATTATGTAACATCTCTTGTACCATATTTTTGCAATAAATGATTATGATGAAATGATTATGAAAAAATATTGATTTGTTTATATTACTTAATAAGCACTTAACCGTGCTTATTATAAAATTTGTTGTATTTCTCAGTATCAGTAAATTTGTCTCTATCTTTGGTAGTGGTGTACATATACGTGGCCCAAATTGGGACATGTCCTTTGGTTGTTAGTTAAATATTGTTTCTTCTAAATAATAATATGATGAACACAGTAAAGTTCTCTCATTTTATTAAGCGAGTGCGCGCACGAGCAACTTTTGTCTCCGCAACTAATTTGTCTGCCGTCTTCTTGTGAGTAACGCACAGGAGAGCGACATCAACACCACTTTTTTTATATAATTTTTCTCATTCAGCAACTTTTTTGTCGTTTCAACACTTGCGTCGCGGGGTTGTCTCCAAACCCACGGACATAAAAGTCTCTCGGCTGTCACGTCGCTACATGCGCATACTCTCATTAAGGTGGTACGACTTCTAGACAAACAAACATTACACAATTATTGGTTCATCATACCTTAACAATACATAAATACATGCGCAACTAACTCGTTTCAGTTATTTGTATGCGCGAAATAATTAAAAAATTGTACAGTCATACATAAAACACGAATATACTAATATCTTATAATTTCAATTTCAACGTATGTGTGTGTGACCCATCGCATTTATATAGCTCATGTATGAAAGTACATTTTTTTAATAATTTCGCGCAAACAATTAACTGAAACGAGCTAGTTGCACATGTATTTATGAATTATTAATGTGTGATGAACCAATTAATGTGCAATGTTTGTTTGTATGGAAGTCGTACCACCTTAAGCCCGTAGACTTGATGCCAGATACACAATAGTTTCGGACACAAAAGTTGCTCGTGCCCTCTCTAAACGCTGCTCTGCTTACCGAATTCCTCAAGGAATATTAAGCCTTATCTCTTTACAGACAGCATCGTAATAAATTTCAAATTCTTGGAACCTTGCCTATCATCAAACAAGAAAGGTTAGCCATAACGAACTAATTACTTCACATTAAGGTGTTCAGTATATTATTCCTTCAGTTGTTCTGAAACGATTTAGTACCGAGAATTCATGATTTATTAAGCGTCGCTTTGAATTCGTGATTCACTTAACTTCTTGTTTAACCCTCTTGCTCCTGAATTATTTTTTTTGGACAAATGATTTGAAATATCATATACTTCACAGAAAGGAAACATAAAACTGATAAAAAATTATTAAAAAAATATTTCAGTTCTGGAAAAGCTGGAAAATGCCGTGTCGTAAACGACACAGTAGGATAATCTACTACTATGATCTTTCACTACGTCGATTTCAGTAGGATTCGACATAAATAGGAGAAAGATAGTAAAATACGTTTAATTAAGCATTTATTATCTTAATCTTTTCTTGGATTAAAGGACACACCGTCACGCTATATAACCTTTGCGGGATTTGCAGAACATCAAAGGTGCAGTAAGAAATCAGTGTCATATAATCTTCAATCACTGAGGAACTGCTATCTTATCTCTTACTACCGGAACACAACAATGCTGAAAATATTGTTGTTATGTAATGGTGGTAGCTAGCCAGACGGACTTAGAACAAGTCCTATCACCAACCAAACCGAATACAATATGTATCCCCGCTGGGAATCGAACCCGGAACCCCTGGGTCCGATACTGGTGGTTGTACCACTAGACCACTGACGCGGTTGGACGTTAGGCGTTGTCAGAAAACAATAGCGACAGATTGCCAGCTTATCGTTTACAATAGTTTTCGAATATCCTTCATTCATCAGCCCTGACAGTTGGAAGACTTTTACTCTTTGCACCTGCAAAGCTAGCATTAGACGCATTTTATACTATCTTTCACGCTCAGTCCAGCATGGGAAATAATAAAATGATTCAACTTACATTCATCAGGGAAGTCCTTCATGTTACAAATTCAGCAAGTGCTCCGAGTAAAGGCCCAGGGACATTTTGAAGTAAAACTATTTTTTTGTCTTTCAGGTGAAGAGGGAGTAAGCGGGACACAGAGAGAAGAACCGTTAGCGGATGGGGCGGGGGTGGTTCTAGAATGACGAATCTGTGAATAGGCCCCCAACAAGGTGGACCAATGACCTGGTGAAGATCGCGGAAAGCTCCTGGATGTGGGCAGCCCGCCAACGACCGATCATCGTGAAGATCCTTGGGCCCTAGAGGATCTTCACGACGATCGTTCGATGGCTGCCCATACCCAGCAGTCGTTATCATGCAGCTGATATGAATGTGATGATGATAGTTATGGAGTCTGGAACAATTTTTTCATCATTTTGCTCTTATTTCTCAGTAATCTCGTTCAGAGTGAAAGGTTGTCGTAAAGCCCTATAACAAATATAAGTACTACTGATAGTAGTACATTCTCCTACTGTCTTTCACAGAACAGACAAAGTAAAACGAAAGTACTTGATGAATATTTTATAAATATACCGTATATTTTATTTTCGAGATTATAACTAATAAATAATAATAAATAAAATCTTTATTTCACGTCACAAACAATGAACTTGGTAGTGCCTTAAGACGATCTAAACCTAGTGTGAGACTGATGCCTGAAGTAGGTAAATTAATACCTGTAGGTACAGGTCACCAGACTCCCACCACCTCGGACAGATGTGGCAATAAACTGTAATTAGTTACAATGCTGTAATATTACTCTAATTAATAACAAAAAAATACAGATCTAGCTATACGGATAAGGAAATTATTAAAACTAGAAAGAAAAACTAAAACACTAAAATAAAATAAAGATTATCTGCAGATTACAGGTGTGCGTGCGTGTGTGTATGTGTGTTTGTGTGTTTTAATGAGTGATTGCGTGTGCGAGGGTCGGTGTATGATTATTAGGAATCGACTATTAATTATTAGATAACAAATAAATGAAAAACAGCATAAAACAATATTTCAAATTACCCTGAATTTGTCATTTAAAAAGCACGTAATTGAACCTCATTTTGCACAAGAACAATAAACTGCATATCACGGTTACCACTTTACTATGACTGACTAAGGCATCAACAGCTAGTAGCAATAAAAAATAAAAAAATGAAGTACCCTCGTACAACAGAATATTTTTTTTAAGATGGTGGGTCGTTAAAGACACAGTAGGAGCAAGTGGGCTAATTGGATTCACTAAGAAATACAATAAGTTGGTAGAAATGCATTATAATAAAATTATAAGTTTAGCATATTTTCTTAGAATTTGAAATATTTTTAAAATGTAGGTATTGTAGCATTCATAGGGTTCGTTGTTTTGGACTAAGGCACTGAAACACCGTTTCACTGATAATTATTATATTTAATTTAAAGAGCACATTACACAACACGCAGTTTTGTTCACAGCAAAAAGGGAAGACATAGTGTTACCACTACACAAATTAAAAAATGCAATATTGGTCGGTGTTGCCGACAGGTATAAATATAATACTCATAAGTAGGGATCTGTGCAAGTTTTGGAAAACCTACTAGGGAACTAGAGGCAAAAGTCCTGTTCGGGACGGCCGGCAGAATAGTGTAATAAAGTGAACAATAGACAGTGACTAATAATTGTGGTAATAAAGTTGTATTGTGATGTGAAAATTCGTGTTAGTTATAAGTGTAAAAACTATGGAATTCGTTGTCTATTGGTGTTTTATAGTATAATAATAAGTTTCTTTGTGTTTGGAATGTATTTAGTCAATAATATTCGCAGTTAGTGTTTTTCGTGTATTGTATAGTTTGTTTGTGTTGTACTAGTTGTATGGAAGTTTTATGCAGTAGGTATTTATAGTGTAGGTATTTACAAATAAATTCTCCTATGTTGATAAATTGATGTTACGCACATAGCGGCTAATTAGACCTTCACGATAAGGGATGATACATAAGAGTTAAGTAAATAGCTGATAAGATGTTAAAAAATAAAGTATATTTTTTCGTGTGTTTTCTCATTTCCCAAAACGACTTATAGGTAGATTAGAAATAGTATTGAAGTTAGTATTGTAAATGTAACTTAACTTGATAGCAATAATTTTTTAGAATATTTTAATATGTAACATGTAATATTGTGACTTATAAGGAAATGTTAGTGATAAGAAACGTCGTATGTGCATAGATAAAATGAGATAAATAAAGTTGAAAACTAGTGAGCTTGCGCGCGGTTCTCTATATGGTATTGCCTTTAAGTGGCTTAGTGAGAGTCGGGTTTCTATGGACGATTCGTAGAATCATCACTTGTCCCACTCTCGCCTCAAGACTCTGAAAGAGACAGCAAGCAAGCTCTCCTAGTTCCAGGTACAACAAGCTCTTCTGCGTTTTACTTCGCAACCCAGCACCCAGTTCACGATACCGTACGTCTCGCCCTCCGCAACGATACAGTCCGCTGCCAAATCCGAGCGGGGCGTGCGGCACCAGTAACGTGGGAGGTTTGAAAGATAAAACAGAGGCCTTCTTCTTTCAAGGTTTACATCAAGGGGAATGCTTGGACCAAAAAGGTTGATGCAATACGCGGCTGGGCACCCGAAGACCTCCTTGATCAGTAAGAGGTAGGTAAGAAAAAACAAAATGAAAACTGAAAAGATGGGAGCATGATCGAATATAAAAATATTTTATTCAACATAATACATACCGTCGGAGCCATGACATTATGAATGATTCGACTCTTATTACGTTCTATGCCTCCGACTGCATGTATTATGTTGTTGTTTCCATCTTTTCAGTTGGCTTGTTTTTTGAAGCCGGCCTTGTTTTTTAGTTTTTATATTTGTTTATTTTTTATTAATATCTTTTTAGTTATTTATTGGTCATGATATGTATACCTTTTTGAAATCCTAAAGATCAGCCCTTAATTTGATACCCATGGAGCCGTTCAGGCTGCAGAGCGTGCAAAACATTTGGGTTTGGCGCCAAAAATTCGCCATTTAGTTTTTCTTTTATTTTGATATACTTACCCAGTGTCAATCTCACAGTAAATACGAATCTAACAACACCTACCTTAACACTATTATGGTAGTCTCGTGGACACCTTCATCCCGCTACGTACAACTGTGGTCACTATGACCGCCTGGAGATCATTGTCCGACGTGCGAGGTCACTATAGTAAGGTAATAAACCGAATCATACAGGGTCTTAAAAGACCCATAACGATAACGAAAACTACGTATTCGCTCCATCGTTACTATAATTTTCTTGTATAGGGCCAAATCTGGGAACCTGATAGTTTAGGAGTTATTGAGGATCAAAGTCAATATTTATTTTTAATGATTATAGTCTAAAGTTACAAAACATCAATTTTTCAAAACCAATCAAAGAAACTAGACCCCGGCCTCTAGACACACGCACACGTTGTTGCACGCGATTTTTTGCGTGTATAAATAATACCAATTTTTTAAAACGAAAAATAAAAGCCGGTTCCAAGCAATTATTATCCACATATTCTTATTAAGTTTCATGTACACTACGCATATATTACGGCTTCGGTATGGGTCTTTTAACACCCTGTATATTTCGCGGTGTCTATTGGACTACCACGTTAGTCGCAGAGGGTTAAAGCAGGATTATTTTTACAAAATGATATTGGCACCTGTCAAATTACAAATAACACACATACTATTCCCCCAACAAGTGTAAATCGTCCCCTTATGTCATCAAAATGTGTCGATTTTCTTTCCACGGGATTTTATTGTAGATAACTATACTGTAGGTACGTAGAAGAGATACCCCAGTACCCCTACTACAGTATTAGGGTTGAATTACACTACACCTGTCAACACGGAATCGCATTTTGCCGTCGCTCTATCCTTTTTTACCGCTCGAAACCGTAAGTTAATTTTGTATGCTGGGTATATAATAGGCCTCCCCAAAAATCTCTACAACGATCTGTACTGCGCTGCTCGCATCCAGCGACATCCTGCTACCGCGCACCTGTGCAGAGGGGCAATTCTCCGCCTTCGACATCTCTCATTTTTCGACCCATAAATCTATATTTAAAACTAATTGAAAACAATCTTCAACATTATAGGATTGTCAAAGATCATTAAAACTAAATGAAGTATTTTGACCGTAGTAAAGATTATTCTTATATTTTCAATAAAGAAATTATGGTTTGAAAAATGTCGAATTCGACATATCTCGGCGCGAGAATTGCCCCTCGGATCGTCGGTCCACCTTGTCGGGGTCTACTGGAGCGTCGTCCGGTGCACGGTCGCCATTCCAGAGCATTTCCGCCTCATTGGCCATTGGTTCTTCTCGCTATGTGTGCTAGTCCATAATATAAGCAAAATCACGGCGTTAGCACCGCTCCGTTCGTTAGGAGGTCGCAGCCTAAACTCGTTTAGTGCGAGCGCCCTTTGATACGTATCGATGCATATTCATGCGGCTGCGACAATCAAAAGGTTTTTCCTTTGTCCCTGCTCTGTGGCGCGTCTGGAACATACGCATAGGTAGAAAGACTAACATTTTGAAACAATATTTTTTTAACGGACTTCCAAAAAGGAGGAGGTTCTCAATTCGGTTGGTATGTTTTTTATGTTTGTACACCGATTACGCCCAGATTTCTGATCCTATTTTCGTGATTCATTTTTTGTTCGATGCGGAATAGTTGCCTGTTAGCCCCATAAAAATTTGGTTCAGTTTGGCCCAGTAGATTTTATTTCATGAGCATTATTGCGAAAATTACATCGTCCAAGTTAACTACTTGGACGATGTAATTTTCACGATACTTTGTTTATGATGTTTACATGTACGAGTACATGAAACGTAATTTAATCTAGAAAAATCTTACTGCAGTTTACAAATAAACCTATAACAGACACTAAAAAGTAAAAAATATTTATGATAAATTTTAAATAGAAAAATATTGGAAAAAATTAACTCGGCCACAAGTAAATTCTCAGATGGGATTCGAACCCATGACCTTTGGAAATCCGGTCCAATGCTCTAACCATTGAACTACCGAGGCTTGTGGTCGAGTTAATTTTTTACAATATTTTTCTATTTAAAATTTGTCATAAATATAAAAATAGCATTGAAAAAGGCAAAAATTAAAAAGTAAAAAATAATAAAAAAAACTACGTTAAAATAGCCTTAGCTGGCACTGTTTCTGAAGTCGGTTTTTTAACGTACTTTATTTTATTGTCACTATAATTTAAATTAACGAGAAACGAGATTTTTCGTTATAATGATACAATGTTTTTTAGGATTAAAAATGTATTCAATGTAGTTTTGGAATGTTTCAAAATGAAGGTTGACTCTGATGAAACAACCAGTATACGCCGTTAGATTTCTATTACGTTTGGCCAATCAGTACTTTCACAACCATCCGGCTCGTAGGACCATATTTATCAATCGAACACAGAAGTGGTCTTGTATAGACACACCGTTAAGTCAGTTCATCAACTTTTATATTAACATCATTTAAAATGTTTCAATTGATGGATTAAAAAAGGTATTGCCCGAACTGCACGTTCCTATGTCCCTGTAAGCGTCGAATACAAAAACAAGACAAATTGCTCTATTTGTTCGCGATTGTACGTCCGATACTGTTGCTCGGTTAGCCAAAATGAACAATGGATTGTATGAAAAACAAAGGGCTTATATTTTATTTATTAGAGCGCTGTAATCGCCGATGCGATGCCAGAACATAACTAGAAATGTTTTGACTTGTTTTATCAATTTTGTTTTATTTTATCTATTCATTTAATCAATTTTATTGAAGCTCTCATGGCCCCGCTTGACAGATTTATCGTATTCGATCACGTTTGTTAAGCAAAGTGCGGTGTCGGATGGGTGACCGTAAAGTGGCATTACAACTGAGCACTTCCGTGCTTCGGAGGGCACGTTAAACCCTCGATTCCGGCTGTTGTCATTTGATTACAGTCGTTAAGCCAAGTCAGAGGCCTTATATGTATCACTTTAAAAGTCTTTTAAACTTTATCTTTATAGAGCGTCATCCTCTCTTCTACTTTGCTGTGCCCAACAGGCTCCAAAATTGTGTCCAATAAAGTGTAATAATTATATACCTACCACCTTTGTAACATTTTGCTACAAAAATGCTAATAAATTTGAATTGAATTATAGGCGGCTTGATAAACTCTGACCAGCTGCTGTAGCTCTATCATGACCGTCTTTTGTCGACACCAGCTCACATGTTATGATGCTCACATGAGTATGCAAGGCAGCATCATGATGCGCCTTAACATATCGCGTGATATAGCGGCGTTATTGCTAGGGGCTGAACTGGGACTTTTTTGATGTAAAACGGGAAGACTCTTAGCCTTCAGCATACCTGATGTTAAGTATTAATAAAGCTGAAGATGGAAGCGAGACTCTCCCGGAATTCTCATCACTGGGGAACTGGCTATCTTATCTCTAACTGCCGAAACACAACAATGCTGAAAACATTGTTATTATTGTTAGAAGGTTTGTTAAAAAGAAAGACGGAATAACTTTATGAATGTATTAAACTTTTAATGATCGACACAGTTTATTTTTAGCACACGGGACAAGTGACGAAAGCCACAGACAACATTAAAAAAAGGTTAACAGATTGCGCTTGTTGAAACTAGATGGCGCTACCCGTATCATTTATAGTAATAAGATTATGAATTTACCATAAAATACAACACGCCTCCTTAAATTAATAATCTTATGTTTAAAATTAACAATAGTTTTGAAATAATCTTTAATAAACTAAATTAATCTTAACTCTAATCTGTTTTTCAAAAATTTTGTCTTATCTACACTTTTGGTTAACATGTCTGCTAAGTTAAATTTTGTATCAATTTTTACAATATCAATTATTCTTTTTTCATAGTTCTCGTTTATATAATGGTACTGTACTTCAATGTGTTTTGAATTTTTTGTAAAGTTACCAAATTTAGCAATTGCAATCGCACCCGAGTTATCTTCATACAATTTTATTGGTTCACAAAATTTTACTTCAAATGACTCAATCAGCAAGTTTCTAATAAAAAGTACTTCTGTCACTGCCTCTGACATAGCTATGTATTCTGCAAAAGTTGAACATTTAGTTACGGTATTTTGTTTATGTGTTTTCCAAAAAATTAAGTTGCCAAACAGTCTAATTATAAAACCTGATGTAGATTTTCGATCCACATTATCTCCAGCATAGTCAGAATCTACCATACAATCTAATACTTCAGTGTTTACATTATCATAGTATGTTAACTTTAAATCCTTAGTCTTATACAGATATTTTAAAACTCTCATTGCGTATTTGTAATGTGTTCGGTTGTAACAACTTTGGTACCTACTCAAATAATTAACACTGTATGCTACATCTGGCCGTGTGCCTGTACTAATATACAATAATTCACCTATTAAATTTCTGTATATAATACTTTCATCTACTTCTACAGCTTGTTCTAGATTTAAATTTGTTTCCATTGGAGTATCATATAACTTAGTATTTTCCAGATCATATTTTGCAGCCAAAGATTCAATATATTTTGTTTGATTAAGAGTCATTATATTTTTATCATCATTATAATCAATATCTATTCCAATATAGCTTTTTATTTTTCCCAAATCTTTCATTGCAAATCTTTTCATTAAACTAGTTTTTACCTCTTCTATTTTACTTTTGCCTTTGCAGCAAATAAGAAGGTCATCAACAAATATTAATATATATATTGGATCTTTGCTTGCTCTATTAACATATAAACAGTAATCATAGTTACTTCTAACAAAATTTAACTTTTTAATATATTCATCAAAACAATCATACCATACTCTAGGACTTTCTTTAAGACCGTAGAGAGCCTTTTGCAATTTGTAAACTTTATTATCTCCTATTTCATAACCTTTTGGTTGATTTACAAAAACTTCTGATTTTACATGACCGTTTAAAAAAGCTGTCTCAACATCCATTTGTTCGACAAATAGGTTGTTTTTACAACTGTATGACAATAAAATTTTTAATGTTTGCATTTTTCCTACTGGTGAATAAACATTTTCAATGTATTCCTTTTGCTGAAATCCTCTTACGACTAATCTAGCTTTATAAACATCATTGCTTTTCTTTTTAAAAACCCATTTAACATCTATAACCTTTTTATTTTTAGGCCTTTCAACAATTTGCCAAGTATTATTTTTATTTAAGCTATTAATTTCAGAGTCCATTGCCATTTGCCATTGTGTGTGATCATGGGAGTTCATCGCCTCCTCAAATGTATTTGGTACATTTGCATCAATATAGTTTACATATATAAAATGCGAAACTGGATTACCATATCTAGAAACTGGAATTCTTTTTCTTTCAGACTTTCCATCTTTTTCATGCTTGTCCCTATTATCATTTTCTACAAGATTGTTCGTAACATCATAAGAGTTTGTCTCACCTGCATCCACATAACTTTCATCACTTTCGTATTCGGTTTCAATTATTTCCGCTGACACTTTTGATGTTGGGTCTATTTCTAAATCTGTACTATCCTTTTCTCTTTGATCATCAAGTTTTTCTAAGCAAATTAATTGAGTATTTTCTTTTACTACCTGTACATGCCTAGCATTAATTATTCTGTTATTTAATAGAACTCTATAACTGTTTTCATTATAACCTACTAAAACTCCTTGTTGGGCTTTATCATCCCATTTACTTTTTCTTAAAACTTCAGGAACCCTGACAAAGACTCTACTTCCATAAATTTTTAAATGCTCTACATTGGGTTTTATCCCAAAAAATATTTCATAAGGAGTTTTATTTTCTACCGTATTTGCAATTGTTCGATTTTTTAAATATGCTGCTGTTTTTATTACTTCTGGCCAATACCTTCTATGAATTTTAGCTTCTCTCATTAAACACCTACCTATATCCATAGCAGATCTATTATATCTTTCTGCTACTCCATTTAATTCATGGACATACGGAGGACATGGTAATAACTCTATACCCTTTTGCCTTATAAAATTATAAATATCTTTATTTAAATATTCTTTGCCATTATCGCACTGTAATTTTTTTACTCTTTTGTTAAATTTATTTTCTACAAGATTTACAAATTCTATAAAACAACTTGCAGTTTCAGCTTTACTTTTAATACAAAATATTCTTGTACATTTACTATAATCATCGATAAACGTCAAAAAATATTTTTCTCCACCATAACCAGTTGTGTTATGTGGACCATTTAAATCAGTATGAATTAATTCCAAAATTTCAGTAGTCTTTGTTCTATTATTTTCAAAAGGTACATTAGCCATTTTACTTTGAATACAATTCGAACATTTCATTTCTGTGCTTTCGATCTTATCTGGCAAACCGTCTACTAATTTATTATTTATTAACTTATTTAAATATTGAAAATTTACATGACCAAGTGCCCTATGCCATTTCTCTTTATGAGTTAATGTTATTGAATGTGCATACATCTCATTTTTATTTGATAAAAAACTTTTTATACAATACAAATTGTTTATTTTATCAGCAACAACTATTAATTCTCTAGACTGATTATAAATCTTTGCATTTTCATTTTTTGCCACTATTGTGCAATTTCTGGTTATCTTTGAAAAACTCAACAAATTTTGCTTAATGCCTGCCACAAAATAAACATTTTTTAATTCAACATGTTTTTGATTATAATATTTTTTTAAATAAATTTTGACAGTACCTACTTTAGTGGCTTTTAACATTTTGCCGTCTGGTAGTTTAACATCAACAGGAATTTTTAAATCTATGGAATTATAAAAATAGGCATCATTATTTATTATATGGTCAGTACACCCACTATCTAAAAGCCAGTTTATTTCACTGTTATTATTACATTCTTCGTTTTCAATACACCCAAATACCTGATTTATTTCCGGATTGCAGACTTCAGCTGTCCATGACTCGGATGAAAAGTTGTTTGATGATTCACCTCTAGAATGAACTTGACCTCTGCCACGACTACGACCTCTGTAGAATCCGCCCCGGTTGTAACCTTTCTGTAGTCCTCGCTGACCTTGACTGAACTGATAGCTCTGTTTTCCGTGATTATTTCGCTGCCCGTACCAGCAGTCCTTCTTGAGATGGCCGAGCTTTCCGCAGATAAAGCATTGCGATTTAGTTTTGGCTGCAAATGTACTCACATTGTTCTTCTTCCCCGAGTCACTAGTAGTCATATTTTTTTCTTTTATTTTAGACTGGACATATTCAACTGTTCTTTGTTCTATTGGAATTACGTCAAGAAAGTCTCCAATATAGCTATAGCTTGGTGGAAGCGCTTTGAGCAGGTATCTCAACTTCTCGGGTTCATCTATTTTTCCTCCAGCGATTTTAAACTCATTTATTGTTTTTTCAAACTCAACAAAAAAATCTTCTACTGTAGGATAATTGTTCAGTTTAATCTCTTCAATTCTTCCTCTACATATTATTTGCATAGCAGTAGACTGTGTTAAATACATCTTGTCAAACTTGTTTATCATTTCAAATGCTGTTTTACATTCACTAATATACTCTAGTTGTTTATCTGAGATTGTACTCATTATTATAGTCCTGGCTTTTAAATCCTTCTTTTTCCATTCCACCTCTTCCTTTTCAACTTTAACAGAAACAGGCATCATACCAATAGCTGGCTCGTTACATTCTTTGTATTCCAATAAAGTTACCAACCTTAATTTCCAACTTGAATAATTTGCACCATCAAAAATAGGTAACATTATGTCTTCTATCCTTGCTTGTTTTGCCATTTTGATGATAATAACGTCTTATTATCGACAACTGATGAATTTTCACGATATTTTTTGCTGCACATGTGAATAACCTCAAACGTATTTTGATATGATATTTTTATCTTGATATTTTTTATAACACACTGAGTTTTCCCATTAAACTACGCTCTGCTACCATGTTAGAAGGTTTGTTAAAAAGAAAGACGGAATAACTTTATGAATGTATTAAACTTTTAATGATCGACACAGTTTATTTTTAGCACACGGGACAAGTGACGAAAGCCACAGACAACATTAAAAAAAGGTTAACAGATTGCGCTTGTTGAAACTAGATGGCGCTACCCGTATCATTTATAGTAATAAGATTATGAATTTACCATAAAATACAACAATTATGGCGTCAGGTTTAGATAAGATGGTGGTAGCTGGCTTGCTTACAACAAGTCCTACCACCAACCAAACCGAATACAGTATGTAGCCCCGCTAGGAATCGAACCCAGGACCCCTGGGTCTGATACCAGTGGTTGTTACCACTAGACCACAGAGGCGATTAAATCTGAACTGGGACCTAATGAAAAACGTAGAATGCGCCAGCTGCGTTCTGCTGTCCAGTGCCTGCTCTGGACAGCAGAACGGTCCAGTGCAGGCACTGGACAGCAGAAGTGGTCATAGTGAATAAAGGCCAGGACTTCTATTTTTTAATCATACGTCGCGCGAATGGCGAGGCGAACGAGGAGGCGATCAGGCGATTAGCGACCTTGCAAGCGTAGACATAGCACGCTTTTCGCTTTGCCCCTCGCGCGCTCGTGTTGGGAGGCGGTACAACAGGCGAAAAGCGAAGCTATTTATATACGTGCAAGGTCGCTTTTACGGAATACGGAAACTCAAACGTCGCACGAAAATGAGTAGAATCCTCGAGACCGAGTGAATCAAAAATAGAGCTCCAGGGCCTTTAGCTACTACTACTACTTAGCGATCTCACCACTCAAACCACGTCAATCTCGTACTTGGTTACGAAATTTTCAAAATTTGTATTCTCCATGACGTTCGCAAATTATATATTTATTGTACTGTTACAAGACACTCATAAAATATATGGTTACTGTACAAGTACAATAACTTTAAAATTTGTAAGTATCTTACAAAACGAGTTTTCAAAATGTCGTAACCACGTACAGATTGGCGTGGTTTGTGGTCATAATGAATAAGGGCCCTGCTCCCTAATTGTCTGATTTCAACATCTATCACAATCCCTTTCAAAGGTATTGTGAATGTGATAGTGATTTATGGAATTTTATAACTTATATGCGCACGCCACGCAACCCCTTTCGGAACGAATGATGATTTAAATGACACTTCATTTAACACTTCTCCATACATTTAAAATATATTTTCGTGTGGTCACTTTGCTTAGACAGTTCAATTTCGTTCATTCAATACCTTTCAAAACGCGTCCCGATCACAATCCCAATCAAATGTCAAAAAGTGACGGCCTGAAGTATGTTAATATCTTTCGACTGACGAATTGAAAGGGATTGCGATAGATTTTAAAATTAGACAATTAGCCCCCTGATAGTAAGAACCCTACCAACGGACAGGGCCTGAAAACGATGGACTGTCAAACGTAGGCGACAGTGTGACAACCTGTCGTATTGTTTCCGACAACAGTTTGCCGTGGTCAGTTGCGTAGAAAGACTCTTAAATACAGTCTTCTTCTTATCGAGTGAGGATTAGTGGCCACCTCTGGGCCCTTATTCACTATGACCACTAAGTGATTCCTTGCTCAAACCACGCCAATGTCGTACTTTGTTTTAACATTTTCAAAAGTCGTTTTCTCCATGATACCTACTTTAAAATTATAGAGTTATTGTACAAGTACATGAAAGTTACAAGTTGTATAATTATTAAACAAGTAAAATAACTTTAAAATTTTTAAGTGTCATAGAGAAAAAGAATATTGAAAATGTCGAAACCAAATACGACATTCGCGTGGTTTGAGCAAGGAATCGGTAAGTGGTCATACTGAATACGGGCCCTGGTGTCAGAGTTTATCAAGCCGCCTATAAGGCCTCTGACTTGGCTTAACGACTGTAATCAAATGACAAAAGCCGGGACCGACGGGTTAACGTGCCCTCCGAAGCACGGAAGCGCTCAGTTATATTGCCACTTTACGGTCACCCTTCCGACACCTGACCGGGCCGAACTTTGCTTAACGAACGTGATTGAATACGATCAGTCTGTCAAGCGCGGCCATGAGCGCTCGGGTACAAAGAAATCGCACAGTAGCGTTATTTTCATACAAATATGCTCACTTCACGGCGTGATAAATAGAAAAGTATTTTGTATGTCTGTGAAGATTTGTGTGTCACTAGCGAGGTTAAATGTTCAACAAAGCAATTAGCATTTAAAACAACTAAAAAGATTTCTTGATTTCCTAAACATTCAGTGAAACGAATGTTTAATTTTGCTTCCATGTAAAGTTGTATGAAAGCGGAGTTAGTAAATTTGTTATTCTTATTTTGCACAAAACTGAAGGTTTTTGTACTTTTGGGACTTTTATTCGTAAGTCGAGTATTCAACTGATACAATATAATTTTTACATAACTGTTGATACTTTTTGAATAATGAGACTGTAAAGTGAGCATGTTTGTATGAAAATAACGCTGCTGTGCGATTTCTTTGCACCCGAGTGTACGTAAACATTATAACATTTAGTTAATGAATTTTAAACTGATGATTTGAATGAATTTAATGAGTATTTATATGACATCACTCTATAATATAATTTATAGACATTATTGTTATAGAAATTGATGTTAATTTTATATATGTGTTTTTTCCGTTTACTATTTTGACATCTCAATAATTTCTTTTGACTTTATTAGTAATATGTAATAATGACTGACATCATTATTGACATTTGTAATTTTAGTGAATGCGGGTTTATATATTAGTGACTAATCTTAAAAAAAAAAATTATAAGTATTTTAGGTAATGAAATCATAATTATTATTGATATTTGTAGATTTAGTCCAAGTTAATTTTAATTATGTGTGTTTTGTTTTGTATATTGTTTGGCATCTTAATTTTTTTTTTGTAATGTTTTTTTTTGTAATTTTGTTTGACATCTATGTTGGCTCTTGGATTGACATATGATAATTTGTTATTTTAATTATTACAATTATTGTACTTATAATAATTTTATGTCTTAATAATAATTATAACATGCTGGCGTTTTGGAAAAACAGTGAGTCAGCATGTTCACCAATTGTAAAATAAATAAATAAACAACTTAACCTAACTTATACGTTTAGCGTTAAACATATTTAATGTCTTTGTCTCTCTCTCTGTCACCTTGACTCTTTTTTAAGTAAGTTTAGCGCTTAATGTGTTTATTAATATAAAACGTTTTCTCGGCAAAGAAAACGTTTCCCGACAAAACTTTACTGGTCAACCGGTAAGTTCGCCGATTGTACAAAATAAGTAGGTAAATAAAATAAAAATATTTTTAACATTTATGAACTCCCCGACACAAAAAAATAAACTTAAAAAATAAAATTTCTCTCTCGGTCGGGGGACCCCAACGTATAATATACTCTTTTAGTAAAATTTTATTTTTATTTCATACTTTTTAAATTACACACAAAATTAAAAAACCGCATTGCAATCGCTTAATTCGTTTAGGCACTTACGAATATTTATGTACAGAAAGACAAAAATTTTTTTGCCACCATATTTTTTTTTTGCTGTACCGAAATTTGCCCAGGGTGTACATTATTTTAGTCAAAGCGCCACCTTTGTATCTACCGTTTCGGCAGGCAGTTGACCATCTCCATAAATGGCCGAATGGATTTTCATCAAACGTGGCTAAGAACCATCTCGATTAATTTAGCTTTCAATTAAAAAAAACCGCATTGAAATCGCTTGATTCGTTTAGGCTCTACGAATATACGTACAGACAGACAAATAGACAGACATAGGCTTCAAACTTATAACACCCCTCTTTGCGCTGCGTCGGATGTTAATAACGTTTGTGAATTGTACTATTAAGTATTCTGTGGTGAAGCTCTAGTTTTATCGTAAATTTGTTGACAGTTTCCGATCCGATCTTGTTTGTGTTAGCTCAATAGTGGAAACGTTGGAAAATAGAAAGGTGAAGGTACTTTTCGAAAGAAACGCTGAAAGCAAACATTGTCGTAGAAAATTATTGATGGTGTAGATATAACAGAGTTTATTTTTGGAAATAATCTATTGTGATATTGGAATTATATCAGTAGGTAATAACTTCCGTCCGCGGTTTTACTCGCGTGGTTTCCGTTCCCGTGGGAATATTGGGATAAAAAGTAGCTTAAGTAATTGTCCATCCTTTCAACTAACTCTATGGCAAAAATAAAATCGATTGGTTGCTTAACTATGGTGTGAAGGAAAACACCTTCATATTTATAATATTACTTAAGATTTGGATGAACAATAAGTTTTGCCTGTTTACTGATAATAAGAAGTCTGTGGCGCAGTGGTTCGCACGCTAGGCCTGCGATTGTTGAGGTTAAGCAACTTTCACAATGGTCGGTCAAGGGATGGGTAACCAAAAATTTACTTTCTCGAGCTCCTTCGTGCTTCAGAAGGCACGTTAAGCCGTTGGTCTCGGCTGCATTTGCAGTCGTTAAAACCCACCAATCTGCATTGGGCCAGCGTGGTGGGTCACACATGGCCCATTCTAATCCATACATAAAGAAGGCCAGTTCCCCAGCAGTGGGGACATAAAACATGGCTGATGACGATGTTGAAAGCGGAGTGTTTCGCGGTTGCAAATAAAAAAGTGGATATATATTTGTCGTTCATAAGTCTATGTAAACTACAAACATCTAGATTTTTTCATCTCCTTGCTATTGACGACTTGTAACTGCCATAACATAACTCAATATTTTGCATATTGAGTTATGTTATGGCAGTTACAATTCGTCGCCATCCTGTATCAAGACTATATTGACAAGCCATATATTCTCCATATTCTGTGCTTGTTCGTATGCATGATTTCGATTTATGGTAATAGTCGGTGACATACCTTGTCGAACGTGATTTGTTGGAGGCCTAAGAAGTCTGCTGAAGCATTAGAACTAACCTATGTTCTATGGAAAGCAGACATTATTGCAAAATTACTATTATAGTCAACAACAATACTATTATAGTCGTCAAATAAATTGATACTGATCTGTATGTACCTCACAACTTGCAGTACAGTAATCTTGTAATCGAGAAATGTTGTAATGTAATAGATAAGTCTTTCTTTGCCAGTTGAAAATTGTTTACGGTTACAATAACCATAAAATGTAATATTATAATTAGTATTTTCTTTTTGTATTGGAAATTGACCTTACTGATATGTTAAGGTCACTTTTCAATTTGACGACTCTGTATGAAATAAAACAGGGAGAAAAAAACAGCCCTTGACGAGTTTCTTGCCGGTTCTTCTCGTTACAAGGTCTCCCGCCGTAGGGTTTGTGAACCGATGGCGTAGTTGACGTTCATAAACGCTTGTAATAGGCTCTAGACTGAATAAATGATATTGGATTGAATTGACTTGAACATCTTCTTTGCGTGTCAAAAAATATCCACCGATTATGGCTTCACGGTTGCGGCGTAAGTTTCTCTTAACTTCATTATTATATTAAGACTGAGATAAGAAATGCGCTTCACCACCTTTTTGCACGAAAAACAGAAGCATAACATAAATTTCTTTTTGGACAATTTTGAACTTTTTACGTAGCACATTTTAAATGGCGCGTACTGATCATAAATAAAACTTTACCGGATATTTAACGCGAAATTTATTTTCACTTTAGGTTAAAAATTACGAGTATTTTATGATTGTTTGAGTTTCCCGACATGTTGGCACCGGTCCCCTAATCGTCTAATTTCAAAATCTATCACATTCCCTTTCAAAGGTATTGTTATTGTGATAGTGATTTATGAAATTGTGTAACTTGTAGTTGAAATATATTTTTGTGTGTCACTTTGATTGTACAGTTCAATTTCGTTCGTTCAATACCTTTCAAAACGCGTCCCGATCACAATCCCTATCAAATGTCAAATAGTGACAGCCTGAAGTATGTAAATATCTTTCAAATGACAAATGAAAGGGATTGCGATAGATATTAAAATTAGACAACTAGCCATCTGTTTAGGTTTTCAGTAGGTGTCTTTTCTGTACGTTGTCATGGAACTTGCCTGTTTTGAAGGCAATACTTCTTTCAGAACTAAATGCGTAACTGCTCCTTCTAAATTCTCTTTCTTGAGTTCTTTGGCTTTTACTCAATGCGTAGAGCGGCCCGCACCAGCCTTTGGTTTCTCTTAATTCTCTCAACAAATTAAAATCATGATACCCCAGCCATATTGTACTTTCGTACTTTCTATGACGTCACAACACACATGCTGATTTATTAATTGGCGTATTTGTCTGGTCAAATTAATGGGTTTCATTTCACATGTACCACGGCACAATACGATATGTCTGCAAACAAGACTACACCAGTAAGGCTATTGTTGGCCTTCCTATTTAGTCAGAGAATACATGGTCTTTATTGATTTGGGAATGAGAGTCATATTAATTTTCTTTGGCAAAAAGTAATGCTAAAGTTATGGAAACAAGTTTCTTTATTTTTACCATAGACTCTAAAAAAAACACTTCTTATAAGGACGACATCAATAAAACTATCGAATCACTAATACAGTGATGAATGACAACAATCTTAAGATAAATTTAACCAAAACAAAACTAATGTATTTTACTCAACGCATAGCTACTCCAAATTTTAGCATTAATTATCAAGGCACTTTACTAAGTACAGCTGACACAACTAAATTTCTCGGTATTGTTATTGATAAGAATTTAAATTGGAAACCACATACGGAGGCATTAATCAATAGAATTAGTTCCTCTGCATATGCTCTTTATAAATTATCCGCTGTTATAGACGTTGATGCACTCATCACAGCTTATCATGGTACTGTTCATTCGATCCTAAGATTTGGTGTAATTTTCTGGGGAAACTCGACGAATAAAGAGATTGTTTTTAAGTCCCAAAAAAAGTGCATTAGGGCAATGTTTGGTCTTCAAAGTATTGATAGTTGTAAAGATTATTTTATTAAATATAAGATCCTTACCTTGCCTTCTCTGTTTATATATGAGGTCGCTGTTTTCGTTAAAACCAACACAAAACTATTTAGTCGTCTTGATGATGTATGTAGTCGTAGTCGAAGGGATAATGATAAACTGTGCATTGTACCATGTAATACAGCACTAATGCACAAAAGTGTTTTCTGTTTAGATACAACAAACTACCCAAATCCATAAAACAATTACCCTTAATCTTATTTAAAATACATTTGAAAAATTTTCTCGTAACCAAATATTTTATGATATCAAAGAATTTTTGTATTAAATAAAGAACTTGAAATTTGTACGCCGTTTTTTCGGCAAAACATGTAAGGGACATTTATATTTTTTGTCACCACACTTACTTGTACTGTAGACCCGTGTTTTAACAAATAAATCTATCTTTATCTTTATCTTTATCTTTAAGTTTGCTAGTCTATGTAAGGGACATTTATATTTTTTGTCACCACACTTACTTGTACTGTAGACCCGTGTTTTAACAAATAAATCTATCTTTATCTTTATCTTAAAGTTTGCCAGTCTCTAAGGTGAGGGGTGGAATACTCCTACTACAGAAGCACGGAGGAGCTTGAGATATTTCAAGTTTTGCATTTTCAATGCGCTCTTAAATTCTAAATTTTATTACGAAACATTAGAATATAGAAAGTAGTCTGAGAATGAGCCTGCATTGTGAACCGAGACGATTTATTTTAATATTTTTCTATTATCTATCATATGAGCTCAAGCTCAATTTTGGTCACCCTTCTCAAGACCGACAATCGCGAATGTTGCTTAACCGCTATAATCACCAGTCGAACGCGTAAACCCTGCGTGCGGTAGATCTTGTAAGATATTTGTCAAGGTCCGTTTTTGTTTCTTCCAGTGTACAGAGTTATGAAATTACATAAAATCTTACCTCAACATACTTAGGATATAGGTTACATTCCAGAGGTATAACAGGTTGCTATTTAATAAACTATAAGTGTCAAAGAGCACACCGTAGTTGTTAAAAATCGATTGACGAGTAAATCCGCAATAGCTGAACAATCTGAATCGATCCTCATTCTCATACTAGGATGGTCCAAGAAGCGATTGTAATCAAAATGTATAAAAAATTCGATCGGTTTTAAATTGTCATCAGCGTGGAATCGACACGACTGTAAGCCGCGAGTTTTGCCGTTCTAAACGAACCCCGATACTGTGAGTGTTGTGTGTCGTAGACGACGACACACAATACTCACAGACTGACAATAATAAAAATAAAAAAGTGAGATTTTGAGGGTGGCAGAAGATCTTCAAGCCCGCCGGAACAGACGACTGTTCGGGCGTGTTTTCTGACCGCGGCTGTAGCAACACAGCCGAAAAGGCAAGCTGTACCTAAGTACTTATGTACTACCTACATAACAAATCGCATTTCAGTTCCGTTGATTTGATCCATACCTAATAATATTCTTATTCTTAAATTTAAGTAGGTGTGCAACTTCTGTTGCTTATTTATTCTGTGATAGTTACCTATGACATTGAACATCCTAGAGATCGTTAATTATTTGGAACACAGCTATCGTTTCAGTATTGTGTAACATTCATTAATTAACCATGTCGGATTTGTTACAAGGTCTTAATCAAAGACGCTTTAGCATAATTTTCATCTTGGATTATATGTTTCGGAGTAGGTGTTTCAAGAATAAGCTCCTAGGTGTTACCACATATAAATAATACGTGATAAAGTAATACGAAATGCTTTTGCGTGGAGACATTTTTGTCTGTTAGGACTTTGAGTGTATTTCAATTTAGCTTAGAGTAGTATTTTGGATGAAGATTTAACATATTTCTGAACGACGGGGCGGCGCTTACGCCTTTATCATACCTACCTGCTATTAAGTATTGATAAGGCTGAAGATGGAAACGCGCCTCCACTGGAATCCTCAACCACTGAGGAACTGCCTGTCATAACTGCCGGGACACAATACATATAACCCTATACACATACATAGGTACATACCCTTAAAAAAAACGCTTCATTATCTTACTTTAGATTTTAATTGCTTTATGTACCTATTATGTTCTAATTTCCAATTGAGATTTTACAAAAAACAGGTTAACTAGAAAAGGGGGCGTTTAAAAAGTAATGTAAATTCAATATTTATAAGGATTTTAGACCATACATAATAAACACGTCATAACCACATCAATGTGTATAACAGATAGGGATTGAACTAACGACCTCTGGTTCAGGAAGCTTGACT
Organism: Chrysoteuchia culmella; assembly: GCA_910589605.1. Taxonomy (NCBI): domain Eukaryota; kingdom Metazoa; phylum Arthropoda; class Insecta; order Lepidoptera; family Crambidae; genus Chrysoteuchia; species Chrysoteuchia culmella. The sequence continues at coordinate 14,237,645 of OU342652.1, forward strand.
AAAACCACTGAACTAGAACAACAATTTGAACTCCAAAGACGACATTCACACTTTTGTCTCTAAAGTCGTAAAGAAACACAGTTTATTAAAATAAAACCAGCAGAATTTATGAGTGTTTTACATCGGGGGTTCTGCGGTTTCCCCTTACGAAAAAGCTACTCGCATAAAAGTTAGCCGACCGCTTAAACGTTACACCTCACGAATGGCGTAAAATATAACTAGGAGTGGCATAAAAAATAACTGTCCATAACAGGCGTCGTCGTATCGGCGGAACCCTGGATTTATTAGGGTTCTCTACATGTTATGGGTGAGAGAATTTCGGGGAAGATTTTCGGACAGGCTTTTGTCAAACTTTGGCTTGATAGGACCTGGTGAAAACGATGCGGTTTTAAGAACGTATTTCGTTATACTAGGAATGAAATCTATTTTTATTTATCTATTTTTCTTTTTCCGACAGATACTTATCTCGGTTATCTTGAGATAATTCCGAAACTTATTTATTTATTTATTTATTCCAACTTACAACTATCATTACAGGCTCTAACCTAATGCGATAGTGTAGACTGATAAGTCTACACTATCGCAAATAAATCTAAAGATATTTTAATTATCAAATATTACTTATTCATTCAGTGAGCAACCGAATATGTCCACGGCATCAGCTATGATGTTAAGCTCTCGTAGTGCACGAGTGAGTGGTGCTTCTTTCAACAAGTTAGTGCGCGCGCGCGGTATAGCAAACAAAGGTGGCCGTCTCCGCCGCCACACATACCGGTCCGGGACGCACAGCCCCACTGCAATACCGCATGGTTTGATACCTTGCCTCGTAGTAGCTTAAACAAATATGTTACTAAACTTAAATCTCTCCTGACTTCTAATTTATTGTACCCCACCATACCGAGCACAAATAGGGTAGGCTACATCAAAGGATAGAACGGATACACGCCATACAGTATAAGATACAGTAACCTGGTAAATTTATTTTGTATCCGTTCTTACATTAATTTAAGTTTTGCTTCATGTGGGCTCCAAATGAACGCGTTGCATTCCAAGTGGCTTTTTACTAAATGCTTCGTACAGAGCCCTTACCGCACTTAAGTTTGTGAACCCATGAGACTGTCGTAATATAAATCCAAGATTCCGATATGCATTTTTGCACACTTTAATGATATGATCGCGGAAATTTAAATCAGGTTTAAAGTGAACCCCAAAGTCTCTTACCTCAGTAACCCATCTACACAGTATTGGTATCGGTGAGGCTGACGTGATAATGAAAAGGTCATTATTGAGCATTTGGAAACATTGAAGTACAGCTTGTTCCTACGACTCCATTGTACCACCCTATCAATATCCGCCTGCAACCTCTTACAATCCGAAGAATCTTTAATTTGAAGGACTAACTTAAGATCATCCGCAAAAAGAAGGCAAGTGGCATCTTGAACAACATCGGGTAAGTCATTCAACATTATAATAAATTCTAACGGCCCTAAATTACTACCCTGACTTACTCCCGATCGAGTGAAATAAGGGTCTGACCATTGACCGGACCAGTCGACAAATTGGCATCTGTCCTTCATATAACTTGCAAAAAAGTAAGCGTTTTCGGCGTACAGCCCGCTTGAGCAAGTTTCATCAGTAGGATGTCATTGTCGACTGTGTCGAATGCTTTTCGAAAATCGAAGTATGCTACATCTACTTGAGCCCCCGAGTCCACGGATGGCACCACTTCCGTCTTCAATTGGAGTAGATTGCTCGCAGTACTACGCTTCGGGCGAAAACCGTGCTGCGCTTCCGATAACTGAGAGTTTACCTGCGTGTACATAGAATAATGTAAGGCGCACTCGAACACTTTCGCCGGAGTACACAAGACCGCTACCGGCCTAAAATCGCTTACATCCGTTCCACCGCCCCCTTTAGGTATAGGGACAACCCTCGTCACCTTCCATAGCTCAGGAAGGACCCCCTTCTCGAGACACGTATTAAATATGTGTAGCAACGGAGCGGCCAGGACTTTACGACAATCTTTGAAAATAAAAGGTGGGATACCGTCCGGCCCCTAGCGCGCGCTCAACCTCAGTTAGCTCCAGCGCGTGCAGCTGCACCCGCACCGCGTCGGCCGGCGCCGCTGCACTCGCGGCCGCTACGTCTAATATCGCGGGTTGCGGATTATACACAGAGCTGAAGAAATCTGCCAACGCCGTGGCACACTCTCGTTCTGATAATACTCGACCATCTTTCATCAATATTTGTTTGTTAGAACTACGTCTCTTAGTTTTAATATATTGCCAAAAGGACTTTGGATCTTTCACCAGATTACTTTGCACCCTATCTCGATAACAAGCTTTAAATTATTTCTACAATATAATTAACAATATTTTTAATGAATGTGTACCTTCATTAAAAATATTGTTCATTATATTGTAGAAATAATTTAAAGCTTCTTCAGGATCTTGAATTTCATATAATTGACTCCAATCTAATTCTGATAAATAATTATATAATAAATAATAGTTTGCCTTAGCAAAGTTCCATTGAAAATTTTGTAATGAATGCGCCTGCTCATTTTTATTATTATATGTGCCGAAATCAGCTGTTGACACACTTACCGTAAGCGGCGGATGTAGCCTGTCCAATGGCTGAAAACCCTCTGTCTCACTCACACACACGCGCACACCGTCCCCGCTTAAAACTAAATCTAATTGTCTGTCATTACAATTCGGTACCCGGTTGCTCTGAACGAATCCACAAAAAGTTTAAAAATACTCAAAGTAATTACACACATCTACACTCGCAGAATGAAGGTTAAAATCTCCGAACACGATCGTATTATCTTTATATTTTAAACATAGTTTTTCAATTACATCAAACATAACCAAATAATCATTAATATCCGATTTTGACGGAATGTATACTACACAACAAGCACATATAAACCTATTTGCTAAATGTACAGTCGCACAAATCATTTCAAATGCACAAGTATCTAAATTAATATTGTTCGGTGTGGGTATCCTTCGCAGCTCGAATCGCGGTGTGGCCACTAAAAACGCTCCTCCCTGCTTACGACCATCCACTCGATCACAGCGTAGTATTTGATAACCCGGTGGGACGATCTCTGTATCATACATTGAAGCATTACATCCAGTTTCAGTTATGGCAAATAAATCAGATTCTGACGTCTGCAGAAAGGACATAAACTGTGAGGTTTTGGTTCGAAGACCTCTGACATTTTGGTATAGAATTTCAGTGGTGTTAATTTCCTTCTTTCGGTTTATTTGTGTTTCTCCGAAACCAAATCCATTCGCTAAATTCAGCATCTCGCGGCCACATGCTAGGTTGATTTATTTTTTCATAAAATCGTTCTGGAACGCCTACAACAAAAGACGCGTAGTCCCTTTTGATCTTGTGTGCTATCTTTTCCACCATAAAATGCGTTTCTGGCCCACACTCAGTTTCAATATGTTTCTGTATTTGTTCCACAGTCGTAGTCGGATGTAAACGCCAAACGTGGAGATGCTTTTTCCGCTCAATGGCCTGTAATTTTAATGCTTCATTTTCTCCTCTCATAACTTTTTTTGGTGGAATTTTCTTGTTAAAGGTTTTAATATAATTAATATTATTGCTTTTATTTAATTTATTACGAGTATTTTGAGACTGCAGGGTCACATTATGGTTAAATTTTACTTCTTGACTGTTAGTGGGAATAGTAGTATGCGCTGGTGTTAGCGGCTCAACTGCGAGTTTTGTGGCCCCACACGGGTCTTTGTTTGCCTTATCTGTATTTTGTTCATTCGATTTTAAGTTAGTTGCGCTTGCGGCTTGCGTGTATGAATATGTGCATTCAGTGGATGTTGACCGTGTAGTATGCGCCTTCAATTGCTCTGATAACCAGTGATTTTGGGTTGTTAATTGCTTAACTTAGAGCCAAGTTCACTTACGGCCGGTTTCAATAATTTATCCCTAACAAGAGATAGGCCTATCTTAGTTACGTTACTTAGCAACCGCTGTTATTTCGGGTTATTTTGGGCTGAATAACAAAAATATCTAGGCAACAAAGCTCTAGTAAGCCTATCTCTTACTGTAGATAAGTTATTGAAACTGACCGTTAATAAACAATCTATTAACGCTGAGCAGCATTTAAATGACATCGCCCTTCATGGACAGAATGATGAAAACATCATTTAATAATTAAAAGACAATCGGCGGTTAAAAAAATGATGACGATAAGTTGATGAACTTGAATCTTTGTTTTTTTTTTATTTTTTCATTTGTTCTTACGTTCTACGGTTAAATATTGATACATTGTTCAATAAGTTGCATATCTATCGACCTTTTATAGGATACAGTTTGGAGAGTGTACGAGATAACTGCACGATCTTGTTCCTCGCCAGCCCCTTTCCACTAAAGGGGTACTAGACGCAGGTCAGCTTTAAACCGTACATCGTTGACATTCCAACCAAGCGCTTTGCTGATACATTTATTATGCGAACCGCTAAGAAATGGACGCCACTAAAAAAGTTCTCTTAATATCTTTTCACGTCTAAACCACTGATTCAATTTTCATTACAGTGGCATATACTAACATAGATTAAACCTTAGAGACGAGCCCAACCCCCACAGCTACTGCGCCTCCTCCTGGCGACACCTCTCCCTAGAGAGGCGAGCGGAGCAGCGAATCCTCCGGGATAGTACACCTACCATCACCAACGAGGTTTCCCTAGGGAATGAGGCGATCATACCGTCGCCTCCTTCCTCTCAGCCGCCTACGGCGAAGAATGGCCGCCTGGGCGTCCTGCTCTCGAACTCTCTCCGCTGTCTCCTTCTGGAGGATAACATCCTCGCAGAAGGATACTACCGCTTGCCATGATCTGTCACTACCCAGCATCTTACTGACGATGCTGGGTAAGGAGAGATCCCCTCCCACTACGGCCACGAGATCCCGACGCCGCCCCGACCACGCAGGACACACCTCTAGTGTGTGCTGCGCGGTGTCCAGAGCCGCGTCGCACCCGTGGCATTTTGGCAACTCCTCCCTGCGGATACGATGCAGGAACTTCCCAAAACATCCATGCCCGGTTAGCACCTGCACGAGGCGGAATGTCAGTGTGCCATGACTCCTGTTCCGCCACTCCCGGATTAGCGGACGCACCGCCTCCACCGTTCGCTTTCCCGCTATCGGAGTCTCGAGCTGTAACTGCCATTGTGACATCAGCTCCTGTTCCGCCCTTCGTTTTAACGCCGCAAGTTCTTCTGGGGCCATCTGTTCCCCGCGTCTCTGCGACTGCCTCCTCGCCAGGTACACCCTCTTGAGAACCTGTGCCTCGAGTTCCCATGGGGGTGTACCTGCCAAAACACACGCTGCCGTACCGGAGACCGTTTTATATCCCCTGATCATACGGTTGGTGATGACTCTTTGAGGTCTTCTCAGAAGACAACAATTTTCGGCGTTAAGGGCATCGGCCCATACCGGAGCCCCATATAGGGCCATGCTCCGGATCACTCCCGTAAATAGCGCCCTGCAGCTAGAGTTTGGGCCGCCAATATTTGGGAGGAGACGCCCCAAGGCCGCCGCTGCTTTCTCAAGTCTGGGCGCCAGCTGACGGAAGTGCTCCGTGAATTGCCAGCGCCCAAGAGACGACATAGCCTAGTATTTATTAATGATCCTTAATTAGCGCGATACAACCGAACTCCATATGGACGTAGTGGAATTCTAGTACAAATTTAGGTAGTTAAGTATACGATAAAGAACAAGAGACGATAACAGGAATCGTAAAACACGACTTTGAGGAGCTTTAAACGATAAAAAAAAAACGTTACGACGTAGTGAGAACGCGGCGTTATGCCGACTAGTACTCGTACAAGTCCTGAGCGCGGGTAGGAAGCTAGTTAATAAATAAAACATTTCCTAGTACAGTCAACAGTACGACAGGTTTAACAATTGCAATACGAAAACCACCGCTATTACGAGCGACATAAAAAAAAACCGAGTTCGATTCCCAGTGGTACATATTGTATTCGGTTTGGTTGGTGGTACGACTTGTGTTAATCCATCTGGCTAGCTACCATCATCTTATCTAAGTCTGACGCCATAACAACAATATTTCATGGGTTGTTATGTTCCGGTCCGGCAGTTAGAGATAAGATAGCCAGTTGCTCAGTGGTTGAGGATTCCGGGAGAAGCTCGCTTCCATCTTCAGCCTTCTCAATACTTAACATTAGGTGTGCTGAAGGCTAAACGTCTCCCCGTTGTTCATAAAAAAAAGATCCAAGGTCAAACTGCTTATTCTGACGTGCTGTTGACTGTACAAGAAAATGGCCAAAACATAGCTACGGTATTTATCGGGGTCTCATCAATCAATCTTCTCAAAGCAAACTTTACCAACATTAATTAAACTTTGGAAGCTCTTTTCTCGTACATAATCAGTGACATATACAAATGATACAACTATCGTTATTGATATTGTGCTTTTTGTGTGGGCAGTACTCCCACGCACCTGTCTTTTAATCTCATTTAAGTGGTAGGTAATTGACTTGTAACATTTCAGATCAGTAAAGCAGCCGAGCTGCAGTACGTAACAAAACACGCTCGCTGCGAGCAAAACGCGCGCTCGCCTCGAACGTTACGTTACGACGAAATGTTACAGGTTAGTCACCTTACCGCCTTTGTATGTGTACAGTCGAGGATGAGCTCGGTAGCGCAGTGATTCACTCGGTCGGCGTGCTATTGTAAAAGTCAAGCAACTTTCGAAATGGTTGGCCATGGGATGGGTGACTAAAATTTATTAACTTGAGCTCTTCCGTGCTTTAGAAGGTACGTTAAACCATTTGTTGGCCACTGCTGGGACACTGGCGTTCCTTATGTGGATAAGAAGAATGGGCCATGACCCACCACGCAGGCTTGATGTGGACTGGTGGCTTCATAGGGCCTGCTTGTTGGGTCATGTCATGGCCCATTCTCCTTATCCACCCATAAATATGTGGCACTGGCCTTCTTATATATGGATAAGAAGAATGGGCCATGACCCACCACGCAGGCCTAATGCACCCATCACCCACCCACCCATCTCATCACAGCCGGGACCAACGGCTAAATGTGCCTTCCGAAGTACGACAATTTTTGTCACCCATTCTATGACCGACCATTGAAAGTTGCTTAACGTCCAAAATCGCAAGCCGAGCTCCTGAAAAGTAAAGTGAGTAAATAATAATAAAATTATTATTAAACAGTGTCTCTTTAATTCTCGATATGCCCCACATCACAGTACTAACGGTTTAGTACTCTTCTCGCAAGGTCGAGGCTACGCCCTTACATCCAGAGATCTAACGTAACAATAACAATTACGTTACGCAATGAACGTTAAGCCGGTTCTGCACCGTTTAAGCTTTTCCAAATAACGCTAATTCCCGTGACGCGTACAGGGCCGTATTAAGGTCGTAACTCATTTGAGTAACAGCGGTCGCGAACTAAGAAAAATCAATTGAAATAAATAATAGTGCGGATTACCATTTTTTATTTTATCACAATAATTAATAATAAATAAATAGATATTTTTTACACTCACACCAATTCTGCCTAACCCCAAAGTAAGCACTGTAAAGGCCTGTGTATAGGAATTTAGGATAAAGGACAAAAATACATAAAATGATACATAGATATGTATAGTTTGTAGAAATATATATTAAGCCAGCCATGACACGACTTAGGTATGTACAAAATGCTCGTATATTTTTATATTTAAAATTTACCATAAGTATAAAATACTCGTATTCATCGTATAAACATTTGCCCCTACCAGGATTCGAACTCAGGACCTCAGAGAATGTGACACCTTGAAACCGGTGTACGTACCACTCTACAACGGAGGTCGTGCCACACATTTAGATTTTAAGATTTTGTGTTAATTGGTTAGGTAGTAGTTTTCTAAGAGTAGAAACGAGATGGCTGTTATTCTATGGCAGGTGGAGATTGCACTCACAACTCTTGGCTTGGCATTAGGTATAAATCAGTACACTGCGCCATAAAACAGAAAGATCAAGTGTACGATTATAAAGCTTCATACAAACTGAAGCGAATCGCGCGCGACACTGGTACGCGAATCGCTGAGATTCGCTCGCTCGCTTAGCCGTACATAATGACGCGAATCCCGCACGTCAAGGAAAGGATGGTAATTTCAAAATTTTTTGATTTGCCTGAGTGTGTCTGAAGCTTAAAATCGAATACCTATTTAAATTCTTAACGCAGAGGCGATGCAAACGATTTCATGTTTACATATAGCTTTACACAGACATTTTTTTTTCTCCTGACTTAATTCATTATTGCATTACGGTCACCACATGACGGCAACGTTATTCGTTATCCAATTATATGTAGCCTGAATTAAGAAATTCAGACAATCTCGTCAACTTTGACAAAGACCACTAAAATAGTACCCCTGAAACGGCCCTGTAAAAACATTAAATCCTTTATATACGTATTGATTAAACATGTTACTTGAAGCACCTGGTAATTAACCGACGGAAGACGTACTAATTCGTAATGTAATTTTAAGATATTCCCTTGAGTACGGACGAAATACGTGTATGATAAATAAGTATGAATGTGTTGACAATAGTATGAGCAATTACTATATGACAATAACAATTAAATAATTAGAACAATTAGTTTTGATACGTTTTCACATAAATACCTGTAGATTATTTATTAGACACTGGAGGAGAACTTTAACTTGAAATGCCTAGGGAGTGTGATACAAACAAATTAGACGCAGAAAAATATGTAAAAGAAATATATGAAAAATATGTATAAAGTAGCACTAACTCTGGGTTAAATATAATGTTAACCCAGCTTGGGGCAAATGGGCCTTAGTGCGAGTTTCTCTACTCACGGTCGACCGTTAGCGCGTAAGGTTTTTGAATGGCGTTGGTGTAGTCCGTGGCGTAATTCGCTAGATGGGGCGGGCCGCTTATTTCATATAAAAATCTACGCACTCTGCTTAGACCTAAATCAAGCCGGATATCTTAACTTCTCAACTGGACCTCTATTTTTGAATCACTCGTCGCGCGAGTAGCAAAAAGAACGGAGAGCCGATCAGGCGAAAATCGACCTTGCATGTGTAGAGATAAGTCGCTTTTCGCTTGGGCCCTCGCGCGCTCGCGTTGGGATGCCGTATTACAGGCGAAAAGCGAAGCTATGTATATAAATGCAAGGTCGCTTTTACGGAAGTACGGAATATACGAACGGAAACTCAAGCACGAAAATCAGTAGAAACCTCGAGACGAGTGAATCAAAAATAGTGCTCCTGGTCCACAACCCTGTTCGGGACGCGTCAAGAAGTGTGTCTCTGCCAAATGACCCGAATCGGGATGGTCAGCTGTTTTATAATTTTAGCGCCAAACGAGCGGAACTACTAATTGTTATCCTTGTCGCACCTATATAATCTTAAAAAAGATAGAGTAAGCTAGCATTCAAGCGTATAATACGACCAAGTTTAGTAAAATTTTATCATTCAAATTCGTTGTTGAAGTAGGTATATGTAATGGTCGAAATGGTCGAAATGGTCGAAATTTGGGTAAGAGCTTTCAAAACATGAAATTTTCACAATATTTACAAAGCCTGTGTCCATCATCCATCATCAGCCTGTGGACGTCCATTGCTGGACATAGGCCTCTCCTAGCTCACACCTGTAGTGGCGTTCATAGGAGGCTATTAGCCTACTGCTACCACGCTGGCCAGACGGATTGGTAGAGGGTTTGTTTCAAGTTTTCCTTCTCTCGCACAGGTTTTTAATGCGTCGAGCCTCTTAGTCGACTCTTACGACATCCCAGGCATATAAGGGAGTGGAATACAAGTGTCAACTTGTATTCTTAGGCCGTCACCACACGGCACAAGCCTGTGTTATGTTTGTATATTTAGCAAATTATTATATTTTACGATTTCACTTCGCTTGAATCCGAATATTGAAACATTTAAGTCAATCATTTTACCAAAATGTTGTCCCGATTCGGGCTTAGAGCTGGGGCTGATTTATTAGCTCTTAAAACGATAAGAGCTAAACTATTTTTTGTTTATAAAACCATGAAAATAAACTACATCTATAATATATTAAGTCTCTTGAGTCCGGCAATTGACACTTGAAACTCTTGATACCTAGTATTTTTGCGCGCGCGGCCGCGTGAGTTATTGTATTGTGTTTCTACCAAACGAAATTGTGTTTGGAAGCATGTCTTTTCATAGTTTTAATTTGTAGATAATATGTCTAAGATTAAAATAGAACAAAAAGTATGTGTTCAAATTGTTTTATTTAAAAAATATACCTGATATTACACAACTTCAGCGCATTTTTGACTTTCCTCTACTTACAATATTTTTACAAATTATGAATGAGTTTATATGCTATTTTATGGGGAATTTTATGTAGAATCCAAATATATATAAAAGACGGTAGATATTCTAATAAATTATCGAGTAATCTTCAAAAGAATGCATCTGTTCCCAACCTGCCAGAGGCTCCGCGAGGAGGTGAGCCAGACGGGGGAAAAAGCGCGCCTGTTTTAAATGAATGAAGGTCGTTAAATTCGCGGAGAACAGAACGCAGTTGGCCGTGTCTTACACCGAGTTTGTAGTTTTAGGTTTTTGATGTTACTTGCTGAATAAATATTTTGTATTTGTGTTAGGTAAAATTACCTAAATAAAAAAAAATACCACCCCTTTGGACTAAAAGTGACAAAACAAATAAGGTAGAATATTCCAGCTGCTAGCTTTCCAATGCAAATTAGCAAAAGATTTGTTAAAGATTTTAAACTTTCGCGATCCATTATTATACTAACAGTTCAGAGCAACGGGACTCAAACGCGACTTTTATTATGAAGTACATTATACACACACATAATTCTGTACTTCATAATAATGTCGCGTTTGAGTACATATGTGGTGTAAGAGAGAGAGAGGGAGATTTTTTTTTTCCCACAAAAGACCACACAATACACACATAATAAGATAGCACAGATAATAAGAAAACGAAAACAAAACATAAATGGTAATAATAAACAAACAATAGGTACAAATAAATAATTTTAAGTATGGCCTTAGGGTCAATAGGTTCCCTGCCTCAGCATGTGTTGCCAATCGCCATGACACTAAATGTGTCACGAACGGAAAAGCTGGTATTCTGGCAGCGCCTGTTGGTGCGCGATTTGAGTAAATATATAATACATACAACAAAAACAGGCAATAAAACACAGTAGTTACAAATAACAACCAGACGAACACAAGTTAAAGCAATATAAAAAAAAAATAGAAAAATAAAATGTAATTACAGCTTGTAGCAACACAGTCGAAACGTCAAGCTGTAAGTACATATGTACTTCATAATAAATGTCGCGTTTGAGTCCCGTTGCTTTGAACTATTAGTAGCCGGTATAACAATAATTATATTGTTTCCGGACAATATCTTAGAACAGATGCCAAACTGTGGCGCGTTTATATATTTTTTACGCTCAAGTTGCAGTTTTGATGCTATGCCAATTCGATAACTTTATCTAGTTCTAGTTTCATCATTAAAAAAAATATTGAGAGATTGAGCTAGAGTTATTGCCACGTAAGTGTCTCCCTTCTCTTATCGTATGAGGATTAGTGGCCACCTCTGATGTCAGAGTTTATCAAGTCGCTTATAAAGCCTCTGACTTGGCTTAGCGAATATTAATAGCCGCGACCGACGGTTTAACGTGCCCTTCTAAGCACAGAAGCGCTCAGTTGTAGCACATTACGGTCACCCACCCGACACCTGGCCGGACCGAACGTTGCTTAACAAACTTGATCGAATACGATCAGTCTGTCAAGCGGCGCCACGAGCGCTACGTTCGTCAGTGTGATTCGGTGTGAATACAGCTTTGGCTACTTATCAAAACGCTCGGCGTTTGACCGCGCGTTAGCTAGCGTTTACACCTGCGGCCCATTTGAATCGCGGTACGCTAACGGCGCGTCAGGAAGACGTATGCTTCTAATAGTTAAAATGATATTTCTATTAAAAAAGAGTATGTATGTAGGCGTATTCAAAATTTGACCCAATTAAAAAAAATCTAAACGATTGTTCAGAATGCCAATTACGCCTACAAATATATTATTACCACAGTCTATATAACTTCTCTTACGGCCATTCCCAAAAATCTACCCTCAGTAAGAGATAGACTTACTGTGGTTCAGTTGTTGCTAGGCAATTTTATTATTTCCTGTCATTTAAACTATATATATTATTATTAATATTTTAAAGCTGAAGAGTTTGTTTGTTTGAACGCGCTAATCTCAGGAACTACTGGACCGATTTAGAAAATTCTTCGACCATTAGAAAGCACATATATTTCTCCCGAGTGACATAGGCTATATTTTGTCCCGATATTCCCACGGGAACAGGCACCACGCGGGTAAAACCGCGAGGCTCCGCTATTTAACATAAATAACTAAGCCACGAAACTATAGTAGCCCTATCTGTTACTATGGATAGGTTATTGGGAACGGCTGTTAGTTGATTTTGATTACACTGTTATTATTATAGCTATCATATAAGATATATTTCATTTTCTTCACTATGAAAATTTATTTGAGAAGAAGAATTTATTTGAAGAGGGTAAAATTGCAGAAAGCATAAAATTGAAGCATTGAACTTGTATTTCGCCTGGAGCCCAATTCCGCTAATGCTTAGTTACAATCGTATTTCAATGGTGTTTCAATGGTAGTCCTATTTTACACAGTTCTTGTTACAACAGTGTAAATAAACACTACTATTGAAACACCATTGATAGACGATTTTGACAAAAACATAGTAGAATTGACCGCCTGAACTTTAATTGAAATTATTTTCGAATGATTATCATTGTTAAATCACCACAAACAATTCGTTAGCTGAATTCAATAGCACGGAGTGTTGTCACCAATACTCAGTACCTACTGTTGTATATCGAACAGAGATAAATGATTATATTATACCTACTACAAAAAATATATGTTCTAGATACCTAATAATTAACTGAAGTAACAGTTGAAATAAGCATTTTTGAATCACCGATGCTTTACTCAATAAATGAAGGAATTCGAACATACTTTTATGGAAGCTGGTACTATATATACGTGCAAAATGTATGTACTTGTACCTATAGTCGGATTTTTTATTCAGTAGAGTAATTTGACAGGTGCCAAATGTCATTTTGTAGAAATAATGCTGCTTAATGTAGCTATAATGTTATTATTGAATTTGTGTATCATTACGAAAACCGCACCGCTAAAGAGTGGAACTCCTTGCCTCAGTCTATGTTTCCTGACACTTACAATTTGGGGGTCTTCAAGGCACGAGTGAATAGGTATCTTCTAGGCATCGCATCTTCGCTTTCCATCAGGCAAGATAGCGGTCAAGCGCTTTACCTATCTAAAAATAAAAAAATAATAAAAAAAAACAGTTTAAAGCAGAATTATTTTTGCAAAGTGACATTCTTCTTCTTCTTCTCTGTCGTTTCGCTCTTAGCAGAGCGGTCGTGGTCACGTTGAGGCGTCCACGTCGGTGGTAGAGGCGGACACAGCTTGCCGCACAATCTCCCGCCATCTCTCCCGGTTGGTAGACTGTCTGGCGCAGTCAGACACGCGGTTTCCCAATGCGGATTTGTGACATTGGCACCTGTCAATTTTCTCTACTGAATTAAAAATCCAACTTAACACTTTTTACCAAAAACCCATAGGATACCTACGAAGAACCAGAACAGAACATGTATCGCTAAGGGCCCCATATACGAAACGATTCGTCTCGCGACGAACTATCGTTCACACTGTGAGTGGCAAACTGTGAACTGTCGTTCACAGTTTGCCACTCACTCACCAACGATTAGTGAGTGAGCGGCTCTCGAAAGAGAAGAGAAAAAGAGGCTTCCCGAAGAAAATTTCTTCTAGAAAATAAAGCAGAAAAATTATTCACCCAATTCGTTTTGGCGCCTCCACCGTGTGGTGATCGGAGGCAATTAAGAAGACACTGTTTTAACTTGTAATCAATTTATTATAACAGAACTATAACATTTCGTGCGCGAGCGGATCAACCGCTGCTACGCAACTGTTTTTAGAAACGATTCTTTTTACCGACTTCAACAAAAAGAAGGGAGGTACTCAATTCAACGCGTATTTATTTTTTTTTGTTTGATGTATGTATACCGATTACTCCGGTGTTGGTGATCCGATTTTAATAATTGTTTTTTGTTCGATCGGGTACACTGTCAATTTGGTCCCATATAATTTTTACGAAGATCTGGCTAGTAGTTTTTTCATAATCTTGAAAAATATCAATCACCTTTTGGCAAGTAGTCGTTTACCTAGATGACATTGTTGTGTATGGGCTGATTTTTAGTGTAAGTAACGGCACATGATGTAACTAAAAAAATCTGAAATAAAAACATTTTATAAAAAAAAATCAGCCAGGGCATTCTACATTGCACTTCTATTAACTATATATTTTTTTGGCCTTAGCTAGCCGACTCCAAAAGTTTTAATTTTTACTTTTTGAAGTCGATTTGATTTTTTTTTATAAAATGTTTTTTTTATACTTACAATCGAATCATGACATACCGTTCGATTATACGGAGGAGTTTGCATTGCGATGCAAATACTCCACAGTAACGATCGGTCATTACGATTGGTCGTTACGATCCATCATTGTATGAAATTCAAATCTTCTGCGAAGTTAATCGTTTACGATCCTCAAATACTCTAACGGTTGGTCTTTACGATCATCGTCTGCGATCAAGTATATCGCTGACGATCCTTACATACACTAACGATTAATCGTTACGATAGGTCTGTTGCGACGGATCGTAACGACACATCGTACTGTTTATACAGGAGCCCTTAATATAAAAGTCAATCTTAGAAGTAAATTCAAATAATAGTTCCTAAGTTTATTTTATTCAACTCGATTTATTTATATATTGTTCCAGATATAATATATATAAAAAATTATCGTCAAGCAACACTCATTGGAAAAATTATTTAAAGAAAAATTTGACACTAGCGTTTCCTTGCAAGGAATTAATTAAGTACTCATAATTATTTATTATGAACCTTGTGAACCAAGTCGATCTTTTCTTGTATTTTTCTAAATTTTATTTTAATAAATAGTTAAACTTAGTAAATTAGTTATTAGTTAATTCAGCCATAGTCTTTTAACATCTGGTAGATTTTTGTCTCTGTTTTGCTTAGTACAACTGTAACAGAACTCTATCGTGATTTGGAGTTAAAATAGTTTTCGGTAATCAGTAAATTCAGCGCCCAGCGTCCAGTCCCGCATTGGTGATAGTAGTTGAATTTCAGTACAATTTGTAGATAGTCGAGATTTGCAAACTAAATTACTACGGCCCAATTCAATCACATGTCATGTTCATGTGTTAGCGATAGGTTTGTTAGAGGCAGGTTTCGAGCTGGGTTTTTTATATTTATTAGATAACTAGAAACTTTTTTTTTATGAAAAACGATTAGCCTTCATCAAAACCTGATGTTAAGCATTAATGAGGCTGAAGCTTGAAGCGCAATTCTTATGTAATACTCAAACACTGAGGATCTGTCAACCTTATCTTTAACTGTCGGACCAAACAGCAATGACAAGAACATTGTAGTTATGACGAGAGACTTAGAAAAAGTTTATGGGAGCTAGCCGGCCGGACTTACAACAAGTCGTAGTACAGTCACAAACTGGGATTGCCACTCGGCACTGTTCGTATTTTGGCCGTGTTTTGTTTTGATGATTACTTTTTAGTCACATTTGAATAACGAAAAACGACGGCATTCGTGTTATACAAACAAGTTAACCCTTAATTACTCGCGCTCAAAATGTTACGTAAAGACCCGCGAGAGGTCCATACGAACTCCATTTTCAAAACTAAATTAAAACTACTTTCACTAAGCAAACAGATATTTTTATTAAAGGATTTTAAAAATCTACTCCTACGATACCTAAACTGACTCTGTGGTCTAGTGGTACAACCACCGGTATCAGACCCAGGGGTCCGGGGTTCGATTCCCAGCGGGGGTACATATTGTATTCGGATGGTTGGTGATAGGACTTGTTGTAAGTCCGCCTGGCTAGCTAGCACCATCTTATCTAAGTCTGACGCCATAACAACAATGTTTTCAGCATTGTTGTGTTCCGGCAGTAGGGATAAGATAGCCAGTTACGCAGTGGCTGTGGATTCCGGGAGAGGCTCGTTTCCATCTTCAGCCTTATCAATACTTAACATCAGGTATGATGAAGGCTAAGAGTCTCCCTGTCGCTCATAAAAAAAAGAACTTGAAAACTAATATTTTGTATTAAAAAACTAATTTGACAATAATGGCATATACCCTACTCTTTAGGAAATGTATTTTTTCTAAGCAATTTACACATAGTTTCATCAAATGGCCCTTGCAGGTGAATTTAAGATATTTTGCTCATCTGGACCTTATTTTCTTATTTATCTATTCCCATATCCAAAACGAAATAAAATGACGAACAAAAAGTAACAATAAAAACAATTATCATACAAATCTTACGTGACAAAAAATTACGTTTTATGTCGCGGTTATTGTTTTAGTAAGGTACCCTCGAAATTTAAAAAATAACAAACGACCCCGCACGAGCAATTTACGGTTAAGATGATAAGCAAGTGGCTCAACAATCCCGTTTCGTGACTGTGCCACCAACCAAAGAGAACACTGGGAATCGAACCCGGGACCTCGGGATCTGAAACCGATGTTGTTACCACTGACAACGTGACATCAGGAAGTTTTTGAAAGAAAGAAAAATGTTTATTTGACATCCCCACGACGATACACAGATACAGATAAAAAATAAATAAAAATTAAATGCAACACATATACAACGCACTTATTATATAAGTACTCGGGTGATTTTGATTGCACAATATCAAATAGCAGAGAGGCAAAGTGAAGGCTTCTTCGGGAGCTCATCTTAAGCAAATTTGAATTATTGAGAAAGAGAGTGACATGAGATCTAGGTGGAATAGAAAAGCAGAAACGTGCACAAGCATTCTGAACACGCTGGAGCTGTCGCTTAGTTCTAGAGAGTAAGCAAGGGCCAAACACGGCCCTTTTTTTCAACCTTATTCAAGGGTGCTGCTTTTAATGTTAACTGTAAATAGGTCCAAAAGATCCTTCCGAGTCAGTGATGGTATTTATTGGTCATCTGTAAGTTTTATTTTAGATATCCAGTCTAGGAGGGTTTGATAAATAGAATTTTCGCACAAATCCTAGAGATATTGCAAAGACACTGATAATTAGACAATGGTGTTGACATTCTCAATCTTACTGACAAAATATAGGGTTTTTTCGAAAAATACGGGTTGCTTTAGTAACATTGGATATTATTTACTTTGATTGGCTTAATTTTTTGCTTTTGGACGGTCCGACCAGCCAATCAGTGTTCTTATTTCATAATAGCCAGCGATTATTTTTGTAATCTTATTAAGGCAACCAGTTTTTTCGCAAACATCCTTCCTTTTTTCAGTAGGATTAAGAAATGATAACACCATTGTCTAATTATCCGTGTTGTCTAATAAAAAAAAACGATTTATCTAATTATCCTGCGACATCCATACCATTATTGGTAAGATAATTACGTAACCTAGACTTTTACTCATATTTTGCAAATTAGAGGTTTTAAACTAGGTATCTTTGTTTTCTTAGAAGACGACCGATATCTTATTTTAACTTTCGTATGTTGTTTACTTTAAATTGAACCAATTTATTGTTCACTTCGGCAATACGAATATTCGCAGCATATTTCGGGATCGACACTGGCCGTTTTCAGTAGGAAATTATGCAATATTTCGTGACTACGTGTTGTCATTGCATTGGACTCGTAAATTGTGATGTGAAGGAAATTCGAACGATACTTAAATATTAATTTATTGGCATGATATATGATTTCAGCATCATTTTGTGAAGTTGTGACTGCTCTGATATTGACATAAAAGTTATCAGATAATAGTTATTTCAGCTTGTGCTTTTTTTAACGTAGAGAGTAGTGGTTATGATTACTGAGTCAACAGGGTGTAGAATAGTCGACATCTCCTTAGTCCAATGTTCCCGCAACACGGAAGACCGCAGCAAAGTAACTGCGGAGCGACAAGAAGACTCTGTCGCGATAATAATGAAGAGACATCATCAGAACCACAAACACTCTTTCACTTCTGTTTTCATTTAGTTCCTGTTATTTACCCAATTGTTTTTGGCGCTAGCGTAATAGCAACACGCGGCGTCTTACTCTCGCACCAAGGTGAGCGCGAGAGAGTGAAACGCCGCTATACGAACCATCAGCAAGCGATTAGCCACCAATCACATACGTAATACCATTTTTATTTTGACGTCCGCAGCGATCGCGCGATTCTTGCGCGATAATTGCTAATTTTTAGGTAATAGCCCCGCCGTTCATGCGCGAATGTGCCAATCTCCGCGCTGTTAGCTATCACACGAATGCTTTTATTTGTGCCCGATGATTGAACTCTGAAAATCTTGCATACTGATGGATTGAGATATTACGATATCAATATTATTTACTTTTTAACCGACTTAAAAAAAAGGAGGAGGTTATCAGGTCGACTGTATTTTTTTTTTTTTTTTTTTATGTATGTTCCACCATAACTTCGCCAGTTGTTAACAGATTTTTAAAATTCTTTTTTTATCTGGAAGAAAATGGTTTATGTGTGGTCCCATATAATTTTTACGAAGATCTGGCTAGTAGTTTTTTCATAATCCTGAAAAATATCAATCACCTTTTGGCAAGTAGTCGTATACCTAGATGACATCATTGTTGTGTATGGGCTGATTTTTAGTGTAAGTAACGGCACATAATGTAACAAAAAAATCTGAAATAAAAACATTTTATAAAAAAAATCAAACCGACTTCAAAAAGTAAAAAATAAAACTTTTGGAGTCGGTGCTAGTTAGCTAAGGCCAAAAAAAATATAGCGAATAGAAGTGCAATGTAGAATGCTTTGGCTGGCACCGTCTCCAAAAGTTTTATTTTTTACTTTTTGAAGTCGGTTTGATTTTTTTTATAAAATGTTTTTTTAACTTTAACTCTTTCCCGTGCTAATTATATAGACACATTAGCATGCATTGAACTTAGGGTGACTTTCACCAACTGCCACAAAACACGTTTCACTTTTGACTTTAAACGAATGACTAAAATGACAACGTCATCTTTACTAATATTATAAAGAGGAAAGTTTTGATGGTTGTATGTTTGCAACGAATAAACTCAAAACTACTGAACGGATTTGGATGAAATTTGGTACATAGATAGTAGATAGCCTGGTTATGAACATAGGATTACATTACATTACTTACATTTTATCCGCGTGTTTCCCGTTCCCTTAGGAGTATCGACTCCTAAGGGAACGGGTAAAGCACGGGCACGGGCGAAGCACGCGGGTAAGACCGCGAGCGGCCGCTATTTTTATATATATTAGCTCTGTGTTTAGTGAAGTTGGTGAAAGTCGCCTTTAGTATTTAAAGAAAACATATTCCACTCCAAATAAAATCAAACCAATACATGATCCGACGTTCATAAAATTATCGTCACCGATTTTGGAGTAAATAACTGTCAAGGGGAAAATTAATACCGTTTCAATAGTCTCTTTTGGTTTCAGAATAAGCCTCCAGGGTTGTCAAAGCGGACAGAGCCTGCATAATGTAAACAAAACAAGTGCAATCTGCAAGCGACACACATTGGTGGAAAGTTTCCAAGTGTGCCAATCAGTCGGGTTGCAACTTTTAAATAACAACTTTTAGGAGTTTTCTGTTTCTAGGAATAAACTTAAGTTATTTTTTTTTTCAATTAATGTTGTCCAGCTAATTACTCTATAAACGTGTTTTTTTACTGTTTTAATGTTCCTGCAGGTTTGTCATAGGTCTTTACTATACATGAGGAAGAAGGATCTGCATTAACAAGCTATTCGGACCCGAATCCAATTTGGTTTTGTGGAACTGTGTAAATTAACTGCTGTTTTATTAAGAATTAAGGTATCATATTAAATATTTATTGAAGAAAATGAGGTCAAATGTGAAACACTAACCAATGCTAATTTGACAAAATAACAGTATTATCATGTTATAATTTTTTAATTTTGCATTTTACAGTGCTATTTTTATTTGATAAATATTAAACAAGAAAATATACTAGAAAAAAGCAACTAGTCTCATGTCGCCCTGACGGGATTCGAACCCGCATCCTTGGGAATCCGGCCCAATGCACTAACCAATTATGCTACAGAGACCTATGAGGACGCGTCGATTTTTCTAGTATCCTTCTTTCGAATCCCGTCAGGGCGATATGAGACTAGTTGCTTTTTTCTAGTATATTTTCTTGTTTAATATGAATCAAGAATTATCTTGATTGTTCCCAAAAACAAAAATGGCGTTACATATTTTAAAGTAACAAACAACTCGTTAAGTCGTCAGGATTTAAACTTGTAACTTTATGCCGCAAACGACTAGACCAAAACTTATAAAACGAGTTAATCTTTATTTAATACAGTTTTAAAGCGCAGATTGTACAAAATTGCCCATTACCGCGACAGAGCCCGTTAAGCCAAATGAAAGAAGCATTAGCTAGTTTTAGGCAGTACCCTAGAGAAAACCGTAAGACGTCATAACGTTTTCACATTGAATGAAATCTTCGTGCAATGCCAACGATGTTTGGTAGTTAGTGGTTGTGGCCTGGTAGTGCCAGAGATAAAGTAATTATGGTGACATTAGTTTGAATTTACGCCGACTGTCCACCGGGAGAGGATTTGAATTAAATTATTAATAAATATATTCTGTTTGATGTGTTCTTCGAATAGTTCAGCCATAGAGTAGTGAAGAGGTGAAACTTTTGAGGTCACCATATTATATCATATTAGATTTAGTCGACGGGCCCGATCCGATGGAATCCCTGATCCGGAGGAATACTTCTTTTGGTATATCCGTAACACAAATGATTAAGCTAATTAATTCGGAATCAGCCCCTGATTCACAATCGCAGGCTTATTCTTCTTTTCGTATGAGGATTAGTGGCCACCTCTGGTGTCAGAGTTTATCAAGCCGCCTATAAGGCCTCTGACTTGGCTTAACGTCTGTTATCAGATGACAACAGCCGGGTCCGACGACGGTTTAACGTGCCCTCCGATGCACGGAAGCTCTCAGTTGTAATGCAACTTTACGGTCACCCATCCGACACCTGACCGGACCAAACGTGGCTTAACAAACGTGATCGATTACGATCAGTCTGTCAAGCGCCGCCACAAGCGCTTCACCGCAGGGTGATTATCTAACACTAGCGGCCGCCCGCGGTTTCACCCGCGTACCTACTATCTGTGTACCAAATTTCAACCAAATCCAATTAAGTAGTTTCGAAACCTATTCAATGCAAACAAACAAACAATCAAATCTTTCCTCTTTATAATATTAGTATAGATAAAATAGCTGTGTAGTGTCGGCTTAGAATAGCACGACCCCCTCTCATCCCGTGGGTGTCGTAAAACGCGACTAAGGGACTCAGCCTTCAGGAGACGGGCAGCAGCGTCTCCTACAAACTTGCCCATACTGCGATCGCTAACCCGCCTGTCATGCGTGGCGATTATGTCAAAGCCCCCCTTTTGGGGGAGGCCTACAGTCTTATAGTTATATTACAGGCAAAGTAGTTATGACCGTACAGCCAACGATACGTGTTTTATATTATTCTGTTTAGTGTTTATCTACTAGTAGTTGTCATTTAACATTTGTTTCAGTTAGTTGTTATTATCAGTGTTGTAGGTAATATATTTATTTTGACCTCACACGCTCGGAAAAGGAGGTTTTGTCATTCAGTTTCTTCCTAGAAAATCGCTTTTTGCGGCCTAGCGCGGTAAAGTACTATTTTAATATAATAGGTACCTAAAAATATGTCATAATGCGTTCCGAATCGCACTATTGACTTTTTGTTACATTTTATTCTTTTTCAAATAGCTTTGAATTAATTATAATACTCCGTTTTGTTTTTATTATATTATTTTAGTTCATTGAATCATAAAACCAATAACAATATGATTAAACTATTTGTTATAAGAATTTTATATTAGGCTGGTTGAGATTTCACAACCTATGATTGGATTTCGGAACGTGGCATATAAACCTTTATTTTTAAATTGTCTTTGTCTTGAACCTCATGTCATTGTCAACGTTCACCGAATCGTTTTTGTTTTTATTTATAAGTAACAATATATGGAAAACGGAAGAAGCCAAAACTTAAAAAAAAAGTAACAATATATTTCTATTTTAAATAACTTTGAATGAACTATAATACCTACTCCCTATTTATTATTTTAGTTTTTTTATATTATTAAAACAACGATTACCGGATGTTGACCGCGGAAACAATCATAAAATGTTCCTGGCTGTAACAGTTGTGAGGTGAAAAATTGTGTGTTCCGCTCGGCAGAAAAGTTTTAGCGTCTTGTACCTTTGAAATCCTCGCTTCGCTCAGGATTCAATCTTTGAACCACTCGCTATTTAATAGTGTGGTCTTTTGTATGAATAAATTATTCCTGAATTTCCGGATCCTTTAACACCCAGTTGCTAAACTTAAGAATCGCCTAAAGCTGTTCTTATCTATCTTAAGACATATAAGATTAGCTTAAGCCTTACGCGCTCGATATTGGGCCCATAAGTTAAGAATAGCCTTTAGTGGTTTTGAGAACGTCTTGCAAACCATTTTTTTATTAAGATTATCATAGATAACAATAACCTTAGGCCCAATAAATTTTCTATCAAAATGTTAATTACGTTAATGATCTACAGAGATAAGGAAAACGATTATCGTATCAGGAAATGCATTAAGTTAATTATCTCACTATAATTACTTAAGGTACTTAAGTGAAATTAAATGGAGTACGGGTTCGAAGGCATTCATTGATATGGGTTCATCCAGATTTGTAGGTAATTTGGTACCAATAATGTTGTGTAAAAAATATTTCAGCTACAAAAAAGTACCCTGGAGAGATGGAAAGATGTCGAAACGATGGGAAATCCAAATCAAATGATGATGAATTTTGACATAAAGAAAGTCTTGGAGAGGGACATAGGCTAGTACCTACTTGTCGTAAAAATGTGAAATGATTCTCAGGGAACATTTTCTCGCAATCTGAAATAATCCTCAAGGAGCGCGGAATAATTGAATTCCACGTGAACAAGTCGAGGTAAGTAAATTAACAAATGTTTGTACGTAACTTCTGTCCTTGCAATTGAAATTCTATGTTAAATCCTTCTCTATTTTCTCGTCAATCTTATTGAAAAACAGATATAAAATAAAAGAAAGTTCAATCTTACCGCCAAGTTATTCAATTCCTGGCAAGATAAATGCCAAACAAGTCGCACAGTTGCTCCATAAGTTGCTATTGTACATGATTTTGTATTCAAGTATAGTTTTCTCCCAGGGTTGTCCTTTAAAACGTATCCACTTTATACTTTGTTGTCTCGGCTCTGAAGACGTAAGTTACTACTTTGCGAGTTCGTGTAACGTCTAGGGACAGATTATGTGAAATAAACAAAACGGTAAGTTTAATGCATAAGAATGAATCTTTGGAATTCCTGTAGGAAGTTTTACAGTCTTATTTACTACACTACGCTTTTCCTACAAGTGAGATTTTTTCATCATAATGCATATCGCATCAAACAACAGAGCGAATGTCAAATTTTAATTTGACGACACAGTTCAAATAAAAATTGTGATAAAAGCCCTTGATGAGTTTCTTGCCGGTTCTGCTCGTTTTATGGTCTTCCACCTTCGTATTTTGCAAACTGCGAACTTATGGGTGGATAAGGAGAAGAGCTCTGGCCAACGCGGGCCCAATGCGGATTGGTGGACTGTAAATGCAACAGGGCTTAACAACCAAACGTGACTTCCGGTTCACAGAGGAGCTCAAGATAATAAATTTTTGATCAACATCTCCGTGACCAACCATGGCTAACATTCGCAGATCTTACGCTAACCACTGCGCCGAGCGAGCATTTCTACCTTCTTGACGTTCATGTGCTTGTAAAAACCTGGATAAAAAAAACCTATAACATTTTCTTTGATTCATAGTTCTGCTCGGAAGTGAATGTTTCATTCGCTGGGCAGCATTTTTTGTTCGCCAGCAATTGTTCGTTTACAAATGCTCGCGAAAGAATGCTCTCAATGAAGTAGTCTAACAAACGTTCCTTCAACTAATCGTATTATACAGATTAAAAGTGTCTGGGATCTAGTACATTTTAACTATAAAGAAATATTTACCAAGTGTAATCTTTTAGAGTAGCTTCTTACTTCAATTCTTTCTTTATTCAAGTAGTGAAAAAAAAAAGAATCATTACCGATCCATAACACTTAAAATAATAATCCTCACTAGCAGCGATACTATAGAACGTACTTGATCCCTAGACATTTTTGATGTGTGCATATGTCTGTTGTGCATTTTGACTCGTATAATTTAGCACACAGGTAATCGAACAATTTGGACATCATGTCATGTGAACAGCCATGTCCCGGAAGGAAAATAAATATAGGTATTATTCTTAATCAAAACGTTGTGAATCCTCATAACAAAATGAATATGATAATCTCATTAATCAGACATGCTTGTTATTAATGAATATTGACAGCACAATCAATCTATCAGTAATATTGATTGAATTAGCAGATAGATTTCCCGTTATTAATGACTAATATTTGCGGTTGGTTAATAATGTTGGGCTCTCACGCATGATCAACCATAAGTACCTCCCTAATAGACAATGATGTATTGAGTAAAGTGGTTTTTCTTTATATAATATATGTCGAAGGCAAATTATGGAATTGTCCGTTTAACAAAATGCCTAATCAAGTTCTAAAAGATGAATTTAAAAGCTCAGTTAATGGCTAAGCTTTCGAGCTCGATGTATTATTGTACTATCAGGGGCCAAGCAAAAATCGCTTCTTACTCAGATTAGGAATCTTTAATATTGAATTACATATAGAGTTGTCAACAAAACGTCAAGTATTGTTTCTACTAATATTATAAAGAATAGAATAGAATAGAAAATCTTTTATTGACCTAACACATACACATGACATATTGAATACAGAAATTAAAAAATAAAAAAAGAAAAGGAAAAAAAAAACAAAACATTAACCGAACTAGATAAGACAATCCTAACAAATATGTACTTAATTATATAGTAAACATATACTTAACTTAAATACAAATGAAATTTGTGGTGTGACAGGCCAATCAGGACCCTGCCTCAGCATTATGCCTGTACGAGTACACTCTACTATACTAACAATAGTATACAAGTTCATATGACAAGCTGCCATTGTCAGTTGTCAGAAAAAAAGGATATTATTAAGATCAAATAAAAACAACAAACTTTTATAAATGTACAGACGGAGTTATGTTTTAATTTCATTATTGTAACTAACACTTGAAAAGTTTGAAAAACAACCCAAAAGAATATTGCACATCACCACTGCCATTAGCCAAGGAAATAACATGTTATGATCTTACCACTATAGTACATTGCCACAGAATTTAAAGACATTGCATCAGCCTTGCATACAACGACCCCCAATCCCCAATGCCATCACTCGCGAAATAAAGATGAAAGATTTGATTGTTTGATTTTCGCGAAATAAAGAAGCTACGCTATCGAATCGCAAAACCGAGCTGGAGAACTCGTCAAGGGCTGTTTTTTTCTCCCTGTTTTATTTCATACAGAGTCGTCAAATTGAAAAGTGGCCTTAACATATCAGTAAGGTCAATTTCCATCACAAAAAGAAAATACTAATTATAATATTACATTTTATGGTTATTGTAACCGTAAACAATTTTCACCTGGCAAAGAAAGACTTATCTATCATACCATACATTACAACATTTCTCGCATTACAAGATTACTGTAGTGCAAGTTGTAAGGTACATACAGGTCAGTATCAATTTATTTTAGACTAGCTTTCCGCCCGCGACTTCGTCCGCGAGTAATTAGGTTATCGTGCGGATTTAGAATGTCGCGTGGTAGTGCCATTTCGTCGTCTCAGCCACATAACTCCCACTGCTGGGTAAAGGCCTCCTCCAAGGATCTCCACGACGATCGTTCCTGCGCTGCCCGCAGCCTGCAGCTTTCCGCGACCTTCATCAGATCGTCGGTCCACCTTGTCGGGGTACTACTCACGGAGCGTCGTCAGCCGGTGCGCGGTCTCCATTCCATAAATTTTCCGCCTCAACGGCTATTGATTCTTCTCGCTATGAGTCCCGCCCACTGCCACTTCAGCTGAGCAATCCTTGGTGCGATGTCGGTTACTTTAGTTCTCCTACGGATCACCTCATTTCGCTCTTCGAGCATAGCCATCTCCATTGCATGCTGGGTGACCTTGAGCCTTCTTATCAGACCCATAGTTAGCGACCATGTTTCACTACCGTAGAGTGCCATTTATCAGAGTAAAAAGCATTTTATGTCCATCTCCACGGTTCAAGTTATGTCCATATCATATTTCACTAAAATCGATTCAGTGATTTACGAGTGAAAAGGAACAGCCAGACAGTGCAGTATTTCTTTAGCATTTATAATATAAGCAAATGGATAAATGTGCATGGAAAAGTAGTAGAAAATGCTCCAAAGTTATGTCTTTGTCTATTTTACATTACTTATCTATACAAAATCTGAACCCTTTTCTTAAACCATTAAGGGTTAATTAAGGTCCACCACGTCAGATTTCAAAATTGATGACATTTTTGCAATCAACATCCCATACAATCTCAATAACGACACCCATATTAATTTTAACATTATTTACCCCATTGTAATCCTTTAGGGGTTGATTTTCTCGAGAGGGGAATTTATTGAAGTTCCAACCATAAGCCTAATAAAAAGTAAGTAATTTTTACTATGAAAATTAACGACTTTTCTTACTCAACTTCATCCCCCTTTTCACCCCTTTGGGGGTGGAATTTTCAAAAACGCCGAAAAAGGTAAAAGTTTAGTTTCAATCGTCAACCTAAATACAAAATTTGAAGTACCTAACACTTTTACTTTGAAAACAAAGGCACCACTTTGGGGGTAGAAATTTAAAAAAAGTCGAGAAAGGTCAATGTTCATTTTCAATGGACAACCTAAAAACAAAATTTGAAGATCCTATCTTCAAAACTGACAGACTTTCATACAAATTTTCATCCCCTTTTAGGGATGGAACTTCCAAAAATCCTTTCTTAGTGGATGCCTACACTGTATAAGGTATCTATGTGCAAAATTTCAAGTCTCTAGGTTTAGCAGTTTGGGCTGTCCGTTGATATCTCAGTCAGTCAGTCAGTCAGGACTTTGCATTTTATTTAAATAGATAATAATATTAAAGCTTTATGCACAACATTAAGATAAGCAGACTGAAGTAGACCCATTTCCGCTGGTGGCACCCGTTCACGAGCATGAAGCATGAACCAGCCATCGCTTTGCTCAACCATATTTTAGGGAACATAGCGACTCGCCTCACACGACACCGCTGAAGAACCGTTTGAGTGAGCATGACGTACTTGAGGTACTTATGTTATGCTGTATAAATGTAAAAAATACAATGGCAGCAGCAAAAAAAAAGAAATTAATTTAAGATTACAATGTTACTAGAAGATGCATCAGCTGGGTCATAATCACAAAGCGTAACTAAAGTTAGTTAACAAAAAGAATTCTTTTATATGATTGGAATAATTGAAAAACATTATTTATTTTTATTTATTCTGATCAAGCAGTGCCACGCGTCTCAACTCAAAACAACATTAATAACATAAAATCAAAACAAAGTATATATCTCAACACATTTTAACACAAGCAGACTATATTAGAATAATATCATGGATAGAAATTTTACATCTGTACTGAAAAGCCAGCAGCTAGGCACCAGCATGGGAGATCATCTTGTATTTAACCAAAGTAAAAGTAATTACTTTCCATTTTCGCCATTAACGAAACGTTAATGTTTTTATGTCAACGCTGTCGAAATAGGTAGCTAAAAGGATTTTAAGGATTAAAAGGTTTCAGTAGTAGCATTGCATAGAACCGAATCTATTGTTAATGGATATGTATTTTTGAATCATTCAAAATTCTTATGCGAGTTCAATCCACATGCGAATAGAAATTCACCAAATTCCATTATGTCGCATTTTTTTATCACTCTAATACAGTATTGCAGTTTTATTAAGCTCCTTTGACATAATTTCATTTTACGCAGAATATTTTAAAACCGGAAACTAACTCTCCATAGGTAAAAAAAATCCGATCGTACTTGAATCACGTGAAACGGAACGTTTTTAAGCTGTTGTCAAACAATCCGTCATGTCAATGTCAATTTGAAAATGACTTAAAGTGCTAAACGTCAAACTTTCTATCGCTCGAATAAAAAAGAGTGGGAGTTTCACCCGAGGTCTATTTGTACAATAGGTATATAATACGAGGTCTAATAACACGTATTGTGAGGCTTCATTTTTAACTCAATCTACCGTACAATTTCTATAAATACTAAAAAATATACTTGACATTGGCAAAATTCGCAAATTTTATAGTGAGCAAGCCATTTAATTTAATTAAGAAAATTTTATTAATTAAGAAAGAAGAAGAAAAAAAAGAGTGGTCGGGAGCACTCGTTGCAAATTCGAATGCGAATTGAAATTTATAAATACGGTTTTTAGCATTCTCATACGAATCTTGCGATTCCGTATGCGAATAGTAATTCGAATGATTCAAAAATACGTCTCCAGGAGCTATTTATCTTTTTTTTTGTGATTAAATAATAGTTGCGCGAGTGGCGAGGCGATTACGTGAATAACTTACCTTGCCTGTCTTTTACTGTGTCGACATAGCTCGCTTTTCGCTTTGCCTCTCGCGCGCTCGCATTGTGAGGCGTTATTACAGGCAAAAAGCGAAGTTATGTACATTCGTGCAAGGTCGCTATTACGGAAGTATGGAAAGTAACTCAAACGTCGCACGAAAATCAGAAGAAACCTCGAGACGAGTGAATCAAAAATAGAGCTCCTGATCTCAAAAGAGGCGTGTAAGCTGAATATTTTGGTCTGAACATCATTCGATTTTATCCAACTAAATTCACAGTAGATTAAATGGCTTTCCACCATTTTTGGATATTTGAATTCTGAACCAAATCATCGATCTAATAATGAAAGTGCTTTATGATTTTTAAGTTTTTCCCATTTTTAATGCTATTTCTAGACTTACGATAAATTTATTATAGAAAAATATTAGAAAAATCGACTCGGCCGTAAGTTATTCTCACTGTCTGAGAATAACTTGTGGCCTTGTGGCATTAAAAAAATATCATAATCAAAATATTAATAAGATTTAAATAAACATAGAGAGAAAAACGAAGATTGGGCAACAATACTGCTGATTGATTATAAACATAATAGTTATATTGAGCGAACCCACTTTAACCGATATCAAAAAAGGAGGAGGTTCTCAGTATTTCAAAATATTTTTTGTATTTTTTAATCCAATCATTTCCAGCAACCTAGTTAGCTTAAAAAAAATCAATCATTTCACATAATCTTTGCGAAATAAAAAAAATGTACGGAGAAAAATAATCTCTTTCACCGTACAGATTCCTTCATCAAAATGGTGCCTTCTTTAAATATAATAGAGCTCGGAAAGCACACTCTCCTGTCGATAATGCCATGTAATTAATCATCCTACACAAATGATAGATGATCCACCAAAATTTCAGTAAACAAGGCACTTGGGGATTTTTTGATGAATTCGCCGTTACTAAGATACTGAACGAGATTTTGAAGGGAATAAACAAAGAGGATATTAGGGGAGGCCATTAATTTTTAGCTCTCAGATGGTTTGGTGTTTCGTATCGAACGAAGGTTGCTGGAGAAAAGCGGGTTTTATTCACAAGGTTAGGCTTGATGAGACCTGTACTTGACCCGGATTAAGGGTATGGTGCTCTGATGGCAAAAGTCATGTTTATACCGTGTTTTTTTTCTTTGTGCCCACAGTTAAGGTAGAGGTAGTGTTACGTGTTTAGAACAAAATTATGAAAAAAATAAGTTTATTTTATTTTATCAAGTGTTAACGTCGTTTATTTGGATATTAAACCTACCTAAGCAATGAAAAACAAAGAAAACAAACTTAAAATAATATCAATAATAGTAAAAATAACTATTGAGCGTGCACTAAGCTCGCCTCAGGGCTATCAGCTTATCGCAGCGCTACGACGACAAAAACCCTTATTTGAGTAAAAAAAAAATTCGCTTCTTTTTGTTCTAAACACGTAACACATCCTCCTCTTTATGTTTGGGTACATAGAATAAAACATCCTGTATAGCAAGCCCATTACTACCTCGAAGTCAAAAGCAGACATTACGGTTGTCTTTAAGGTATTGTCTCAGTTGATGGGATTGTAACTTGAGTGTCATGCGATGATTTGCCGAGTCAATTAAAGTTGTAGGTACTTTAATACCTTTTGGTGCTTGTATAAGAAATATGGTGTTGATATGAATTTGAGTGTATAATAATACAGCACTTGAGTCTATATAATGAAATCAGACACGTGTCTAGGCTTACCAGTTAGTTTTATTGTATGAAAGCTTATTAAGATGTAAACAATTCAAAAACCAACGGTGAAACATACTTTCTTTTTGCTTTCAAAAAGTTTTACTTTGAACTTGTACCTACACAAAAGTTATTTTGTATTTGTGAAGGAAAGGTTTAAACTTCTTGTGAAGTCATGAATGAAGTCTTGGGAGGTTAGTATACAATAAGTTTGATATAAATTCTAGCTACCTACCTACATTTATAATTCTTATAAATTAATAGTTACACGTGAGCAAAATTAAGCGAAAATATATTCGTTTCGCGCTACGTATAAAATCACGAGACTTCATTTATTTAGCAATATGAGCTTCCTTCCAGATGAACTATATACTTCTTGACACCATCTTTAAAAGACACCCGTTATCGTTTAATCGATATTGAAAAAAAATCTTTAATGAAAAAAAAATCTTCCGAAGAAGTTTTAGCAATGTCGTCCGCAAATGAAATCAAATACTCAAACAACACAGTGTTAATATTACGAGTACCATCAAATCACAAGTAGCTTTTGTTTAATTTAAATTTTGACGCAAGAGATTCCGAGTCGGTCAATAGCAATTTTTCGCCCAAACAGAGTAAGTCGCTTCCGTTTATTCTTTACAAGATCTTTAAAAAACGGTTTCTGGGGGGAAAGTGGGGGCTTTTAGGGGATTGAATTGTCAAAGAGGCCGTTTGAGGTTTACTTTGTTATTCCGAATAGGTGCCGTTTCATTGGCACCATTCGGAATTGGGACCGTAAAGATATTTCATTTGACTTGGTGAAGTGATGAGTTGAGAAATCTTGAAGGCTTGAGTGCGTGCGTTTTATTAAGTTTACGTGGAGAATAGGTATGATGACAGATCAATACTATATGCGTAATTTCTTTTACTTTGAAAACAAAGTTTGGTAAATCAGGAAATATGTACTGTCACGTCATAAATCCTTGCGGGTTGACAGAGTATCAGACGAAGGTACAGTTTGGGAGTGACACTCTCCGGCCGTGTTAAGCACGACCGGTGTGCAGAAAAGATGAAAAGAAACACAATAATGTGGTTAACAAGAAGGAGTAGGAGGAGGCAGAAGCGAAAGTCCGGCGTCATGGACTACGTTCGCTTAGGGAGCAAGATGTTCAGCCTCGAAAGCACGGAGGGTAGGTTCGGATTGGTGGTGCGCGTGTAGTCACGGAGAGGAATTGCTCCGGGGTAGGCCGGAACAGGTGAGCGCTCGGCAGGTAGGTGCCGAGGTGGTTGAATGCAGACGCTGCAGGTGTAGATGCTGCTCGTGGATACGACCCCTAGTACGGGGATCGCGAATTTACACAACGAGTAAAACAGAATGACTTTATGTAGCAGGCTAGTAAGTTGAAAAATATGTAATTTCACCGGAGATGTGAATTTTATACAAAAATCTATCCAGAATGTTCCGTATTTCAAAATTAATGTGGGAGATGATCTACAAATTCTATAGGCGAATAATGTTTTGTCATTGGCATAGCAAAATGAAGATTGTAAGACCGATCTACACACGGAATTTTGTCTATGGCCGAAGGAGTATGGAATATTAAAGTTACAAAAACATTATAATTTATACATAGAAAAATATGTAGATTTATTCTATATTTAAATAGTTAAATAAAAATAAAATAATTTTCGTAGTCTAATTAAATTGATTAACTACCAGCGTTAAGTTTTATCAAACCAAAATAAAGTAAACAAAATGGTGAAGTGAATGGTTTTTTATTTAATTTAGTTTAAAGTACTAGATTAAGATTTCGAAGTGTACGGTTTTTAGACTTGTTACACATCCCATTCTTTAGAGTAAGATTTTGGCTAGTCAAAATCCAATAAGAAAAAAAACTCAGAAAAGAATAAGCAAGACTTTAGAGAAATAGTTATCCAGAATTATACATACTCCTAAGAATATGAACAACTGGAAAAGAATACTCCACAACTTTGTCGAGAGATATCGACAAAAACAAGACTTGGTAGTTGGACTACAGAAGTATATGTTTATCCGTTATCTAGTATCCATAACACAAGTAGATAATTGTTGTGGTTGTATGGAAATAATAATATCACATCATCAGCTTGTGGACGTCCACTGCTGGACATAGGCCTCTCCTAGCTCACGCCTATTGTGGCGTTCATAGGAGGTTATTAGCCTACTGCTACCACGCTGGCCAGACGGGTTGGTAGAGGGTTTGTTTCAAGTTTTCCTTCTCTCGCACAGGTGTTTAATGCGTCAAGCCTCTTAGTCGACTCTTACGACATCCCAGGCATGTAAGGGAGTGGTGACACTTGTATTCTTCGGCCGTCACCACACGGCCAATATATATAATAATAATATATTTAATAGCTTTTCGATGCAAAACTTATTATTTTTAATTTATGAAGATTCAGGAGTTTGAAGATCATTAGCTTATTTCCAACTTGACAAAAAGCCGATGACAATTTTTGTAATGCGTATTTGCTGTGCTTGCGACTGTACAGTCACATGCAATGTCATAGAAACACTAAGCAACTTTGTCACATTATAATATTGAATGACATTTGTGGACAGAGAGAGCTTTGTTTCCTTGTGCGTTAATGCGATAAGGTTGTAAAGTGTATACATGTCATTGCTCGTGACTGTACATACAAGCCGATAATAGTTTTCGTAATGCATCTGCAACTGTTATACTTGATGTGCTGGCGTTTGTACATACATAGTATCTACAGCATAATGTGAAAAGATTATGGAAGAGTCATATAATAAAGTCCTTTCATTTTTATTTCATGACGATATAATGTGAGAGCATCAGGTATGACGTCGTAAAATCTGACGTAAAGAAACAAGCTTGTTTTAACATTGTACTTATTAAACTTCGAGCAACGTTATCTTCTTTTGACAGTTCCGATGGCGCAGTGCTGATCCTACCTTCAGCGTCAGGGGTCGTGGGGTTAAAATGTATGCCAACTGTTAAATTTTAGAGACGGAAAACTTGAAACAAACCCTCTACCAACCCGTCTGGCCAGCGTGGTAGCAGTAGGCTAATAGCGTCCTATGAACGCCACAATAGGCGTGAGCTAGGAGAGGCTTATGTCCAGCAGTGGACGTCCACAGGCTGATGATGGATGGATGTTAAATTTTATAGATTACTAGCAGCCGCTCGCGGTTTCACCCGCGTGGTTCCCGTTCCCGTGGGAATCTTGGAATAAAAAGTATTCTATGTTCATAACCAGGCTGTCTACTATTTATTCAAGAAATTACATCCAAATCCGTTCAGAAGTTTCGAAGCCTATTCAATGCAAACAAACAAACAAACAATCAAATATATCCTCTTTTTCATATTAGTATAGATATAAAATCACTTATTAAAAGTTTCCCAAAGCGCTTCATGCAATTAACGACATACACTGTATTCAATGGCATTTTTTTCAATAATTTGATAAGGTACTGTAAAGACAAAAGTACATGCGCACCCCACTTTTAAAACAAATTTAATGAGTCGTATATGTCTTAAAGTTTAACACATAGTCCTTTTTCTATACCAATATTATAAAGAGGAAAGATTCGATTGCTTGTTTGTTTGAATTGAATAGGCTCCGAAACTACTGGACCGATTTAAAAAATTCTTTCTCCGTGGGAAAGCTGCACTATCCCCGAGTAACATTGGCTACATTTAATCCCAATATTCTCACGAGAATGATAACCATGCGGGTGAAACCGAACTATTTTTAACCGACTTCAAAAAAGGAGGTTCTCAATTCGGTTGTATTTTTTTTTAATGTATGTACACTTATTACGCCGGGATTTCTGAATCAATTTCCGTGATTCTTTTGTTTCTACTTACTTAATAGCGCAGATGGACTCCTGTTGTCAAAAACTCTTCAAAGAAGGTAGTGACGAATTGCCCCACGGTCCTAGGGGTCCCAAACATTTAGAGATAGATAATTATCATAATGGCCAATACTTTTGTTACTTTTAGACCATTGAACACGTTTGTGTATTTAGAATAGGCTTTTTACAGAATTTTCTTTAGATAAGATTTCGCTAACGTAAGAAACTTTTTTAGCCTAAGCTCTGTTTATATTGTTATTCGCTTCTATTTTAGGAATACTACTGAGGAGTCCGTGGCGCAGTGGTTCGCGAGCTCGGCCTGCGATTTTTGATGTTGCAACTTTCGTAATGGTCGGTCATGGGATGGGTGACCAAACATTTTCTATCTCGAGCTCCTCCGTGCTTCGAAAGGCACATTAAGCTGTTGGTCCCGGCTGCATTTACAGTCGTTAAAACCCACCAATCGGCATTGGGTCCGCGTGGTGGCTCATGGCCCAGTCTCCTTAAACATCCATAAGGAAGGCCAGTGCCCCAGCAGCGTCACATTATAAATGGTTGATGACGAACGTATGCACTTTTGTACTAATTTAAAATTAAGCAGAAATATATAGCGAAAATGTCATACTTCAGTAAACTGACAGCAGGTAAATAAATAAAAAGCAAAATAAAAAATATTACAAACCGACGTATGAAAAAACCCTATTTAATTATCCGTCGAGGGCTGCCAAATGAACTATAGTTTTGTAGTTTATCATAGTAACCTGAATAATTGGATATATTTATGCTGAAATTTATAATAATGATGGCAGCTTTTAACCGTCGTAGGTGTTTTTTTTTTTTTGCTTTCTATTTCAAACTTTTTAGACAGCATAGATATTATGTACATTGTAGATACTACATACCGCATCAAAATCGGACTAGTAGTTTCGGTTTTACTTAAATAAATGTTTACTGCAGCACCCCCTGGTGAGTTGTCACAGTAACACTTATCTAAAAACATTTACCAATCGAACCCAAACCCATTACTAAAAACCGCATCAAAATCGGACTAGTAATTTTGGACATACTTGGCAACATTGGTTTGCACAAACAAACAAAGATGAGGATCTTTGTTTGTTTGTGCAAACCCTATAAACACACACACACAACACACAAACACACACACACTTCACACCTCACTCACGCATTCACATACAATATTTGCTCACACTAGACGCTATACCCAAATCATCATTTTTATTCAGACTTTCTTTTGATTTTTCTTGTTTTTGTTATATTTGATTCTATTGCTTTGACTAGTTCACTGGTAACATCCGTGGAGGTTTATGGCGCTGTATGCTGAAATACAGGCTTAGCCTAGTTCGGCAGCAGAGGCTTATAAATATTAATATTTGTACACATGTCCTAGTTCTAAGTTGGATATTTGTAACAATATGTAATTTTTTTGGTCAATAAACATTAAGTATCTTCTTATTTCATCCACAAAAAAGGTCCGTGCTTGAGTAATTAAAGATTTTTTTTATTCGATCAAACGAAAAAGTCTGAACGGATTTGGATAAAGTTTGGCAGAAACAGCTTGAAATCTGGATTTAACGGTAGGATACATTTTATCCCGATAGTCACACGGTAACACTTGTATTGATAGGATACCCATTTTTCCACGGTAATGGATATTTCATAAAATAATTTCCGCCATCAGCTATTTTCAATGTCCCCACTGCTGGGGCACTGGCCTTTCTTATGGATGGATAAGGAGAAGCGGATTGGTGGGTTTTTAAGACTGCAAATGCAGCCGGGACCAACGGCTTAACGGTCACTTAATGGTCACTCATCCCGTGACCGACTATTGCAAAAGTTGCTTAACCTCAAAAATTGCAGGCCGAGCGCGCGAACCACAGTGCCACGGGCTCCTCGATAAAATAATTGTAATAAATCAAATCAACACTTTTCAAAGTCCAATAAAACACCCTCCCCTGCTCTCCTGTCTGCGGAAGTACCGCAGAACCCACCTGTCGAAGAGGGGAGACGAATGGCATCCCTTCCTATACCTTAGAGCTTCCGCAGTCCACAAACATAGAGAAAATGTGTCTAAAGAAATTTATTTGTTCGGAAAACAATTGCATTTAAATATTCTTATTATAAGAAGAATTAAAAACTGCTGTTATTTGTGGATTTCTTCTTGTAATGACGAAACAGCCCAGCCACATATTTTGTCTAAGATGTAGAGTTTGCGAAGATATGGCTTGTAGAGTTTGGGCGTGCAGACTTAGAAGCTTGGCTCTACTTGAGATCTGATATTTTTTTTACAATGCGATAGCTTTTTTTTTATGAACGACGGTGAGACTCTTACACCCATATTCTAAGTCGTTCCTCCAAAACTTACTCGTCCTCGACTTAACGAAACCTCATTGAAAACCTCTTCAAAATACTCCTCGAAATACCTGGAGGAGCCAAAGAGTACGTGGCCACTCCGTGTTAGGCCTAGCGCACACTACCATTTATACCCACGACGAGGTTGAGTGGAGTGTAAAAAGTTTTGGAGGAACGACTTAGAATATGGGGGTTGGCCTTCATCATACTGATGTTAAGTATGGATAAGCTAGCCTCTCGCGGAATCCCCAGCCGCTGAGGAACTGGCTATCTTATCTCAAATTACCGGAACACAACAATGCTGAAAACATTGTTGTTATGGCGTCAGACTTAGATAAGATGGTAGTAGCTAGCCAGACGGACTTACAACAAGTCCCACTACCAACCAAACCGAATACAATATGTCTCCCCGTTGAATAAAAATAAAATAAATGCGAAAGTGTTCTTGTTTGTCTTTTCTTCACGCCCTAACTAAGCAACCAATTGACTTGATTTTTGGCATAGAGTTAGTTGAAAAAAGAAAGAATGAAAGAAATAAAGAATAATGTTTATTTGACATCCACACGACGAAACACAGATACAGATAAAAAATAAATAAAAATTAAATGCAACACATATACAATGCACACTGCGCTGCGCATCGTCGCATGTCGCCAAACTGTGCCAAGCTCAGTATAAGCAGCAAGCTGGGCCTGCTGCACTGATATTCTGCTTGACACAGCAGTGACAACCATAACGACAGATAAAAGTATTAAAATAAACAAAACAAAATTAAAAAATAAAATTTACTTACACAAAAACAAATTAAAAACACGCAACCAACACAACATATCTATGGACTAAAACACAACCCTAAATTAAACTAGTTTGTGACACACAACTGACACTGACAGTTTGTGTCACAAACAAAGTAAAAAACTTTCCACAAACTTTTCTTTAGTTTCTGAGTGGGATAATAAAAGTAGTACCTATTGAAAAAAAAGCATCTAAAATAAAAATAAAAAAGGTCAATGATTATGATTAAAAAAATTATGAACAACATCATTAAAATCTGCAGCAAAATGTATAAATTACCTACTTAGTTATACTATTATTGGTGTGAAAATTATAACAAAGCGCCTCAAAGAACGACGGCGAGAAACACGTGAGTACCTACATTTAACACTATATTATATGTATAAATAATGGAGAGTAGTAAAGGCTACTTTTTATCCCGATATTCCCCCGGGAACGGGCACCAACCGGGTGAAAAGGCGGGCGGAAGCTAGTTTAGAATAAAATGGAAGACTTTAATTCAATCGGGATATTGATTAAAAAGAAACCTCTTTCAGATATATAGTAAGTATAATTAAAATAACGTTGAATTATTATTAAAGTCGTGGGTGCTGATCTGTAAATAAACCTATACAATTGTAGAACTCTTTATATGGAAAAACACACTTTATCCCGAATTCAACCAAACGGAACGTAATGAAACCCTTTTAAAGAATAGAAAAAGAAATTCGTTCATTTTCCACTTCTTCATGCAAACCTTTTATCAACAATATTACTCGAGAATCACTATAACTCACCCACTGATTATGAGACTTTGTGCCTTAATCCCATTTAAAATAAGGTCGGGATTCGTGTTTGCAAAGTGCTTCCATGTTTTTTTACCAAATCTATCTTTCGGAGACTGGAATGTGGCATTGGGTTCGAATCTAACAGAATGGGATGTGCCCTCATATTTTTCGTCGTCTTCAGTTGTTATGCGTTTTTATTCGGCCATTTTGTAATTTTTTTTAAACACGACGCAAGAAATTGTATAAATAGTAGTGAGTAATATATAAATTCAGAATAAATAGTCGGAGGAGCCCGTGGCGCAGTGGTTCGCACGCTCGGTTGTTAAGGTTTAGTAAATTTCGCAATGGTCGATCACGGGATGGGTGATCAAAAATTTACTATCTCGAAGTCCCGGCTTCATTTGCTGTCGTTAAAACCCAAAAATCAGCATTGGGCCCGCGTGGTGGGTCATGGCCCATTCTCCTTAACCATCCATACGGAAGGCCAGTGTCCCAGCAGTGGGGACATAAAAATGGCTGATGACGCGACGCTAGTAGTGAGTACCTCTCCGGTCCCGAGTTATGAACAACAATAGATATTTCATTGTTCTCTGGAATCCGGTGATCTGATAGCAAATGACGAATTAATTATATTTTCACCTCACACGCTCGGAAAAGGAGGTGTTGTTATCAGTTTCTCCGTCTGTGTATTTATTTTAGGCCTTACTATGAACTACCTATTGAAAATAATATTATATAATATTGAGTCTTAAAATAATATTATATTGAGTCTGGGAGCTCATGCGGTGACAGGGTTAAGTCCATATAATTTTTTTTAGACCTTAGTATGAACTACCTATTGGAAACAATATTGGGTCTGGCTATTGGACGAATTTAATTCGACCAAGGTCTGGCTGCTCACTTTTTTTTTGTCCAGATTTTTCAACTTGAAGTAGTTACTCAGTTCATGCGGTGACAGGGTTAAGTCCATATATTTTTTTTAGGTCTTAATAGGAACTACCTATTGAAAATAATCCCGGATCTGGCCGCTCACTTTTTTGTTTTTGGACCAGAATGCCTGATGTCCTTTATGCAATTGTTTCTGAAATTTTGTTAATGTCAAGTTTGTAAGTGTTTTTGCCAAATATACGTATTGCCATACAATAAATATTTTAGAATACATTTCCAACCTTTGGGGTAGTATACAAAACTTTTTCCTTTTCGGCCTCTATAATTAACAATGTTATTTTTTGTGTTGAATAGTACTTTATATTTTTGAACGAAAGTAGCCATTTCATAAATGTATTGACACGGTAGAGGAAGAATATTAAGATCTCATTTTATTAACGTAGACAGCATAATCTCATAAAAAACCTCAAACAAAAATATGAAATGGGAATAAGCCTCGTATTCTATTAAATATTTTATCTAAACTAAACAAAAGTAAGTAACGAAACACATAACCATGTGAACACGCGACCTAAAAATATAGTGCATTAAAGTTACTTAGCACTTAGCTTTTAGCTGAAACCGTGAGTCATTTCTAACTTTGCTAAAGTTAGAGCCTTATTAGTGGGACATTTTGTGAAAAATTCCATTTCATCCTTGAAAATTGCAGCCGTTACATTTCGTGCTAGTCCTAATAATTTTGAAATACTAAAGTCTCGCAGCTGTGCCCCAGATTCGGAATTAGGGGAACGATTTCTAATGAGGACATTTAAAATCAAGGAAAGTTTTTGAATGAGCCATTCTGTACTTTCTTTTAATGTTTCTCTAGGGTGCCAAGTTGTAGTGCTGTAAATACATGTCTAATTAATATATTGCCCATGGAATTAATAGTTAATAGGGACGTACCAGTACCTTCTTCTTCTTTCTTAATTAATGGCGTGCTCGCGTTAAATACGCGAATTTTGCCAATGTCAAGTAAATATATATTGTGATATATAGAAATTGTACGGTAGATTGAGTTAAAAATGGAGCCTCACAACACGTGTTATTACGAAAAGAACACGGGTGAAACTCCCGTACCAGTAACTATTAATTCCATGAAATTTCCAGACTACACTGTACACTAGATTACTTTAAAAAATAAAAAAAAGTAACCTGTATCGCTATAAATAAATAAGTAATTGCATACAATTACACCAATTATCTAGCCTACGTTAGGTTTCATGAAGAACTTGTGTTGTAGCTAGAAAACGGATAAACAAAGTTATATGTTTTTTTGTAAATACATACATAACATACATATTAAACACCCAGACCAAGACAAATAGACATGTTCATGCACATAAATATTTTTCTTGTCCGGGGATCGAACCCGGGACCTCTGGCGCAGAAGGCGGGTATAGTAGGTACCCCTGCGCGAAATAGGTCATCAAATCGTTATCGTCGTAATTATGTCTTGAAACTGAACACCGAACTTTGATAGTCAGTGACTTCCATGAGCTCTGTAAAAAATCATTTGGTTGCTGGTTAATCGTTCGTTAATGGTTTTGTATTTCGAATGCAGTTTTTGCTATGACACTAGCTCCAATAACAATTTGTTAGCAATAATAGGAACTAAAATGAATCCACATTATTATGTTCATCATCATATTATTATGGTCTTAGGATGAACATGGATAAGACGAAAATCATGTCGAATTCCCATGTCATACCCACTACAGTTCACGTTGGGAACACTACACTCGAAGTTGTTGACCATTACGTTTACCTTGGACAGACAATCCAGTTAGGTAAGTCCAACTTTGAGAAAGAGATCTCTCGTCTGGTCTGATAAGAAGGCTCAAGGTAACTCAGCGTGCAATGGAGAGAGCTATGCTCGGCGTTTCCCTGCGTGATCGAATCAGAAATAAGGAGATCCGCAGGAGAACTAAAATTGCTGACGTCGCTCGAAGGATTGCTCAGCTGAAGTGGCAGTTGGCGGGACACATAGCGTGAAGAACCGATGGCCGTTGGGACGGAAAGGTTCTGGAATGGCGACCGCGTACCGGACGACGCTCCGTGGGTAGGCCCCCCACAAGGTGGACCGACGATCTGGTGAAGGTCGCGGGAAGCCGTTGAATGCGGGCAGCACAGGACCGATCGTCGTGGAGATCCTTGGGGGAGGCTTATACCCAGCAGTGGGTGTCATGTGGCTGAGACGACGACGACGATTATGTTCATCCGTTGTTCGGTAGAGGCAGCACTGTAAAAACAGTGAGATTGCTATGACGTAGAACAATTATTGCTATCGCATTGCTCTTGCAAGGATAGGTAATAAGGGGGCGGGTTTTTAATAAAAATATGAATAATTTGGCAACACTAAATATCACATGGCCATCCCTTGCCTTACTTCATGGTTTTGCTTTCCATGCACAATCAGCATCGCCTTTTTTAACATAAGTTAAAAAATGACAATTATGAAATAAGTGTTGCATACAATCGATTGGGGAAATACCAGTATACTATCCGATTTAAAATTTTCATGAAAAACACGATCTGTTTCACTATTTATCTAGTCGGGATACGATCGCCACGCAGTGCTCTTCCAGTTGAGCTACCGTGTCACGCCCCAAGGGTGGGGGGTTCGAATCATGTTTTTTTCTATTTCTGCATCAAAATCAGACTGGTAGTTTTGGTTTTGCTCAAACAAATGTTTACTGCAGCGCCCCCTGGTGAGTTTCCACCAAAATACTTATCTAAAAACATTCACCAATCAAACCCAAACCAATTACTGAAAACCGCATCAAAATCGGACAAGTAGTTTTGGAGATAAATGGCAACATTAGTTTGCAAAACAAAGATTACTGCAGCGCCCCCGGGTGAATTGCCACCGTAACACTTATCAAAGAACATTCACCATTCAAACCCAAACCCATTACTGAAAACGGCATCGAAATCGGACCAGTAGTTTTGGAGATAAATAGTAACATTAGTTTGCAAAACAAATGTTAACTGCAGAGTTCCCTAGTAAGTTATCACCGTAACATCTATATAAGAACATATGCAACAATCAATCCCGAACCCATCACTGCAAACCGCATCCAAATCGGACCAGTAGTTTTGGAGATAAATGGTAACATTGGCTTGCACAAACAAACAAACAACCTCTCACCCCAAACGCATATACCGTCTCCGTACCGTCTTTGGTAAAAATAGCATTGCCAGTGCAAAATTAAAAAAATCCTAAGCTTTAAGCACTTCTTAAGTTTCTTCGCGCACTCATATTTGAAATAAAACAACTTTTGCGGAGTATTTAGTGCGAATTATTTACCCGAAATATTAATTTGGTACTATTATTTTACAGATAAATTATAAAAAAAATATTAACTTTTAATTATTATCTATCTAACCGTATCCGAACGCAAGACGAAATCAACTTTGTGAAGGTAGACTTATAAGTAGCTAGTCACCCGTGACCACGGCAACTGAAAAGGTGGCGAAACGTCGGGAAAACAAAAAACCGCAAATAAACCGAAAAATAATAGTACCAAATATATATCTCCCCGTCGTTTATAAAAACAAAACATATTTTCGGTAGATAAATCGCACTAAATAGTCCGCAAAAGTTGTTTTTTTAAATCCCAAAAATTTCAATCCTGCTTTACTTTGAATTTGCCTTCTTGTTTGTTGTCTTGTCTACATGGCTTAAGAGGCCGGCGCGGCGGCCGGTCAGCTCTCCATACCACAGAATACTTAATAGTACAAGGTAATACCAAAATGATTTGAAATTAGAGCATTTTTT
The DNA here is from genome assembly GCA_910589605.1 of Chrysoteuchia culmella. Taxonomy (NCBI): domain Eukaryota; kingdom Metazoa; phylum Arthropoda; class Insecta; order Lepidoptera; family Crambidae; genus Chrysoteuchia; species Chrysoteuchia culmella. The sequence goes on from OU342652.1 coordinate 14,280,733, forward strand.
CTGTACTTGTGATGTTATTCGGATTAAGTCTGTATCTAGGTTTCAATAAAAAAAAAACTTAGTTATTAACTCAATTAAAAATAAATGGGAATTGTAGTTTTGTATGAAACATGTGATTGGCATTTTTTTTTTATCGAGTAGATATTTGGTTTTTTTTTAATAGAAACCTAGATTAATACCACAGACCTATATCGAGATAGACGCTTAAAGTGTACCTACCTTGCGTGCTAAAAGTTTGATCCACGTTCAAAATTTTCCGACCTATGTCAGACGCTTGAGACCATTGCCATGAAATCACGCGTCTCTCAGAAACGAAAATGGTTAATTTTGCGGTTCTTTCAGCAAGAGCTCATCAATAATATTTTTATTTATTTATCTAACTCTGTTGCTAACAGATTTTGAGTGAAATTTATTGAAAGTACAGTTACATTGCTGCTTTGGTTAGATAGTTGTCACATTGATTTTTACTAAAGCCGCAATGTGACTGCACTTTCAATCAAACGTTGATAGAAACAAGTTACATAATCAGGGGGCAGATCACTAAATCTCGCTCGTGACGTCATCGTAGGTACGAAAAATTTGACACGCTAGGTTCTCATACAGTTTGAAGCGCTCTTTTTGTCTATCTCGATCGATATAATGTAGGTCTGTGATTAATACTGTCTTAATCCAAATAACAATTCAAGTACAGTCAATCATGCTCAAATTTTAAATAACTTTGGAATTACGTTTGCATGAAAGACCTCTTAGGCAATAAGGTTGGTTTTCGCAGTGAAACTGTACAACTCGACGTGCTATCGACAGTACGTGAGGAGTGTAACACTTCACGCTTTTATTGCCAGCCTTCCTTTATGCGAGACCCTAACAAGTGTCATACAACTATCTCGATAGCGATAAATCCAAGGCGTTGTCCGTACCTTTTGTAAGTTTGGTCACATATCCTCGTATTAGGGGTATATGGGGATACCCCTTTATAATGGTGAGAACTGGCTGGTGAAGTTACTGAGAAAGTTTTCTTAAAGTAGAAATTAGAATTAGACTCGAGGGAAGGTATAGTCTTCTTAGCTGGGCTAATTTGGAGACTCTGTTACGGTCGTTGTGTCATTCTGAAGTCCCAATAATTAAACTGGTAAGTAATCATTACATGAGTTCGTAAAAGTAAATTAGAAAGAGTTTTTTTTATTTATTTAATGCTTGCTTGAGCTTGAATAGCAACATCAATCCGTGAGACCATGATACGATAACCCATTTTTTTACCCTCCATCATACCTGATGTTAAGTATTGATAAGTCTGAAGATGGAAGCGCACCTCTCCCAGAATCCTCAACCACTGAGGACGTCAATATTGGAATCGGATTGGTGGATATTGACGACTGCAAGTGCAGAAAGGGCCAAAGCACGGAGGAGCGCAAGATAATACATTTTTGATCACCAATTCCCTGACCCCGAAAAACCGCGCTCCTGTGTGTTGTTTGGCACTTATTTATATCTTCAATATTGGAGTTCTGTTTGACATAGCGTGACATTGCGTGCCTGTACCCATGTGAAGCATCTTTAACACGAACGGAGGGACAATGGGCCAATAAATCGGGTTATGGTACACTCGACCGCGTCCGCCCTCAAGTGCCGATACAGTTATGAAGGAATTTGAGGTGACGCGTTTCCATTGCTTATCTTTTAAATCTCATCATCAGACATTTAAAGTCCTACTGGGACACTGGCCTATTATGCATGACGGTTTGATCTTACAGGCATAACCGTCAAGCATAACCTATCGTGTGTGCAAGGATAAATCCACAGTTTTATCGCACACACGCTATGTTATGGATGGATAAGGAGAATGGACCTTAACCAGTGGATTGGTGGGTTTTAATCCCTACTTTAGGTAATCTATTATCATCATCACTTGTCATTAAGCGCGATAGCAGTCAAGCGCTGCCAATTCGAACTTCGATTTTTTTATGAATGTTGGGGATACTCTTAGCCTTCATAATACCTGATGTTAAGTATTGATAAGGCTGAAGATGGAAGCAAGCCTCTCCCAGTGTTCACGATGTTGTTTACTTTTTAAGTTACACTTGTCGAAACTAGATGGCGCTAAGATCGAATTACCTTACGCTAACGCATTGTTGTTACAAATGTATAGGGCATTGTGATACTAATAAATAATGATTCCTCTTTTTACTTATCCTTTAGAACAATGCCTTTGTTTTATTGATATCCTCTACCCCAAATAGTTCAACCCTGGTTCAACCCTAAACACCCGGAATCCTCAATCACTCAGGAACTGGCCATCTTACAACAAGTCCTACCACCAACCAAACCTAATACGATATGTACCCCCGCTGGGAATCGAACCCGGGACCTGGTCTAGTGGTTGTACCACTAGACCACAGAGGCGGATTATTGCTGTTCAGCAACTTTGGGTCAGGGATGAGTTGCTATCTCAAGCTAGTTTGCTAGGCTAAGGGTTTCCATAGTAATGAACAACCCACCACACAGTGTGAGCCAAGGCGCCAATGGTCGTAAATGCAGATCAACGAGTGACAGGAAAGAGAAAGTTATGCCTCAATTGAATAAATCTTTTGACATTGACTAAATTAGTAGTAGGTAAGTATGACTTTGTGATGTATTTGCGATCCTTCGGTATTAGCAGTCAGGTGGCATTGCATGTGGTTTATGAAAAGTGCAAATTTTTTATCGACTTCAAAAAAAGGAGGAGGTCTGAAGTCGACCGACGGTATATTAGTTAACTAGCAGCCGCGTGCGGTTTCACCCGCGTGGTGCTTAGCAGTTAGTTTAGGAGCGTTACAAACCAACAAACTGAGTGACATACACGTACTTTCGCATTTATAATAAAAAATGATGGATTGATAATAATGTACAGTCGACGAACTTCCCGGTTGACCAGTAGGTTTTTTTTAGAGAGCTTTATTTAAAAAAGTAACAGATATACAGAAAACGTTTGTATCACAAATAATAGGATATTAATAGGTATTTTATTTGAATAATTAATTATTTCTTTCCGAGAAAACTTTTCCCAGAAAAACTCTACAGGGGGCTAATTGTCTAATTTTAAGATCTATCGCAATACCTTTCAATTCGTCATTTGAAAGATATTTACATACTTCAGGACGTCACTATTTGACATTTAAAAGGGATTGTGATCGGGACGCGTTTTGAAAGGTATTGAATGAACGAAATTGAACTAAGTAAAGTGACAGACGAAAAATCTTTAAAATTTACGGAGAAGTGTCAAATGAAGTGCCATTTAACACATCATTCGTTCCGAAAGGGATTGCGACTATATGTTCACAATTCCACAAGTCACTATCACAATCCCTTTGAAGGGGATTGTGATAGATTTTGAAATTAGACAATTAGGGGGCTGTTCAACCGGGAAGTTCCCCGATTGTACCTACCTACCTATACAAAAAGACGCGATTTCATAGTTACATTTTATTATTATCCGTTTCTACGCGCGTACAAAAACTAAAAAAAGTTTCTTAATGATTTCAGTTTTTGCTAATCTTCTACTAGTTTATTTTTTTCCAAGTCTAGGTTGCTTTCTCATAAAAACGTCATACAATGAAAACGCGCATTTTTTGTTAACTTTCGGGTACAAGGGCAACGGAAGGGTTCGAACAGGCTGTATTCATATTATGTACTTGAAAGGGAAACTTTAAGCCCCTTTCAAGGGTGCGGGAGGGGACTGTGACTTGATGGGTTTTCATACGTACATCTTAAGTTTTGGCGCGCACTGTTCATTGAAATAAAACCACCATTACGGATATCAAACGGGATGACATCCCGTGACCACGGCAGCTGAAAAGGTGCCAAAACGTCGGGAAAAATCAAAAAACCCCAAAAAAAAAAAAAAAAACGGACAAATTACAACTTAGTTCGTGAAATATAGCGCGTTTGATATCCGTAAAAGTTGTTTTATTTTAACGGGTTTTTTTGGTTTTTCTTATAAATAATTCATTCTATTGGAACTTTTAAATTTTTGCATTTTTCAATGTTGTTTTATGTAATAAATATAAATAAGAAAATATACTAGAAAAGAACCACTGGTCTCATGTCCCGTCTGAGCGACATGAGACAAGTGGTTTTTTTCTAGTATTTATTTTCGTACAATCACACCAATTATCTAGCCCACCACGTTAAGTTTCACGAAGAACTTGTGTTAAGAAAACTAGATAACGGATAAATATAATTTAACTGCAATTTTTAAGATAACTTAAATTTTTCTTATACAATGCAATTTTTAAATGAATTTTTAATAATGTGCTTTTGACTTTTGTAATTTTTATTTTATTTTGTTAATTTTAAAAATGATTATATTTTTGTATGTCTTATTTTATTTTAAATTGCGTATGATATTTGTGATGATATATGAACCTTGTCTGAAATAAATAATTTTTTTAATTTATAAACATACTTATATACTTTTTTAGGGTTTCGTAGCCTAAAGGCAAAAAACGAAACCCTTATTCGGCCAAACAGATGTATGTCACACCCTTTTTATTCCAAAACTATGAGGATTACACAGTTGAAACTTGGTAGGTAGATGTATTCTGTAAACCGCTTTACGGTTTTTACACAAAAATTAAAAAAAAATATATGAATTAAGGGGGGGCTCCCCATACATGGAACTGAAACTGAATTTTTTTTTCATCAAACCTATACGTGTGGGGTATCTATAGATAGGTCTTTAAAAATTGCATTGAGGTTTCTAAAACAATTGTTTCTCAAAGTCAACCGTTTGAAAGATGTACACTTCCAAAGTGGTAAAATGTGTGTCCACCTCTAACTTTTGAAATAAGAGAGTGAAAAATTAAAAAAAATATATATGCTGTAGATCTTAATAAAAACTTTCAAACAAAATTGGTTTGAACGAAATATTGTTGTTGTCAGTTTGTCAGTTTTAGAAATATAGCATTTTTCCCGAAGGGATTTGATTTTTTTTTTCTTTTTTTTATCAAACCTATACTTGAGGCATATCTATAGTTAGGTCTTTCAAAATTACATTAAAGTTTTCATTACAGTTTTTTCTCAAAGTCAACCGTTTGAAAGTTATACACTTCCAAAGTAGAAAAATGTGTGTCCCCCCCCCCACCCTCTAACTTTTAAAATCAGAAAGTGAAAAATAAAAAAAAAATACATGATGTAGATCTTTATAAAAACTTTCAACCAAATTTGATTTTGTTATTTGGAAATTTATTTAGTAGTTTCAGTGCTATAGCACATTTTCCAAAACGCAAATATAACTTTGTCATTCATACAAACACTATGAAAAACAAAGTAATTTTTGCAGACAAAAAATTATAGTGGCATTTTGGCAATAATAATAATAGAAACATTATTGCACACGATATAAAAACAATCGCATACAGAGCAAATGACAAAAAAGAGGAACACAGAATAGGCGGCCTTATAGCTACGTAGCAGTCTCTTCCAGGCAACCTTGGTTGAGAGGCGAAACCACAGACATAGATCTAAATAGACGACGCAAGTACCGCGATTTGTATGAAAACCGAGCGTGCCACTTTTTATGTACTTATAATGACGTCTACGCTAATAGTGATAGGAAATCTCTTTCCGTGCTAATGTTAAGTCGATCGACTAAAGTATTCTTTAGTCGATCTGCGTTGCAACATTCAGGTATTTTAGATGCAAGTCATTTTAGTTAATAATTAATAGGTAAAAACTTTCCAAATCACAAAATTTTAACAAGGTTATAATTCAAATTATTTTTATCTTTACTTTTTTGCATTCACAATGAAATTTGTATTACCGAAAAATTTTAAATGAAGTTTTAGAAAAAGTCTACCCGTCTCACAACTAGTTCCGATAGGACTCAAACCCACGACCTTTAAGTGTCCGGGCGAATGCTCTTTAAATACTTCATTTTAATTTTTTACTTTTTTTTTTAAAATAAAAACAGCAATCTTTAATTCACAACTAGTATTCTTCATAATGCAATACTGAAGGTAAATTGTACATTTTGAACTGGATTAATTATGATTTAAAATTAACAAATACGCCCATGCATGTTATTTAGGATCAATTAAAAACCAAAAAAAAGCGCAACATTTAAAAATCTAATTTGACTACTTTAAAACATATCATTATAGACTTCTCCATTGTTCATCAAACTATAGTCTTACACTTCACACTTAATCACGTCAATATATCAATAGTTGGATGTGCGGTTTTGGTCAATAGTCGACGCCTTTTCCCTTCAATAAAGCTGGCTTCATTAAAGTGCATTGACCAAATAGTACTATATTTGGTTGGGAACCAATCTTTATTTCCCGTCGCGTCAATCCATTTTTCTTTTAAATTAGGATCATTCGGAAAACTAAAAAAAAAACTAATGGTTAGTGTTATTTCAATTTTTTTTTATTTTACTGCCAACAAAAACTCACTTCCCAAAAACGTAAGTAAAAGTACGTAAAAGCAAGCGTAGCGCAATGTGCAAGGACTAAAACTTTACCCCTTATCTAAATAAGAACACTCAGGCAAGCACCACCCTCCAACTGTTATGCAGTTTTACCTGCCATCAGCTTACCTAAATTACTTGAAAGAATAGAACTAAAGGTCTATTCGTGCATGTGGTACTTAATAAACATGCTTTAACTCCTAAGCGTTAAGGACTTTACCTTCCATCATCAGCTCTCCTAAACAACCTGAAAGAATACTACTCTAAATCTTTACGTTTCAACGATATAGAAAATTATCCTCTAACTCCTAACCATTGAGGAGTTGTACCTTCCATCACCAGCTTATCATCATGAGATGATAACTACCAGATGCAAATACTTGAAAATCTTTAGAAAATATATGAAACACCTAAACTAACTATAACATTTGAGGGTTTTTCTTCATTTCCCCTGGATCCCACCATCAGATCCTGACATGGTAACCTTGGTAACAATGGGATCATCTTAAAAAATAATCATTGAAGTAGATCAATAGTTCGTGAAGATACAGACGCGTAAAGCAGGAACAATCAGTGGACAACAAAGTGTTTTTTCAGGATTCTATAAAAAATTCTGAACCTTCTACTGTAAATTTTTCATGGGACCAAATAGAAACTTTGATCTATTAGATGAAAAAAGAATGATCAAAATCGGTTCATAATTGGCGGAGTTATCGTGGAGCATACATAAAAAAAATACAGACGACTTGATAACCACCTCCGTTTTTCGAAGTCGGTTAAAAAGTTTAATAAGTAAAGTGTACATGCATTTGAAGTTTTTTATTGTGCAACGAATTGTCAATCCAATCAATCCTCTGTTTTAAATATCGATTATAATTTATAATCGAGAAATGTGTTTTGAAGAGTGGACATCACTTATCGATTTAAATTTTGAAAAGCTACGCGTAGCGCGGTATAAAATACTTACGCTGCTTCGATATTCATTGCCTATTAACGCAGTACATTAAATTTACCGCGCTAAGTAAAACCCGCAGTCTATTACGAATTAAGCGGCATAGACGCGTTTGTACATTTTGTGGTTTCAATAACAAAATTTATTGATTTTAATATAAATTAAGCTTAGATTTATAATAAAATTACTTACTGGTGGAAGGAAACGTCTCCGTTTATTCGGTTACTCACAGATGTGGTGTTTTTACAGTTTTTAATCGCACAATTAGGCATTTTTTCAAATTTTAGATAGCGTTCCAGCTGGCTGTCGCTGAGATAGCGGTCGGACGCGGACTGAGCCGTCATAAGTGTTTTTGGCTTATGCTGGGCACGCGAAGTAGATACAGTTGCGTCGTCTATTTAGATCTATGTCTGTGGGCGAAACCCTTCATGTGCGAGTTCGACTCGCACTTGGCCGATTTTTTGTAAATACATACATTATTACACATATCAAACACCCAGACCAAGACAAATAGACATGTTCATGCACACAAATATTTGTCTTGTCCGGGGATCGAACCCGGGACCTCTGGCGAAGAAGGTGGGTTTAAGGTAGCTGCGCTTAACAGGTCGTCAAGTATATATTTTTTATATAAAATTCATCCTTTTTAGGCCCTAACTACTACTTATAAAAATCCATTTATCTAATGTCATAAGTAAATAAGATTATCAATTGATAATTTTATTTTTTTTATTCGAAATCCGCACAACACACCGGATGTCCAGAGAACAATGGAATATCTATTGTGTCTCATAATCCGGCAGGCTGATTTTATCTAACAAAAAATCACCTATCAACCAGCTTCGCGCTGTCATTACTGTCACATTTTCATACTGTATGAAAGTATATAAAAAAATAGCGACGAAACTGAAACTGAACCGAGTTCTTTTTATTTTATTTTTATATATTTATTACAAATTGCGTTACGTGCGACTTAGTGACTAAGCAAAACATGCAAGCAATAAAAAGGAGAGGGGCAGATATTTAGAAACTTTTTTCCTCAAAGTATTCAGGAATGGAATAGTAAGCTTTTCCTACAAGCAGCTTTTTCAAGGAGCGAATGAACACACCGATATCCGTTGCGGCCTTCAGATGCTCTGGCAACTTATTAAAGATTTGTATGGACATCGGGTAGGTACCCGAACTATGCAATGCTAATTTGGATCTTATTTGTGAAAGGTTATTTTTATATCGAGTCACGTTGTGTCGGGGCGCGTCTATGGCTTTGGTGTAAAAATTTGGGTGTTTCCTGACAAACTTACACATTTCTAGTATATATAAGCACGGTAATGTTAGTATACTGAGGTTCCGAAAATGGGGCTTGCAAGTCTCTCTGTGTTCTCGTTAGATAATCATCTCTAGGGGCCTAAAAGATCAATAATTCTATTACCAATGACAAGTTCATCGTCTAGTTAGGAGATGTCATAAAAAATCTACTTTTTCTAAGGTATATGAATTTAGCCATTGTACGCGCCTTCGCGAGTCGAAGGGCGTATAGGATTTTAACAACGACACGAAAATATTACGACGAACGATCCAGTGACGGTCTTAAGTAAAAGGTCGAAAGCCTACTCACCGGTCTTCTGCTGCTAGTATGCCTGTCGGCGCCGACCTTTGGCAATGTTCCTGGGGTTCACAATCACAAATCACAACGAAAAGTTCAATATATTTGGGTTCGCACTACAGCAGCGGTACTGATAGTAGATGTTGTCCGCGCAGCTCCGTCTCGACAAGTGGGGCGAATGACGGCAATGTCAGTGAGAGGCATCGACGAAAAATACAAAAGTACCCTCACTGGATTTAACAATTTCAATAATAATTCGCGAACAACTACCTACTAGAACTGTCACTATTAAGTGTTTCGTTTTACTTAAAAACTTCAAAGTGCAAATATGAAACTACAGATAAAATGATTATAAAATTAATTGAGCGGCTGCAACAGCCATAACATACCGAGCCACTGCCACAAACATACTCGTAAAACCATGCTCTCAAAAATGAAATTGATTCTTAACTGTCACTTCTGCATCTATTTTCTTATCTATCTAATAAATAATAAACTTTATTAATCTCGACAGCAAGGCTGGAACTCTTCATGAAGGAGGACTTCTGGCCGCAGGGCGTCGTATACAGACGCTTCAGAGAGGCGCTGCCGTGTGTCCCCGACTCATAGAGATACAACAGAACTACCCCGACTCGGCACAGAAACTGTCAAAATGATTTTTATTTGTAATATATTACTCGTATATGTATGTTAGTCTATAAGGTATTTATTGTATGGGTCTTGATGCCTAAAATAAATGGTTAAATTAAATTTAAATTAATGCAAAATGCAATGCACTGGCTAGTTAAGCACTGTCTCCCACAGTAAGATTCCCCGTGTTGCGGGTTCTAGTCTCTTCAGTGCGATAATTTGTAGGTAAGTATAAGTAAAATTAAATGCTATCATAATAGATTGAATGAACGGAAATTAATTGTGTGTGTGTTATATCGTCGATTGAGTACATATAGAAGAAGATTTTACAAAGATGTGATTTTTTTCAATGTGCTTGAACAGTGGGACAAAAGAAGAAAGGAGAAAGGAATTGAAAAAAATGTTACAATAAGGCAAACCCAACAACGGTTTTGTTTTCGTTCATAACGATGATCACCATTGTTGTGGCCCCACTATCATAAAAAAAAGTTAGAAATCCGATCCAATGCTCTAACCACTGAGCTACTGAGACTTAAGTGGTTAGAGCATTGGACCGGATTTCCAAAGGTCGTGGGTTCGAGTCCCATCTGAGAATACACTTATGGCCGAGTTGATTTTTTCCAATATTTTTATATTTAAAATCTATATTAAATATAATATTATAAAGCTGAAGAGTTTGTTTGTTTGAACGCGCTAATCTCAGGAACTACTGGACCGATTTAGAACTTAGACAATTAGAAAGCTACATTTCACCCGAGTGACATAGGCTATATTTTATCCCGATATTACCACGGGAACGGGCACCACGCGGGTAAAACCGCGAGGATCCGCTAGTTTATCATAAGTATAAGAATATCTCCCGCCATCGTAATCCTAATTCTAACTAAAATTATAAATGCGAAAATGAGTTTGTTTGTCCTTCCTTCACGCCCTATCTAAGCAACTAATCGACTTGATATTTGGCAAAGAGTTGGTTGAAAGGATCAAGCGTAACATTGGCTTTGTTTTATCCCGATATTCCCACGGGAACGAAAACCACGCTGGTGAAACCGCGGGCCGAAGCTTGTACTCGATAAACTTGCCTGTGCCACTACAGTTAGCTACTCTATTAACTCTGTAGGTGTTCTTTTGTTATGAACAACGGGGATACTCTTAGATTTTTTCATACCTGATGTTAAGTATTGATAAGGCTGAAGATGGAAGCGAGCTTCTCCCGGAATCCTCAATCATTGAGGAACTGGCTATCTTATCTCTAACTGCCGGAACACAACAATGCTAAAAACATTGTTGTTATGGCGTCAGACTTAGATAAGATGCTGGTAGCTAGCCAGGCGGGCTTACAACAAGTCCTACCACCAACCAAACTGAATAGATTATGTCCCCGCCGGGAATCGAACCGGACCCCTGGGTCTCAAACAAGGTTGTTACCACTAGACCACAGAGGCGGTGTTCTTTGTGACATTATGGTATTCTAGTGACACTGGTTAAAATTCCTTGCTTCTTTTGCTTTAGCACAATTTTCCTGTTGACTGCATGTACGAGTAGTATGTAGTAGCATGAGTCCAATGCTCTAACCACTGAGCTACCGAGACTTAAGTGGTTAGAGCATTGGACCGGATTTCCAAAGGTCGTGGGTTCGAGTCCCACCTGAGAATTCATTTGTAGCCGAGTTGATTTTTTCATTTTTTTTTCTATTTAAAATTTATCATAAGTATAAAATGGTTATTTCTTATGGTAAATTTTAAATAGAAAAATATTGGAAAAAATTAACTCGGCCACAAGTGAATTCTCAGACGGGGAATTCACTTGTGGCCGAGTTAATTTTTTCCAATATTTTTCTATTTAAAATTTACCATAAGTATAAAAATAGCATTGAAAAATGCAAAAATTACAAAATCATAAAATGGTTATTTCTCTCTGTAAAATAGAATAATAAATTACCACTGAGCTACCGAGAATTGCAGACCACCGTCAAAATTCTCCAATACTTTAAATGTTTTATACGCTGTAGGCCAGCGTTGTCACATCAATACTAGGAATATCCTTGCATTCGAAAGAAACATCTTTGCAGATGTTTAACGATCGATTTAGATGCAACAGCCGTTAATTTATGATTTTTGAAGATTTGAATTTTTTTATAGGTACTTATGATAAATTATGAATATAAAAAAAAAAAAAAAACAACTGAGAATTCACTTGTGGCCGAGTTGATTTTTTACAATATTTTTCATTTATCTTAAAATGGTATACTATCAATATAAGTTTGTTTATCAATTCAGCATTTTATATTGTAAAGAAGCGGAAAATGCAGAAACCGTGCAGTTCACATTAGCTTCTATTTAACTCGGAAATATTTCCTTTCCATATTTACCTGAAGCTTGAGTTGAACAGTTTCCGGAATAGTTCAACTGTTTGCTGCCTAACTAATGTGAAACTATTGCTTGTTTTCACTGACATCCAGTTGCACAGATACACAAAGTATTACACATATAATTCATATCATTGCAAAGTACGTAAGAGAGACCACTCAGAACAAAGTGGCATTTGTGTCATTGGATATTGACTTGAGCAAATTGTACTTGAAGGAAACATTCCTTCATTTACAAAAATAAATTAAAATGCATTCAAAGATTTTTGAAAAATTACATACCTGCACCGGGAATCGAACCGGCTTGTTTGAGAAAAAAAACATCGTGTACTTTTATGGTACTATTTGATAGTGTTAAGTATAAAGATCAATTTAGTATAGAAATAGTATCTAAAATTAAAAACAACTCTTAAAACCAAAAAAACCTATTTAAAAACTTATTCATCGATTGAACTCGCGTCGTTTCGCCTTTAGAATCAACAAGGTCAAAAATATAAATTGACCTTGTTGATACTAAAAACGTAATAAAATATCGTAATAATATATATACTATTACGATTAACTTATTAATACGATTGATTACACTCCAAGCTAATCAAAGTGATTAGGCATGCATCTTCTATAAGAGCACAGGGTTATTACCCGGAGTAACATCGTTTCTTGGCAAACTATAATCTTAATTATAGTGTCTAAGTAACCTTTTTTTTTTACTTTGAATGGGTTTGCTCTTAATCCCAATTAAGCCCAGGGGCTAAAACAGGATCCACGATGGAGCGAGTTAACCCAGAAGGTGCCTTTTTTTTTTTATTTAAGTGAGGGGAATCCACTCTTTACAGATACCGACCGGTTATGCTGGGGTCACCTAGGATACATGAATAGGCACCCTATCTCTCGCCACCCCCGTTACCCCGGCGATCCAGTCCCGATCCTCCACCGGGCCAAGGGCCGGATGGGGGATCGGGACTGGGGAGGGACACCCGCCTCGCGACCCTCCGATCCGTCTCGAAAGACAGCCCGGGGGACCGGGAGGGGGGGGCACTACCAGCTAAACCCCTCACTTATGCCCTCAACTATAGACCCCGAGTCTATGGGATCGTGGTGTCACGCGCACACGTGACCCGAACCCAGAAGGGGCCTATTCACCCTTGCTTTGAAGGTGGTAGGGTTATCAGTATGTACTCGGAAGAACAGACTCAGGGAGGGAGTTCCACTCCTTTACCTATCAACATCCTGGGGTTTACTTAATTCATCTGGGTTAATCAACCTAGGTACATTAACTATTCTATTCGTAGATTTAATCACTACTTGTAGTAATACTATGACAATTCACCACGTGATTCAACGCGGCGTATGTTAATCCCATACATTTTCCTGCTACAAAAATAGTTTGGTAACTCCATTACAAAATTCCTTGGAGGTTAAGCAACTTTGGCAAAGGTCAGTTACAGGATGGGTGACCAAAATTTAACTATCTCTAGCCCATCCGTGTTTCGGAAAGCCGTTGCTACCGGCTGTATTTGCAGTCGTTAAAACCCACACATACGCATAGGGCAATACTTATGTTGTGAGACAAAACGATTTATACTTAGCTAATTGTATTTTTAACCGACTTCAAAAAAGGAGGAGGTTCTCAATTCGACTGTATTTTTTTTATGTATGTTCTACCACAACTTCGCCAGTTGTTAACAGATTTTGATAATTCTTTTTTTATCTGAAAGAAAATGGTTTATGTGTGGTCCCATATAATTTTTACGAAGATCTGGCTAGTAGTTTTTTCATAATCTTGAAAAATATCAATCACCTTTTGGCAAGTTGTCGTTTACCTAGATGACATTGTTGTGTATGGGCTGATTTTTAGTGTAAGTAACGGCACATGATGTAACTAAAAAATCTGAAATACAAACATTTTATATAAAAAATTCAAACCAACTTCAAAAAGTAAAAAATAAAACTTTTGGAGTCGGTGCTAGCTAGCTAAGGCCAAAAAAAAATATAGTTAATAGAAGTGCAATGTAGAATGCCCTGGCTGGCACCGACTCCAAAAGTTTTATTTTTTACTTTTTGAAGTCGGTTTGAGTTTTTTTTATAAAATGTTTTTTCTAGTATAAGTTACCTCTTTTATAAAGCCAAAGCAAAAGAATTACATTATGCATTTCAGAAAGATCCTCAGCCTACGAAGTTTTAACTTAAGCTATCTAGGACACCGACCAGCGCGGAACAACAATAGGTCTTAAATTTCGAACACCACAAAAAGCTGCTTCGCTTATTTCCGCTCGAACTCTCCTCGAGCGGACCTATAAACTGGACAAGAGTAATACAGAACTAAAACCCGGTCAGAAATTAAAAGATTAGACTGTTTTTGTGGTTGTAACAAAAGAGAAACCATTGACTTATATATTACATTGAGAGAAACCGTTCTTCTTTCACACTAAAGACGAACTAGATTTTGTTATGGTCACATACTTAGATAAGATTGAGGTAGCTACCCAGGTCCCGAATAAACGACTACAATTCTACACGTAATCGAACCTGGTCCTCTGGACCTGATCCCGACGGTGATGCAGCTTGATACCACTGAGATGGTTGAAAGTGCAAATAAATAAAAAAGAAACTACAATGATTAATACTAAAAATGCAATAGTGTGTTTGTTTGTTTGTCCTTCCTTGACGCCCTAACTAAACAACCAATCGACTTGATTTTTTGGCATAGATTTAGTCGAAAGGACGGAGAGTATCGGGAATGGGAAGTAGCAGGATCCCACGAGAACCGGAACAACGCGGGTGAAACCGCGGGCGGAAGCTAGTCTTTACATAAAATAACCTTAATGAGTTGAAATTTCTGTTCCGCAACCACCTCCTACCACAGCAAGATAAATCTTTTGAAGTTATGACTTATGCATTGCTCAGTAAGCCTCAGTATCCCGAAATTTGTCACAAATACTGCAACTTGATTAGATTCGGGTGGGTAGCGAAGTGCCATTGATTATCCTAGTTGTCCAAATTGTATTAGAGGTGGATTGAGGGTTCTGTTGAGTGTCCTATATAAGAGGCCAGATTATTGACAAGGCTAACCGATGATGGAACGTTTTATTAGTTTCATGACTTTGGCTGCTAAATCAAATGTGGGAAAATTGCTAAACTTGAGTGCAGTTCACCAACTGTCGATTAGATAATTCTAGTTTAACGGTTCTGCCTCTTATCGCAGAACTTTTTATGTCATAATTTTATTATGCATAACAGCAGAAAGCATAAACGTCATTTCGCAGACAATCGCTTGGCACATCTCATTAACCATACATTCAAAACCCATAATTTTATAAGCTAGAATCATCTGAAGGCATATATTCAATATCCATAATAATTAAAAGGCAGAACTATCATATCGCAGAAAGTTTACATGCAGAATCATCTTTAGGCATAAATTTGAAATCCAAAATATTAAGAGGCAGAACTATTTATAATACAAGAAAGCAAGCATGCAGCGTGCAAGCAAGCATGCAGCATGCAACCAAGCATGCAGCATGCAAGAAAACATGCAGCATTGCAGCTAGCATGCAGCATTGCAGCAAGCATGCAGCATTGCAGCAAGCATGCAGCATTGCAGCAAGCATGCAGCATTGCAGCAAGAATGTAGCATGCAAGCAAGCGTGCAGAATGCAAGCAAGCATGCAGCATGCCATCAAGCATGCAGCATGCAAGCAAGCATGCCACATGCATGGTTTCTGTCACGGTTCCGGCGCTGCGGGGATCTGGCGGTCCCACGCGAGCTTATCGTCGCAGATGGTTTTCGCTCACCACCTACCTGCTCCTCAGTTCCCGGGCCGCCTCACCCCTCCGCGCCTGCGCGGGCTTGAATTACACTCTAGTGGTAGGGCATACAAGACTACGTGGTGTCGGTTTTGCAGCGATTCAATTCTGTCACTATTATAGCACAAAACTAAGAGTCTACCCTTTATCGCGAACCTTTTTATGCCATTAGAAATAGAATGCCTAATGAAATTATTCCCAATAAAATTCTGCCATCAACGTAGTATGCCAAGTGAAATTCTGCCATCTTAAAAGTATGCCATTGGAAATTCGGACACATAAACATTCGACCAAATAATAATTATACTAAACAATTTTTATGGCTTGAGCATTTTCGATTAAAGAAAATATGCCAAGTTTGTTCTGCCAAATCAAATTCGGAGCAACGAAATTCTGCCAAACAGAGGGAACCCAGTTTAACATATCGAGATAATTGACCACACATTGAATGACCGATCGCTAAACGATAAACGTCATTGAAGTCATTTAATTTCAGA
Organism: Chrysoteuchia culmella; assembly: GCA_910589605.1. Classification (NCBI taxonomy): domain Eukaryota; kingdom Metazoa; phylum Arthropoda; class Insecta; order Lepidoptera; family Crambidae; genus Chrysoteuchia; species Chrysoteuchia culmella. The sequence continues at coordinate 14,297,035 of OU342652.1, forward strand.
AGTTTGTTTTGCCAGTCCTCAAATATATAAGCCAGAGTCGACAGACCAAGAAGAAGTAGTTTGGTTAAAGTATGAAGGGACAAAACGATGTGTAAGCCACGATCATCTAATCGACAGTTGGTGAACTCAGTTTTTAAACTTCATAGGACTGATATTACTTTAGCGTTAATCATGATTTTGATCTCATCTATATCTATACTAATATTATAAAGAAGAAAGATTCAATTGTTTGTTTGTAACGAAAAAACTCAAAAACTACTGAACGGATTTGGATGAAATTTGGTACACAGATAGAAGATAGCCTGGTTATGAACAGAGGTTACTTTCTATTGCGATATTCCAACGGGAACGGGAACCACGCGGGGCCGCTAGTATTAGTATAATGTTATGTTCTCTTGTAAAGGGGATCTTCCACGATTTCTCATAAAGGTTCTTAGACATATAATAACTTTTGTAGGTAATAACAAAAAATCATTATGTAAATAAAAACACCTCGCTTATGTAAATAGTCGACAGCTCAATACAGTCGAGTTTAAAATTACACCCATTTGGAACTTTAAATCCAAGTTTCCTGGCGGAATAAAAACTTAAATGAGTGAAGACGTGCCTAGCATAGCACTTGGGAAGAAAAAGTGTGGTTCAAGTGATAAGAATACCGATTATAACTCTTTAGTTTTTCATTTACAATGCTATTTTAATGTGATAAATATTAAACAAGAAAAAAAAATAGAAAAAAAGCAACTTGTCTCATGTCGTCCGTCAGGGTGAAAATTTAAAACTGGGCACGAAGGACAGGTATCTTAACCAATGTAGCTACATAAACACGTTCATAGAAAACCATCCTTAATTTTTTGATAAATTTTGAATCCCTTCAGGGCGACATGAGACAACTTGCTTTTTCTAGTATATTTTTTTGTTTAATATTTATCAAGAATACCGATATTTCTTTGTACTGAATTATTTGAGATAAAATTATATCAAATCAAATAGCGAATTTGTGTGTGTGCATGAAGTGTTTCTTCGATAATAATTAAATAAAAACTTAATCGCTGCTTATCGCACGTAGGTTACATATCGTCAGTGGAAAGGCAAAATTACTTAAACGCCAATTTGGCCAAAATGAGTTATATATATATTCGGAATCAGCGAATTTTTCTGCGTCGATCTATCTAGGTATCATTCTAATCAGAGCACTTTTGTGGCAAAAAGGCGGTTTTCTTTGTTTGCTAATTACTGAAGTGACATATTTTTCGGTCTTTTTTTAACGAGTGGCGTTTAAGTCATATTTAATTCCTATAAATTCACAATTGTCTTTCTAAGTAAAATTGACTTTCTGCTTTCTTTTTATCGATGCAGTCTTAGTATTTTTGCTCTTCTTGTGATGAGAGATAATCTAAGATAAGTAATTTTGATTACGTCAATCGGGAAAGGTATGGCGTTTAAGTAATTTTGCTTTACTACTTTCTGACTGCTACTGAGGAACTTTGTAGGCTTTAAGAAGATATGGCAAATCATTTTTATTGAGGGAATGGGCGTTTCAGTAATTTAGCCTTACTTTTATGGAGCAAGATTGTGAGCTATCAGCAACTTTGTTTGGGAATTGGGAGTAAATTTTCTCTAAATTACTATCCAACACCAGCCCCTAAATTTTAAATGGGATTTAATATTTACCCTAAGACCTACTACCCTGATATGTGCCCATGAAACAGAATGACTTCGCTCTTGTAGACCATGACTTCCAACCCAATAAGACGAAACCTAGCAATAACGCTCCCCTCTTGAATCCGTATTGGTTATTGGAAAGGTTTGACCCATTAGTCTCTAGATGCTGTATTAACCTGTCTAATTTAATCTTTTAAAAAACCTTAACCAGCTCATTAAGGGGCATATAGGGTGGTAGGCCGAGGGATCGTCCGGCCATCAAACATCTTTTGTCAAAAGACGAAATTTACCCTGTTTTTAGACCCGCCAAAATAGGCCGGCAACAACATAATAATCGAGGTGATTAAATGCTATGGAGAGAATACGTTCTGGCACGCCGTTAGGACCCCAGGTCCTTCTTTTCCCCCTTAGTCGGTGCATGGCCAGCTCTAACTCCTCGAGCGTATCTTGCGAGTATTCCTCCAATTTATACATCATTCATCGCTGCTGCGGCAGTGAGGAGAGGAACTTTTGGCAGCTCTGATGGAAATGGTAGAAATTATCTCCTCCAGTAGTTCGGGATTGAAAGTGTCGGTCGGTGATGCTGATTGGCGTGATTTGCTTTGTTCCAGTTCTGTAGGGCCGTCCCGTTTTTGGCTGTGTTATGAACCTGATACAGCTCTTCCTCTATGTCAAGATCCCTTCTTCTTCTACTATAGCGGTGACGCATATAGGATCTTTTGGCTCTTACACAGGATATTCGCGAAGTGGCCACCTCCTCATTCCACCAATATACCCTTTTCTTGGTGGGGGGATATCTTACTCTTGCCATTGAGGCGTTGTATTATAGCCGACAGACACTTTTCCATCTTCCTGGCCCTTTTGGAGATAGTTTTCGAACAAATATCATTTGACAAACTCGTACTCAGGACACGGCACTGAAAATGTTTCCACATATTCGATGGCTTTTCATCTTTTTTACAAGGTTGGCTAGTGCAGAGGAGGTGAAGGTGATTGTGTGTGATCCACCATTTATCACCTCATCTTCGAAAAGAAGTGCGGTAGATCCCCAGTTTGCTACACTACAAATTATTCTGTATGTTGTGTGAAATGAAACAGGGTGAAAAAACAGCCCTTGACGAGTTACAAGGTCTCCTGCCGTAGGGTTTGTAAACCAATGGCGTAGCTTTCAGACGTTCTTAAGTGCTTGTAACAACCTAAACTGAATAAATTATTTGAGTTTGAGTTTACTACTGCCAATCCCATTGCGCAGACCAACCAAGGACTGCTTCTTCCTTGTCGGTGGCCACAAGGCCGCATCCATGGCGTTAACGTCGCCTAGTACTATAACTGGTATTGGGGTCAGACAACCTATGACACCATAAAAATTGTTCAGTCAAATTTGTAGATCTGATAAATCTTTGTATGGCGAGCAGTATGTTCCTATCCTATACTATATTCAACCCATTCCAAGTGGCTACCACGTATCCCGGTCCCATTTCCTTAATTGTGAGTGGAGAAGAATAGTGTCTGTGGGATGGGATCACTACTGCCCCCTTGTCCTCAGTATCACAAGCCCAGTAGGAACGATTTGATACACAGTAGGGTTCCGCAATTACAATTACCTACGTCGATCAACCACTCCGTCGCCGACTGGATCATGGAGTGGCGCAGTGGTTGAGGTTTCCTTAGAGAAAGTTAATGTGACCTCTGTCCATTAGTGTGTATCCATAACCTCCACAGCTAAGCCAAATCAACCAATCAGTCTTTAGCATTTTTATTGTAGCTCCAAAGTACTATTAACATATAACGTCATTTAAACCCGCAATAGAAGTACGACAAACTTACTTTTAAGTCATTAAAGCAAAGTAACATAAATACTGAACACCTTTTAAGACGTTGTGATAGACGCATGAAAATGGAAGACGTGTCCCAGAAGTGACTCTGGTTTACCAGCTTAGCAGTATACTTATATTAAAAGTATTTTTGCCATACTTCAATTTCTTCATTTCTGTGTTATCAGAATTTTTTAACTACATATAAAATTTAACTTGACGACTTTGAGTAAATCTGCCTTGCTCTGAAATGAGGCTGCTTTTACTGAACCGCCAATTATTTTCTAAACTTTCATTCAAAACCTGAGCCATCATACTATTAAAAATAAAAGAAGAAAAAACTTGCCTAAATCAAGTTAGTTTATTAAAATCGGATGATATGGTAAAAAGATATGATTTTTTTTGTGAAAAAAAAAACTTTAAATGGCTTTTTCTCGAAATGGTGTTTTGGCGTTTCAGTAATTTTGCCTTTCCACTGACGATATAAATTATATGTTACCGCGTAGGCATTTATTTAATGTTAATTTAAATACCCTAATGGTACCATCTTTTTTCATCACCGGTACTATGGGTGTCGCCCAGTTGGAGGTGGCGACCGGCGTTATGACCCCGTCGCGCACCAGCTGGTCCAGCGCGCGCTCCACCGGCTCGCGCAGCGCGTACGCTAGCGGTAGAGTTGTTCAAAACGACTATAAATGTATAATCCGCTATACGCTATCTGCTATAAATTTCTAGCGCGCTATAAAATACGCTATAATATAGTGTGTTAGAAAAAAAGCGTATGGGGCCGTCGAAAGGCGCGTTAAGTCGTGCAGCACGCTAGATCTCGCGTAGCACGTTACATAACATTCATTCGTTCGTTTCGTTAGACTTGCCGCGTGCTATACAAACTATTAGTGTAGTGTATATTAGTCTTAAATAAAAAATAAAGTAGCAAGCGCGCGCGATAATATAACGGGTAGCGAGCGAGACGAGCCTGCTGCGTACGTAACGTAGAGCGCGTTCGATCACAAACGAGGCCGCGCGATGACTGGCAGTTGTGGCCGCTGTGTCTTGCCGCGCGCGATATTTTATAGCGTATAGCGGATTCCAAGCTACATTCATAACACGCTATAAACGCGATGTACAGACAGCGCGTTAGAATATAGCGCTATGCGTTATATTAACCAACTCTAGCTAGCGGCTGCGCGCGCATGAACACAGGCCGCGCGCCTTCACTTAATTGAAAACCCACTTTGCCACCGGTGTATCTCCCTAATCCTTCCGCGAACACGTCAGCATATCTGGAACTGAATGCCGAAACATCAAAATTTACATATGTATTCAAAAATTCAAAATTCAATATCATTTATTCAGTCTAGGCTGTTACAAGCACTTATGAACGTCAAAGAAGCTACGCCATCGGTTCACAAACCCTACGGCGGGAGACCTTGTAACGAGAAGAACCGGCAAGAAACTCGTCAAGGGCTATTTTTTTCTCCCTGTTTTATTTCATACAGAGTCGTCAAATTGAAAAGTGAGCTTAACATATCAGTTAGGTCAATTTCCATCACAAAAGAAAATACTAATTTTAATATTACATTTTATGGTTATCCTAACCGTAAACAATTTTCAACTCGTAAGGAAGGACTTACATTTAACATTTCTCGCATTACAAGGTTACTGTACTGCAAGTTGTGACGTACATCATACAGGTCGATAGTAATTTATTTTAGATGAAAATATTTAATCTCTAAGCACAACGTTAAGACAAGCAGACTGAAGTAGACCCATTTCCGCTGGCGGCACCCGTTCACGAGCATGACGCATGAACCAGCCATCGCTTCGCTCAACCATATTTTAGGGAATATTTTAGGGAATAATAAGGGAGGGAAATACTATTACAACTCGTCAGCGTTAAACACAAATCTAACTCCCGACATCGTTCCCCATATTTAACTGATACCCGTATTTTGCCTAGAGGCTTCATAATTTCTCCAGTGTAAATTGCTTCGTTTTAATTCACAACTCTTAAAGTTAGTTATATAGCAGTTGCGGCTAATACATGATATTGTACTGCCCGTATCAACTTCCATCGATAAACACTTATTTTCGATATGAACATCTATAGTGTATGGTTCATTACTTCCTAACATTGACATAATAGAAAAATTGTTTACCTCGTCACTGTAACTATCATCCGAGTCCAACATAGAAACACTTTCTCTTTCTTCCATGTTATACATTGGCGCCTTTCTTATCTTCGAACACATTTTTTTTAAATGCCCTTCCTGGTTATTAATTCGACAAACATATAGCCTATACTTGCATCTGCTACTATCGTGTTGCCCTCCACAAACAGAACACATTATCAAATTGTTATCTTGATTGCGTTTCCTACCCTTTTCCATCTTATAATTTTTATTTCCTGTTGCAATGTTTACTCGGCTGACGTCGGACTGCATCGTAGACTGCCGACGGTGTGGCCATTGTCCCTCTCGCTCTCTCCTAGTAATCGTCGACAGCGTGCCTCGTGCGCCCGGGAAACGCTGCCCCGACCAGCGCCATCTACCGCCGCTGTGTTTGCCTCCGCCGCCGCTTAAAATGACACGGCTAACTTATAAGCTGCATCGAACATTATGTTTTCTTCCGTGAATAATCGTTGTCTTACATATTCATTTTTTTAACCCGCACACAAACTGATCCCTTAAATGCTCTTTTAAAGTCGTTGAACTGAATTTGCTATATTTTGTTAACTTTTTTATTTTTTGTCACATATTCTGCCACACTTTCGCCGTCACCTTGTTGCCTGAATTTGTAACGTTCAGACAACAAACTTGGTTGTGATTGTAGATGTAATCTCATAATCTTCACCAAATCATCGTAACTCATGTCCGATGGCTTATCAGGTGTGCACAAATTCACCAACAGTTCATACGCGTCACTTCCCATCACCGTAATTAACGTAGCCACTCGCACTGCCGGTTTCACATCATTCATAATGAAATACTGTTCTAATCGGTCCACGTATAATTCCCAGTTGTCCTTGATCACGTTGAACTCGCCAATTTTTCCGGTCGCCATTTTAGGACTTGCATGAATTCCCAAAATAATGTTTTCTTATGAAATATTTCACGCGCAGCTTCTAAAACAACACCTCGTCGCCAGCTGAGATGTATCTGGAATGCTGGATCACTAACTTGCAGGAAACTACTTAGAGCGAAATAAAACACAACCGTTCGTTACACCGTCTATTGAGAGAGAGAATTGACAAACCCAAAAGTTACATTACCCACTCAAAACTAATATTGTATTGATAATTATTATACCCACATACACTACAGTTTCCAAAGAACGTTTTTATGTAGCTACATCGGTTAAGGTAAGGCCTTGGTGCCCCGTTTTAAATTTTCCCCCTGTATAGGTATGCGACGAATTGGTAACCTCCTACTTTGTTTGAAGTCAGTTAAAAAGGATTGTTACTGAAATGTAATTAATGTTACTTTAAAAAAAATACTGTACTACTAGAAACGACATAACTTAATAATTGTTGCCATAGTAAATGTCTAACCGTATCCGAACGAAAAAATAAATTAACTTTTCGAGGGTAGACTTATAAGTAGCCAGTCATCCCGTGACCACGGCAGCTGAAAAGGTGCCGAAACGTCGGGAAAATAATAACCAGACAATTACAACTTAGTTCGAGCGCGTTTGATATCCGTAAAAGTTGTATTATTGCAACGACACAACGTGTCTCCATATCGCCCAGACGGGACACGGACCCGGAGTCGGGCCCGATGATCTAAGCATTGAGCTACTTAGACTTATGAGGTCACGCCGAATTTTTCTAGTACAGTGGACCAAGAAAGTGGTGTACCAGTTTTGATTTAGTTTCCCAGTCATTGAAATTTTCAAGAAGGTTCATACTAGATAAGTATCATTGAAAGAGATGCAATGACGTAAACCTAATCAATAAGATGGAAAGCAATTCATACGTCATTATGTCACTTAAATACGAGTATAAATGCATGAAATTTTAACCTTTATTATAAACGGTTAAGACATTATTTTTTACAAAGAAAATTATTTTTTTACTCTGAGGTAATTAAAACTATCTATAAAGACAACACTATTTGAAAAGAAAACTGTCAATTGACGAACACAAACATGCTCATGATCGACTGTGGCTAGAAAGTCGCACTAACCACTCTCCTTAGTTTGGGACAAGAAAGTGTTAAAAAGACTTAACAATCCTGTGTCGCTACCATCTTATGACTTGTACCATCCATTTTGAAGGCTGTAGTGTAACTGTAGAACACGTGTGCGGAGCAGACAAAACCAACACTATATCAATTTACGACTTTCAATCGTGTGTCGTGTGTCGCTATCGCTACGATCTTGTAACTTGCACCACCCATCTTGAAGGCTGTAGAGCAACTTGAGAGGCTCGCAATCGCAATAGTAACGTGTGGGGAGCAGACAAAACCAGCACTATATCAATTTACAACCAGTTGTAAAGGGGTGTTGGATCTTGCACTATTCTAATTATGATAAGATAAGATTTATGGATTAACATAAGTCTTAATGTCTATACGTCTCAATTTATCAATGCCAATAACATAATATAACTTTATTGTAACTTATATTTATCTCTATTTTAAGGGCTGGTTTTTCAACTCTCGTGTAAAAGATATTAGTCATCATTCACAACTATCTGAATTAAATGTAAAAAACATACTAAATAGATACGAATTAAAATAAATTTTCCTCTTGTCGGTATATTAAACCGAATCCTACTAATCCTATTCTACTAATCTATTCAACGTGTAGCGGAGTCAACAAACCGGTTCCGGCGGAAGATCAGCGCTGGTCGTAAACCATGCATTATGCTGAGCCGGGACCGTTTTGAGACAACGTTTTTGTGTTAATTGTTAATAATGTTTAATTGTCCGTGTATTTGTTGACTCAACAAAATTAATTTTCTTTCTTTCTTTACTCCTACTAATATTATAAATGCGAAAGTACGTCTGTTTGTTTGCTTGTTAATTTGTTTGTTTGCTTGCTACTCTTTCACCGCTAGTTATTTACAATCAAGTGTAAATTAGGACCACTATTATTTAGTCTTTGTTATATTATAGTCCCTTCACAACATCCCATTAAAGCGGAAATTGGCAAAAACGTTTCACATTTCGACATCAACACAAAACGTAGTAAATTACCAAGTTTAATATTGTTTTCTCGTATAAGGCCCTGAACGACGCAAAAAGATCTAAATAACTATGTCATTCGAAACGATATTGCCATGAGCTTAAGTTTCGATAACTTAAGTTGGAACTTCGCACTTGAAAGCAATAAATCACTTCAAATATAGTTAGCTTTTAGTTTTAACTTTTTAACGATAGATCTTTTACGGGACTTAAGACTCAAGTTAAAAGCGATGGGTTCATGAAGTAAGCTTAAGAAAAAGCTTAAAAATTGACATAATACATTTTTAATAGAAACATTTTGGCAAAAATCGACTCAGCCACAAGTTATAGACAGGACTTATTATAAGTATAAAAAAGCATTGCAAGTGCATAAACTTAAAGATCATTCGAAACGATATTGCCACGAGCTTAAGTTTCGCTAACTTAAGTTGGAACTTCGCACTTGAAAGCAATAAATCACTTTAAATATAGTTAGTTTTAAGTTTTTAGCGATAGATCTTTTACGGGACTTAAGTCAAAAGCGACGGGTTTATGAAGTAAGTTTAAAGAAAAGCTTAAAAATTGTTAAAATACATTTTTGATAGAAAAATATTGGAAAGAATCGACTCGGCCACAAGTTATTCTTAGACAGGACTTATTATAAGTATAAAAATAGCATGGCAAGTGCATAAGCTTAAAGATCATCTTCTTCTTATCGAGTGAGGATTAGTTACTCTTACCTTTGACGTCAGAGTTTATCAAGCCGCCTATAAGGTCTCTGACTTGGCTTAACGACTTCTTCTTCTTATAGTGGCCACCTCTGGTGTCAGAGTTTATCAAGCCGCCTTAAAAGGCCTCTGATTTGGCTTAACGACTGTTATCAGATGACAACAGCCGGGACCGACGGTTTAACGTGCCCTCCGAAGCACGGAAGCGCTCAGTTGTAATGCCACTTTACGGTCACCCATCCGACACCTGACCGAAGCGAACGTTGCTCAACAAACGTGATCGATTACGATCAGTCTGTCAAGCGCGGCCACAAGCGCTTCAACTTAACGACTGTAACAAAATGACAACAGCCAGGACCGACGGTTTAACGTGCCCTCCGAAGCACGGAAGCGCTCAGTTGTAATGCCAATTTACGGTCACCCATGCGAACTTTGCTTAACGAACGTGATCTAATACGACCAGTCTGTCAAGCGATGAGTGCTTCGCTTTAAAGATCATAATAGTAGATTATGCACTAAGGGGATAAACCAGTGTCTTATGTCACGGGCAGCTTATTCAGTACATATGCTTTCTATAATTTGTAGCTACTTTACCCACTCATCACGATATCCATAAAATCTCGTAACGTGCATGACCATTTTAGGTGCCGTAACGTCGAAACTAGATAAGTAATTTTTTTTTGTTCAAAAGTACATTAAAATACATTCCACAGTAAAATAAAGAAAATGCTCCGTGGCCGTGCCAGGAATCACCACACACACATTGTTGTTTTAACGCAATACTAACATGAGATGGTGGTAGATAGCAAGGTGGATAGATGAGGAGGATAGCAAGGTGGATAGATGAGGAGGATAGCGTTCGGACTTAGAACCAGTCCTATAACCGCCCAAAGTGTAATTTAATTGTGATTGCTACAGAGAATAGGTTGATTTTTTATAGTGTATTCGCCTTTCCACGGTGTTGGCCACCGTCGTTTCATCAATGAGAGAAAGATCCTCGCATTCGATAGAAACATTTTTTTACAAATGTTTGACTACCGATTAAGAGAGAATGTTACCGATTGAGACTCTTATTCTAACTTTTTAATTTTGCATTTTACAATGCTATTTTTATGTGATAAAGGGCGACATGAGACAGGTTGCTTTTTTTCTAGTATATTTTCTTGTTTAATATTTAACACATTAAAATAGCATTAGCGTTTTAATTAATTGTGATTTCTTCATTGGTTTTTATAACACCATCTCTTAGCGCATTATTGCTTCAATCTTACCATGCTATTTCGTACTACGAATCTCTTAAAGTAAGCTTGTTAATTAATGGAAGTTATGCGTCATAATCGCTCAATCATCGCCACCAAAGTGTGAAGTCAAAATGTGACAACTTCAATAAAAACAAAACTCAAACAAAACGTTCGACATGATGGTTTCTAATAAATTATGATAGGCCCGCAGGTTATCCATTATGAATCGAGGTTGAAGTGGCACTTATGAGATATACTGCCATATCATAGCATAGTCGTCTTTAACTTTTAATTCCAATTTTGTTTAATAAAACAAACTGAAACTTTATCACTGAACTGTATTTCCGTAGGTAAAAATTATACATTTTTAATGAAGCGATGTGCATAGGCACGTTGATAGAAGGCAAGAGCGCGATGTTGCCAGTACCCAAACATTAATTATTACTAAGTTGAGTGATACCATTGCTTAACATAAAATAACCACTTAAATAACAAAATATTACATGTTCAATATTTAATTGAACATAGTTGGCCAGCGGCAACAGATATACAACAGACAAAGTAATACAAATATCATGTTTGTAAGTAAATATAGCACTCTACATTCGGACTCTACATTTTCAAGTATAAGCAAGTAATATTAAACCTAAGGTCAAGTTGAATTTTAGTACACAACAACTAGGTACTTATAAACATGTAAAAATTTTGCAAAGTTAAACATTTTCAAATAAATGATAGATTGTGATAGAATGATATACAAAGACTCTTGGGTCATAAAAGCTGATACATATTTACTACTTTAGATGGAAAATTTCAATTTAATATTAAGAAATAGGAACTAATTATATATAACACATAATGTGTCAGATATGGTATCTATAGTTTACATAATATTTTCTATTCAGTCATTGGTAAAGGACACAAAGTTCTATAAGACCGAACATACACCTTATCAGCCATTTTAACATGAGCCACCCTTATTTTACCATCCGGGCCAGGCACAACTTTTACAATACGTCCCATGGGCCATCTCATTGGGGCTACATTACTCATTTTGACAATGACTAAATCTCCTACATTTAAGTTTACATTTTTGTGTTTCCATTTGGTACGGTTTTGCAATTCTGTTAAATAATCTTTATACCAAACATTCCAGAAGTTTTGTTTTAGTTTAGAGCATAAATCCCAAAACTTAAGTCTATTTATTTTAATGTTAGTATAGTCGACATCAGGATAACAAGTAAGCTGTGTTCCTATTAAGAAATGTCCAGGAGATAAATAATTTAAGTCTGAAACATCAGACGACAATGCACACAGTGGCCTGGAATTTAACACAGCCTCTATCTGCGTAGTAACAGTGTAGAGTTCTTCATAGGTAAGTGGAATGTCACCTACAATTCTTTTAAAGTGATATTTCAAGCTTTTGACGCCAGCCTCCCATAATCCACCGAATTCTGGCGCATAACTTGGAATATACTTAAATCTGATGTAATTCGACAAACAAAAATTAAAGACAGAGTTTCTGTGGCTAGGAGAGGCTTGTAAATTGTACAATTCTCTTAGGTGATTATCGGCACCTTTAAATGTTTTTGCGTTATCGCAGTATATGTAATTAGGAAGACCACGTCTGGATATAAACCTTTTAAGGCAGGCCAAAAATGCATCAGTGGTAAGACTACTTACCAACTCTACATGTACAGCTTTTGTAGAGAAGCACACATAAACAGCCATGTACGCTTTAGTCACAATAGGTTTCCTAATTCTAGCAATTTTCAAATTAAATGGGCCACAAAAGTCTACCCCAACTACCTGAAAAGGTCTGTTAGCAGTCACCCTATCTGAAGGTAGAGATCCCATCAGTTGCTTCGCGCCTTCCGCTTTTAGGCGGAAGCACCTAACGCAAGAACGCAAAACTTTCTTTACCTCTCGCAACCCACTGACAATCCAATATTTCTGGGACAAGGATGACAAAACTAGCTTAGCACCAGCATGTAAGAGCCGCTTATGCTCTTGTTGAATGAGCAATTTAGTTAAATTGGATGACTTTGGCAAGATGATGGGATGCATCTTATCATAAGTTATGTTGGGTGCATTACCTAGTCTACCTCCAACCCTGAGCAATCCTTCTTTATCGACAAAGGGATGCAAACTACTTAAAGTCGATTTACACTGTTTATTATTCATGAGTGACGCTATTTCTGCTGAGAAAGAGGTTGACTGAATATATCGAATTATAACTCTTAGAGCTTTAGAATATTCTTGAGGAGAGAGAGGACCTGTATTTTTAGTACTGCCCTTTTGACAATTATTTTTGAAACGAATAATGTACGCTATTTGTCTTTGCAATCTACTGAACTCTGAGTATTTGTCATAAATATTATACCCGTCCTCAATTGTACAAAAATTATTGCAACTTTGCCCTGAAGTAGAGTGAACGAGGTTCTCTTTTGACTCTATATGAATAGGAAGAGTAGCTTGAAAAGCTTCATGTTGATACTCTACATTTGAGAGACATTCTGGACCATGCCACCAAAGAGAACAGCTTTGCAATTTATCAGGGTCAACACCACGCGATAATAGATCGGCGGGATTTTGTGAGGTTTTTACAAATGACCACATACAGTCAGTGGTGACATTTTGAATTTCTTTGACTCTATTCGAAACATACGAATTCCCTTTATGAGAGGCAGAATTAATCCAATATAAGACGATCTGGGAGTCTGCGTATAAAAATACTTTGAGATTTGGATATTGATCAATTAAGGATTTTCTTACTCTACTCGCCAATTGTGCAAGCAGTAGAGCACTATTCAGTTCAAGTTGTGGGGTTGTGTGAGATCTACTTAAGGGCGAAACACGAGATTTTGCACATAAGAGCATAATTTTCACATTATTATCATTACAGATTGTTCTAAGGTAGAGGCAGCACCCGAAGCCCTTGTAGGATGCATCGGCGTACCCCACAAGTTCAACAGAAAGCACTTCTGTTGAGGTTACATATCGAGGAACCTCTATAGGTCGCATGACCTTTAGTTTGTTCAAAAGTTTTTTAAACTCCACCATTTCATCGGATGGTAAAGTTGAGTCCCAACCTAATTTCAATGAGTATAGCCTTTGCATGTAAATTTTAAAAAGCATAATAATAGGAGCAATAAGGCCCAATGGGTCAAACATTCGCCCAATAAAACTTAAAATGTTTCGTTTTGTATGGAGGTCAGCTTCATTAAAAGGTGGACACATAAAAGTAAGTTTATCTGAAGTTATATCATACTTTAGCCCTAATGTTTTTATGACATTGTCCTTGTTTAAATCAACCTGATCAAAGTATCTCTGGGTTGTAGGTATATCACTCAGCACTTCATTGGAGTTTGTGCACCATTTATGTAAAGTGAATCCACCTTCTTTGAACAACCCGATCAGCTGATTTTTAAGCTCATATAGAGTCTCTATATTGTTTGAGCCACAGAGCACATCGTCTACATACGTATTTGATTTAATTGCTTGTGCAGCTAGGGGATACCTATCATGAAATCTAATTGCCAATTCCAAGAGGCATCGTGCACTTAGAAAAGTTGAACATTTTAGACCATAGGTCACAGTCTGAAGTTGTAAGCAAAGTATAGGTTTTGATGGATCCTCCCTCCATAGAATATTCTGAAGCTGCCTGTGGTGCTCATTAATAAAAATCTGTCTAAACATCATTTTAATGTCACTTACCAAAATATAGAGATAAGTTCTGAATAAAAGAAGAATATCGAACAATTCATTTTGTATGACAGGTCCATTCAAAAGGACATCATTTAAAGAAATACCTGATTTGGAGTTCATACTTCCATTAAAGACGACTCGAAGTTTGGTTGTTACACTATCTTCATTCAGAACAGCATGGTGAGAAAGGAAATAGACAGGTGAATTGTAAACATCATAGCTGTTTATGTCTATTATTTTAGCGTGCCCTAATTGTAAATATTCACATATAAAGTTTTTATATTTATTGTAGTACTCACGATCATGTTTAAATTTATTTTCCAGAGAGAGAAAACGCTGAAAAGCCACTGAAAAGCTATCTCCAATTTCCAATCTCTCAATAGATTTGACAAGAGGCATGTCAACAGAAAACTTATTATTTTTTAGGGATACAGAGTTCACAAATGACCTTTCAGCTTTAGTAAATTCAGGTGTAACCTCCATTGGCTCCTCAGGCATTTTCTCAGCTAACCAAAACTGATTCATAATTTTATCGACCTTTATTTCATTTTCACACATAACAAAATTAGAAGAAATAATATTACCACTTTTATGAACAGGTTCATTATAATCCATAGTTCCAGCCACAATGTAGCCAAACAGAGTATTCTGCAAGACTAGACCACTTTTTAGTCGAATACACCCATCTAACAGACTTTTAAAGTACAAATCTGCACCTAACAAAAGGGATATCTCAGAAGGAATGTTAAAGCTTACATCAGAAAGTTTAATATTTTGTGGAATATTCAAGCCAGACACATCAATGTATTTTTGTGGCAAATGTGAGGTGATATTTTCTACTACATGACAATTTACCTGAAACTTAAGATCGTGAGTACATGAATAAATTGAAATGTTTACCGTTTTATTTAATTGAGACTGTTTATTGCCTATGCCAACTATAGTAGTTTGCTTATCTGTATTAACATTCAGCCTCAATTTATCAACCAAACTTTGCTTTATGAAAGAACCCTGACTCCCGCTATCAAGAAGCGCCTTCACATACAATTCACGACCATACCCATCTATAAATTTGACCTGCACTGTTGGAAGAAGCACCTCATCTCTGCTACACTGGTTCGAACACATAGCTACTTCCTCATCAGTATTACTATTATCGTGCAAAAGTGAGTTATGAGATTTTTTACATGTTTTACACTTGAAGCTGAATTTACATTTATTTGTGTGAGAATTTAAGCAAACCTTACATCGGTTTGTATCTTGTATAAACTTTATGCGACCTTCTACAGGCGCCAATTTAAATTTAGGACACATAAAAATTGCATGGTTTTGATTTTCACAAAACCCACATAAACCGTTTCCATTATTTTTAGAGACCAAATTGCTGGCTTTTATATTTGTACTAGGTTTTGAAAAACTATACTTCTGAGCATTATCATGGAAAGTACTCTTACTTGGGGCGCTATCCTCCAAGGCTATAGCTCTTCTTTCTAAGAAGTTTAAAAATTCTTTTAATGTAGGAATCTTATCAATGTCCACTCTATTGAGGTGGTAAGCCCTATTGGTAAAAGAATCAAGTTTTTTAGATATTATAGATATCAATAGCATATCCCACTGGTCTATAGGCTGACCTAAATTTTTTAAAGCATATAACTGCTGTTGAACCTCTGATATTAACAGCCTTATAGAAGCTGCAGTTCCCTTTTGCATGCACGGCAACTCTAATAAAATATTGACATGATTCGATATTAATCGTGCCTTGTTGTCAAATCGCTTCTTGAGTAAGATCATAGCCTCAGAGTAGGATTCATTTACTATAGGTAAATTAACAATCACTGCTAAGGCATCATCAGTTAAGTATTTTCTTAAATAGAATAGTTTTTGTACATTGGACAAAGACTTATTGTTGTGAATAACTGCATCAAAAAGGTTAATAAAGGGTTTAAATTTGGTGAAGTCCTTCCCATCGAAGGAGGGGATTTCAATGCTAGGTAGCTTAGAGGTAGAAACATTAGTACCTGAAGACACTTCATCCATTTTTAAATCCTTTAAGCACTGGTTTAATTTAGAAAGCACATCGTAATACTGATCCTCAACGGCAGCTACATTTTCGTTATCTACTGGATCTAGCGATAAAATGTCCAAGTTTACCTCCTCATAGTCCTTGAGCGTGTTCACGAGCTTATTCTTACGTGCTTGTAGCATATCCTCGCCTGCGGCAGCCAAAGAAATCGGATCGTTGACGAAGTTCTCGATACGCGTAATAGTTCCTTTTAAATTGCCCCGTTTGATACGCAACCGCTTGATATCGTCGTCCGGCATTGTAAAAACGAAATTGCACCACTTATTTCCGAAAATATTCAACAGAAACGATGAAAACTTATAAAGGAAATGCCCTGAACTCGCAAAAATAGATAGTTAGTTTGTTGACTTGGAAATGTCAGACTGACTGACAGATGCTGTCACTTGTCCGCCACAGACGAATGATGAACGGATCGAATTTCTCTATATTTCGCGCCGCAGATTGTCGTCCTTGTCGTCGTCGCAAGTAGATACGTACACCAGCGCAATAACACGTAAAAATATAAATACCCCCGAATTTCAGTAAAATTATTTTCTTCACTAATTTTATAGAAAATTAGGCTTAAATCTTCATACGAGTTCCGCAATAGCCGGAAAACACTTTGGAGACGTCCACCGATGATTCTCAATATGATCCTTGCGCAATAGCCGCTTCACGCGCGCCGTTGACGAGTCGGTATAGACGACGAACAAACGCCGAAATCACGAGGAAACGCACTCCACTTATATTTTTCGAAGGACCACACAGTCTGTTTAATAAAACAAACTGAAACTTTATCACTGAACTGTATTTCCGTAGGTAAAAATTATACATTTTTAATGAAGCGATGTGCATAGGCACGTTGATAGAAGGCAAGAGCGCGATGTTGCCAGTACCCAAACATTAATTATTACTAAGTTGAGTGATACCATTGCTTAACATAAAATAACCACTTAAATAACAAAATATTACATGTTCAATATTTAATTGAACAATTTAGTTTAATATTATTCTCTTTCTTAGGAAAGGATTCCACGAAGGTTAATTTTAGGAGGAAGAGAATTGTATTAGTTACTATTCAAGTTAATTAGATGTTTTTGAGTCTGACAGAAAGTTTTTGGCCGTAACTCCGTCGTTATGCACTGACCCTTAAAGAGGAGCTTTAGTAGATCTTACACATTGCACCCCAGCCTTGTTCCTTACAAGGAAATTACGACATCTTTGAATTAATTCCCGCTCGGAGTTCCAGCTTTTATTGTCCAGATTTGGCTCGAATATACGAGAGTTACGAACGAACTATTTTAGTTGAACTTCTAAACTCAATTAAGTGCTAAGAATCGATGACAACGGTAATAAAATCCTGTAAGATTTATTGTTTTCATTATAAGTTGGTTCACAAAAGCACATACAAAATATTTGCACATTGAATCAGTTTAATCAAAATAAATACTAAGGTATTTTTTGTTTTTGGTAGAATAAAGAACAATGTGTAACAAGATGACACTCTGGATAGAGCGAAGTGGAAAGAATGACACGGAAGGCAGACCCCACCATCATGTGGGAATAAATAACTGTGCAGAGAGAGAGCGAGAGCAGTATACATATTTTATTTTGTATGTTAGTAACTCTAATTGATTTATTTTATCCTTTTCTATGCCGCAAATTCTGTAGCGCTGTCAAGTTACGAACGAATAATTACAAAAAAAAACGAAGGAACAGATGTACCAAAGAACATTGCAAGTTCGAATAGTTTTTTTTCAATTCCAATGCTACTTCCTACAAACAGCATTTTCCTCGTATATTGTCTTAAGGGCCCGTTGTTTGATCAGTAGTTAAGTATACTAATAGTTAAAATTCGTTAGTTAAACTAACCATTAGTTAAAAATGACAAAATATCGTTGTTTATTCAATAGTTAAGCTAACTATAGTTAAAAATTTTGACAATTAGTTACAAGAGTTAACCACGCATGGACAGAGTGGTTATCTTTGACTATTAGTTATTAGCAAAGAGATAATAATCAATACGTTTGTTATTAGCGTGCTCGTACATGAAATACTTAACATGAATTTAAATATAACCAGATATTTTGAAAATTCTGAAAGCTCTTCTGATGAGGAAATTATTATCGATTATATATTAAATCGCCGTCCTAAAATATTCAGAGTCAGAGTTATGCAGCTAGACTTTTGGGATGAAGTCGACTTCTTTGAAAGATATCGAATGTCCAAAAATACAGTTCTTTGGTTAGTTGGTGAAGTCGAGAATTTATTAAAAAGGCAAACAATTAGGTAAGTAAATAAAATTTCCAAGTAATTATTAGTTTGCATTATGACGATGTACATAACCCTCGGAGCATTTAATCTAACTTTGCATGAATATTTACCCATTGTAGGTAGGTACTTGATTTTGTTTAAACTCCAAACCAAATCAATTTTGATTTAAAATACAATTTTAAATATAAGTATCATTATATCAGTCGGAAGATGTGCAAATAATGTGAAGCTAATACTTTTTCCTTTTCTAGAAATCATGCAGTGAGTCCCTTGGATCAAATGTTGATAACATTACGATTTTACGCGACTGGGAACATACAGCAGTGTTCCGGAGATCTGTTTGGTTTACATAAATCAACTGTATGCAGAATTATACATCACGTATCAAGAGTAATATGTGTCAAATTTAAATCAATGATTAAAATGCCGCGGAATATACAAGAAACCAGAACTACAGTAGTAAATTTTTTTAATATTGCTAAATTTCCAAGTGTTATTGGAGCTATAGACTGTACTCATATTCCAATATTAAATCCAGGTAGGTACCAATATATTTATAGCTAGTTAATAATAATCCTTCATATGAACTAGCAATATGTTGTTCTTACCTATTATATTTTCAGGGGGCAACAATTCAGAACTATATCGTAATAGAAAAGATTTCTTCTCC
The DNA here is from genome assembly GCA_910589605.1 of Chrysoteuchia culmella. Classification (NCBI taxonomy): domain Eukaryota; kingdom Metazoa; phylum Arthropoda; class Insecta; order Lepidoptera; family Crambidae; genus Chrysoteuchia; species Chrysoteuchia culmella. Next base: position 14,316,359 of record OU342652.1, read on the forward strand.
ATAAATACACAAGTAATTGCTGATGCTGAATTGCGAATTATGGACCTAGTAGCGAGATGGCCAGGCTCGGTGCACGATAGCACTATCTTTAATGCTAGTGAAATAAAGAGGAAATTTGACCAGGGAGACTTTGGCAGTTTTTGCCTCTTAGGTGACCGTGGATATGCCTTAAAAAAATATTTAATGACACCACTTATTGATCCACGATCACGAGCCGAGCAATTGTATAACGAAAGCCAAATCAGGACTAGAAACGTTGTAGAAAGAACCTTTGGTGTGTGGAAAAGAAGATTTCCTGCCATTGGTTCTAAGCTGCGGGTTAATATTAAAAATATACAGCCAATAATTGTAGCTACAGCCATATTACATAACATATGTATAAATCACAATGAAAACATACCACAAGGAACTTATCAAGATATTGTAATGCCAAATAATGAAATTTCATATCAAGGGAGATCAGAACAAGTATATTGTAACCGTCTAATACAAGAATATTTTGCAAGGTAATGAACAGTATAATAATAACATTACAAACTGAATGAAAGGATAGAAACTTGAGTTTTCTATCAATTGTTATTAATATAATAATATTATATTTGACTTTTTGTTTCAGGTTGTTAAATGAAACCACAGAATAAATGAAACCTACTAATCTAATAAATCTTTATTTTCAAATTTAATTTTTTTTAATTTTTCCTCCTGAATCTCTATCTCTAAAAAGGTTTTTTTAAGTAATAATTCATTAATTTTATTCTTGAATTCTATTTCTATTTTATGCATCTCTTCTTTGTGCTGCATGTTCTGTTGGTGTTCTTCCTCAGCAAACTCAATTAATTTTTGCTCTCTAATACTTTTTTTCTTTACATAAAGCTCCTTCTCGCTGGCCAATGTGACAATTTTTTTTCTTGTTTCCATAGGCGTATAAATTAATTTTCTTTTTCTGTTTTCTGGTTCTGCAAAAAAATATAAATGCAATATAAAAAAAAATTATATACCATTCAATTCTATCCATTATATTATTTACAAGAAAGAATAAAAGTTAATTAATTGATATTTTAAAACTAACCTAATGGTTTAGAAACAGGTTTCTTTAACATTGATTTCGGTGTGCTGGTGTCAAATTTCAGTTTTTCTTCTTTTTCTGAAATAGAACAGAATTGATAAATACACAATATAAAAATTTTCAATATAAAAACATATTTTTTAAATTATCTTTAAGTAGCATTTTTTTATAAAGTTGGTTGGATGGAAAGATGAACTTGAAAACTTGGTGACCAGTAACATAGGTACAGTGGAGATCACATCAAGATCAGTTCAATTTTCACGCTTAGGGCACATGACTTAAGGACGGTACAAAGGCAAGCGTGGAGATTACGGCAAAATCTCCCAGTTGTGGGTGAAGTCTGCGTCCACCAGGGGACGAATATGGGCTGTTATGATGATGATTATATTTTTAATCCATACATAGTGAACATAACCGAAATCATGTATTACCTACCTTGAACATCAATGATTGACACATGATCAGCTACATCTTTAATACTAATATTAGTATGAGGTTCTTCAATATGAAAAGGTATGTCTAGTATGGACATTTCCTCCTCAACATTAGGAACTGCAGCATTTTGGAGGATTTCTTCTACATTTTCAGAATTATCTGTAAATAAATTTCTAGATCAATTTGATGATAATGAGTACTAATTATCAAGTAATAATATATGACAAAAAATAAATAGGTACCTTAACTAAATTAACTAAAGTACAGCACCACAAAATTCATAAAACACCACGATCAGTCAATGTCAACACAGCTTTTTGACGTTTTATTAACAGTGTTACTAACTGTAACAAATAATTCCCAACACAATTCGTCTTTTCCCCAAAGTTTTTTTGTAGCAACACCATTGACTATTGTTACATTTAACAATCGTTAAAAATGAGTTCAAACAACGTATATCCATTTTAACTATTTGTTAAGACCTTAACTATTGTCAATTGACAAATAGTTATATTAACAATTAGTTATGTTTAACTATGTATCAAACAACGGGCCCTAAGACGTATTACAGGGTGACCATGCGTGTTGGATGAAATTTTATTATAATAATAAAATATAGTACATGTCACATGTTAATTAAAAGTAGGATTTTCTGAAATATTAATTACAACCGTGTTACAATTTTGACAAATATTGTAGAAGTCAATTTATGTGTTTACAATTTTTTTATCTTTCTACAAACTAAAAATGTTGGTGTGATAACCTTAGTTTTCACTTCTTCGTCTTCCAAAGTAAAAACAATAAAAAAAAAGTGTGGCACTCGGGGATTGGCGCGGTAAAGCTATTGCATAGCATTTTTTATCAACTTATTTTTATTATATTTTCGTTACGGAATTTCTTGATTCGGTCGCCGCGCTCAAAGCCCGCGATAAAAGCTATGCAATAGATAAAAAATAGTTGCGACCAAAGAGACCTTGTCATCAAAATGATGGTCATCGTACTTTTGAAAGTGAATGCAACGGTCAAAAACAGATGGCGGCACTGCTAATGGCTTGTTGCTTCGGTGTGTTGGCGGGAACGAAGGCTTTTTACCGTTTCCACTCGGTGCCAGCACTCTTTGAGGTCATTACTCAAATAAATGTGGGTCACTGCTGAAATGTACGAAAGAAAGTGCTCTAACGAAAATTATTTTCTTAATAAACGTATTTTAAAGTGTCGCCTTGTTTTGGCCTCGCTGACTTTTATGTTTTCTGTAATTATTTGCTATTTCTTTTGTTTATTTTCTTTAAGTTTTGCTGGAAGATTTTATAACTAGCTTCAATATTTTACTGTTATGATTACACTATAATTTCCTATAATTATGACTTTTAATAATAATTATAATGGAACGCGAAAATTTAGAATCTTATAATTTCAAGTAGATATAATTGTAAGAAAAGTGATTCATGAGTGTTCTTTTTTAGGACCAGATCTTATCTAGTAAATGGGTCTTGGTTATTAAATCAACATTTTATTCGATGATTGGCAGTCCTTAAAACAAGAAAATCTTAGTTCCAGGAAACTGTACTGATTTTTGATAGTCTAGTAAAGGAAAAATATTTTGTTCGAGAAAATGTCTAATAATTAAATTTAAATTGTGAGTAACTAATATTATTTTTTAGTTTCTCCCAAAAAATGATTTAAGCTTATTTTTAAAAGGCTGTTTATGAAAATTTATGATACTCGTACTTGTTTCGTTATCGTATTAATTTCAAACGCAAAATCGAAAGTTCTAAGGTTTTACATATGGCAACACAAAGCAGTTTGGAAAAAAGCTGCTATGTGCGCACGTCAAAAATATCAACTGGATCGAGGGTATACGAAGACTAAAGTATACTCCGCCGGCACACGTCTATGCACCACCACCAGTCACTATCGGCGCGCGCGACCGCGAACATCTCGTTCTCTCCTTACCATCCAATCGAAGCTTTGAGAGCTATTCAGCAATAGCAAGTGATCGTACATATATCGGCGTGGTGATCTGGTCATCCCATCGGAAGAGGTGGAATTCAGCGAGTGCAGCAGCAGTATCCAAGGTACGTACGTTCATTGTATTGTTGTTGCCTATACTACCTGTGAAACATTAGATCGCGTTTATCGGAGACCTGGTTCCAGGTCTACCTAGGGTAGCAGGACGCTTTCCATACCTAAAATGTGCGATTGCTTCAATGCTTCTATCTTAAAAACATTTAAATATTATATGCGTGAATTTTATTTATCCTCTCGCGTGCCGCACTCATTTTTGCAAAATATTCGCAAGTGCCGCTGCATTTTCCGCTTGACAGCAATTTTCCGCCGCGCAGCCTTATAACTGCGATTTCTCTAGAAACTTGTATTGAAACTATACTATGTATTATACATTTTTGGAATCCTTAGACCCTTTGCGATTTTTCTATGTTTCATTGTTCGATATTTAATTAATAATTGAGTTGTAATTCATAGTCAAAGTTTATTCAGTGCGTTTTTCCGCGCGTACTGGTACAAGAAGTGTTATTATTGTGAAATAAAGCCTCGAATTGTACATGTTTTTAATTTATTTACAAAAGGATATTATATCTCACAATAATCAATTAAAAAAACACACCCTCCCCATATATTTTAGCCAAACGAAAGTGTACCTAAATTACGCCTAAGCTGACGCGTAAAATACGCGGGCGTACTGAAGCGCCGTATGTGTTTAAAATATAAGATTTTCTACTGAACCAAATGCTTAGAAATTAGATTTATTTTGTAGCTTAGATCTTCTTCTTTAAATGTACAAATTTTCAAGTATTAAAAACATTTAGTTTACGAGAAATATGGATAAAACCAGGCTTATCTAAAAAAAAAAACAAAAAAATCGGCGACTCAAACTTTGGATTGTACAAAGAAAACTTTTAGGTTTATCCAAAATCTAATTATTGATACACAAAATTTGGGAAATTTGCTATAGAAGTCAATAAAAAAAAATACCCCATTTGACACAAAATATTTTATTAATTAATCATCAATATTTTTTTTTGCCCACCTGCACCTTGTAACAAATAAAGTTAAATAAGGAAAATAGTCGAAGGTACGAATAAAATAAATATTTTTCACATAAAACTAATACTTTAATAAAATTATTAAAATAATAATATTTTAGAAATAATTAAAAATAACGTGGTAATTAATGACCACGCTCGCGCGCGAAATTACGCGACGAAAGGACGACTTTTCGATTTTTTTTTTAATTGTCACTTAAATACACAATTTATCGATTTAAAACGGTTAATTACTTTTAATTATATAATATTATCTCTTTTTTTTATCTCATTTTATCATTTAAAACATAAACTAACACTGTTCAAACATTTGTGAAAATACGCTGATGCACCGTGTGCGGTGCTGAATAGGTATTTATTTTTTATTCTTTTTTTATTCACTTTTTTTTTAATCTGTTTCTGTACGTCTTTAGTTTTATGCCTTCTAGATACTCTGTAAATCTTTTAAATCTTTATTTTTTATTATTTTTTTATTCACTTTTTTTTTAATCTGTTTCTGTACGTCTTTAGTTTTATGCCTTCTAGATACTCTGTAAATCTTTTAAATCACTAAAAAAGAAAAATTCCACAGACTTGTGGGGCATATCTGTAAATATAGTCAAAGGAATTGTTTAGTCATTTTTAATCTGTCTATTGATTAAGGATTTTTTCCAGAACTTATAAAATTTAGTAAAGTAATACCATTATTTAAAGCTGGAGATAAAGAAGACCCTAGTAATTATATACCAATTTCAATATTACTCACCTTAAGTAAAATATTTGAAAAAATAATACTCGAGCAGTTATAAACGCACTTTAATATGAATCATCTCTTGCATATTAAACAATTTGGTTTTACAAAGGGTCGGTTTACAACTGATGCTGGGGTAGCGCTATTAACCCTAGCTCACTAACCATAATTTCGAGTAACGTTATCACTAACCATTCGTAAATTTTACGACGCATTAAAACATCAATATTTATTTAGTAAACTTTATTTATGACATAAAACGACCTTAATTAGCAGTCTCAGTTTTCTCTTAATTAAATAACATAACCTGTTTTAGAAATAACCTACACTGAACACTGATTGCACATAGAAACAATATGCTCCCTACAAATCGCTTTTTTGCAGCCCTTGCAGAAGTTGGTGGTCATACGACGTTTTTTTGCAGGACAATAGCTGCAGGTTTTTCTTGTTCTGGGAACGTCTTGACTAGAACCTTCCTGAGGGTCATCAATTTTCAAGATTTCCGCGATGGTCTGCTTCAAATTTCGTTGCAAAGTTACAGTCTGATATCTCTCTTGCAGCCAAGGCTTCATCAGTTCGTCTGCCATTTCTAATGCAAAAGGCCGTCTTTTCATCGGTTTTTTTCCATTTCGAATCGCATTAGATACGTGGATGACATATGCATTCACTATACACAGATTTAGGATATTGTAGAACAAGCACAGCGGCCATCGATTTGTCTTACGGCTGGTACTCATGATCGAGCACATCTGGTCTACAGTATCAACCGCACCCTTTGTGGAATTATAGAATTCTATAATTTCGGGCTTTTTTGAGTTGTTATTGATGACAGGTTGATCGTGTATGGTAGAAAGAAGGTAAACAACCTTATTTGACTTCGGTTTATAAGACACCAAAGTCATTTCTTTATCGAAACCGAACATCGAAGTACCTACTAGTCTATTTCTAGAATTCGTCATTTCATTGGGGATCTCTCGCTTATTACTTCGTAGAGTACCTACTACTGTGAGCTTATATGGCGGTTTCAACAGTTCAGTGGCCAGAGGAACCGATGTGAACCAATTGTCCATGGTTATATTCCTGTTTGACCCATGGTACGGTTTAGATAGTTCCTTCACAAAATAATTTGCTAGTGGCTCGTTACCTGTGTTCGTGTTTTTTCCCATGTAAGGCATAGCATTGCACATGTACTTTGTACTAGAATCAGCCATCATCACAAGCTTTAAACCATATTTATTGGGCTTATTAGGGATGTACATGCGAAAGGGACAGCGTCCTCTAAATCCGACCAGTTGTTCATCCACGGTTATGTAAGAACCTGGCTTGTACCATTTCCTGCAGTTTTCTATAAACTTTTCCCAGAAATTTCTAATTGGCGCCAGTCTATCAGATTCCCTTCTCTCTTGTCTAGTATTTTTGTCATCAAATCTCATACATCTCAGTAAAAAGTCGAACCTTTCAGCACTCATGCAGGCTTTGTAAGTTTTTGCGCTTCTCAAGGTATCAAACAAAGTTCGTGTTGGTAAATGGTTACTTTTGAGACCAGCAGATTGAATAAGCAGACCCAGCAATGCCTTGATTTCATTGGTCGACGTTTGTGTAGTAGTATACTTAGATGTTTTATACTTATTGTTCTTTATGTCAATCTCGACGTTCGTATATTGAACAATAACGTCTATCATTTCCTGTTCTACAAAAAGATGGAATAGATCTTTTGGCTCTGAGAGTTCTCTAGCTACACCTGCGGGACCAGGTACAATATGCAGCACATTACGAGCAGCCGTGCGAGTACGTGGGTCTCGAGGTTTTGTAGACCATTTGTGTTGATTCTTACCGTAGAGGAAATTCTGTCTTGGTATAATGATTGATTGCTGCTGCGGTGGTTCCTCACGTTCAGTATCCATCTGATCCATGCAGGGTGTCAATGGAGTATCATCATCGGAATCTATGACTAACCTTCGAGTATGGCTGCGACGTGGAGCGAAGAACTCGTCATCCGAAGAAGCTGCAGCATCCTCGTCGCTACCATCAGTTTCGTGATGAATTTCCATCTCTAAATGATCACCATCCTCTGACTCTGAAGACTGTGTTTGATTACCTGGGTTTGACTCCGTATCCGAATCGGCTAACCATTGTAAAATTTTCTCATTCTGACTCCTCAAATCCATCTAAAAGTATAAAAAAACAAAAACTAAATATATTTCAAATGTAAAAAACAACAAAAGATCAAAAAGTTGCAAATTACATTGAAGACTTTTAGTGATTTATAAAGTACATTTATAATTACGTCTTATTATCATATAAAAATAATATATTTCTGATAGGGATTATTGAAAATAATTGATAAATAAATAAGTGCACAACTTCGAAAAAAGATACGTAGACACTAACCTTTCGTAAATTTTACGGCGATCACACGATATATCCCGATGTAATGAACGTGCATCCGCAATGACTGATTGCGGGTCACTGGCGATGCAAATTGGGAAGGTATTAGGAACGGGAGGGGCGGCGGGGGTCGGGATCTTACCGAAACACTAAATGCGCAAGGTACGCGTCGTCATTTTGACGAATGGTTAGTGATCTAGGGTTAAAGCATGTCTTTAAGATCTGGGAGGTGTCGCAGAATACTCTAGGCATTTTTTGCGAGTTATCCAAAGCTTTCAATTGCGTCGATCACAGACGCTGTTGTTGAAGCTAAACCACAACGGCTAAAGGATAATGCTGAGAAGTTGTTACTCTCGTATCTCAATTTGAGGACTCAAACCGTTGATATTAATGGCGTAGAATCATCCGGCTGTCTAGTAAAGATGGGCGTGCCTCAAGGTCTCAAGGACTTTTTCTCATCTTAGGTCCGTTTTTATTTTTTATTTACTTACATAAATTATTTACCTTTCTTCGCAGATAAATTTTGTGAGATTATTTTGTTTGCGGATGATACTTCCCTTATTTTTAACATTGACAGAAATCAAACTCATTATGACGATGTAAACATGGCACCCACTCACTTGGTTTGATGCAAATAACTTACAACTTAATGCAAGGAAAACCAAATGTATCCCATTTTCTTTGCCTAATGTAAAAGTCCTGCCAATAGATGTTGAAATGAATAAAGGAAACATAGATTTAGCCGATTCAAATGTTTTCTTGGGTGTAACTCTAGACACAAAACTTCAATGGGCCCCACATACTGCGGCAGTAGCTGGTAGACTTAGCTCAGCTGCATATGCTATTAGAAAAGTTAGACAGTTAATAGATGTTGAAACTGCTAGGATTGTGTCTTATGGAATTCTGTTGTGGGAGACAGAAGCTGATATAAACACTATATAGGTAATAATAGGTATAACACGGTTAGGATAACCATAAAATGCACTTTTATTTTAGTATATTTTATTTGTGAAAGAAATTGATCTTACCCATGTGTTTAAAGTCATTTTTCAATTTGACGACTCTGTATGAAATAAAACAAGGAGAAAAAAATAGCCCTTGACGAGTTTCTAGCCGATTCTTCTCGTTACAAGGTCTCCCGCCGTAGGGTTTGTGAACCGATGGCGCAGCTTCTTTGACGTTCATAGGTGCTTGTGACAGCCTAGACTGAATAAATTATGTTGTATTTAAAGGATTTGCAAAAAAAAGTATAATGTTGAAAAAAAAAACTAAACAAAGGGTTAACAATAAATAAACATTATAATGTGACAACTACTATAATCGATAATAGAAATTTTCACCTGCTGACTTCAATAGTTTTTTTATTAACATTTTTTGTGTTTTTAGAGCAGGCGGATTAATTCTACAGTCCATTTTTTTTCAAAACGTAGTGTCTTAATTTATTATATTTAAAAATATAAAAATCACTTAAATTATATATAAATATTCTGTAAAAAAAACTTTAAAACAATATTGATTCAGATATGTACCTCCCAAAATAAGTAGGTGATTTTTGGGTCTAAGGATGTTCAAACAAATGAAATCCTACTCAAATCCCTACTGTAGACTTTTATCAGCAGGAGTCATAAGATCGAGAGTTTCGTGTCCGTTTTATAATAGAGGGAGGGGGGAAAACTACAAGGTGGGTTTTGAATAACCACAAATAATGTTCGGAAAAAGAAATGAACACAAAGCTGGCAGCATATGTGGGAATATTTAATAATTGCTGTGGAACTGAGGTGTTGTTGTAAATTTAACTGTGATTTTCATGTTGCAGAGAGCGATGCAGGTTCTGAGATTTTGTTCTAATAAAATGATATCTAGCTGATTCTGAAACAAATGTTTTAAAAACTTGTGTAACGAATATTAGTGCGTTTCAACTTGTTTCACCTCACTTTTCATCGTGGAGTTCAGGTTTAATTTATGTATTTTTTTTTTAAGTGTATGATTCAATGCGAATAACTGGGACAACGCGGGAGAAAAATAAGGTAGCGCTCTGTTCTATTGACTTTGATTTTGATTCACTTATAGTTACTAACACCCAAATATATACCAGTTTATTTTCTAAACAAAAATATAGAAATGAGTGTGTAGGACAAACATTCACGCGAATATTTGTGTTCGTACACTGCACACTGCGCAATCGGACCGGCAAAAGAGGGTTCCTTTGGTCATTATATTATTTGATAAATTGCCAAAACTAAGCAAAGTTTGGCTTGCACAGTTTTCACTAGTAAATTCTACAGGAGAATAGTACATAGAAAAATTTTCTAATTTACAAAAAAGAAGAAAGTATCATAAAAAGATTTTGCTTAATTTTTTCTCTCTGTCGCAGAATTGACGCGTCTCAAATCCAGAAGCAATTTTTTGACACATATCAGAATCAGAATTATTTATTCCTTAGAAAATTGTATTTTTTTGCTGGTTAATGGTATTATATCCTTAGAAAATGGTGCATAACTTAGGTATTCAAGCCTTTGACGTTCATGAGTGCACTTTGTCTAAATTGATCCCATCTCACCGTGTAAAAACTACCTACCTGACATTGGCGGAATTATGAATAAACTCAAACTCAATATAATTTATTTCTTCTAGGCTGTTACGAGCACTTGTGAATGTCAAAGAAGCTACGCCATCTATTCACAAACCCTACAGCGGGAGACCTTGTCACGAGAAGAATCGGCAAGAATAGATATCATAAAGCAAAAGATTTCAGTTCTTTCATCGTAGACTCGTCGAAACTCATCAGATGTTGACGAAAATCATCAACAACTTTAGATTACACCATTCGTTTTTGATTCAACTCGATAGATCTCATCTCATACATATTTACAATATGCAAGTTATTTATGATAAGTATAAAAATAGCATTGAAAATGCAAAAAATAAAAAAAATATAAATGCAAGTTTTTCTTTCTTATTTCTAGAAAGATCTCCGTATTCTCAGTTGGCACCGCTCGTCAGTCAGTATCAATTTCAGTGGCTGCACGCTACCTGCCGTATCCCGTATCCCGTAGGTATCCTGTATTCTGCCGTCAGACGAATAAAATGTGGTTTACATAACGCTGCAACGTCTTAGCACGTTCGGGAGATAGTTCTGCATGTTATTACAAGCGAAATCCGGAGATTGTTTGCTTTACGTCGTTATATTTTGGCGTGTAAACTATTTTGTTTACGTTGTAAATATTTTGTTTGAATTGTAAACTACGCTTTCTATTAGGTACACCTTAATAATACTTTTGAGCTTTGTAGAATGGGAGTGATCTTTGTACCGTAGTGCGCGACTTATTATTATATTCTATACTTATTATAAACTTGAAAAATTGTAAAATAAAAAACTTTTAATAAAAGAAATAAAAACCGACTTCAAAAATAAAAAAAGTAACTAGTTTGAGTCAAACCGTTTGTGTCAAACTGTTTGACCGATAAAACGACAGTTTTTTAGGATTTCCCCAAACTACTGAACTGATTTCAAAATTTCAAAAAATGGGACTAACTTGGGTACAAACCCGATCTTTTAACGTTTGATTCATTTCGATCGGTTTAGGCGTTCTCGAGTAATCATACATAAAATATATATATATACGCGACGGATTGATAACCTCTTTCTTTTTTGAAGTCGGTTAAAAATGGTTAACTTATAGCTATTTGCTCTTGACTTTGGTGTAATCAATTTAAAAGCGCCCAGCTTATCGCCGATTTTTCAAGTATCAGCTAAAATTATTACTCAAAATATTTGTTTATTCATTTAGCTCTTTTAGCTGTGAATTAAACTAACTGGTATCTTTTATCCGAGGATTGAAAAAAACCCTTATTCGATAAAACCCTACGCTAAACGAAAATACATAGTTATATCAAACTATAGGCCTATCTCTTTATTACCCGCCGTTTCAAAAATATTAGAAAAGATAATAAATATCAGGCTTGTTAGATATTTCGAGAAGCATTCTGTTTTTTCTAGATCTCAATATGGCTTTAGACCCAAATTATCGACTGCCGATGCTGTGCATCAGTTAACTATTTAGTTCAAGAACTAGACAAGGGTAACAAGTTTTGGGAATATTTCTCGACTTAGCAAAAGCTTTTGATATTTTTGATTTTGGTTTCTGTCCCCATTCTATTGCTGCAGCTTAAATTATTAACAAGTAACTTATACGAGCGTTCACAGTGTGTTAAAATAAACAATGTTATCAGCTCTGATTTGACGAATACCACCCAAAGAGTTCCCCAGGGAAGTATATTAGGTCCTACCCTATTTTAAGTTGACATAAATGACCTTTGTAATCTAAAATTGCATGGTGGAAAAATCATTTCATATGCTGACGACACTGTTCTACTTTTTTCCGCAAGCTCGGAAGAAAAGGTATATGAATTGAAATGATTCGATGTAGTAAATAATTGGTTACAGCCACATCTACTAACATTAAACGCTGACAAAACTAAGTACATATATTTCTCAATGCGTAAATATAAAACTACTTTAACTAACCCAAAATTGCAGGCCCACCGTTGTAAGGACACTGCTAATCACCGTTGCATTTGCCCAGACATAGGTATTGCTAACAATCTGAAGTATTTGGGTGTCATTATTGACAAAAACCTTTCATTTAAGCCCTATATTGAAGTTTTATGTGGCAGAATACGTAAATTAATATATATATTCAAGAAACTTCGCACTGTTGCAGATTACGCACTAATACGATAAGTCTATCTCGCCCTAAGTTAATCAATAAGAAATTACTGCATTACGTCATGGGGTGGCACGTCTAAAACTTCATTGTTATCAATGGAAAGAGCCCAAAGGGCGGTTCTAAAAGTTGCTACTTTCCGGCCCTACCTCTACTCAAGTGAGCTTCTTTATAAGAATTGTAATGTACTAACCGTTAGACAACATTTTATATTGAGCACTATCCTTAAACAGCACACTGCACTTCCCTAGAGCACTGAAATCTATACTAATAATATTATAAAGCTGAAGAGTTTCTTTGGTTAAACGCGCTAATCTCAGGAACTACTGGACCGATTTAGAAAATTCTGAGACCATTAGAAAGCTACATTTCTCCTGAGTGACATATTTAGGCTATATTTAATCCCGATATTCCCACGGGAACGGGCACCACGCGGGTAAAACCGGGAGGATCTGCTAGTTACTAATAAAAGACGAAAATATAGAGTTTGCCCACAAAATACAGGAATGAAATCCGCCTTCTCTTCCAGCTTCTTCATGTTTCTAGGGCCTTTGCTTTATTTAATGCCAAATTTGATATTTATTCTATTAATTATTATCACAGCACAAGGAGCATTCTGTATGCAGCTCATCAAAAAATGTCCTACGATGACACATATCAATTTATTGCTTGTGATTAAATTATAAAAAGTTTTTAGTACCTATAAAATTTATTTTATTAAGTTAAGTGTATTATTTATATAGTAGTATGTTTGTTTGTAATGATCGTGTTAATTCATTGTATTTTGTTGTTTAATTTAAGTATAATGTAAGTCCTTTTTGCCTGAAACACAGGGTATTTCTAGTTCAGGCTAGTTATATAATTATAATTTTTGTAAAAAAATCTAGGCTATAAGTTTTTAACACTGTAATGTTTTTTGATTAATGAAATAATTATATATATAATTTTAAATATATATTATATATAAAGTTAACTGCCCAAAAACCCTAGCCTGCCTGCCTACGATCATGGGTTCCCTACTTGTCTGCGAAATTTAATGATTCGATTTTCATTATATCGAACACGGTGTGTCGATAATTGTGTTCATTTAAATTAAAATGTTTCATTGTATCGATGCCTTATTGGTGCGATGTAAAGCGATGTAATTTGATAGTATGTTGGTTCGAAACGCCTTCTGTTGTCCCTGATATTTTATAAAAATCAAAGTAGGGAACCCGCGTGCCATGCAGAGCTATTTAAGCTATGACTATAAGTAGTTATCAAAACGACAGCTTTTCATTCCCGGACGAATACAGCTAATAACATGCACGCTAACGTGTATGTTATTAACTGTGTAATGTGAGGGCTTAGAATAGCACTACCCCCTCTCATCCCGTGGATGTCGTAAAAGGCGACTAAAGGACTCAGCCTTCAGGAGAAGGGCAGCAGCGTCTCCTACAAACTTGGCCACACTGCGATCGCCAACCCGGCTGCCAAGCGTGGCGATTATGGCAAACCTTGGACGAATTAACCACTGGACGCGTAACGAGGACCGCGTTCGCCTTTACCCCTCTGTCACTTACCCTGCCTTTTAGACACAGTAAGCAATATGGCGTTGTCAGTATGACGCGAGATCTCGAAGTGGAACATTATCTCAAAAATGGGTAAATACGCTGAGTTAATTTGTAAAAATCATACCGGACAATCAAAACATTTTTCTTTTCACGCGTAAGTATAATTTCAATCTATTAGAATAGCAATTTTTCGTAAAATAAATAAAATTTGGTATGTAAACAAAATGTAATACGTCATTTCAAAAAGTAATCATTGTACGTGTAAATTCTTTAAAGATATTGCATAAGTAATTTGGTTGGGTTATATGTATCACTCATTCATTCAATTGTCATTTTTATGTCGTATAGGGCTTGAACATATCGATAAACATATCGATGTATGTAAATGAACGAACGAATCCAATTTTAATGTAGGAACTATTTAAATTAATTTCAGATTTACAGTTGAACCCCTAACAAGAAGAATTGGGTGGAAGCGGTACGCAGGGAGATAACATGGACGAGTACTCAGGTCTTAGGTAACATCTAAGGTCTGATGATGGAGCCAGAAGATGGCTATAGGAACTCTGTAATTAAACGACGCAACGCTACGAACTTTGAAATAAAGCTTCAAACTTAAAAAAAAATGTTGCTTATTTCACCCTCATGGTTCCCGTTCCCGTGGTAATATCAAAAATCCTTTCTTAGTGCTCGCCAACATCGATAAAAGAACCTGTATGCAAAATTTCAGTTTAATTGGTTTAGCCGTTTGGTCTGTGCGTTGCCTTGCCTGTAAGTCAGTCACGGTATTGTTTTTTAGTATTAGACTTATGTTGTACATTATCATGGTGTGTTGTACATTAACATTTAAAATGTATTATAAGTATAAAAATAGCATTGACAACGCAAAAATTAAAAAATCATAACTTATTAGCTGTTGCATCATAATATTGATCGTTAAAAAATTGATTTTTTTCTCTTTCGAATGCAAGGAAGGATATTCTTACAGCGTATTAAAAATATAAAAGTATCGGAGAATTTCGAAAGTGGTCCGCAAAACTCGGTAGCTCATTGGTTAGAGCAGTGGGCCGGATTCCCAAAGGTCGTGGGTTCAAGTCACATCTGAAAATTCACTTGTGGCCGAGTTCATTTGTTCCAATATTTTTCTTGAATTTATCATAAATGGTGGTTACATTTATTATTTGTTTCTAACATAGACCTTGTTAGGTCACAGCAAGAATAAAATTAATTATATTTATGTATGTACGTAAACTATATTATACTATTTTTTAATCATATAATATTTTAATTTTAAGATCGTTTTATTATATTCAAGTAAAACAATCTTAAAACTACAATAAACTATTGGTTGAAATATTCTTGCAATTAGTATTTCAGCTAGTAGTTGCTAGAAATATACTGCCTTGGCTTTTTCTTAAATATAGGTAATGTATATGCGATGTTTTGTTGATAACTTCTGGGAGTTTGTTGTTTAAAACTGTCATAGCGTATGCTGGACCATACGCTATCCAAAAGCTAGTCTACTATTTCTAATTTGGGTTTAGGTTGTGCTAATTTTGTACGGTGGCGTAAATTTTGAGATCTTTAATAAAGTGAAAACAAGTTTATATTTTTTCTTACAAATATGCATATTTCTTAAATGTAAAATGGATACTAGAGTTGAAATTAAAATGTTTAAGTCTCAACGATCTTCTAATGTCGATGATTATTTTCAATAAGTTTTAGACTTAGATTTTTGCTCCAAAAAAATGTCGAATACGAGATATCACAGCTCGAGAAGCACACAGGGGGCTTATTGTCTAATTTTAAGTCTATCACAATCCCTTTAAATTTTTCATTTAAAAGGTACCTACATATTATTCACATCGCATCACATAGTATCGCGCCACAACTATTTGACCTTTGAAAGGGATTGCAATCGATTATAAAATTAAACACTTCTGGAGGGGTTGCTATTGTGTATGTCCTATACAATGGTTCTGTAATGAACTAATTACCCATATTTTGTTTTATATAATATAAGCTTGAGTGATTGAAGAAGTTAATGTAAATAATGAATTATATTATTATATAAACCAAATATTAATGTTTTTTACTCACTTAAAAAGTGTTAGTAAGTAAATTGTAAGTCCGCCTGGCTAGCGACTACCATCTTATCATGATTTATTAAACTCAATAGGTTCATTCATTCACTCCTTACTTATCGTGCTATTTATTTTTCCACGAAATAAACAATTAACTTACTATTTTTTTAAAACACACATGATTTATTAAACTCAATAGGTTCATTCATTCACTCCTTACTTATCGATAAAAAAAATATCGATTACTTCAAGCACTAATGTCGTTATTTGACATTAGTAATCGCCCCTCACCCCCGCAAGAATTGGTTGATCATGTTTTCATACATTCTTCTCGGGTTTCGTGTCCAGTGGTTAATTCGTCCAAGTGGCAAACCCTTCCTTTTGGAGGAGGCCTATACCCAGCATGGGTATTATGTGGCTGATACGACGTGTATGTTATTCGTTTGATATGATTTAAAGATAATTTACTGTAGAGATCACCTATTACCCGGGTCAAGATTAGAAATGCTTTTTAAAATCTCTCGGAAAAATGCAATTTTATTAACTGGTGCACAAAACGATCAGACCTCGACCTAATAGGCTAGGCTATTAAAGTCACGCTAGTCCTAATCCCCATTCCCGTTCCCCAAGTTCCCATTCCCGTGGGAATATCGGGATAATAAGTAGCCTATGTGTTAGTCCATTACTTAAAGTCTCTACTTACCAAATTTCAACCAAATCCGTTCAGTAGTTTATGCGTGAAAGAGTAACAAAAAAACAAACAAATAAACTGACATATTTTCACATTTATAGTATAAGTATGATGTGAAAGTTTGTACGTTCAGCTGAACGGATTAGGATGTGGCACACATAGTAGGTATTAAGAGTGGATTTTTTAAAACTGTCAACATTTGATTAAGATATTCTCACGGGAACAGACACCACGTGTGACCACGCGGGCGGCAACTAGTTAAAAATATAACAAAACGAAACGTACTGTTTCAAATTATTCTAGCGGCATCTTGCGATACAAAATATTCACCCTGGGAGCGCATCGGCCTTATCGCCAGTGGCGGCTGTTAGTTTTTATTGGTGTGCTTGTCGGCTGCGATAGTGGCCTTAATGACACACGAGTGGGTATTGCACACGTATGCGCTGCGGTTTCATTCGTACCCAATTCTAAACTATCGTATTGAGATAAAGTTTGTAGGTAACCTTGATAAGGAGATTAATTGCCACATTAATTCGTGATATTAGCAAATTGTGACTAAAAAATAACTATATAGTTGATGAATACTTATAGCCCGGCGGTCTTATGATAGACCACCGGGCCGTCTCACAACAATAAAATATTGATTGTGTCTTATTTGCCTATAAGACACTACGTCAATAGTTAGGTTAGCATCTTACAGCGATACAAAATATTCACACTGGGAGCGCATCGGCCTTATTGATAGTGGAAGCTGTTAGTTTTTATTGGTTTGCTTGTCGGCTGCTATAGTGGCCTTAACGATACACGGGCGGGTATTGCACGCGTGTGCAATACCCGCCCGTGTATCGTTAAGGCAATGAAAACGCAGCGTTTTCATTCGTAATATCTTAAAAATATAAGATCGTAATTAGATACCTCAAAAATGAGATTTATTGCATTTGTAAGTAATAGGAAACACAGACTCAGGTTAAGAGTTCCTAGAAGTACTGTCCGTTCGAATACCTAAACGTTACCTAAAAAAACTCTACTGGTCGACCGGGAAGTTCCCTGATTGTATCTACGGATGATACATTTTGAAGCAAAACGTTAAGTGTTGTTTGAAGCAACCCTTAGTAACACACAGAGCGAATATTGCACGCTTGTATACTGAAGTTTGATTTGAGCATAATTTAGATAAATGCGAAAGTATTTTTTATCGGTTTTTTATCTTCTTGAGGTCTTATTAAATGCATTGTCAGATAGAACGCGCCACAAAATTTTGTATACCTACTACATATTTTAGTGGAAAAGAGATCTAACTGGTGCGTTCTCACGCCTGAAATAGGTCTTGAATAAGTTTGTGAATGACCTACTGCCCTTTGCTGCGAAAATAAATCAAAGAGAGTGAAGTAAGAATGGAAAGATTGAGGAATTTAGTAACACATAATGGATCCTTCAGTCTTGTATTTTTCGTTCTGGTTTTGAGCGTTTCTAATCACAATATAAAATCGTATGTTTCCAACAACATAACACTGCAACAATATTAAGTTGGAACTACCCGCAATACAACTGTTTAGTGATTTGAATGTGTTATTCCGACATAACAATAGTTTGCGCGAAGTAAAATTTAAATATTCGATTTAAAATGAAAATTCGAGTTGTCTACACGTGGCATGAAACTGAAATGTTCGCCGTTTTGTAAGCCCGCATTTGGCATATTATAGGATATGTTTACGAAATACAAATTGAATTAGTAAGAAAAGTGTTATTTCTTCTATAAAAAAAATATCAAAAGTATTAAAAATAGCATTAAAATGCTAAAACTTAAAAAACATAAATTATTAAAGTGTTTTCTTTTTTAGGAGTTAACTATTTATTAGATACCAAATAAATTAATAATAAACATATAAACATACTACACTACCTTACACTAACTATAACAAGAAAACGCCGTCCAACTCGCAGCCGCGTGGCATAGTACCGAGAACACTGGCGCTGTTGCCCCGCTGAATACATAGACTCAGCCGCTGGGCAAGATAGGCACCAGCTCTAGGGTCTCCTGAGGCGTGGACCAGTCTTGTGGAGATATCTTTCATAAACTTTTTTGTGTCCGACGACCAAGGGCCCATTGTCTCTACTGCAAGCGCCGCAAACTCGTGGCTTACTGAGAGCGACGCATACTTGCAGCGCTTGAGGAATTGAGCTTGCTCCGCCGCGGCTCCAGCTCCTGAGGACGTACCACGTATATGGGAAGGACCTAAGGTGTCTACACAGGTTGCATCCCATACCAAGGTACGCCCCAAGCACCAGGGCAGTAACGTCGCACCATCGGGTCTTTTACCATCATCCCTGAATAAACCACAAGGTTCCAGAGATGATGGGATCGAAACAGTGCCAAGTTATTAACTATATCGTTCATCGCACCATGCCGATAGGCGCGACCTGCGCTCTCGACGCAAGTGAGCCCATGGCGTCCGAACTGGTCCACATCTTTGCCACACGGACAGTGATTAGGTTCGCACAGCTTAGCACCTAAACGTAAACAAATAGAGATGCGAAGAGTAGCGGGATCGAGGATAAAAAAAAGTGTTTTCTTGTAAAAAAAATACTAAATTTCCTGACACATACATTTCGTTTGACTCACTCTGAGTAAAAACAGCAAGTTTATTGTTTATTGGTGTAAAAGGCAGGCATTTGGCATTTCGGTATAACAAGTTCACTATTTCCACATCTTATTAAAATCACTAAGACGTTTAAGCGTTTCTCAAGATAAAGAAAAAGTTTGTGTTTTTAAAGTCCCCATGTGTTATATAAACTTAAATTAGATGTACAAATTATATTAAAGTACAGGTTGTACTTGGCCTAAACTTATCGTAAAACTTACTCTTTGGATTATCAGACTTTATCACTGATGTCTTATAGCTCATTTTCGACTGACAAGTCTTACAATTTCAACATCGATATGTATGAGTATGTACTTATACCATTTCCGTTACAGCATAACCTCAATTTATAAGGACCTAACTTAAGATCTTAATAGGATCTTACCAGACAAGAGGCGGAAGTGGCGTACCGTCCTGACCGAATTTCCGGTAAAATGGCCGTCCATTGTTGGTCTATTGAGCCGGCCAGTTTTAAGCTCAGCTCAAACAATATTCTGTTGGATAACTTGACGGTTGTAGGGCTGCGTCTTAATGAGTTTTTGTTTTTTTTTAAATAAGGTAAATTTTGGTTCGTTAACCAAATCTGCCTTTTCTCTCTCTTCACAATACTGGGCACCTAAATAAATTAAATTACTTACCTGAAAACCTGAAATAAATATTTTCTTTAACACAAAAACGTGCGATACAAGAAAAAATAAACAAAGAGTTTTTTATCACCTGTTTTAAATTCTAAATCATTACATTGTATTCCAAATCTCACCTTTTACCCCAAAAAGAGGTCAATTTGCGATGATCACCACACTTGGCAGAATCATTGGTGCCAGCTGTCATCAAAGGACAGCTGATGGGATATTATGGATATCAAAACCAATGGAGGTATAACTAACTTCCAGACACCGGACTCACACAAAATGTTTATCAATAATAATTATTTATGTCGGATTAGGGCTTGAACCCATAATCTTCCTTCGGCGGAGTAGGATTAATTAATTAATACTGCAACGCCACCGGGCCAGCAAATTGGCAAATAGGCTATGTGTAGCAGTAGGTAGATCGGTGATAGGAGATGTCTTGTACGACAACCACGGAATAAAACTAGGTGATGCTATTCTAGGCCCGACTATTTGACAGCCCTGAACGAATTTTCTCGGGTCGTCTTTGCTTGTTCATATTTATGGATGGTTAGCAAACAAACAACAACATATTGTGTTTTGCTTAAAATATAATTTTACTTAAGTTATAGCGTAGGTCGTATATAAACATTTTTTGTGTTTTCAGAGTGGTCAGTGTGAGTTTCCTCACCTAACTCGCTTACGATAAAGTTCGAGAATAGAGTTTAATTCTCAACCTTATTCCTATTGCATTAAGGCTATCTGTACAATGTTTTCTCTCACGAGATGGTAACGTTTGGAAATTTGCAAACTCGCACTAAACCCTCAGGACTCGTTCCCTCAGGAATGGGTTAGGGCCATTTGAAGGTGCACAGGAGTTACGAACAAGGGGACTCTTAGCCTTCATCATACCTGATGTTAAGTAATCCTCTCGCGCAATCCTCATCACTGAGGAACATTATCTCTAACTGCCGGAACACAACAATGCTGGAAACATTGTTGTTATGGCATCAGGCTTAGATAAGAGGGTGGAAGCTAGCCAGGTCGACTTACAACAGGTCCTACTACCAAACAATAAAGTAAGAAAAAACTGACTTCATACAAAAAAGCAAGCTGTCTTCTGCTTGCTGCTAATACTGAGCTGAGCACAGTTTTGTCATCACACGAATGTACGCGTTTTTTATATGATTGTCCTTCTGTTTGTTTTTTTGTTCTATTGTCATTTTTTCCCACTACTGTGATGTTTATGTTTGTGTTATGTTATGTTAGAATATACTTTGTGTGATGTTAGAATAAATATATATATTTTTTTAAAGAAGTAGTTTGTACCTCGAAGCGCACGATTTTAAGGGTGCCGAAAAAGTCAGAGTTTCTAGACGTTCGGGAGCTTCAAGGCTTGTGTTCATTCTCATTCACTGCCAAAGACAATAAGCACATTATTATGGTATCGCTATAAGTGCTGTAAGTACGCCTGAACAGTTGTAGATAGATAACTTATTAGTTTAATATATTACTTGTAAGAAAGTAGTTCGTTATTCCAAAGGGGCAAAACTGCAAAAAATATCATAAAATAAATTCTAGAGAAAATCTGCATCATCATCTAAGCAAAATACGCTTGATTGAAGCAAATACACCGCCAATATGCGCGGTCGAAGCATTGAAGCAACGTGCCCTACACCAATTCCAGACACAAAAACAAGAGCCAGCTGTCCAGTGGCCCTTTGTGAAACTTCAATGGGTTGTGAGATTACACGAACCGATTTGATTTCCACAGCATGACTGTGCATTGATTGAGACGTTGTTTGGTCACCACGGTGTTACGTCACTTCACAACCATGTCGTATTATTCTAGATTGCCCTTAGGCTGCGTCCTGGACGCCAGCGGCCAAAGCGGGCGGTGCGGGCGACGGAACACGCTCGTCGAGAACTCATACAAATCATCAAGACGTGCATGTCACCGCGCGCACTGCCCGCAACGCCTAACGGTTGACTCTGTAATTCAAATTGGGAGCTGGGAGGTTACAGGAATAGGTCCAACCATGTATTTCCAGTTACATTTCCTATTAATGTAAACAGTATTCTGCAAAATGCCACCTTGCATATAAATTAAAAACACCAATTACTTACTAATGTAAGTATATAAATTTTGCAAACTAAGAAAGTTGGTCCTATGAGCCGGATAAAAAATAAAAACTTATAAACACGGTAATATTCCAAATAAATTCTATGATCAGAGACGACTATAAAAAATAGATGATATTTTTGATCATCGTCTCTGCGGGGAACTAACGAATTAACGTGCTTACCTAAGCACAAAAATGGCCTATTTGCTGCTGCACATACGTGTATTCTCTTCTTTTTTCTTTCTTATGTAAATTTTTCATTAGTAATTACATTACTAATGAATTTCTGTCAATCTAATTATTTGTCTGTTCTTTTTTTTATTTGTAAATGTAAAGTAATTTGTATTTGAGTGTGTTGTTAGCAAATTAACTCTTTATCTATCTATCTAATGTTTAACCTCGTCTAACGCAGGTCGTACGTGCTTACTACCTGTGTCATCGAGCACCGACTAAAGTTATCTGTTACTAGCGGATCCTCGCGGTTATACCCGCGTGGTGCCCATTCCCGTAGAAATATCGGGATAATATATTAGCCTATGTCGTTCGGGAGAAATGTAGCTTTCTAATGGTCTAAGAATTTTCTAAATCGGTCCAGTAGTTTTTTTTATAATATTATTAGTATAGATAGTATAGATGTGGAAATAAACGACAATCATCCATACGTAACTGTTTTACTGAAAAGGAAATAATTACTGGATGGGAAACACCATATCTAAAATACTAACTTAAGATATTTTTAATCTAAGTTGGTCCTACGAGCCGGATTAAAAAATAACAATCTATAAAGACGTCCAATCAATCGGCTAATTTAAAAAAAAAAACTACATTATTCGTTTCTTATCATCTTATATCTTATCATGACGTACTTTGTTGTTAAACATGGCAGTCGCAAGTCATAATTTCTTACCACTGTGCCATCGAGCTCCTCCTAGAATTAACTGATGTGGAAATAGACGACAATAATACCTTATCCTATCTGTACCCAGGGCCGGTGACCGTGGGGACATTAAAATTAAACTGGTGATGATGACGATGAGACAACTCTCTAGAGAGATAGAAGCTTTTCTTCTAATAACATTTGTTTAACTTTAATGTAATGTTGTATGTTTCTTACCGTCTCTAAGTACCTATTTTTAAACTTTAAAAGGTAACAATTTAAAAATGTATAGTGTCGGAAAACATGGACGCGGTGCAGTTAATCCTATCATACTAATATTATAAATGCGAAAGGATGTCTGTTTGTTTGTTTGTATATTTTTTGGTTTGTTACTCTTTCAAGCTAAAACCACTAAAGGGATTTGGGTGAATGACAAGATTTGTAAGGTGCCATGCCCCATTAGTTTTTTTTTCAGTTACAAGCGCGATTTATGTGTCAAATGATTTTATTTATTAAAAACAGTGTACTAACTGGCTTACAGTTAGCCCAAAACGCCAGCAAGTTAGGATAAGTTCATTATTATTCGTAGAATTATAGTAACAATCCAAAATAAATTAAAATTGCATATTATATATATATATTATATAAGATATTTTCCAAAATACTGTGATTTAGCCGACACAGTCAATCAAACACAATTGAGTTTCTCTGTAAGAAAAGATTTATTTTGTTTTAATTTTACAAGTTCTATGATTCACGTGAAATAACAGTTTAGTAACAAAACATTACATACCTGTAAGAAAAGAAACGACATTTAATGTTATCAACCACAATGTCAGTTCCTAAATCACAATTAAAATATTATCCTTTTAGGTATGTAATGAAATAAATTATTGTTTTCTCTCACAACAATGACGAGATGCTTTTTAGGTTCTGTCATCTCCATAGATTAAAACATTCAACGGTCAATCAACGGTACAGCGAAATGACGTTTGCTGCGCGGGAAAATTTAAATTAAAGAAAATTATGTTTTTCTTTACATGCCCCTCCCGGAGAAGAAAAAACAATGCGTCTGCACATGCATACTCTTCAAGTGCAGGCAGGGGCTGGTGTTAGTTTCGAGATGTGGAAAAAATTTGACTCTGATTTCTTATGATCAGTGTTTATCTTGTAAATTGAATTTGATATTTTTTCTATGATTTTGTAGGGTCCAAGTTTCAATTCATCGAGCTTCTTTCTATTCAGTTTGTTTCCTTTCTCCACAAACACGGTATCACCAACTTTGAAGGTTATAGGTCTTCGATTTTTATCGTAAATTGTCTTGTTGTAATTATGTGATCTGATTGTATTTTCCAGAGCTTTCTTCCTAGCCTGGATTAAATCATACTCGGTCGTCTTTTGTTTCAGCTCATTCGGCAAGATTGTAACATCTGTGCCATAAAGTAGGTATTTTGGAGCATATCCAGTAACAGTGTGTGCCGTTTCATTGTATTTTTTTTACACAGTCATGTGCTATAGTTGTCCATGCTATTTTTGTATCATGTTCATTTATCTTGCATCTGATTTTATTAACCAATGTTTGATTAAGTCTCTTGTTTAAGCCATTTGAGAAAGGAGATTTTACAGCTGTAAAAATTATTGGAATATTCTTTTCATCCAAAAATCTCTTGAACTTCTTAGAATTGATACCTGGGTATTGATCTGAGAGTATCAAGTCAATGTCATCTGTTTTTGCACAGTTTTTTATCAGTTTGATAAAATCATTTGTATTTTGAGTACTTGATGTCAAAATATATGCGTACCTAGTGAAATGATCTGAGAGCAGGTGTAAGTATCTCTTTGTTGATCTGGAACCTCCGAAGCCTTCAATGGTATCAATAGAGCATATCTGAAAAGGTTTTGTGGCGGGACCCAAGTGTGACATCAATCCATATTTATTTTGTCCCCTTGATTTATTCTTTAAACACACTATACAACTCTCGCAGAGAATTTTTATGTATTTCGTCATGTTTTCTGCTGTATACACTGAGCTAATCATTCTTTGCATCTGTTTAATTCCTATGTGACTTAGATCTGTATGTACCTTTTTCATGAACTCTATGCTGAATTTCTCTGATACAATTATTTTTTCTTTTTTCTTTACTTTCTTGTAGTAAACATTGTTTAATATTAGTAACTTTTCTTTTCTGCACTGTATGTATTCATTTTTAACTTGATCGCTTAAGATATCTCCCAGTGTTATTGTGTTAACCACTTTTAGTTGTTCCACTAGGTTTTCGTTTGGTTCAAGGACTGGGTTCCTGCTTAGACAATCAGCTTCAATGTTGTATCTTCCTGGAGAATATTTAATTTGGAAATCATATTGTGACAAGTAGTATGTTAGATCGCCTAATTCTTCATCTGTCCTAGACCTTATGTCCATACTCTCCAATGGCTTGTGATCTGAAAAGACAATAAATTTCCTACCTATTAACAGATGTTGCCAATACTTAACACATTCTATAATTGCCAGACATTCCAGATTTTCAGCTTTCTTCCTTTTTTTGCACTTCATTAATTTTTTTTGAAAAGTATGCTACTGGTTTTTCTTCATTGTCTTCTTGTGGCTGTTTCAGGACTGCTCCTACACCTAGTATACTAGCATCTGTGTATATGTGAATAGGTAGGTTTGGGTCAAAGATTGTTAATATTGGTTGAGAACATAATATTTGTTTCATATCTTTAAACGACTCTTGGCATGCACTAGTCCACTTAAATGTTTGTCCTTTTTTCAAAAGGTTATGCAATGGTTCCAATTTTATTGCTATATTTGGCACATATTTATGATAAAAGTTTATTTTTCCCAAGAATTGTCTCACATTTTTTTGAGTTTTTGGAGTTGGGAATTTTTGTATTGATATTAAGTTGTCTTTCAGTGGTCTAACTGAATTATTCTGTATGACATGACCCAAATATTTAACCGCATCTGCTGCAAATGTGCATTTAGAGAATTTTAGATTTAGACCTTCGCTTTTAATTGCTTGAAATAGTTGTTTGAGATGTCTGACATGATCCGAGAAAGATTTTGAAAATAACAAAATGTCATCGATGAAACATACTGTGAACTCTCCGAGCTTATGCTTGCGTATTATATTACACATTATTCTCTGGAATATAGCTGGGGAGGTTTTTAAGCCAAAGGGCAAACTGGTCCATTGATAATGTCCCTCTTGTGTCACAAATGCAGTTTTGTGTCTATCTGTGACACGCAAAGGTATAGACCAAAATGCTGAATTTAGGTCCAGCGTTGAGAAAAACTTGCAATCTCTTGTTTTTACTATT
The DNA here is from genome assembly GCA_910589605.1 of Chrysoteuchia culmella. Lineage (NCBI taxonomy): Eukaryota > Metazoa > Arthropoda > Insecta > Lepidoptera > Crambidae > Chrysoteuchia > Chrysoteuchia culmella. The sequence continues at coordinate 14,342,669 of OU342652.1, forward strand.
AGGTCCTCAGTAAGAGGGAATGGCTGTGATTGAGGTACAACTATTTTATTTAAATCTCGAAAATCTATGCATAATCTTGATCTTTTATTTTCATCTCTTTTATATGCTAATGTGACTGGTGCTGCGAATGGGCTATATGATTCTTCTATTATATTTTTCTCCAATAATTTAGCAATTTGGTTTTCAATCCTTTTTTGTCTTCCATTGTGCAACAATATGGTCTTTTACTGCAATATTTTTCTACTAGTAGATCAATGTGTGCTTCATAATCCGTTACTTTTCCTATGTCATATTTGTCCTTCGCAAACACGGATTTATTTTTCGATATTAATTGATCAATCACTACCTATTTCTGATAGTCTAGATGATTTAAACTAATTTTGAAGTTTTCTTCATTTAAATCCTCATTGAAGTTAACAAAATTATCAGATTTTATTTCCTTAGAATTTATATCTGTTTTATTTGATTCCTTAGAAACTATTTCACTTCTTTGTATAGGTATTTTCTGATTAATTTGTAGGTTTTCATTTTGAACGAGGTAAAACTCCTTTATAAAATCTATTCCCACTAAAAAATTATAATCGAAATTTTCCTTGTCTATTTTCCACTTCGAAAATGGCTACGTCGAGTGTGATAATACCATTTGCCTTTTTAACGCCATTAATCGTTTTTAAATTAGTATTGTTGGATAGACTGGCTTCCTTATTTTTTTATCTTTAACAACTTTGAATTTATTAATGAGACATTAGACCCCGAGTCATAGATCCCAAATATCTCAACATTTTTATTGAGTACTAATTTCACTTTGATCAATGGCGGCACTATTAGTTTTTTTGGTCTTCACACTGCAATTCACATTCCAATTCTGAATTGTTGATGAATTTTATTTGCTTTTTATCCTTATCAGTATTTATTTTTGTTTTAAACCAACAAGAGTCCTCTGAATGATAGCGTACACCTTTCTTAAATTTTTCACAAATACCACACTTTTCTTTAATCGGCTTCGTATCTTCTTTTTTCTTTATAATTTTTTTCCTTGTAACTTAATGTTCTAATCTGTTAACTTCACTAAACAAGTTTTTTGTGTGTACAATTTCTTCTTTGTTAATTCTATCTGTTATAAAATCTGGTAAGCCAGCAGCAATTATATCGATTAGGGTCCCTTCATCCATTGTTTTTCTGACTTCTAATAAAAGTTTTTCTTTTTTTACTGCATATTCCAATAAAGATCCTGATTGATACTTAAAAGATAAAGCATACTTGCTAGTAGTCCAACCGTTATTGGCATAGGTTTGCAAAAAACTTAATTTCCATTCTGACCATTCGGAATGTAAACTCAGCTTGATCATCATAGAAGAATACAAATCAGTGCATGATTTTTCCAGAAATAATCTGAAGATTTTAATTTTTTCTTCCTCTTTTACTATATCGAACCTTGTACATTATTTTTCGAATACTTCCATCCACTGATGTGCACTTGAATTTTTTCCATAAAATTTTTCAATAACAAACCTATCAGCTAACTTGTTTATACTTTGTTTTTCTTTGTTTTGTTGACCTTCAATTAATTTTTCCAAAATTTTCGCAATAGGATCTTCTGAATACTTTTTATTCGCATTAGCCAAAAAATACGTATTACTGTCACAGCACCGGAAGCCGGAAGTCAATGTCATGTCATGATAGCTGAATATCTGTATTTTTAGAGTAATAACACAGTAATTGTAACAAAGCAGAAGATTCACAGCTATGGTGGATTAAAACTACTTATATAAAAAGCAGCAGATTGTTTATTTTTTGGTTTTTTGCAATTATAGCAGCAATGTACAGTAACCAAAACGTAAAGGCAACTCAAAAGTCAGATTCAAGGTTCCAAATGAGAAGATTCTACAAAATAAACCGAAACACCTACATCAACAAAGCACAAACGGTGACAGCTGAATGAGTACCTAACAAATCCTAGTGCAAAGTGATTACTTACATGCACTTTGAGTGACAATGTCATTGAAGATCTCTGTTTTGCAACTTCTTAATAATAATTTTTTGCTTGCTTTTACAAGATTTATTTAAATGTTAAAATTAATAATTATTTTTAAAACATTATATATATTTCAAAACTGTAACTGATATCAACAAGGATTCATATCAGTTGTGGTGGTGTTTGTGGCACAAATTGGCATTCTCTTTTGGCACACAGATATTAGATAGCTTGGATTAAAACATAGGCTTTTTTATCCCGATATTCCCACGGGAACGTGAACCACGCTGGGGAAACCGCGGGCGGCCGCTAGTAATACCAAAACCTATCAGTACTTAGGGCCAGTGGCCGTGGAAACATTAAAATTGCTGATGATAATGACGATGAGACAACTCTCTAGTTTCAAAATTTTTATTAAAAAAGGACATCAGCTAATCGCCATGATGTATTCATCGTACTAAATATTAATATCACGAACCGATTGATATTTCCAGCTGACATTTCTGCTGCCGGGATTGGAATAATCATTCGCAGAAATTGGCCCGCTCCCTTCTCGGCGCGGCCCGCATACTTAGCTCCAAATTGACAACACACAGATATAACCCTTACAATTACTGGATAAGAAAGAAATACCACAACTTAAAAAGTACCTACTTGGCTTGTACTAGAAAAAATACTTTTTATCTTTTGCGTAGTTGAATCATATTTTCTGCAACAACAAGCTGCAATAAGAGGACAAACATAAGATTGTAATGATTTATTTATTTATTTGGAAACGAACAGCGTTACAAATTGTTTAATTAAATAAGTCTATATCGTAAACTAGTAAAGCCAATTGCAGGTTCTCCTTAAAAATACCTTTTTACAACTAAAAAAGTTAAGTCTTAAAAAAAAGTACAAGAAATCCGTTTCAAAGTTAGATAACAATCAAAACCCATTAAATATTCTCAGTTATTATTAAAATTTAGAGGTTACTATATAATAATTATACTTATAATTTTTTTCTTCCGTGCACCACTGAATCATCTACTAACATAATATTGTCCTTTAAAGCCATAACATTTGAGCTCATAAGCCGGCAGTGGCGACAATTCCTCATGAACCCAGAAACCTTGACTTGTCAAAGTTATACTGAATTTAACAATCTCGACAATTACTACATAATAGGTCTTTACCTATAAAATGTATTGTGTTTCTTACACTTCTAGAGAACCTGACTACTTCTATGATTAAAAAGTACATCAATTGATTGATTTGTATTAAATTAAGATCATATTTATTATTTTCGTTTCTTATACGATAAAAAATACCTCAAAAGGTACTAATTTTTTAACAGCGAAAATGGCTACTTTATTTAATTTATTAGATACTCATAATTAAAAAAAAAATCGCATTACATTGCTTAGTCTTCATGCAAAGCTTATACTTTAAAAAAATTGTGGCGTTACCATTTGCTATAGTAACTATAACAAAAATTATTAGTATGGAAAACGAACTTTCTTTGAAATTCTTTATACAAATCGGCAATTTCATAGGTAAACCTAATATTAAAATAAATTTATGTTAAAATAAATTTTATTCTATTAAAATTTAAATAATCATTTACACGTTATAAACTTAGTTAAAAGTTGAGAAAAAGTTTTAGCCTCTTATATACATTTGAATTTAGGTACTTAGTTGGAAACAGAAAATCGAAAACAGGAAGGCTGGAAGAGATCTCTTTTAGAGATAAATCTATCTTTGTACACATGTCTCAAATTATGTGTAACTGTATTTGTTAGTGCAAGAAGGAGTTTAAAACATTAATCAAATAGTCAAAAAGAAAATCTGAAACAAATAAACATAAGAAAAACGCTTTGCCACATCCAGATACAAATGAAAGCAGATCAACGGGAATAATCGCGCGAAGGAGTTGGTTGGTAAGAAGCAAAAATCTATTCATCAAAGTATCGGCCTGCATCTTCGAACCCATTTCTCAAAGAAGATTAATTACATCGTGACAAAACCAGCGACGTTGGCTTCTTTGCTGGGATTGGTTGAGCAGCGTAACGGTTATTTTTCATATTTCATTCAGGTGTAGGAATGGCATTCGTCAAAACTTGAGCGTTACATTTATCAAACTCAGAGGTGCCGGTCCCTTTTTTGGGTTCTGTGAGAGTTGTTATTCGTACTTTTTGATGGAATCTTTCTTTGTGTGCTTTCTTTGAATAGACTGCAAAACATAGATAAACCTTCTCAATTGTTTGGAGCTTTTATTTTATTTTTTACTTTAATATTTTGTTATACCTTTCTTTAATTGCAGATTATTGTATCACAACTGTTCTTGGCAAACTTGACGAGATTTTTCTGCTCTATTGCATTTCTCTGGTTTATGCTGTTTTAATATAGGTAATTTTATTGTAGGTATAGCCAACAACAGCGACGGCTTTACACTTTGACACTGAGAGCACCCTTACGTCGCTCGTAATAGCGACGGTTTTTGTAGCGCAAATGTAAAACCGCAGCTGCTGTTGACTGTACATAAGACCTAAAATGATGTTAAAGTTATTTTTTACAGTTTCGCATGGTTGTTTCACTTTTAATGAAAAATGTTTCCAGTCAAATGTTTACTTGCAATGCTGCAAAACATTTATCATATTTTTTTATTATTTTCATAATAACAAAAATATCATTTCTTAATTATTTTAAATTAAAAAGCAGCAGACAAGGCAGAATAAAATACAATAGTATGCTATGTTTACTTTAGTTTGGTTCAACAAATATTTTTGATACGGAACTCTCTTGGCACCCAACATCGGCTTGTCACAGTCGTATTTTTATTGGGCATATGAGTAAAACGAAAGTCTGGGTTTGTGATCTAACCATTATGTCCTAGACTGGGAAAATATAAATAGTTTTCAAGTCGCTCCGAAGCTGAGCTTTTGTGGTTTCAATATAAGAAAGAAAATGGTTGTGAGAATCTAATTTTAGCTCAGTTATTTAAAAGTCATTATCTTCTTCTTAACGTGTCGATTTCGTGGGTACTATTAAAATCGCCGATTACAACTTTGATCGGATGGTCATCAAAGTTTTCGGAAGGTTCGAAATGGAATGGGTTCCGGGGGGCTTATATACGGAGGTGACGGTGCAGTAGCCAAGGTTAATATTTATCACCTCGATGACATTCTAGGTCGAGCTATTGGTGGATTTTACACTCATGCCGGGAGCAGCAAACACTGCGTTACCGAGCTTCGGATGGGAGATCTCGGCGATGAGTGTGATCTCTGACTTGTCCTGAGAGAAACCGTCGATGTTGATCGTAACTACTCGCAAGGCCGGCTCTAATGTTGGACTAGTGGGTATGTTTGCCATCGTGGGGAAAGGATTTGCCAGTTAGCTTTAGGGGATTAGCTAAGCTGTTGCCAGGGTACGCCCGATATACAGAGGCGAGAGGTATATCTGCGGGGAGGCTCCTTTTGTGCACCACAAAAATTCATTATGATAATAGCGGAAATGAAAATGAATTTTATTTTTATCAATTTCAGTCTTTGACATTCATCGGTTCGCAAATTTCTACGGCAGGAGGCCTTGTAACGCAAAGTACCTGCAAGAAACACAAGAGCTGTTTTTTTGTCCCGATTTTATTTCATACTGTTTCGTCAACTTGGAAGGGAAGGGCTGGAAAAAAACTCTGTCTATATGGGGTTCATCTTGATAGAATCGCTTCGGAAAGCACGTTAAGATATTGGTCCTGTCTGTATTTGCAGTCGTTAAAACCCACCAATCTGTATTGGTATTAGGTCAATATTAGTATGTACTGTTTGTAATAATAATAGTGCCAAACGTTCCGAGTGTGTGTATATTTTTCATTTCCGTATCTGCGCACGTCGACTAAGTAACATCGTTAAGTAGCTAAACGATAAATAGATTCGTTAATGTCTATATTCGCCAATCTCCAACTTGCGGTAAGACCACGTGATTTAGCGCGGCTTATGCCAATCCGCCAATCCCATACATTAGATTATTTTCGAACTGCGTTATCGTTTTTTTAATTGTTACTTCGGTTAAGGGGCCAGATGTCACTAGTGTGTCCAGCAGAAAATCAGTGCAGCAAGATCAGTTTGCTGCTTATACCCAGCTGGACACAATTTTGGCTTAACGCGACGATGCACAATGATAGTTTTATTTTGTTTTTATTGTATAGTATACCGTATTGTATTGTTTGTGTTCTGTTGTTGTTGTATTTCCAAAATAAATATATTTTCTTTCTTTTTTTTTATGGATAAATTTATAGAAATTTATCCATCCAAAAGAAAGGCAAGTGCCTCAGCAATGACGACATTGCTGGGGCACGGCTGATTATGACGTTAAATTTATTGACCTTATTTCTTGTTCATTTATCAACCTACTACGAACAACAGTAGCAAAATGGTATTCTTATCCGTCTGTTCACCTTTAGTGAGTTGAACCTTAATTAGAGTTAATTAAAAGAAGAAAGCTCGCTCCGGAGCAAGTAGGTATTAGTGGACAAACAAAATGTGCGTCTCTTAATTAACGCTTTTCTGTTGCCTAATGAACTGAGTCGTATTAAAAACTAGATGAATGCGCGGAACTCACAAACTAAAGCTTTTGAAGATTAACCTAAAGTAATTTTTTTAATTAAAGTAAAGGATTTTTCACATGTAGGTACCCAGATAACATTTATAACTGTATAAACGCTGTACTCAGAAAATTTTAAAGAGTTTAGGCTGTCATCCAACATTGCTATATTTGGGCCGGATATTCAGGTGTTGCCCTCCAAAAGAGGCCCCAAATTTTACAGTTCTAAGTGTACATCTAGCTATCTAACAGCTGTGTAATAGCTGTACAACCCGAAACAATAGCTGTCTAGGTCAAATATATACCACTATATAGGTATTGTTCTCCAATTTTGCGTATTATTTTCTTAAAAAGAGTCTCAGGCTACTAACCGTCTGACTATAAGAATAAAATTGTGATCGAGGTTGAATCCTGACGTAGTTATTTTCTAACGTTTCATTTATCGGTATATCGGACACACGGCGGCCATATACATAATTTTTTGAATTTGCTACACTTTTTAAAAAATGGCATTCATTTTAACCGTAACAGGGCGACCAGAGCGACGTGCATCTTTGACATCAAAATTTCTGGATTGAAAACGCTTAAACCAAATTTGTGCTTTTCTCACAGACACTGCACTCGGTTCATAAACATCACAAATTTCTTTCGTGGCTTGCGTTGCATTATTAATTTTTATGTATTAAAATTTTAAAATGTATCGAATTTCTTTATTAGATTCACTCATTTTGACAGTAAGAAAAACAAATGAAAAATTTTCCTAATTTGTATTTGGAATTATTTTCTTTAAAATTTTAACTTTTAATAACAGAACCAGCCAGATACAAATAGTATAGCCAAAGAAATTTTATTACAAGTTCATACATACTATAGGCGAAATAACTTCACAACCTAATATCGGCCAAGTGCGAGTCGAACTCGCACATGAAGAGTTCCGTCTCTCACCTAAGGTTGCCTCGAAGAGATTGGTATGTAGCATAATATATTATATAAGGCCGCCTATTGTGTGTTCCTCTTTTTTTCATTTTCTCTGTATGTGATGGTTTTTGTATCGTGTGGAATAAAGTTTCTATTATTATTATATTAAATACACCTACCCAAAATGCCACTATAATTTTTCGTCTGCAAAAATAACTTTGTTTTTCATAGTGTCTGTATGAATGACAAAGTTATATTACGGTTTTGGAAAATGTGCTATAGCTCTCAAACTGCTAAATATATTTCGTTCAAACAAATTTTCGTTAAAAGTTTTTATAAAGGTCTACATAATATATTTTATAAATATTAAACAAGAAAATATACTAGATAAAAGCAACTAGTCTCATGTCGCCTTGACGGGATCATCGGGACGGGGACGGGTCATGACACTAGTTGCTTTTTTCTAGTATATTTTCTTGTTAAATATTTATCACATAGAAATAGCATTGTAAAATGCAAAATAAAAAAGTTATAAGCATATATTTTTTTAGATTTTTCACTTTCTTATTTTAAACATTTTACCACTTTGAAAGTGTATATCAGTTAAAAGTTTGACTTTGAGAAACAACTGTTTTAGGAACCTCAATGTAATTGTTAAAGACCTATCTATAGATACACGTAAAGGTTTCATAAAAAAAACGGTTTCAGTTCCATGTATGGGGAGCCCCCCATAATATATATATATATATATTTATATATATATTTATTTTTGTGTTACAACCGTAAAGCGGTTTACAGAACACATCTGTCTACCAAGTTTCAACTGTGTAATCTTCATAGTTTTGGAATAAAGTGGCTGTGACATACATCGGACATGACGAATCTATAATGGTTCCGTTTTTTGCCATTAGGCTACGGAACCCTAATAAAAAACTTTTAACTCAAATTGAGACTAGCCTTAAGAGGTCCCAGCATTTTTCTATTGAAAATACTTTAATTGTGTACGGTGTTCAGTTTACTATGTAAATTTCACAACAATTTTCAAAACAAACATCAAAATCTATACTAATATTATAAAGAGGAAAGATTTGTATTTTTGTATGTAACGAATAAACTCAAAAACTACTGGACCGATTTTGACGAAATTTGGTATAAAGAATCCTTAGACCCCAAGTAGTAACATAGGCTATAAATGATCCCAAAATTCCCTCGGGAACGGAAACCACGCGGGTGAAACCGCGCCCGGCCTGTATCCTATAAATTATGAAACCATGCTTAGAGGTTGTGGTTTAATGGCGTCCTCCATTTAAACAGCTCTGGTTCTTCTTGTACTCGTTAATTAAGCGTTTTGCGTAACTAAGTCGTAATTAAAGAATATACAACAACTGATAAAGTTTATTACTCTAATAGCTTTATAAAAGGATACGTTAAATAAACATTACAGCAATTTCTGGTTAAATTTTAACAAAGAAAAAAATATGTATGTCCAATGTACACTGGAGATCACATCAACCCAGATACTATATAGACTTTCCACCGATAACTGATCATAAGCGTTAGAATAGTAGGTACTGCATGTGTCTGGCCTGATGAAGTCTTCAGTGTACATTAGGTTTAGTAAGTACTAAAATGTTTTCAGACTAAATGTTTAATGGGTACTAGTCGACACGGATTGTTTTCATTTTCTGATTGAGGTTCTGTCAGAAAGCTTTAACCCTGGAGTGGTCGCGTACTAAAAAGTTACGTGAATGATTGCGTGGAGTCATGTGTATGCCAATTAAAAATGAAAATAGTAAAATACCTTAGCTATATATTAATTTAACTTGTGTTTAAATCTTATAATCAAAGTATTATTTAATAAATATAATCCATAAAAACTAATAACAAACTTTGTGTTTATGAATATCAACTAAAACAAAAAATACTTCTCTCTCTCTACTGCTGCCTATTCTTGACTATGCAGATACATGCTATCCTGACCTTTCTTCTGATCTACTCAATAAACTCGAGCGTCTCCAAAATTTTTCAATACGGTTCATATTTGGTTTACGCAAATATGACTATGTCTCCCAATACCGCCAACTACTAAAGTGGCTTCCCATACGACGTCGCAGAGATATGCACATCCTTTCCCTTCTCTTTTCCGTGCTGTTCAATCCAAAAACTCCTTCTTATCTAAAAGAGCACTTTAAATTCCTCTCTTCCACTCATGATCTCCCCCTTCGCTCCTCTGATAATCTCCGTCTTTACACCCCTCCTCGCTCGACCAAATTCTATAGCCAATCCTTCACGTGCCAGTGCCAAGCTATTTCTTTATGGAACTCCTTGCCTGACACAATTAGACGTGCACAGACCCTCAACTCCTTCAAGTCCCAGGTCAAGGAGTTCTTCCTATCCCACTAGTCCTTCTTTTCCCTACAGAACTCCCGTTTTATTTGTGTATTTTCAGTCTCTTAACTGCATTAACTTTGTTTTTATTGTATATGTAGTATATGTATTTTATTGTATATCTATTTATATATTAGATGATATGTTATTTTCTTTTAATTTGTTTGTTGCACACCAACTACCCTCATCCCTTCTACCAGTTTATGTGTCATATGGGTTGCCTGGAAGAAATCGCTGCTAAGCGATAAGGCCGCCCTTTGTACAACAAATCTTGTTTATTGTTTTTTCTTTTATACATGTATTTTCTGTCTGTGTGTGTGCAAATAAAGTGTTATATATAAAAAATAAAATAAAATAAATACTTCTAAATGAGGCTTAACTTGACTTCATATGTGAGAGAGATTTTCAATGTGTCAATGAAACCGGGCTCCCGATGTTTCGGTGTTATTCTTAAACAAAAATATATATAAGTGCTTGGGTATTTTATTCGTATACCACAATCCTATATCTATTTATAAGACAATATAAATAATTCATTATTTATATTACCTTTTTGTAGTCGATACTTACGTAATTGGTCGCGTAGCTCTCGTAGTCCACGGATTTCGCGGAGTTCCTGTGACATTACCACACGTGTGACCGGCAGTTTTGTATTATTGGAGCTGATTCTTAAACTATTCAAATATAAAATGGTATTATATAAGATGGTGTACAATTAATACAATGCAAACATTTTCTGCCATTAAAAAAGCGTAGGAATTAGTACATACATAAAAAAATATAATTGATTGTTAATAAGGAATTTACAAAATTATTTTAATGCCAAATGTCTCAATCCTTATATTCACCAAAATTAACAATTATTATACCAATTTCAGAACGACATGCAGAACTTTTAACCGCCTCTGTGGTCTAGTGGTACAACCACCGGTATCAGACCCAGGGGTCCCGGGTTCGATTCCCAGCGGAAGTACATATTGTATTCTATTTGGTTGGTGGAAGGACTCGTTGTTAGTCCGCCTGGCTAGCTACCACCATCTTATCTAAGTCTGACGCCATAACAACAATGTTTTCAGCATTGTTGTGTTCCGGCAGTTAGAGATAAGATAGTCAGTTCCTCAGTGATTGAGGATTCCGGGAGAAGTTCGCTTCCATCTTCAGCTTTATAAATACTTAACATCAGGTATGATGAAGGCTAAGAGGCCCCCATTGGTACAATTAAAAAAAAGTTCATGGTCATAGTCATAATATTTATTGCTCCATAATTCTTTTAAATCATAATAACAATTTAGTACTTATCAGATATTCTTTAAGTTTTTATAAAATATTTTATCACTTTCTCTATATATATAAAATGTTATGTCCTGACTGACTGATTGATTGATACTAAACGCACAGCCCAAACCGTTGGGCCTAAAAATAAATTTGGCACATAGGCTCCTTATAAAGCGCAGGGGTGCACTAAGAAAGGATTTTTCGAAATTTAAAAGGGGTAAAATAGGGGCTGAAAGTTTGTATGAAAGTCTGTCAGTTTTAAAGATAGGATCTTCAAATTTTGTATTTAGGTTATCGATTAAAAATAAACATTGACCTATCTCATAATTCTACCCCCAAAGGGGTGTAAAGGGGGATGAAAATTTATCAGAAAAGTGCTTTATTTTCATAGTAAAAATCACTTATTTTTTATTAGCTTATGGTTGGAATTTAAATAAAATCCTCCTCTCAAGAAATCAACCCCTTAGGGGTTAATAATGATAAAATCGATATGCGTGTCGTTATTGCCGTTTTATGGTATGTTGATTGCACAAATGTGATCAATTTTGAAACCCGATGCGGTGGACATGCATCAACCCTTAATGGTTTAAGAAAAGGGTTCAAATTTTGTAAAGATAATGTAAAATAGACATAGACATAACGATTTTGATCGCGATAGCTTTGGAGCATTTTCTACTACTTTTCCATTCACACTTATCCATTCGCTTATATTAGAAATGCTAAAGAAAGACTGCACTGTCTGGCTGTTCCTTTTCACGCGTAAACCGCTGAATAAATTTTAGTGAAATTTGACTTGAACCGTGGACATGGAAATTATAATACTTTTTACTTTGATAAATGCTGATAAATGACACACTTACGGTAGTGCGTGGTCGCTAACTATGGGTCTGATATGAATGCCCAAAGTCACCCAGCGTGCCATGGAGATGGCTATGCTCGAAGAGGGAAATGAGGAGATCCGTAGCAGAACTAAAATAACCGACATCGCACCAAAGATTGCTCAGCTGGAGTGGCAGTGGGCAAGATGGACCGACGACCTGGTGAAGGACGCGGAAAGCCGCTGGATGCCGGCAGCGCAGGACCGATCGTCGTGGAGATAGTTGGGGGAGGTCTTTACCCAGCAAGGTGTTATGTGGCTGAGACGACGAATTGGCACCACCACGCAACATCCTAAATCCTCGCGATAACCTAATTCCTCGCGGACGAAGTCGCGGGTGGAAGGCTAGTCTTTTATATTTATAGGAATTTTGTTATAATTTTGTATGGACATATGATAAGTCCCAGAGCTAACCATGTGATAAGTCCCAGATAAGACCCAAACATATGATAAGTCCCAGAGCTAACCAATTCATAGTAATTTGCGTTGAGATCTGTGACAAGACTACACATACACAATTTGACAAGTAGGGCAAAATACAGGAAAAAACACGGAAATGAAAGAGAGCAAATTTGACTCAGACCCCATATAGTGTCTTCCCAATTATCACAATGTGAGCTCGTATATATCTGCTTCACACATATAATATCACTGCATTTACAATATTAAAGATTCCGCAAGTAAACAATTATTTTCGACTTTAACCCAATAATGTAAGGTTGTTTTCTCTTTACTAGAATTGTTAGTTTAGATTCAACGAAGGCCGTAACCAGTCGTCACCTGGAAGGTGCGTCGATAACGCCTCACTGATTTAATTTATATACTTGTTGCGTCGTTCTGGAATGTTACGCTTCCAGAATATGTAAACGTTGTCGGTTATCATTTCTGCATACCGTTTAATAGCAGAATGTCTGCTTTGGAGTTAACAAAACTTTTATTTCCATTATCATCTTCAGCTACGATTTTACGTCTTTACTAGCAACTTGCCTTATTTATGGATGAATAAATAAGGAGGAGTGGCATATTATATATATATGCAGATTAGTGCATGGAGAAGTTGATCCGAAGAATCCGGAGAAGTTGATCCATTCTTGACCTGATCAAACGTGCTAACCTCTACACCACCGAACTTTGATCATTTCCTGACCTGATCAAACGTGCTAACTTGGTTTAGGTGGTTAAATGTAACTTGAATGCCCACTTCTAGATACAATATTCTAGAAATTGTTAAATCGCCAAGATTTTAATAGACGTTTCTGTAAAGGGCCTAGTGGTATTCTAGACAGGCACTGACATGCAAAGAGTGTAATTATAAACCCACTTTAATTCGAAGTAATCGCTAAGTCTGTAACTGAAACCCGGTGAAGCTTTGGAAATCTTGACTAATATAATAAAACTGGTTCATTTGAACACACTTACGCCAAAAGTAACACCCCTCAGATTTTAAAACTTAATATTTTTTCATAATTAAATTGACCAGGAATCGTCCACGAGAGTCGTTGGTTGCTAATTATAAAATTACAGCTGAAAGTCAATAACATTTAAATGTTGAATCCCCTATTTGTACTTGTTGCTTTGCCACTATTTTAGTTTCATTAACCATATTAGTGCGAGCCATGAATTCGTTAGCATTAATCACTATTTAAATAGCGACCGTACATTATTAATGGGCGACAGACAATTCATAGTGGCGTAAATTTTTAGTTGATTCATGGGAATGATTTAATCTGTCATTTTCATAAATGTAATCATGACGGTTACTGGAAAATGGTTCTTGTTTTTATTCCATAACTAGCTCCGGTTCCCGCAGGAATATCGGGATAAAATGTTACCTATGTTACTCTCCGTTCCTTCAACTAGTCTATGCTAAAAATACGTGCGGACTAGGTGCTAGTGGCCGCTCACGGTTTTTTCCACGTGGTTCCCTTTTCCGTTGGAATATCGAGATAAAGAGTATCCTATGCTCATAACCAAGCTATCGACTAATCTGTGTACCAAATTTCATGCAAATCCATTCAGTAGTTTCGGAGTCTATTCAATGCATACAAACAAACAATCAAATCTTTCCTCTGATAAATTTTAAATAAAAAATATTGAAAATAACCAACTAGGCCACAAGTGAATTCTCAGATGCGACTCGAACCCACGACCTTTGGTAATCCAGTCCAATGCTCTAACCGCTGAGCTACCGAGACTTACGGACCACCGTCAAAATTCTCAAATACTTTTAGATTTAACCGACTTCAAAAAAAGGAGGAGGTCCTCAAATCGACGGAAACTTATTTTTTTTAAATATGTTACTCGATTACTCGAAGACGGCTGAACCGATTTAAGTATTTAAGTTTTTTTTTATCGAAAGGGTATACTTCCCATGTGGTCCCATTGTCATTATGTTAGGACCAGTGGGCCTACCATGAGTTTTTCTTTCCGTTTACTGTACAGTAAACGGGAGACATTTTGTATGCGTATTTTGGATTTTGTATGCGAACAGCGCCTCTAGTGGGCAGTAGCAGAACTACAGATCTCCCGTTTACTGTAAACGGAAAGAAAACTCATGGTAGGTCCACTGATGATGGGATCCTGGAGAAATCTAGGGAACTCTTCAAATATTATAGGCACTCCTATAACGATTTTGGTGTTAGCTTCCGGGAAGCATCATTTGATTAAGTGGAACTGGTGATGAAGAGCACAAATGGTCATCAGAACTATTAAATACTAGCATTTCACGGAAGCCATCACTAGCACTAAAGAGTCGATGAACACAATTTTAAGAGTTTTTTTATAACATAAACCGTCTTATTACAAAAAACTGATTAAGAACTGGTTTAAACCCGGACTAAAAGATCTTGAATTTTGCAGTACAGTTTATACCCGGTTTTAAATGTGTTCTTATTACAAATCAAAGACTAGCCGAGGACAAGATCAACCCAGTATCGTCCGTGGCTTAACGCAAAACATTCCGTTTCTCAAAAAGGTTGATAAAGGCTTCATACTTTAGATGCGTAAGTAACCATTATCAGTAATAAAGGAAACCATGAAATTGCTCTTTCTAAAGTGTCCATCTCTTGAACGAGTACAACTAACACACTTAGCACGTATTTTATAATTAATCTAAATATAATTATTTTTTATCATCCTGCACGAAACGAAGCGCAGTACGCGGCTCGTAATTTGAGATGCAATGACGACGATTCCACTAAACAATACGTTTACGTTACATTACAAGAACTTACTTAATTGTTAGAAATACGATGCAAATAAAGAAAGAACTTGTTATTTAGGTAATCAGTGTACCAAATATTATATTGTTTTGTGGTTCTGTGTGAGAAGTCGGGTGTGTTAAAATTGTGACAAAATACTAATTTTCTTGAGTTAAATCACTCAGGAATTTAAGAGACAACAAGGAAAACGGGAGTGAAAATTGAAAATTGTAGAGTGAAAAAGTTAGTAAAACATCTTAAAATAGCTACAGTGTTTTTCCCCAAAATAAAATTGTTAATTTATCTTAAATTCATCTTTCAATTCAAAAGGATTGACACGCTGGCGATGCCCAGCTAGTTGATTATCTAACTCTGTTGCTGACAGATTTTGATTGAAATTAATTGAAAGTGCAGTTACATTGCTGCTTTAGTAAGATAGGTGTCACACTGATTGTTACTAAAGCAGCAATGTGACTGCACTTTCAATCAAACGTCGATAGAAATAAGTTACATAATCAGGGGGCAGATAGCTAAGACTTCTCCAATGTATTAAAATCTTCAAAATTTATCATATCAATGTTATTTATAGACATTTTCGTAAATAATCGACACAACAAAATCCAAATTAACCTCAAACCAAAGTTAGTGCCTAAGTTAAACTAGGGGTCCCGCGGGTTTAACTTTAGTACCACAGATAGCTCAAGGTATAGTTTTAAACTTCGTTTTGTTTAAACCAAGTACTTTATTTAGTCCGCGTTTTGGAATAAAACTGAAAGTGTTTTATATTAGAATGAAGTTAATGCGCAAGCAGAAGCGTGCCTTCGCTAGTCGTAAATCCAATGAACGTTAGTCAAACAAAACTTCCTTCTGCAACATTTTTTTACAAAAACAACAATAATGAGAACGAGGTTTCAGTTGTTGAACGGGCGGGCGTTAATGCTGCAACGGTTAAGCTCAGTGTGCCACAGTGTAAACTTGTTACAGTAGGTTCATCTAAATTACAATTTACTTTGTTCAATGACACGAAAAATAAAATATTTTTTGCCTTAGTATATGTACTTTAATTTTATTTCAAATCAAATCAAATGTTCTTTATTGCGAATACAGGTTTACATAAGTTCATCTCAATAAAATTGGCCAGCCGTATTCTGCCTTTTTGACATGCAACATTAGGTAAATGAAAATCTTAATAACAATAAAATAATAATACTTATTAAATTTAAATTGGTAGATAAATAATGTCTTAAACCTAAAATTCACACTTGACACTTTTATTTGTTTATAGTCGCATTTCATTTGTAAAACTGACTACTAATTTTCTATGTCACAAGTATAGTCATACTTATTTTATTTATCATTTGCTAGTAGGACACGTAGTAGTAGTAGTATTAGTAGGTAGTGTGTCCAGAGAAAAATAGATTTATCTATTGAGTCTCATAAACCGGGGCCAACCGTGAATTGGACCAACCGATAAATGGACCAACCACGAATTGGATTTTTTTTCAGCAATAGGACCAAACGCAAATAAGCGCGCCAAAACGAATTTATTTATCTCAAACCATTACATCTATAGTTGACGTGGTGTTTGACCGCTTCCTAGAATTTCGTGCGAAATATTTGAATAAAACAAAAAAAAGAGATTATCGCGTTTCAAATAAAACGTCTTTAAAAATTGAATCCAATATCTAAGTGTTTAACCTAAGAAAAAATATTAAGATAGTACCAAAACTACTTAGTTGTCAGGAAAATATAGTTTTTTTTGCATTTAATTATTTTTGTATAGTTTGGTGATTAATTAAGTAAAAACAGTTACAGTCTCTTTAATAATATATATTATTTTCCCAACTTCTGAAGTTTGTGGAATTGACATACTGTTAGTATTTCTTAGCACTATGGATTGAGTGCGTCATTACTGCTGTTTACTTGCTTAAGCTTCTCTCAGAATGCACTACTACGGCTAATTTTAAGCTAAAGCACTTATTAAGCTACGTTGAATGAGAATCGGTTGAGTTCATATTAGTTAAAGCACCAAACCGAGTTGAGATTTGAGTTGAGTTAATTTTTGGAAGTTTGTCAAAAGGGACTTTGCGAAGTAGAGAAAACAAATTGTACTTGAATACTTTAGATAGATTTCACTTCAATATTATTTTCGGTTTAAGAATAAGAATTGAATAATTATAATTAATAAGAATCACAAGAAAGTATTAATTAATTCTGCTGTAATTTTAGTTAAGGGCGTGCGCGTGGGTGTGTGTGGATATTATTAATAAATTTATAGTTGTGTGTGTAATGTAGTGTTTCTCGGGACATCGGTCATTTACAAAGTTCCTTTCATTATATGTATATATATATATATACTCAATATATAATATATATACTCAAGTAATGCTCTCGGACCAGTTTCTTAAAGACAAACTTATTGGAGGGACTAAGAATTTTCAGGGGTAAAGCATTCCAGAGTTGTACTGCTGTAAGGGAGAACGAGTGGGAGACGAAGCCAGAAGTATGGGGCGGAATTTTTAAAAGAAGATTGCTGCTGGAGCGAAGATCACGTTGTTGGGAGTCACCCTGAAATTGAAACCGAGATTTCAGGTAATCTAGGGTAAGTGTATCGAAGAGAAAGTTGAAAAGAGTACACAAAACTCTAAGGTTCCTACGCTCACGGATTGGAAGTCATTTGAGTTGCTGCCTGTATTGAGAAATATGGTCGTATTTGCGCAACCCATATATGAACCGGATGCAGTTGTTGAGAAGACGATCCAACTAACTGAGAAGATTTTCATTCAGATCAGTGCTGCAAACATCAACGTAATCAATTATTGGGAGTACAAGAGCCTGTATAAGCGCAATCTTAGTGCTAGATGGGAGAAAGAACTTAAATCTATAAAGAGCTCTAAGGGCATTGGTTACCTTCATGGAAACAACGTTAATATAATATGTACAGGAGAGGCACGAGTCAATTGTTATACCAAGGTCTTTGACTTGCTGAGTGTAGGGTATATCAATGTCTTTGTATTTTAATGTGGTTAAGTCGTGTAAGTTAAGACGTGCTATTTTTCTCGAGCTACCAACGACAATGGCTTGGCATTTGCCAGCGACCCCATCCATCTATTAAATTAACCAAAAACTAACATTTATTTTTATAAACATTCACAACAACATCAACCACCATTCATACACATCATCAAGTTTAGGAGTTCACCCATATTGAAGTATCATCAAAATTTCTCATCACATTCAATTAAGTTAGCCCATTTCTGATATCCTTGGGCAGGCATTCATGAACCCTCAGTTTATTTAATATTACTGAAACTGTTTTAATTGTTTTAACAGTGTGCCTAATTTATTATGATTATGGTTTCCTTACAGCTTTGGTTTATAAAGAGTCATTAGCTAATAAAAATAAATTTATTTGTCACTGAATAGTGTTTTGTCTCATACCTGTTGTTTGTCATAGCCTAAAAAGGTAAGTGATAGCATAAGTACTTTTGATTAACTAAACTGAAAAAACACCATTACAGTAGGTAATTAACTTACTTTCGACACAAAGTTATATCACCAATCAAGTCTATAGGGTTTTTGAACTTTCCAAA
Organism: Chrysoteuchia culmella; assembly: GCA_910589605.1. Lineage (NCBI taxonomy): Eukaryota > Metazoa > Arthropoda > Insecta > Lepidoptera > Crambidae > Chrysoteuchia > Chrysoteuchia culmella. The sequence goes on from OU342652.1 coordinate 14,361,473, forward strand.
TAATAGAGAGAAGATATAGATGAACGTAGGTGGAATCGCTTTCTCAGACATAGGAAAGATTGTGGTTGCTAGCCAGGCGGACTTAAAACGAATCCTACCGCCCATCACTGGTTATAAAACTCGGAATCTCTAGCTCTGATACCGGTGCAGTGGACAACAAAGGCGGTTAAAAGTATTTACAAAATCTCAAACATTATCATACTTTTAACCCTATAGTCGTTTGGAATTGCTGAGAACCAACGCGATTTGCAGCCATTGCAACACAAAGGTTCAGGCCGCAGAGAAACATGATAAGTAATCCTTTAACCATCCCTGGCTTCCAGACAAGATTGTACCAATAACAAAAATAATATAATATTTCCACGGGGAATATAACCCGGGGCCTCTAGAGCTGACACTGGTGGAGTTACCATTAGACCACAGAGGCGGCCAAAACTCAGCCACCGATACAGCATTATGAAGATCCACACGTGTACAGATCTGATGGGGGCGGTTAAAAGATATAGAGCTATTTATCGTTATTACGTTAAGACATTTCTTGGAGATACGTTTAGTCCGGCTTACATGTGCCAAACTAAGGTGTGACGCGCGTAGCTGCGCAGCGCTGTGCAGCATCACACGTTTGGTGTGTGATTTCCCATGATATTCCATACTTTAAAAAAATTAACTCGGTCACAAGTGAATTCTCAAATGGGACTCGAACCCACGATTTGCGATGTGCTGTGCTGTGCTGCCCTGAGCTGCATCGGGACTCAAACGCGACATTTATTATCAATAACTATTATGTCGTCGCGTCGTATCTATCGCGTTTGATTCCCGTTGCTCTGAGCTATTAGTATAATGGAAAGCAAAAGTTTAAAATCTTATATTACACTGGCGGATCCTCGCGGTTTTACCCGCGTGGTGCTGTTCCCGTGGGAATATCGGGATTAAATATAGCCTGTCACTCGGGAGAAATGTAGCTTTTTTACCGACTTCAACAAAAAAGGAGGGAGGTACTCAATTCAACCCGTTTTTTTGTCCGATGTATGTATACCGATTACTCCGTTGTTGGTGATCCGATTTTAATAGTTGTTTTTTTGTTCGATCGGGTACACTGTCAATTTGGTCCCATATAAGTCTCATTGAGATCCGATGATAATCTTCGGAGATATGGAGCCTAATGTCATGGAAGTCATGAAACAATTATATCATCCAGGTAATTGTTAGATTCTTGTTCGAGCTGAAGTTTCACGCAATAACTACCGAGCGGATTTTGATGAAACTTTTTGTTAAATAGCTATCGCTCCTCGCCAACATACCTATAGGCTATAACCCCTCAATAAGTAACGTCCCTGCACCGGGAAAAGCAGCTTTGTAAAAGGTAATGAGGAGTTGACATAAGGTTATTAGCGTAGGTACGGGACCTGTTCTACCTTTAAAAATTGTGAAATAAAAAACTTTTTATAAAAAAATTAAAACCGACTTCAAAAAACTTTGCATTTTACTTTGCGGTCCTACTATTTTATTTTTCTTGTCTTGGCTGCACCGACTCCAAAAGGTTTATTTTTTGCTTTTTTGTTTTTTGAAGTCGGTTTTAATTTTTTTATAAAAAGTTTTTTTAATGGTCTAAGAATTTCTAAATCGGTCCAGTAGTTCCAGAGATTACCGCATTCAAACAAACAAACTCTTCAGCTTTATTATAGTATATATATATATATATATATATTATATATATATATATATATATTCGACATATTTCGACCTCCGCCACTGCTATTTATATACAAAATCACAAACCGTATCATACACTTAACCCTATAGTCGTTTGAAATTGTTGACAAGCGAAACGATTTGCAGCCATTGCAACACAAAGGTTCAGGCCGCAGAGAAAAATGATAAGTAACCCTTTAACCGTCTCGGCGGCTTCGTGAAATTCGTTTTCCGATATTAAAGGCGGTTGAGGACGCCCCTCTCGGCGAGCACTGCCTAGAGGGTTAGGCGTAAAGAGGCAAAAATATAATCCGTATAATACATTTGTCATGCCTATGCATGACAAATGTAATCTGTCACTAGATTATTGTTTTTGTATTGTTTGATTGACTTCACTTGAACAAGTCGAATAAAAGTGTCTGAACCGAAAACTGTTTACGTTAATAATTTAGTAGTAAATCAGATTCACTGCTTGCTAACAACAGGCAAATTTCCAATATACATATACAAAGGAATAACCAACATATAGTGAATATGGTCTAAAATACCATAAATTTTAATACAAATAATTTCGACTTTGATCTCTGTTCGATTGTCGAGTGCTGTTGCGTAGCGGCGCATAATGTCTCTGTATTCGCATCGCTGCTCCGAATATTATCATTTCACAATTATTCAAGAGGAATGAGTTACATTTTTTACTTGAAATTTCTTTTAATTATTGTGCTGTGATAGATATTTCATGGAACCTTGCATGCAGGTGGAAAAATTACATTAACTTTTTTGTGACAATGTCAGTACGGTTCTGAATTTCTTCACGTTTCGTCATGAATGCGCAATGAAACTGTTTTCAAAGCGACACTTATTTTAGTACTTCTTCTTCTTATCGTTTGAGGATTAGTGACCACCTCTAGTGCCAGAGTTTATCAGGCCGCCTTTAAGGCCTCTGTCTTGGCTTAGCGACTATTATTAGATGACAACAGCCGGGACCGACGATTTAACGTTCCCACGAGCCACGAGGAGAAGCTGATTCTTGATGTTAAGTAAATACCAAGGGCCGTACCGTGAGCCGTTGCTATACGTGACTATAGTGGCGTGTGAGACCCCTGTCTCACAATCTGCCGGCCTACCATCATCAATTTGAAACCATCATGTCATAAGAACGTTTTGTTTGCCTTTTGTTTTTATTGAAGTTATCAAATTTAGACACACTTCACACTTTGGAGGCGATGATTGAGCGAAGACGTTATAAAACTTCCGTCAAAAAACAAGGTTTGTAGTACGAAATAGCATAGTAAGATTGAAACAATACTGCGCTAAGAGACGGCGTGGCGGTAGGCCCCCGGAATACAAAAAGAGAGAGATGCCAACAGAGGTCATCATTTATATCCCATTTTTGTAAATACATACAAAATATACATATTAAACACCCAGACCAAGACAAATAGACATGTTCATGCACACAAATATTTGTCTTGTCCGAGGATCGATCCCGGGACCTCTGGCGCAGAAGGCGGGTATAGTGCCCCTGTGCCAAACAGGTCATCCTTGTGTAATATTGTAATAATGTAACCATACTATTTAATATTCATTTCATTCAGAATAGATAGTTCACTATTGGTACATACGTAGTAAACCAGTGTCTCTAAATATTTAACAGCTCAATGGAGCTCAAATGCATTCACGCATTCGCTCAGAGATCAAATAACGGGAACTTGATTATGGTAGATGTAATTGTGTCAGAATTTCTATGGATTATGTTAGACAATTACTTGTTATTACTGCTGTAGTGCATTCGTACAATGCGTTTTAAAGAAGAGTGACTTCAATCTAATCTTATCTAATACTAATAAAACGAAACGCTCATGGCCGCGCTTGACAGACTGATCGTATTTGATCACGTTTGTTAAGCAAAGTTCGGCCCTGTCAGGTGTCGTATGGGTGACAGTAAAGTGGCGTCATAACTGAGCGCTTCCGTGCTTCGGAGGGCACGTTGAACCGTCGGTCCAGGCTGTTGTCATTTGATTACAGTCGTTAAGCCACGTCAGAGGCCTTATAGGCGGCTTGATAAACTCTGACACCAGAGGTGGCCACTAATCCTCACGCGATAAGTAGAAGAAGAATAAAACTATATCGTGACTGAATCACAAAAAACGCACAGCCCAAACGGCTAAACTGATTAAGCTGAAGTTTTGCATACAGGATCCTTTAAGAATGTAGGCGAGCACAAAAAAGGATTTTTTGCGAACCCGTGTGGGTGAAGCTACGGGCGGCCGCTAGTGATATATATAGGTCTATACAAAGCTAATCTGACTTACGGAAAATTCTATGAGGTAGAGATTCGCTTAGAATAGGAATGGTTTTTGATTTGAATACATCTCTCGTAGAGCAAAATAGTAATAACTTACTACCGGTTGCGATTCTCGTATCCTTGCTTACTTAATGCAATCGAGTACAGGCGTAAATATTAATATTAAAGTCATTGAGGAAGCAAAGATACAAGGATCGTAACAACCGGAGGACTTAATTTTTTTATATTTTTTATATTTGCATACAATCACACCAATTATCTAGCCCACGTTAAGTTTCATGAAGAAAGTGTGTTATGGATATTAGATAACGGATAAACATACTTACATACTTTTTTGTAAATACGTACATAATATACATAAGGTGGGTGTACCATGGAAGGCCACTCTAACAAATAAACCGTTATTATTCGTTTATTTACTGGATAAATGAAACTAACAAATATTTAAGTAATACTTTGTTTTATTACGTAACATATAAACCACTTTTTTAAATTGCAGATTTAATCAATATTGAATGAACTTAAGTTTCATTTAACTCTTCCAAATGGCCTTGCTAGGAACAAGGCTCCTTAGAAGGCCATTATAATAAATCAGTCATTTAACACTAAAAGTTAATAAATAGCGATTAAAATATCTACAACAAAAGAAATGGTTTATATGTTACGTAATAAAACAAAGTATTACTTAAATATTTGTTAGTTTCATTTATCCAGTAAATAAACGAATAATAACTGATTATTTGTTAGAGTGGCCTTCCATGGTACACCCACCTTATTTTAACTTCGTCGATTCCCAATATCAATAAAGCGTACTGCCAAAATAGTAGCGCAAGCGATTCGCCGCCGCGTCTGTGAATTCCAATTCGATGGGTGTTTGTGTAAATAGAAGGAATTTGTCATCACATGGCAATAACTATGAAATTTTAATAATTGGCCTTCGAAGGAGCATGGCCTTCCATGGTCCACCCACCTTATTAAACAACCAGACCAAGAAAAATAGACATGTTCATGCACACAAATATTTGTCTTGTCCGGGGATCGAACCCGGGACCTCTGGCGCAGATGGCGGGGTTAGTACCCCTGCGCCAAACAGGTCGTCAAAATGAATAGATTATCTAGCGAAACAAGGTTCAGTTTCACTTTCGTCGCTATTTTGGTTGTCATACGAAGTAAGTTATCTCTATCTTGCTCCAAGAGAGATGTAAGTTGATTCTTTAGAAATGACTTAGCAAATTTCGGTAAGCCAAACTAATACGTACATCTTATGTTTTGGCGCCCAATGTTCATTGAAATAAAACAACTTTTACGGCTATCAAATGCGCTGTATTTCACTCGCTACTTTGAATACGCGCTTACACCTAAGTTATTGTTTATGTTTTGCTCGTTTCATCTTTCCTGTGCTTGTGACTATCTCTGCTGTGCTCTATTCTCCTTCTTTCTGTTTCTGTGCTTGTGCTTAATAAAAACTTAATCGTCTATGCTGTTGGACTTATTACGCTGACCACCTTCCTGCTGCTTACAGCTAATACATTTACTTTGGCGGATTATACCAACAATCACCGCCTACGCCAAACAGCACCTTTACAGCTGCCGTGGTCACGGGATGACTGACTAAAAACGGACAATTACAACTAAGTTCGTGAAATATAGCGCGTTTGATATCCGTAACAGTTGTTTTATTTCAAAGCCAAACTAACTTTGTATAGACCTAGGTCTATTTATTTCAAAGTAATTAAGTACGTAGATAATATAAATTATTTCCATTAACTTTTAAGCATATTTTTATGGATTGGAGGAAACAATGCAAATAACGTGTATAATATTGGATTATTGAGCAATCGACAATCATGGACAATATTAATTGATCATATCTTTTGGTTGTGGAAATCGACTCATCCATGGTTGCATCGTGATTGCCAATTAATAGGAAAACTTGTTGGTGTCAGGCAAATAAAGGATAAATGGAAAATAAATTATGATTTCTGTATGTAGTTTGGTAATAGTCGTAATAACGTCATCTAGGTAACTTAAATAAAAACTTTTGTTTGCTCAATAACTGTATAACATAGGAAATCTATGAAAACAAAAGAAAAATCGGCCAAGTGCGACTCGAACTCGCACATGAAGGGTTTCGCCTCTCACCCAAGGTTGCCTGGAACTGCGAGACTGCTACGTAGCTATAAGGCCGCCTATTGTGTGTTCCTCTTTTTTGACATTTTCTCTGTATGTGTTTGTTTTTGTATCGTGTGCAATAAAGTTTCTATTATTATTATTGCCAAAATGCCATTATATTTTTTCGTCTGCAAAAATAAGTTTGTTTTTATAGTGTTTGTATGAATGACAAAGTTCTATTTGCTGTTTTGGAAAATGTGCTATAGCTCTGGAACTACTAAATAAATTTCGTTCAAACCAATTTTATTTTCGTTAAAGTTTTTAGAAAAATCTACATCATATATATTTTTTGATTTTTCACTTTCTTATTTTAAAAATTAGAGACACACATTTTTCCACTTTGGAAGTGTATAACTTTCAAACGGTTGACTTTGAGAAAAAAAAACTGTTTTAGAAGCCTCAATGTAATTTTTAAAGATCTATCTAATGATATCCCACACGTATAGGTTTGATGAAAAAAAAAATGTTTCAGTAACAGTTCCATGTATGGGGAGCCCCCCTTTAATTCATTTTTTTATTTTTTTGTGTAAAAACCGTAAAGCGGTTTACAGAATACATCTACCGACCAAGTTTCAACTGTGTAATCCTCATAGTTTTGGAATAAAAATACATCGGTTTGGCCGAATCTATAATCTGGGTTTCGTTTTTTGCCTTTAGGCTACGAAACCCTAAAAAGGCACACATTTAAACAAAAAAAAAATGTTTTGACATTAATAAACCAATTTCATCTACCAGTACAAAATTAAAGTTATATTATAACTGCTAAATAAGCCTAGCCAACCACCAATCGAAATGGAAAACTTCAAATGACCGGCCACTTTCCCTTCCTATTGAAATAGAAAAAAAAACATGGTAGCCGATAAGTAAAGCATAAAAGCTGTGCCCAACAGTATTTGGGAAGGCATTCCACCAGCGATTTTCATTTCAACTTGAAAATACTTCGTCCCTTGGGTCAGACCTTACTCTAAAACTTGACAAATTCTTCAATACAATAGAATGGCCGTAACGCTCGAGCTATTCTTTAGTGCTTGATTTTTCAGAAAACCTTCTTTCTCCTTCTGGTACGATAGGTTTTATTAATGGGGGAGTGGGACAGGGGATTTTCGAAGTCTGATTCAGATGTTTTGGAATCAAGGCCAGGGGTTAACAATGCTGGTCCGTTATTTCGTGTGAATTGAATAGGCACGGACGATTTAACTTGCTTAACCCCATGGCTTTACGGTTGATTGACCTTTAGGGCAAAATCGGAAAAAGGAGTTTATGTACCGCGGTATTCGGCTAAAGGGTCATGGAGTAAATAGACTTTCACAAAAGTCGAACATTTTACATCAAATATTCAGTTGTTTATGATGAGAACGGCGAGCTCTATCGATTGTTGCTTAAAAAAACACATGTGATAAGAGTGACGTTTCATGATGTGTAGACCTTAGTTTTAGTTTTCTAGTAACATTGTAAGTTGTGTCTTTTTTTTTACTGTTGCCATTGTATTTTATATATATGTACAGCATAACATAAGTACCTGAAGTAAGTCATGCTTACTCAAACGTTTCTTCGGCGGTGCCGTGAGAGGCGGGTCGTTACGTTCCCTAAAATATTGTTAATGCGTCATAATCGTGAACGGTTGCCGCCACCGGAAATGGGTCTACTTCAGTCTGCTTATCTTGTTGTGCTTAAAGCTTAAATATGTTTATGTAAAACAAATCGATTATTTTAAATAAAAGAGTACGTAAATCCCTCCAAACCACCCATGACCTGACCCACGTCTTGAAACCGGTTAGTAAATGAGCGGTTAATTAAGGTTTTTACAAAAAACCGCTACTGACGTATTCGGAATGCGAAATGTACCTACAATACGAGGCGATCAGGCTAATAGCGATCTTCCGTATGTAGACATAGGCTCGCTAGTCGATTTACCTCTCCCGCGCTCGCGTTGGGAGAGCGGTATTTTAGGCAAATAGCGACCTTATGTCTATCTTTGGAAGGTCGCTATTGGCTTAGCCACTCGAGCGCTCGCGTTGTCGGGAGATGAACGTGGAACGGCCTCAGCCGCGCCCACTTTACTAAAAGAGTTTAACCGCTTCTGTGGTCTAGTGGTACAACCACCGGTATAAGACCCAGGGGTCCCGGGTTCGATTCCCAGCGGGGGTACATATTGTATTCGGTTTGGTAGGTGGTAGGACTTGTTCTAAGTCCGCCTGGCTAGCTACCACCATCTTATCTAAGCCTGACGCCATAACAACAATGTTTTCAGCATTGTTGTGTTCCGGCAGTTCGAGATAAGATAGCCAGTTCTTCAGTGGCTGAGGATTCCGGCAGAGGCTCGCTTCCATCTTTCAGCCTTATCAATACTTAACATCAGGTATGATGAAGGCTAAGAGTCTACCCGTCGTTCATAAAAAAAAGAAAAAAAAAGAGTACAGTCAAATATATTGTTGATACTAATATGAATATTCCTTAAGAAAGCAGAGCCAGGGCTTGAAACCGGTTTAAAATAATAGAGGTTTTTATAATAGAGGTTTTTGATTAAGGTTATTACAAAAACCGTTTTAGACGTATTCGAAATGAAAGCTCTTCAAAAACCTAAATAGACCGGTTTAATCCAAAGCTGCGAAATGTACCTACTACTGGGGAGGCGATCAGGCTAATAGCGACCTTCCGAGTGTAGACATAAGCTCGCTAGTCGATTTACCACTCGCGCGCTCGCGTTGGGAGAGCGATATTTCAGGCAAATAGCGAACTTTTAAAGCAGTTTATTGATTCAAACTTCTTCATGAATCCGTTATTCAACAGTTATAAAGAACTACAATGATATTTCTACTTTTGATCAACCGAAATAAATAAGAAAGATTCCGAGCTCTTCACAGGGACCTAGAACCTCAGTGTCTATCCATATCTGTGTCAAGTTTAGGTATAATAAAAAACTACCTGATGTTACCATAAAGAGTTAAAAATATAATTATAATTAATATTATACTATATTAAAAACCATTCAGATGGTTAATCTGTTTTTAATTATCTTGTACCTGCTATCACCGATTCACCATGCTTACGTTGGACTATTTTGAGGTTACGTGTCAAAATCAACTTTTAATTCCCAGCTTTAAAAAACATCACACCATTACATATTTTACTAGGCTACTTATGAGTACTAAAATCCTAATATTGCTACTTAGATACGCTCAGTCTTTATGTGGTTCTGAAAACACACGGGTTTCTGGCATTGTCCTTTGGACAAATCTCAAATTTAATAGTGGGTCTGGGGTATGCCAGTGTGTTGCTGAATACTGGTAGTAGGTATATGTAGTTTATTTATCCGTTGTTATTTTATGTACTTTTTAAATTTATTAGTTTACTCATTTACATTTTTACGTCCTCTTTTTAACTTTTTATTAATTATCTTTGCCGAAGTATATACTCGTATTTATATTTATTAAATTATCGCATTGACGTCCAGTAGGCCTAGCATGAGCGGCTTTTATCGACTCGATAACTCGATGACGTGTCACGTGTCCCGCTCAGTTCGTAGCGGAGTAAGTAAGACAGCTTGATGCGCTATATCATATCGCGGGATATAACGGTGTTCATGCTAGGGGGGCTGGCGTCAATAAAACATTTTTTTAGGGATCCAGTTGAAAATCAGCGTTGTTAGCCTTATCTCTGACTCTGGAACTCTGGACACCCAATTGGTATTGACGTGTGACACTAAATTCGTTGTACTTATACCTGCAAATGATTCATGTTTTTGTACCGCACGTCTTTGTTAAATGAGTAAAATATAATGTTAATTTGTAAAATAAAAAAGTTTGTATTTGTATTTAAATATGACAGACACAGTTGCAGCGCAAGCAAAGTAAAATATAAATTGTTTTAATGTAGTTACACCGTAGTATTGAATATAAACTCGTAAAAATAAACTGAACGCTTAGTTTTAGGTAAAAGTTGTTTAATTTCAATGAGTAATTACACCATATTAAAATACTTTAGTTTATAGATCCTTCAAATTCGACATAGAGGATAAGCACCGACTATTCACTTTTATTAAATACAGATTGAGGAGCCACCTCGTGGTGCAGTGGCCCGCGCGGTCGGCCTGCGATTGTTGAGGTTAAGCAACTTTCGCAATGGTTTCGCACGGGATGGGTGACCCAAAATTGACTATATCGAGCTCCTCCGTGCTTCAGAAGGCACGTTAAGCCGTTGGTCCCGGCTGCATTGCAGTCGATAAAACCCACCAATCCGCATTGGGCCCGCGTGGTAGGTCTTGGCCCGTTCTTTTTATCCATCCTTATAAGTAAGGCCCCAGCAGTGGGGACATAAAAATTGCTGATGACGACAAAATACGGTGATAAAAAGTTTGCTCACGGCATATCGACCATACAGGTTTCTTTTCATTTGAAAATCCTTGATTAAACATTTTAATATTGATCTTTATAAGTTGGACCAATGGACAAAAATATGGTCAATATCCTCCTACAGATAGTTTTATTAGATATCACGACCTACATCGCCTCAAGCTGACAAAAATGAGACCTGTTGGACATTTAATTGAAAAAAACTGAGAAAGGAGGCGATAAATATGTCAAGTGTTCCTTAGGGAGGGCTCCTAAGGAATGGAGGGATACTGTATAAATCTCCGAACCCTCAGAGGATTTTGTATGAGGACCATTTTGACATTGGTTGTGATAAATGGTTGGTTACAAGTAACAGGTTAACCTTGGGGATATTGATGGCAGATGCTGGCGGAATATTATCAAATATAATATGTCGAATTATATATTTTGAAAAGTATGTTTACTGAAGGGATGATTGTAAATAAGATATACAACGACCTGTTTGGCGCAGGGGTACTAAGCCCACCTTCTGCTCCAGAGGTCCCGGGTTCGATCCCCGGACAAGATAAGTATTTGTGTGCATGAACATGTCTATTTGTCTTGGTCTGGGTGTTTATTAAGTATATTATGTGTGTATTTACAAAAAAAAAGTTTATGAGTATGTTTATCCCTTATCTAGTCAAGTCATAACACAAGTTCTTCATGAAACTTAACGTGGGCTTGATAATTGGTGTGTTTGTATGCACTTATTTATTTTATTTATTTCTACACAGAGGGCCCCGGTTTGATCCGGTCTAGTCCCGCAGTTCATCCAGACTTGTCCGGGGTCACCCCGGACAACTCTGCATGAACATGTCTTGTATTTCCAAAAAAAATACATAAGTATGTTTATTCGTTATCTAGTATCGATAACACACCGCCTCTGTGGTCTATAACCGCCTCTGTGGTCTAGTGGTACAACCACCGGTATCAGACCCAGGGGTCCCGGGTTCGATTCCCAGCGGGGGTACATATTGTATTCGGTTTGGTTGGTGGTAGGACTTGTTGTAAGTCCGTCTGGCTAGCTACCACTATCTTATCTAAGTCTGACGCCATAACAACAATGTTTTCAGCATTGTTGTATTCCGGCAGTTAGAGATAAGATAGCCAGCTCCTCAGTGATTGAGGATTCCGGGAGAGGCTCGCTTCCATCTTCAGCCTTATCAATACTTAACATCAGGTATGATGAAGGCTAAGAGTCTCACCGTCGTACATTTAAAAAAAAAACAAGTTCTTATGAAACTTACCTTGGTGAGGTTGTAAGAAATTTATTTATTCGATAAAATTTTGAGATTAAATTATTTTAAGCACAGTAAACCTACATCATGATATTTTTTATTGAATTAATAGATTGATTTAGAATATATTTTTTCCCCTAATCCAGCTAATCCTGTTCAATTCCTAATCCAGTTATGATCTGGAGAACCTAACATGAGTATTATGTTAAACTTCCAGAGTTCAGCCGCTTTGCGAGATTGAAAAACAAACTTTGACATTTTAAATATTAGCAGATAACACATTGATTCAAATAACGAGTCCAAGCTTTTCCCTTGTTGTTAAAGGCTGTAATTTCTTTGGAATTAAAATCAAAAGAACATCTACTTCAAAATACCTCAGGCTTCATCAGAATCATGTTTACTCACAACTTGTCATCCAATGAATATAAATAAATCATCCGGAGCATCGCAAAACGGAACATGTATTTTTTATTCGATTTCAAGAAACTCATCTCAGTTCATAAAAGCACTGGATTAAGGATTGCAGAGGCAGTGGGCGGAAATTAATGGGTGGTAAAAGCTTGGATGGCCCTAATGGCGTGTTTATATTTAATATTCTTAGGAAAACGGGATAAACGCAATAAAATAGTATTTGTGCTCATGAATAACATATAAAGCTTTATGACCTGTTGTTTATGAAAGATAATAACTTGGTGGTAATGGGTATTGTATTAAAAAATGTGCCAGGGTACCAGAAGATTCATAAGCGAGGCTGTGTGCTCTCAAGTTATTTAACAACTTTTAACTTTATAATTTTGCATTTTACAATGCTATTTTTATGTGATAAATATTAAACAATAAAATATACTAGAAACAAGCAACTTGTCTCATGTCGCGAAGGGATTCGAACCCGCATCCTTGGGAATCCGGCCCAATGCACTAACCAATTATGCTACAATGACCTATGAGAACACGTATATAAATATATATATTAATATCATTTATTCAGTCTAGGCTGTTACAAGCACTTATGAACGTCAAAGAAGCTACGCCATCGGTTCACAAACCCTACGGCGGGAGACCTTGTAACGAGAAGAACCGGCAAGAAACTCGTCAAGGGCAATATTTTTATCCCTGTTTTATATAAAAAATAATAATAATTACTCCCATATACTTAATTAGAATAATTGGAAAACATTACTTATTTTTATTTATTCCGATCAAGCAGTGCCACGCTCTCAATTCAAAACAACATAAATAACATAATATTTAAACAAAAATATAAACAAAAAAATATTACACATTTTAACACAATCAGACATGAGCAGACCCATCCCACTGGCAGCACCCGTTCACGAGCATGACGCATGAACCAGCCATCGCTTCGCTCAACCATATTTTAGGGAACGTAGCGTATTTGAAATTCTCAACCGCACATTATCTAAAATTGAAGCGGTATATGACAACAACAAGCGGTATATGGTAAATAGGGAGACTAGGTTGCGGGCGGAATCCTAGTATGTACAGTCAACAGCACGGAAGTCTTTACACTTGCATTACGAAAACCGCCGTTATATAAGGGTGCTCTCAAGGTGAAACTGTAAAGACTGACGTGCTGTTGATTGCTGCTGCTATAGCTGGGAATCATAAATTGGACTTTGAAGGACTTAATGAAAGGACATTGGGCAGATCTGTCGCTAACAAAAACCCAAGGCTCTAAATTATTGTTTGTAATTCACCAATTCTGTGTGTATTTTATTGTCTCCCGAAAACCTTTTAGTCATTTTGAAATTATTACTCTGAACTAACTGTAGTAGATATTGTAATTAATTTGTAGTTGAAGAAAATATCTTGCGCGAAAATAAACTTTGTACGGGAAAAAATTGCAAGTATCTACACAAATCAATAACTAAACTAAGTTTGATAGTCTTTCCGATTCAATACTACTAATAATTGATTAAGCAATCACTAGAGCGTATAATATGTATATTGCTTAGAAGCCACTCTTGGAATTTAATTGTCTCTGTAATATATAAGGCTTTGTTAACAATTGCGAACAGTCAGTGAAGCAAAGGATTAAATTTGTTACGAAATCATGATGAGAAATATCGATGAAAGGTAGTTAACGCAGCGAAACATTACCTACAATTAGTCACACATGACATACGTCAAACGAACAAAGACGTTGTTGTTGTTGTTGTTGAAAGTTGACGACCTGAGGCCCTACCGCGCAAATGTCGTCGGCATCAACATAGACTTCATTTGACAGATGGATGTGACATATTGCTCTTAGTCTTTGGTAAGTTTTCATTTGTGCCAAAAAGAAGTAGCAATGTGTCACATCCATCTATCAAATGAAGCCGATTTCGATGCCGACGCCACTTGCGCTGTACGGACCCTGTTCGGCGCAAGGGTACTAAGCCTGCCTTTCCCGGGTTCGATCTCCGGACAAGACAAATATTTGTGTGCATGAACATGTCTATTTGTCTTGGTTTTGGTGCTTAATATGTACATTATGTATGTATTTACAAAAAAAAATATAACGTATCTAGATATGTTTATCCTTTATCTAGTAACTATAACACCAGTTCTTTATGAAACTTAACAGAGGCTAGATAATTGATGTAAAAAAAATATCCTCAGCTAGACACAGGTAGCACCATCATTATTATAGTTATCTACGTGGTTAATAAAGAAGACAGCCTCGTGTCTGAAATATTTCGTTAATGTACCTATGCTAAGCTTAATCGTGAGATGAACAAGCTTACTGAAACTATTGACTAACTGCTGCCAAGTATTTACTAATAGTCGACTAACAAACAAATTGCTTCAGGCGGTCTACAAACTTCGCGAAATAATTAAAGATCAGACTTAAAAAAATGTTTGGTTACTTTCGAATCAGAATTAATTGGTAAACTTTTTGAGTTGAAGAAACTTTGACGGGATTAACAATAAAATATAATTAGGCGTGATAGACAGACGGTAAGCCAGACTAATACAACAATGAAGTGATGCACGCCAAAGGTGAATGAAAGTAAAAAATACTTATTAATATAATAATAATAATATAATTATTTTGATATTTAAAACCTTTTAATTTTATATTTTACAATGCTATTTTTATATGATAATTTTTAAACAAGTAAATATACTAGAAAAAAGCAACTTGTCTCATGTCGCCCTGACGGGACTCAAACCCGCCTCCTTGGGATCAGACCCAATGGATTCCCAAGGATTATTAAAAGGTTTAAAATTCAAATTTAAAAGGTTATAATTAGATGGCTGTTTTATCTTAATCGATTGTTAAACATCTGTAAAGATGTTTCTTTCGAATGCGAGGACATTGCTCTCATTGATGAAACGCCGGTTGCCAACACCGTAGAAAGATGAATATACTAGAGAATTTCAACGTGTTCTCATAGGTTTCTGAAGCATAATTTGTCAGTGCATTTGGCCGGATTCCCAAGGATGCGGGTTCGAGTCCAGTCAGAGCGACATGAGATAAGTTGCTTTTTTCCAGTATATTTTTTTATTTCTCGGTCACGATCGATTTAAATCGGATTTCTTACCAGAAAAATAGTAGCAAATATTAATCATATAACACTTTTATAAATATATTTTATTTACTTTTTGAAGTAAGATTTTTTTAAAGTTTTTTATTTCACAAATTTTTTGTTACCTACATTATGTATCTTAGTTACACTAAAATTGGCCCTTATACAACATTGATGTCATCTATCGGTTGGGCAAAAAGTCTTTTCACTTAAAGTATGTATGAACTTGTAATAAAATCTCTTTGGCTATACTATTTGTATCTCGCTGGTTTTGGTATCATTAAAAGTTTTAATTTTATAAGAAGATAATTCCAAATTCAAATTAGGAAAATGTGCGATTTTCATTTGTTTTTCTTAGTGTTGATATGAGTGAATCTAATGAAGAATTTTACTACAAAAAAATTAATTAAAATGTCAAAGATGCACGTCGCTCTGGGCCCTGTTTGATAAAGATTACAATTGTCGGCGACAGGTGACAGGTGACAATTTGACGATTGTACGTTTCATATTATATTGGTGCTTTATGAAAAGCCGACATAATTGTCAAATTGTCGCGACAATTCTACAATTTTACGTTTCAAAAAACATTTGGTTTGTCTAGAAAAAATTGACATATATGTCAAATTGTCACACTTTTTTGATAGGCATCCTTGGTCTGTGTCAAGCTTTATGAAACAGGGCCCTGGTCGCCCTATTACGGATAAAATGGATGCCATTTATTTTTTGAAAAAGTGGAGCAAGATCGGCATATCAGTAGTTACGACGTAACTGAAGAACTGGGAATTGACCACAAAACAGTTTTGGCGCATTTGAAAAAAAACTAAGTAGGTACACAAAAAGTGCGATATTTGGGTACCTCACGAGCTCACTGAAAGAAACCTATTGAACCGTGTACTCATTTGTGATTCTTTATTACGACGTAGTGATACCGAAACATTTTTGAAGAAGCTGATAAATGGTGATGATAAGTGGATCACGTACGACAAGAACGTGCGAAAAAGGTCGTGGTCAAAGGCCGGTCAGGCTGAGCAGACTGTGGTAAAACCCGGATTAACTCGCGACAATGTATCGCGTATGGTGGGATCGGAAGGGCATTATTCATTATGAGCTGTTACCACCAGGCAGGACCATCGAATCTGAACTCTACTGCAAACAACTGATTAGATTAAAGTAAGAAATTGAGAGAAAGCGGCCGGAATTGATCAACAGAAGTGGTGTGGTTTTCGTCATGATAACTCTAGACCTCACACATCTTTAGCCACTCAGCAAAAATTAAGAGAGTTTGGCTGGGAGGTGTTAATGCATCTACCTGTTTCGATCCTTTCAGAGTTCTTTAGGCAGTGTCAGGTTAACATCACGAGAGGACTGCCAAAACCACTTGTCGCGGTATTTTGATCAGAAGCCCCAAAAATTATATAACAATGGGATCATGTACCTACTCTTATCATGCACCTATATACTTAAGTTAAATGTAAATAAACTATATTAAAAAATGTTTTGAACTTTCTTAAAAAATGCGAAGAAACTCTTGAACTATGTTTTTAAGATAAAAAAGACATATTGAAATCGGTTGACCGGTTGACAACTGACGACTTTATGTTAAAACATACATAAAAAAATATACAGTTGAATTGAGAACCTCGTTCCAAATGCCAAAGGACAATGGGCGGTTTCCTTCCAAGTGTTGTAACACTTTTATACCTATATCGTGCGAAATATGAGTGAAGTTTTTTTTTGTATGGGCATAACTCTTTATCTCGAGCAGAGAAAGAGTTATAGTGGTTTCTGCGGTAGGTTATACAGAAGACCGAGAAGTATAATCTGCCACTTTGATTGACGTTTGTGGCCTACGAGAAAATCTTTGATTCAAGAGAGACCTGGGCGGTGCTGCGGTCTCTCCAGAGGTGCCCAGTGGACTATTGGTACTTTTAAGTGTTAAGGTACTTTTAAGAACATGCCACCATGTCGGTCCGATTACAGAACTAGAGCACAAACTCAAACTTAAATTTATTTTAGAAATTTCTTTATTACACTTGTTCCTGAATCTAGTAAACTCTAATCTTTTTATTATGTTCTTTGGATCTTTAGCCCATATTGCAAATAGTCTATCTTTTTCAATTATTAATTTATTTAAATGTCGTGTGACCCATGGATGACTATGTCTTAGTCTATTTGATTTTACAAATTTTACTCTTGCTTTGTAACTCTTTTCGTAAACACTGTTAAATATAGTTTGTAAGCTATTATACAATTCTATAGGACATTCTATATTTAGAAGGTCTTCAAAGTGTATGTCTTGTAGCTTATCTAAAACTAATTTATTATCTAATATATAACGTATGTCAACGTCAGAAGGGGGGCTCGTATTGCTCGGTAATGTATTCCATCGAATCGCTGCTGCAATAAAAAAGTGATCAGAGATTTTGTGTTCTGTTTGTTACGGATGATTGAATTAAAGCTCTCGGTGAGCGTAAAAAAATGTGATCAATACAAGATTTCACAATCTTGTTCACAATAATTTCTCTTCGCGTAACTGTACTAATACACTTACTGAACCCAAACTCATGAAGTAATGTTTCATATGACAAAACTGTGCTATCTGTTCTTTTTAGTAAATTAATGTTTATATCCCCACAATATACAATAGTACTATTTGAAGGAATGCACTCTAACAATTGTTTAAATTCCCGAATGTAAGTTAATACTTTGTCACCATTTTGCAGTCGCGGTGGTCTATAGATAGATACAATATAAATGCACTCATTACGATATAGCACCTTGATGACAACGCTCTCCGCTGTTGCCATGGGAATGACCTCGGCGCGGGGGCACGCGCGAGCCGCGAGATGCGACCGAGTATATACGACCACCCCTCCCCCGCTTCGGCTATCTCGCGTATAACTATTAACATCAAATCCATCAATTGAATAGAAACTCAAATTATTAAAATTAATATTTGGCTCGGTTATTACCGACTCATCTAACTTACTATCGTTAATGCTAACTATGAATTCACTAAAGTTTTTGTTTAGAGATCTTATATTTAAATGTAAAATATTGAAATCTATGTTTTCAATATTGGTTATCTGACAATTCCATTCATCCATACTATTTAATCTTATTTCTTGTACTAAGTTGTTCGATATCGAACTGAGATCAAAGTCTGCGAATTTTAATTTAATTTGCACCCTTAGGAATTTATAAACAAAAAAAAAAAGATTAAGAAAAAATAATGACTAAGTTATATGTTGTTAGTTAGGTGTTGCACACTTTATATCGTTAATATCGGATCCACAAGGCACGTTGGTTATCTCCTTCTTTTTTAACAAGCACTCTGCCTCCAGCTACCCAGATGTACTTGTATTCCATTTTTAGTGAATTTTTGTTTTCCATAGCAATTCCCGGGTAAACTTGTTAAGATCTTTGTTAATAAATATTTTGCTTCCTGAAGTTCCACCTGTAATTTTGTCGGTGCATAACAGACATCGGCTGCGCTGGTGCGCAAGCCATGCGTTGCGCGGGCTGCGGGCGCGTCCATCGGCGCCCCCCGCCCCCGCTGAGCCCGCTGCCTCCTCCGCTGCGCCTCCGCCCCCGCTGCTGCCGTTATTATCACTGCTCGAAAACTAACAATTATGGAGGGAATTTTGTGCGTTTGCTTACGCGGAGGCAATCTCTTGACCCATATGATATCTTTGGTAGGCAACTCCTCCTAGCTCCTGACCTATTTTCTGCACTATTTGCATCGTATTTTCGTTAGGCAATTGTTCTACTCCAGCTATTTCAATATTATTTGTTCTTGAAGATTGGTCGCATTCTTGGAGTTTAATTTCTATGGCCATATTACATTTTTCTAAATTAACACATCGGTTAGTAAGGTCCCCCGCAACTTTTTCAACTTTATTTAGTTTGTTTTTCAAAGACTCGTGCTCAGACAATAACTTGTCGTATTTCTCAGAAAGAAGGCTCATGGAGTCGTTCAATACACTTAGTTGTTTTTTAATCCCAGGGATGTCATTTACTTTTTTCAGGATTTGTTTCAGCAGTTTATCACGATCCATAATAAACTCACGTTCTTCGTCGTCAGGCTCTTCCATTTCATCCTCTTTACAATTATTGCAGAATTTTCTTTCCCTTCCCGCTTTCATGTCCGCGGCTAATCCACGCACACAATTACGATGAAACTTTCCACCACACATTCCTTGACAGACAAAGTGCGATCCTCTATTATAGTACTTTCTTGCACTTTAAACACTCCATACTCATTAGACTAGTTATATTTCGTATTAGGTATTTAATACGAAAGGAAGCGCGAGCGCGTGCTACCTTCCTGCTCCCGGGGCGCGAGCGAGAAGCGAGAAGTGAGAATAATTACTTAATTATTAGTTAATTTGACTTATTATTACTTAATTTGACCCAAGGGATTGATAGTTATATCAATCAAGCAGTACTTACTGGATAAGAGTGAACTACAAAAACAGTAAAATAATTTTTGAACAAAGAAAATATATTAGGAAAAATCAATTTGTCCAATGTCACTCAGACAAGGGACGATACGATAGGTGATATGGGACAAGTTGTTCTTTTTGTAGTATACTTTCTTTTGTTTTCATTTACCACATCAAAATAGCATAAAACTTTCTAAACAATAAAAATCATGAAAAGTGCATTTTCACATGCTATACGGTTGCCGTCTAATCGGCTCGGTACCCGTGCCATACTTTCGTTTTCACATGTGGCCGCCGCTGGGCGAGCGTACGCTAACCGCGTAGTAGCAACTTTTGGTTGATGGAAGGACTTGTTCTAAGTCTGCCTGGCTAGCTACCACCATCTTATCTAAGCCTGACACCATAGCAACAATGTTTTTAGCGTTTTCGTCTTCCGGCAGTTAAGAGATAATACAGATAGTTCCACAGTGGTTGCGGATTAAAAAAAAATGTAAAAAGGCAAGCATGCCATAGGACACGGGATCGTTTACACAGCAACCGCGTTTATTATTAAAAAAAAAACATGTGTGTGTGCGATCATGTGAATAGGCACAAAATAAAAACGTTTTCTTAAAACTTTGTTTAACACAAAAAGATAACTGACGCTACTACTCTCCATACATGTTTTTAAGGTATCAAATATCATGTAACAAAGTTAGCTTTTCACTAAAAAACCTTTTAACGTAAAAAAAGATGCACACAATTTATTATTTTGTTGTTCCCAAAATTCTCTCATTGCTTTTTCATAGCTTTCAAGCAATCGTTCTTTGATCTTCCTTTGTTTCCCAGTACATTTCCATATTTATAATGTTCTTTATCGCTCGATGCTCGCTCGGTCGCTTCTCAAAACCTTCATTATAAACTTTGCCATTATACTGAAGAAGTAGTTTAGCTTTCTAAGAGGTGGGCATGATTAATTTTCCGCACGAAATACATTGTGGTTCTGAGAAAATCTCCATTTTCTTCTGCAAACGGACTTTGAGCTGCTATCGGTTTTCGCGGCTTCTGTTTATTGTTTTTTTTTTTTTATGAAGTTCGGGGAGACACTTATCCTTCATCATACCTGATGTTAAGTATTGATAAGGCTGAAGATGGAAGCGAGCCTCTCCCGGAATCCCCAATCACTGAGGAACTGGCTGTCTTATATTTAACTGCCGGAACACAACAATGCTGGAAACATTGTTGTTATGGCGTCAGACTTAGATAAGATGGTGGTAGCTAGCCAGGCGGACTTACAACAAGTCCTACCACAACCAAACCGAATACAATATGTACCCCCGCTGGGAATCGAACCCGGGACCCCTGGGTCTGATACCGGTGGTTGTCCACTAGACCACGGAGGCGGTTAAACACAGTATAACGCAAACCATCTTGAATTAGAATGTGTTTCTTTTATTTTAAAATATTAATTGCAATCAGATAACTTATATGGTTAAATCATAAGCCGTAAAACTACAGAAGTGCTTTTTCATGATTATCCTTAGCATCAGCTACATAATTATTTCTTTTTTCTTTTTTGTTGACAGCTAAAAGTCTTAAACGGGTGGTAGGGTAAAACTGACGATTCAAAATACATATAATATGCTTAATTGAATAAAGAATATTTTCATTCATCATTCATTCATTCATTTAATGTCTCCAAATCATATCAAATCAATCATTTATTTGCATGAAAAAACCAATATACAATGGTCTTAATATATATAATTGGATGTAGTCAGCCTGCGTGCAAGCGTGCAAAATCTTATTTATTGTTCTTAAGCATAAGCATGTTACATTCGATTACATTCGATTCGATTATTATGTAAAATGTAGATATTGGCCAAGTTCAAATGATAACTAATTAAATCTAAGCATATTAAGTTCAATTTCATATTTTACATGTCAAAATATGTGTAGCAACACTCGCCAAGTAAACTCAAGCTCCGATTATTTTTTACCTTTTTTATTGAACAATCTTAGTTAAGTTAAATTATAGTACTTTAGATGTTGTTAAAATCTAGTTATAGTTTAGCAGTGCAAACGTTATAAAGTGATTTGACAAGCTGTGTGGTGATAAATAAACAAGTGAAACATTGGATTTTACTACCTTCATCGAAAACGGTACCGAATCTACCCTCAGTTAGTATTAACTTTTTCAATCATCCGAGGAAAAATTGCCAGCACAAAAAAATTTACCCAACTATAGGGAAAAATATTTCAGCAAGAAGTATCGATTCTCGATATCGTGTGAAGCTTTTTGGTTAACTATTTTATTGGATTAGTTACCATCCTTAGTGTCAAAAAATGAGTTTCCTTCAAAATATTACCTGTAGGAGACCTCGTACTCAATCTCTGAATGAAAAGCATGACGAAGATATATTAAATAATACAAGTATTACAATAGACGTTGATGATACGACTACTGGTAGCTTACCAAACATATCATGCGACAGTGTCGACGAACAAGTATATGAACTAAAAAATCAAATTGATAAATTGAAAACAGATCTACAATCAGCTAATGATGAAATCGTTAACTTGTCTTTAGAAAATACACAGCTCAAAAAAACAATACAAGCATTAGAATCAAAACATGAAATGTATAAAAAAGTGACAAAAATTTTAAGTAACAACATGTTGAATTCACCTAATAGAGGAACGCCAAAAAAAACGATAACACCTCTCTAACAAGAAGAAGTGTCCTATATTAGAAAAACAAAAAGTTGCAAATGAAGGATCGCAGGAAATAAATAATTGTAGTAATACACGTGACCCAAAAATTGACGTGTCTGATACTCGGAGCCCTCAAATAAGGACGAATAATGAATTGAGTGCTCATAAAAGTAATTTACCTAAAATTGCTATACTAAGCACGAACAAGAACACAGATACTTTAGCAGCTGCAAAAAAGCTATTTCCACGATTTAATATATGTCACTACTTGACAACTAATTGCAGCCTTGAACGTATGGTACATTCTCTAGAACCGAAAATAAAAGACTACAATATGAACGACTACTGTGTTGTAGTAATAGGTCAAACTGATTTCGAATTCACCAATAATTATTTTTAATTAGTCATTAATTTGAGGCAAATACTTTTTAAAAATATGCATACCAACGTGATATTATGTCTGCCAACATTTAAGTGCGGAAAATATACAAACATGTTTAACTCTCGAATAGAAACTTTTAACAGTCTTCTTAATCTAGATGTATTGACGCATGACCACGCGTACTTGATAGATTCAAATAAGAACTTGTCCTATGATTTTGACATGTTTGATAATAAAACAGGAAATGTTAATAAGTATGGCATGCAAATAATCTTTAATGATGTGCTATCTCTTATAAATGACATAGCAAAATACCATAAAAGAATAAACGAAGAAAGGCGTACATCCGAGGAACCGCTGAAAACCGATCTTTTTCGTGAATAAGTTTATTAATGTTCTACATCAAAATATAGCTGGTGCTATTAATTAAGCGGATCTTTTATTAGCAAACCTGGACAATCTATCGGACAATGGAAAGTGTATTGATGTGATTTGCTTAACTGAACATTTTATGAAGGCAGGAAATGAAGTCCATTTAACTGTACATAACTATAATCTAGCCTCATATTTTTGTAGAGAAAATGGTAATAGAGGAGGGGCATGTATTTTAATAAAGCATGGCCATTTATGGAAAAATGTGCCTGAAATAGCTAAGTTGTCGATTACAAATATATTTGAATGTTGTGCTGTAGAATTGACTAATTATAAATTATTAATTGTTTGCATTTATAGAATACCTAAAGCTACCAACGTAAATACTTTTTTCTTAAGATTAGAACAATTGTTATCTTTTGTATCGAAAAAGAATTATAATAATATTATTCTTGCCGGTGACTATAATATTAACACATTGGTAAATGTCTTCTATCCAATTATAATCTGAAATTGGCCATTAATCAACCGACAAGACTTAGAAGTAAAACCTGTATTGATAATATAGCACATGATTTTAAAAAGGGCAGTAGGGCAGAAGTGATTGAGTTCGCGCTATCTGATCATACCGCTCAAATAGTACAGGTCCCTGCACGTATTGTGCCGACTCTT
Organism: Chrysoteuchia culmella; assembly: GCA_910589605.1. Taxonomy (NCBI): domain Eukaryota; kingdom Metazoa; phylum Arthropoda; class Insecta; order Lepidoptera; family Crambidae; genus Chrysoteuchia; species Chrysoteuchia culmella. The sequence continues at coordinate 14,385,351 of OU342652.1, forward strand.
AAATTCTGGAAAAAGCGTCAACGTGATTATAGTGATCAAAATATTAATAAATTTAGAGAATGCCTTAAATCCTTTTCTTTTTCAGAACTCTATGACATGCTTGACTGCAATAATGCTTTTAATTATTTTATGGAACATTTTAAATTATTTTACGACTTATGCTTCCCATTCAAAATTGTTAAGATACCTATTATAAGTAAACCTAAATGGTTATCACGGGGTATTAAACGGTGTACTTATAAAAAACGACAACTATTATAGGTTTGGCGTCATAAACCAAACCTCACGAATAAAATAAACTATAAAAACTATTCAAAAAGGTTAAAGAAAATAATAACATTGAGAAAACTATCACAAAATAATCATAGAATAAAGACATCCCAAAATAAGGCTAAAACGACATGGCAAATTATAAATAAACCTCAATTTAATCTACCATCTAATCATATTAATGACATACAAACGGACACTTTTATTTTGACCGATCCCAAAAAAATTGCGAATCACTTTAATGACTTTTTTTATTGAAAAAGACTTTGCTATAACAGAAAGATGTAAGAATGATCAATCTAAAATACCTGCACTTAATAACTCAATGTTTATGGCCCCAAGCTTGCCGCTTGAAATATTGAAAATTATAAAAAATCTTAGAAATACTAATAGCATCGGATATGACGAAATTTCCGTCAAAATATTGAAAGCAGTAAGTGAAGAAATATGCTGCCACTTATGTCATATAATTAACTTAAGCATTGAAACAGGTACATATCCAGAATCTTTAAAAGTCTCAATTGTCAAGCCTTTATTTAAAAAAGGTGACAAAAGATTAGTCAATAATTTCAGACCTATTCCACTACCTCCGGTGATCTCAAAAGTATTCGAAAAATACTTTTATGGTCACATCAATAACTTTCTAAAAAACATAACATTCTGTGTAATGAGCAAAAAGGTTTCCGTCAGAATAAGACCATTAATATGGCAGTCTTTGATTTTCTAAAAAAATTTATGTTTAATGTTGACATAAGAAAACCAGTTTGTGCCATTTATTGTGACATGACCCAGGCGTTTGATTATGTTGACCATAATATATTAATAAATAAACTAAATAAGTATGGTATCAGGGGTAATATACAATCATTAATTTTATCGTATTTAAGTAACCGCAAACAATACACATCCATAGCGCGTATTAATTTGACGACTAAAAGAGAAGAAATTTTCAATTCCCGTGAACGAGTGGTTAAATACGGAGTTCCCCAAGGCAGTGTGCTAGGGCCTCTGTTGTTCATTATCTATATCAACGATATGCCTAAAATTATTAACCACCCTGTTACCTTATTTGCCGACGATTGCACGGTTACAATAGGAGCCAATGATATAAGTTGTTATGAAAAAGAGATACACGAATCTTTAACATCTATAAAATTGTGGTTAAAAAGCAACAATCTTAAAATAAATTTGAGTAAGACACAGATTATGCAATTCAGTCAAAGGTCGTCGAATATACAATTAAATAGCATAAAGAACACCATTTGTATGACAAACACGGCTAAATTTCTTGGTCTCATGATAGACAGTAACCTTAATTGGAAAGCCCATATTGAGGTTATTTCCAAAAAACTTGGCAGCACTGCATATGCGTTATTTAAACTATCTGCAGTGTTGAATATTGACGCGTTGTTGACTGCATATCACGGCTTAGCTGCTTCAACATTGAGATTCGGCATAATCTTCTGGGGAAACTCTACTAATCGGGACATTGCTTTCAAAATGCAAAAAAAGATGCATCAGAAACCAAAAATCAATCAAAATCAAAAACATTGACATGTTTAGACTTGAAGTTACTGACAGTTGCAAACCATATTTCGTAAAATATAACATTCTTTCACTTCCGTCCCTATATATTTTTGAAGTTATCATGTTTGTGAAATGTAACCCACACTTGTTTCCCAGACTCTCTGACACGGTTGTCCGCAATAGACGAGATAAACACAAACTACGAGCACAAGCTTCTAAAACTGCTCTTCTACAAAATAGTGTTTATTGTATGGGCTCTAAACTTTTTAATAAAATCCCGAAATCTTTAAAAGAATGTAATAATATTAATATTTTCAAAAGTAAATTGAATGCATTTCTCATTAATAAATGTTATTATAATGTAAAAGAATTTCTGAATGATAAAATTTTATGATGTTTTAATGTGCTACTGATACTGTTATTTATTATTTAGTTAAGATTTATTGACATTTAGTTTTTTTATAATTTTTCATCAACAATGTATTCTATATTAGTGATTACAATTAAATAATGGACTACTTCCCTATATAGATTTTTGTGTTGCATGCATTTCTAATAAAATTATAAATGACATTTAATTAAACTCGCCATTCTAAATTTGTAAGCCTACAATGGTAAGACATGTTGATACCATTACCATAATTATATTTTTAAGAACTGTACCACACATGTTTCTACAAATCAATAAATTCTATTCTATTCTGTTCTATTCTAAAATTATTGAATTACAACTACAAACAAAATAAGATAAAGATAATACTTATGATAAATTTTAAATTGAAAAATATTGGAAAAAATTAACTCGATAATGTCAAATTTCAAATAAATAACTAATTTATGGGTATCATGTCAAAATGTATAAATCTAAAGTCAAGTTTTCTACGGCACTAGTGTCCAATGCTGGGAAATTGGTCGTCCTTATGGATTGATAAGTAGAATGCCCATTCTACTTATCAATCTATAAGGACGACCAGTCCCATGACTAGCGTTGAAAATTGGGTTATCAACATTTTGTTTATTTTTATTCGTGCAATACTTGTTTTATACTGTGTATTTTTTTATATTTAACAATCTTGCATATTTAAATACAAATCATTATTGATATTTATTTAAGCGGTTGTGCTTCCGCTTGTTTATTTTTATAATATTAATATATTGTACATGCTATTAATTGTAATAAAGTACATACTAGAGGAACCCGTGGCGCAGTGGTTCACGTGCTCGGCCTGCGATTGTTGAGGTTAAGCAACTTTCGCAATGGTCGGCCACGGGATGGGTGACCAAAAATTACTATCTCGAGCTCCTCCGTGCTTCAGAAGGGACGTTAAGCCGTTTTTCCCGGCTGCATTTGCAGTCGTTAAAGCCCACCAATCCGCATTGGGCCCGCGTGGTGGATGATGGTGATGGCCCATTCTCCTTATACATCCATAAGGAAGACCAGAAACCCAGGAGTTGGGACATAAAAAAATGGCTGATGACGAAAGTAGGTACATACCTTCCACTCTGAAACTCTTTGAAAATCTCATAACCACACCGGATATTTATTTTCGCAATTAGCATCCAGCCCAGGGGGCCTACCAACAACTGTAATGCGATTCATTTTAGGTTACTTTCAGGTAGTAAGAGCGGGACGCCGCTAGACGCGCCATATGGCAGCATCCCACTCTCACAACCTATAATGAATTGCATTACAGTTGATGGTAAGGCCCCAGTACCCGTAACACGAACGGTTAAATCATAGAAGATTTAAGGACCATAGGTACTCAGAATATATATAAAGGACATCAGGCAATCTTCATACAAAGTTGGTCCAAAAAAAAAAGTGAGCGGCCAGACCCAAGATTATTTCTAATAGGTAGTTCATATTAGGACCTAAAAAAAAATATATGGACTTAACCCTGTAACCGCGTGAACTGAGAAGCTATTTAAGATAAGGCATTCTGGGCAAAAACACAAATAATATTAGGCGGACAGATCCGAGATTATTTTTAATAGGTAGTTCCTATAAAGACTTAAAAAAATATATATAGACTTAACCCTGTCACCGCATTAACCGAGTTACTATTTCGAGTTCAAAAATCAGGACAAAAAAAAAGTGAGCGGCCAGACCCAAGATTATTTCTAATAGGTGATTCATACTAAGGCCTAAAAAAAATTATATGAACTTAACCCTGTCACCGCATGAGGAGAGTTGCTATTTCAAGTCAAAAAAATCTGGACAAAAAAAAGTGAGCGGCCAGACCCAAGATTATTTTCAATAGGTAGTTCAAATAAAGGCCTAAGAAAAATTATACGGACTTAACCCTGTCACCGCATGAACTAAGTCGCTATTTCGATTTACAAAATCTGTACAAAATAAAAGTGAGCGGCCAGACCCAAGATTATTTCTAATAGGTAGTTCATACTAAGGCCTAAAAAAATATATATATACTTAACCCTGTCACCGCATGAACTGAGTAGCTATTTCGATTGAAAAAAAACTGGACAAAAAAGCAGTGAGCGGCCAGACCCAAGATTATTTGCAATAGGTAGTTCATAGTAAGGCCTAAAAAACTTAAAAGGACTTAACCCCGTTACCGCATGAATTGAGTAGCTATTTCGAGATATAAAATCTGAACAAAAAAATAAGTGAGCGGCCAGACCCAAGATTATTTCCAAAAGGTAGTTCATACTAAGGCCTAAAAAAAATATATGAACTTAACACTGTTACCTATTGGAAATAATCTGGGGTCTGGCCGCTAACTTGTTTTTCGTCTAGATTTCTTAACTTGAAATAGCTACTTAGTTTATGTGGTAACAGGGTTAGGTCCATATATATTTTTTAGGCCTTAGTATTAACTACCTATTGTAAATAATCTTGGGTCCGGCCGCTCACTTTTTTTTTGTCCAGATTTTTTAACTTGAAATAGCTACTCAGTTCATGCGGTGACAGGGTTAAGTCCATATATATATTTTTAGGCCTTAGTATTAACTACCTTTTGTAAATAATCTTGGGTCTGGCCGCTCTTTTTTTATTTTTGTCCAGATTTTTAACTTGAAATAGCTACTCAGTTCAAGTGGTGACAGGGTTAGGTCCATATATATTTTTTTAGGCTTTATTAGAAACTACCTATTGGAAATAATCTTGGGTCTGCCCGCTCACTTTTTTTTGTCCAGATTTTTTAACTTGTAATAGCTACTCAGTTCATGTGGTGACAGGGTTAGGTCCATATATTTTTTTTTAGGCCTTAGTATTAACTACCTATTGGAAATAATCTGGGGTCTGGCCGCTCACTTTTTTTTTGTCTAGAGTTTTTAACTTGAAGTATCTACTTAGTTTATGTGGTAACAGTGTTAGGTCCATATATATATTTTTAGGCGTTAGTATTAACTACCTTTTGTAAATAATCTTGGGTCTGGCCGCTCTTTTTTTATTTTTGTCCAGATTTTTAACTTGAAATAGCTACTCAGTTCAAGTGGTGACAGGGTTAGGTCCATATATATTTTTTTAGGCCTTAGTATGAACTACCTATTGGAAATAATCTTGGGTCTGGCCGCTCACTTTTATTTGTCCAGAATTTTTAACTCGAAATAGCTACTCAGTTCATGCGGTGACAGGGTTAAGCCCTTATAATTTTTTTAGGCCTTAATAGGAACTATCTATTGAAATTAATCTCGGGTCTGGCCGCTCACTTTTTTTTTTTGGACCAGAATGCCTGATGTCCTTTACCCTCAAAATACCATCTTATTGTAATATTGTATTTATACGAACTATACACCGAAAAATAGATGTAAAAAACGTAAACTAACGTAAATATACATGTATTTTACATGCCATTTTCAACGCTAGTCGTGACACGGACTCAATGCAGATTGATGGAGTTTAATGACTGCAAATACAGCTGGGATCAAGATAAAAAGATTAGGTCACCTATCTCGTGACCGACCATTGCGAAACTTGCTCAACCGCTACAATCGCTGGCTGAACGCACGATTCACTGCGCCACCGAACTTCTCTTTAGAATTTATCTAACTACTTATTTTTTCTTAGGTCGTTGTGTTTTAATTACTTGGCAAATATATAATTAATTCGGAATAAAAGGAAAGGGGCTAATCTATACTATATTATTAATATTATAAAGCTGCAGAGTTTGTTTGTTTGTTTGTTTGAACGCGCTAATCTCTGGAACTACTGGTCCGATTTGAATGATTCTTTCAGTGTTGGGTAGTCCATTTATCGAGGAAGGCTATAGGCTATATTTTTTTTTCAAAATTAGGGATCCGTAATAAAATTGCTATTTTGTAACACAAGGTGTAAAATCGAAAACCTATTTTTGCGTGCGCTGCAAAAACTATTGACAATAGAACAAAATTATGTACTACGGGTTTGTATATCCCATTAAGACCTACAAAAAAGTCCGCGAGAACATATATCTAGCTATCATGGTTTAATCACAATAACCGATTTTGTGTTCAAAATAATTATTAAATCGTCTGAAGAAAAAAATACTACGTTAAATATGTAGCGTAATATTAATCTTTATCGAAATTAAGCATTATGTTATCAAGAGTATTTATGTAGAAGTAAAATACTTTTTGTTTCATCTCAATCGGATATTTCGTTTAAAAGTTATCAAGTGTGTAAGATGCTAAGAGTTGGTACCTATTAATGAGTTATGGGCCATAGTTTTTTATTTTATCAACATAAAATCCTGTAATAATCTTTTTTGAAATATATTTGTTAATGATTGTAAGTAGAAGATCTTTGAAGAGTATAAAAAATACTTTCTAAAATAACTCTGCTAAGGAAATCCACGCGCGCTTGATGCAAGCAAGACAAGACGCTGGCGTCGCGGCGGGCGGCGGGCGAGACGAGGTGGCGGAGCTTGCTGGCCGCCTGTCGCTCTGTTCTAAGTCCGTCCGTCTGTCTAGCTACCACCAACTTATCTAAGTCTGACGCCATAACAACAATGTATTCAGCATTGTTGTGTCCCGTCAGTTACAGATAAGATAGCCAGTTCTTAAGTGATTGAGGATTCCGGGTGAGGCTCGCTTCCATCTTCAGCCTTATCAATTAACTTAACATCAGATATGATGAAGGCTAAGAGTAGCCCCGTCGTTCATTAAAAATACTGACTGTTTAGTGTGTGAATTGAAATTTATCAGTATTTATCATAATGATTGATCACAGTATTAACTGAGCGTCTAGGGAGCGCCTAAATATAATTTTGTCCGTTTGTTCTTAATAATGATACAAAGTTATAATTTTGAAACACTAATTTTACAAACAGCTTTCCTGATTAATCCCAAGACTAATCAGCTACTAATCGTCTGTTGCATATTAGCTAGCAGTACAATCAATTGTTATCCCAGCGGATGTGATCGCATACGTAATGTAACACGTGGCCCACAGCCCACCTTGCGCCGTGTAACGTTGTAACATTCGTCTGATTGGACGTGCCTTCCTTGGGGAAATTACAGCGGGATGTACGAAAATTGAGCAAGCTAATCCATTGTAGGTGTAGTAAAATGATGTTGATTGGGTTCGATGGCGGGATTTTTTCGGATATTTGTATCATTTTCTCTGTCCACCCCTGATACAGTTCAGAAGTTTACGATCATGAAAGTATAATAATGATTTTTATTTTATTTACATTTAACCGTTTTTTTTATATAATCACAATACGAGGATCCTACATACAGATATATTATAGGTTTTTTTTACACCAATTAACCTAGCCCCAAAGTAAGCACTGTCAGGCTTGTGTTATGGGAAATGGTGAGGATTAAATGATTTATTATTATTATTATTATTATTAGGGTAGCGGATATAAATACATATAATTATACAAATATAAGTATTTATGTATAGTAATATACCTGAATCTGAAATTGTACCTGAGTCATGGACGTTTATATATTTATAATATATATATATATATATATATATATATATATATATATATATATATATATATATATATATATATATATATATATATTATAAATATATAAACGTCCATGACTCAGGTACAAATGCTAGTATTAATCATAAAAACATTTGCCCCCACCGGGATTCGAACCCAGAACCTCAGAGTAGCCGACACGTTGAAACCGGTGTACGTACCACTCTACCACTGAGGTCGTCGAAAATATTAACGTGTAGAGATATGAAGATTAAGTTTCTTTATTTTAACAATATTTTCATGATATTTTCACTATTGCGAGCTATAATCAGGGTGGACAAAGATATTTTTTTGTTTTAATAATGACTCTGTCCACCAGAGGTTACAAAACAAATATTTGTAAAAAGTTGTCCCCGTATCCCCCAGGTGGCCAAAGAGAATTATTTCAGCAATGATTCTCACTTGCCAACTCTGGACTGCCAACTGACTACGGGACATATTTTTAAAATTGTGCCACTGTTCACGCCTGGCGGACAGGGGGTGGACAGCGGGAACAATTGTCCCGTGACAGACTACTGCAATAGTTGCTTACCCTCAATAATCGCAGGCAGAGCGCGCGAACCACTTCCTCAAGAAAGTTTTTTTTTTTATATATTACTTAAGAGCCACGCTCTTGTCTGTAGTCCAAACCCAGCTCCTTGGCTTCTTAATAAGACACGATGTTTACCTCCTCTTTTATCAGTTCCATGTAGGCTGTTCTTGGTCTTCCTCTTCCTCTCATACCCTCCATTTTTCCTTCTATAATGATTGTAATGAATTTGTGGTAATTTGTTGTCAAGTGGCCGATCATTCTACTAAACCTTTTTTTTAATAATCTAATCTCATATAAATTCAAAAAAATAAATATAAACATAATTGAAACGTCCACAAACAAAATACTGCAGCCAAAACCATTGTTATGATTTTGTGTGTAACATATGGGATCAATGGACTTGATGTATAAGGGAGAGACTCACAACACGTAAAAAAATCTATGTATTATAATTCTTTCTAGAGGTTTAAACTGGGCTCGCATATGCGGAAAACTCATGTTTTTATTAATTTACGTTTTACTGTTACAGTTAATAGTTTGTTTGTAAATACATTTATTATTGTATAATGTGATGAGTGATTATGTTTAAAAATATTAGGCGAGATACAGAATGAAATCTAGCGTAACTAACACTTTATTAATAGCGTTTTTGCATTCACAACGCCGCTGTTTTTTTTTTGTCAGAACAATACATTATTTTGGATATTTTAAAATAGAAAAATTAAATCAATAATTTTGAATTTTACAATGCTATTTTTATGTGATAAATATTAAACAAGATACTATAAACGGGATGACGACATGAGACAAGTTGCTTTTTTCTAGTATATTTTCTTGTTGAATAAATCAATATATCCTTCTAAAAGAGCAATACCAGCGTCTCTGCTTTTTAAAATAGGGTCTAAAATCACTTAGCCTTAATCATAATACGAAGTTAAGGAAGAAGATCCTAGAGTGAATAAATATTCTTTAATAACCGGACACCTTTTGAGAACTCCAGTAAACTTAAGATTTAATTTAGTCATAAACTTTAGAACTCTCTAGTTTTACGACATTTGTCTTTCCAGGGAGTAATTAAGTGTTTTTATATTACTTAATTAAGAACTTAAAACAAGGGCCTAGTAAAAGCGAAGATTAAATTAATAGAGGTAAGATAGAAACAATATCATTTAAGAATATAAATATTTGTATTGATGTTTGTACGTTCAAGCTTTCATTTTAGTTTTCAGTAAAGGATTAGTAGTATATGAACTAATGCCAGATTACGACTTCTATCTGATTCTTATCCTAGATTCTATCAGAGGTCATTACATCCAGCCGCCATAATATTATTGAAGAAATGCTGGTTAAAGCCTGGGGATATGCACAGCGTATAGCCCTTTCTTCTGCGAGTTCCTTCTAGCATGCGATTGTAGCCGTTAAGCAACTTGCACAATGGTTTGTCACAGGATGGGTGACCGTTTTTTTTTTTTACTATGAATGTGTTAGCTCTTGATCGCAGTCAAGCCCAGGGGTTAGGGCAGGATCATAGATGGAGCGAGCTAACCCAGAAGGTGCCTATTCGCAGGGCGCCTATAGGCGCAGCAGTGGGGGCGTTAAAAATGGCTGATGACGACTGCAATATTATTTTTACATTGCCCAAGAGCTCGTGGTAAACCAGAAACGAATTTAGTTTAGTTTCGCTAGTGTCAAAACCTCAAAACCAATTATTTAGCAAGCAGAGTTAAAATTTTATGTTGTAAAGAAAAATAAACTATCCAAACGGATAACAATAATTTTGTTAATCACAGATTATCTTAAAACATAAAAAAAACAGCTGTTGTCATCTAGGCCCCTGCCTCAGCATACTGTTACAACAGCGCCAGGGAGCGACTACTGCAATGCTGGATTTTACGAGGGACCTATTTTGAGGACATCGACGAACATACACACAATAGTGTAATAATTTTAACCTAAACTTATAAAAAAAAAAACAAGGTAAAAGTGCTGTAGGGTGTTCAACCCGATCATAAAAGGCAAAAGATCACATAAAAAAGATTAATTATCTACATTTTTTTCAATTTTCACAATCTCCATTTTACTAATTTTTGCCGTTCTGTTGCTGTTATGTCAATGTCATGACTAAAAGTCATTGGACACATTAAACATTCACGTCATCATAACATTACTTATTTCACATGGTTCATTTAATATAATGAAAACAAAAAACAGACAACGATAAGCAATTAGTACCGTGGCTAAAACTGTAGATCGCTTAAAGGGTACCGGAACGCCATTTTATTTGTGATGCCCATCCTGAACCATATATGGTTAAGTACATTTCATAACAGACGTGAATCTTATACAATTTTGTGAATTAAAATTTGTAATTAATTTTGCTTGCTGTCAGGATGTTAATTCACCCAACAAAGCCCTTAGAGTTGATAATACCGATTTATTTTCTTAACGAAAACACTGATCAAAGAAAGAAAGGAGATACGTCTTTTCATCATAGTATCATCAATTAACTCTATTTTTTTTTACTAATAAGAAAAGGAAAATCACGTTTATATAGTGTAATATAAATATTATTTTAATTGTAATATGTCGAAACATAGCTTAAACTTTTACCTACAATCTTGCATACAAAAATATTCGCATTAAAATATTAATAGCAAGGATAGTAGGATGTTCCGCGGAATTAAAAGCCTAAATCCTCCCACTGCGGCCAAAGGCCTTCCATTTGACGCGGTCTTGGCCTATTGTGCACCAGTCACTCAAATATGAGTCAAGGTCGTCCCTCCAACGCCGTCTCAGTCTACCACGTGGGCGTTTAGCCGTGGGTCCTTGTGGGTGCAATTGTTGTCCATTTCCACCATGGAGCGAGCTAATGCTGAGTAGCGCTTTGTGTAACATTTTGGAATATCAACCAAGAAATTATGGTAGCCCGCAGTGCGTCTTGATGCCCGATGGAAGAAGGGGGGACATGCCCGGCCAAGTTGTATATAAGCATTTTAGTTTTGGTGACGTTAGAAATTAGAGTTCTGAAAATAATCTATGTTTAGTAACAAAATTTTGTCTGGTTGGGTAAAGTAGAAAAAACATTGGGCGACTTGAAACTACATACCTTCTAAGTTTGTTTCAGTAAAAAAAAAAATACGTTTTAGCGAACGAAAGTGGTAGCTCAAATTTTAAACCAAAACCTTAAATTTCTTAATTTTAGACCATATTTAAAATACATATTTTACTTCTACTCTACTAACTTCTATAATTTATTGGCAGTCGCTATTGAATGTAACAGATAATTTTCATAGAATACCGAACATACATACTTCAAAGTTTATATTGCTTAATTAGAAATGTTTCCCTTGACCGGGGTAGGTATGCAAATTCAGTTTTATTAATTACTGCCAACACAGAAATGTATTTAATTAAAGGCTTGTCTGTTGTTCTTCGTTTTTCATTTAGGCATTTCAGTTTTTCGTAGCGTAGCGTCCGCAATTTGAAACTATAGTGAATGAAATATATATTTTACATTTCTATTATGGCAATATTAATAGTTATTTAGACATTTGAGCGCACCTTACTTATTAAAATAAAACATTAATTACTAATGGAAGTTGACAAGTGGTTCGACATAGATACTGAATTTTTGGTCACCCATCCCGTGACCGACCATTGCGAAAGGTGCTGAACTACCACAATCACGCTAACCACTACTCTACTAAACTCCACTCTAACTTCATTATTCTTTATAAATGGTCGTAACTGACGCAGCACGCGGCGTTGAACAGAAAACACGAATAAGTCTTAAAACCAAAATTCTTTTTCCCTTACTGCACCGATCTTGTGAAATTACGAACATGGGAAGATGGCAAGTGACGTATTGGGCACGTAGAGCGATAATGGCCCACATTACGTGGACTCGGCCGATGGATTCTTGCGACGAGTTATGAGAAAATTGCGCGAAAAAGTAGATTAATGTAACAAGTAAATCTAGAAAGCGGCTTTATTTATTGTTAGACTCAAAAGTAGATATAAAAAGTAGGTGTTATTAAAATCCACAGTTAACCAGCCTGCAATAATCTTAAAGTACATATAGGTACTATCAGACAAGATTGACATTCAGATGATTTTGAGATAAGTACGGACTTTTGTTACGGACATCAGAATAATGGCATTATTATTAACTCTGACGAACATGGGAAGATGGCAAGTGACCTTGGACCCCTAGAAGAATGTATAGAGTCACGATCGACCACTTCTTGCGAGGGTGAGGGGCGATTACTATTGTCAAATAATGACAGGTAGTGCTTGAAGTAATCGATATTTTTTTTATCGAAATGTAAGGAATTAATGAATGAACCTAATGAGTTTAATAAATCCTGTGTAAATAAATTAGTAAGTAAATGGTTTACATGGTGGAAAAAAAATTAAAAACACTTAATATGAAAGTCACATTAAAAAATCCCTGAAATTCATAAAAAACTATAAAATATGGTTTGCAATGCGTGTTTGTGTTTTTTTTTTGTGAACAATGGGGAGACGCATGGAACTTGATGTTAATTATTGATAAGGCTTAAGATGGAAGCCCGCCTCTCCCGGAATCCTCAATCAATGAGGAACTGGCTATCTTACCTATAACTACCGGAACCCAACAACGCTGAAAACATTGTTGTTATGGTTATTAGATAAGATGGTATTTTCTAGCCAGGAGGACTTACAAATTACCTACAATCACTCTTTAAGTAAGTAAAATACATTAATATTTGGTTTCTATAAAAATATAATTCATTATTTACACTAACTTCTTATTCAATCACTAGAGCTTTTTATATTAAACATACTATGGGTAATTAGTTCATTACAGTACCTATGTGTGGGACATACACTATATTATGTGAATCAAAGTCATATCAATCAAATATTATGTAGGTAATGCAAACTCACACGGTTTCCTACCCTGACAAATTAGTTATTAATGAATAAAAACATACTTATATTTCAATGCTATGAAATGAAAAGAAAAACTTTAAATCAAATCTATTTAAATAATTGTACTTACAATATAATTATATGATATATAAGCTGGTTCGTTTAAAATACACGTTAAAATGGAATTTAATAAAGTCAAAGTCAAAGTCAAAGATTTTTATTCAAATAGACTTATAGATAAGTGCTTTCGAATCGTCCAATTTTTTTTTCCTACCAGCCATTCAGGACATCTTTTAACTGATAAGAAGAACGGCCGCAAGAAACTTATCAGCTTTAACAGAAGCAACAACATTTACAAAGGAACATGTCGTTGCCAAACACAAATCTACAATCTTGAAACATATTTAATATAAGAGGAAAATTTTCTTATACTCAGTTATTAGAATATTTTCCTTTTATACAATTACAATTACAATTAATTAAATTACAAATACAATTACATAATAATATTAGATTCCAATTTAAAGTGTATTTTAAACGAACCAGCTATATCTTGACCACACACGTTGTGGCCCCTTCTGACATATTTTATTGAATCAGTTAACTTTGATATTTTCTGACGTATTAATGTTGTATGCGCTTACAAATTTAGGTAAATTCAATGTAGGGATAGAGTTTTATACAGTTTTATCTGTTTCAATGAATTTGTGTTGTAGCATTCTGACTGAAAACGTATGCTGCATATAGGGTGGTGCTAAGATGGAATCACTGTTATCTCCCTGAAACCGCTTCCACTCACTTTCTTTTTCTTAGGGGATCAAGTGGAAATCTGAAATTAATTTGAATAATTCCTACATTAAAATCGGATGCGTTCGTTCATTTACATACATCGATGTTTAAGGCCTATACGACATAAAAATGACAATTGATTGAATGAGTGATACATACAATCCAACTAAATTACATTTGAAGAATAATAAGAACAAGATACTGGTACAATTTTTTTTTAATTTTTTTTTTATACAATCACACCAATTATCTAGCCCACATTAAGTATCGTGAAGAACTTGTGTTATGGATACTGGATAACGGAAAACATACTTGTATACTTTTTTTTTGTAAATACATACATAATATACATATTAAAACACCCAGACCAAGACAAATAGACATGTTCATGCACACAAATATTTGTCTTGTCCGGGGATCGAACCCGGGACCCCTGGCGCAGAAGGCGGCGTTAGTACCTCTGCGCCAAACAGGTCGTCGGAAATTTTTGAAATGACGTATTACATTTTGTTTACATACCATATTTTATTTATTTTACGAAAAATTGCTACTTTAATAGTTTGAAATTGTTCTTACGCGTGAAAAGAAAAAAAAATTTGGTTGTTGAGTATGATATTTTCAAAATACTACAGCGAATTTGCCCTTTTTTGAGATAATGTTCCACTTCGAGATCTCGCGTCCTTGAGTATATTGTTCTGTGCTGACAACGCTATATTGCCAAATGTCTAAAAGGCTCAGTAAGTGACTAGAGGGGTAAAGGCGAACACGGTCCTCGTTACGCGTCCAGTGGTTAATTCGTCCAAGCAAGTGACGTATTGGGCACGTAGACCGATAATAGCCGACATTACGTGAACTTGACCAATGGATTCTTGCGACGAGCTATGTCTATCTCATGGGAAAATGGCGCGAAAAAGTAGGTTTTATTCAGTCTGATATTATAAAGTAACTCAGAAAGCACATTTTAACTATTGTGATATCTAAAAGTCTAGAAAGAAAGTGGAATTTATTCTACCTACTGCTGTTATTAAAATCCGTAGAAAAACTTATTAAACTTATTTCAGACAAAATTGGCATAGATCTGATTTCTAGAAAATTTGAAAAATATACTTATCTCATAACATTACCATTGATCTGATTTTGAGATTAGTCTGTTCGTACTTGTGTTGAAAATATCAGAATAACAAAATACTATATACAAATACTTGTTGGAAAATAACAAAAATCCAAGTCTCATAATTTAACTATTTAGTAAATTGTCATTCTATCCTAAAGGAAAATATTTATATGCAAGTACCTGAGGGTATTTCTGCAAAAGAGAATTATGTTTGCAAATTGAATAAAACACTGTATGGCTTAAAACAATCTTCCAGGTGTTGGTTTGAACGTTTTGACATTGTTCTTAAAGAAATGGGTTTTAAAAATTCTGAAGTAGATCCTTGTTTATATATATTAGATAAATCACACATAGATTAAAAACGTGTATATTGTTTTATATGTTGATGATTTAATAATTTCCACAAATAATATAAAAACTTTACAGTATTTTAAAGAATGTTTCATGCAAAATTTTAATATGACTGATTTAAAGGAAATAAAATCATTTTTAGGTATTAAAATTGAACGAAAAGAAAACACAATATCTTTAAACCAATCTTTATATTTACATAATGTTTTATGATTTTTTCTATGAATGACTGTAATCCCATCAAGTCTCCATTTCCTTGTAAGTTAGACCAATCTGCACTTAATTCTGAAACATACTATGATGCGCCTTGTAAGAATGTATGCCTTGTAATAGTTTGCCTAATGTATGCAATGCTTTGTACTAGACCTGATATTTGTGCTCCAATTAGTATACTAAGCAGATATCAAGTAAAAAATAACGAGGAATTGTGGAAATGTTTAAAACATCTGTTAAGATACATAAAAGGTACAATTGACCTAAAACTTATTTATAAACGATGTGATGATTATAAGCATTTAATAACTGGTTTTGCCGATTCCGACTGGGGCGGCGATGAGACAGACAGGAAAAGAACATCAGGATACTATTTAAAGTTTTCGATAAATGTACAATTTCGTGGAATACACGTAAACAAAATTCTGTCGCCGTCTCCTCGTCTGAAGCCGAATACATGGCTTTATTTGAAGCTGTTAGGGAGGCAATTTTGATGAGATCATTGTTAAGTAGCATTTCAATCCATTTAAATTAACCTATTGTAATATTTTGAAAAACCAAGGAGTAGATCTTAAATATATACGGATAATCAGGAACATATACCTAAATAGCTCATCGCGGGTAAAACTGGAGACATATGGTGAAAGCTTTCCAATCCAAAAAGGTGTGAGACAGGGAGACCCCCTCTCGCCAAAGTTGTTTACAGTGGTCCTAGAAGAAGTCATGAAAACCATGGATTGGGATGACTTAGGAATTACAATAAATGGCGAAAGCTTGAACCATCTTAGGTTCGCCGATGACTTAGTGTTAATTACCGATAACCCTGTATCGTTGCAAACAATGATACAGGATCTTGTCACAAAAAGCAGAGAGGTGGGGCTGACAATTAACAGGTCGAAAACCAAGGTCATGACAAACAGGTTGGAAACAAACATCTATATCGATGAGGAAAAGTTGGAGTATGTAAAATCATACATTTATCTCGGGCAACTTGTATCATTTCAAGACCAGATGGCACAGGAAATCGACAGAAGGATCGTAAATGCTTGGAAAAGGTACTGGTCCTTAAAAGATATTATGAAAAATGCCCACTACACCATATCAGTGAAAAGAAAACTCTTCGACACATGTATCTTGCCAATACTAACATATGGATGCCAGACATGGGCCATAACACAAGCACTGCAAAACAAAATAAGAACGTGTCAGAGAGGCATGGAGAGAAGTATTCTAGGATACAGAAGGAGTGACAAGAAGAGAGCCACCGACATCAGAAAATTTACAAAACTTGTGGATGTCATTCGAAAAAGTAGACAACTCAAATGGAAGTGGGCAGGTCATGTCACAAGAGATGAAATAGGGAAGTGGGCAAAGAAGACCACCGAATGGATCCCCAGACCAAACACTTTTCGCAAGCGTGGACGACCGCTGAAAAGATGGTCGGATGATATAAGAAGGGTAGCTGGCCCACTGTGGCTGAGGTTGGCCAGGGATAGATCGTGGTGGAAAAGGCTGGAGGAGGCCTATGTGTCTGCAGGACACGCTGAATTATAAATGAAAAAAAATGTTATTGGTGTGTTTTTTATGTATACTTCAGCAATAAAGGCTTTTGTATTTGTATTGTAATATTTGAAGAAAACAATAGTTGCATATGTATAGCCAATAACCCTACAAACCACAAGAGGACAAAACACATCGATATTAAGTACCATGTTATAAGGGAACAAATCGCTACCAAAATTATTAAGTTAGAATCTATTTCCACAGGAAACCAACTAGCTGACTTGTTCACAAAAGCGATACCTTACAACAAGTTCTTAGATTGAATACCTAGTTTAAGTTTATTGTAATCTGATTAAAAATAAACCAATTTTGATGATTGATAAGTAACAAAAAGTATTTACTTAAAGTATTTCAAAACATTGTTACATTTAAATTAAAACATTGGAAGATATATTTGTAAAAGTTGAATTTTTAAGGGGGACTGTTGGAAAATAACAAAAATCCAAGTCTCATATGCGTGAGTTTTTGTGTGTGTGCGTGCGTGTGAGTGGGTGCGCGTGTGCGTGCTTGCGAGTGTATGTGTGTGCCAGTGTGCGTATTTAAGTGTGTGTCTCAGATTTATGCATGACAATAAATAAATTTAAGTGGCTTAAATTAATTTTAACAATTAACAGAATTAAAGTGTAAACATGGACGACAGATTCCACAATCTAAATAAACAAAATTAATCTCGTTTTTAAGTACAGATTAAGATGAAGATAAAAGATAAAGATATATTTATTTGCAAAAAACATGAGTAACAAAGTGATGATGAATACAATGTAAAGAATTAGATCTATCATATTTTGCCGATCAAAATGCAAAAAAAGAAATTCATCAGGGAAAGCAATTATTACATTAAAATTGTAATTCATTTGATTAAAGAACAATATTAAATAAAATTTCATTGAGGATCTATAATTTAAAAAAATAAAAATATATAATACAAGTTCAAATCCAATTTCATCTCACAAATTTAAAACATGTCATGAATATTAAAATCGGAATTAAAATAATTTATGTCAAGAGTAAAAGAGTAAGGATTGTTTAACACCAAATATATTATTTTGCTTAGTTTTACTATGTTTGATGGTTAGGTTATTATTTGCACTTGTTATACTTTTTTAAATTGATAACTAGAAAAGGGCCCGTTACTGCACTAAGTGCAGTAACATCTAGCAGCATTTATACTATCAATTAAACTAAAATAATGAAAAAAAAAAAAAAAAAAAAAGAGTCCTACACAGACCCAGCTAGGTTCTTCGCTTATGTTATTAGATAAGGATTTAAACGTTCTTACGAGGAAAAATAAGTCGGGAAACCTTGTAACGAGTAGACACTTTACCCTTGTCCGAGGAGTTACATCGTTCGGAAAATATATGACGATGTCACGGCTTTTTGTATTACAGTAAAATGTCAAATTGATTTATTACTTTTGAGGAATCAAATTAAATTCCGGTTTAATTATAAAGAAAACATTGTTCAAAGAAAAAAAAACATACATAAGCGATTATAAAATGTTATTCTTAATAGTAAAAAAGATGAAAAATGCCAATAATTGCAAAATAATTGTTTTTGGTCAGAAAAGTAGAATTAAAATCGTGACGAGACATTATTATTATACATAAAAAAGAAAGTGTTAGAAACAAAAGACTATATTGAGTATTGTATTTTCTAGAATTTCCTTCAAAGGCTTTCAGAACAGTGAAAATGAAAGAAAAAATTTACACAAAACATCCAATCACAATTTTACTTATAACTTTTTCTTGTTTAATATTTATCACACAATTTTACTGTCTGAAACTGGCACAAAACAAAAAGGATTTAAAATAATATGTGAAAGAAAAGCTTTACCTTCTCCAAAAGAGGTCCGTTAACTCTAAAATTTTCCCCAAAAGCCACTAACGGCTGAGAGATTGAAAAAAAAAAGATACAAAAAGAGAATGGCTTCCATAAATGCGAGGCAAGTTCCTGTGCGAGCTGAATAAATACATGGGACGTATGTCCTTATCATGTTCCAATAAAAAACAAAATGTCCCGTTTTAATGTCCCGGTACGTCCCTTGGACCGTAACAGACTAGGGGTGGCGGAAGCTTAGAATGTTGTTACGGGACTTTATATTTTCGGGACATCTGAAGGATGGAAGTATAAAAATTTTATGGGTTAGGTGATGTTGTAAGAGATTTGTTGGAACACTTTTCTTTAAAGACATAGGTAGTTTGGAGCGTAGTGTGGACTTATTAGTGAGCACACTAGAAAGATAAATTTAGAAAGAGTTAGTTTATTTTGAATATTATATTGGGACGTTGCAAGTTGAAAAAACGATTAAAAAAACCGGCCAAGTGCGAGTCGGACTCGCGCACCGAGTGTTCCGTAAAATATTTATTATTATATGATGTAACTAAAAATTTACGGTTTTCGCAATTTTTCCTTTACCTGTACTATAAGACGTTACTTCGTACCAAATTTCAAGATTCTAAGTTCACGAAAAGTACCCTGTAGGTTTTGATTCCCGTGCGAGTTTCTAAAATTTGCGGAAATTTGCGGCATAAGCGGCTGTATCTTTTGATTGCTTTGGCTTAAAAGTTTGATTTTTTCATAGCTCCAAGGGACAGTATACCTGAGTATTACGTATGAATTTCAGTTTGATACCTCCACGCGTTCCTGAGAAAAACGGCCTTGACAGACGGACGGACGGACGGACAACGAAGTGATCCGTCCGTCCGATTAGACAATATAAAAAAATAAAATAGGTAAGACAAGTCTATACTTGAAATATTTTCTATACGTAATACCTAAAGCAATTACTATAAACTGCAGGCGGGGCATAATTTGTAATAATTTGTAAAATACGAAGCACCGAATGTGTGCAGTACCAATCGCCGAATTGGTGCAAACCCAAGCACCGAATTTGTACAATACCAAGCACCGAGTTAGTGCAATACCAAGCACTGAATTTGTGGAATAAAAAGTACAATTGGTGCTTGGTATTGCACGGTGACATCCGATTTTAAAGCACTGAATCTGTGAAATACCAAGCACAGTATGCACGGTGACGTCCGATTCTATTATTGCGACAGAATTATATTCTAAACCAAGATTATCTAATCAACAGATGGTAAAACTGGCTTGGTGTAATTTAAAAAAAAAACAGACTAACCCCAGCCCTAACGCAATACAGTATTTAGGGAATTTACGTGTACAAAGATATGGTTTAATAAAAGCAACTCTATTGGGTGTACATATTTCATATTTTACTTTGCTCCGAGTGTAAACCGGCGTTCATTCCGTTCGTATTACGTTTATTTGTGGCCCTTTAGTGTTTTGCGGGTAGGTTTAATGTTTTTTCATGTTAAATTGAATACCAAATGCGTTAGGCAGAATTAGGATTTACGTAATTTGGAATTATAAAAACGCAGGAACTCTTAACTGGATTATTGGATATATTTATATTACTTTAGTGTGCTCTACTGTGAAGGAAGGATCTTTCGCCATCTTTATATTCAACGAAAAGGGAAGTACATCCACCGAGCTAGGACTTACGACACAAAAGAGTAGAAAACATCGGCCGATTATTGAGGAACGAATAACCAACTTTACTGTAAGGCAACATGATGACTGTCAAACCTTTAGCGTCTTTTTTTTTTTTTTTTTTCATTTATTTAAGGACAGCCAACAAGGTAACCACTAATATACATGGATAAGATACAATATCAGCGTAATCTAGGAATAGTGTCACCTTAATTAAAGGCTACCACGGCATGCGAAATACAGTCTGCTAGAAACTTATAAATATATATATATGTATTTACTATTATATATACACAATGCAATCCTGTGGGTAAAGGAAAAATTGTAATAGTAAAAGATTTAATAAAAATTCTGATTCGAAGATCTACTTGCAAGGGTTTTTTTACTGATACAATCTTTCCCAAACTTATATAAACACTCAAAAAATAACAACAATATAAATGTTAAAATATAAATATAAAAATATAAATGTAAATGTATCTTCATAATAAATAGTTATTTTCAACGTCTTAGGGTCAGCGCATGCTGGCCCTTAGCCTTACATGTACTATTGTCCTCATTTTTTACTAAATCTGTTAACAATGAAAATGATGGACTCAATTAAGGTACTTAAGAACGTCAAAGGAGCAATGCCTACGGCGGGAGATCTTGTAACGAGAAGAACCGACAAGAAACTCGTCAAAGGCATTTTTTTGTAAATGTTTTATTTTACACAGAGTCGTGACCTAAACACAGTGGATATAATTATAATTACGTGTTCAGATTTTTAACATTATGTACAAAATCTAAAAAAAAAAAAATTTTATATAGAAAATTACGAAATCCAATGCAGACAAACATGACACACTGTGACCAGTATTCCACCTTCACTAAAACGTCTAGTCTACCATAAAAAATCCGAAAATATTTAGGCACTATACTTCATTTCCTATCACTGCTATGTAAAGAATGTTACCCGTAATTCTTTGTGGTCCTAAAACTTTAGCAAACATTTTCAACGGTCTTCACATTTTTCACAAATAATTTTCAGGGTCTGTAAAAAAACTTTGCAAAGTTACGCCGCGTAAAGGGAAGTGATTTTCCCACCCATATCACTGTCACTGCGTGGATGAAAGTGAAAAATGTTTTCAGTTAGAATCACCTGAAAAATGTTATACCGACGAACTAGATTGACGCAACATTAATAAAATAAATATCCTTTTTTTGTTACTTATTTTATACAATGTGAAATGCGTACAGTGGACAGCATGTCAGGTTGGACAGTTGCATAATGAAAACCGCCGCTATTACGAGTGATGAAAGAGCCATTTTGATATTTTGGTAGCAAAATATTCAAAATACATCACCCGCCTACGAATAGTTATTATATTTTTATAAATATTATGTTTAGATTTTTTGAGGCACGGGTAAATAAAAAATGCGAATAAAGAACGAATACTTTATATTTTATTTTTAGACACGTTTTAGATTTTTTAGACAAATAATAAATGTGCGACCGAATTAAAGTGTCTTTGGAAGTAAATTTTACTTTAAAAGAGGGAAAATGTACTAGATAATTATCACAACTTTAATAACTTTTTAAGTAATTTTTATAATATTATATAAAGCCGAGACAAAAAAAAAATACAACGGGTTGCACTCCGGGAGTGCCGGTAGAAGTGAAAACCGCTTAAAATAAAAACACATAATAAATATTATGAAATAAATAATTTAATTACAAATACAAATAGTTATTTATGAATATTGAATCTACAATATAAACGCTATCTGGTACCGTAGTATGAAACTCTTATTCTTTCTTAAGGCACCAACGCAATGTCATCAAGTATCAAAAACAACTATATCTAGATGGCGTTGTAATATGAAAGTTGGTAGTAATGAGAGATCTTTATATAATGGTTGTTATTAACTAATATACGTAGATCTTTCAAGTGTGAGACTTTATGTAATTTGAAATAGGTCAATGGTAAATGGTCTTACGAATTTTCGATCAGGGTCACGTGTCCGACTTTAACATTTTTTACCCATCCCAAAAATTTAAAACTCTGATGTGCACAACACCGCTAAAGAAGTTTTCACTTGACCAACTATTTATTTACATCACATTATTCCATTCAGTAGCTTTTGCGTGAACGAGTAACAAACAAACAAACCGACATACTTTCGCATTTATAATATTAGTAGGATTTATTTATTGTGTCAACGCCGATACAATTATGAACAACTACTTTGTTCATGTTTACAACATAAAGAGATATTTCAATCAATAACGAATCCTTTTTTATTTCAGAGCTGCGTTCTTGTCGGTGGAGTAATTCCATTCCTCTCAATAACTAATTAATCGACCAAAAATTTTTAAGAAAATACTGTAGATACTTTTTTGAAATACTGTACTAAAAAAGATTCCGACGAATTGAGAACCTCTTCCTTTTTAGTAGTCGGTTAAAAATCGTGAACCGTCATAAAAAGTCTGGCTGTTCTAAGATTTGACTACTCGTCATTTTCTAAACGTAGTGGCTGTATTAGGCAGTAAAAACTTAAACAACTACTTAAACGAAACTTTTTCGTGCTTCCTAAGTTAGCATAAGCTGATAACTTTACGAGTTTTATGACCTATTCTTAAGTTCAAGTTGAGCTTAAACTTAAGATCATTATGCTACAACTCTTCAAGGCTCTCCTAAGTCGTATCATAGTCTTAGCTCAAATCCACTTATGCTGCAACAAATTAAAAAAAGTGCTCAAAAGCACAAACTTCCTTTCCATCCTGATAATGCTATCAACTCAATGAATTTCCTTACAGCGCATCTGTTTGTCTTCCGGTCTTCATTTCGGATTCATGCGGGTCGAGGTTACCTCATCGACTCAGGTAGCCCGTAATTTTATGGTCAAACTAAAAGGAGAAAAGGTTTGCGACCCCTGGCGAACAAGGGCTGTCCGTTATATGATTTGTTCAAATATTATGGGAATAACCTTTTTCGCAGTTGGCTTGTAGAATATCTTTTTTTAAAGAAAACAGCTACCTTTTAGATATATTTTAAAGGAAGTTCAATTTAAGTTTGAAGAACTTCCCTTATAAGGTACCTTATTTAACTATAATCATTAATAACCCTGAAGTCTCCTTAAATACTAAGTAAAAGTAATTCTCATCCCATGGACATAGGCGGGACAATTTTTTTTCAAAAAAAAAAGATCTTTCTCCCGCTAAGACAAGACAATAACGTTAGTGTAATCGGAATTAACAGGTTCACAGTCCACAGTTCACATATGTGCTGTGGACTAACTACAGCCACCAGTCCGCAGCCCATCTGTGGGCTGTTCACCCGAACATTTTCTATGCTTTTTTGTGAGGTGGGACTCATAAGGTTTGGAGTTTACAAAAGTGGACTTGATAGAACAAACAATAACTGCTATCAGAAAAGTACCGGGACAATTTCAGCCAGCTTTTTTAATGTAAAACTCCAGAATAAAAAATGGAACCAAAGACTGTTGGACTTAAGGGTCATATTTTACGATTTGGTTTGGACTGTGAACCTGATAATAATAACAAATAATAACAACTAACTATATGAAGTTGGTTGGTGAAAAACATTTTATAAAAAAAAATCAAACCGACTTCAAAAAGTAAAAAATAAAACTTTTGGAGTCGGTGCCAGCCAGGGCATTCTACATTGCACTTCTATTAACTATATATTTTTTTGGCCTTAGCTAGCTAGCACCGACTCTGTTTTTATTTCAGATTTTTTAGTTACATCATGTGCCGTTACTTACATTAAAAATCAGCCCATACACAACAATGTCATCTAGGTAAACGACTACTTGCCAAAAGGTGATTGATATTTTTCAAGATTATGAAAAAACTACTAGCCAGATCTTCGTAAAAATGATATGGGACCACACATAAACCATCTTCTTTCAGATAAAAAAAGAATTATAAAAATCTGTTAACAACTGGCGAAGTTATGGTAGAACATACATAAAAAAAAAAAAAAAAAAACGTCGAATTGATAACCTCCTCCTTTTTTGAAGTCAGTTAAAAAAAAATACCGTCGAATTGATAACCTCCTCCTTTTTTGAAGTCGGTTAAAAATGGTCACAAACTGATATCCAATGTATAAAAAAGGAGAAAGGATAGACCGTTTAAAAGATGGCGTGACGTAATAGGACGGCTAGGCTGAAATTTAAGGTCCAGACTGTCAATAGAAAGAGTTACCAATATATTAGGCGATATGACATGACGCATGATGCTGTCATGCTTACCCCACTTATATAAGAACGGGATAGTGACACGTTATCGAGTTACGAGTGTCGATAAAAGCCGCTCATGGTAGAACTACTGGAACTGGTCCATAATTTTAATACTAGAAATAAGAATAAGCAAGTTCCACAACAAGTGATTGAGCTGCCATTGCATAGATTTAAAATATATGTTAAAAAGACACTCTTAAGCAAAGATTATTACAAGGTAAATGATTATTTAAAAGACCAAAATGCATGGATGTAATACTAACATAAAACATAACTATTGTAAATTGTGTAAGAGGAAAATATTCTAACAACTGAAAATGAGAAAATTTTCCTCTCATATTAAATATATTTCAAGATTGTAGATATGTGTTTGGCAACAACATGTTCCATTGTAAATGTTGTTGTTTCTGATAAAGCTGATAAGTTTCTTTCGGCCGTTCTTCTTATCAGTTAAAAGATGTCCTGAATGGCTGGTACTTCTCTATAAGTCAATTTGAATAAAAATCTTTGACTTTGAATAGTTTGGAGGAGGCTTTCACCACAGAAGGCGGCCCTTACACCTAACAATACTAACATAGCACAAACACTCATTATTTTCAAATAAAATGTAGTAAACACAATATATTAATTATAAAAATCCACTTCTAAGGAACAAAATAAAGATAATTAATAAAATTAAGAAGTAAACCATTTGTTGACCTATTCGAATTATAGGTAGTGTTAAATCACCTACAATTTATATCCACCACCAGAGAAAAAAGTGCCGATCACTGACTTTCAGATAAATCTATCTCACTGATAACTGAACGACACAACTCGATAAGACAGAGCGAACGCACAAAAAAACGCGTTCGTGTCGTGATTGAAAACTCCGTCACCGAACCGGTCTCATTTTCTACCAATTGTTGATAGCCCTTATTCAGGGGTGCTCAACCGTCGCCCGCACAATGGCAGAGTAATAAATATACATCAACTCAGAACGATCGGGCAGAAGGGAAGTTGCTTTCCACGCCTTTTTGTAAGGCCCTGCATTCATGACGCGCTATCGCTGTCTTTTTGTTTTCATTTCTTTGAATTTTATATCGGTGATAAGGACGGCCGTGTGAAAGTATATATTTGTTTTTAAATAATAAATAATTGTGGATTTCATTATTATCATTTAATTAAGTTCTGGAGCTAATACCTATAATGAGAAGTCAATTAAAAGTTAGTAACTAGGTACATGTGTATGATGGGAGCTTTATACTTTTTGCTGGCAATATTTTTAATCACCTTTGTGGTCTAGTGGTAACACCTCAGATATCAGACCCAGCAGAGGTCTCGTGTACGAATCCTTTGTAATGTATTTGGTTTGGCTTGTAGTAGAACTTGCGGTTAATTTGCCTGGCTAGATACAATCGGGGAAGTTTTTTTGGGAAACGTTTTCTCGGAAATTACTAAGGTTAAAGAAATAATTTATTATTCAAATGAAATACCTGTAAATGTTCTATTATTTGTGGTATAAACGTTATATATATATATCTATTACTTTCTTATATAAATCTCTCTAAAAAATCTTTACTGGTCAATCAGGAAGTTCCCTGACTGTACCACCATCTTATCTAAGTATAACGCCATAACAACGATGTATTCAGCATTGTTGTGTTCCGGCAGTTAGAGATAAGATAGCCAGTTCCTTAGTGATTGAGGATTCCGGAAGAGGCTCGCTTCCCGCTTCAGCATTATAATACTTAACATCAAGTTCGATGAAGGTTAAGCGTCTGCCGTTTTTTTTATAAAATTAAGAAGTAATTTACAAAATAAGTCAAATAAAAATTGATAGATAATTCCATTTACTAAACAATTTTCTTATTTTTAGTTTAAGACAAAACTATACAAGAAAAATACAAACATCTTTATTTATAACTACCGGCCGATCGCGGTTTCACCCGCGTGGTTCCCGTTCCCGTGGGAATATCGGCATAAAAAGTATCCTTTGTTCATAACCAGGCTATCTACTATCTGTGTACCAAATTTCATCCAAATCCGTTCAGTAGCTTCGGACCCTATTCAATGCAAACAAATAAACAAACAAACAATCAAATTTATCCTCTTTATAATGTTAGTAGAGGTTCAAGCGATATCTTAAACTACCTACGGCAAAGTCGACCATCATTTACAAAATGAGTTATTACTATTAACCATAACCTAAACAATGAAAACGCTCGAAAATCCAGTGATTAGGCGAGAACTAATTACGACGTAGTTGCTTCCAGTCGTACCTTCTGTGGCGTTCTTTATTTGATCGCTCGCTTAAACGTCGTCAATGTGATTGTAATGCGATGTTACGTAAGCGGCAACTGCGGATAAAGTGGCCGTAAAATATTCAAAACGTCTTTATGTCTAGTCGCCGCTAATGCCGACTTTTAAGCGTGTGAAGACTTACGGCATAGTATAAAAATATACAGTATATTGTCCTCCTACTAAAAGTCCGTTCGTGAGTAATACCGGACGCGCCTTGGTTCGGTGAGAGCTCGGCAAAAGTCTCACGTCATTTGCATTAAACTTAAGCATCGCCTAAGAATGTTTTTACCTATCTTAAGACATTCACAATTCATAATAACTTAAGCTTTAGGCGCTTGATATTGGGCCCGTAAGCTAAGAATAGTCTTAGTGGATTTAAAACCGTCTTTAAACGTTAGTGCATAGCTATTTTTAATGAAGATTAAGATAGATAAAAATAGTCTTAAGCGATTCTTAAGTTTAGTGCCAATGGGTATCAGTCTCGAATACACCGCGGTGACAAACGCACGCTGTGAAAGTTTTGTACGGAGTTAACGTGTGGTAATGGCTAATTTATGTTGGCAGCTTAGAATAAACGCCAAGAAACCAAGGCTTATGCACGCACGAAAATTGTGCATTCAAAGTTAGCCAGATCTGGCTAAGTTCGTTCCGCGAGCTGTCAGTGTTCACGTCGCTGCAGACAGGGCTCGTAAAAAATATTTAAAATTAATATTTTTACTGTAAATAAGTATTGTAAGACATCGGAAAACCTCTTGAAATTTCAGTTCACAACCTAAAGTCCTTACATTTTATAAAAAAAAACTATTCTATTCTTTCTATAATTTAATACATGTCACTAATCTACAGTGTTGCTAGTTGTGGGCGGTGAGGAAAAAGAACAAATTTCTTGAATTGGTTCTGAACATTGTTTAGAAAACTTAGATAAATAAGAAACTAAGCTTTTATTATTTTTATTTCTAGCTTTGATTCTTTATTTTTATGTACGTGTATTGCGTACTGCAATTAATAATGAACTTTTATCAAGAAAAGGCTATGATACCTTATTGCATGTACTTAGGTATATTTGTACTGTGCTTACGGGAATTTTCCAAGACGAACTCTTTTAAAAGGAGGTTTTACTTTTTACTTAGAGCGTATTACTTTTTGCGTCGCAACGTGAAGGGTCTGCTTTAGTGGCCTCTTTTGTATATTAGCTGAGACGCATGATTTTAGGTGTACACTTTTGATACATTAACTTTTGAAAGCACTAATTTTTAAGAGTGGAAATTTAGTGACTTCCTGTCCTCACTTTTTTTTGAGTTGTTATAAAAAATACTGCAGACAGATCACCAATTTGGTGTACGTATAATTTAGTTACTCTATTCATCAAATTTTCTTTTTCTATAGAACAGATTTTAAGTTTTAGTATGTTCAAACTATATTCAACCTTAGAATAGAATAGAATAGAATAGAATAGAATTTATTTGCATAAGATATGGTTGTACATGATGGGAAAACTTATCAATAATGTTGCTTAACATACCTTGCTTATTTAGCATGCAAAATGTTATTATAATATTAATTACAAAAACAGTCTCTAAATTGCATTAAAATTAGTATATTAAGAATGGAGTACCGAACCTATGATTTCGTCTTTGAGAAAGTCATTTGTCGCATAATAGCATTTTCCAGTTAACCACGTCATTAGTTTGTGTTTGAAAATGTTAATCGGATATTGTTTGAATTCATTCGGCAATTTATTAAATATTCTTATTATCATGGGGTAACAGTTATTTGAGAATAAAGCTGTTTTAATCTTTCCTTTCGTTTTATTTAGACAAAGACGCAGACAGATCTTTCGATTGGTATTTTTTTTCATTAAATCGCAAAGTACACCAAAAGTTCGATTTTTCAACTAGAAAACAAATTTTCCGATTCAAGAGAATTTTTTCTCCAGGTGATTTTCGTGCCTTTTGGACTATGCTATTTTGCTCATAATCGGATTTTGATGTTCTTGTGTGTAATCACCATGCCCACCGGCTATTTACGGTGAAACGGAGACGTTTTCTGGCGGGAGTCTGAACCCGAACCGGTTAGTCTCGAGCCAACTGGTCCGGATCCACACGTCGAATGATGACTATAGACCTTTTGCTGCGGTTCCCAAAAGTAGTCTCAAAAACTCTGAAGGAAGAGGGAAACCATTAGGACCGGGCGGATTCGTGGGCTATAGCGCTATGCGTAAACGTAATACGCAATAACACGTAAGAAGAATAATAAAAGTCCCCCGACCCCAGTCTATTTTCGAGATAAGAAATCTTCTCCGGCAGACTCTACTCGATCGGATAAGTCTTACAGCAGGCGATCCACTGTGTCCATGCGTAAGGAGATAGACCGCCACACTGAGAGGCTGTTTATATCGTCGTCCAGGCGGGCAATCTCAAACGCGAATTTAAGCGCGATGTGACGGAGGCCAGCAAGGGCATAAGACAAGTGGTGGAAGAGCTGATGTCTCTCTCTGCCACGGAGGAAACGCGCCGCCTTCAGGCGGATAACAAACAATTGGAGGAACTGGCTCCTCAAGTCAAAGTTACAAGCTCTGAAAAGGGATTTCGAGGAGAGGTGCAGTCAGGATGCTCAACAAAAAAGGTCGTCCACCAAGGATCCAGCAAGTCGATCAGACAAACCATCGTTGCAGATGTTACCGCCCTTCATTCCGGATATTCCCGAATGGGTGGCTATGTTAGAGAAATCTCTGACCATTACCTTGCAACATGCTCATTGCCCGCATCGAGGGTATTGACCGACGGCTTCACCCCGGTGTCAATGATGCATCCTCCACTGGCGGCCGACAAGAGGAAAGAGGGTCCTCCTCAACCAGAAAGGACGGTTGATTCACTCACTCTCAAAAAAACCGATCAGGCGTGAGGCACCCAGCACCTCTTATGCAGCAGTTGCCGAAAAAGAGGCTCCATGGATGACAGTGGCCAAAAACGGTCGCACCCAGAAAGCTGAAACTACCGCTGGACCATCAACCCCGGCAGTCAACCAAGGAAGACCTCCCAAAGCCCCTATGGCGCTACCTCCTGCACCGGCGGGCCAGAAGATGCCTAAGTTACTATTCCCAAAGACGACAGCAGTGGTTATAACTATGACTCCCGAACAGGCAGAAAAGGGCGTAACTTATGCCGAGGAGGCCAAGGCAAAAAAAGCAATCTAAATCAAGGACTTAGATATAGAGTAAGTTAAGCTCAAGGTGTCGGCGACAGGAGCCCGTGTATTGGAGATTCCGGGAGCCACCAGCGAGGATAAAGCTGATCATCTCGCGTCTAGCTCAAAGAGACGCTCGGAGCTTCAGCTAAAGTCACGAGACCCGTGAAGTCTGCAGATATGAGGTTTTTACCTTTGCTCGGTCATATAGAGGGGACCGGGTTATGTAGCGGCCTCCTGGGGGGAAATGACACTTATAGGCATCTACTTCTCTCCCGATCGGGGCCTTTCGGAGCTCAATCAGTGGATCGTTCGATTGCGCGATGTGCTGGGGCGTCTCGCACCAGCACAAATGCTGGTTTTGGGTGACTTTAACGCTCACCACACTGCATGGAGCATGCCAAGCGACATCCCCAAAGGCAAGTGTGTCCTAGACTGGGACGCTGCATCAGACCTCGTTCTCCTCAACAGGGGACGACATTCCTGAGAGGAGATGGCGGTTTCATTGTGGACTTGTGCAACCCCTGCCTTGGTGGCGAGGGTCCGGGACTGGCGGGTTATTTCAGATGTGATCACCTAGTCGGATCATGACTACATCTCATTCAAGATTGTGTCGTCTCTGGGAAGCAGTCGTCCGCTGCGCCCTGGAGAGTCTCAGCGTCGATTTCCACAGTCACCAAGCTCAACCGAGACCTGACAGAGGAGGCTGCGATTGTTGAGGCGTGGAATTTGGATGGTTACAGCCTCGAGGGAGAGGATGTCGACAGTAGAGCTAGGCGTCTTACAGCCTCACTGACTGCGGTTTGTGACGTGTGTATGGCCCGCGTCAAGGGCTCCACTCCTAAATGGAGTGTTTTTTGGTGGTCTGAAGATATTTGAATATTTGGACAGATGCTTTAAACGAGCGACCAACACGATCAACATGTCCAATTACGAAGAAGAGTATGAGAACAAGTTCCGCCATTATCTGCCTGGTGGCAGGTTCGGCCCGAGCGATCGGATATCGGACATCGAGGACGAGGGAGACCCGGATTTACATGGGTCCTTCGCGACCATCCGAGACATCACGGCCGAGATCAAGATCGCGATTCAGACCCTCGTCGAGGGTTAGAAGGGGAAAGATGTGAGCCTAAACAGGGAGCAAAAAGCTCGCATACTCCTCCTTTGCTCGCTCACCATCACCGCCTGCAAAACCGGTTCACGCAACTCCAACCGAGAACTCACCACCCGTGAATATACCACCCCTGTGGTGACCAACACCCAGACGGAGTCCATTGCTCAGGGATCGCCAAGCTGACCGAGAAAATTGACGCTATGGAGATGACTATGGATTGACGCACAGTCACCAAGCTGGCGATCATCCTGTCCGGCACTGCGGAACACACCACCCGCGAGACCATCCTCATTTAGTTAAGTCAATGAACTTCCGCCAGTTCGACTTTGCCCCGGCCCGGGTTTTCCGCATTTCTGGCAGCAAAGTATGAGTGGAATTCGAAAACACCGAACACGATTAAAGTCCAACTTATCCGAAACCAAAAGCCCACGGTACGAGACGCCATACTCCGGAGGAGATTCAGTACCGCTTCGGACGCAGGAACTGGAACACTGGGTTGTACAACTCTTGAATCTTGAAATGCAGAGTTTATAACATCTCCGCGAGCCTTCAAGGCCATATTCAGCGTCAAGAAACCTAAACGTTGACTATTCCAGGGTTCACGTCGATGAGTTTGCACCCTTCATGCAAAGTTTTAATTGCATGAAGCTTGGACATAATACATCAAAGTGCACCACCAAGACCCCAGTGTGCCTCCACTGCAACGCTCGCATCACTCGTTCAACGAATATCCCGTCAAAGACGATAAAAGTAAGGCTCGCTGCAACAATTGCAGCACCCACTCCAGCCGCAATAACATAAAGGGTGACACCAACCACAGAGCCGGCTCTCCTTCACGTCAAATCATGGCTAAGCGGATTGCCGATAGAGTGGATTACGGCCCAGCAGATTGAGCCATAAGGTCCACGGATCTCTGCTCCACTCTGGCCTACTTTTATTTTATAGTTTATTTTATTTCATATTTATACTTCTGTTACTTCCTTCACTATCCTTTGTTTCCTGTTTCTCTGTCTTTATTTTCTGTTTTTTATCCGTCCCCTACCCTCCTTTCTCCCTCCCAATGACCGCGGCATGGGCTGTGTCTTTTAATTCTGTCAGACAGATTTGACCGAGTGGATTGCGAGTTGTGGATCGAGCCGATTGGTTGCTGTGTCGGTTTTTGTATTAAAATCGCATGAATGTCCCAGTAACAGCTCTCCACAACTAACCGAATTATGATCGGAAAGACCCGCTATCCCCAGTCATCTTATACGGTGCCTTATATCTATATACTTAATTCAGGTTAGCAAAATTTGTGACGACTCGATAGGGACTTTGGCGCGTAGTACGCGGCCGAGTAAGGTATCAAATTAAAGGTACTCGAGTCTATTTGTTCCGAAAACTATAAAATATACAAAATGTTAAACGTGATGATCACAAACTGCAATTAAAAAGTGTCATTATTTTCGCATAATTTGGAATTTTTCGTCGATCGACGAACCCGAGTATCGGGTTGTAACCGCCCTAGTAAAATAATTATTTCGAAAGTCATAAGTACTAATAAAATAAAAAAACAGATATTTTTTTAATTTTTTTTTGTGTGCTTGTCCCCGGTCTTTATCAGGGAGGGATATGCTGGTGACCTCAGCATATCCTATGCATGAATCCGTAAAGACTGGATTCCCCTTACTTAAAAAAAAGGTCGAAGTCAGCTTACCAAAAGCAATTAAGTATAAAATCAGATTTTAAGATTTCTGCAAAAGTATGCTTTTTAGAGACATCGTTTTATTTTTCCTGTAATCTTTACATAAATTTGTATCAAATAGAATTATTTCAGATTTTTCTCTATGTAAATATCGGAGATAAGGGGGGAATGGTATGTATTTTTTAAATTTTCATCAAAAGTAGAAAACTATGCGACCTAAAAAAAAATGTTTAAGAAGTTGTGCAAGCAACGCTCTTTCATATGATCACGATCACGATCATGATTTCATATATCACACATGCCCTCGTATCCCCAATTTGTTATTTTAAGACCCCTTTTCAGTATTCATATATATATATATATATATATGTATATATATATATATATATATATAGGTATAAAATATATATAAAAGATATCTTTTTATTCCTCTCTTTGCTATTCCAAATTGCAAGTTGATAGCATTAGTGGTTCTTGATTGATATATCGAGCTGTGACAGACAGACAGACTGAGTCGCACTATAATGGTTCCTTTTAACCATTTTGGTTCGGAACCCTAAAAATTAAAACAACCCTTATTATATTGTACGATCAATAGTAAATCTTAAACTAGATGCGCTGTACACTGTACAATTGTTTGAATTTTTTTCGATGTTCAAGATTAATTCCACCAATGAGAGCAAACATTTTTCTACGCGACAAAGTTCTTTTGTCGACTTCAATGAATGAAAAAACTCCTCACGGAGTTGGCTTGCTCAAGAATAACGTCACAGTTTTCCTCTGAAAAGTGCTTTCCCATGTACACTTGGAACTTTGTAAAAGTCACAAAGGGCCCAATGAACAATTTGATGACGTGGCCAGATTCATTAATTAAAACTTTTTGTTTGTCGCGCGGTTATTTTTGGTGTTAACAACGTTCAAGTCATGTAGGTACAGTATGGCTAGTACGAGAAACTATCGAAATTGTATCCAGGACGTATAGAGGACCTAATGTCAAAGAATAAATGGGAAAATGTAGTTCCGCTTACGTGCTGTAGGAACGCTGCTCAATATGTCATACATTTTTTTACTTTACTTCCTCGATACTTACTCGAGAGTTTTTCATGCTAGGCCTACAGGACATTGAGTTCGATTTAAGTACTTGAATGGTAACGTAAAAATTTAGTAATATTACTTAGTTAACTTTATCTTAACCAACCAACTATTTTGGTTGGTAGAAGGACTTGTTCCAAGTCCGTCTGGCTAGCTACCACCATCATATCTAAGTCGGACGCCATAACAAACAATTTTTTCAGCATTGTTGTGTTCCGGCAGTTAGAGATAAGATATCCCGTTCCTCAGTGATTGTGGATTCCGGGAGAGGTTCGCTTCCATCTTTAGCCTTATCAATACTTAACATCAGGTATAATCAAGGCTAAGAGCCTCCCCGTCGTTAATAAAAAAAAAACCAATCTTATTGTAAAATTTTGATCTTTGGATATTTAGAAGTCTGGATGTTGTGAATTATGTCAGTTTGTTTGTTTGTTACTCTACCACGCTACTACTACTGAACGGCTTTGGATGAAATTTGGCACAGAGATAGTAAATAACTTGGATTAAAACGTAGGGTACTTTTTATCCCGATATCAACGGGAACGGGAACCACGCGGAAGAAACCGCGTGTGACCGCTAGTTACCTATAAATGTGAAGGTTTTCATGTCTGCATGTTAAGATGACAGGAGTTGTAAATCTCACAAAACGGCTGAAAGGATTGGATTATAGTTTATAGCCTGAATTAAAACTAAGTGTAAGCAGGTATTATTAAGATTAATTTATGTTGCCTTTCCCTAGGGATGTTCCAACAATGTCTTTGAACTATTTATATTCTTCTTGTTCTTAGCGTTTCGATGGCAGTTCTCAAAAGCATTTTAAACTTTACGGGAATTGACTACATTTGCATTGATGTTGCATTGATGTTATACAAAGACAGAAATAAAAAATGGTCATTTGAAAATACTTAGTAATAATTTTAGTTGAATAAACGTTCTTTTGACTTTGACTTTTGCAGAAACAGCTATACTTTTGAAATTGGGGCGATTGCTATCGTAGGTTCTTATGTTACTATGAAATACCAAATAAAATTCAAAAGCTCGATCAAATGATTAAACTAGTTATAACATTTGGCATGGCTCCCAAAGTTTGCATGTTCGAGTTCTATTTGGGTTATTCTAGTATATACGTACATCTTATGTTTTGGCGCGCACTGTTCATTGAAATAAAACAACTTTTACGGATATCAAACGCGCTATATTTCCACGCACTAAGTTGTAATTGTCCGTATTTTTAGGTTTTTTAAGGGTTTGTTGATTTTCCCGACTTTACAGCTGCCGTGGTCACGGGATGACAGCTGACAATTGACTGGCTGAAAAATTATTTCAATGAACAGTGCGCGTCAAAACATAAGATGTACGTATGTGAACCAGTACGGAAACAGTCATCCCGTGACCACGGCATCTGTAAAGGTGCCGAAACGTCGGGAAAATCAAAAAACCCCTAAAAAACCTAAAATTACGGACAATTACAACTTAGTTCGTGGAAATATAGCGCTTTTGATATCAGTAAAAGGAGTTTTATTCTAGTATATTTTCTATAAAAATCACATAATAATAGCATTGTAGTTGGAAAAATCGAAAATTCTATTAAAATTCTCTAAATAGGTAACTCAGACGGGGCAGGGTTGTTTTTAATAAAGATAAGCTTTATATTTATAACATTTCCTTCGACTTTGTAAGTATACTATCTGATCATTTCGCTAAGAGCGATGCGATATCGGTATCGATATAATATTGGGGGCAAGTTAAATGTATGAAATATGCACCTGCCTTTCACATTGTCCTACCTGATATCGAATATTGGAGCGGACACAGTCATACACTTTCCTTGCCCCGATATTGGTGTCGGATATGATATCGATATAGGATAATATAGGATATAGGATAATGTTAAAACGCTCATATCCCTAGATAGCTATAGTTGTTGAACTACCCTGATAAGCTAACCATTCGACTTTTAGGCGATTTTGATTTTTGTAAGTTAACCTATTAAGTATATACCTTTTTAAAATATTTTCTTTACTTTTGTTAAAGTCATAGAAAATATGGAATATGAATTAAAGACTATTTTAAGGCAATTTAATATTTTTTAGTACTTTAAAAAAATCCATATATTTTTTTTTGTGATGAGACCACCACGCGGTGGAGTCAGCGGATTCTTATCTGTGTTGTCGTGAAACCGCAAGTGTTTTCATAGCGGATGCTCGTCATTTTGACAAACGTTAGGTATCTAAGAATAATAATTACACAAAGTAGGTATACCCAACCCAGGTCAATATGACATAAACCCGGCTCACGATGGATCCCTAATAGAACAGCCGGGCAAACAGGTGTTCGTCCCGAATATTTAAATACCGTGGTCGTCCCTCGATTTGTATCGAATTTGCCTGTTTACCCGGTGACCGCGGTCGCAAATGGGCATTTTGAAACTTAACAGAGCATGGTTTTTAATTAATTGACTCTTGTTTTTAATATATACTTACATTTTTTTTTCTTTTTGTGATTTTTTAATTTTTGCATTTTTAAATGCTATTTTTATACTTATGATAAATTTTAAATAGAAAAATATTGGAAAGCATTGGACTGGATTTTCAAAGGTCATGGGTTCGATTCCCATCTTAGAATTCACTTGTGGCCGAGTTAATTTTTTCCAATATTTTTCTATTTAAAATTTATCATAAGTATAAAAATAGCATTGAAAAATGCAAAAATTAAAAAATCACAAATTATTGGCTGTTGCGTCTTAATCGATCGTTAAGCACCTGAAAAGATGTTTCTTTCGAATGCAAGGAAGGATATTCCTAGCATTGATGTGACAACGCTGGCCTACAGCGTATTAAAAATATAAAAGTATTGGAGAATTTCGACGGTGGTTCGCAAGTCTCGGTAGCTCAGCGGTTAGAGCATTGGACCGGATTTCCAAAGGTCATGTGTTCGATTCCCATCTGAGAATTCACTTGTGGCCGAGTTAATTTTTTCCAATATTTTTTCTATTTAAAATTTATCATAAATATACTTACTTTTTGTTAGATGCAGGTACATAACACTAGAAAACGATTAGAGCGAGTGTGTCGAGCATTTAGTACTGAAAAAAGGAGTGTAAAATCAAAAACGGTCACGTTGCCATGAAAACTTGTAGAGATTTTAAGCTTTTTTTTCTACTATAGCATTATGACATTTCCTTTTTCATAATTTAAACCATATCTGTCCATACCCTTAAATAATATTACAAAGTATACCCAGGTCAATATGACACAAATCCGGCTCACGATGAATCCGTAATAGAACAGCCGGGTAAACAGGTGTGCGTCCCGGATATTTAAATACCGTGGTCGTCCCTCGATTTGTATCGAATTTGCGTGTTTACCCGGTGACCGCGGTCGCAAATGGGACATTTTGAAACTAAACAGAGCATGATAGTTCAATTATTCGGCCCATTTTGTATTGATCTATATTTTTTTTTTGATATAAACACCATAGAAATTTTAGAAGGAACATGCTACGAATTTAGTACTGAAAGAAGTGTTGTCTCGAATACAGACATACCATGACAACGTGTTGGGATCCAAAATCGTTCAAAGGGATGTATGGACTTGTTGCGCGTGTAAGGTTTTTTTCTGTATTATTTAATAAGATCATAAGTTCTGTTATTTAAAGTCTCTCATCATAAAACTTACTACCTACTTAATAAAAAAAAATTCTCTTCTTGCTTGTTAGTGAACGTCATATATTAAATTTATTGTGTGTTATTTACTATACTGGATGCCGTTTTATTTCTCTCGTATATTTTGCTATAAAATCCATTAATTCTTTACCTACAATTAATAAATTAGTATTAATCTAGATATTGAGATTCAGACATATTCCATAAATATTGAAACAGTCGGTGATTTTTTATTTGATATATTTTATAATACTAGCTATTATTCTCCCTCACAAATCAACCACCATTTTTAAGTAGTTACTCAATGAGAAAAAAAGCTTCGGGCACCCATCCGATTTCAAACCATTCTCAACGGGTGCTAAGCTTTTACAAGCGCTTGGAAAAACGTTATACCACGTACACGACTCTTACCTTCTTTCCTAAAAGGTAGAAATGTTTACATATCACGCCTCAAAGGCATAAATTACCTTTACCGTGAAGGTTGAAAAAAGGCTGTAAAAGTGCTTAATAAAAGGATTACTCGCGTTCTATGTCTGGAGATAAATTCCACCTGTAATTATGAATTCAGGTAATTTCGCGAGGAATTATAAATTCCCTCCAAGCTTGTTGGCTGCTCCTCACAATCCTGACCCTTGTCACAACTGTAGACGCCTCTCTTGATACTGGCTTAAAGGGTATTGCACAATGTTTGTCTATGTTTTTTTACAAGATGTGTAAAAATATATTTTTGTGACACACGATAAGAAAAGAAAAAAATAAAGAGGATAGGAAAGATAAGAAAAGAAAATAATAGGAAAGGGAAGGGAAGGGAAGGGAAGGAAAGGAAAGGAAAGGAAAGGAAAGGAAGGGAAAGGAAAAGAAAGGAAAGGAAAGGAAAGGAAAGGAAAGGAAAGGAAAGGAAAGGAAAGGAAAGGAAAGGAAAGGAAAGGAAAGGAAAGGAAAGGAAAGGAAAGGAAAGGAAAGGAAAGGAAAGGAAAGGAAAGGAAAGGAAAGGAAAGGAAAGGAAAGGAAAGGAAAGGAAAGGAAAGGAAAGGAAAGGAAAACTTAAAACTTTTCATCAATAACAACCATTAAAAGTCTAGTCTTTATCTGATGGACATCTAGGCTTTAGTGTCGTTAAAAACTTATAGTTTTAATTATTATATAGTTAAAAAAACTAATGGTTAAGTTGTGAAATGTAATATTTATTGACAGAATTTTACATTCGTAAGCTAAGATCAAAGACAATGTAATAATATAAAAATAGCGTTTGCTAAGATGATGATTTTTTTTTTTTATATCGATTTGCCATAGCAAGGCGTTATAAGTTGGTCAAACTTATAAATAAAGGAGATGGCTAAATTTTGTATGGACGACTGCCCTAGCAATCTATTTATACTGAACCTAGTAATATATAATGTTGGATAGCGTAATAGTAGATTATTTCGAGTATTTTGTATGAAGTTTCAGGAACTTTTGAAACAGTTAAAATCTTGAAAATAAAATCATGAAAAAACTCCTCCGTCTGTCAGGTTGACGTTTTATATATTGTTAATTTAGGCTGCGTTCTCGATTTGCTTTCTCGATGAGGCTTCAGCAGTGGTTCAGCAAATTTGATTCGTCTGCTTTAGCAAAGGACCAAAACCTTTTACTTCCAGATGAGTGGGAAGCATGTTTGGCTATAGTTTTATGTTTTGTGATAAATAACTCTTTCTAAGTGTAAATATGAACGCCGTAGAAAGAGACATCTACATATTTGGTCAATTATACTAATTTGACTAATATTTTGAAGCAACATTTAAATTGTTTTTTTTTTAATATATATTATTCAGACATTTACTGACAGACAGTTCTGAAAATATAAAAATATATTAAGTTAGATTTTGATGGAAAATAAGTTTAGTGGCAGATGTCTCACACAACGTTTCATTTGAAACAAAATAGACAAAGATGACTACAATAACGCTTAAAATAATGCAGTTTGACTACTATTTGTTATTTGGATACTGAACAGTAATATTTAAACCACTTTACCAAGTTTCATAGGAATCCACCGAAAAACAAAGAAAATATTTAATAAGTAATTTACCTACAATCTGCTCTCTTGTAAAATATTATTTTTACAGATGTCCGTATCTACTACGCCGTCGAAATTAAGTTACCCCTTTCTTTTTACGTATGTGAACGGTCCTTAACATCGGACCAAAATTAATTTTGTTTATGCGGACTTTTATGAGAAATGTTAGGCTAAGGTCGTGTAAGGGTCGTATTCTGAATTAATGAGCAAACTCCACCAATGAACAGGTAAGACCACTCGGAATTCGATATTATTACGAAAACCCACACGAAAAGTAAAATTATTTGAGAAAAATAATTGCTTTAGTTAGGTACTATCGCAAATGCAATTTTTTTATGTAACGCAATTTTTTTATGTACAGGCATTGTATGAAATCTGAGCAATCTAATATTATATTTTTATTTTAATAATAATTAGTATCATAAAACTTAAATTAAATAATATGGTCATTTTTGCTAACAAAAAAATTAGTACTTTTCGAGGTTATTTTTTATCGTGTAAAAAATGTTAACAATACACTTATGATTACTGATTCTTCTTAATATGACAATTTAATACAAAATTAAGCAATTTATGTATCTTTTAATCATAAAAGTAGTAAGGTTCTCCTGAAGTGAAAAAAAAATCGGCAATTTCAATACCTAATACTTTTGCAAGGTACGGGCAAATATTCGAATCTATATTTTCGCTGCGAAAAGTATGTTTGAACGCTTGGTTTCTTTTAAGTTAACTTTCTTTGTACGAAAAGAAAATATCAGGAGGCCTAGCACGAATAACTTTCGAGTAAGAATCGATGAAGGAACTTTACTAAAAAAATGTATGAAATATTGAGCAGCGTTCCTACCGGACGTAAACTACATTTTACCTATACATTTTTGACATTACGTGTTCGATACTTACTCGATAGTTTTTTGTGCTTGTCCTATTGATATCTACGCAATGTTAACTTAGATTTTTACCAGTATTGTATGCAAACTCTTTGAGAATTTCATAAAAAAATAATGATCGTCAATTATATAGGTATATTTTGCCTGATCCCATGATAAAATAGTTTGTCATATATTTTTTTTCATTTATTGAACAAAGGTATTACAAAATACCACATATAATATTAAATTGTACACCGCTACAAAAGCCGTTTCGGCATAAAAGTGGCGGAAAAGATCCGTTACAAAAAACAAGTTAGTAAATTGTTGGGAAAAAAGAGTATAAGTACTTACATGTTGTTTAAATTATTATCTACTATATAAAATTCTCGTGTCACAGTTTTCGTTCCCATACTCCTCCGAAACGGCTTGACCGATTCTCATGAAATTTTGTGAGCGTATTGAGTAGGTCTGAGAATCGGCTACTATCTATTTTTTATCCTGAAATTCCACGGGAGCGAAGCCCGGGGCACAGCTAGTAATCTATAATATAAGAAAGAAAAATAGAAGACGTATTTAAAAAATTTGTGGTTACAAATGAAGGTCAATTAAAGTCAAGTAAATTTATACATCGTGAATATTTTATAACTCTAAAACAGGACTGGTTTCACCACCTACTGATATGTTATGGATAGCTTATATGGCAGATCTTTTGACAGTTGTAATATGAGGAATATGTCAAATTATTTTGCCAGATAAGCTATTTAGAACTTATCAGTAGTAAACCGGCCTTTAATATTATTTAAGTAGCGAGTATCATAGTTCTCTAAAGAACCACTTTTATCACAAAGAAGACAATCAATACAAAAGGATTTCTTTGCCTAGCACCTCGTCGCCTTTGCATTCTAAAGCCTTTATAACGAAGCGTCGAGCTGAAATGAACAATGCTTTTTAAAATGTCTGCAAGGACCTTTAAAAAAAATTGCTATTAAAATCTTTGTTGACAAGCCCGTGGCGCAGTGGTTCAGGCGCTGGGCCAGTGATTGTTGAGGTTAAGCAACTTTCGCAATGGTCGGTCACAGGATGGGTGACCAAAAATTTACTATTCGAGA
This sequence comes from Chrysoteuchia culmella, assembly GCA_910589605.1. Classification (NCBI taxonomy): domain Eukaryota; kingdom Metazoa; phylum Arthropoda; class Insecta; order Lepidoptera; family Crambidae; genus Chrysoteuchia; species Chrysoteuchia culmella. Next base: position 14,427,381 of record OU342652.1, read on the forward strand.
TAGTAGCTCATCCGCGCTTCGGAAGGCACGTTACGCCGTTGGTCCCGGCTGCATTTGCAGTCGTTAAAACCCACCACGCGTGGTGGGTGATGGCCCATTCTCCTTGTCATAAGGAAGGCCAGTGCCCCAGCCTGCCTCAGCAGTGGCGACTATAGAAATGGCTGATGACATGAGGTTATGTGACATACTTGTAGGGTTCGGTTGAAATAAGAGCAAAGAGAAGTGTTCTAATATCTAGACAATTTGACGACCTCCGTGGTAGAGTTGTAACGATGCCATTTCGTTCTAGCCTTATGGATATATAATGGCTGGAAACTCCGTAGTTTCACTCTATGGTAATCAAATTATATTTTTATCTGTTCTGTCTAAATTAAAATTTTCTCCGTTCCACGATTCCTGTTCAGCTCATTTTGACGTAATCTTACAGAAACCAGCAAGCTAAACGCTACATTACAAACTACTAACATTTTTTATCTAAAGTTGTGTAAATAATATATTTTTCATATGCATCAGGAACCCGATACACGGCGTAAGCATAACTACCTACTTTTTTACTCATTATTTAGATTATGTATTTATAACTAGGACTTTTGCTATATCTTTGTATTTTTATATTGTTACAGTTCCTTATTTCCATTATCTATTACTACAAAATAAACAAGTCGCCTGTGAACGATACTTTTATTTTCGTTTCCCTAATTATTAAACGAGTGCGGCGGTTCCGACGTCCCGGCGACTGTAGTGCTGCCGGACTAGGAGCCCCATCACAGAGTGGTACGTACACCGGTTTTAAGGTGTCGCGTACTCTGAGGTCCTGGGTTTGAATCTCGGTAGAGGCAAATGTTTGTATAATGAATATGAGCATTTGTACCTGGGTCATGGACGTTTATATATATTTCTACACCTAAATATCCCATAACACAAGCCTTGCAGTGCTTACTTTGGGGCTAGGTTAATTTTAGTGAGTGTATGAAATATTGATTTATATCTCAACTAATCAATTCATCTATCAAGTTAAGTAAATATCCAAATGAACTCAAAACCGGTATAGTTAGACCGATACATAAAAAAGGAAAGCAAGATGACTGCAATAACTATCGGCCGATAACGATCCTTCCAACAGTTGACAAAGTAGTTGAAAAAACCATTTCTAAACAAATACAAGCGTTTTATAAGGAAAATAACGTAATCACTGACAAACAATTTGGGTTTCAATGTGACAGAAGCACTACTCAACTGCTATCTAAATTTACTGATACCATCAATAAGCATCTCGACAATAAGAAACATGTATTAGTAGCGTTCATTGACTATAGTAGAGCTTTCGATACATTGAAACACAATATACTTCTTGAAAAACTGAACGATTGTGGTGTAAGGGGACCACTCAGTAAATGGTGTCAAGAATATCTGGCAAATCGCGCATTTGTTGTAAAAGTGTCGAACGATGTTAGTAGAAGAGTTACTGTGACCGATGGTACGGCGCAGGGTTCGGTGCTTGGCCCATTGCACTACATTACTTATGTTAACGATGCAGTTAATGTAGTCAAGAACTGCGAAATATTTCAATTCGCTGATGATACTTGCCTCGTAGCAGCTAATAAGAACCTAGACACTGCCCTTTCTCATCTACAGAGTGATTTTACTCTGCTATCCAAATGGTCTCATGATTCGGGTCTTGTGATCAATACCGAAAAAACAAAATGTATGTACATATGCTCGAGTCAAAATAGACTAAAAAGTCACATTAAGCTTATCGCACATGATCATCAATGCATACACACGGACCACCATAACTGCTCTTGTAGTGCGATTGACTTAGTTAATAAGCAAAAATATCTTGGCTTAGTAATCGATGACCGATTTAAGTGGTCGGAACATGTTAGCTATGTATGTGACAAGTTACGAGCAATACTGGCTAAATTCAGTATAATAAAGCACAAAATACCATACTCCATACTCTTGAGTCTATATAAGGCTCTGGGTGAAACTATAATACAATATGGCCTCGGCAGCTATGGCAGAACGTGCAAAACACACCTTGATCCAATTTACAGGTTACAATTAAAAATCCTGAAGGCTATTGTTCCGCCTAAAATTAAAACTCGTTACCAAGATAATCACAATGAGCTATTTCATCACTGTGCCGTACTACCAATACATAGTCAGGTAAAGTATATGTTGATAACAGACCATTTTTTCAACATGGATCTATGTAAGGTTATCTACCGTAATAAACAGACACGCAATGCTGCTAAAATCATATTAATGGTTCCCAGCTTTACTAATCTTTACGGCAAACAATTGCTACAATATCAAGTACCTAAATTAATAAATGAACTACCCATAACACTAAAACAAGAACTAAATGAAAGCAACATTAAAGTTAAACTTAAAAAATATTTCTTATCTACATTACTGCAAAATAAATAGTGATCGACTTATATTTGGTTTACTACTGAAAAATGGAAAATAATAAATCTAAAAAAATAAATACCTAATCAAATATGATAAAAAAAAAAAATCTAAGTACTAGTATCTAAGTAGTAATTAGTTTAATTATTAACATCTATTGATATAATTATATAATTTGAATGCGTAATATTATACATTAATGTCAATTTCTCAAATGTTTAATAAATTAATAAATCTAAATAACAAAACATTTAATATAATAAAATAGTAATAAATACTCAATTAATTTAATTAGTAATATTGATTTATATACTTTGAATGAATAATATACAATAATGCCAATTAAAAAAAAAAAAAAAAAAGTATTGAATTTAATCAATAATGCATGAATGCTTAGAATTCCACCCGTGGGTACGCGCCGCTGCACGCTTGTGCGATGGTTGGACTAGGCAGGTAGAAATATTTACGTTGTATTGTAATAAGGAAAATTATAAATGCATACCCTACAAAAAATATTGATAGTTATTTTAATTAATTATAATAAATGATTGTACAAGATGACGAAACCAAACAGTGTAAGGTTAAACCTAAACAGGTTTTTGTGACACTGTTTTCATGTAATGTTATAATGTATTAATATTGTTAAAATTTTAATAAATAAAAAAAATAAATTTATTATTAATAATTTTCATCATTAGCAATAAATTCCGGATAGTTTATTTCGCAGAATATTTAATATATTTTTCATATTAACAATTGTCTATAAATTTATATTCCAGATGCAGCAAGGAAGAGGAGCTATCTATTTTTGCAGGAAATAAACTCTTTGTTTTCGAAAATAATTATTAGGTTTATCTTGTACTATTAATTATTCTGTGCTGGATGAATGAATAGGGACCATCATGATGAAGGCTAAGGGTCTCTCCATTGTTCATAAAAAAGTACTTATTGCCATTTAAATATTTTCACAAACTTCTGTTGATGACAGTAATAAAGGCGAAGTGAAAAAAAAACTATCGTTACAATCTTCGCAAGAATTTTACGATCCCAATAAAATTGACTGTGAAAGTTTCTGTAGGCTACTTTTCTCTTGGAATTTGAAGTTTATTTCTCACAGCACTTGTGGCTAGGGTGACCAACCTTGTGTCTAACTTTCAGTACATGTGATATAAAATTACTTCTTCTTCTTCTTCTTAAAGTGCCGCTTCATCATTGAAGGTTGGCCGTCAGCTCCTTGAATTTGGCTTTGTCCATGGCGAGTCTGAACAACTGTTCCACTGTCCTAACTCCGGTCCACTGGCGGATGTTTCGAAGCCATGACATTTTGCGTCCTCCCACTCTGCGCTTTCCAGCAATCTTCCCCATCATGATGGTTTGGAGAAGACGATACTGTGGATTCCTCAGGATGTGACCAAGATATGTGGCTTTTCTTATTTTAATGGTCCTAACCAGCTCCACCTTTTTACCCATGCGCCTTAGAACATCAACGTTGGTAATATGGTCTGTCCAACTTATGCGTAGCATTCTGCGGTAAGTCCACATCTCAAACGCCTCTAGTTTCTTTCGAAGGTCTTCCTTCAAGGTCCACGCCTCACAACCGTATAGTACAAGAGGCCAGACGTAGCATTGGAGAATCCTTGTTCGCAGTTTGATGGAGAGTTCTCTACAGCACAATACTTTCTTCATCCTTTCGAAAGCTGCTCGGGCTATTTCAATACGTGTTCGGATCTCCGTCTCACTTTCCCACGACTCAGTCAGCCATGAACCAAGGTATTTATACTTGTCGACTCTCTCGAGAGGTTGATTATCAACAAGGATTGAAAGGTGTTTGGGCTCCTTTAATACTGCCATTGTCTTGGTCTTCTTGACATTCATATTTAGTCCCGCATTTCTACTGCACAATGCAACCCTGCTCACGATTTCCTGCAAATCTTCTTCACTGCCGGCAATGAGGACTGTGTCATCAGCATAGCGCAAGTTGTTGACTATTTGGCCGTTAATGAGTATCCCGGCAGATGATTCACGGAGTGCTTCCTTCATTATGGCTTCAGAATAAACGTTGAACAATAGTGGGGACAGTATGCAGCCTTGTCTGACGCCTCTTTGTATGTCAACGGGATTGGTTTCCTCTCCATCTACTCTCACAGTTGCCGTTTGGTTCCAATACAGATTTCTTATGATGCGGATATCCTTGCCGTCTAGACGTATACGTTGTAATTCTTTTAAGAGTACCTCGTGCTGAACACGGTCAAACGCTTTTTCGTAGTCTATAAAGCACATATAGACGTCACTTTGCATATCTCTGCACTTCTGTACTAAAACGTTTAGTGCAAATTGCGCCTCTCTGGTTCCCATTCCCGCTCTAAATCCAAATTGGTTTTCACTTACTTGTTCATCACATTTTTGTCTTATACGATTGTGTATTATGGATAAGAACAGTTTAAGAATGTGGCTCATTAAGCTTATAGTGCGGTAATCAGGACATTTTCTGGCGTTTGGTTTCTTTGGAAGAGTAACAAAGACAGATTTTAACCATTCTGTGGGGATTTCTCCAGTGTCGTAAATAGAATTGAACATATGAAGAAGCGCATCAGTGTTTTCTGGATCCAATAGTTTTAGCACGTCAATGCGGATATCATCAGGTCCTGGTGTCTTTCCTGATTTTGCCTTTTTAAGTGCATTAGTTACCTCCGCCCGAAGTATTTGAGGTCCATTGGATTCAGTGTCATTCGGTTGTATAGGTGTTCGTGTACTATCTGCGAATAATGTTCCGACATATCTCTCCCATAGTTCTTTTTTGACATGAAGATCTAGCACCATTTTGTCATCAGTATCCGTCAAGAAAGAAGGGCGTTGTTTTTTGTGGATAGCTGCTATATCTCTGATTTCTTTGTGAAGATTAAAATAGTCATGTTTTGCCATCAATGATTCTACGTAGACGCATCGCTTCATATACCAGTCCGCTTTCAACTTACGACATTCGCGCTGGATTCTTTGTCTTAGCTCTGCGTACTTTATCTGAGACGTGCTTTTGTACTGCCTACGTTCTTCACTCAGATCCACGATTTCATCAGTGATCCATACTTCCCTTTTCATTTTATTTTGGTAAATGACGGTGTTATTGACATTGGTCATGGTGGTCTTTAAATCCTCCCACGTTTTTTGACATTGCCCGATGTTTTTGTGGTTGGTTGCCCACTCATTAATGTAACGGTGTGCACGCGCGGCTACCTCAGGTTGTTTCAGTTTTTGAATATCAACGACACCGGCTTTTTTCGCCTTTTTCGTGTGTTTGAGACTGCACGAAAATTTTGCAACAACTGGGTTGTGATCCGAACCTATGTCGGTGCCTGGATATGTTTTGGCGCTTTTAATGCTGTTCTTATATCTACTGCTTATAAGGATATAGTCTATTTGGTTGCGGACCACATGTTCAGGCTTGTGTGCAGGTGATGTCCAAGTGTATAGTCTTCTCGGGTGTAATTTGAAAAACGTGTTTGTTATTACAAGGTTATTTTCTTGGCAAAATTGGACAAGAAGATCTCCTCTATCATTTCTCTTACCCAAACCATATGCACCGGCAACTCCCGTAACTTCCCCTTCACCTACTTTGGCGTTAAAGTCTCCAAGTATTATGTTGATCTCTTCCTTCTTAGTATTCTTGTAGAGGGCGCTAAGAGTATTATAGAATGTTAAGATCTCTTCGTCGCTCTTATCTTTAGTTGGAGCATAGACCTGTATGATGTTAATTTTAACAGGTTTGGTGTCAAGTTGCAGCATCATAGCTCGGTTATTGAGTGACACAAAGTTGGAAATGGCAGTTTCCACTCTCTTACTGACCAATATGCCCACTCCGTAGGTGTCACTTGATGCATCTTTCCCTGAGTAGTAGAATACTTTATCCTTGATGTAGAGTTTGCCACTACCTGCCAATTTAGTTTCACTGACACCTAAAACGTCGATGTTCAAACGGTCCATTTCCATTACTATGTTAAACTGTTTTTCCAATCCCTGCATACTCCTTACGTTCCACGTAGCTACTTTAATTCCATCCTCATTTACTTTCCTCCCAGGGATTCTTAGCACCCCTGTCCCATTTAAGGGACGCTGGGAACTCGGGGCCTTTTTCTTTGAACTTTCTGTCATGTTAGGTACGGTCAGAGCTGACCAAACTAGGGAAAATAATCAGTGGTAGTTTCCCGTTGCTTTCCACTGTCAGTAGTTTTTGAGAGTATTTAAATCTCAAGGCCTCTGTAGCCTCTTCTACTGGTTGTCCAGCAGGGAATGGTTATACCGCCATTGACTCGGTCGCCAGTGCCTCGTTGGTTCTCTAGCAGGGGGTACCACGGTTTAAGAACCGCCGCCATATGGCGCGTGCAGGTGAGGTTGACAATAGGGCCGGATAGATGTTATTCCGATTACCCCTTACCCCCCATTAAAATAACAGAACTTAACGAAAATATACGGGACAACGTGTTAAGGTTCTTATTGTATTTGTTTGTTGACCATCTTTGGTCTTGTATCTTTCCCCTTTCATATTCTTCTTCTTCTTATATTTAATGGCGGTTCCCTTTTGGATTTCGCCAGTATCCAGTTTTTATTAAATAATAATTATAGAAATTGTACGGTAGATTGTGTGAAAATGGAGTCTCACAACACGTGTTATTACGAAAAGAACTCTGGTGAAACTCCCCTTTCATATTAAAATACAGGACACGGTTAAAATTATAGGTTGAAAAACGGGACGTCCTGTAAATTACAGGACACTTGGTCAGCCTACTTGTGGCTAGCACGTTTCACACATAGTGCTTTTATGTAGTGCTGTAAAAATAGCACTCATAATATCTTTGGAGTGCGCACATTGTAGAATCTATCACTTTGTATGACATCTAGCTACAAATTGAACGTTGTTGCAGTTTCCGATGGGAAAGTATCGAAACAATTTTGAAAACGAATACTTCTCTTATTTATAGTATAAAAAAAATATAAATAAATTACTTCCCAAAAAAAATATACAAGGCATATTGCATTTACCTAGCCTCCACACTAGGCTGGGCCTGTCCTGTGGAGGTGAAGCGTTTACCATTAAACTTTATTTGGCACTATTTGTTTACAAACAATATCAGGACTGATTTTTTTTTTATATAAACTACAGGGAGACTCTTTGCCTTCACCATACTTGATGTTCAGTATTGATAAGGCTGAAGATGGAAACGAGCCTCTCCCGGAAACCTCAGCCACTGAGGAATTGACTATCTGATCTCTAACTGCCGGAACACAACAATGCTGAAAACATTGTTGTTATGGCGTCAGACTTAGATAAGATGGTGGTAGCTAGCCAGGCGGACTTACAACAAGTCCTACCACCAACCAAACCGAATGCAATATAATAAATGCGAAAGTTTGTGCGGATATTTGTTCATAAAAAAAAATATACATATATATATACTAGCAGCCGCTCGCGGTTTACCCCGCGTGGTTCCCGTTTCCGTTGCAATAACGGGATAAAAAGTATCCTATATTCATAATCAGGCTATCTACTACCTATGTATTGAATTTCATCTAAATCTGTTCAGTAGTTTTTGAGTTTATTCGTCGTAATAAATCTTTCTCTTTTATAATATTAGTATAGAAGTTGGAAGTAGGATTAATAAGTAGGATAGGAAGGATTTGAATAAGCTGCATCGCCAAAATGAGGTACTCTTTTAGCTAAATCGTTTACTGTGCAAGTATTATGATGGACTGGACAATCGCGAAAAATTCATACAATGTGCATGTAAATCACTGCTATTGTTTTGAATCTAGCAGCTGCTCACTACTTATTGTTTCTGTGTAATTCTACGAAGGCCCGGATTTAAATTAAAAAAAAAAACACAAGGGGGTTAGACATAGAAAGTTGGCTGTCACTCGTCGCCATCACCATATCATTTCTCATAAGTAATACCTTATAGGTAAGGCTGAGAAGCGTCCAGCCTACTAGAGAGCCATCCCAGGCCAGAATTCGACTCTGGAGAAACGTGATACCAAACTCACCTATCACCCCAAAACAAAGTCTCGCCCCCGATCACGAGCTACCTTGGCCGACCTGATCATCCTTAAACAGGTTGAGAACACAGGTCGGCCGGTGTAAGGAGAACTTGTGCCGGTAGGGCTACTGCAACGACGACCAATGTGAGTGCGGTGCAGACCATGGCTCACCATTACCATGTTGACTTGACCTTTTCTATATTGCCCCGCTGTAACGCGTGGCCTTACAGCTGTGAACCTGACGAGCTGCGGCAGCTACTAAGTCTGCGATCCATGAAGCCGAGTTCCGTGTGGAAAAAAATAATTTTTTAATTTTGCATTTACAATGCTATTGTTATGCTGATCCCGTCAGGGCGACATGAGACTAGTTGCTTTTTTCAAGTATATTTTCTTGTTTAATATTTATCACATGGAAAAAAATATATCACGATTTTTACCATCGACTCGAAAGAAGAAGAAGAAGATACATAACCACTGACAAACTGGCTATCTTATCTCTACCCGCCCGGGAACACAATAAGGCTGAAATTGTTGTTATAGCGACAGACTTTGACTTTACGTACATCTTATGTTTTGGCGCGCACTGTTCATTGAAATAAAACAACTTTTACGGATATCAAACGCGCTATATTTCCACGAACTAAGTTGTAATTGTCCGTATTTTTAGGTTTTTTAGGGGTTTTTTGATTTTCCCGACATTTCGGCACCTTTACAGCTGCCGTGGTCACGGGATGACTGGCTACATATAAGTCTACCCTCGAAAAGTTAATTTATTTTCGTTCGGATACGGTTAGACATTTACTATGGCACAAATTATTATTGATTTGATATTTTGATTTAATTGTTATTTTAATTCTTTATTATTAAGAAGAGAGAAAATTAAAGACTCTACTGGCAGTTCACAAATTGGGAGGACCTTCGAAGAAAGAAAACTGCCAAGAAAACTTCGAAAGCGGGCCGACCTCCATCTTTATAAAAAATTAGGATATGTTGTCTCCACCTTTACTTTTTTATATTTATTTATCTACAAAAAGAGCTAACCGTATCTTTGGGTCTTGCAGTGCGAGATTTGGGTTGAGACTTTAATTTATGGATAATAGGGTCCCAAGCTGGTGGAATCTTCCACCCATCATCTCTATTGAAGTTTGGGTATTTGGTGATTTCAATAGCCTCACGCAGCATTCTGGGGACGAATTTTTGTTCCCTGGCGAGGATCTGTGGCTTATCAAACCTGATGTAGTGGGTGGGTCCCTCAAAAGCACTGCAGACTTGTTATCGCGCCTATTTTTGACTGAGCTGACGTGAATAATTTGTGCCATAGTAAATGTCTAACCGTATCCGAACGAAAATAAATTAACTTTTCGAGGGTAGACTTATAAGTAGCCAGTCATCCCGTGACCACGGCAGCTGTAAAGGTGCCGAAACGTCGGGAAAATCAAAAAACCCCTAAACAACCTAAAAATACGGACAATTACAACTTAGTTCGTGGAAATATAGCGCGTTTGATATCCGTAAAAGTTGTTTTATTTCAACAGACTTTGACTTTGATCATTTTATAGATGTCCCGGGTCTGTTTGGATGGAACAAGGATTCCATTCAAACAGAACCGGGACATCTAGATGTAAAACCGAATAATGTTTTTCCAATATTTTTCTATTTAAAATTTTGTCATAAGTATAAAAATAGCATTGAAAAATGCAAAAATCCAAAAATCATAAAACCGAATGTAAGATTTTAAACTTTCGCGTTCCATTGGATGATTAGTTCAAAGCAAAATAAATGTCGCGTTTGTGTATTTATTAGTAAATTCGAATGTGTTCACTGTTACCCCAGATGCGGTTAAAATTCCAAAATACAAACAATTAAGCTTTATATTTCCTTAGTTCGGTCCTGCCTGCTGAATAAAGGTTATGACGCCATAGCGAGCTCATTTGGTGCATCGTCCAAGCATTGTTTAAAAATACGCTGTTCCGTGCACATACTACATTGCAACGCGGCGTGAAATGTTAAAATCGGGTGCAGTACATGAGAAATACTGCCCCTTGCTATGAACAGCGCTATATCACGCGATATGATACGGCGCATCATGTTGTCTTGCTTACCCGGCTAAGATGTGAGCAGGACAGTGAGCGTTATAGAGGTACGAACGAGTACGTACTTCATACGACTTTTTGCGCCTATTTTGCGACTGGAGGGTGTTAGGCCGGATCACTCCAGCCATCCCAGCTCAGCAAGGAATGCTCCCAGCGCCTTTAAATCCAAGACTGCTTCACGGAGACTACCTAGTGAGCCGAGGTACTTTGCACAGTCCAGCAGGACATGAGCAGCAGAGTTTCTTCTTCCTCCATGCAGCCTCTGCATAGTGAGGTACGAGTAGGTATCGATAAAAACCACTCATGCTTGGGCTACTGCTAATAAATATAATCTGCAGTCACTTTTTCATCGTGACGCTTAAAAGACTGTAGGCTTAGCACGAATCTTTCGACCAAGTATCAAGGAAGTAAAGTAAAAAAATATATGACATATTGAGCAGAGTTCCTACCGGACGTAAACGGAACTACATTTTCCTATAAATTTTTTGTCATTACGTGCTCGATATTTAATCGATAGCTTTTCGTGCTTGCCCTACTGAAGGCAGTCAACCACTGAAGAAATGGCTATCTTATCTGTAACTGTGTGAACACAACAATGCTGAAAAGATTGTTGTTATGGTGTCAGACTTAGATATAAGATGGTGGTAGCTAACCAGGCGGACTCACAACAAGTCCTACCAGCAACCAAATTGAATACAATTAAGTAATAAAGGCGCTTGAATTTAAAAACTGATAATAAATATAATCTATAAAATAAAATTCGACGACCTCCGTGGTAGAGTGGTACGTATAAGGTGTGTCGCCTACTCTGAGGTACAGGGTTCGAATCCTGGTATGGGGCAAATGTTCGTATTATGAATACCAGCATTTGTACCAGAGTAATAATAATAAATAAATGTCTTTATTAGCATATACATACATTATTAACATTTATACATACATACATACATTAATGAAACACCCCCAGTAAGTAATTCTAAAATACTTGTGTTGGGGCGTTTCGCTCAATGCCCTTGCAACTTAATATAACATATGTTAACAAAAACTAATATGAAGAAATGGAAAGCTATTTAAAAGTAACATTTTTTATTTTTGTGAAGGTTAGTGTGTGTATATGTATGATTGTGTGTGTGTGTGTGTGTGTGTGTGTGTGTGTGTGTGTGTGTACGTGAATGTTTTGTGTGTATCTATGTGTCATAATATATATAAATATTTAAGTAGTCTATATAATTCTCTTTAATATTTTTTTTGTATCTTCTTATGTCAAAGTTTTCAACCATTCCACTAGTATTTCCTTACACTCATACAATTTCCTATGATATATATTTAATTTTGTACTCACTTTGTTATAAATAAAAACTGACTGACTAGAGTACTGCCGTTTAGCAAGGGCTGTACGAGTCCTATTAGATTGTGCCACAATATTTTTGCGTCGACGGCGACGGTTTAATTTACTTGGATCAAATGGTAATCTTTTGTGCATTTTTAGAATAATATTTAAGATGTATAACTTTCTTACTGTAAGCAGATCACTAATTTCTTATAACTTTTCTGTAGAGAATTTCCTAGGTTTAGAGAGTTTAGAGAGAGTTCAAGTTCGAGAAGCTTCGTCTTAGTGGCTCCACCCCATACAGGGATGCAATAGATAATTATAGATTGAGCCAAGGCCATATAGATTCGATTAAGTAGTGTATTTGTCATAACATGTCTTAGTGTCTTAAAGATCCACTTCAATTTTCTTACCCTACCTATAACTAGTTCTATATGGCTGTGCCAAGACAGGCTTTGGTCAACGATAACACCTAAATATTTAAGAGACTCATCTTTTTCAATGTAATGACAATCACAGTTTGTATTTTGGATATTACCACAGCGATGTATTTTAATTTGAAATTCAGATCTTGACTGGGATCTCTGACTGGGAGCAAAACAAATGAAGTTAGTTTTTGATGTATTCAGAGTTAATTTACTTTCAACCACTCAGCTATTCCAGCCAAACCCAATTCGGCAACTCTTTGTACATCATCCCAACTCGGGCCAGAAAATACAACAGCGGTATCGTCTGCGTAAGAAAATATCTGACCACTTGCAAGCTTACAAAGTTTATTTATGAAAACCAGGAAAAGCGTGGAACCCAGGACACTACCCTGGGGGACACCGAATGCAATATTTTCCATATCGCTGTAGCAACTGCCAATTTTCCCTAGTATCCCATACCACAAGCCTTATAGTGCTTACTTTGGGGCTAGGTTAATTGGTGTGAGTGTTAGAAATATTTATTATTATTAATAACGTGCGGTTCTTTTAGCCAGTGACGTCACTTTTTCATCGTTACAAAGGATGTCGTTTACGAGTTGTACAGGTTTTAATCCCTATTAAAATCGGATAGTGTAAATCGTGGACCATGGCGGTTATGGTGGTCAAGTAACTTTCGCAATGTTTTGTTTGGGATAAGTGACCAAAAAATGATAAAAAAAAAATGTTTTCTTTTGTATGTATTTTGGGTTTTTCCGTGCTTTGTAAAACACAATCACTTTCTATGTGCAAAAATTTTAACCAAATCCATCAGCCGATTTTACCTACATCCAAACTTTCACATTTTGTTATAGAAGGAGGTGTTGGATTTCGTATTTTTATAGTATTTATTATTGCAGGGTAGAAAAATATGCCTTGCAAATACTTGTCATCCTGTTAGTCTCCCATCCCTTTCCTACACGCGCACTCGGACTATTGCCGTTGTTATAAGATGTGAGGACACATCACCCCACTCGTCTTTCCGTCTTCCGCCGGTCAAGTTGCTTCTCTTGCGAACGCCTGAACGCATGTGTATAATGTGTGTGAACTATTAATTGAACAACTATAATAAATCTTGTGTGTCGAACTTTAGATAGCTATCTTAAGTGTCTGTGCGCGATCTCTTGCCGCCGACGCCGCCCTGCAACAGGACTCGAAACCACCACGTGGAAGCAGAGACATCGACCAGTAAGTGCGCTCCTTGTATCCCAGTTTCCCGTTGGTTATAAATTTCTTCGTCCGATATTGAAGTGTTTGCAAGGCAAATAGGTATACTATAGACATACCTACACTAAAAATACAGTCCACTTTTTATATATCAAACCAGCCACCCTACGCCTAAGGTTAATCGCAATATTCGCTTAAATATGGTGTTAGGCGTCTCCAGGAGGATTGTATTTTATTTCACTAGTTTCGTGTGTGTTATATTTTATGTAATTTGTAGCGCCTGGTAAAATCGGATATTCCAATATTCACACCTGTGAATATTGCTCTTTTTAGCCTTTTCCAAAAATATAAAAAAAACACATTTTATTATTCTACTATTTTCACGGACTAGAGCAGTCAACTGTGGTAATGCTGGTCAGTAGGCATGATCTGGCATACAGAGCCAGTTCTCGTGGGTTCGATTCTCACCTGGGACAAACGTTTTTATGTGATGTACAATACTCTAGATAATAGCTTAGAAAGATTTAATGAAAGATTATTGACAAATGATCGATGATCATCATCTGGGTCGTTTACCCTACTATTTTAGGCCAGTCTATAAGTACCTTAGTACTTATCTTAACCATATAGGTATTTTTGCATTATATTGCAAAAAAATTTATAAAGAAGAGATGAAACTTCAATATTATCTACATTTATTTATCTTCCCATAAAGTTGTGGATAAAAAATTAAACCAAAAATGTAGATTTCTTTAATATAGTCAGATATGGATTTAGGCCTGGTAACGCCTGATTCTAATAAATATTTTAAATTAAACTTCAATACTACATTTACTGTGGGTTGCACCAAGTTAGTTTCACGGTTAACGTTTTTACTTGCCAAAGTTGTCAAATTTTAAACATGTTTAAGCTGTAAACATAAAAGTAATCGTAAAAGTAAGTATATGCTACAAACTGTACTTTTTTTTTTCAAAAATGAATGTTTGAAATGAAGTTTTAAAACTGACTATTTCCTATAAAGCATAATACCACAGCGTAACTAAGGATCTAACGGTAGGCCAACGCCCTTGAAACCTTACGCAATGCTGAAGAGAGATGAATTTTAAGACGACTTTCTTAGTATTTGACAGGACATCGTCTTTGTACCGAGTGAGCGTATGGCAGCTCGGGCTCGTTAGCACCGCCACTCGCTCCGCGAACCCCGCACGATTGCACTGTCAAAACGTGTCCGTCAGACGACTGTATGAAAGAGAAGATAGATAGACTGCGTTAATACTAAATAAAATTTTCCTTAAACTACATTGCCATTGAAGAGTATTTCCTTTATATTCAAAAACCAGTGTAAAAACAGTCCTGTATTAAGTCCACGCGGTTAAGTTAACAATCGGGCCAGTTAGCCCGGCGTCATCGCCGCCCAATTAATGAAGTTTCGTTTGTTCCATTTTCACATTTGTTCCGCCGTTTCACTCGGTCCATAAATGGAGTCGTCTGTTTCAGTGTTGTATTATTTAAAGTTTGTTTCGAAATTTTATTTACGTTCTTTTTTGTTATGTATAAGTTACTCTATTCGATTAGGTTTTATTCCAAATCTTTATCATTATTGTCAAATGAAAGGACCTACCTATTCCTATATACCTTTCGGGCTTTCAAATTTCATCGAAGAAAAATAACTAATTAAGAACAAGAAAATCAAAAGACTCAAAATGAAAATAGCATCTGAAAGTAGCCCAGTTGACCTAGCATCAGCAGTTTTTATCGCCACTTGTAGTTCGAAAACGTGTCACTGTCGCCCTCATATCTTAGTGGGGTAGCAAGACAGCATCATGCGCTGTATCATATCGCGTGATATAGCAGTGTTCATGCTAGGGGTCCTGTATTAAGTATATACGGTTAAGTAATCAATCGGGCTAGTTAGCCCGGCGTCATCGTCCTCCATCAATTAATGGAGTTTCGTTTGTTCCATTATCTCGTTTGTTCTATTTTCACAGTTGTTCCGCCGTTTCAAGCGGTCTATATAAATGGAATCGTCTGTTTCAGTCTTTAAAATTTGGTTTCGAATTTGTACTTATTTTTGTTTTGTTTTTTTGGTAAACATAAGTTATTCCATTCTAACATTCGCGGTTCTCTCGAACTCATGGAAAACACTTTCTTTATGAACAGCGGGAGACTCTTAGCCTTCATCATACCTGATGTTAAGTTTTGATAAGGCTGAAGATTGAAGCGAGCCTCTCCCGGAATCCTCAGTCACTGAGGATCTGGCTATCTTATCTATCTTCTCTAACTGCCGGAAAACAATAATGCTAAAAACATTGTTGTTACGGCATCAGACTTAGATAAGATGGTGGTAGCTAGTTATAGTTAGGCGGACCTACAACAATAACACCAACCAAATTGAATACAATATGAACCCCCGCTGAGAATCGAACCCGGGACCTCTGGGTCTGATACCGGTGGTTGTTACCACTAGACAACAGAGGCAGTGGAACCTAAACACAAAATTAAAAACATCGTTGAAATTAATCGAGCTTTAGTTACAGGAAAAGTGCATAAGAGCTATCTGTGGCCCAGGGTTCTTGGAAACTTGTAACCTTCATTTAAAGGTCTAACCCCCATATTCTAAGTCGTTCCTCCAAAACTTTTTACACTCCACTCAACCTCGTCGTGAGTAAAAATGATAGTGTGCGCTAGGCCTAACACGGAGTGGCTACGTACTCTTTGGCTCCTCCAGAGCCCTTAGCCAAAGTAACAATTCGAAAACGATAACGAAGTTCGAAAATAATTAAATATATGGGATTGGCGGATTGGCATAGGCCGCGCTAAATCACGTGGTTTTACCGCAAGTTAATTGGCGAATATAGACAATAACGAATCGAATTATCGTTTCGCTACATAACGATGTCACTTTGTCTACGAGCCCAGGTCCTTACGGAGTTATGACTTAGAATACCGATTTCGAGGAGTATTTTGAAGAGGTTTTCAATGAGGTTTCGTTAAGTCGAGGACGAGTAAGTTTTGGAGGAATTACTTAGAATATGGGTGTAAAAGGTTGTCGGTTCCTTGTACATACTCGAAATCTGTGTTTATGTGAAAAATAATCATTATTATCAATGTCAAAAGTGATTTCAATTATAAGGGCAGAAATGGTAACAAGCTAAGTAATCCAAAAAAGCGATTACAGTTGTTTTCGGATGATTGCTTCTGTATCGTCGTCTCAGCCACATACGAGTAACACCCACTGCTGGGTAAAGGCCTCCCCCACAAGGGGGGAAGGAGGGGGGGGGGTTGCCATAATCGCCACGCTTGGCAGGCGGGTTGGCGATCGCAGTATGGCCAAGTTTGTAGGAGACGCAGCTGCCCATCTCCTGAAGGCTGAGTCCCTTAGTCGCCTTTGCGACACCCACGGGATGAGAGGGGGTAATGCTATTCTAAGCCGACACTACACAGTTATACACTTTTATTACATTAGCTTTCTATATTACCTACATTAGTGTGTAAAAGTAGTTTTATTCGGAAAAGAAAAGCATTTTCAAATTTATTCACTTTATTTCTGACCTTTTATAACAAATATAATAATACCAGACGCCGTCGAGTCATAGATTCCAACTAAAAGTGAAATACGATTATCGGAACCTTCCCCGAAGTAAGGGCCCAGTTCTGACCCAATTAGCAATAGGGACAAACGTGTCAATAAAGGGCGAACCATTAAAACACCGATCTAATATAAAGCCATTAATAAATAAGTTGGCAGACAGTTTCCTGTGGCGTACCTTATTGGGTATCTACCTATAATGCGGGAATTTCGAATAAAGGTTAGGACATTGTGTTTTTCAAGTCTTACATTTGTAAAAAAATATGTTTTTTGGGTTTGTTTTGATCCCAATCTAACCCGATTAAAAGACAGGATCTACGATGGAGCGAGCTTACCCAGAAGGTGACTATTCACCCTTTTCAATGCATAAATCAGGCTGCTTCTCACCCCCATGAATTGGCAAAGTTGCCCAGTTTTTTTAGATTTACCCTATCGTAGGCCTTTTCAAATCCACGTAAGCGCAAAATACTGTCGGTATTTCGCCAGTTTTTTTCTCTTTGTTCTTATTATTTCAATATAAATGTCGTCACATCTGGTAGAGCTGATAATTTCGGTCTAACAGATTGATAGGTATCGCGAGGACCTTTACAAGGCCATTGTCAGTGCCGTTTCGATGGCTTAATTTTGGTCCTCAGAAATGTACGCAAGAGTCGACACGCTAAAAAGAAGAAAGTCTGTAATAATATTTTTTTTTTTATTATTAACGAGACTGTCAGGCCCACCAGGCATGCTAAGGGTTAAACTAACTTCGGAGCTAACAACGTCCGTTCATAAAACATTTAGGCACTCAACACTCCCCAACAATCCCCAAAGGCCAGACCACCAAATACCGGCGCATTATTTCTCGGATTGCAATTCGCATAGCGCGATCAATCGCCCGCTGTCACTCTGACAATGTAAACACACCCTTATTGGTTCAGACAAAAGCACAGAATAAAAATACATACAGTATTTTATCTTCCTATAACAGGACCGTTCGCGAGTGATAACCAACGCGCCTCGTCTCGTCGAGAGCTCGGCAAGCGTCTCAGTCTCGAATGCGCCGCCGCGTTCCGGTGACGAACGAAAACGCTTGAAAACACAGTAACTTTGTGGTAATAGTTGACGGGCAGCCCTATCGCGTATTGCGTACCGTACGGCTGATATATTAATAATTAACTTGATTCTGCGATTCGCAGGTATATTTAGTCTGCCTGTTAAAAATGTGGTGAAATTCTGTTTTTGGCTAAATGTTGCTAAATAATTATTTTAAGCATGGGTGATGTAAAATGGCTGTTGAGTTTCCTATTATAATAAAATATTAAAAATTACTTTTACCAAGAAAAAGGCTAAGATAACGTACTGCATTTACTTATATTTATACTGTGATAAAAGACAATGCGTGTATCCACAGGTGTAGCTTATAACGCCAGGGGCCAAACTTTCCCTATTTGGCAAACAAGTTCGCTTATTAGGATCATTATTAGTATTGATTATAGAAATCGTTTGTCTTATGTATGGTGGTAAGCTGGCAAATGTTTGCCCAAATATTTTGTTGGTAAGTTTTTATCATAAGATTTAATTGTGATTTTTTAAGCTTTCATTTTCAATGCTGTTATGTATGATAACTTGATAAGTTTTAAAATTAGAAAAATACTAGAAAAAGCCCGTGACCTTGGGGTATCTGACCCACTGCTCTAACTTAATGTGTAAATGTTTAATTTGTAATCGGTAAGATAAGTAGCCCAACATTAACCTTCTTTCTTATAATCTTTTTATAAGTACTTAAAGATATATGTGTATTAAATTATGTACTCACAGCACTCCGGAAAACCGCTGAGCTACCGAGTCTGAACAACTGTCGAAATTTTCTAGTTCTTTTTACTACGCTGTAGGCCAGCATTGTTTCGAGGAATATAACCTTGCACTCGAATAAAACATTTTTACAATGAAACAGCCATTTTATTTTTGATTCTTTTAGTTTGCATTTTTAATAATAATAGTATTAAATAAATTTTGTTTGCAAGAATATGGATACAAGGGTTGTTACATAAAATAATGACCGACATATTCTGCTGATACGGCAGCGTGCAAACATTAAATTTGATAGTACAATTCAGTCTAAGGATCAAATACTGTATTAAAACTAATTAAATGTCAGTGTCATTAAGATAAAATAAAATAAAAATTAAGCACTCGGTGCTGAGATTGGCACGGTCTAACAACTCCTGAGGATGCTCCGTGTGTGGGCGAAACACGTGTAGAGTAGTCGGTGAAGGTGCAAGGTGTGTCACTGGGCTGCATCTGCATTTTTTCTTGCGGAATTACGCGACATATTTTTCGTTTTCTACTAAGATATGGATTTCCGCCAAGTAACGCCTGATTCTATCAAATAAAAATTAAGCGTCCAAGAAATACAATTGATTTACATAAAAAATAAAAACAATGTCAAGGAAATAAAATAATAAATCAAATGTTACAGTGTAGTTAAAGTACAATCGGAATATTTAAAAATAATTCACAATTTATCATTCATAAAGTCACTAATACTATAGTAATCTTTATGTAATAGCATATTAAATAAATACTATTTTAATTTATTGAATGTCATTCGGACGATATCATTAGGCTATTTATTATAAATACTGATAGCCATACTGTGCTGTACATACATAGCTGTGTAGTGTCGGCTTAGAATAGCACTTCCCTCTCTCATCCCGTGGGTGTCGTAAAAGGCGACTAAGGGACTCAGCCTTCAGGAGACGGGCAGCAGCGTCTCCTACAAACTTGGCCATACTGCGATCGCCAACCCGCCTGCCAAGCGTGGCGATTATGGCAACCCCCCCCCCCCCCTTCCCCCCTTGTGGGGGAGGCCTTTACCCAGCAGTGGGTGTTACTCGTATGTGGCTGAGACGACGATACAGAAGCAATCATCCGAAAACAACTGTAATCGCTTTTTTGGAATACTTAGCTTGTTACCATTTCTTCCTTTATAATTGAAATCACTTTTGACATTGATAATGATTCTTTTTCACATAAACACAGATTTCGAGTATGTAAAGACAAGGAACCGGCAACACTTTTAGACCTTTGAATGAAGGTTTACAAGTTTCCAAGAACCCTGGGCCACAGATTTATTTATTTATTTGTTATAGGTACACTTACAGATTAAAGTCATTACAAAACTTATAATCTATGCTAAATATAATATGAGACAAGACTTTAATCCAATAATAGCGTACACAGCATGCACAATTATTTTAAACTTATGCGAACCAAAACAATAATAATAGAATTACATTTTTTTTTCTCTTTCAGTCTATACAATTTTAATCTATGATGTTTTTGCTTCAAGAAGCTCGGACACAGTTTTCATATAAAGAGAGAATTTGTTATTAAAGACATCAAGATGTCTATTACCACGGCTTATTTCATTATATGTACGACACATTCTAACGATAGGGTTGTAATAAGATGTATTATTTTTGTACACCTGAATCGAAAAAGAATTCGGGCAACGTGACCGGTGCATGGTGTTAAGCTCAACCGAAGACAGCAAATCTACTGAATCGATAGTCGAGTGTAAAATTTTATGTAAGCAAAGTAGATCATATCTTTTCCGGCAAGTATGTAACTGGATCATACCAAACTTAGACAATCTGTCACTGTAACTACGTAATGACCACTTTACATTGTACCTCCGAGACAAGTGTTTTATACACTTTTAAACTTTCGCGATGCATTATAATATTGAAAATTGAAACGGGTATTAAACGCGTAGAAACGTGATAGATATTTCACCTACCTAATTTTCCCGACGTTTCGGCCAAGTTACATCGGCCGTGGTCACGGGCTGACTGGAGATGCGATACTACGTCTCGCCGTCGTCCGAGGCGGAGTCTTCATCCACCGTCCAGTTTTTTCTCCACGTACCGTCACACACAACACTAATAGTGTCCCTATTCTGTACCGCAGCCGTATTCTGATTCGTAGATAACCGCGCATCAAAGGCGTTTTTTATCACTGGATTCCAGGTTGTAGACAATTTAAAACCGTCCTCACGATTGAAATTGTTTGGATGTTTTTTAATTTCAATTGCTTCACGAACCATCCGTGAATAAAAATGACGATCCGTGGAAAGAACCTGAGTGCGGTGAAATTCTATCCAGTGATTTGTGCCACCAAATTTATAAAATCGTAATTAGCGTAAATCGGAAGTTTAAATTGATTTATTCGTACCGGATTAACCCTATCTTATCCTTTCGCGGATTCGAGTCCTGCCGAAGAATATCTTGTGAGCAAAGTATTTTTTTTTTAGTAAGTACAACTTTTCTGTTAATATTTATCTTAGACGATTTCTTTGTTGTAATTTCTTTTTGTAACGTAGAACACAAAAAAGATGCAAGAATGAGACGGTTACGTATTTAGTACTAAAACAAGTTTCGCGTCGAAAACAGGCACATTGACACGACAACCTAAAGAAATTCAAAATCGTACTAAGGTTTTTAAATTAAAATTTTTTTTTGGGAATCCAGCCCAGTGATTTAACCGCTGTGCTACCTTGACTTACGTTTCGGTACTTAAATCTCGGTAGCTCAGTGATAAGAGCAGTGGGCCGGATTCCCAAAGGTCCCGATTCAATTCGATTTTAATTTTCGATTCCCATCTGAGAATTCACTTGTGGCCGAGTTGATCTTTCCAATATATTTCTATTTGAAAATTTATCATAAGTATAAAAATGTAAAAAATCAAAATCATAAATCGTATCTACTAAGGTAGCAATAATCTCCTATGGCGCCATAATAGGCGTAAGCTAGGAGAGGCCTATGATGATATCTACTGATGATAATGATGAAGATATTAAAAAACTAAATTCTATATCATTTATTCAGTCTAGGCTGTTATAAGCACTTGTGAATGTCAAAGTAGCTACGCCATCGGTTCACAACTCCTACAGCGGGAGACCTTGTAACGAAACCGGCAGGAAACTCGTCAAGGGCTGTTTATTTCTCCCTGTCTTCTTAAATAGAGTCATCAAATTGAAAAATGACCTTAAACTAATATAAGGTAATTTTTATCACAATTCTTAAGCAGAAAATTATAAAAACAAGTAAAAATAAAAGTGAAGGAAAAGTGAAGGTATAAAGGTGAAGGTGAATAGGCAGGAAATGTATAGGGCTGCTTCAGTGTTTCGCGCTTAAGGGCGTCGACGTGTTTTCCCTGAGGAAACTCAATTTGAGGTACAAAATCATTTTTTTATACTAAGTGTAACTAAGTGTAACGCGCTCAGCCTGCGATTGTTGAAGTTAAGCAACTTTCGCAATGGTCGGTCACGGGATCAACCTCCTCCTCAACCTCCTCCGTGCTTCGGAAGGCACGTTAAGCCGTTGGTCCCGGCTGCATTTGCAGTCGTTAAAACCCACCAATCCGCAATGGGCCCTCGAGGTGGATCACGGCCCGTTCTTCTTATCCATCCATAAGGAAGGCCAGCGCCCCAGCAGTTGGAACATTAAAAAGGCTGCTGACGAAGTGGATTTGTGTTCTATATAGTTTTTACAACAAAATATTTATGAGACACTAATTATATCATTCCAAACTCTATACTTCCAATGTAACAAAAAAAGAAGAATTTGATATAAACCAAAACATTTTAAGTATGTCAGCCATAATAACATGTTGTGGTCATAAGAAGTGGAAAATTTACTGATAATTGACGACGTACCTGAGTGCAACGGTTTCCGAGGTGTCGCCTACCCTGAGGTTTGAATCCCGGTAAGGGTAGGGGGTAGTGGGCAATTGTTTATTATATTATTATAGTATTATGAGATCTAGGCAATTCAAATATTTATTTGTTTGATTGAGTCACAAACAAAAAACTCACCCTTTTATTAGACCACTCGTTTGCCCGCCGCCGGGCGTCAATTTTTTTTACTTGTAATGAAATTAATTATCTCACACCAAATACCGGGTGGTCCACGCCTGGTGGATAGAGTTTCTTTAATAGATAGTTGACCAAGCGGCCAAAGGAATTTTTTATCTTCGCAGAAACCTTTTTTAGAGTAAGTAATCCAAAAAACTGTTGACCTTAAACAACCAATCAGCCCAGATATTTTTTAAGAAAATCTCTATTAAGTAAACATACCACAAAGAAAATGCTAAAAAATATGCGAATAAGTAAAAAAACATAGTCGAATAAGAATATAAGAATAGCATTTAAAAATTATATTATATAAACTCGAAGAAGGTTAAGATATTTCAAAATTTCGTATCTTACAATTTGGTGAGAACGGATTTTTTCCTTGCGGTTCTTAATAGGCCGCTTAGTCGACTATCTAAAAAAATATCCACCAGGCTTCGACCACCCTGTATGCAAGGAATAATGAAGCCTGCTATTGGTGAAACAATTTTCAAAATCGGTGCCAACAGTAGTTTCGGAGATCACTTCCTATAAACAATCTCCAAACTAGACTTCTTTATAATATTACCCGCTGACCCGTGCCTCATTTTAAAAAGATATATATTATTAATCATAATCAAGTTACTCAAGAATAATGTATAGCGTTTTACTCGGAAAAGGATTTTCAAAATAGGTTCAGTAATTCCAAAGATTACTTCCTAAAAACAATTTTAAATACTTTACCTTTTTATAGTTAACTAGCGACCGCTCGCGGTTCCGCCGACGTGGTTCCT
This sequence comes from Chrysoteuchia culmella, assembly GCA_910589605.1. Taxonomy (NCBI): domain Eukaryota; kingdom Metazoa; phylum Arthropoda; class Insecta; order Lepidoptera; family Crambidae; genus Chrysoteuchia; species Chrysoteuchia culmella. The sequence continues at coordinate 14,451,135 of OU342652.1, forward strand.
GTTCCCGTGGGAATATCGGGATAAAAAGTATCCTATGTTCATAACCAGGCTATCTACTCTATGGGTACCAAATTTCATCCAAATCCGTCTAGTAGTTTTTGAGTTTATTCGTTGCAACCAAACAAACAAACAATCAAATCATTCCTCTTTATAATATTAGAATAGATGTACCATCAACAAAACTCTTGAACAATAGTTATTTGCTATTCAAGAGAGCAAAGTAATTTTTTGCTGCGAGTGCGGACTTTAAATCACGTACTAGCGAAGTAGTCTAAAATTGAATCACGAGCGTAGCGAGTTATTCAAATACACACTACTGAGCACAGTGAGTGATTTAAAGGCACGAGACATCAGAAAAATTTGCTCTCGTGTTAAACATACAACCTTTCACCTGTACCAGCGAGAAAAGTGTTACAGGTGAGAAACGACGACCTTGCTGAAAAAATTTGATTCGCGCAATTTTTTTTATTTTTAATTATTATAGCTTTGGCTACTTGCTATACATGGCCATGGCTACAGTAGGTAACTTAAAACCGATATTGTTTACCTTTCCGCTTCCTTTGCGTTATAAGCGACCGTTCGCACGGGTGATTTTTTTACCGCGTGACATTCTTGCCGCCTTGTTTCGAGCAGACAAAAAGTCGCTAAAAGTCATCGAATTTTTTGGTGCGTTTTGCAAATAATTCGCAATGGATATAAGTCTGCTGGAATGCACCCGTCTTTTTATAAATAAACATAAAATATATAATGTTCACTACATATTATTTATTTTAAATATTAGGTACGTCTTTTATAAAAAAAACTATCGTATTTATCTAATTTGTTATGAGATTTCATATTTTTTTCTTATTTTATATTTATATCATGCATTCGACCTCATTTCGTTCGTACTCTTTATTTCGAACCTTTGGTATCCGTGTATTTTTTTTTTTATGCTTTATAATTCATGTCCAACGACATAAAGCTATCTTTTTATCCTTTATGCACATATTAATTTTAAAAGTCTCATCGTTGTCACTCTATTTCTTTTTTCTTAATTATTTCAAAAAGTGGTGTAAGAAATTAATAAAGCACTTTGCCTCAAGCATAATCGATTTTTGCTGCGAGTTTTTACGCGCCTAAAGCGCCCTTTTTTGCTGGAGAGGTATTACAATTTTATCTCCAAATAGATTGATGTCAGTATTTGAAAACATTCAGTGAAACATTTCAACGTAATGGCTAGCTACGCTCGAATGAAGCTGGTACGTTCAAAAACCTAGTATCATCGTTTTTTCTCAATCACCGGAATAAGTTACGTCATAGAATACCAACCTTGCGGAGCTCATTGCTCTATGTGCAGTGCATGCGCAGAACGCGCCTCGAACGTACAGAAAAAAATAAAAATTAAAATAGTGAAGTGCAAAAAGGTTTAAAAGTCGAACGTTATTTGGTTTTTGAAAATTTTGTTTTCTAAGTTGGAGTCTTATAAAAAGTGAGTCTTTTTTAGATGAAATTTTTCTTTTAATTTTATCTTTAGATTAAAAACTCTTTTGAATCTCTTTTACTCTCTTTGTAAATGGGTGATTTCAATAATCGGAAAGAATACTACTTGCGAATAAAATCCTTTGTAGCGGTGATAACTTGTTTAAATCCCATTTTTACAAATTGTTGCTTTATAGAAACTTTAGAGTATTAAATTTATTTTTCGCTTTTTTTTACCGAAAGAAATAGTACTGTAATAACACTTATATTAATTTTGCTTTATCAAATCAGTTATTATGGAATCTACCTGATGTAAATTTATTTCAGTTTATGTACGTTCGTAATTAACTTGTGTAAACAGTTTGGTAAACAGCCCGACGAAAGTATTTTTAGGTAAATTTGAATAGTTTAAATGACTATTTAATAAATATCGTCTCAGTTTCAAATTATGTTTAGACGTTATAGAGGAGTAAAGATATTTATTTTTAGTCGTCTACAAAACGTAATTTACATAAATTGTAATTCTATGATTCACTTAGTTTCTCAGTCGAGAGTAAATGGCAGAAAATAAATAAAGTCTTAGATACTTAGTAGATACTAGTTTTAAATTTTAAATAGAAAAATATTGGAAAAAATCAACTCAGCCACAAGTGAAGTCTCAGATGGGACTCGAACTCACAACCTTTGGAAATCCGGTCCAATGCTCTAAATCACTGAGCAACCCAGATTTAGTATTAAAATAGCGGTAAAAAATCCAAAAATCATAAAAAAATAATCTTAGATATTTTTTTAAGGTATAAAAAACCAAAATTATAATTTGACTAACTTCCACCCGCGGTTTCACCCGCGTGGTTCCCGATCCCGTGGGAATATCGGGATAAAAAGTAGTCTATGTTACTCTCCGTCCTTTCAACTAATTCTTTACCAAAAATCAAGTCGATTGGTTCCTTAGTTAGGGCGAAAAGAAGGACAAACAAACACATTTTCGTATTTATAATATTAGTTATGATTAGGAATGATTATTTTTAACTGTTTGTCGACCGTTATGATCATTTTATTTTATTCACAATATTAGTTTAGCACATACATTTTAAATAACGAAAAAACTGACAAATAATACATGACAAGACTGGAGAGTTAAATAAACGAATAACTTTTCAGACGGTTAAACGGTTCAGAGCAGAACTTCTAAAAGTGCTGTAATTTAATAATTTTACATTTACATTTATATTTTTATATTTATATTTTAACATTTATATTGTTGTTATTTTTTGTGTGTTTATATAAGTTTGGGAAAGATTGTATCAGTAAAAAAAACCTTGCAAGTAGATCTTCGAGTCAGAATTTTTATTAAATCTTTTACTATTACAATTTTTCCTTTACCCACAGGATTGCATTGTGTATATATAAAAGTAAATACATATATATATAAATAAGTTTCTAGCAGACTGTATTTCGCATGCCGTGGTAGCCTTTAATTAAGGTGACACTATTCCTAGATTACGCTGATATTGTATCTTATCCATGTATATTAGTCCTTAAATAAATGAAAAAAAAAAAAAAAACTTATTTCAACAGTGGCTAAACCGTAAATGAAATAACTAGGTTTCTCGAAGAAAACAAAAATATTTCTAATTATAACTTATTTTGTAACTACGAAAGTGTGTCTGTCCTTTCTTCACGCCTTAACTAACCAACTAATCGATTTGATTTTTGGTATAGTGTCGAAAAAAAAAAAACTTTTTCATGAACCACGGGGAATCTCTTAGCCTTCATCATACCTGATGTTAAGTATTGATAGTGGAAGATGGAAGCGAGCCTCTTCCGGAATCCTCAATCACTGAGGAACTGGCTATCTTATCTCTAACTGCCGGAACACAATGTTAGTTGAAAGCACGGAGAGTAACCGTCTCCATCATCAGAGTACCACGGGAACCAACTGCGGGCGGCTGCTAATTATTCAATAAAGTAGATTACGTACCTCCACGTGCCACGTTCTGACATAGATACTTGTCTAACTTCATTAAATTCTGTGTGATAAATATTAAACAAGAAAATATACTAGAAAAAAGCAACTAGTCTCATGTCGCCCTGACGGGAATATTTATCAATATTTGTTTAATATTTATCACATAAAAATAGCACTGTAAAATGCAAAATTAAAAAGTTATAATTCATTAAATTCATCAGTCTTTTCATACAAGTTCGTTTAATCTTGGTACTTCTTACCTGGCCTTTTTACAACATCCTCGATCAGCGTGATAATTTTCCAATCCTGCCACTTTTTATAAAAATATATAAACCGCCACGAAAATGTAAAAATAAGCCTTTTGGAGACGGTGTGCTAGCCAAGGCAAGAAAAATATAAGTATGGAAGTATAATGTAGAATTTTAGGTCGCACCAACGATGTGTTTTGATTGATGCCGATTCCAAGAGGCTTATTTAAAAAAAAAAGAGTTCACAATTTTCAAAGTAAGAATAAGTGTTGTACCAAGTTGTACTTACACAAAACATTGAGCTCTTATGAAACGAAGGTATTTTCAAGATTTCAAGAACTACTGAACCGATATCAAATTTTTTTAAAAATGGTTCAAATGGGCTCATATCTTATGTTAAAGCATTTGAATCATTTCAATCGTTTGAGCCGTCTTCGCGTAATCGGTGAACACAAATACAAAATATATACGCGACGAATAGATAACCTTCTTCTTTTTCTAAAGTCGGTTAAAGACAAAAATTTTGATCCCAGATGCTTGCTACGTTTGTGTATTAGATAGCTACAATTCCAAGCAAGTGTTTGAGTGTTTATTCCGTCTCCTGTTTACAGAATAGACAAGGCAAACGTCAGAGTCAGTCAATTTCACGTGAAACCAATGCATGTTTATTTAGTTTGCAGTGTCCAGCGGGCGTTCCATCATCTTTTAGAAGCCATCATATCATAAGAACATTATTTAGTTAAAAATATGGGAAATGGTCCAAAAGACCTCATTTTGATAGGTAAACCTAAAATGAAGTAGTTATGGTTTCACGAACTAAGTTGTAATTGTCCTTATTTTTAAGTAGCCAGTCATCCCGTGACCACGGCAGCTGCGAAAGTGCCAAAACGTCGGGAAAATAAAAAAAACCCTAAAAAAACTGACAATTACAATTTATCTCGTGAAATATAGCGCGTTTGATATCCGTAAAAGTTGTTTTATTTCAATGAACAGTGCGCGCCAAAACATAAGGTGTAGGGGAGGTGTGCCCAAAGCGGGCACCTTAAGGGAAAGTTGGAAAAAATATTGCTTATAACTTATTTAAGTTTATTATTTTTTCCCAAAAGATTAATGAATTTATCGCCCTTGAATATAGCATGGTCCGATTTATCAAAAATTTAACAATATAATATTTATAATCAATTTACGAAACCTCTACGATTGCCCGCTTTGCCCGAGGGGGGGGCCTAAAGCGGACACTCGTTTAGGGCAAAACGGGCATGGGTTGAGGTAAAGCGGGCATCGGAAAATTTTATCCATAAATCACAATAATTAGAAAATGTAATACCCATATTCTGCCTTCAATAAAAGTGGAATAAAGGAAACAAAAAAAAATGATCAAGTTTTATCATTAAATCAATAATACTTATCACAATTTGAAAAATGAAATGAAACATTCTAGGTAAATATCTTTCTAGTAAACAAACTTATATTATAAAGGAACTTCGTTTTATACGTCTTCTAACAAATATAACAAGAATAAACTATAGCAGCGAGAATATTCGGTTATTCATTTTGACGCAAAATAACCATTAAACAATTTTTCTTTCTTTCTTTCTAATCAGTTTTTCTAATTTCTTAATACGTTTTTGGTTATATTTAATCAGACTTCTTGATCTTCTTTACGTGTGTACTACAGCTAGGAACAGCAATGTTGGCTGTGGACGGATTTATATTTTCCATAACGGAAGTAACAGGGATTATTGACTGATTGACGGCGAAGGAGTTGTCCTATCAGCTTCTTCGTCAAGTGGCAAAAATGCTTCAACGGGTTGTGCGGGTTCGGTCGGATTTAATAGATTTTCTGTAACAAAAGCTGGCAAAAAATCAGATACATCAAAAATAAATCGATATGTTGGAAGCAGACCAGTGGTCTTGAATCCGTATATAGCATTGTTTGCTGTTGCTGCTTTCACGTAAGCGTCTGCAAACAACTTGGCTACGTCATTTTGATTAGTCAAGTCAAAGTCAAGTCAATATAATTTATTCAGCCTAGGCTGTTACAAGCACTTATGAACGTCAAAGAAGCTACGCCATCGTTTCACAAACCCTACGTCGGGAGACCTTCGGAAGAACCGGCAAGAAACTCGTCAAGGGCTGTTTTTTTTCTCCCTGTTTTATTTCATACAGAGTCTTCAAATTGAAATATGATTAATTATTCGTCCAGCATGTGCTTTTTAGAAAACGAACACAGCCTGCTCTAAATAAATTATAGGTGGCCCATACACGCAGTAATCTAAGGGCTGCATACGATGTGTGGTATGTGGAGCCAAAGACACAAAGATTACATGGGTTTCTGACGCATATTCATTTCAGCATAATTATAAGTTCCAAGAACTCTTGTTTTGACAATCCGTAAAACAAATTGTCCATATGAAAAACATACTCCAAAAGCTCAGTTTCCTGATGCTTTTCTGTGGATCAGGATCAGGACATATCCTCTAAGTTTTACTTCATACGACCCTGATTTCAGATGCCTTTGCAGCGTCGTTCTTGGGATCCCATATGTAGTTGATACCTTTTTAACAGTTTCCTAATTCTTGAACATCTCGCAATGCTTGACGCATGGTTGAAGAGGTCCTTACCATCCAAAAAAAAACAGAAGAAGCTTTAGCAATTTGTATTTAAATGAAATGGGTGGGCAAAGCGGGCACGTGCCCGCTTTACCCTGCCCGCTTTGCCTTTTTCGCCACTCGAAATATGCAAACAAATTCTAACCACAAAATGTTAAGACACGTGGTTTTTTGTGCAACCGGATTATAGCCAAATAACCACTTAATAACTAAAACGTATTGATAATTGCATTGTAAACACCAAAAATAAGAGGACATCTCAGACTTACCTTAAAATATTTTTGGAAAACCCACTAAAAACTATTTTTTAACGCAGCTCGTAATGGCGTCGTCACTGGTGAACTGAACGAATGACGCGAGGTGTGCGGGACGCGGGGACTACGGTCAAGTGCTAGCAGCGCACGGTTTTTTTTAAATGTCATTATTAAAGAGAGTGCCCTCTTTAGGCTCGGTGCCCGCTTTAGGCACATCTCCCCTACGTAGTTATGGTTTTCCACCTTTAGGTAATAAAAATAATTAACTTTTTTAGAATTAAAATGCATAATTATAATAAAAACATTTTATAAAAAAAAATCAAACCGACTTCAAAAAGTAAAAAATAAAACTTTTGGAGTCGGTGCCAGCCAGGGCATTCTACATTGCACTTCTATTAACTATATATTTTTTTGGCCTTAGCTAGCTAGCACCGACTCCAAAAGTTTTATTTTTTACTTTTTGAAGTCGGTTTGATTTTTTTTATAAAATGTTTTTATTTCAGATTTTTTAGTTACATCATGTGCCGTTACATACACAAAAAATCAGCCCATACACAACAATGTCATCTAGGTAAACGACTACTTGCCAAAAGTTGATTGATATTTTTCAAGATTATGAAAAAACTACTAGCCAGATCTTCGTAAAAATTATATGGGACCAAATTGACAGTGTACCCGATCGAACAAAAAAACAACTATTAAAATCGGATCACCAACACCGGAGAAATCGGTATACATACATCAGACAAAAAAAAAATAAAAAAAATACGCGTTGAATTGAGTACCTCCCTCCTTTTTTGTTGAAGTCGGTAAAAAAAAAGTACTCTTCAGGTTGCTCAAACAGTAGTAGTTGTGTTTGTCTTCTAGTATACTAAGATAATAATAATACAATAAAAAAATAAGTAAATCCCGATTGAATATTTTTGCGCACCTGCACCCCGACCGCCTAACGGTATAGCTTGTGCTATCGCTATAGCTAGCGATTTTTCAAACTTTACCACTTTCATAATAAAAATGCAATAGAGAATCCAATAGGTGAATAGATATATGTAGGAATTAGACAAAAACCCTATCGTTGAAGGTTTTATAAGAGACCGTTAGGCGGTCGGGTTGCTGATGTTATAGTAATGCACCAAAACACAAAAGTTTACGCAGTAGATAGTTGTAGGTTCCTTGGACCCATTATTGGTACAAACTTGATTGGAAACTCCCCTAAAGAACAACAAATTACTTAGTTAGGAAAACTTACTTAGATACTTAAATAAAAAATCGGGCTATTTGTCATCATCATCTAAGTAACAGCTACGAAATGGACTTTTTTTTTCGGATAAATAAATAAATTTCATACAAACACACTCCAATTATCTAGCCCACGTTAAGTTTCATGAAGAACTTGTATTATGGATACTAGATAACGAATAAACATACTTATATACTTTTTTTGTAAATACATACATAATATATATATTTAACACCCAGACCAAGACAAATAGACATTTATGGTAAATTTTAAATAGAAAAATATTGGAAAAAATTTACTCGGCCTCAAGTGAATTCTCAGACGGGAATCGAACCCGCGACCTTTGGAAATCCGGTCCAATGCTCTAACCGCTGAGCTACCGAGAGACCGCGAAGGTCGCGGGTTCGATTCCCGTCTGAGAATTTACTTGAGGCCGAGTAAATTTTTTCCAATATTTTTCTATTTAAAATTTACCATAAGTATAAAAATAGCATTGAAAAATGCAAAAATTACAAAATCATAAAACAAATAGACATGTTCATGCACACAAATATTTGTCTTGTCCGCGAATCGAACCCGGGACCCCTGGCGTAGGAGGCCGGTTTAGTACCCCTGCGCCAAACAGGTCGTCAAACTTTCAAGGTGTACCGAATTCAAAAATGAAACCGACTTGGGAACAACCTAATGTAATAACGTTTTTTTTTAACCGCCTCTGTGGTCTAGTGGTACAATCGCCGGTATCAGGCCCAAGGGTCCCGGGTTCGATTCCCAACGGGGGTACATATTGTATTCGGTTTGGTTGGCGGTAGGACTTGTTGAAGTCCGCCTGGCTAGCTACCACCATCTTGTTTAAGTCTGACGCCATAACAACAATGTTTTCAGCATTGTTGTGTTCCGGCAGAGAGATAAGATAGCCAGTTCCTCAGTGATTGAGGATTCCGGGAGAGGCTCGCTTCCATCTTCAGCCTTATCAATATTTAACATCAGGTATGATGAAGGCTAAGAGTCTCCCCGTCGTTTATAAAAAAAAGAGTTTGAATCATTTCAATCCGGCTGGACAGCCATATTTGACATCCATAACCCAGTACAACCTTAGAACACATCCTTTTTATTAGGCACGATGGTGGTCAAATGCCAGCCCAGTTATTATAAAAAAAAAACAAGCATACAGACGAAAATAGAACCTATGCTTTAAGTCCATAAAGGATAACAGTGCGGCTTATACGTTATTCAAACTCGTATCATTACATTAATAAGTACCGGAGCTCTTCTCACAGCTTATCACGGATTAGCGGAATCGATCCTTAGATATAGCATTATTATTTGGGAATAAAGGGGTTTTCAAGAGCCATGTCTAGACTAAAACGACTGATAGCTGCAAACCGTATTTCTTAAAAAATATAAATCTGAAACTTCTCTCAGTGAGTATTTTGGAAATTTCTTATTCGTTAAAACGAACCAACAATACTGTGTGAAAATGGCAGATGTTTTTCAGTGTAATCGACGAGATAACAGATGGCTTTGCATGCCTTGATCAAAAACAGCTACTCGTATTATGAGTAAAAGTATTTTATGTATGGGACCAAAAATATATAATAAATTGCCTTTATCTTGAAAACATTATTTTATTAATCTTTACTAGAATTTCTTAATGTTAAATTGGAAATTTATCATCTGGTTTTACTACTTGTTTCTTGTATTATTGTTGACTAAAATTGACAATTTTATATTGAGACTAACGGCCGCCCGCGGTGCCACCCGCGTGGATCCCGTCCTCGTGGGAATATCGAAATAAAAAGTACCATATGTTTTAATCTACGGTATCTACTATATGTGTGCTAAATTTTAACCAAAACCGTTCAGTAGTTTTAGCGTGAAAGAGGAACAATCATAACATCCAAGATAGGATATGAATATCGCATGACAATACAATATCATGATGACATGGAGCTGATCTGATGCTCGCTGATTCGTATTGATAAGTACTTAGGAAATCACGCATCATAAAAAAACTAAAAAGTTAAAAGCCCACAAGGGGCCATCGGTATTGCTAGGTTTTAACGACTGCAATTATTACAGCCGTGACCATCAATACAAGTTGCCTCATGTCGAGTATCATTGTTAAAGGCAATCAATATAGTCTTAGAGTGCGTTTCATCCTATATTCCCTTTTTTGTTAGGTTGATACCCTGTCGATTTCTGTCAAAGGGTTAGGTTAATTTAACATTATAATTTGATGCAGATATTTTAAGTTTTGGATTCTGTGTTTAAGGCGCTACTCGGAAAAAGTATGGACTTTTTGATATAAAACTATAGCATGGTTACAGTTGTTACAAATCTGGTAATAAGATATATATTTCTTTATATCTTTATCTAAATTCGTATAGTTTCGAAAACACGATTTTATGATTTTGCCTCGACACTTTTTCTTTTCGAAAAGACCTCTAAAAAATACGAAAATTCAAGATTATTCTTAAATGGGGTTACTTACACTATTGGAAATTGGTTTAATAAGTGGACACCAATAATATTTAGGATCGTATAGAAGCATTTTTTTTAAATCGCTGTTGTTTTTTAATACGAAGTAATTTTATGTTTTTTTGCCTTATCTGCAAAATCGGTCTCGCTCCCGCGCGCGTCGTTTTCTCATTGCTATCTCGCTTCAGCATATTTTTTTCGAGTATCGCCTTAAATCATGCTCAAAACATTAGAAAGCGGTGAAAGCAAAATGGTTTTGATTTGATGTTTCTAACACATTCGCGCCTTCTTAACATACTGGGGTACCAACCTAACAAAAAAGGGAAGATAGGATGAAACGCACTCTAGTCACTCGGGACGGAACTATTGTAGCTTCCTATTGGTGAAAGAATTTTAAAAATTATATGTAGTAGTTCCACCAATGATATTATAAAAACATCATTGAGTTCCACAGATTAATATTAAACAATAAGATTGCTTTTTTCTTGTATATTTTCTCGTTTTATATTTATCACATTTAATTAGCACTGTAAAATGCATAATTAAAAAGTTATAATTCCACAGATTACTTCGTGCAAACAAACTATAACTCATAAAAACTACTCGTATTAATATAGATAAAGACTAAGCTATGCGAACTGGATTATGTTCGATTCATCAAGTTGGATCTAGCTGACAAATGTAATTACCATTGGAACAGTTGAGCATGCATGCATATGCATATTATGCATGTCACCATCACTGTACACAAACGCATCAGAGACAGTTACTGGTGCATACATCCGTGCAGTAGTCACTGCACGGATGTATGTATTCAAGAGTGATAATCCTCTGCACATCTATTTGAACAGTCAAATTAGCTTACGCTTGTGGCTATTGTACTATCGACCTCACGTCAATATTGACAGTTGCTATACGAAAAACACTGAGGAACTGGAGTCGTATTTTTGAATCACTATAATTACATTCGCATACGGAATCGCAAGATTCGCATGCGAATTGAAATTGACAACCTCTGAGGTAGAGTGGTACGTACACCAGTTTCAAGGTGTCGCCTACTCTGAGGTCCTGGGTTCAAATCCCAGTAGGACCAATGTTTGTATGATGAATACGATCATTTGGTCCCGAGTCATGGACGTTTATATATATTTCTACACACAAATACTTATAAATGTATAATTAATGTATTTATATCCGTTATCTTACCTTAGTATTCCATAACACAAGCCGTGCTTTCCTTGGGGCTAGGTTAATTAGTGTGAGTGTAAGAAATATTTATTTATTTTATTTTTTATTATTTATTTAATTTACCGCCTTCCATCTTGTCACATTTTTTAAACACTCAATACGGTGTTGCCGTTTTCTTGATCTTCTTTGACATAATTTAATTCTACGCAGAATTAAAAATAAAACGGAAACTAAGTTTCAATAGTTTAAAAAAAAATCGATACTGGATCGGACTCGAATCATGTCTAACGAAACGTTGTTAAGTTGTCAAACTATGCATCATGTCAATGTCAATTTGAAAATGACATTAAGTGCTAAACATCAAACAATTTATCGCTCGAAGCAAAAAACAGTGTGGAGTTTCACCAGAGTTCTTTTCGTAATAACACGTTTTGTATTTTTAACTCAATCTACCGTACCATTTCTTTATATACTACAAAATATGTTTACTTGACATAGGCAAAATTCGCGAATTTTATCGCAAGTAAGCCATTAATTAAGAAAGAAGAAGCAAAAAACAACTCGTTGCAGATTGGAATACGAGTTGGAATTAAAAAAACGGTCTTAGCATTCACATGCGTTTCTTGTGATTCCGTATGCGAATAGTAATTCGAATGATTCAAAAATACATCTCCTGGCAATTATTATCTGTAACTGCCGAACCACAACAATGCTGGAGACATTGTTATGGCGTCAGACTTAGATAAGATGGTGGTAGCTAGTCAGGCGGACTACCAACAAGTGCTACCACCAATCAAACCGAACCGAAACCGGTGGTTGTTACTACTAGACCAGATAGGCGGTAAAAAGTATGAAACGACAGATGCGTGAAGTCGGAAATGGCAATAATAATTAATTAAAGCAGTTTTTACTTCATAATGCCTAGCCTATACTAGTCTTTTGCCCTGAAAACATTGAAAGTAAGAAGATCCGGAAAAATCTCATCTCTGGATCTGGAATAACCGCCTCTGTGGTCTAGTGGTACAACCACCGGTATCAGACCCAGGGGTCCCGGGTTCGATTCCCAGCGGGGGTACATATTGTATTCGGTTCGGTTGGTGGTAGGACTTGTTGTAAGCCCGCCTGGCTAGCTACCACCATCTTATCTAAGCCTGACGCCATAACAACAATGTTTTCAGCATTGTTGTGTTCCGGCAGTTTGAGATAAGATAGCCAGATACTCAGTGGCTGAGGATTTCGGGAGAGGCTCGCTTCTATCTTCAACCTTATCAATATTTAACATCAGGTATGATGAAGGGTAATCCCAGTCATTAATAAATAAAAAAACTCAAGCATTTCTGGTTATGACTATAATATGTTGCTTTTTAGGTTTACGTAGCTTAATGGTAAAAAACGGAACCCTTATAGATTCTTCATGTCTCTCTGTCCGATGTATGTCACAGCCACTTTATTCCAAAACTATGAGGATTACACAGTTGAAACTTGGTAGGTAGATGTATTCTGTAAACCGATTTACGGTTTTTTCATAAAAATAAAAAAAACAATATTATATGGAACTCCCATATATGGAACTGAAACGGGGGGTTTTTTTTTATCGAACCTATATGTGTGGGATATCTATTGATAGGTCTTTAAAAATTACATTAAGGTTTCTAAGACAGTTTTATCTCAAAGTCAAAGATTATCGTGTTTGTCACATTTATTTAACCGTCTGCGGCTAGTGATGCGTTTTTTTCCGGAAATTTATTTGACAAATAAATTTCCGGGGTCGGTAAACGCCCCTATATACACTTGTTTCGGTAGACAAGATGTATGGCATTATTTTTTTATTTAACATTATCGTTCCAATATTCAGAGGCTAATCTTTATATTCTACGCCTTAGTCGCCTAGAAACATTTTCTCTCAATGTACGTCTCGATTCTCCATTGTCTACATACAATAAACTGTCAATATTTATATTATGTTATTGTGCTGTGACTTATTGTTGATTAGTTTGCCGCAGTGGTTTGTATTTTATCCAACCAATCAAATCATCTCGGGTATTGTCTTGAACAAGCATTAAACAAATGCTTAGGCATTTAATTATTTCGCCATCAGTCGTTTTAATGGAACTGGCCTTCTTATGGATGAATATGGAGAAAGGGTCGAACCTCCACGCGGGCCCAATGCGGATTGGTGGGTTTTAACGCCTGCAAATACAGTCGTGATCAAACGGCTTAACGTGTTTTCCGCAGCATGCAGGAGCTGGAGATAGTAAATTTTTGGTCACCCATCCTGTGACCGACCGTTGCAAAAATTGCTTCAGTCGCAGGCCGAGCGCGCGAACTACTGCGCTACTGAGCTCCTCTGGCATCAACTTTACCTACTCATTTATGTAACTGTTATTCTTTACCTAACTCATACACCTAAAATTGTGAATCTTAATAATAATTCTACTTTATGTGATAAATACTAAACAAGAAAATATACTAGAAAAAAGCAACCAGTCTCATGTCGCCCTGACGGTATAGTATATTTTCTTGTTTAATATTTATCACATAAAAATAGCATTGTAAAATGCAAAATTAAAAAGTTACAATTCTACTTTATTTTGTATTGCTATAAATTGATGGACCTGTCCGCAATTCTTTTTTTTATACTGCAATTATTATCCGACTTATTTCCCCATGGTATTTTTTTTTATGAACAACGGAGAGACGCTTAGCCTTCAACATACCTGATGTAAAGTAATGATAAGTCCCCGGCATCATTAACCACTAAGGAACTGGCTACACTCTAACTGCTGGAACACGACAATGTTGAAAACATTCAATAATAGGGCTTAGGATTTCCCCGTGAATCCCGTGATAGATTAAAAATATGAAATAAAAAAATACGGGACTTTACCATGTTTGTATTTACTTGCGAGTCCCTTATATTTCGCCTATATATCCCCTTTAACCCCTACAGTTAATATTATTACGGAGTAACTTTTTTTTCACAATTACACCAATCATTTAGCCCACGTTAAGTTTCTTGAAGAACTTGTCTTATAAAACACCCAGACCAAGACAAATAGACATGTTCATGCACACAGATATTTGTCTTGTCCGGGGATCGAACCCGGGACCTCTGGTGCAGAAGGCGGGTTTAGTATCCCTGCACTAAACAGGGGCCGTACCGCGCAAGTGGCGACGGCATCGAAAGGGACTTAATTTGACAGATGGATGTGACATATTGCTCTTTAGTCTTTAGTAAGTTTTCATTTGTGTCAAAAAGAAGCAGCAATGTGTCACAACCATCTGTCAAATGAAGCCGATTTCGATGCGGACGCCACTTGCGCGGTACGGCGCCAAGTCGTCGTAACTCCTGTTACAGTATTTTACTCCGTGATCATAGCGTAAGCAACTGCGCCGAAACATCGGGGACTGGCAAGAAAATACATAGTAGAAATCCATTTTTTTCTATTAATGTTATGAGAAAAACAATTCCTTTTACAACCACAACCTATTTTATTAACCCAGCAATATGCATTTAGTTACGAAACTGTTACAAACGCATTGTATAATCATTTTATCGATTTGATTATACCTATATAGTCATGCAACCGTAAACACTGTCTGCAATTTCAAACCCTAATTCAATACACTTAAAGTTGATGTACTATTCATAACAACTCTTATAAGAAAGCAAAATACAGATGACTCGAGTTTTTCACAGAATTTTAACGTGTTGTGACATTCTGAACATGACAGTATTATAATAGTAAATGCAATACAAACACGAAACGCGCAATTATGAATTGCGCAAAAAAGCACATGAATTGGTACAAACTATTTAGTTCTACTATTGAGGGCGTAAAGAATTCTATTTTTTTAAGTCAGCCTTCGTCGTTTAAATTGATCTGATTCCGAGATAAGTATTAACTTTACATCGTCGTTATAATCTTATAATAATATAATCATGTAATCTATTTGACAACTTATTAAAAATAAAACCGGTCAAGAGCGAGTCGGCAACCGAGGGTTTCGTTTTTTTTTTTCAATTTTCACGTAAAGTTGAATGTATGCTATGCTGCCTAAAAACGAAAAAAAATATGTTTGAGAATGTACAAACAGCTCTCTTCATATGATACCCCACATGCCCTAGTAGCCCCATTTTTTAATACCCTCTTCAGTCCCAATAAAAAAAAAACTATCTTATTTGCAGAATATAGTTAGGCAACGTCATCTAAAACTGTTCAAAATTTCAAGTTGATAGCATCAGTAGTTCTTGATATATCCAACTGTGACAGACAGACAGACTGAGTCGCACCATACGGGTTCCTTTTTACCATTTTGGTACGGAACCCTAAAAACGAATAGATTCTGTACCTATCGTTTTACCATCATTTTCTCTCTTATCGTATGAGATTAGTGGCTAACTCGTACCTCTGGTGTCAGACTTTATCAAGCCTATAAGGTCTCTGACTTGGCTTAACGTTTGTTAACAGCCGGGACCGAGTGACGACGTGGACGGTACCCTCCGAAGCACGGAAACGCTCAGTTGTAATGCCACTTTACGGTCACCCATCTGACACCTGACCAGACCGACTGTTGCTTAACAAACGTGATCGAATACGATGACCGCCATATGCGCTTCCATTGTACACCATTGTGAAGCCGGCGGCTTCTAGTTTATATGTATTTCCAAAATAATAATATAACTTTATCTTCCGCCCGCGACTTCATCAACGTGAACATTTGGAAAAATTGTGGGAATTCGACCGGCATAAAAACTGATCTGAACCTATTTTTAATCCAGGCTATATTAATAAAGTTTCATCCAAATGCGTTCAGCCGTTTTTGCGTGATTAAGTAACCAACAACAAAACATACAAAATAATAATTAAATATAGTAGGATAATTAAAATAAGTCACAGTAAATATCACGCGACTGTTACGGATTTATGCTCTCAAAAACCTGTTTTAAAATGTTAATTAATTCACACAACTCGCGTTAAATGCATTTTTAAAATTACTCAGTGATAAAAACCTAATTAAGCGGCTGTCCGACCGCGACCGCCGTCCGGCGATGAGCGAGTAGCGAGTAAAAACAGATGACAAGCGGCGAGTTATAGTTCTCTCGCTCGGCTCTGAGCGAGTGTGTTGTGCTGCGGGCGAGGACTCGCTCCACTCGCAGCTTGTCATCTGTTTTAGGGCGTTTACTCGCTCGGGGTTGCTAAATACTATCACTACTTTCATAATAATTATTATGTGCACTCTCAGATCCGCACTCTAGGTAGAAATATCGGATCCAGTGTGACCAGATTAAATTTGATGGAAATAAAGAGGAACCTCAAAAATACTGTATTATACTGACTTACATAGACCAAATATACCCATTAAAATACCGAATTTTTAAACATGTTTTATTCCTACATTATCGCACAAAATAAATATATTTTAACAACCAACACAACCTCTAAAATATGTTTCTATTACATGACTTTATTATTTCTCCAAATTATACCGAAAAATACTGACGCCTAGCAATTTACCTAAAAATACTGATTTTCGGAAATATCTACAAAATATTTGAAAATATACTGAAAAAGTACCTTTAAAAATACGGAATCTGGTCAATCAATCAATGAAATCATTTATGTGCATAAATACATTGTATAGGGATCTTATAAAAATTATTCGTAATTGTATTTTACCTGTTAGCAGGCGTGCAAATGTTTATCAGGGTACATGCTATACTTACAATTTTAAATGTCATGCTGAATGTCAAAATTCATGGTCAAATTTATAATGTTATAGATGGGCACAAAAATTTTTCAAGCATTTACACGATGGTAAAAATTATTTTTCATAATCCGTGTATTCTCTTACACTATATAAAAAAACTTTTTCCATTCAGCCATTTTGCTAGGTCTCTTTTGAACATATTACCTTTCAATATTTTAATATTGTCAGGTAGTTTGTCATAAATTTGTATGTTTTTTTTTATTAATATCTTTATGACATGGTGGTTGTTATAAATTATGTCTCAGACTCAGACCGCTCTGGCCGCCAAGCTTAACTCGCCCGGCGAGTGAATTTTTCTCGCTCAGCTACAAACTAGTAAAGCGAGTACTCGCCGGCGGTGTAAACTTTGTACGTTTCTTGAGCGAGAAAATAGCCAATAGTTACTCGCTCACTCGCCCGCGGCGAGACAGGTGTCTAAGTATACGAATTGTATATGTTTAAATACGTGGTTTGATGTCGTTTCAAAACAAATAATTTATTTACGTTGAATTTTTGGTGTTCTAGAAGTTTCGATTGTCGAACAAATAAAATGTTTTTTGTTAATGTTTAAGTCAAATAGTCTTTTCTCATAAATATTGTATTAGAGCTCGGTAACAGTCTTTGGTCTTTTGCCGAAATGACGCACTCGCATAGATACGCGCCGCTTCATGCGCGCCATTACGCGCTCGCAACTGTTATAACAGTGAAAACCAGTGAGATCGAGCGACGCGTGTGCGTGTGTGAGTCCTATCGGCCAAGTGCTAATACTGTTTGGGTTTAGACTGTGGCTCGGTAGCACAGTCCTACGATTATGAGGGTTAAACAATTATGCAAATAAAAAAAAAAATTAATTATCAAACAATATTGAGTTTATTTTCTGACAGAAATGCGAGTCACTAATGAAGAGCGGCCGCTCGCGGTATTACCCACGTGGTTCCCGTTCCAGTAGGAATATCGGGATAAAATGTATTCTATGTTTATAACCAGGCTATCTACTATCTGTGTACCAAATTTCATCCAAATCCGTTCAGTAGTTTCGGAGCCTATTCCGTGCAAACAAACAATAAAATCTTTCCTCTTTATAATATTAGTTTATAATGTACCTTTATAGTAATTTGCGTTAAAACCTGTGACGCAGACTGCACACATTGACAATTGACAAGTAGGACAGAAGACACGAAAAAGTACGGAAACGAAAAAGATTGAAATGAAGATTTTGTTTTTAAACCGCCTCTGTGGTCTAGTGGTACACCTTTTTAACGCACTGCCTTTAGAGATGAAAATCATTGTAGATTTTTACATATTCAAAAAGACGGTTAAAGAATTTCTATTAAGTGGATGTTTTTACTCGCTTGAAGATTTTGGTAAACCAATTTGGTTATTAAAATTTATATTGGTTATTTTTACAATTTAATTATTCTTGATGGTTTTAGACATTTTTAAAATATTCTTATACACGATTTATTCTTATTGCGATTATTTTTAGTGATTATTGACATCGTTGTGATTATTGATATATTATTTTTAAATTGTTTGATTATTTTGCTGTATTTCATAATTGTTGTTTTTTTTATTGTAACATTCAGACACATTTGTAGGATATTGTTAATGATTTAAATAAATAAAAAAGTGTTAATGTTGTATAGTGATTACTTTATCATTGCTCGTAAATGTACCTATTTATGTAATAATGCTACGGACGTACCTGCGCCTATCGTCCCGGGGGTCAATTCTGCAAAATTTTTGTCATAATCGTCTCTCACTGGTGTTTCAATAGTAGTGTTCATTAAACTGTTGTAACAAGAACTGTGCAAAACAGCACTACCATTGAAACATCACTGGAATACCATTGTGACTAAGCATTAGCAGAATTGGGTCCCAGGTCTATCCCGCCGTTAGTTCGTATACGATAGACGCCAAAAAGTGAGCGCGCTAAATCATGTGGTCGCACACGTGTATTCTCAGATAGTTCTTACGATAGATGCCATTAGCGCGATAATGCTGCCACCGCGCGTGCGTCTAGTGTAGTATCTAGTGTAGTCAAATTAGATATTATATATATATATATATATATATATATATATATATATATATATATATATATATAAGATTAATATAATATAAGATTGGATAATATAAGATTATACAATATAAGATTGGAATTAATTCTCCGGAGAGGCAAAAACGTTTCTGATGGTTTTGTATGAGTGGAAAATCGAGTATAAAAATCAAATTGCATTTAGCACCCCTACGTAAGGGGATGTAATTGGAGTGAAAACTGTTTATTGGTCATAACTAACCACAGTACAGATGTACTCAGCAAATTTTTTATACGCTTTATTACACCTCATTCTACATTGGCCGATAGATCGTACGATAGAGTTAGCCTGCTAAAGCATTTTGCCGCATCTGCGTGTATCGTGGCAAAAATACAAGAGATTTTATATAATTATATGGGTTATATAATTAAATCGTAGAAATCGAGACATTTTCTGTGTACTACAAGAAAAAACATTAAAGACGTACAACCACCTGATAAAACAGTCTTGGATGAATTATTCAGTCTATTTTTCCTTACGTGAATAACTTTTACTTGTAACACATATTTCTTTCTCTTTGTCCTCAGCATTTATTATAATTTCCAGAATGTCAATATCACAACGTTTGGAGCCATTCTTCACAAAATGCTGTTGTTGCATTCCTCTCAGAACAGGCTGCTTCATACTCGGTTATTTGAATCTGGTACGTATAACTTGGTATTAAGGTCACAATTATTTAAAATACTTTTAAATAATTGTGACGTAAGTTACTTTTTTATTGAATTACTTAACAGCAAAATAATATCAGATGATACATTAACAATACTTTTCGTACCACTTGCTCAAAAAAGTGACATTCTATGCCACAAAAAGCGAACATAACAATAGTAATTTTTAATCTGTTAAAAACAGGGAAAGAAGATTGTACTGAATTTCATTCATCCTCTAGGGGGAGAATGTGATTTAAATTTGGAATACTTACCGAAATTTATACTGAACTACATCTGTGTTTACACCATTGAGTTTGCATATAAAGCATTACACATCTTTTTGAAAAAGGAATACGCATTTATTATGCAGTTATGATTATTAAATAAAATTACGAAAACCGACGAGGCCGTATGAGCTTGATGCCTTTGCTTTTCCGACAAAAAAATATTAGTCTAGGAATTTGCGCAAGTTCCTCAGACGCAAGAACAGAGAAATACTCAAATCAACTCATCAACAATAAATGTACCAAACAAAAATGTAACTCTCTCTATCAATAATTGGACCAATGTTTCGAATGTTAACTTTTACTTTTAATTGTCATTATTTTAAATAAATGCTTATCTCATATTATTATTGTGTTAATTTTTTCGCAAATGATACGAAAAGTAGAGTATTTTCCTTGGTGATAAAGCTGTCTTAGTCTTGGGTGAACTTTTTTTTTAACACCCTCGCTACGCTCGGGAGTAAACCTCGAGTCCTTCGTTACGCTCGCGATTTAAATCGTCACCCGCGACAGAAGACACTGCTTTATCCCCTTGGTTAATAATCTACTATTAATTGCGTATAATAAAGAAAAGTTGGCAGAAATGTTTAACGTATTTTAATTAAATATTCGAAGTTCTGCTATTGAAGGCATGAGAGACCAAATTGCAACGGTAATTTAAATTATTTGTATCTTCAAAACTTTATATGAGGTTTTATAGTGTAACTTAATTTCAGTATGTAACAAAAAATTACAAAAGATTTAGTGAAAACTAACAAATTAGTAATAGCAATAAAGTAATTTGTGGGATTGCAACTAATTTCAGTCCCGAAACCCTGTTATTTTTTTATTACTTATTGCTCCATCTGCAAATTCATAAAAACATAGGTACGTACCAAAAATTCCAAAAAACCTACATGCTTATTAATGTACTCATAGTCATGTCATTACAACATGAAATCTTTCAATCCACAAAAAGTAAAAGGAATATGTGCTTCTGTATACAGGGTACAAAAAATCTATGGGCCTTGTACTGGAACTACCTTAAATCCTTTAGTTAGCCCATTTTACTGAAAGGAATAATTCCTTTATTTTTTAAAAGAATCAAAACTGAATTCACAGATTTTTGTGGCATTTTCAAAAGAGCCTTGAATAAAAGTGCTTTAACCGTCCTATTGAGTTTTTAAATTGAGTTTTCATTTGTTTCCTTTAATGAATTTAATTTACTTTGTTTGTTAGAGAGAGTTTAACCTTTCGATTGACCCTATCGATTGATGGTATTAAAGTACAGAATATTATTTTTTACAGATTTTAGCTGGTTCGATTCTAAGGTGTGGGAAACGTATTTAAAAAAATGTTTTAATGCAGTTTTGTTTCTTTTAAAAAATAAAGGATGTCTCCTTGCAGTAAAATGAGGATTTAAGGTAGTTACCCTCCAGGGCCCATAGATTTTTTCCACCCTGTTTATTTCTTTTACGCATATTCTTTATTATTTTATTCTTTCGGTACGCACCATCGAAGATGTCTTCTACATAGCTTTATTTTAGTGTACGTAACCAAAACTTATGCTTAGGAACCATTATTAACCCAAAACCGATTGGTTAAAGTGCTATAGTGTCTAAACTCTTCATTCCATTTCAGATCTTCAACACCTTTCATACCTTGGCTCTCCTCGCTCTGACCACATACATCGGAATCTCCACCCATGGCTTCGACCACTTTGACTCCGACAAGCCTCGACCAATCCCCAACCAGCCATCAGCAGTGGAATCCTACGAGAAGCCGTTCTTGAACCAGATTGGTTTACTTCTGTTGGTGATTTTGAGTGTCAATGCAGCGTGGCTCATTGTCAATATTGCTTGCTTGGTTGGTCTACATAAAGTGAGTGATTTTTCCTTAATAAACAACGGGTAGATGCCTTACCTTCGTCATACGTGATATTAAGCAACGATTAAAAAAAAATTTTGCTTCCAAACATAAAGTATTTGACAATTCATACTTTAACATAAGCTAGGACTAACAAGGTAATATGAATATGTATCTGCTGCCGAGCTAGGCATAAGCCTGTATTACGGCAAACAGCGCCGGTCCCCTTGGAGCAAGATCGTGTGAGTCCAATTAAGATAAAAATTACTTTTAGTGTAACAAAAAAAGAAAAAATCTTGTAAATTCCATTCATAAACGAAAAAATAGGTATTTAAACTTCACTTCAGGTATTTAAGGTTCACTTGTGGCCGAGTTAATTTTTTCCAATATTTTTCTATTTAAAATTTACCATAGGTATTTAAAGTTAAATTAAAGATTAGGCTGAAAGTGGAAGCGTGGGTCTTCCAGAATCCTCAGACGCGGAGGAACTGGCTATGTCTAACTTAGGGAACCCAACAATGCTGAAAACATTGTTGTTAAAATAAAACAACTTTTACGGATATCAAACGCGCTATATTTCCACGAACTAAGTTGTAATTGTCGGTATTTTCAGGTCCCGTGGTCACGGGATGACTCATCCCGTGACCACGGCAGCTGTAAAGGTGCCGAAACGTCGGGAAAATCAAAAAACCCCTAAAAAACCTAAAAATACGGACAATTACAACTTAGTTCGTGGAAATATAGCGCGTTTGATATCCGTAGAAGTTGTTTTATTTCAATGAACAGTGCGCGCCAAAACATAAGATGTACGTATGTGAAACATTGTTGTTAAGTCAGCCTTAGATAAGATGGTGGCAGCCAGGCAGACTTATGACAAATCCTATCCCAACCAGCCATCAGCAGTGAAATCCTATGAGAAGCCGTTCTTGAACCAGATTGTTCTACTTCTGTTGGTGATTTTGAGCGTCAATGCAGCTGACGCAGCTGCAGCTGACCTGGGTTCGATTCCCAGCGGGGGTATATTGTACGCGGTTTGGTTGGTGGTAGGACTCGTTGTAAGTCCGTCTGGCTAGCTACCACCATCTTATCTAAGTCTGAAGCCATAACAACAACGTTTTCAGCATTGTTGTGTTCCGGTAGTTAGAGATAAGATAGCCAGTTCCTCAGTGATTGAAGATTCCAGGAGAGGCTCGCTTTCATCTTACTTACGCAATTACGAATTTCAATTTGACAAACGCGTGAATTGTAGGAAAATGTGATTTAAGTAGAGAGACATACTTGTTCACTGTTTAAATATGCAAGAACTCACATCACTAAAATTAATAACAAAAAAAGCTCTGTAATCTGGCTTCATATTAAAACATTTTGAAAGTAGCATCGGATTTTACCACGAAAGCACAGCAACACTTAGCCACAGTATTTTAAGTCCTATTCCCTTATCTATGGTAAAATCCAAACCGCACAACTATCGCAGGACACGTGCAAGCTTAAACCCGTAAAAATAACTAAGCTCGTTTGTGGGTCAGCACGTTGGGCAATAAACAAAATAAGCAGGGCTGTATTTAGGGTCTCTTATTAATAAATAACACTTAACGTGGCACTGTTATGTCATGTGTTGTCAAAATCAAAATGACGTGCTTTGTTTTTTTTTTGGTACGGGTTTTACCGACCCTGGCTTCTATGGCCTTTCGCGTTATATGTGTGTATCTTTTTAGGTTAAGTGCGGGTTTTTGTTTTTTTTATTTTTAGTACATATTTTAGGTATATTTTTTAAGTACTCATGACGGTACCTCCCACTGGCCCTGCCAGAAAACCAGCGCCTTTGCTTTGTGATGTTATATCGTAATGGCTGTCACCATAATTGTTTCTTTTTTATATTAAGTACTTTTTTCTACGTACATCTTATGTTTTGGCACGCACTGTTCATTAAAATAAAACAACTTAGACTGAGACATCCCGTGACCACGGCAGCTAAAAAGGTGCCGAAACGTCGGGAAAATCAAAACAACCCTAAAAACCAAAAAATACGGACAATTACAACTTAATTCGTGAAATATAGCGCGTTTGATATCCGTAAAAGTTGTTTTACTTTTTTTCTGTATAAATAATTATACTGATAGCCAATACATTATTTCTTTCTTTCTAATTTCGTAATTATCAGATTTTTTTATGGTCGGTTCTGAGTTTCAAGGTGGGAACATCACAAACCTCACTCGTGGATAATATTGTCAGTATGCACGAATAATAGAGAAATAAAATGATGCAAACAAACGAAAACACAAACAATTAAACCACACATAGCACGTGTATGTCGCCAACTAGGCCCCTGCCTCAGCATAATGTTCTTCTTCTTCTTATCGTATTAGGATTAGCCACCTCTGGTGTCAGAGTTTATCAAGCCGCGTAAAAGGCCTCTTAACGTGCCCTTCGAAGCACAGAAGCGCTCAGTTGTAATGCCACTTTATGGTCACCCATCCGACACCTGACCGGACCGAACGTTGCTCAACAAACATGATCGATTACGATCAGTCTGTTTAGCGCGGCCACTAGCGCTTCGAGCATAACGTTACAGCGGCGTCAGGAGACTGTTACTACAACTCTGGTATTCTGAAGTGACCTGCACCCTGATTCACAATCGCTCGACAACGGAGTCGGATTCGAATTCTATGCTTTGTCTTTGCCTCTTCCAAAACAGGGCCTGTTAATACAGGCCCTATTTTAATTATCAAACCTAATCAGCAGCAAGTACATAGGGAGCGTTTTATTAAGGTTTGGCTCTACCTTAACCTTATAAATACCGGTTTCATGACAAAGCAAAATTAAAAGTGTTTTGAATCAGTTAACCGGTTTATACAGGTTTATGTAAAACCTTAATCAAAAACCTCTACATTTTGTTTTGACTGAATATTCTCAATTCAGAATTAACGTCGCCACTCGTCGCATAATTATTTATTCCACCTTAGAACAGGGTTAATATAGCATCATAACAACAATAATTACTTTAATTAGAATTTGCCACATTTCCATTAAGCATTATTGAGGCATGGGCCTTTCTAATGAATGGACAAGGGGAACATCAGCATCATCCAAGTCTCCATCCTAATGGTTATTACGTCGCTCCTCTTCAGTGGACCGGCAACCTTAACCACTGCAAATACACACAGCTTTACAAGATTGCGAAAAACGAATGAGATCGATATAGTAAAATGTTGGTCACCCAAAGCAAAAGTCACTTATACGCTACTTATACGTGTTTATGACATAACATTGACATTTATTGACTTTATTATTAGCGTTGACATTGTATTAAATTAAAATTGAAAATTAATATGGTAACTTTATACATTGAGACTGAAATCTTTTCGAATAAATTGAGTTTCACCGGTCTATGCTTAAATGAATATAATATATAACGTGTAAACTAACTAGACAATACATGACATTCACTATTTCTACTTTGAAAATTGACTATTGTATGTGTTATTCCAATGTAATTAAATAAATTCAATATAATTAGATACTTTATAATATAAGTATTTTTGCATGTCCGTTATTTGGATGAATGCGTGTTGTTCAAACCTGTTTATTTAATGCCTGTACCATGCCTGTACCCACATTCTAGCAAAATAAATGACTTTCTATTCTATTCTATGAAAGAGTGTCTGTAGCATTTGGTATAGTATCTAGATCAAACTAAAAACGTTTCTTTATTCATAACAGAAAAAAGCATCCTTTTACACGCTTATTAAAAGAGGTCGCTAGTTTATTTCTCCACTTAATCCATCTCTGGCTTTGTGTCTTCCATACTGTGTAGCACTGGAAACAAGCCAGCTAAGTAAAGCGGAATGAGAGGACATTTATTATAGTGGGATGTCACGGTATGAGAAGCCGACTCTATTTTTATCTCGCAATAAGTGGCACGTAATGTATAAAATATATAAAAAAAAGGAGGAGGCTTTTTCTAGATTTGTAGAATAAACCGGTATATACGAGGGTGAATCAAAAAGTTCTTAGACATGGATACACTATTTTTTTTGTGTAACTTATTTATTTTTATTTTCAAGTGTCATTATCATTTAGTGTTTATGCCAAGTATCAATTGATTCCGTCTTGTGCTTTTTATTTAATTAATTATTTTGTAAAACAAATTGATAAAGTCTACCAAAAAAGGATAAAAACGAGATACGCGCGGTGATAAAGTACCAGTGCCTAAAAAAAATTGTGAACTTCGGATATTTATTTGGATATTCAGCAATCGTAAGAGACTGATGCTGTGCCTTATTCCATGGTCGCTTACTGGGTAGTCGATTTTAAAAGTGGCAAATCCAGCTATGAAGATGATTCTCGTTCTGGTCGAACGTCCACCGCTTTAAGCAAAGAAAATGCCAAAAAAATGGAAGGACTGGTACTTGATGATTCGCTAAAATAACCTGAAGAGACCCTAAAGATTTTATTTGGTAGTTTCCAATAAGTTTCTAATCTATTTTCATAAAAACTTTTGGGTCTTGTTTCACCATGGTAACGCTTCAGCTCATCGCTCCGACGTTGCACTCACAGCAATCCGTCAGTATTGCTTTGAAATTTAAAATAACCCGCCATATTCACCGGACTTACCCCCTTGTGATTTTCACTCATTGAAAGAGTATGTTCATGGAACAAGATATGGCCGCGGTAGAGGAGTTTTCGAGAGTCAAGGAATTTGTTTTTTTTTCAGAGAAAATAAAAAAGTTGGAGAAGCATTTTAACAAATGTATAGAGTTATAAGAAGATAACGTAGTCAAATAAATTAATTTTTTGACATTTCACTGATGCTTTATTGGCAATTCTAAGAACTTTTTGATTCACCCTAGTATGTACAAACAAGAAACTTAGAACTTTATTTTTTTTTAATTAATAGGTTAATCATATCCTAATCATCGTATTATTGGATTATAAATGCGAAAGCGTGTTTGTTTGTCATTTCCTGACGCGCTAACTAAGCAACCAATCGACTTGATTTTTGGAATAAAGTTAATTGAAAAGGCGGAGAGTAACATAGGCTTTTTATCCCGATATTCCCACGGAAACAAGAACCACGCGGGTGAAACCGCGGGCGGAAGCTAATGATGTATAAAGCACAAATAATAGAATATTATGTCATTACTTTTTTTTTCAACCTCATTACTAAAAAAGAAACTCTACCACAGGGAATTTCCCCGACTGTACTTACCAACTAAATGAATTGTAAATACGATAAAGTAAAACATTTTAAAAACTTTGACTATAAATAACTAATCATTTATACAATCGCCGACGTTCTAAAAATCTTGTGTCGTACGTAACGTATTCAAAAGACTAACTTGCCTTAACTACAAAAATACCTAACATATAAAAGTCGTCATCAGCCATTTTGAATTTTCCCACTGCCGGAGCACTAACTTTCCATAAGGCTGGATTCACATCGCAACAACAACTGTAAAAGCGTTTTATTACCGTCACTTCAACTTTTCGTAATTTTAATAAAAAATCTATAAAAACAGTAATATTTGCTGGAAACTTACTATGTTCCTAGTTTTCCCTAAATATAATCTTTAGGACCACAATGGCGTCGTTAGGAAGAAACGTGTCTTATCACAAACTTAGCGTCTAACTTATTTTATTTTTACAGCATCATTATCGTTGACTCCCGTAAAATCTAAAATACTTCCATATCCATATTTCTTTATCCAATGGATCGTAATTCTAAAAAACTTTCTCCATATTTCTTTATCCAATGGATTTGTGTTTATCAACAAATATGTTTAGAAACATTATAATGCGCTGACACACTGAATAAGTTAAAGTACGAGTACATATAGCTTAATACTTTTCAGTAGGCCATAATAATAGTAGATTATGCACTAAGCACTAAGGGGATAAAGCAGTGTGTTATGGACACGGGCAGCATATTGAATCCTGAGCGAAATGAAGGATTCTGTAGTTAATTCCTGAACGTAGTGAGGGAATTAAGATGTTAGTTCTCAAGCGAAGCGAGAGAATTATGGTAAGAATCCTGAATGAAGCGAAGGATTCAAGTCTGCCCAAGGCTAAGACACTTTTATCCCCGAGAAGCATACTCTACTTTATATACCTACTGTGCCTACAGTGACGTTAAATAAAAAAGAAATTATAAATTATAAAACTAATAAATGACATAAATTTAACAACTCGCGGAAGAAAATATGCAAAGGATCGAAAATCACCGATTTTTTTATTTAGTGATCTAGTTCCGTAGGCAATGCAATGATAATTTTCATTATATCAGGGGCCTTACCATCAACTGTAATGCAATTCATTGTAGGTTGTGAGAGTGGGATGCTGCCATATGGCGCGTCTAGCGGCGTCCCGCACTTACTACCTGAAAGTAACCTAAAATGAATCGCATTACAGTTGATGGTAGGCCCCCTGTTACCAAGAGTAAGACTAAACACATTCACAATTTGATGATTTGCCATGTTTTACTGATAAGTAAGACAAAAGACACGAAAAAGCACGGAAATGAAAGAGATAGCTATAACATTCTATTTGACTGGGTGCACAATATCACATAACTCCTGGGGACCCCGATACATACAGCCATGTATATATTTTTCATAGGAAAAAGTGTCTTTGAAGTGGCAATTTTATAGTTAAAAACTTCTTGGACCAGGAAGTTATCTCTTGAACAGCCTTGTTTTTTTTCGAAACTATTTTTGTTAGAAGCTTTTGATGACTTTTTTTCGTCCCAAATTTAAATGTTATCATAATTACCCAAGGGAATTTCCATACAACATTAGCTCCCTTCGGGCAATAATTAGCTTACTTTCAAATTGAAAATACTTGATATTTAATACGTGCTACAGATGAAGGTGGTTTATAAACAATATTTTAGGTTTACAGCATTGCAAAAATTGCAAAAAATAAGTGTGTCAGCACATAATTGTTTCTAATATAGAATATAATGATAAAAAATATATAAATAAAAAACAAACTAAAAAACCATCCTGCTTCAAAAACAAGCAAACTGAAAAGGTGGAAACAAAATCAATTATAAAAGGCAAATATTTTATGATTTTGTATTTTTTGCATTTTTCAATGCTATTTTTATACTTATGGTAAATTTTAAATAGAAAAATATTGGAAAAAATTAACTCGGCTACAAGTGAATTCTCAAACGGGAATCGAACCCGCGACCTTTGGAAATCCGGTCCAATGCTCTAACCGCTGAGCTACCGAGACTTGCGAACCACCGTCGAAATTCTCCAATACTTTTATATTTTTAATACGCTGTAGGCCAGCGTTGTTACATCAATGCTAGGAATATCCTTGCATTCGAAAGAAACATCTTTTTGCATTTTTCAATGCTATTTTTATACTTATGGAGGACAAGGAGATTCCCGTCTGAGAATTCACTTGTG
The DNA here is from genome assembly GCA_910589605.1 of Chrysoteuchia culmella. Taxonomy (NCBI): domain Eukaryota; kingdom Metazoa; phylum Arthropoda; class Insecta; order Lepidoptera; family Crambidae; genus Chrysoteuchia; species Chrysoteuchia culmella. Next base: position 14,480,629 of record OU342652.1, read on the forward strand.
GCCGAGTTAATTTTTTCCAATATTTTTCTATTTAAAATTTACCATAAGTATAAAAATAGCATTGAAAAATGCAAAAATTACAAAATTATAAATTATTGGCAGTTGCATCTTAATCGATCGTTAAACACCTGAAAAGATGTTTCTTTCGAATGCAAGGATATTCCTAGCATTGATGTAGCAACGCTGGCCTCATAGGTCTCTATAGCATAATTGATTATGCATTGGGCCTGATTTCCAAGGATGTGGGTTCGAATCCCGTCAGGGTGACATCAGACAAGATGCTTATATTCTAGTATAGTTTAGTGTTAATACTACCCTAAAGTTTAAGGTAAAATTTCAATTTGAAGACTCTGTATGAAATAAAACAGAGAGAAAAAATAGCCCTTGATGAGTTTCTTGCCGGTTCTTCTCGTTACAAGGCCTGGTTACAAGGTGAACCGATGGCGTAGCTTCTTTGACGTTCTTAAGTGTTTGTAACAGCCTATACATAATAATCGAAATTGAACTTTGAATTTTAATGAAGCGGTCGTGGCGGCTCTTGACAGACTGATTGTATTTAATCACGTTTGTTAAGCGTCGTTTGGTCCGGCCGGTTGACGGATGACTCTGACACCAGACGTGATCACTTATTCTCATAAGATAAGAAGAAGAAGACCCTATTTAAAAAAACATACCAACCTAATTGAGATCCTCCTTTTTGGAAGTCGGTTAAAAATGTTATTGATGAAATTATTATCCTTGCAGAGGCGACCAGGCCCCGTCAGGCTGTACGTGTCTTTCGGCATGGCGCGCCTATTGCTGTCCATTGCTGGTTTTGTATACCTCGCCATGACTGCCACCTCCAACATACAGGCAGTGGTCTCTCATACCATCGACATTGGTTTGTATAAGTATATTATTAACTGTTTTTGTAAAGTTTCTTTTTGTTTTTGACGACCTATTTGACGCAGGGGTACTAAACCCGCCTTCTGCGCCAGAGGATCCGGGTTCGATCCCCGGACAAGACAAATATTTGCGATAGAGATGAGAAATGATGAGATTAACAACAATCCGTTTAAACCAATTATAGAATCTCATGATAAATATTAAACAAGAAAATATACTAGAAAAAAGCAACTAGTCTCATGTCGCCCTGACGGGATTCCAACCCGCATCCTTGGGAATTCGGCCCGATGCCGTCAGGACGACATGAAAGTAGTAGCTTTTTCTAGTATATTTTCTTGTTTAATATTTATCACATAAAAATAGCATTGTAAAATGCAAAATTAAAAAGTAATAATTAGGTGGCTGTTTCATCTTAATCGATAGTCAAACATTTGTAAAGATATTTCTTTCGTATGCGAGGATATTTCTCTCACTGATAAAAGGAAGGTAGCCAACACCATATAAAGGTGAACACCGTAGAAAAGTGAATATACTAGAAAAATTCGACGTGTCTTCATAGGTATCTGTAGCATAATTGGTTAGTGCATTGGGCCGGATTCCCAGGGATGCGGGTTCGAAGCCCGTCAGGGCGACATGAGACTACTTGTTTTTCTAGTATATTTTCTTGTTTAATATTTAACACATAAAATAGCATTGTAAAATGCAAAATTAAAAAGTAATAAATACAGAATCTTATGCTTACGCATTAAAAAAGCCATAGAACTTACTTCTTAATAAAATATTTCTAGCGGCCACACCGGTTACACCAGCATGGTTACCGTTCCCGTAAGAGTATCGGGATAAAAAGTATGTCTATATTTTAAACCAGACATTCTTCTATCTGTGTGCCAAATTTCATCAAAATCGGTTCATTAGTTTTTGTGTAAAAGAGTGACAAACAAACTGACATACTTTCGCATTTATAACGTTAGTAGGACTGTTAAATAATAATAAATAATAAAAACTTTATTATCTTCACACAATAGAGCAGTATAACTAAGAACTAGGTACAGTATAACTTAAATCTAATGTGGGAGACTGGTGCCTGTACTAGGTGAGACCTGTATTACTGGTCACCAGGTTCCCACCTCACGGAATGGTACACTACTGGTAGTACCAATATAAGCAAGGTATGTATCACTGTTACTTAAACTAAATTACACAAATACCCTTGGTAAAAAAAAAGCCAATAATACTAATAATGAACAAGTTTCTTACATATTACAATAATTATACGTAAATTTTAACTTAATTGAATTAACAATTTAGTATATATAGAGTCATAAGTCTTTGTTGATTTTATTTTATAAGAAGTTATATAAGTATATTAACGAACTTGTGAAATGTGAAATTGTTTTTTTTTTATTAACAACGGGATGACTCTTTTATTACGTAAAGTGACAAGGCTTGACAAGGCTGAACATTAAAGCGAGCCTCACTTCCAGAACCTCATCCACTGAGGAACTGGCTATCAGTGCTTGTTTTATACTGGTGGCCCGCAATTTCAACTGCGTGCTTGCCATTCCTGTGAGAATACTAAGATAAATGGTGTTCTAGTTTAATGCTGGCTATGAACTAAATAATCCGGTTAGCCGTTTTTGCCAAAATTCAGTAACAAACATCGTGTGTTTCTGTATTAATCGAGTAGAGTTAGCACGGAAATCTATCGAAATAGTATCGAGTAAGTATCGAGCACGTAATGTCAAAAAAAATATAGGAAAATCTAGTTCCGTTTACGTCCGGTCGTCAACGTCAATATCTCATACATTTTTTTTTTACTTTTTTATACTTACTCTAAAGTTATTCGTGCTAGGCTTTAAAAAATATGAAGTCTGGGCCATGTCTGGTTACAGAATACCAAAAATATAGTTAAAACACGATAAACAGTATCTAATTACTCAATTTCTTTAAAATCGCTCTGTTTTCTGGAAGGAACAATAAATATAATGCAAACACAGATCAAAAATACATCTTCTTCTTCTTATATTTTTTGGCGGTTTTCTCAGTTTTCTCAGAATCAGTAAATTTTTCTCTATCTTTGGAGGTGGTGTACATAGACGTGGCCCAAATTGGGACATGTCCTTTCACCCATATTCGAATTAACTAACATCCTAACTGTATTATCTATTGAAATAAAACAACTTTTACGGGTTTAAAACTGTATTTCACTAGTTAAAATCGAATATTTGTCCGATCGTGACCACGGAAGTTGAAAAGGTGCCGAAAGGTTGGAAAAACCAAAAAACCCAAAACACGGACAATTCGACCAAGGCGCTACTCGACTGAAGCGAAATAGTAATGAATTAAACTAATATTAATGTTATTGTCATTAAGTCATATTTTGATCATAATTTTGTTGCTACTGCCCATTTGTTGTTCACTGTGCTTTATGTATTACTTGCTTATATTATATTTTAGTATTTTTATATACACACATATTTTTTCATATTTTATGTTTTACAATTATGTGTGTATGTTATATGTGTATGTATTTAAGTACACTTTTTTGCATTGTGTTATTTCTTTGCTTGCGACCACACGATGACAGGGACGCAGCTGAAAATCAGTGTCTGGTTCCTTGGAACCATCAACACTGAGCTGAGTTCCTTTTCAGACTGCCGCTGCTGCACACCCCGGTATATTACTTTTAAGCAGAATTTCTTAGTTTTAAGTTTTGTTTGTTTTCTCTTTTGTTTCTAAGTAATGACTCAAAAATGTATTTTGGTTGTTATGTGTTGTAGTGGTGTCTGAATAATTATTTTATCTATCTATCTATCTATCTAATGAGAGCGAGACCGATTTTACAGATTATTCAAAAAACGCACGAAATCACTTTGTAGTAAATAACTATAGAGATTAAAGAGAAAATCAAGCTATACGGACGTAAATATTATTGGTGTTCACTAATGTAACCAATTTCCAATAGTATACGTAACCCCATTTGAGAATAATCTTGAAAAAACGTATTTTTAAGGTGTCATTTCGATAAGAAAAGCGTTGAGGCAAAATCATAAAATGGTGTTTCTGAAACAATACAAAGTATAGTCTTAAGGTATGAAGAAATATATATATCTTATTCCTATAATTTTATACAAAAAAGTACGTACTTTAAAATGCAAACTCGTAAAATGCAGTGCGCTTACGAGTATAGTCCGCAAAAGTTGTTTTATTTCAATGAATAGTGCGCGCCTAAACTTAAGATGAACCTATTTATTATCTATATTTGTAGGATTTCAGTCTGGTTTCAACGATACCGTTAAACTGTTTTCAACTACGCTTTTATTATACTCGTATGCAGATACATGTTGTTTGCGCTCAACATTGTAAACCTTAATAAGAATAGGGCAATATTTGCGTCATTTGCTTGAATAGCTGTACAATTATGCATTGTTGTCAGAACTGGTAGCAGATCCAAACGTCCAGTAATAATAGCCAACTGAATTGTGGTCAGGCCTTGAGATGTAATCGCTATCTAGGTATACTAATATTATAAAGTTGAAGAGTTTGTTTGTTTGAATGCCTAATCTCAGGAACTACTATTTCGAATTTAAAATATGTTTTTGTGTTAAACAGTCCATTTATCGAGGAAGGTTATGAGGCTACAATTATAAAAAATGAAATTTACTAGCGGCCGTCCGCGGTTTTACCCGCGCGGTTGCCATTCCCGTGGGAATATCGGGATAAAAGCTAGCCTTTGTTTTAATCCAGGCTATCTTCTATCTGTGTGCCAAATTTCATCCAAATCGGTCCAGTGGTTTTTGCGTGAAAGAGTTACAAACAAACAAACATCCTCACAAACTTTAACATTTATAATATTAGTAGGGTAGGAAGTGTAGGTAGGTATAAGTATAAAAAACCGGCCAAGTGCGAGTCGGACTCGCGCACCGAGGGTTCCGTTTAAAATTAACAAAAAAAATGTTTTTATATGATATAACTAAAAATTTACGGTTTTCGCAATTTTTCCTTTTTCTGTACTTTAAGACGTTACTTCGTTACAAAATTTCAAGATTCTAAGTTCACGGGAAGTACCCTGTAGGTTTTGATTCCCGTGCGAGTTTCGAAAATATGCGGAAAAACGGCTGTATCTTTTGATTGCTTTGGCTAAGAAGTTTCATTTTTTCACAGCTCCAAGGGACAGCTGACTTGAGTATTAGTTATAAATTTCAGTTTGATACCTCCACGTGTTCCTGAGAAAAACGGTCTTGACAGACTGACGGACGGACAACGACGTGATCCTATAAGGGTTCTGTTTTTTACTTTTGAGTTACGGAACCCTAAAAATTAAACTAAGTAAACTTTTTTGTTTCAGTTTTAACAGCTTACTTCGTGGTGGTGTACTATGTGTGTGCCTTACAATTGGAGCGGGAGCAGGAAGGTGACAGGTTCCCGAAAGATGTTCCCGACGGAGACATAGCCTTCATATACCCTACCAAAGTGGATAAGCAGATTCTGGTAGCCTAAATAGTTTTTTGTACTTTGAAAATGAAAGTTATTTAGGAAATAGACTTATTAACATTCCAAAAACAATTATTTTAGTAAATGGTAAATATAAGCAATTTTTCATCGTCTTTAACTTTGAATTAAATTATCAAAATTTACACACAGGGTGTTTCTACAAAACGTGGTCTTCGACAATCGGACCAGGATAACTTTAGAGTTCGATCAAACGAACCAACAGTTTTCACTATGACCACATAATGATTCCTTGCTCAAACGACGCCAACCAATCTCGTACTTCGTTTCGTCATTTTCAAACATCGTTTTGTCTATGACAATCACAAATTTTAAAGTTATTTTATTTGTATAATAACTGTACAACTCATGAGTGTCATGTAATTGGACAATAACTATTTAATTTGTAAGTGTCATGGAGAATACGAATTTTAAACTTTTAAACTAAGTAAGACATTGGTGTGGTTGGAGCAAGGAATGGCTAAGTATTCATAGTGAATAAGGGCCCAGAAAATGAAAATCTTTCTGGTCCTATTGATCAAACAACCACGTCCAAACACAAAAAAAACTAATAAAATTAAAGCTGTCACTTTCATTCACTAATAGGAAAACAGAGACAGCATCTGTTTTAAACCAAGACTAACTTCAGGGTGTCCGATCATTTGACAAAAAACAAATGATAAATTTTCATTTGAAAAATAACATTTGACAAAATTATATTTGATAAATGTATTATCTTACAAACTATTGTTTAATAAACTACTTATTAGACAATATATTTACTAACAAAAAAATATTATGCTAAAACATTAATTTACAAATTGATATTTTTTTTTTGTTATTGGCAAAACAACGTAAAGCATAAATAACATTTGACAAAATGCATTGCTTGGTAAATATTTTTTTTAACCAAAATCTATGTTAATCAACAACAATATTTCTTGGTTTGGTTTACTATTGTTTAACAAAAAACGTAGGACCAAAGATCATTTTACAAACAACGTTAAGAACATTTTACAAACAGAAGAAGGTAGGTTAGGTAGTAAGCTATTAAGTTCGGTACATTATTACTTTGGGTTCATGCATGGATTATTACAATATGTGTAGGGTCAACTGAAACAATGGTGGGTTAGGTTAGGTTAGAACTGCGACCACAACGCCAGAACCGAATTCTTCTTATTTCGCTTAAATCAGGCAGTGTGTATTAAATTATTAAAATACTTAAGTTTCTATGGAATTAGTATTAATACAAAATTATTACTTGCCTATAAATAATCTGGGTATTACAATAAAATTATTATAAAATACCACCTTTTGTACGGCTTCGTCTGATAATTATTTTTACAAACGAATCATTTATCTTCTAACTTTTGTAAAATCACCAATTTGGCAAACGAATTATTTAGTCATGAGATTATTTTCAAAATAATATTTTAACAGTTTAATTATTTCTTAAGTAAAACATTTGCAAAACATGTATTATGTCAAATGATTGTTTTTAAAGTAATATGTTTGCGAAATGAAAGTTTGTCAAATGATAAGTTTTTCAAACGTTGTTTGTAAAATGATCTTTTGTCATACGTTTTTTGTTAAACAATAGTAAACCCTAACTTCAGACTATGAATTTCAAACTACCAAATAAAGAGGTATGAAGCCATGAATAAGAACAACTTTTACTACCACAGAAGAGAACATAAGAGAGCGTAATAAAAAAAGAATGTTACGCATTTAGTTCTAAAAAAAAATGTCGTCTTGAATTCATACACGTTGTAACGACAACATGAAGAAATTCAAAATCATGTAAAGGGATATAATTTATGGTGTGATTAGCGCAAAAGAGTGGCGACTTGTGCCATCCAAGTTTGTTTTTCTATCCTCTTTCTTGTGGTCCACTACAATGCCACGTCACTGCCACGTCACTCAAAAAATACTGTTCTTAGAAATGTACAGTCAACAGCATCTACGGCTTTACATTTGCACTACGAAAACTTTTTAATCGCCTCTGTGGTCTAGTGGTACAACCACCGGTATCAGAGCCAGGGGTCCCGGGTTCGATTCCCAGGGGGGGTACATTTTGTCTTCGGTTTAGTTGGTGGTAGGACTTGTTGTAAGTCCGCCTGGCTAGCTGCCACCATCTTATCTAAGTCTGACGCCATTTAACAATGTTTTCAGCATTGTTGTGTACCGGCAGTTTGAGATAAGATAGCCAGTTCCGCGGTGGCTGAAGATTCCGGGAGAGGCTCGCTTCCATCTTCAGCCTTATCAATACTTAACACCAGGTATGGTGAAGGCTAAGAGTTTTCCTGTCTGGTACCAAAATCTCTTCGGCTTCTTTTTATTGTCGTGATTCATGTAAGAGTTGTTTTTATTGTTGGGTTGTTGCATCTCTTGTAGTTTACATAAATTCACGGTTTGTGTATACATTTGATTAATGTCTAATTTATTACTGGTTATCTATTATCTATATATATTATTTATATATCAATAGATATAATTTCAGATTTAGAATTTGTATTAAAAAAAAAACTGTCTACCATTACTTAAATGAGTGTGCATTACTGTGATGGTACTTTTATGTAGTGACAACTCAAGAATAAATGTGCAATAAATTTTATTAGAAATACATAATTAGTATTATATTGTAACAGTCTCGATTTATACAGGTTTGCTGTTACTTACCTTATCTAATAAAATGTCTATTATTAAAGATTTTTTTCCTACATATTTGAGATGTTTGTTTTGATATTACTCAACCTTATTTATTTGATACCTTTACATGGTTTTTGATTAACGGGAAAATCCTCAGTGATTGAGGATTCCCGGAGCGGCTCGCTTCCATCTTTAGCCTTATCAATACCCTCGTGGTTCCCGTTCCCGTGGGAACATCGGGATAAAACGTATCATATATTCATAAACAGGCTATCTAATATGTGTTGTAGAGTAAAAAAGCTATATTTACGTAATAATAAGTAGTCACGTTGAATTTCACATATAATATATTTTCAAAGAATAACAAACTGTTAAAAAAAAGGTTGACATAAAATAGAGTAGATTATAATTCTAAAATCTGGTGTTCATAGGCCTCGGTAAACAATTTCTATTTATGGCTTTAAACTATTTTAAATTTATTTTCCTCGGTGAATGTTAAAAGTAGGTTAAAACTAAAAGTTAACGCGGAAGTAGTATTCCTACCTGTCCAACGTTTGCAAACGTAGATGATAGGTCTAATAATAGAATCGTTGCAGTGTGAACCAAATTTCAATCAAATCCGTTCAGTAGTTTTCGAGCTTATTCAATGCAAACAAACAAACAAGCAATCAAATCTTTCCTCATAGAGTATAGATAACATCAGGTATGATGAAGGCTAAGAGTCTCACCGTCGTTCATAAAAAAATGTATCCTTTGTAACCCGTATCATGGTCTTTAAATATGTAAAACTTAATCTAAACCTATTCAACCGTTCACGCCAACAACCATACAAACTTTTCTATCCTACTATTAATTAAAAATATAAATGTTTAGATGTTTAAAAAACGGTTAAATGGGTATGAATGAAATTTGACAACAGGGTTGAAACACAAGGTAGGATAAATTTTATTCATATTCTCAAGAGAAAGGGCAACGTAGGTGAAATCGCAAATTTTCACTGTTAATATTAGTAAGAAGAACCTGAACCACTAATCATTCGTCAAAAGGCACTTAAATCCACTCATAAAAGAAAGAAGGTTTTTAACCGCCTCTGTGGTCTAGTGGTACAACCAGTATCAGACCCAGGGGTCCCGGGTTCGATTCCCAGCGGGGTTACATATTGTATTCGGTTTGATTGGTGGTAGGACTTGTTGTAAGTCCGCCTGGCTAGCAACCACCATCTTATCTAAGCCTGACGCCATAACCACAACGTTTTCAGCATTGTTTTGTTCCGGCAGTTCGAGATAAGACAGCCAGTTCCTCAGTGGCTGAGGATTCCGGGAGAGGCGCGCTTCCATCTTCAGCCTTATCAATAGTTAACATAACTCCCCGTCATTCATAAAAAAAGAAGGTCCTTTTTATCGGTTCTCAATATGTACAGCGACGACGAAATACATCGTAAAACCTCCCAAGGGCTTGCACCATCGCTGTCCATAGGTATAGTTGAAACGCTACGTGTATGGGAAAGTATTGCTTTGAAACAGAAATAGACAAAATCAATTTTCACACAATATCATAAATAGTAACAACATTATTTTGTAAGAAAATACAATCTCTTTTAAAATAGCGTATAGATTCAGTAAACGTAATGTGTCGCCGGTGTCTAATGAGCGTCTGGCGGCCACATACGTAGCGGTATACCGAAACTGAAGGCTTGTGCAAGTATACCGGAGCGTGTGTGTGACAAAACTTGCACAAGTTTCCTGACTTGCACAAGTCTGGTAGGCAGATCAAAACTATGATCTGTATACATGCGCAAACTAGTTTGTGCAAGTATGCATGAGCGTGTGTGTCGGAACGCTTCAGTCGCACGCGCGCCAGTGCTTCGGTCGGTTGTGTTGTGTGTGTTTTTTCTTAATAGCTAGCACCAAACAAACAATAGCCAAAACGTCATCAATTGTGGGTGTCACTTTAGATAGAACCGGTGGCATATTTCACAAAATACTTATTGCACAACACGACTTCTTCGGTTTGTCACAGGCGCAGAACTGAGACTGCTCACGCATAATTGAATCGTGTGTGGTCACTATGGACGTTAGGTATACTTGCACAAGCCTTCAGTTCCGGTATACCGTTCAGGTATACCGCTACGTATGTGGCGCTCATTGGGATTCATTATGATAAATACTGATAAATTTCATTTCATTATTGGACTGAACAGAAAGTATTTATCACGTCAGTATTGCAAAGTTTTTCATACAGCTAACACGCGTGAAATTAATGTGGCACCCAAAGTTATTATTTATTTATTGGGTGCCTTTTGATACGCCTAACATTTTTTCATATTATGAATTCGTACAACAGATTTGGCATAACTGAGGATAACATTAAACATAATATAAAAATCACTTATTGCGCAATAATGAATTCGCATAATTTAAATATGCATAATATTATTAACTATAGTTTTAACTGTCATGATATAAAAAATGCATAATATTATTAACTTTAATATGAACTGTCGTGATATAAAAAAAAAAAACCGGCCAAGTGCGAGTCGGACTCGCGCACCGAGGGTTCCGTAAAATATTTTTTATTATATGATGTAACTAGAAATTTACGGTTTTCGCAATTTTTCCTTTATCTGTACTATAAGACGTTACTTCGTACCAAATTTCAAGATTCTAAGTTCACGGGAAGTACCCTGTAGATTTTAATTCCCGTGCGAGTTTCGAAAATTTTCGGAAATTTGCGGCATAATCTTTTGATTGCTTTGGCTTAGAAGTTTGATTTTTTCACAGCTCCAAGGGACAGTAGTCCTGAGTATTAGATATAAATTTCAGTTTGATACCTCCACGCGTTCCTGAGAAAAACGGTCGTGACAGACGGACGGACGGACAACGAAGTGATCCTATAAGGGTTCCGTTTTTTCCTTTTGAGGTACGGAACCCGGAAAAGCGAAGCTTCCACCTTAGCCTTCGGTGTTAGGTATTTTTTGTTCCAGTCCGATATATTTTCACATCTTAACTAACTTCTCACTGAGAGGGTATTACCTACGTATTTGAATGTCTAAAATTTTAATTCAAACAACTTTGTCCGTATTTTTAACGTACAACTTAGTTCTATATTACTTAGTGTAATATAGCGCGCTTGATATCAAAAAGTTGTTTTATTTCAATGAACAGTGCGCGCCAAAACATAAGATGTACGCATTTAAATTCCTAGTTTGTATTATTCACGTCCTAATTAAGAAAGGACATCATTCACCATTGGGTACGACGTATTAGTAACAAAAGAAAAATAAGCGATGTATCTTGTTGAATATTTATAGTATAACGAAGAAAACACTGGATCACTGGTTACTTGAGTTTATTGTTCACTTTCGTTAAGATTAGATTACACAATTAGCTTTGTTTGAATTTTCATCACAACTTTAATCGGAAACGACATGATTCGTGACTTTGATGCGGCTAAATAGATCGAGAGGCGTGAGACGCCATCTATTGTAAATATTTAGTAGCAATACTAAACATATCTCTTGCATATTTAAAATAATTTAGCGATTAAAAATCACACACAAAAGTAATATTAACTTAAAACATTCTTTAAGTTAATACTATTATATTAAAATATATTTATATTGATAAGGGATATTTATACATTAAAAAATAATACAGAGAACCCACCTGTGTGGATGTGATTAACACTTTTTCCTAATGATGAGGGGTAGATATAGGCATAGGTTATAGTAACAGGAAGTAGAGTGACGTATCATCAAACAAAAACATTTTTAACAAAACTTTTCTTTATTTTAATATTTTTAGCTACTTTAATCAGTACTTAAAAATCAAAATGGAAATATATGTGTACAACCCACTGGCTTTAAGGTCAAAAGTTTAAGGTCAAAAGCCGTGAACAAACACTATACTTGAGTCAAATACTGTTTTAAGTTTGTATTTTTTTTTAATCTTTGAACGATGTACGTTAAGTGTTACTTAAATTATATAAAGGAGACTCGTCACGGCCCATACAAAGTATCAAAAATAAGGATTTACTAAGCAAATTAATTATTGATATTCGCCGTTCCCAAAAATCGTGGCCAACATATTAAAAGATTTACCTTCAAAGATACGAATTCTAACGAAAGTTAAAGCAGAGATTTAATTTCATTTTAAGTAACCAGGACGTAAAATATATTAGATATAAAAAAAATATCTAACTTTAACAAATCAATATTTTACTGTAACGGCCTAAAATTCTGTCCACAAAAAGAATATTTTTACTTAGAAAACTAATTAAAATATTGTTCTTTCTTTTCTTTCTTCTTCGTTTTATTCACTCATTTCAGTTCATACTATTTAAAGCAACTTTTAAAGCCATTCTTGAGTAGAAAACTACAAAAAAATCACATATTAAACGCATATGTTTAAGTGCAATGTTTTGCATGATAGCCATTGAAATGAAATAAACAAACTATATACATTTATCCTCTACATTATAATTTAGAATATGGCATACTTTTTGGTTGCGCCAGAGCGCTCCCAAATTTATTTCAGATCAAATATACATTTAGACAAAAAAATGCAATTTTCGCATGATTTTGTTCAAGTAATTCCATGATAGCCATTGCATAAATAAAGAAGCTATTTAAATAGATGCATTTTAATCGATCGTTAAACACCTGAAAATATGTTTCTTTCGAATGCAAGGATATTCCTAGAATTGATGTGACAACGCTGGCCTAGAGCGTATTAAAGATATAAAAGGAGATTTGATATTGGAGATATTGGAGAATTTCGACGCTGGTCCGCAAGTCTCGGTAGCTCAGTGGATAGAGCGTTGAACCGGACTTCCAAAGGTCGTGGGTTTATATCCCATCTGAGAATTCACTTGTGGCCGAGTTGACTTTTTCCAATATTTTTCTATTTAAAATTTATCAGAAGTATACGAATAGCATTGAAAAATGCACTTTATTTCACTAGTAAACTATTTTTAGACTTAAGATACATTTTAAATAGAAAAATATTAGAATAAATCGGCCATAAGTGAAATCCCATCTAAGGGTTGCTGGTTCGATTCCCGCACCAACAGTATGTAAGTAGGACATTTATTTATATGTCGGTCGATCAGTGTGAATTTCTCTTCACACACTTCGCCACTTTTTCGAGTCATCAAATGAGCATGAGTACCCACGAGGTTTTCTAAAAGCCGGCGCCTCTGCTTGTTACGTCGTGATTACCAAAGAACAAAGTTTAGAAGTCGTATAAAGAGCATGGTACGCACTTAGTACTGAAGTAAGTGTTGACTCCAAAAAGGCACATTGCTAGAGCAAGGTGAAGAAATTCAGGATTGTACAAAGACACCATCGTTTAACCGCCTCTGTGGTCTAGAGGTAACAACCATCGGTATCAGACCTAGGGGTCCCGGGTTTGATTCCCAGCGGGGTTACATTTGTATGCGGATTGGTTGGTGGTAGGACTTAAAAACGTCCGTATGGCTAGCTACCACCACCTTACCTAAGCCTGACGCCATAACAACAATGTTTTCAGTTTGTTGTGTTCCGGCAGTTAGAGATAAGATAGCCAGATCGCCAATGATGAGGATTCCGGGAGAGGCTCGGTGACGGACGAAGTCGGAGGTTTTTTTTTAAATTTTTTATCTTTTTCAATTACGTTTTAATGGTCGTTGGTTTTTCAAAATTTTTAATTTTGCTTTTTATTTCAAACTTTTTAGAGAGCATAGATATTATGTACACTGTACTATATAAACATTACTGAAAACCGCATCAAAATCGCACTAGTAGTTTTGGTTTTGCTCTAACAAATGTTTACTGCAGCGCCCACTGATGAGTTGTCACCGTAACACTTATCTAAGTACATTTACCAATTAAACCCAAACCCATTACTGTAAATCGCTACAAAATCGGACTAGTAGTTTTGGAGATAAATGGTTACATTGGTTTGCAAAACAAATGTTTACTGCAGCGCCCCCTGGTGAGTTGTCACCGTAACACCTATCTAAGAACATGCACCAATCAAACCCGAACCTATCACTGCAAACCGAATCGAAATCGGACTAGTAGATTTTGAGATAAATGGTAACATTGGTTTGCACAAACAAACAAACAACCTCTCACCCCAAACGCATATTCCTACCGTCTCCGTACCGTTTTGTTGGTAATAAAAAATAAACTAGAAAAATATAAAGCAACTTGTCTTATGTAGCCCTGACGGGCCATATGCCTATAATACCACATAAAAATAGCATTGTAAAAAGGAAAATTCAAAAGTTATAGTTAGATATTTTTCGTTTTCTACTAAGATATGCATTTCTGTTATGTAACACCTGATTATATCAAATAAATACAAATTGGTTCAGATAATAAAAGGCGATTAATTTGTAAGAATCATTAAGACAAATGAAAAAGCTAACCGCACCAGTACTGATATGGAGAAGTCTTCAATATATCTTCCATGCATTATATCTTCTAATCCCAATAAAAAAACCTAAAAAGGGTACACAAAGTAGGGGACAGGCCTAATCTGGCTCATATCACCCGGATCTCGTTACGTCATCCTTTATCACTTTGTACCAGGATGTCGTGTTTTACCCGGATTATCAGCACTGTCATTCAAACCTTTTTGAGGGCTAAAAAATGACCTACATACAATAATTTTGCTTGAAACATTATAAGCGATATTTCCGAAGGATATTTCAAGTAACAATGACATTATTTTTTGGGGTTAACATAAGTTATTGTTGTCTGTGCCAATCTTGTATTATGATTATGATATGGCACAACACTCTCAGGTTGTGACGTGAGGCGAAGAGTTTTGATTGTGAATCGAATTACGGAGAACGGAGGAGCTCAAGATAATACATTTTTGGTCACCCGACCCCTGACAGACCATTGCGAAGCCTTTAACCACTGCGCCACTGCACTTCTCTATTTCAGACTAAAATTGTTCTTCTACATAAAAAAAGTATTTAAAATTAGGGATATATAAGGGTTAATTAATCAGATGCCGATCAACTAGCTGAACTGAGCAGCCCCCAGGTCAGCTAGTTGATTATCTTACTCTGTTGCTAACAGATTTTGATTGAAATTGATTGAAAGTATAGTTTTGACATTGATTTTTACTAAAGCAGCAATGTGACTGCACTTTCAATCAAACGTTGATAGAAACAAGTTACATAATCAGGGGGCAGGTCAACGATATCAATAGAACTCAAGTTTGGCAAAAAAAAAAAAAAATGTTTCTGATTTCGACCGCCGCCGACTCAAATAGCTAAATCACCCATTTCCTTGTTAACTTACTTTAATAAAATAATTGTTTTACGTTTGGTTTTGCTTATGTTCAATATTCAATAGGTATCTAATGCTTAAAATATGAAAGTTAAAATAAATTCTCAAATAAAAAAAGATTGTATGAGTTACACCTTTAATGATAAGTCCGAGAGAAGTAAAAGTCTGTGATAGTTGTAAGAATGATATATTGATAAAAAGATAAAATACTACGATAATTCTAAAATTATATTTGAATGAGTTACGCGTGTCTAAATGACCTAAATTAATGCATGTGGCGTAAAAGTGCTGAAATAACAAATGTACGTGCGTTGGCCCGTACAAAGACATTTTTTTTTAAATTCGATCGGCACTTAATAAATTAACACCTTATAAAGCATCTTAAGTTTTAATCCAGGCTGTAATCTGTCATTTATCCAAATCCGTTCAGCCGTTTTTGTGTCAGTAACTAACAAACATCCAAACTTTCTTATTTACTTATATTATTAGTAGGAAGTAGAATGTATTATACTCTTTATTGCACATAAAAAAATACATTCAAAATAGTGTTATAGATACATATTTGTATACATATGTAGGTAGTAAGATAAAGTAGGAAGTAGGATAAATTATGCTGACGTTGTTAACTCAAGACGGCTGCCAATCAGACGACATAGTTACTGATTAACAGTAAAGTGGCCAGAGTTTACAGCCGCCGGACGCATAAAGTCGTCTACAACAGTATTAGATCCGGGTTGTAACTTGAGTTTGACGAGTGTCCTTATATTCAGACAACACTTACGTAAATCAATTTCTGAGATATTGGTTGCTCAAAAGATGTTTGGTTAATCTTGTATGAGTTCATTCAAATGAATTAGTCTCGCTTATTGAAGTATTCTGTGGATATAGATATTTTGACGACCGCCGGTGGTAGAGTGGTACGTACACCAGTTTCAAGGTGTCGCCTGAATCCCGGTAGGCGCAAATGTTTGTATGATGAATACGAGCATTTGAATATATTTCTACACATAAATACTTGTATATACAATAACTACAGGCCAATTACCATATTACCTACTGTCGATAAAATCGCAGAAAAGTATATCTACACGCAAGTGCATGAATTATTTTCTGCAAATAATATACTGACTGATAAACAATTCGGATTCCAACCAAAGAAAAGTACAACATAATTGCTGTCAACATTCACTAACAGTATTTACAAGCACCTAGATAACAAAGAACATGTAAGTATTGGTAGTATTTATAGACTACAGTAAAGCATTTGATACGCTTAGGTATGACCAATTTATTGATACTCTGCAAGATTGCGGCATTAGAGGTCCAGTTCTAGCATGGTATACCGACTACATAAGAGATAGAAAGTTTACGGTAAAGGTGGCAGACGCTGACACCTAGATGTCAAAAAACATGTAAGTGTTGGTAGTATTTATAGATTACAGTAAAGCATTTGATACGCTTGGGCATGACAAATTAATTGATACTCTGCAAGATTGCGGCATAAGAGGTCCAGTTCAAGCATACTACATAAGAGATAGAAAGTTTACGGTAAAGGTGGCAGACGCTGACACCTAGATGTCAAAAAACATGTAAGTGTTGGTAGTATTTATAGATTACAGTAAAGCATTTGATACGCTTGGGCATGACAAATTAATTGATACTCTGCAAGATTGCGGCATAAGAGGTCCAGTTCAAGCATACTACATAAGAGATAGAAAGTTTACGGTAAAGGTGGCAGACGCTGACACCTAGATGTCAAAAAACATGTAAGTGTTGGTAGTATTTATAGATTACAGTAAAGCATTTGATACGCTTAGGCATGACAAATTTATTGATACTCTGCAAGATTGCGGCATAAGAGGTCCAGTTCAAGCATACTACATAAGAGATAGAAAGTTTACGGTAAAGGTGGCAGACGCTGACACCTAGATGTCAAAAAACATGTAAGTATTGGTAGTATTTATAGAACACGCAGCGCCAAAAATCCAAAATTAATGAAACAAAATATAATAACCTTTATGGAAAACGTTCATGAGAACACATAGTCCCAGATCTGATAAATAATTTACCACCTCTCTTAAAAACTAAAATTAATATAAAAATATTGAAACTGAATTAAAAACACATTTCTTAAATTTTACAGCATAAAATATTCAATTTATAACATATTCTCAAACCTCGATACTATTAACCCTACTCCGTAAAACAACATAATCCTAAAAATAAAATCATCACATATCACCAAAGACTATGCATCTAGCCATTGACGAGTGACGTCACCTATTCGGGTAAGGCTCGCTGGTGCGACACGCGACCGACGCATACACAGTGCTATTATGTTACTCGTATTTTGATAAGTATAGTTTGTTCACTATTGTTTCTTAAGATTTAGAAAAAGAGGACTCCAGTACACGGTAAAGTTGGATTGTAACTTTTGATGTACTGTATAACTATGACATCGCATTTGTTATTATTTTTGTCAATAAATAAATAAAATAAATAAATATGTATAATTATATGTATTTATATCAGTTACACTAGTATCCCATAACACAAGCCTTTCAGTGCTTACTTTGGGGCTAGGTTAATTGGTGTGAGTGTCGTTGTCATCGTCGTCGTCGTCGTCTCAGCCACATGACACAGCCCACTGCTGGGTATAGGTCTCCCTTAGCGGCTTCCCGCGACCTTCACCAGATCGTCGGTCCACGTTGTTGGGGGCCTACCCACGGAGCGCGGTCGCCATTCCAGAACCTTTCCGCCCCAACGTCCATCTGTTCTTCTCGCTATGTGTCCCGCCCACTGCCACTTCAGCTGAGCAAACCTTCGAGCGATGTCGGTTACTTTAGCTCTCCTACGGATCTCCTCATTTCTGATTAGGTCACGTAGGGAAACCCCGATCATAGCTCTCTCCGATGCACACTGTGTTACCTTGAACTTTTTTATCAGACCCATAGTTAGCGAGCACGTTTCACTGCTATAAGTCATCACTGGCAATACTCACTCACTGGTCATAGACTTTCGACTTGAGACACTGAGGTAAGTTAGATGTGAAGATTTTACGGAGCTTCCCGAATGCTGCCCATCCGAGTTGGATTCGACGAGAGATGTCTTTCTCAAAGTAGGACTGTTTGTCCAAGGTAAACGTAGTGGTCAACAATTTCGAGCGTCAACATGAACTGGAGTAACAACAAGGGAATTATTTTCGTAGTAGAAAACGAAAAATATGTCGCGTAATTCCGCAAGAAAAAATGCAGATGCAGCCCAGTGACAAACCTTGCACCTTCTTGCATCTCGGTGCTGAGATTGGCACGGTCTAACAACTCCTGAGGATGCTCCGTGTGTGGGCGAAACACGTGTAGAGTAGTCGATGAAGGTGCAAGGTTTGTCACTGGGCTGCATCTGCATTTTTTCTTGCGGAATTACGCGACATATTTTTCGTTTTCTACTAAGATATGGATTTCCGCCAAGTAACGCCTGATTCTATCAAATAATTATTTTCGTCTTATCCATGTTCATTCTAGATCCACTCTTTGGGAAGTACTACGGAGATCTTCGAGCATTGTGTTCAGGTCCTCCAAGGTCTCAGCCATAAGAACTACATATATCATGGGCAAAACGAAGGTGTGTTAGATACTGGCCATTAATGTTCATTCTCAGTCAGACTGCAGCACTGCCCAGGTCTTTATCGAATCAAAGGCTTTCTCATAGTTTACAAACTCCAAGCAGAGTGACAGATCATACTCCTCGGTGTTCTGTATACTTCTTCTGCTGCAGCGCATGGATGTGGTATATGGTGCTAAAGCCTTTTCGGAACCCGGCTTGTTCGGCAATCAATCTGGCCTAAGGGCGTTAATGAGGTCTAAGATGGAGCGAGTTCTCCCAGAATCGTTAAATTGATGTTTACTGCAACAGTAAAGAGCCTTACATCTTCTGCCAAACTTGGTTTTCCATTAAAGCTGTAATACTTACAGAGGGGGCAGGTGTACGGCAAGGCAGGATAAAAGACGTGATAATGTTGTGAGACACGACAAGTGTTTATTTGAGGGTAAATTCTTAGTCAAACAGCAAACGTTTAAAGTCCTCCAAATAGAATCTATTGCACTCTTTTAGGCTAAAAAAGGAAGGAAGGAGCAGTGCATCTTCCGGGGTACAGCAACAAAGATTGCTCGAACAACTTCGAAGAGCCCGCAACTTAATCTGTCTAAGTGACTTTGATCGATCACTCCAGCAAATTCGCAACTACACTGTAAAGTTAGAAGGATTATTCAGAATTAATGAAACGGAAAGCTGTTTAACGTTTGCATATTGAAAAGTAAGGGATACAAATAGAATTGAATCGCTTATTAGGTATACCAATTTGCAGTTGACCAAATTTTGCCAGTAATCGGGTCTTGAAATGGATTAGGCTGGTGTCGTTTGTAAAGCCAAAAACTCTATTCATGCTTTTTAAGAGGACTCCACGGTATTATATAAATTTATTTTCTTTTCTGAATTTTAATCTAATATCTGGTGTAAATAATCTTAACATGATGACTTTTCATCTGTGTTTAGAGTCTATATT
This sequence comes from Chrysoteuchia culmella, assembly GCA_910589605.1. Taxonomy (NCBI): domain Eukaryota; kingdom Metazoa; phylum Arthropoda; class Insecta; order Lepidoptera; family Crambidae; genus Chrysoteuchia; species Chrysoteuchia culmella. Next base: position 14,500,500 of record OU342652.1, read on the forward strand.
AAAACTTATATTTGGACTGAAACACTATTTTATTATATTTATTATTTATCATCTATGACAAACAAAAGATTGTGTCTTTTATCGCGAGGCCTGAGAGGTTAATACGACTTTCGAGTTGCTGGACAAAAATGTCCAAATGGGATTATTCAAGTCCTTTTTCTTCATCAGGTGATATCGAGTAAAAAAACTAATCATTGAACTTCCAAACGTATTTGTAAAATCAATAAATATTACGTCAACAATTTCCTACATTAAAGTGCCATTAAAAAACAAAAAGTGTCCCTTTTTCTTTTTTAAACTAATAACTAATAATCTACTAATAATCTTCAAGGGCAAAGCATTATTATTTAGGACAATTTGGGATTAACAAAACGCAGCGAAATTTTCAGTGACTTACACCCATATTCTAAGTCGTTCCTCCAAAACTTACTCGTCCTCGACTTAACGAAACCTCATTGAAAACCTCCTCAAAATACTCCTCGAAATCGGTATTCTAAGTCATAACTCCGTAAGGACCTGGAGGAGCCAAAGAGTACGTAGCCACTCTGTGTTAGGCCTAGCGCACACTACCATTTTTACCCACGACGAGGTTGAGTGGAGTGTAAAAAGTTTTGGAGGAACGACTTAGAATATGGGGGTTAATCTTAGCGTTAAAAAAATATGCCTTTAGAAAAATTTAAAAGATATCTTGAACAAAGTAAACTTGCAAAAGCTAAATAATGAGGGAGGTATAACGTTACTATGCAAACATTTAATGGGTCCAGAGTTAAATAATCAAGAATAGGTTTCGTAAGAATAAATACACGGTAATTATGAAGTGCTTGTAGCTTTTCTCATCAAATATTTACTGGTGATCACAGAGTGATTAAAATTCTTCTGATAACATGTCTAAGTCACCTCTGTGTTTTTTAGATATGGTGAAACATGAGAGATCTTATAAGAATTTGTATTATCACGTCAACAAGATAGTGTTGGTTTGATCTTTATAAATATTGATTTGGCTAAAAACTTGATAGGTAATACCTTTTTAGGCTTCCGTAGCCTAATGGCAAAAAACGGAACCCTTATAGATTCGTCATGTCTGTCTGTCCGATGTTTGTCACAGCCACTTTATTCCGAAACTATGAAGATTACACAGTTGAAACTTGGTAGGTAGATGTATTCTGTAAACCGCTTTACGGTTTTTACACAAAAATAAAAAATATTTGAATTAAGGGGGCTCCCCATACATGGAACTAAAACTGTTTTTTTTTTATCATACCTCAAAGTGATAATGCGCATAGAAATCTTCGTCACTGTTCGGCAACGGTCGTATTCCCCGAGCGTCGGAAGACGATATGTATATAGAGTGGTTAAGTGCATTTTCTTCATGCATTAATTTTGTAGTATTATGTATATTTTATGATTCGGGTGTTTCCGGGAATACGACAATTAACGAAGATCTGCATGCGCATTATTAATTTGGGACTACTGTACGTGTGGGGTATCTATAGATAGGTCTTTAAAAGTTACATTGTTTTGCAGACGAAAAATTATAGTGGCATTTTGGGTAGGTGTATTTAATATTATAATAATAACAGAAACTTTATTGCACACTACAAAAACAAACATACAGAGAAAATGTCAAAAAGAGGAACACACAGTAGGCGGCCTTATTACTACATAGCAATCTCTTCCAGGCAACCTTGGGTGAGAGACGGAACCCTTCATGTGCGAGTTCGACTCACACTTGGCCTATTTTTCAAATATCTTATAGGTATATAGGTATGGTCTGAATTGAGAGTTTCAGTACTGCTCAATTCTCATACTTACGCATAATTTTGTAAAAATATTTTTTTTGATTTGAGTTTGAGACGTTCTCTGGTTGAAATGCTCAATTAAGAAACCGACCATAAGAGGTTTGGTGCCGTAAAAGTTTATGATAAGAAACAGTGCAAAATTCAGTTGAGTTTTTTTTATTCTTTGAATAAATTTTGGCTTAGAACTAGTTCTATGAAATATTCTTCCCTTAATTTTCAGGTCATTTTAGGCAATTTATTTCGAACGCTTACCTGGAGCTAAATCTCCAAAGTTTTTCCGGACCATTATCACTTGGAATAACGAGGGTAGGTCTTACAAATCGTATCCCGACGATCGTGCTCTTCCCCATACATCAGAGCTAAACGCTCCTCCCGGGACAATCATAAGTTACATGATAAAATACTTCGGGAACGCTCGGGAAGTTTCCCGTTTAGAAGGGATCGGGAATTGAATATCGAGTCTCGGAATAAGCCCTTTTATGTCAGATTAATTTAAATTTAAGGATGACGTGTCAATGCAGGCTAAGGGTTTCAATGTCACCTTATCTTATTATGATTTAAGATAAGTTCATCATTTGAGCTAAGTATCAGTTATGAAAGACAACAGTGTATTTCTATCTGGTTATTAGGGATCGTGCGAGGATCGAGATCGATTTTTGATAGATCGATCTTACGTCATCGATTTATTCCCGAATCGATCTTAGAGACTTCGTTTCGAATCGATTCGCAAGATCGATTTTTTGCCATAGATCGACAACTCTACTGGATATCCCTCGCCCTAACTAATCTAGGATTAACCGCAATATTGCAACAAAATAAACAACATATGATAATTTATGATTTTGTAATTTTTGCATTTTTCAATGCTATTTTTATACTTATGGTAAATTTTAAATAGAAAAATATTGGAAAAAATTAACTCGGCCACAAGTGAATTCTCAGGCTGGAATCGAACCAGCGACCTTTGGAAATCCGGTCCAATGCTCTAACCGCTGAGCTACCGAGACTTGCGAGCCACCGTCGAAATTCTCCAATACTTTTTTATATTTTTAATACGCTGTAGGCCAGCGTTGTTACATCAATGCTAGGAAATATCCTTGCATTCGAAAGAAACATCTTTTCAGGTGTTTAACGATCGATTAAGATGCAACTGCCAATAATTTATGATTTTGTAATTTTTGCATTTTTCAATGCTATTTTTATACTTATGGTAAATTTTAAATAGAAAAATATTGGAAAAAATTAACTCGGCCACAAGTGAATTCTCAGGCTGGAATCGAACCAGCGACCTTCTGAAAAGATGTTTCTTTCGAATGCAAGGATATTTCCTAGCATTGATGTAACAACGCTGGCCTACAGCGTATTAAAAATATAAAAAAGTATTGGAGAATTTCGACGGTGGCTCGCAAGTCTCGGTAGCTCAGCGGTTAGAGCATTGGACCGGATTTCCAAAGGTCGCTGGTTCGATTCCAGCCTGAGAATTCACTTGTGGCCGAGTTAATTTTTTCCAATATTTTTCTATTTAAAATTTACCATAAGTATAAAAATAGCATTGAAAAATGCAAAAATTACAAAATCATAAATTATTGGCAGTTGCATCTTAATCGATCGTTAAACACCTGAAAAGATGTTTCTTTCGAATGCAAGGATATTTCCTAGCATTGATGTAACAACGCTGGCCTACAGCGTATTAAAAATATAAAAAAGTATTGGAGAATTTCGACGGTGGCTCGCAAGTCTCGGTAGCTCAGCGGTTAGAGCATTGGACCGGATTTACAAAGGTCGCTGGTTCGATTCCAGCCTGAGAATTCACTTGTGGCCGAGTTAATTTTTTCCAATATTTTTCTATTTAAAATTTACCATAAGTATAAAAATAGCATTGAAAAATACAAAAATTACAAAATCATAAATTATTGGCAGTTGCATCTTAATCGATCGTTAAACACCTGAAAAGATGTTTCTTTCGAATGCAAGGATATTTCCTAGCATTGATGTAACAACGCTGGCCTACAGCGTATTAAAAATATAAAAAAGTATTGGAGAATTTCGACGGTGGCTCGCAAGTCTCGGTAGCTCAGCGGTTAGAGCATTGGACCGGATTTCCAAAGGTCGCTGGGTCGATTCCAGCCTGAGAATTCACTTGTGGCCGAGTTAATTTTTCCAATATTTTTCTATTTAAAATATGATAATTGTCCATAAATTTTCATGTCATTTGGTGACATAGCCCGCTCACTGGCTGAGCGTGTGTGCGCGACGACAAATGAGAATCGTTGTGAATAGGCTTCACAATGAAAAACAGGGCAAAAAACTTTCTCATTTTAGAATTTTTTCTCACTTCGAAATGTTTACATTACATTACGCATCATCTTCAAAATTATCGCAATATCATTATTTCTACAATATAATAATTTTTACGCTAGAACTGAGCTTTTATTGAAGAAATTACGCATTCATTATACTTAATATAGTGCCTATTACCTACCTACTGCTGTCTGTAAATTTTCTTCACCATTTTATACCATTGGTGATTATGTTACCATAAAATCTTTTTGTTTCAGTAACTATTATTCAAGCTCAACTTTTAACGATTATAATGAGGATATTATTGAATTAGTGGGTGCCGTGTGTGTAGCTTTGACTTTTGTACATCATTTTGCAGTAAAAATATACCAGTATAACCAGTGATCCGCCTGTTGGATTGCTATAAGTGATTAAACAGGTTATTATTGACAGCATCAATGTGCCAGTAGGTCCATTTTATAGAGGCAAAATGTCTCTCCACATGAATTGTTGTGCCATATTCACTGTTTCAATAATTTGTAGTAAGGTAGTTAAAAAAATTATCAACTTACATAACCTAATGTAAGTATTTTATTTACTGATCTTGAAAAAACAAATAATAAATACCTAAATGTAAAACAAAATATCATTATATCAGTCAAAATTTAGTTACCATAGCAACTTCTTACCATACCATATAAGATAGCCAGTTCCTCAGTGATTGAGGATTCCAGGGATGAAGGCTAAGAGTATTCCCATCGTTCATAAAAAAAGAAACACCATAATTTATCTTAATAAATAAAAAAGAAAAAAAAAATAATCTCAGATTGGCATATAAGTCACTGAATTCCTACGCTTCGATTTTGGTTAGTTAGGGTGGACTTTAATTCTATATTCTAATACACATAAGTCGAACATATCTTCAATCTTGGATCAATTCAAGATATGTCGATATTTAAAGGTTCTTTAAAGGTGTATTGTTTAAGCTAATAATGTTTTGTGCTAAAAACTTTAATTTGATGAGAAAATAAATGATTGATATATATATATTTTTTTTATATTGAAATACCGGCCCTAAGCATAGCAGTACCCAATCTCACACTACAAGAATGTTGGCAAAACTAACAAAAGTTTGAGATAACTAAATAAAGTCATGGGAAGACGCAACTACTCCATGATACCAATGCAGCGCCAACTCCTTTGCAAAATGTGGTGATTATTGGTATCATTTTTATGAGTGGTCGATATAATGACAACGAAATAAGTTCTTGATTGGAGCAAGATAATATTGAAATGAAGCCTTCTTGTAACTCAAGAAGGCTAAAGCTATAAAATCAAGAAAAAAGCATACTTTCGGAAAGATCCTCTTATTACAAATTCACAGAGCATAACTGAAGTACTCGTAATGACGAAGTAATATAACTTGTTCTTTCCACAAGGTGGTTTATTCAATATGACCTAGCGGGCCTATTTTAAATGATAATGAATAGGCATATTATTAGGCGAGGACATCAATGAATAGACAAATGAACACAGAGGACAATATCTCGACACCGAGAAGAAAACGATTGCTGCTCTGCAACATTAAAAATAATAATTCCTTAATATCCCACTACAATATTATAGTGTACCTAATTAGAAGTTGGAAGCACCTGCTTTTACACAATATACATAAAAGCGAAGGCTACACTGACACTACAAGCGAGGAACCACATTTTAAGTCGCATCGCACAAAACAAGAACTGCAGACTTCAAGCGCGAAAGCGGAAGAACGAAGTTCTGGTTTCAGACGATGAAAGAGTAAAAGAAAATAAATGAGTCGATGATTTAAATTACAATGCTCTTTTTATATTCTCTAACATCTCAGGCCCCGAGTTATGAGACACAATAGATATTCCATTGTTCTCTGGACAGCGGTGTCCTGCTAGCGAATGAAGAATAATTCTGTAATGAAAAAATACAAACTCTCTAATTCTGGATTTGGACTCCCAGTTTGGAAGTTAAAGAATATTAGATATAGGTATTATAGAAAGTGCCAGCTGGTAGCGTTCCAGTGTAAATAACTAGTAAAATTCTATCAATGAACAGGATATCTTTTAAACTAATACAGGGTGTTAAAACATACCAAAGCCGTAATATATACGTAGAGTACAAGATTCCCTGCAATTATTTTTACAAATAAGATTATGCAAACTACTTTTATTTTTAGTAAAATAAATGCGTGTTATTTTTTATACGCAATGGAACGCGTGCAACAACGTTTGCATGTGTCTATTAGAGTACGAGTATGTGACCGGGGTTCCTTATCATTGAGAAGATTTGATGTTCATTGTGCGGTTTCGTTACTTTATAAATACGATAATCTTTAGCAAAAAAATATTACTTCAATCCTCAATAACTCCTTAACTATCGGTTTCCCAGGTTTGGTTCCATACAAGAAAATGATAGTAACGATGGTGAGAATACTTGGTTTTAGTTTTCGGTATGGGTAATAGATATGGACTGGCAAACTGTCACTATTGATTCTGAACAATACATGGGATAGGACCTACCTATGCCAAAAGTGAGTAGTGTCGGCCTAGAATAGCACCACCCCCTCTCATCCCGTGGGATTTCGAATCTGGAACCACAGATTAATAAATAGTTACTTCTGAAACTCAAACGTTCCGGTATCATTTTGCCGTTGAGCCAGTCTAAGATGTCGTATTACGTAATAGTACAATATTGCGTACTTAGGTTTTAAATTTGTTAAAGTATTTTAATTTATGGAGGAAACCTATGGATTAGTGTTGGCATAGGCATCAACTCTGGAGGACATTAATCGGCCATAACCGCTACAATAATAAAAATTATATATGTCTCATTCAATGTCCATTAAAGTGTCAAGCCACATGCTTGAACCAGAACCAGATCAGATCACAAAATAAATCATTCTAGCATTAGTAGCCCGAAAAAACTGTAGTGACCTCTGCATTAACGTTTGTTGAATGTTTTTCATTCTACATCATAAACATGAATTCAGCACTTTCACTTTTTAATATAAATCCTGGTTAGGTGTACACAACACAAATAGGTACACAACAAATACCAACAACACTCGGCAAGCATACTTACAGAACACCAGCATACAAAAAATACAAACACGTATCGAGTTGAAAACTCAATTCCCGAATATTTGCACATCATTCCATCGCGAATCTATATTCATAAACTAAACAGGACGCACATGAGGATTTTATAAACACACTAAAATGTTACAGTGTATTGACAAAATCAACATTGAATCAGCCGTTTCGATGCAAACACCTCTTTACTGATGCTTTCATTCCGATACTGACTTATTCTGTAACCAATCGTATACCTTATCTTCACGAAAACAAAGATCATAATAGCAGAACAACGAAAGAGGTATACGAAGGAGAGAAAGTTATTGAAATAAAGGAGTTTGTAATCAGATCCCGTAGTCCTAATAACATATAAATACGAAGTTTTCCCGCATTTGGCTTGAAATGTCCCCTGATTATGTTTAGGATATGTTGCGAGAACTTTGAGAGCCAATTTCGAGTTTTAGATGTTCAAGTTTTAATGTGCACTCATATCTTATACCTGTCATAATGTTTACTTAGGATTAAGGTAGACTGGGCCTTCGCTTCAACGCATTTCTAAAATAAACATAAAACTAATTAGATGAAAACAACTTGTAGTAAAAATTTCAATTTGTCTCCAATGTCCCGTCTGAAAGAGTTATTTTTTTTTCATCAATTAACCCAGTCCTAACGTAAGCACTGTAAGACATTATGGCATACTAGGATAAATACATATAATTATACATACGTATTTATGCGTAGAAATATATGTAAACCTCCATGACTCGGGTACAAATGCTCGTATTCATCATACAAACATTTGCCCCTACCGGGATTCGAACCCGGACCTCAGAGTAGGCGGCACCTTGAAACCTGTGTACGTACCAATCTACCACGGAGGTCGTCAAAATTCAGAGTTACTATATACCCTTAATCATCATCATTAACATCTTAGGAGCAGCTTGACAGTGAAATGTATAAAAATTACTCTCATAGTCCACTTCTCAACGATGCCACTTTTGCCATCGTCGTCTCAGCCACATAACACACACCGCTGTGTATAGGCATCCCTTAATGATCTCCACAATTGGGTCTGGATCTGGATTATGGGGGCTGCCATAATCGCCACGCTTGGCAGGCGGGTTGGCGATCGCAGTATAGCCAAGTTTGTAGGAGACGCTGCTGCCCTTCTCCTGATGGCTAAGTCCCTTAGTCGCCTTTTACGACACCCATGGATTACATCCCGTGATCAAGGCAGCTGAAAAGGTGCCGAAACGTCGTCGGGAAAATCAAAAATGTAGGATTTATTATTCTATTTTATTGGCAAAAAATTAATCAATAAGATTAATATATAATTTGTTATGTTTTTATAATAAAAGGAAAGTTACATGACTAGAAAATGCCAAAGTATACTTGTTCATTCAATCCCCACTTAAATGCTCATTCGTTCGATCAACCTCACTCATTCGATCATTCTCTCGTACCTTTTGTAATCACTCTCACTTCTCTCTTGCATTCTGCTGTGTTAGGAATCGGTCGTATTAACTTCCTAGTGAAAAGAATTAAACTGAATATAATTATTATTTTACAATTCATTATTCCGTATTTTATTCAGCTCCTCTGACCTATAAATTCAATAGGTTATGGGCCCAGTTCTCGCGTTTAAAAGTGTATAATTTATTTTCATTTCACGTCTACCCTCGTTATAATTTTACATCATGGAAAATTTAAAAAGCAAGCGAAATATTAAACCTTTTGATGGAGAAAAGTACAGTGTTTGGAAATTTCGTGTGCGTGCGTTGCTGTGTGAGTTAGATGTGATAAAAGTGATCGACGAAGAACCAATTATTCGATGCAGTACGTGGGAAAAGAGCAACAGAATTGCAAAGAGTGTGATAATCGAATATCTATCTGATTCTTATCTTGGATTCGCTAAAGAAGATGCTACGGCGCGGGAAATATTGGCAAGTTTAGATTCACTTTATGAACGTAAAAGTATTGCGACACAATTAGCTTTGAGAAAAAAGTTGTTATCGTTAAAATTACAAGGTGATGTCCCTTTAATGAAACATTTTGCTACATTTGATGATTTGATTACTGAATTGCATGCTGCTGGAGCAAAACTAGATGAAACCGATAAGGTGGCACATTTGTTGTTGACTTTACCGCCAAATTATGATGGTGTTATCACAGCCATAGAAACTTTAACTGATGATAATATGACCTTGGCATTTGTGAAAACGCGGCTTTTAGATTACGAAGTGAAATTGAAGAATGAGAGTTGTGATACAAGTTTTAAAGTTTTACATGTAGAAAATAAAAGAGAAGTAGTTCATAAAGAGAGGTTTAATAGTTCAAGACAAGGACATAGTTCAGGTTACAATCAGAAGAAAAATTACAATAGTAATAACAATCAGAAGAATTACAAATCTAAGAAGAAATCTTTTGTAAAATGTTATCACTGTGGCCGGAAAGGACACTCTAAAAATGACTGTTATTACTTGAAACGTTTAAATCAACAAAACAACACTTTGGAAAGGACAAGAACAGTACAAGCAGTTGAATTAACTGAACCTTCAAAAACAAGCGATTTTTCTGGCTTTGTATTCATGACTGCTGACCATCAAAATCAGGACATGGATAAAAATATAATAACTTTTATTTTAGACTCCGGTGCTTCTGACCACATTATAAACAGGGAAGAGTTGTTCACAAATTCTTTAAATTTGAATGTACCTTTGAAAATATCCATTGCTAAGCATGGTGAATTTATTTCAGCACACAAGAAAGGCAACCTGAATGTCATTAGCAACATGGGCATCGCAGGAGTTTTGGAAGGCGTTTTGTACTGTCCAGAGGTCCCGTATAATCTACTGTCAGTCTCGAGGATGCAACAAGCTGGATTCACTATCGTTTTTGATCAAGAAGGAACACACATATGTAAAAATGGTAAAACCATCATGCGGGGTAAGTCTTTGAACAATTTAATTGCTGTAGACTTTATAGTACCTGAATTTATTAGCCGCACTGTTTCCCAAGTGTACAATGTTAATAAGAATAACTATGAAATATGGCACCAACGTTTAGGCCACATTAGCAAAAGTAAATTTATTGAGTTACAAAGGAATAAAATGACAAATGACACAAATCAAATTGAATCGGTAGTCCCAAATGATAATTTGTGTGAACCTTGCATAAATGGGAAGCAGACGCGTTTGTCTTTTAATCAATGTAAAGATAAGAGTTACATTAAACGACCATTGTATGTCGTTCACTCCGACGTTTGTGGACCTATCACTCCTTCTACTATTGACAATAAAAACTATTATGTGCTTTTTGTGGATCAATATACGCATTACTGTGTTGTGTACCTACTAACATATAAATCAGAAGTGTTTAATGCTTTTAGCGATTATGTTGCAAAAGCTGAAGCCAAATTTAATTTGAAATTAGTTAATTTATATTCTGATAACGGTGGAGAGTATTTATCTACCGAAATGAAAAACTATTGTTCTGAAAAAGGTATAACCTACCATTTATCGACACCGCGAACGCCACAACAGAATGGTGTTTCAGAAAGAATGGTTAGAACTGTAACAGAAAAGGCTCGATCTATGATTCTTGGTGCAAAATTAGATAAAGTTTTCTGGGGAGAAGCAGTTTTAACTGCAGTAAATCTAATAAATATTACTCCAACAAGGGCCTTGAAACAATCTAAAACACCATTCGAGATGTGGCACGATAAGAAACCTGAAATTAAATATTTAAAAGTTTTTGGCTCAACTGTGTATGTACATGATAAAACCAGTAAAGCAAAATTTGACGAAAAGTCATGGAAAGGTATTCTGGTAGGGTACGAACCAAACGGTTACAAAGTTTGGAATACAAATTGCGAAAGATTCGTTACTGTCAGGGACGTTGTAGTTGATGAGACAAATTTTCTTGAATCCAGGCCTCAGTTTAAGCCTGAAGAGTATAGTGACAAATATACTCGGGACAAAACTGATAATGATTACCAAATACCTAAATCAGTGTCCATTAAGTCTCAAAATTCTGACTGTAATAAATCAGATACAAATAAATCTGATGAGTTTGAGCGTCCAAATAAAATTCGCAAGTTAGATGAAAATGTTATTGATTCCACTTCTTATAATAATTGTAACAATAAAAACAGTAGTAACCAAACTATTGAACTAAGAAGGAGTGATAGACTTAAGAACTGTGTGCCCGTATCATATATAGAAACCGATGACGATTTTGACTATTTGTTAAGTGCTCAATCTGTTCTTTGTAAAGTTCCAAGTTCTTACGATGAAATTAAAACACGTCATGATAGGGTTTTTTGGGAAGATGCTGTAAAGGAAGAACTAAATTCCTTACAAGCAAATGATACCTGGACGTTAGTTCCTACTCCCAGTGATAAAAATATTGTTGATTGTAAGTGGATTTTTAATATAAAACATGATGAATTCGGAAAACCTCAAAGATACAAGGCACGTCTCGTAGCACGAGGTTTTAGCCAAGAATATTTAGTTGATTACCACGACACATTTGCACCTGTAGCCAGAATAGCAAGCTTTAGATTTATCATTAGTTTTGCTAATCAACATAATCTCTTAATACATCATATGGATGTTAAAACTGCGTTTTTAAATGGTTTACTAAAAGAAGAAATATACATGAAAGTTCCCAAAGGTTTAAATAATCCTAATAATCATGTTTGCAAATTAAAAAAGGCTCTTTACGGTCTTAAACAAGCGGCTCGGTGCTGGTTCGAACTATTTGAACAATGTTTATTAGAAAAGGGTTTTCAGAATTCATCTGTTGATAGATGTATATATATGTTAAATAAAGGAAATGTTCAGAAGAACATATACTTAGTACTTTATGTTGACGATTTGGTAATTGTATGCGGTGATATTGAAATCTTGAATAGTTTTAAAGATTATCTTATGACAAGGTTTAAAATGACAGATTTAAATGACATAAAAATATTTCTTGGTATAAAAGTAACTAGATATGACAATAAAATAACGTTAGACCAAAGTGCATATATCAAAACTATTTTAAGAAAATTTAATATGATTGATTGCAATCCTGTCAGTACTCCATTAGAGAGTAAATTAAATTATGAAGCATTAAATGCTGAAGATAATTATAATGCACCTTGTCGAAACGTTATTGGTTGCTTAATGTACATAATGATATGTACACGTCCTGATTTAAGTACTAGTGTTAATATCTTGAGTAGATACACGAATAAAAATAACAAAGAGTTATGGCAATGCCTTAAAAGGGTACTCAGATATTTAAAAGGTACTATTGATCTCAAATTAGTGTATAAAAAATATGAATTTAATCATATATTGTGTGGTTACGCCGATTCTGATTGGGGCGGTAACACTAATGATAGAAAAAGTACCACGGGCTATTTATTCAAGTTATTCGAATCGTGCACAATAACCTGGAACACGAAAAAGCAGCTGTCAGTAGCAGCTTCTTCCACAGAGGCTGAATACATGGCGTTGTATGAAGCTGTTAGGGAGGCCCTTTGGCTCAAATCACTAGCTATGACAATTGGTTTAAACATTGAAAAACCAATAATCATTTATGAAGATAATAATGGTTGCATAAGCATTGCAAATAACCCTACTAATCATAATAGGTCAAAACACATTGACATCAAATATCATTTTTCAAGAGAACAAGTTGCAAAAAATGTGATCAAATTATTGTATATTCCCACAGGTGCCCAGTTAGCTGATGGGCTTACAAAGCCGTTACCTGCGGTTACATTTCTAAAAATGAGACGTGAAATGGGATTAGAATAAAACAAAATATTTATTTTTCTTTTCATTTATTGATTGTATAGAGTTTATTATTGATCATTCTGTTAACAGTTTAAGAATGAATAGTCTGGTAAGGTTTTTCTGGGTTTTTCCTTACCCTTGCAACAAATGTTGGGCTATGTTATATTGTATCTCCCAGGAACACTAGGAAGTTATATGTACTGTTTAGGATATTATTTTGTTTGTATAATGTGATTAATTTTTGAGGGGGCGTGTAGGATTTATTATTCTATTTTATTGGCAAAAAATTAATCAATAAGATTAATATATAATTTGTTATGTTTTTATAATAAAAGGAAAGTTACATGACTAGAAAATGCCAAAGTATACTTGTTCATTCAATCCCCACTTAAATGCTCATTCGTTCGATCAACCTCACTCATTCGATCATTCTCTCGTACCTTTTGTAATCACTCTCACTTCTCTCTTGCATTCTGCTGTGTTAGGAATCGGTCGTATTAACTTCCTAGTGAAAAGAATTAAACTGAATATAATTATTATTTTACAATTCATTATTCCGTATTTTATTCAGCTCCTCTGACCTATAAATTCAATAAAAAAGCCCCTAAAAACCAAACAATACGGGCAATTATACGAACTAAGTTAGTTCGTGAAATATAGCGCGTTTGATATCCATAAAAGTTGTTTTATTTCAACATTTATATCTTGGTTATGTCCAGACTGCTGGGGTGCAAGCCTTACATATAGATGAGTCTTTCTGAAAGTGAGCGATAACGCCCCCTTGTGGGCGCTGGTGCCCTAGAGGGGGACTGTAAAAAGTCCAGAAAAAAAAATGGTTTTTAAGATGTGGTAAAGTAAAAAAAAAATATTTTCAAAGTGGGCGCTAACGAAATAAGTTTGAGAACCACTGATATAGATGAATATGAAAATTGAGCCATGAACACATACTCGTTGAACCCAGGGAGAATTGGAGAGCGTGAAGACTGCAAATTTAGACAGGACCAAGGCTTGACGTATCTTCCGAAGCACGGTGGTGTTCGAGATGGTAAGTTAAGTAAGGTCACCCATCCCGTGACAACCATTGTGAAAGTTGCCTAACCACCACAATCGCAGGTTCAACGTGCTCCTCCTATTATATGTTATTTTATGTTTGCCCAAAACCTCAAAACCATTTATAGAACTCGTCATAACAAACAACTTTTCGTATGGAAGAATATTTTTTTGAACACTGCTAAAATGTATGAAACAGCTGATTATTATTTCGCCATTTCAGGGTTGCTTCCAAACAGAAAGTGGTTCGTAATGATGAGTTTTACAAATGGTTTTGCGGATTTGGGTATACATAAAATAACGTTGTATCGTCTTCTCAGCCACATAACACCCACTGCTGGGTATAGGCCTCCTTCAAAAGGCTTGGCAGGCGGGTTGGCGATCGCAGTATAGCCAAGTTTGTAGGAGACGCTGCTGCCCATCTCCTGAAGGCTGAGTCCCTTAGTCGCCTTTTCGACACCCACGGTATGAGAAGGGGTAGTGCAATTCTAAGCCGACACTACACAGCATATACTGTAGACGTATATACTATAGTCTAAACTAATTTTGAACTAAAAGTAGAAGTGTTATCGACTGACTATTTTGTAAAGAGTTTCCCGGTTTTTTTCTTATCGTTATCACACATTCCTCGTATATTCTCCAAAAGAACTTTGCTCATTCGTATTCTTTCGAACTAGGTCACTTAAGTAAGCAAAAACTTGTAAGGAAGAATATGTTTTGGTATAAGGTGTGTAAATAAAAGTTTTGAGGGTTCACCCCTTTTAGGAAGCTAGAACTGATATAAATTGTGTGTTAGTTTTTCTATGGAGAAATTGAAATAGTGGTAACATTTTTGTCGTTTATTTCAAACTATAGTCTGTTCAACGAAACGAGCTTATACTAGTACAGAGAGAATTTTCTCGCTCTTGATTTGCTGAATATAAGAAGCATAAGCAAAGCAATCCGCTCGTTCGTAATGGAAAAGTTTCAATTTTTTTCTATTGATCAAATATAACAATATAAGTAAAATTAAACATAAGTGTGAAAGAATCATGAAAATATCTCTACAAATAGAGGTTATGGGGCCTTAAAGTTGCGCATAACGGCTCAGCGTGTGACGTCACGCCAGTTCAGTCCGCTGGTAATTAGTAGGGCGGTGCGTCGACGCGACAAGACGTGAGGAAGTGGCGTGACGTCACCCCATATTTGGCAATAGTGAGGCGCGAAAATATGTAATTAAAATAATTTATTTCTCATCCATTTCATGATGGATTTCAAAAAAGAATTCATTTTCTGTTTAGTTTTGAGATCTATATTTTAATCCTATTCAGTGAAATATAATGTTTTCAACATCAGGCAACTTTTCCATTGACTGGATAACGTGCATACCTATGCACGTATACGCAATGCGCCGTATCTTCAGCCAATCACAAGCGAGCAATTTATTTATTTAAGATTTATTGCACAATTACAGCAAATGGCGGACTTAATGCCCTTCTCTACCAGTCAACGGAAAGGATGTAAAAGAGATATCCTGGCGGCAATAAAAAAGTAACTGATTTAAAAATAAACGATATTGAACACATTATATGTACCTAAATTATTATTACATAAAAAGTTATGGACATAAAGTACATAATAAACTTAAAGCTAAGTTTATATAATACATAGATACGTATACATACATATATAAATACAATATTATATGACACATAATATAATATTAGTCAGAGATGACGGAGCTAAAGTAAAAGCGAACTTACTGGAGGCACTTCGTATGCTAAGGGGCAAAGCGTTCCAGAGTCTTGCTGCCGAAAGATAAAATGAATAGGGGACGAAGCCGGAAGAATGCTGCGAGAGCGAAGTTCACGTTAATGAAAGTCACCCAGAAACTGAAACCTGGATTTCAGGTATTCTGGGGTAAGTGGATCGAAAATAATGTTATAGAGAGTGCACACTTCGCGAAGGTTCCTACGCTCATAGATAGGAAGCCATTTCAGTTGCTGATGGTGGTGGGAGAAATGGTGATATTTTGGTAACCCATATATGAAACAGATACTTGTTGAGTTGTTGAGAAGTCGATCCAACTTACTGAGAAGGTCCTCATTTAAATCTATGCTGCAAATAACAGCGTAATCAATAATAGGGAGGACAAGAGCCTGAATGAAAAAGTATGTCGCCAACTAGGTCCCTGCCTCAGCATAATGTTACAGCGCCAGGAGACTGCCACTGCAACGCTGATATTCTGGAGGGACCCTGATTGAGGACATCGAATGGATTATAATTATTAAGGATATTGTTGAAAATAAATTATAGGAACTAGAACAAACAAAAGTAAAAGTATAGTCTCATGTTTAGATGGAACTTAATTCGCAAAATTCTGAAATTATAACTAAATGTCTCATTCGTCTCTTGGAAAATGTTTTTCTCGAGTGCCCTTATTCTAACAATTGATATTAGTAAAATCGTACTGTCCGCGAGGTCGAAGCTTTGAATTTGTGTCAGTGCACATATATTGTTTGTAGGTATTGTGTAAAAAAACAAAAAAACAATAAAATCGGCCAAGTGCGAGTCGAACTCGCACATGAAGGATTCCGTCTCTCACCCAAGGTTGCCTGGAAGAGATTGCTATGTAATGAGGCCGCCTATCGTGTGTTCCTGTTTTTTGTCATTTTCTCTGTATGTGTTTGTTTTTGTATCGTGTGCAATTTCTATTATTATCTCATTTCTATTATTATTATTATGATATTAAATACACCTACCCAAAATGCCACTATAATTTTTCGTCTGCTAAATTAACTTTGTTTTTCATAGTGTATGTATAAATGACAAAGTTATATTTGAGGTTTTGGAAAATATGCTATAGCTCTGAAACTGCTAAATTCATTTTACCGCTTTGGAAGTGTATATCTTTCTAACGGTTGACTTTGAGAAAAACTGATTTAAGAACCTCAATGTAATGATACCCCACACGTATAGGTTAGATGAAAGAAAAAGCATTTCATTTTGGGAAATGTGCTATAGCTCTGAATCTGCTAACATATTTATTTATTTACTCTCTTATTTCAAAAGTTAGAGGTGGGGGGGGGGAGGGCACACATTTTGCCACTTTGGAAGTGTACATCTTTCAAACGGTTGACTTTGAAAAAAAATTGATTTAAAAACCTCAATGTAATTTTTAAAGACCTATCTATAGATATCTATCTATACGTATAGGTTTAATGAAAAAAAAAACAGTTTCAGTTCCATGTATCATGTATAAATATATAATATATAAATTTTAGATTTTTGTGTAAAAACCGTAAAGCGGTTTACAGAATACATCTACCTACCAAGTTTCAACGGTGTAATCCTCATAGTTTTGGAATAAAGTGGCTGTGACATACATCGGACATGACGAATCTATAAGGGTTCCGTTTTTTGCCATTAGGCTACGGAACTCTAAAAAAGCAACAGGTGTTGCTACTA
The DNA here is from genome assembly GCA_910589605.1 of Chrysoteuchia culmella. Classification (NCBI taxonomy): domain Eukaryota; kingdom Metazoa; phylum Arthropoda; class Insecta; order Lepidoptera; family Crambidae; genus Chrysoteuchia; species Chrysoteuchia culmella. Next base: position 14,517,972 of record OU342652.1, read on the forward strand.
GTACATCTATGTGCGCTCACACAAATGCAAAGCTCAGCTTAGACCTCGCGGACTATAGTCCCCTAAATTATTTTTCATGATGTGGTCTTTCCCTATTTATTGCTTGATCATGCACATAATTATGAACGTCAAAGAAGCTACGTCATCGGTTCACCTTACTAGAAGAATCGGCAAGAAACTCGGCAAGGGCTGTTCTTTTTTTTAAAACGATAAACCAAATTGTTAAAGTATTAGTTTTTTTTTTATGCAATATTCTGTCGCAGCATTGAAGGCAACTGCTTTTCAAATTAAAACGGAAGACTGGAAGTAAATATATTTCAATTAATATAAAGCCAAATTTGAGAAGTCAATTAGGAAAATATCTTATGGTGAATTTCATAATAAATTTTCAAGCCATATTAATTACCCGAAAGGCTTACGAAATTAACATCCAAGAGAACGGAAAATGTAAAATCAACAACTGGAACATTTCTGTAAAATTGTATTTCAAACCGAGATTTTGATAGTCGACAAGTACCTATTCTATTAGTCAGCTTGTCAGTTAACTCCTTATTAAATCTCGAAAGGACTGAGTGGAAAGTCTTCAGACACCACAAGAAATTATGGCAGTTTCCTACCTGAGCGATCGGGATGCGAACGCGGAGACAATAAAGTCGATACTTATTGAAGTCATAAGTGACCAAACGCAGGTTTCTATAGACCCGGAAAATTACTTGTCTTGTCATTGTCACCCGCGTGGCGAAACAAAAGATGCGCAGTAACTACAAAAACTAGTAGTACTTATGTCTCGCTGCACGTGGATCAAGATGTTTGACGGTATTTTTTTCGTCTCGCACCGCGCCGCTTCGCGTTCGCATCTAGTCGCTCACGTAGGACGTTGCGTTATCCCAAAAGGACTGAGTAGAAAGTCTTCAGAGACCTCAAGAAATTAAGCAAAATTAAACTTAATTGGGTAGATCATAAAGCAGTTACAGTGATTTCAAAGTTGATAGACATGATTCTTGGAAACAATGTGTTTTGGAGACTTGTAATAATGGTTAATGAATTATAATTTGTGTTTCGTTTATTACATCTTAATATTACTTGGTAAATACGTCCACAATATACGACGACCTGTTTGGCGCAGGGGCAGGTACTATTCCCGTCTTCTGCGCCAGAGGTCCCGGGTTCGATCCTCGGACAAAACACATAATTGTGTGTATGAACAGGTCTGTTTGTCTTGGCCTGGTTGTTTAATATGTGTATTGTGAATGTATTTACAGAAAAGTATTAGGTTTGTTTATCCGTAATCTAGTATCCTGATACAAGTTCTTCATAAAACTGAATGTGACATTTATGAATATGAATATATAAAACATTTATGAGCGAATACGAACAATGACGTCATAATGAAAACAATGAACGAAAATGCGACACCTGAGTGTTACTTACCTCATTGCGGTATAGAGCGCGCCGAATTTACAACAACGAAATACAGGCTAATTTTTAAATGCTTCCAGTAAAACAACAACAGGATATTCGCTTAATGATTTGATGTATGCAGGACCTAATTTACAGCAGGATCTGCAGTCCTTGTTAATAAGATGGAGTCAATTCAAATACGTTTTCACTGCAACCATCGAAAAAATGTACAGACAGATCCTTGTAAACTGAGCTTACACCCCTTTACAAAGGATAGTTTGGAGGGCGTCGCAACAACAAACTATACAAACATTCGAGCTGGCTACGATGACGTATGGCACCAAGGCCGCACCATTTCTGGCCATGATGACCTGTATAGAAAACTAGCGACTGACGAACGTGACAGTTTCTTCCACATGACACCCACTGCTGGGTATAGGCCTCCCCCCAAGCATCTCCATAACGATCGGTCTTGCGCTGTCCGCATCCAGCGGCTTCCCGCGACCTCCACCAAATCGTCGGTCCACCTTGTGGGAGGCCTACATACGGAGCGTCGTCGTCCGGTGCGCGGTCGCCATTCCAGAACCTTTCCGCCCCAACGGCCATCGGTTCTCTCGCTATGTGTCCCGCCCACTGCCACTTCAGCTGAGCAATCCTTCGAGCGATGTCACTAACTTTAGTTGTCCTACGCAGGGATCCCGGATCCCGGCTGCAGTCGTTAAAACCCACCAATTCGCATTGTTCGCGCGTGGTGGATCATGGCCCATTCTCCTTATCCATCCATAAGGAAGGCCAGTGCTCCAGCAGTGGGGAAACAAAATAAAACTGGCCAAGCGCGAGTCGGACTCGCGCACGAAGGTTTCTGTACCATTATCTATAAAAACGGGAAAAGATTGGGGGCTCATACAACAAACGTGATTTTTTTCCCCTTAAATATTTGTTTTATTTTAATTAATAATTTAAAAGTGAATAGAATTATAACTGAATATTCTGTGAATATTTAAAGCGTCTACCTGTTGCCGTTTTCAAAACGAGCAAAAAATCACGTTTTTTCATACAAATTACCCTTAAATATTTATTTTATTCTGTATTTTAGTATTTGCTGTGATAGCGGCAACAGAAATTCATCTGTGAGAATTTCAACTGTCTATCACGGTCCCCAAGATACGCCTGGTAACAGATGGACAGACAGCCGGACGGACGAACGGACAGCGGAGTCTTAGTAATAGGGTCCCGTTTTACCTTTTGGGTACGGAACCCTAAAAAAACTGACAAAGACTTCCGTCCGCGACTTCATCCACGAGCAATTAGGTTACAATACAATCCTGTTTTATCCCGTGAGAATATCAAAAAATCCTTCCTTAGTGCTCGCCTACATCGTTCAAGCATTCTGTATCAAAAATTCCAGCTTAATCGGTTCAGTCGTTTCGGCTATGCGCTGTCTGTCAGTCTGTCACAGTATTGTTTTATTGGTACTTATATAGATTACTTTAAAAACTTATAGTGTATAGGTAACTAACAATATCCAAATGTACTGCAAGAAAAACCTCAAACATTACAGTATTCTAAGAGCTGTCTAACTATGTGTGTTATATTGTTTAATAATATACCCGATTATCTATCTAGATATCTCTTACATCCTTTCCGGTTGACTGGTAGAGAATGCCTAAGGGCATTAAGTCCGCCATTTGCTGTATATTTGCAATAAAGATTAAATAAATAAATACATACCCGATTATCTGAAATGTTTAAATATCATTCATTTTAAAAACGGTTTGTTTAAATGGCTATGACGGAAAACTTATATGACATTAATATTTTTTGACTAAACGATATAATTAAATAATTTGCAATTTATATTTTATGAATGTAAACCAATCCATTGTTCGGACACTTCAAAGCTTAATGTTATTTTATTTTCTAATGTAATAAATGTAATTTAATCAATTCTTCAAATATTAAATTTGATAATAATAATAAAACAACTGATTTTAATATAAAATGTTATATTTGCATGTTTAAATAGGCGAAACATGATGTACATATATTGTAACCTACCATCTTAATTACCATGTGTGTGGCAAATAAATAAATGATTATGATTATGAAATAAAAACATTATTTTCTCAAATGTACTATAAGTACTGTATTATTGTTTAAAATAGAATTCAAGACAATTTAATAATAAAGATTTATGTCACGTTTATTAAATATTGAACTTTTTCAGTGTTTGTAAGACTTGTATTTCTATAAGTAACTATATAAGTTTTGTATTTTAACTAAATCCTAACTAATATTATAATTGAGAGAGAGAAAGTGTGTTTGTCTGTCCTTTCTTCACGCCCTACTTAGGACTAATCGACTTGATTTCTGGCAAAGAGTTAAGTAGTTCAAAGGGCGGAGAGTAACAAGCTACTTTTTATACCGATTTTCCCACGGGAACGGGAACCACGCGGATAGGACCGCGGGCGAAAGCTAGATTTTCAAATAAAAAGTATGTTATTTTTACCAAATTGTAATTAGGAAATGTAAGTTTTAATTAATGTTTGTTTTAACCGCCTCTGTGGTCTAGTGGTACAAACACCGGTATCAGACCGATGGGTCCCGGGTTCGATTCCCAGCAGGGGTACATATTGTATTTGGTTTGGTTGGTGGTAGGACTTGTTGTTAGTCTGCCTGGCTAGCTACCACCATCTTATCTAAGCCTGACGCCATAACAACAATGTTTTCAGCTTTTTTTGTGTTCCGACAGTTAGAAATAAGATAGCCAGTTCCTCAGTGGCTGAGGATTCCGGGAGAGGCTTGCTTCTATCTGACAGCCTTATCAATACTTAACCTCAGGTATGACGAAGACTAAGAGTCTTCCCGTCGTTCATAAAAAAAAAGAAACCTCACCCTCGATTGGAGCTTTGTCGACAAAATAATTGTTTTCTTTACAAAATTCTCCGCTTGACCCACACATCGATAAGGAAAATGAATTTCCTCCTCCTCAACATCAGTGACAAGTGATTGGCGGGAAGGAATACTAACGATAATGTTCGGTCGACGGAAAAGTGGTGGTTCTATCGATAAATGCGATAGAGAGTTCGTTATTTCCTTTTCCTTCTTTTATTTTGAACAAAAGGTCTGTTCACCGAAACGAGACTTGTACTCTAAAAATTCACTCGCTCGTGATTAGCTAAAAATAAGACGCATTGCTTACGCGCCTCAATTAAGCCAATCGCGAGCGAGCGGATTATCTATGCACCATATCTTCAGCCAATAACGAACGAGCGAATTCAGTACTAGCTCGTTTCGGTAAATAGATTAAAGCAGCTGTGTGTGACGTTAAGTGACGTAAAACCAACTACTTAAGTCAAAGGATTTCGGGTTTCAGTAAAATAAACTTTAATGCATTAAAGTGTGACCACGGGAAAGGTGACTAACCCCCATATTCTAAGTCGTTCCTCCAAAACTTTTTACACTCCACTCAACCTCGTCGTGGGGAAAAATGGTAGTGTGCGTGTAGTGTGTACACAGAGTGGCTACGTACTCTTTGGCTCCTCCAGGTCCTTACGGAGTTATGACTTAGAATACCGATTTCGAAGAGTATTTCGAAGAGCTTTTCAATGAGGTTTCGTTAAGTCGAGGACGAGAGGAACGACTTAGAATATGGGTGTTAGTGCTGTAAAAAAAATTACAAAAATGTAAAATTTATTTATGTATTTATTAAAACAACGGGCAATATACAAAACAATTTTTTTTTAATCAGTAAACGGTGACAAGTGATTGGCAGGAAGGCATACTAAAGATAATGTTCGGTCGACGGAAAAGTGGTGGTTAACTGTTGGTCGGTTCAACGAAACGAGCTTGTACTGTAAGAATTCGCTCGATCGTGATTGGCTAAAGATAAGACGCATTGCTTATGCGCCTTAATCTAAGCCAATCGCGAGCGAGCGGATTATATTTGCACCATATCTTTAGCCAATAACGAATGAGCGAATAGAGTACTAGCTCGTTTTGGTTAAAGTCAATATCATTTATTCAGTCTAGCTGTTACAAGCACTTTTGAACGTCTAAGAAGCTACGCCATCGGTTCACAAACCCTACAGTGGGAGACCTTGTAACGAGAAGAACCGGCAAGAAACTCGCCTAGGGCTGCTTTCTTCTCCCTGTCTTATTTCATACAGAGTCGTCAAATTGAAAAGTGAGCTTAACATATCAAGGTAAGGGTAAGTACGTAAGGTCAATTTCCATTACAAAAAGAAAATACTAATTATAATATTACATTTTATGGTTATTGTAATCGTAAACAATTTTCAACTGGCAAATAAAGACTTTTAAGGGTATAATATCATAATGGTGAATAGACTATAGCGGCTGTGACGTTAATGATGACCAACTAAGAGGGTTTCAGTAAAATAAACTGCAAAGTCTAGGTGTGATCACGGTTTCTGAAAAAGAGACGAAGTGACGTAAAAAAAAACTAAAATATGCAATAAACAAAGAAATGCTTAAACGGTGACAAGTAATTGGCGGGAAGGCATACTAACTAACGATAATGTTCGGTCGACGATATTATTATATATTATTATTAATTATTTTATTTTTAAGTAGCGTTTTTAAGTAGCTCTGACGTGAGTGTGGACCGTCAGTCAAAGAGTTTCGTGAGATAAAATAACTTTAAGAGTGACCACGGCCCATTGAAAAGTGTTAATTACGTAAACGGTACGGTACGGTCAACGGGAAAAGCGGTGGTTCTACTTATCGATAATTTTTATTGTATGACTCACGATATGTTAATTATTTCGTTTTTCTTCTTTTATTAAGTACTATTTTAAGTAGTGGTTGTGACTTCAATGAGGACAAAGAGTTTCAGTAAAATAAAATAACTTTAACGAGTAAGTGAGATAAATCAACTTTAATGCGTTAAACGCAAACGTTACCAGGGCCCATGGAAAAGTGTCGAAAAGTCGGAAAAACAAAAAAAAACGTAACACGCAATATAAAAACCAAATGCTTGAAAAGTTGTTTGATAAAAAGTTATGATGATTAATGAACAGTAATTAACAGTTTATTTGTTAATAGGAGTATACCGATCTACCTTTGGTAGATTTGACCTGAAGAAAGATATCGGTTGCCTTCAGTTTTAAACCAAATCTAAAATTGATTACATTTTAACTGCTTAAATTACATTTAAATATTTTTTTGTAAAAGCTTGCTGAAACAAAGTTCAAGCAAAAGAAGTCACAGAAAACCGCCAGTTAAAAACAAAGTCAAATGTACACAACTTCAGAGCGCAAAAACTGGAAGCTCGTTTCACAGTGAAGTTCGTTCGCGGTATTGTCGTTCAAGTACTCTTTGTTCTCACTTTGCATGTGTAAGTACCTCACTTGAGTTCTATATAAACCAGGATACTGGCTTATCAAGGAAGTGTAAGCATATTTACAATTAACTGACGGAAATAAGTCAGTCTGCTGACTATAACCATAAAATGTATATTATATAAGTATTTTATTTTGTAATGAATATTGCTTTACCGATGCGTTTGAAGTCATTTTATGTTTTTTTATTGTTGCATTTTTAAATGCTATTTTTAAACTTATGATAATTTTTTTATAGAAAAATATTGGAAAAAAAATTACTCGGCCACAAGTGAATTCTCATTGGACCGGACCATTCAGAGCATTGGACCGGATTTCCAAAGGTCGTGGGTTCGTTTTCCATCTGAGAATTCACTTGTGGCCGAGTTAATTTTTTCCAATATTTTTCTATTTAAAAATTATCATATGTTTAAGGTCACTTTTCAAAATAGGGAGAAAAACAACCCTTGACGAGTTTCCGCCGGTTCATCTCGTTACAAGGTCCCCGCCGTTTGTGAACCGATGGCGTAGCTTCTTTGACTTTCATAGTGCTTAATACAGCCTAGACTGAATAAATGATTTTGATTTTTCTTATTTTTTAACTAGCTGTGTCCGCAACTTCGTTTGCTATGAGAACCGAAACATCGTTTACAATTCTGCCCGACAAGTTGATTGATGATAAGAATGTATTTAAATGGTATCATGTGTTAAGTATTCTCTTCAAAAGTAAATCCTTCTACCCTTGATTGAAGTTGGTTAAAAAGGAAGAGGCTATTGAGTCGCCTATAATCTTTACTTTTGAAGAGAATACTTAACACATGATACCATTTAATTACATTCTTATCATCTTATCGCTTAAAATAGAGAAGCTTATCAATTCGTCAGTACCTACGTACTTACCTATATTTTGTAATAGAACTAAAAGTAAAAGTGCCTATTAAAATAAAAGTAGGTAGCATCTCTTTGAAGTCGTTTTTTTTGTTGTGTTGCTAATAATTAGGTAGCCGATGCCTGTGATTTAGGTTTATCAGTCATGTTTCAATGTGGCTTTGTAACACGCCTTCGAAATTGATTTTGGTCACCCACCCCGCGACCGACCTTAGCGAAAGTTACTTAACCGCATAATTTCCCTTACGTAGATCGTATACAGCTGGTTAAATAGTATACATGTATGGAGAAATAGGTAACACTCCATAAGAAAGTCTACTGGTCGACTGCGAAGTTCCCCAACTGTATTTAAGTAGTACTAAAAACTGCGCCTGTCTTTACTGAAGAGCATCTTTGAGTCATTCTATCATAACAATCATGATTGGACATCATGTACTCATTCTTACCCCCTGTACCATTTGCTCTATCCATAGAACAAAACAACTTTACGGACCGGTTTTACTACCTCCTAATAAGTTCTGGATAGTTTAATTGACAGATCTTTTGACAATTTGTTATATGAAAAAATTATAAATTATACGCCACATAAGCTATCCATAAGTTATCGGTAGTTGGTGAAACCAAACCTTAATGTAATATCTACATTTCGATTCGATATTAGCCATTTAAAGTGCTGTGACCTGTCTTAGTAAGAACAAAAAGGTTATGACGGCCATGCCAAAAATCAATTTACAAAAAATACGCCAGAGTTGGTGCCAGTGTGCTACTAACGTACTTAAGTAGTTAAAGTTAAGGTCAATCATAATTAAGTTCATATAATTTTAAAGGCAGCGAAATCGACAGTGTTTTCAAGATTTTCTGAAAACTACTGTAGGTACGGTATGAGGAGGCACAGTGGTTCGCGCGCTCGGCCTACGATGTAGTTTCGCAATGGTCGGTCACGGGATAGGTGACCAATATTTTACTATATCTTCCGTGCTTCGGAAGGCACGTTAAATCGTTGGTCCCGGCTGTATTTGCGGTCATGAAAATCCACCAATCAGTATTGGGCCCGCGTGGCGGATCATGGCCCATTCTCCTTAACTTATGATTTATCCTTCGGTCGACGGCCAGTGCCAAACATACAGTGGGAACATAAAAATGGTTAATGACGACTGTTCAATCTGTTCATAGGTATTGAAACATAAAACGTTTGTAATAAAGTTAGAACTTGTATTACGAAAACCGCATCTAAAATGAAAGACATAGGTAAAGGGTAATCTCAAGCACAAAGTATAAAGCCTGACCTGCTACTGACTACGTAAAAATACCACTTGTATTCGCGACACATTGATAAACTCCTCCGGTTTTAAAGTCGCTTAAAAATTTATTAAACTTTTAGAAATAACGACAAAATATACATACAACGCCATCTTTCATGCACGCCACACCGCTGAAGTTATAAAAAGCAGCAAAAAGGATATAGTTTTTTTTATTTTTTTTATACGAGTAGTTACTGCGTTAGTTACGTCAAAATATATTTTTCAAGAATTAAAATCAACAACTGTTGCTATGCAACCAAATCCTGAACGACGCGTAAACTCCAACTCTGCCTTCTGCATACGCGCGTCACAATATAAATATCTCTGTTCGACCTCTTTTTAAAATGTAATTACTTTTGATAGAGTTGACCGATTTTTATGAAATAAAGCTATGAAAATTGGTTTTGGGGTGATGCTCATTCAAACACACAGACATACAGACAGACGGACAGACAAAAATCTAAAAATGATAGAAATTGGTCCTGCTGCTTATTTCGAGTCCCCAAGTCTAATTTTTTGCAAATCCAAGCAATGTACAGACATGCTGAACTTAGATTCTTATTATAAGTATAGATTTAAGCTGGAGCCTTGCTGTCTCACCGAGGGTACGTAAATTGCTCAATGGATGAAGTGATTTGATTGACATCCATGCAGATTCATTCGTATAACTAAATCGTTATGAATACATTCACAACATTGGTTGGAAAGTTTTAGTGTGAAAAAGTAATAAATACATAGAAATGATAAACTAAAAATCACATTTTAATACTAGTCTAGGAGTTCCCTTTCCGGTATCCATCCAATATGGGGATAAAATGTATTGAAAACAATGCCATCGGCTATTTAAACGTTCGCACTGCTGGGAGCACTGGCCTTCCTTAGAGATGGATAAGGCGAATAGGCCATGACCCACCACGCGCATCCAATGCGGACTGGTGGATTTTCATGACCGCAAATACAGCCGGGATCAACGATTAACGATAGACCATTGCGAATGTTGCTTGCAGGCCGAACGCGCTTACCGCTACGCCACACGCTCTAAGCGGGATATGAACTTTCTGTGTGCAAAATCCGGTCAGCCGTTTTTCCGTGATATTGAACTTTCACATTTATAATATTATCAGGATAAGTATAGATCACTACATATGGTTGGTTACCTTTTTAAATAAACTGCTAGCAAGATAGCTTAAACAAACTTAAGTGAAAGCAAACAGTAATTTGCTTTAGCTGCAGTTAATTTGAAGATGTCAGCGTCTCGAGGTCATCGACACCGTCTGAGCACAGTATAAAGACACACACACAGTATTTTGTCTTCCTACTAAATGTCCGTTCGCGAGTAATACCCAACGCGCATCGGTTTGGCGAGAGCTCGGCAAGAACCCCAGTCTCGAATGCACAGCGGTGACGAACGAACCGCACGATGTGAAAATGTTGTACGCAGTAGGCGTGTGGTGATGGCTAAATCTATGTTGGCAGGCAGCCCTATCGCGTGTTGCGAACCATAGCGCAATAAAATACTTGTGGACTGTATATAAAGATGTATGAATGATAAATAGATACAAGAATTTATTTAGCCCGACCGACAGTGAGAAAGTGTGTTGTCGTAGCAAGACCAAGAAGTAACTTTTATAAAGAAAGAGTATAAGACAACTTACTTGATGATTATATTACCTTGGTCTGAGGTTGGTCCTTAATCGTATTACGTGAGTGGATTTTCTGAACAAAGTCTGGAAAATGCTTTGATTTATTATTAATTAGATTATCTTTGCCCATTCGTAGGGATTAGCTCTGACTTATATTAAATATTTTAAATGGCGGTGTCGTTTCTTCGTGCCTGCTGCGCGGTTTCTTTCGGTAGAAAATGAAGGAATATAATATTTGTAAATAAATAATCTTGAAACGGTTTTTAATACGTTTCAAAAAACTTGTTGTAGTTACACGCAGTTTTGTCAATTTTTATCTAATACCTAGGTACTACATACCTACATAAATGGATTTTAACAAAACGGTCGTCGTTGTCGTCTCAGCCACATGACACCCGCATCCAGCGGCGACCTTCACAAGATCATTCTTCTCGCATCAAAACGGTATTTTTTATTAATTGACCGTGCTAGCGAAGCGTCTCAGTTTTGAGATTGGTCAGAAATGCTTTTGGCTGTCTATCAGTCTGTTCTTGCCTACAAGCCGCATTTTTCAACCGATTTTGATGAATTTGGCACCCAGGTATATTGATTTAAGTAATAAAGATTTTTTAACGAACGCGATTTTTATTGGGGGTAAAATAGGGGGGAATAGGGGGGGAAGTTTCCTGTAGCGTTATTTATTTCAATCAAATTTTAGAGGCACAATAAGGACTTCATTCTACATAAGATGCTGTAAATAAATCCAAACCGGGGGTGGATTAGTGGGGGAAAGGAGGGGAAAGTTTGCCGTAGCCTTATATAAGGCCGAATTTAAGTTTTTGGACCTTTTCAGAAATTTCGTCACGCAATCCTTACCGCCTGCACGAGATGAACCCGTAGACTTGACCTCTTAGAACTAGGACCAAGGGAACGGGAGTAACTAGAAGTTTTACCCCTATTTTGCTTAAAAGTCTACATATGTGTAAGCTTTTTGGAAAATTCAAGCACGTGAAATTCGATCTAATATAGGACTTTCCTCGTTGCTTTTGTTGCGCAAATTACTTTTTGTAGGTATTAAAATTTACATTTAAATATAGCGTACATCCGCCCTAACTTTGCAAGCGAAATCTACCTGTTCTCACATAGCCGGCGGTCTCACAAAAATGAAATATTTATTGTGTCTCATCTTCCTGTACCGCAGGTACAAAGTTAAGAAGTTGATAGTATCAAGTCACTTATTCGAAAGTTTCCTTACAAAATAGAATAGTTAAATGAATTCATACGTCCGTATACTAGGTATAAAATTCTTGATCCGTATGAAGCACAAAGAGGTCTCAACACAAACAGATTCGTTAATCGGATTCGAAACATCAAAGAGTGTGAACGCTCAAAGTATCAAGTTATTGCATTCCAAGCGATGGTGTTGAGATGAAATACGAGGGGATCTGTCAAACAATGGAACTATTCTAGATGAGTTTTTACGTTACTTTTTACGAAAAATGTATTCTCAGTTACAGGCCGTATATTGTGCTAAACGACATCTAGAGTAGGAGTTTTTAATATCAGCTTTGATTAAATAGGTTTATCATTCGAAACTTATACACCATGATTTCTAAATTATCAGATAAACGGGTGTGGTAGTATCTTCTATCAATATGAATTAGATTTTCGCGATTTAAACTGTGCAAAAAAACGTAATAATTACTAGCAACTTTTTGTAAAGAAATTCCCCAACAATCATAATATTAGTACCTACTGAATATCTTTATTCACATAGACTTAAGTTCTGCCACATAATCAATACTTTTATAACAGACAAGAAAAACGGCCGCAAGATACTTACCAGTTGTAACAGATTTAATAGATTTAACAGATTATAATAAAATTTCGTTACCGATTACATATCTTACAAAATAACTCATTATTAAAATATCAATTATTCGGTATCATTTTACATAAATTCCATGTATTTAATAAATCAGCTCAATCAACCTTGGTGTAAACCGTAGACAGAGCCAAATGCAATGTCTGTTAACTACGTATATTATTATTAAAATAAACTAAAAAGTTATTATACCCTGAAGCCACAGCAGCGCTTTTAGACGACGGCGTATGTTGATGATGCACAAAACACAACACATTTAACACTAGCTAAACACTACAATGAGCATTTTTCAGTTTTGACTGTCGGGAAAACAAAAACACTACACGAAACAACGCTAAAAGCCTTGAACTACAAAAAAAAAGTACCTAAATATGAGATTTGTTTTTAAGAACTTGAACTCGACTCCGGGTTATGCACCACAATAGATAGATGATTAATCCATTTTTCCTGGCTTCTCGTTAGCCGGTGGAACTTAATAAATTAAATCCAATGCTGCAAAAAGGGAGTGACGCGCAACCGAACCGACGGAAGCGCGTCACAGTTTATGGCAAACTCGTAACACTAACTACCCTCATTACATTCATAAAAAGTTCGTCCCATTTCACGTACCAAACACAAATAAAAAATAAATAAAACATTTCAATATTCAAACATGGAACTCATTATATACTTATTATCAAGGCAAACATTTTAAATTCATTTAAAATCAACAAAAACGCGACAAAATTGAAAAGGCGTCTCACAGTACCGAGTTTTTGTCGCTCGAAGCGGTCTTTTTTAACCGTGTAACATATTCAAAAGGAAAATTAAAGGGTCTGTAGGGTGCTATAACGAGGGACACCCATTCAGGCGCTCAGCCGAGGAATATAATGATACCCACTGTTTTATGTGCCACAGCTCGCGAAAATATGGCCCTCCACAATCGGAAAGGATTACGAAAACGCAGACAGTATTATAAGCAACGGTATGATAAATTTTCTTAAAAGTGCCTTTTGTTTTTGCCGGTTATACTCTTTCCTACCTTTCAGGCTTACAACAAATGGCTTGATGGTTAAAACCCCATTTTGCTTACAATTTATTGATTAATGTTCCATGCAAAGTAATGTAATGCATTGCAGGGATTTGAATTGAATAATATTAGAAAAGTAGTACTAACTAATTATCTTTTTAATCAGCTGAAAATCTCAGATCAAAAGTGACTTTTTATTGAATCATAAAAAAATATCATTAATAAAATTGTATCGTACCTATCTATAATCATACAGTTGGAGACTACAATAAGACCATTTGCAACACATTGAATTTGTGGAGCAGCGCGACCATTGTTAGTCGGTAATTCGCGATAGTCTGTCAAACGCGACAGAAGAGCTGATCCAACGTCTTATGTCACTTATTTACGACTGTCTATCAAACCAAATAGAAGAGCAGCGCATCCATCGTTTGTCGGTAATTCGCGAGCGGCTGTCAAACGAAACAGCTGAGCAGCGCGAACATCGACTGTTTTTAGCCAGACGCCAATCAGCTCAAGAGCTGCTCAATGAAACTTTAGAAGACAGAGTGATCCGACTCAGTAACATGAACGCCCGCGATAGTAGAAGTTTGATTAATGCTGAACAATTTAAATCAGCTATAAATGTTTTTGCTGATGTGGCATGCAAAATTTGCTACAAAATGCTATATCCTCAGCAGCGAACAAGCCTAGTAACAACCAACCTAGGGATTTTAGTCCCTGCTCATTTAATATCTTCAGGTAAAATCAACATGCAGGTACTCGTTATTCGAACAATATAAAAAATCTAAAAATTCCTGCCCAGACATTTTGGAACAAAATTATCGTTTCAGATATTCCTGAAGAAATTGCCAATTATACGGAGATTGAAAAGAGATATTTGTTGAGAATTGTACCATTTTTGCAAATTATTCGAGTACAAAACCGGTTTAGTCAAGATTGGTTAAAGGGCAATTTGTTATCTTCGCCAAAGACATTATCGAATTGGTAGAGCAACTTCCGCTTCAACCACAACAAGCGGGGATAGTTATCGTCACAGAAAACCTTGAAAATTTACAGCGTTTTAAGAGGGAATTTCGGTTTGATATGGCAAAATTGAATCAAGCATTACACTGGTTGTTGTTTCTATTTTGCAAGGATCTTTTCATCAAGGTAATGAGAGATTTAGCCCAGAATCACACGGTAAGCAATGCACCGCTGTTGCTACAGTCGCCTGCACTGCATTTAACCTTTTAGATCCCAACACGTGGTGTAAAACATCGATTATATTGTTATATTGGAAGATAAGTACTATCGGGAGTGTATATCCGAACGATCGTGAATTAAATTACGAGTACAGAGCTACTGCCACGAATTATTTTTGACAGGTGGCCCGTCAATCTACGTGCGTTAATTACAGAGCAGCATTTAATAGTCTTGATGGCAATACTAATAAATACGGTTTATTAATGTGAAATGCAATTACACTGGCATTTCATTGCAAAAATGTATATAATTCTAATAAAAAAGACAGTTCTTTAGACTTCATAATGTTAAACGTGTATTTCTTGACACCTTTAATGATAGAACAGGTTGAAGATTAGCCATTCAGACAGTAAATTTCCGAAAATTTCACCTAATGTACCCAAATCCGCTTGCCACTGTCAGGTCACCCAAGGGGTAACCCAATCTCGTCCCAAAGTCGTAGTGATACCACTGACACGGGCACAAGATATTTGTATACAATGATTAAGCTTCATACTATTGACGATGGGGTTCCTGATACATATAACGTGGTTTCAGTTGATGGCCATGATAATATAGAGACTGAATCACCTCAGTGAGACTGGCAGAAATCACCCGTAAAACTGCACCATCTCTAAATTTAGAACGGGAGCGAAGCATAGAAGAATAAAATTGGGGTATTTTTTTTTGTTTCCTGATTAAGAAAAACGGATTTGGAGAAGAAAGAGGTTTTCTAATTACGGCTTTGGACTATTTACAAGCCAGAGTGATGGGTTCCGAAGCACGATTCCATAGAAACGATTACCTTTTCTTTGCCTTGTCTGTCCTGTTTGGTACCGGATAGAATTCCAAAACAGAGGTAGTCATCATTTACATATGCTGTAGTGGTGTGACGGGGTTCCAGACTTTTCCACCATGGAAGGTATAGAAGCAATCGAAAAAAAAATCGTGATCCTATAACCCTGATAATCCGTCGCTTTGCAGTTTGATTGAAAATGTACAAATACACAAACACACAGCCACCTGTCACAAAAATCGCAATGATAGTTGCTGTCGAATTGGATTTCCTAGAGCGCCTGCAAGTAAATGTGAGCCGCACGGTACCGGAGAAGTAGTTCGCGAAGCAATAACTAGGGCAAAGAGAAGTGGTGGTGCCGTGTGGAATCAGTTGTATGCCATGTCAATGGCTATTCTTTCACAGAGATTAGTCAGTGCTCTCGAATGTGCATACCGTCTTTGCCATCTTCCATTTAAAATAAGTAGCCGCAAAACAGTATTTGTTAACAGCTGTAAACTAGAAGAACGATTCCGGCTTCTGCGTTTTGATGGAGATGAAACAGAAATTTACAATAATATTTTCGACCGTCACGTACTCAGGCCTGACCAACTAGAGAACATAAGTATTGCTGAATTTGCTGTCGGTCATGAGTAAGCAGGTTAGCTTATCACCCGTACGTCGTAGACATTCCAGCGATCCGTACCAAGTTATACAACAAGTACTTGCTCAAGCAGCCGCGTTGAACGCCGTTCATCACACCCATACTGGTGGTATCCGTAATGAGCCACGTACTCGTATGTGTGCTGATAAACAGATATTATATGATCATGACGACTTCTGTGAAGATTTTAATCAACGCGCAGCAATGGAAGATATACATTTTTTTTAAACATACGTGGGTTGAACATGCAACAAAAAACCTGTTTCATAAAATAACTCGGGCCATCCAAAGCAATCTGAATGGTGGTGATGAAAAGTTATTGCTATTTATTACCGGTAGAGCAGGCAGCGGCAAGACTTTCGTACTTAAATTGCTGATAGAGTATATTAAGCGATGTTATGCTCCTACTGTAGACTCATTGCATAAGCCCTGTTTGTCGAAATGCGTCTCTGACTGGCGATGCCGCCCGCCAAATATTTGGTAAAACACTACATGCAGTTTTTTATTTACCATTGGAAAAGGGAAATGCTTGGGCATACATACGCATGACCGGACAAAAATTGGAACAAGAAAGAAGGAAGTGGCGCTACATACAGTGGTTAAAAATCTCCATGATCTCTTACCTTCGAATGAAACATCATTGAATTTAAAAAACAATTATCATTTATTTGGAGGGATAAACATACTGTTCTTTGGTGATATAATGCAGCTGCCACCAGTAAAAGGGAACCAGCATGGTGGTTGGCAGAAATCAATTTGTGGCATCATTTTTCCTTCTACGAATTGACCATCAATATGCGGCAAAGAAATGATAAGGAGTTTATTGATCTTCTTAATCATTTAAGATTTGGAGAACGGACAAATTTAAAATTAGAGCTCCTGTGTGAAAGACGAAGGGTCCCATTAACGGGAAATTCAGAGACGGTGCTGTGGTTCACATCTATCCCCCACCGTTAAACAAGACAAGTACAACAGCGAAATGACCGCCGCCAATGCGTTACTTAACCGAATATATAAGATACACACGACAGATGAATCACGTGAATCAGCAACTTACGGCAGAAAACCTCCGGATAGCGTTATCCCCAGTGACGTCAATAACTGCGGTGGTCTTCTGCCGACCATACTGTTAGATGTCGAATCTCGCGTCATGTTAAGAAGAAATACCGTCGTGTCTGCTGGTCTCGTGAATCGGGGCTATGGGTGTGGTGAAAGGCTTCAAATGGCCAGCCCTACGCAGAGATCAGTTGAAAAAAGGGAAATGCCAGACGCTGCTCTAATTAAATTTGATGATGAGACAATTGGTAGTAAATTTAAAAATGCTGATGGCTTAGTATCCATTCCACCAACGTGTGCTACGTAGAGTTTATGGTGACGTTGAGCGTCGAATGTTACCTCTTATTTTATGTTAGGCTGTAACCGTGAACAGGTAACAGGGTACGACTACGTCAAAAAGAACTTTGCAAAAAGCCAAATTTTTGTAGCTCTGGAGCAGAGTAAAAACTTTAGAAGGCATAGCTTTATCCGATTTAGAACCTTCTAAATTATACACCGCCTCTGTGGTCTAGCGGAACAACCACCGGTATCAGACCCAGGGGTCCCGGGTTCGATTCCCAGCGGGGGTACATATTGTATTCGGTTTGTTTGGTGGAAATACTCGTTGTAAGTCGCCTGGCTAGCTACCACCATCTTATTTAAGTCTGATGCCATAAGAATATGTTTTTCAGCATTGTTGTGTTCCGGCAGTTAGAGATAAGATAGCCAGTTCCTCAGTTATTGAGGATTCCGGGAGAGGGTCGCTTCCATCTTCAGCTTTATCAATACTCAACATCACGTATGATGAATGCTAAAAGTCTCCCCTCGTTCATAAAAAGAAAAATATAAGCCCCAATCTAGACTAAGAAATCTCAATTCTGACTGTCTACCTTCACTAAGAAGTGAGATTTCTTAATCGTAGTAGTCTACCCGCTAAATTTTATTGCAGGGTGTTTCAGTAGCTAACTTCGGTAAAGTTATATCGATGAGCATCAAAAAGTTTTTTTATGAAAAAAAAGTTCTGCAAACTGAGTTTTTTTTAAATCCGTAAATGCAGTTTCCTAAGAACGTTTTCATGTAGCAACAACGGTTAAGGTACCTGCCCTTACTGCCTCGTCTTAAATTTCCACCATTAATTCAAGGATTTATTATATTAGGTTAGATTTTTATTCTCTTGTTTAGTGGATTGGTTTATATTATAACTTATTTAAGTTATAAAATGCTGCTTTTCTCGAAGCAGAGACTTTATTATTGAGGAGTTCTCCTGGTACTTCATCCTCAGCTCCACTTTGTGGTGCTACTCTTTTATTTTTCTTGTCTTGGCTGGCATCGACTCCAAAAGGCTTATTGTTTGCTTTTTAGTTTTTTGAAATCAGCAGAAGTTTAGCAGTTAATATAACTTTGTCATTCATACAAACACTATGAAAAACAAAGTTATTTTTGCAGACGAAAACTTATAGTGGCATTGTGGGTCTAATATAATACTCGTAATAATAATAATAATAATAGAAACTTTATTGCACATGATACAAAAACAAATACATACAGGGAAAATGACAAAAAAGAGGAACACCCAATAGGCGGCGTTATGCTACATAGCAATCTCTTCCAGGCAACCTAGGGTGAGAGACGAACTTGGCCGATTTTTATAGGACAGGATAATCCTTTTTATGTGATGAGAAAATAAATGATTGATTTATTATTATTTATTTATAAACAGTAAAAAGATATGAAATAATGTTAGCCTACCCTACAATGTCAGAGTTCAATAAACAGGCACTGATCTATTATTTTCCAGTGTCGGCCAGCTAATTCGTTAGATGCCAACAATTTATATTCTAAGCTAATAGGACTCTTGATTTCCCCGGGCGTCCCCTTTCATTAGGGACACCGGTTCAGTTTCCATCGCAAGTTTATTGCATTTTGCCAGTTCGCCATAAATATAGTTTGAAAAATGATTGTCCAATGTTGGAATGTGATGTTGTTTAAATGAAATATAACCGGTCAAGTTCGAGGCCTGACTCGCCTTCCGAGGGTTCCGCACAAATTGGTAGGTAACCTACCTAGCGACGAAGACCAGTGGCGAAGGCTCCATACATACCTATTCACATCGCCTTCCCTTTTAGAAATCCTATCCTTTGACCCCTGGCCACTGCCTCATTCAATTTTGTCTTTTGGAATTGAGTCTCGCAGTTGTTCCAAAAATAATCAGTTTCCAAAACTTAAGACTAAATGTTTTCAAGATTTAATTACAAATGTCTAGTTTTAGATTTTTTCCTGATTTTGTAGTAAAAGACGACACTACGTGCCAAATTTCATAGTTCTAGATCAACAAAAAGTATCCTATGAATTTTGATTCCATTGAGAGTGTCGAAGTATACGTTTTTTTTTCGACATAAACGGTCCTATCTTTTTTTTTACGTTAATTTACAAGTTTCATTTTTTTACCCCTTCAACAGACTGTTGACATTTTAGTTTTAATTTCAACTCGATACCTTCACGCGTTCTCGAGATAAACGAGGACAGACGGACGGACGGACAAACAACAAAGTGATCCTATAAGGGTTCCTTTTTTTCTTTAGAGGTTCGGAACCCTAAAAAAGGACATAATTCTTTTTTTTACTGTGGCTGTATTGTACCATTACCTTGTAGGTATATCCGTTGTGTTGCAATTGCATTTTGGTAGTGAAAGTGAAACGTTATTGTAAACATAACGATAAATAATTTATGCAAATTACATAGAAAATAAATAAGGGAATTGTCGAGAATTCACTTTATGATTCCATAACAGCGGCCTTTTCAGACCCACAGTCTTTTTTATAAATTCATGTTAAGTTTTATGTTAAAAGTGAATTCTTTCGAAACTCGATGAAATCATCACTATGTAAATATTCGACTGGGCGTGAAACTAAATGATGTAACTTCCACTTCTCTGCATCTGCTGTATCATCCCTTCCCGAATTAGAATCGAAGCTGGGTCCTGACACCACGACCTTGGGACGTTTCCGTGAACTGCTCTTGGATCCGCCGCGAGAAGGAGTGCTGCTCCTGAAGGAGTCCGTCTCATCAGCCACACCAGCCGACGATGAACCTACTCTAGGGGTCCGATCTGCACCACACAACACAACACGATCGCTACCAGGACTGTCCGGGACGCCGGCTGAGCCCGAACCACGCCGCCGCTACACAGAATAAGTCTAGGACGCCGACGTGGAGCCAACAAAACCGCAAGTGCGGTTGGCAACCAACCACACAGCGATCAGAACTGCGAGGTTCCACTCCCAGACGGAGAGCATGGTTTATGTAAAAAATATTGGAATAAATTTAAAGAGCATTGGACCGGATTTCCAAAGGTCGTGGGTTCGAGTCCCATCTGAGAATTCACTTGTGGCCGAGTCAATATTTTCTAATATTTTTCTATTTAAAATTTATAGCATTGAAAAATGCAAAAAATCAAGAATCACAAAAAAATATGTTATTTAAAAAATATAAGTTGTAGTTGATAGGTTGTATTCATTTCAAACAATCGCTTATTAATTAAATACCAATAAAGGCCAGCCGAAACAATTAAAACTGAGATAAGGTTGAGGTTATTATATAGACCCAACGGCAAAACACTTCAAAATTTAATAAGTACTTAGCTGGCTTCTTCCGTATTTCACAGAAATTCCGGGTGTTACTTTTATTTAATTTTGACAACCCTGTTGACAATTACTAAGTTTCTAAGTAATATATTTCTTATTTATTTCTAAAGTTCTGGCGTGTAATTTTTTTGTGAGCATAGAATGTTTATTATGAATAAATATTTATTATTCAATGTGAATAAAAAATTACATAGGTACCAACTTTGCGTATTTTGGAAAAAAAAAACTGTAGTGCTGAAATTATTTTATTTGAGCGAGTAAAAGCAAAATAAGCAAATATGCCTTGTTTAGTAGGTAATCTTGTACAACAAATGATTTAATATACAATGTTATAATTTCAGAGAACTAATTCATTTGCGTTATGGGGACGCAAAAAGAATGCATACTTTGGTATCGTGTAGCACAAAAAATTAAGCGAAGTAGTATTTAGGTATTCTAGTCTTGCGTTTATGGTAAGAATGCCCATCCATAGGTATTTACATAGTATTTGAGCCGAACGGCAAATTTCCGATTTCGTCGATCTTCCGTACATTGTCCCGCGTAATTCCTGTTTCCTTAGGAATATCGGGATAAAAAGTATTCTATGTTTTAATCCAAGTCATCTACTATCTGTGTGCTACATTTCATACAAATCCGTTCAGTAGTTTTTGCGTGAAATAGTAACAAACAAATAACGTCAGTCACGTTGTCGTTTCAAACTACTCTACGTATTCTATATTTTTATGCTATGTATTTTATTGCCTCCTTTGTGGCTTACGAGTCTATTTGTCAATTTTATGATATATTTATATCACATTGTTGTCATAGAAAATTTTATCCGTTTTGGCATATTGAGTCCACAAAATTTTACTAGTAGAATAACTTCGATATCAATTTTAAACTTTTATATATTCATCCAGCATCAAATGTTACATAAATAGGAAAACCTTGTAGCCTTCTACAGGTAAGATCAATTTTTGTAGTTTATAAATTTGGCATTGACTTATATATTACTAGAATTTGGAAACATTTTTGGTACAAACGACCTTTTTATATGGATTTGTTATTTTATTTTAGCTTTTCTATTTTATCCTTATAAACGCTTTTCTGTGAAATACGCATTTTCATTGCGATAAACTGATAAACTCTTACTTTCGCATTTTTAGGGTTCCGTACCTCAAAAGGAAGAAACGGAACCCTTATAGGATCACTTCGTTGTCCGTCCGTCCGTCTGTCAAGACCGTTTTTCTCAGGAACGCAAGGAGCTATCAAACTGAAATTTATATCTAGTACTCAGGTCTACTGTCCCTTGGAGCTGTGAAAAAATCAAACTTCTAAGCCAAAGCAATCAAAAGATACAGCCGTTTATGCCGCAAATAGCACGGGAATCAAAACCTACAGGTACTTCCCGTGAACTTGGAATCTTGAAATTTGGTACGAAGTAACGTCTTATAGTACAAATAAAGGAAAAATTGCGAAGACCGTAAATTTTTTGTTTGCTTATAATGGCGGATCATTTGACAGTTGTAAAATGAACAATATTTAAAATAGCAAGTAAGCTACCCAGAACTTATCAGTCGGTGGTGAAAACTACTTTTATGGCGACTATCATCATCTAATCTATTTAATTTCAGTTGGTTAAAGTCCGCCTAAATACGTTAAGCGCTAAACATATTTAAAACCACGCTCTGTCACTTTTGACTTCAGTGACTGAAATGCAATGTCATTTTAAATATATTTAGCGCTAAATGTGTTTACTGACAGCTGGTGGTAGTCGCCCTTAATGTCAGTTGGTGAAAGTCCACTTTTATGTCTCAACATAATTATACATTTATGGCTAACACAGAAATAAATCACATTATAAACAATAATGTGATGAATGTAGCAAGTAGGAATCAAACCATGGTCGACTGGCTATGATTCGTGCCACAGCATCATGGTATGGTATAGGTGAAATAATATTGAAATTGTGAAAACCTCCGCTATTCCGAGCGACTCAAAAACGCTCCCGTTCTACTGGCCATTGGGTACAAAGACTACGCCTAGTGCCGTGGGTAGTCCGGGTACCCAAATTTGGACTTCGGCCATTTACGGTCTCGTCTTAAAAATACATGTTGCATCGGCTTGGGAGTTTTTTTAATGGATTCGAAACGAACGATTCTTTCTTTTAAAAATAAAATAACACAGCCATCCATAAAGACGAGGCCAGGAAAAAAATGTGACAGGTGTCAATCAAGTGGTGTCAAATATACAAAAAAAAAGTGTTGTTCGAGTTTTTCACTCAGTTTTTTTTACATGACTTTGTTTACGTTTATTTATATTGGTCTAGAATATAATCATCATGATTTTAATAGTATAAAAAACATAGGTTAACGCTGAAATTTTTAAAATATTAGTATTTTTATGACCCAAGGAAATTTGTCATTTCACTCACTTTTTTCTCTCTCTCTTAAGTGCTGATTAACAAAAAAATATATACAGTCGAAACCCACTTATATAAGTTACAAGTGCCATTCGTACGCTTTACAAAAAAACAAAACGATATCACCATGCGTGGCGACAAAGAGTCTCTGTTGATGGTTTCTAAGTGTGCGCGCCGAAATTTGTTTACGTTACATTAGGTGTCGAAAATGACATGGCCGATAAGAGGCACCGAGCGGGTGGCGGCCTGGCCGGTTGAGCGGTAAGGTCAAATTGTAATTCCTGACGTGCGGTTAACAGTAGGTACATATAACTAAACGATACTTACCACGCACAAATGCGATAGGATCGCCAATTAGCTAAATGTCACGTATCGACGTCTTATCTTTTCCCAAGATCCCAATGTGTTAGCGTACGCAGAATCTATCGATATGATCGTGAGGGTTCACTGAAGGCAAAGTCCAGAAATTATTGTTGGTAAAAAAGGCGAATAAAAGGGCTTCAAAAGCAAAGTCAAACTACTCGTAAAATACAGGATGGATGGATATGTACATATAAGGTGTCCGATGGCAGATTTCGAATTTCTTTTGCAACATTTTTTTAAAGTAAAAGCTTCGTGCCTTTTAAAGCACTGACAGCGGAGCTTGACATAATAGATTTTTGGTCACCCATCCCGTCACCGACCATTGCGAAAGATGCTTAACGGTTATAATCGCAGGCCGAGCGCGCGAACCATTGCGCCACGAGCTCTTGTACAATTACATACAGGGTCGTCCAAGAAAAAAAAATAACTCTTTTAATTATGCTAACTGTTCTAGTTTAGCTCCCGTTTCATTTAGGAGAAATGTTAAGCATCTATCCAGGGTAGTTTGAAGTTACACGTAACCAGTTTAAAAATACATAGCATCGCAGGTTGCAAGTTGCAATAGTTGAAATAACATTCTAGAGGCACTCGTAAGTACGAGAATAAAGCAATTTTTTACATGCAATAGAATATAGAATCCACAGTCGGTTTTTGAAATTGTATGAACTGATTGTATGATTGTCTAAAATTGTATGAACTTACTTTGAGTTTAGTCCAAATGTTTTACGTCATGCACTGAACAACTTACGTAGTTACTGAATCCTCATCAACTCAGCCATACGTCACCCGCTACTGAGTATATCCTTCCCCCAAGGATATGCACGACGATCAGTTTTTTTTTTTATTATACTAGGAGAAATGCTTTTACGCATCCCTCGCCCCCAGGTGCAGAGTCGATTCGAAATGTAGGACTCGCCTGAAGTACGCAGCCTGTATCAGTACACAGGCCGCGCACCGCATCCCACGCCCCTTCCGTGCCCCCACCCAGGGTATAAGATCGGTTGAGGCTCGGAAGGGGTGTCCCCACCTTCCCATCCTGGTGATGGAAAGTGGGGGGGGGGAGACATCCTGGTTCCGGGATTATCTGACCGTGCGTACATTCTCGGTTAAAGTAGGTGACGGCCAGAGTGCGGAGTTAATAAACAAGATTTCATTGCATTAAAAAAGCATAATAAACAACATAATATGACATAAAAAAATGCAGGGCCCCTGGTTAAGCAATTGCGCCATTTGTAGGTTTTAATGGGTTAATGCGGGTTCAAAAGTTCCGTATTCTAACCCTTAAAAACAATGTATTTTCGAAGTTGTTTTCGTACAAAAAGCATTATTAAGGTGGTACGACTTCTATACAAACAAACATTACACAATTATTGGTTCATCATACCTTAATAATTCATAAATACATGCGCAACTAACTCGTTTCAGTTATTTGTTTGCGCGAAATAATTAAAAAATTGTACATTCATACGTAAAACACGAGTAAATTAATATCATTTAATTTCAATAATTCTACGTATGTGTGTGTGACCCATCGCATTTATATAGCTCATGTATGAAAGTATATTTTTTTAATAAAAACAAATAACTGAAACGAGTTAGTTGCACATGTATTTATGAATTATTAATGTATGATGACCCAATTAATGTGCAATGTTTGTTTGTATGGAAGTCGTACCACCTTAAGGAGTGGTATTGTTTTGTAAACTTTATCTTTTTTTTGTTCTATTCCAATAAAAAATATAAAGTTTAATTATTTTTGGTACTCCTTTTCGTTAACTTTCAAATGATATCCAACATTTCCCTCATAAATTGATTCCAAATAAAGTTAGCCTAAGTTTAAAAGTCAGATTTTTTAAAGGTGCGATTTTTCTGACGGTGAGTTCAGTAAAACTTTATACATTGTATTAAAATCAGCCTTTTAATTTAAGTCAAAGTCAAAGTCAAAGTCAAAGATTTTTATTCAAATAGACTTATAGATAAGTGCTTTCGAATCGTCCAATTTTTTTTTCCTACCAGCCATTCAGGACATATTTTAACTGATAAGAAGAACGGCCGCAAGAAACTTATCAGCTTTAACAGAAGCAGACGTAATAATAGTACGTTATACAGAAGTAATAATAGTATCTCAACCGGTACCCTTTGTTAATAAGTTTGTATTTTAAAAATATATGTAAGTATTTAATTGTTAACCTCTGAGCTTGACTCCGTACTCGCAGTCAAAACCTATTAATAGGTTTTGCGAGACTTTTGCTATGTAACTTGTGTGTCCATGAATAAATAAATAAAAAAAAATGTGAATGTTTGGGTAATTGTTACTCATCAGTCGAAAACGACTGATTTTGTAGAAATTTGGGTCACAAGTTGTTTATGGCCTGTATTTAAGCCTGAGATATTTTTATCCCTTTATTCCCAAGGGAATGGGAACCACGCGATTAAACTGCGAGCGGCCACTAGTATTGCATACATTACATCATAGCACAGACATAATAATACTTTAATGATTATGTTCACGAAACTTTTATCAGTAAAGCGGTTGATATAAGAAGCAAAAAATAGTACAATATACCACTAAACCAGAGAGGTCGATAGGTACAAAATCTTTTCAGTTACTTCTATGTAAGCAGTTTTCTTGAAATATCTAAAATACTAGCTTCCCGTTCCCGTAGGAAAATCGGGATAAAAAGTAGGCTATGCCAAACATTAAGTAGATTGGTTACTTAGTTAGTTAGGGCGTGAAGGAGGGACAAACAAACACATTTACGCAATTATAATATTAGTTAGGATTTTCTCTAATATCTATTCTGACAGTTTACTTAAGTTTTAAACCAGATTCGCAACAGAAACCGGTCGTAAAGTATTTATCACGTTTTCATGTGTGCCTACAAATAAAACCATTACAATGCCGTCCGCGCGGCGCAGTAAACATCGCAAATAAACTTTCGATTTATTTATAGAGACCATGGCTCGTAAACTGTAGTTGGACGAAACCCATGTAAAAAGAGTAAGACAAGGGACAGAGGCCGTTCTTTACGTGTGAAACTTCGCCATATTCACATTAATTCGAAAACGTAACCAAGAGCAAATATAGGTATGCATTGTCAGTCCCTCACTCCGGGAAGCGTCACCACGCAGGAACTTGTTCGAATGGAGGTGTCCTGGGACCACTTTGACCATTTGAACAAGTTCCTCATTCCTGACCCAACAGAAAAATCCGCAGAAAGCGATTGCCAACGCGCAACTTGGGTCAAACTTAATCGGTTCAGAGCTGGACATGGGCGTTCGCACTATCACCTCTACAAATGGACAACAGACTTAAGGACTCGCCAGCTGTGAATGCGTAGCCCCAGACCAGACCCTGCGCCACGTTGCAGAGGACTACCCACTATACTATCTTCCTCGCGGCCTGAGAGAACTTCACCACCTAACGCCGAAGAATGGCTGTTTAACTTAAAAATTAAGGCTTAGGACGCCGCAGTTTCGCCTTTCGAAATGATGATGACTCCAGAGTAGACAAAGATATAGTACATAATCCGAATCCGATTCCGTTGTTGAGAGGGAATAATCATAGTATGTGCGAGCTGCTAGCTACACAGTTTAGGCTATCAAATTGTCAGGACATATTGAAAAGTAATTGTGGTAATATATAATACAGTCTATCTATACAAATGTCGTCCGACGAACACGTTTTGACAGAGCAATCGTGCGGGGTTCGCGGGGCGAGAGGGGGTGGTAGCGAGCCCGCGGGCTATTACCTATCTTTGCAACAGCAACGCGACAACAGAAATTGCGCGGTAATTGCTTTACGTCACATATCACAAGTGCGGCCTCCACCGAACAAACAATGAACTACAATGTGCATTCATTTAATTCCCGTTATTGCTACCAAATTGTTTTTGGCGCTAGCGTCATAGCAACACGCACCTAGGTAGGAGCACGAGAGAGTGAGACGCCGCTATACGAACCATCAGCGAGCGATTAGCCAGCAATCACATACGTTATACCATTTTTATTTTGTCGTTCCACAGCCATTAGCAATTAGCAATTACCGCGCGATATCTGCGCGATAATTGCAAATTTTTATCCGCAACGGTACGGAGACGGTATATGCGTTGGGGGACTTTAGCGTGAGAGGTTGTTTGTTTGTTTGTTTTTTTGTGCAATCCAATGTTACTATTTATCTCCAAAACTACTTGTCCGATTTTGATGCGGTTTTCAGTAATGGGTTTGGGTTTGATTGGTAAATGTTCTTAGATAAGTATTTCAGTGTCAACTCACCAGGGGGTGCTGCAGTAAACATTTGTTTGAGCAAAACCGAAAGTACTAGTCCGATTTTGATGCGGTTTTGAGTAATGGGATTGGGTTTGATTGGTGAATATTCTTAGATAAGTATTACGGTGACCACTCACCAGGGGGTGCTGCAGTAGACATTTGTTTGAGCAAAACCGAAAATACTAGTCCGATTTTGATGTGGTTTTCAGTGCCTAATGGGTGTAACCACTCGCGTGCCGCACGACCCAAATTGGAACGATTTCAAAATAGGCGGACGTGCCGGACGCCCAATTTGGGATGATTACGTCACGCAATTTTAGAATGCATTTAAAAAAAAAAGGTGAATGTTCTAATATAAGTGTTACGGTGACAACTCACCAGGGGGCGCTGCAGTAAACATTTGTTTGTGCAAAACCAAAACTACTAGTCCGATTTTGATGGGGTTTCAGTAATGGGTTTTATGTAGTACCATGAACATAATATCTATGCTCTCTATTTAAAAAAGTAATTAAAGTAGGATAAAACAATTTGAAAACCCCCGACTTAATTATCCGTCAGGGGCTGCCATCATTATTTTAAATTTCAGCATCAATAATTTGAGCAATAACATGTCTCCAATTATTCACGTTACTGCAAAACTAGTTCATTTAATAGCAGCCCTCGACGGATAATTCAGTCGGGAGTTTCAAATTATTTTTTTAATTACGTTTTAACCGTCATGTTTTTAGGTAATATCTCCGCCGAGCTGCCATACGCTCACTCGGGACAATTATATTATGTCCTGTCAAATACTAAGAAAGTCTTGTCAAAAGCGGCATTGTGCGATGTTTCAAGGGTTGTCCCACTGTTAGTTCCTTAGATACAATAAGATTTGAGGTGTGGATATGATAAGTGTTAAGTTCTAAAACGTGCCGACAGATGGCGCTGTCTTCATACGTACAACGCGTAAACTGCGGTGTTAAGATTTTTGTGTATTTATCTAAGAAGTTAATTGTTTTTGTTATTAGCCCCGACCAGCTCTCGGCCACCCTGAACCGCCTATTGGAGGCTCAGGAGGCCGAAGCCACAACCGCCCGCCAGTTTTGACCCCTCAGGTCACCCCCCGTCCTCTCTCATACGGCTGAAGTCCCATTCTGGGAAGATCCCCCTCAGGGAGTCAGTCGTGTAGCTATTCGTATTCAGACGGTCCCCCTCTGGGAGCCGTCACTTTTCATTTAGATTCCGGCCGGTGCCCCCGTCTGGGTGTCGGACGTATTTGTACTTCTCCATAGCGCACTTCACCTAGGTGAGTGGCGCTCGCGCCGTATCCCTCCCCAGGGTTACGGTCGCTTCAGACGTAGGCTGCCGTCCCTTTCCGGGGAATCCAGCCATAAGGTGGTGTTTAGTCAGTAAGAGTCTGACATAACCTTCGACACAGCCGGCTATGGGGTATCCAATGCAGGATTCACCACCTCCCTCCCCCGCATCCGGAGGGTTGCCTTTAACTCGGGACACAAAAAAAGGCACAAAAAAAATGTTATTAGCTGAATAAATTGGATTGGGTCACAGACCGACATCAGCAGATCAAAATTAATCAAAGCGCTCATACGGTTGTGAAATAAGGGTCCTAGTTTTTTATTTTAATAAAAATTCTCAACATTTAAATAAACTTCTATGGAGGTATAACAATGAGAATGATGTTTAATTAAGGTACATATTTTTTTTTACTTTTAAGATGCTACTTTGATGCTCAGGGTTGGCAGAGTATCAAAGTGCAAGGGATGCTGCCATACAGTAGTATGACGTGATATGAATATTTTAATTGTTTGTACTAGCGACAGCTCGCGGTTTTACCCGCGTGGTTCCCGTTCCCGTGGGAATATCGGGATAAAAAGTAACCTATGTTCATAACCAGGCAATCTACTATCTGTGTACCAAATTTCATCCAAATCCGGTCAGTAGTTTTTGAGTATATTCGTTGCAAAGAAACAAACTGTCAAATCTTTCCTCTTTTTAAATTTTGTTTAGACCAGGCTATCTTCTATCTGCCGTTTAGTAGTTTCGGAGGCTATTCAATGCAAACAAACAATAAAATGTTTCCTCTTTATAATATTAGTATAGATGAAGCTGTTTAATTAGTTTTAGCATTGAATATAGCAACTTTACCGTTTGTTTTATTTAATAATTGGTTTCGTTTTGTGTGCCTATTTTATGTTTTTTTTTGGATTTCCTGACAGCGCGCGTTTCGGCACCTTATCAGGGACCGTGGTCACGGGATGATTGGCTACTTCACGTTTAAGATGTATTTAGTTTATACGTTCTTGCTATAAATAAGTATAGAAAGAAAGAAAGAAAGAAAAGAAAGAAAGAAAATATATTTATTTGACACAGATATTAGAATGTTAAAGGTTAAATAGGGAATACACAGCATATTAAACATGCTTAACAAATGAAGAAAATTTAGAAAAAAAAAACACTGATCTTAAGGTTGTATCAAAATAAGAGACCAATTCAGCTATATCGGGATTGCGCGATCAATGAGACCCGACGCTGATTTTCAATTGGCACCTTTATTTAGTTTTTTTGACAGCTGAATCTGTAACGGAAACGGCTCACAATCATATGTTAATTTAAGTAAAATATTATTTATATGCTAAATAATAAACGGTACATAAGTAAACTGTTATGAAAGTAAGTAAGTATATTATTTCATAATATATAAATATCAAAATATAAATTTGTAAAATTATAAATATATAAAGTTATATTTATTGTATATATAGATAGAGTATTTATAGAGTATATTCATAGTATCTGTTCTTCTATTACTCTTGAAACCATACCAACCGTAATGAAATCTAATGTCATGGGATTCTGGTCGTTTCATTGGATTCTAATTTATAGCTCAATTAATTTGACTATTATTAGACCCTTAGATAAAATTAAATCAATTATTTATTGTATTTATTTATTAGGTTTCGACCTGCTAACAGTTAAATAAATACCGAGTTTCTACAACAAAACACTTTTTTTTATCACTACTAAAGTTTTAATATTTTTTTTCCATATTTTTTTTTATTATGTATAGGTTAGCGCTTGACCACTATCTCGCCTGATGGTAAGCGATGATGCCATCTAGGATGAAACGCGCTTGCCTAGAAGATACCTATTCACACGCGGCTTGAAGGCCCCCAAATTGTAAGTATCAGGAAACAGACTCCATTCCACTCTCTGGCAGTACGGATGATAAAATTTGACGCAAAATGTTTAGTGCGAATCTTTGGGATCTCAACCATTTTATTGGGCCATACATAGGTACCTACTGGCTAATTACATTATACACTAGATATGTATAGGATAGTTACGTTCGTAGTAATTTGCGTTGAAATCTGTGACAAGACTAATTGTGACTGATTATTCTATAAGCAAACATCCTTGCCATTGACGGCTGAAACAGCGGAGATGGCCCCATTTTCAATACTATTTGACAGCTAATGTGACATTCAGTCATGACAACAGCGTCGATGTTTGGTTACAGAATAACCCCCCTGCACGCAGTGCACACATACACAATTTGATTCGTAGGACAAAAGGCACGAAAAAGCACGGAAATTAAAGAGAGCAAAGAATTGGACAATATACAGAGTCTTCCCAATTTTCACAATGCGAACTCGTGACAATAGATATGTCACTCGGGGTTGACCAGTAGAGTTTCTTTGGGAAACGTTTTCTCGGAAAGTACTAAGGTTAAATAAATAATTTATTATTCAAATGAAATACCTGTTAATGTTCTATTATTTCTGTTATAATAGTTTTCTGTATATCTAGAACTTTTTTTATTAAAGCTCCCTAAAAAAACTGTACTGGTCAACCGGGAAGTTCTCCGACTGTACACACATTATAATATCATAGGTACAGGGGGGCAATTCTCGCGCCTTCGACATCGACATTCGACATTTTTTGGTAAAAATTAAAAGCTCACTGAAAACAATATTCGACATTATTGGATTGTCAGAGATCATTGATCATTCAAGGATTTTGACAGTAGTAGAGATTTACACTACATTTTGAAAAAAGAAATTATGGTTTGAAAAATGTCGAATTCGACATATCTCAGCGCGAGAATTGCCCCCCTGATGACGAGTTTTCAAAGATTTGAGTCTCGTTTGGTGTAGTTGGCGACATTTTTTTTTAATTAAAATAACTGTATCGCATCTTTCTCCCCTGTGATACTAAACTGACCCTCCTTTTTTTCTCGTTTGGCGCGTGATCCGACACGGATATTTTGTTTAAGTACCGTACATTAGGTCTTATACCAGTGGTAACAAGTACTTTAACTCGCTTTTATTAAAGCGATACGAATGGGATTCAGTTTATTTTTCTGCTAAATAGGTATCTTTAATTTGTTACTTGTGACCGGCGGCGGTTTTATCCGCGTGGTCCCCGTTCCCTTGATAAAATAACGAGATAAAATGGATCTTTACTTTTTTTTGCCACTGATGGGAATACTTTTACGTATTGCAATGAAAATGCGTATTCCACAGTAAAGCGTTTATTAAAAGATAAAATAAAAAAACTAAAAATAAAATAACAAATTAATATGATGAATAATTGATAATTAATATAGTAATCATGTATTAACATAGCTTTAAGTTCCATTGTTACTATATTACTATATTGTTATGAGTCTTTGTTTCTCGAAATAAATATTTAAAAATAATATATAAAAGTCGTTTGTACCAAAAATTGTTTACAAATTTATCTTATATATAAAATTCTCGTGTCACAGTTTTCGTTCCCATACTCCTCCGAAACGGCTTGACCGATTCTCATGAAATTTTGTAAGCGTATTGAGTAGGTCTAAGAATCGGCTACTATCTATTTTTTATACCGAAATTACACGGGAGCGAAGCCCCGGGGCACAGCTAGTAAACTATAAAATTTGTGTGACTATAAAAAAGACTCCAGGTTTTTCTATTTATGTAAGATTGATGCTGAATGACAATATAAAACATTATATTGGTTATTCTACTAAAATAATATTGTGGACTCAATATAATATACGAGTATATAACACGGATAAAATATTCTATGACAACGATATGACATTCTTATTATTATTTTTCAGAACTATCATAAAAATTTGATATATAGGTTCGTAATCCACAGAGGAGGCTATAAAATACATAGCATAAAAATATAGAATACTTAGAGTAGCTTGTAATCGACAACGTTACATACGTATACCGAAAGGTTAAGTCGGACTCACCTGTCGCCTCTCGTCCTCCATTCCGCGTAAAAAGGCTCAATGGAAGGCCGGGAGGAGATACTACCAGCTATAAGCCACACTTCGTGGTCTCTCATCGCCGTAGGGTCCTGGGGGACCGTGGTGTCAATCCCCCTAAATGCAATGCCCCTAAATCACCTTGCGTGATAGAGCATCTAAACATCCAAACTTTCACATAAATTAATATTAATAGTAGCAATGATTTAACACTGCTTACAGCAAAAAAATCCTGGGTCGTACCGCGCAAGTGGTGTCGGAATCGAAATCGGCTTCATTTGACAGACGGATGTGACACATTGCTGCTTCTTTTTGACACAAATGAAAACTTACCAAAGACAGCAGAGCAATGTGTCACATCCATGTGTCAAATGAAGTCGATGTCGATGCCCACGACACTTGCACGGTAGGGTCCACATTATTGTTTTTTAAAATGTTTGATGATTCTTTTTATTCGCAAGAAATTACTGTAATTTGAATTTTAAACTCTTTTACCTACAATTAAAATTGGATTCACAAAACTCCAATGTCAACGAAGCCACTGCATTTAAATTCTTGATGAACTTTAGATTCACTTACTCAGTTGGCGACTTACATTTTAATTAGAGTCGTCCCAAAGTAAGTTAGTTTCCAAGTTAATTAAAGTGCAGACTCTGAGTACAATAATATCCTGAGTAAGTGAGGTCTCTGATAACGTGGTTGATTAAGTGGACACGACTAAGTTTGACCGAGTGGTGAGTGAATATCTTTCAAGTTATTGGAGGCTGATCAATTGGGCTTACTATAAAGTAAGATGGACAATTACTGTAGTGGAAAATCTGTGTTAATCTGTGAAAATCGCTATCGCTTTATTTGATACTAGCGGCCTCTCACGGTTTTCACGGTTTCACCCGCGTGGTTCCCGTTCCCGTTGGAATATCGGGATAAAAAGTATCCTATGTTCACAACCAGGCTATCTGTGTACCAAATTCCATCCAAATCCGTTCAGTAGTTTCGGAGCCTATTAATTGCAAACAATCAAATCTTTTTACAGTATTAGTATAGACAAATCACACAAATGTAACTTTTAGATTTTAAAAATGCCTGAGATTTAGTAAAAAAAATCTATATAGTAAAAAAGTTTTTTATATCTAAGTTGGTTGGGTACATTGGCCCATGTACATGACTAACACAAAAATCGTTCATCAGTGCTGGGTAACGAAAAAGCATCTTAGCATTATTAAAAAAAGACACCAAACCTCGTTAACTATTTCGCAAAACGCTAGTACATTTTACCAAAGATTTTATCCAAAAATAAAACAAGAGCTAACACACACTGACTTCCATTCATTCTCATAAATATTAAACTTTAAAATAATAAAACCAGGAAACTTGAAATTTCGTTCCACATAATCCTTAAGCAAAACCCAAGATCAGATAGAGGAGTAGGCAAATCTGGCGACATTTCAATTTGTCTAAAATAATGGACGTCATTGTGAGTCGTGAGGCGTCCTGCGCGAGCTGTGCATACAAAGAATTTGTAACCGAATTTGCGTTCCCACTATTATTATAGTAAGAAGGGAGACGTGATGACGTAGGTTTTTTTTATTTATTTCCATATCAAAAGACAATAAAAACGTGTACAATCGGGGAGCGAGAAAGTACTAAAGTTAAAGAAATAACTTATTATTCAAATGAAACACCTGTTGTTCTATTATTCGTAATATAAAGGTTATTTTTATAAAATATTACTTTTTTAAAATAAAGTTCCTTAAAATAACTGTACTGGTCAACCGGGAAGTTCTCCGATCATCAACAATCGCAGCAAAAGAAACCGTACAAAGGTTCCTGCCATCACTCACTAATACATCGACAGAAAAAAAAACATTTTTTTTTTACTGTTTTCCGGGTTATTCAGGATTTCATCAAGCAAATCTTCCACTATTATCATAGTAAGAAGTAACGGAATGAAGAGGGACAAATGCTGACGCCGAAACTCGCTAACATGACAATGTTAGATGTGATAGATGCCGAATTTTTAATGACTTAACTGTCAAAAATTCGCGCCAACGGACTATCTAACATGGCCGCTATCAGCTGTCAAAGATACCTTGCCCCATGGACGTAAATACTAACAGGACTTAGTACCGCCAAAATGTTAACTTACAAAAACACTCCTTATTGTTTTAAGACTTAATTTTAGCAACATTGACAGAGGCAAAACGAGCCGAGTGAGATATCTACAACAGAGGCAGCTGTAAATGTGCCGAAACGTATGTAATAAGATGTACGTAATAGTACATTATTGCAAAGGCCGTGAAATAGGCAATTGCAGGTCGAGTACGAGTTTGAAGGCCGAGCCATAGGCGAGGACTTCACTAATACGAGACAGGCAATTGCCATTTCCGCCGAGGCATATATAGTGCTTTTCTCAAAAGAATGCATGTAAATAAAACATACTTTTTATATTATACATTTAATAATTACTAAAAGAAAATCAAATTCATTGCAGGAGCGTCTTTTTGAATTTGGAACATTACAGCGCTCCAGCAGTGTTAGATGAAACGGCGTGCTGGAGTTAAATACTCTTTGTAATGTTCCAAATTAAAAAAAACGCTCCTGCAATGGATTTGATTTTCTTTGTCCGTAAATTCGATACTTCGCGTGTTCTTTTTTCGAAAATAATGACAACATTTCCATGCATGTTTGAGAAAAGTATAATTATTCAATCTCTGATACAAAATTACAGATTTCGTATTTTTTTGTTGTTAATATTGTTTGATTTAGATAGCATTAGTCTATGTGCAACTCCGAAGGGTCACTGTGACTTTTTGAAGTACGGTAGCGATTGTTTAATAGAATTATCCTACTGGCCATATTGCCATCTCTTTAACTTAATTCTAAACTAAAACTAAATATAAATTCGTTAGGAACCCCTATAAAAATATTTTTCCCACGAGAAAAAAAAATGTGGTCATTAGAATAGAAAGGGATACAGAGCCTCTGTACTACATATCTCGCTCCACTCGCTTTCAGCTGCGGGTACTCAGTCCTGTTACTATATTACATCCATGCCTTGCCTCTTTTGAAAAACCCTATACAACAAAAGGTCAATAACTTGCATTTATTCTCAAAAATAATTAAATTATATAGTAATAAGTAACGGAATGACGTGGGAGAATTGTCGAAAGTCGTTATTGTGAGAATTTATGAAACATGTTGCGGAGCTCCGCGATTTCGACCTAATCAGTTACCTATTTGAATATATGGTTGCTAATGTAATTATTTAAAATAACAATTTTAATATTGAAGGAACGGGATCTTTTATTTGAGATGGGTGGGTTTATTGAGTTTATCCTAGGATATTCTACACTATTGTCAAACTAAAAGTAGATATTATCTGTATTCATTAGAAACGATTGATTGATTTTTATTACCAAAATCAGCGCCCTCAGGATCCAGTTCTACATAGACTTTCATATCTCCATAGGCCCCCTAGACGCTCAGTAGATACTGTGATCCATCATTACTTATTTTATTTTGTGATATATACTGATCGTGTAGTCTAGTGTATGACGACTGTCAGTTTTTATTGCGGATTTCTTGATTTCTTAATTCCGTGATAATTTGAAACGTGAAAAACGTGAAATAAAATTCCGTATTGGTAATCGTGATAAATACTGATGGGTCTATATTAATTTGCATGAAGTAATACTCCTAATTCTAATTGGAAAAACTTTACAACGCATAATTTTTAAATCGCATAACATTATTCTGCATAACTGAATACGCAAAATTTTAATGTGCGTAACGTAAATTGTCATAATGATGACTTGGGATAAATGTAATAAGCATAACGTTACTTTGCATACATGGTATAAATATATACCTCAGGCAAATTAATAACAAGTACTTCTGTTGTCTGAAATATAATAATCACTAAATTGAAGTAATATAAGTAACACTTAAATTTCTCACGTGACCTACAGGAATAAGACAAACTAAGCGTTTTAATTTAAGACATTCAAATACGTAGTTACACTCTCAGTGAGAAGTTTTAAAGGATGTGAAAATATGTATTATCGGGCAGGAACAAAATTACCTAACATCGAAGGCTAAGGTGGGAGCTCCGCTTTTTTTATTTTATGGCAACATAATATGTTATGCATATTTAAATTATGCGAGTTCGTTATTATACGCAATAAGTGTTATGTTTTCTAATTATAACGTTCAATGTTATGCACAGTTATGGTGTGCCAAATCTGTTAAAAACGAATTCATAATATATTATGACAATTAATGTTAGGCGTATTAAAAGGCACCCAATAACCACACTAGCTTTGGTTGCCACAATCATTTCACGCGTTTGACCTGTATGAAAATCTTTGCAATACTGACGTAATAAATATTGAATGTGTAGGCTTTCTTGTTCACTCCGATAATGAATTGAACTTTATTAGTATAAATCATAAGAGTGTGTGGAGGTATGAAGTGAAGAATGCAAACACCATATTATGCCATATACAAAAAGGGTCCAAAATACAAAGAAAAATACACTACGATCTAAAAGTGTATAAACTACTCTACCATTTACTTCGGCGATTTCAAAACAGAAATTTTACCCAGGTCATTCACTCGGCAGTATCATGAAAGTACGATGCATCGACGCCCATTCGCAAGGTCACTGGACCCATAAAACTGGGCAATACAACATTTTATTTGCTCACCACCAGTATTAGATGCATTTCGACGTAGCCACTCTTCGTACTTTTTTTTTCTTTTTACGGCGCGAACAATTTAAAACCTTGTAAAAGAGGATCGTTGAGAGTTTGCAACCTTTTTTGTTATCACGCCGGGATGTTAAATTGAAAACTGTCTAGGTTTTTCTGTACAAACCCTTATACCGTTATACACTCGCCGGCACATCTAATCGCCAACCCCGTTATTTTCATACACACATGCTCACTTTGCGACTCTATACTCTAGACCATTAGATGTGCCGGTGAGTGTATATTATCCCTTGCAGGGTTGGTAGAACATCAAAATTGCAGCTTTCAAAATGCATTCAACATTACAATGTTGATGCATTTTTTCTCACACCTCAGTTACGCCACATTTGGCATAAAAAATAGTCACAGGTTACCAGTCCATCGCCTACAATGGAAAATACATACTCGTATGGTAAATTTTAAAAAGAAAAGTACTGGAAAAATTCAACTCGGCCACAAGGTGAACTCTCAGATGGGACTCGAACTCAGTCCAATGCTCTAACCAATGGGCTACCGGTCTCGTTAAGTCTCGGCAGCACAGAATTCACTTGTGGCAGAGTAGATTTTTTCCAATATTTTTCTATTTAAAATTTATCATTAGTATACAAATTGCATTGAAAAATACAAAAATTTAAAAATCATAAAATACATACTTACTCGTTTCTTTTTTTCTTTCTGCTATCAAAATGTCAAAGCTTTACCCCGAAAAAAAAACTTTCTTAAATTTGAATTAGCTATCAAAATTATTTTTCAAATGCCAACGTCAATTATATTTAATACATACCTAGATGTTACCTTAGTAATTTGCGTTAAAATCTGTGACCAACAGGGCTAACATGCACGTCACGAGATAATTTTCTCACGCCATTTTCTCGTGGTAAGATGACATATCTCTACTTCTCGACTGTCGGTAACATTGCACTACATTTCGTCATGTCGTTCTGTCAAACGTAGACTTCGAGAAATTTTCTCTTTAAACTGGCTGTTCATGCGTTATGCTCGTGAACGGGTGCCGCCAGCGGAAATGGGTCTACCTCAGTCTGCTTATCTTAATGCTGTGCTTAAAGCCTAAATATTTTTATCTAAAATAAATTGATACT
Organism: Chrysoteuchia culmella; assembly: GCA_910589605.1. Classification (NCBI taxonomy): domain Eukaryota; kingdom Metazoa; phylum Arthropoda; class Insecta; order Lepidoptera; family Crambidae; genus Chrysoteuchia; species Chrysoteuchia culmella. The sequence goes on from OU342652.1 coordinate 14,556,906, forward strand.
GACCTGTATGTACCTCACATCTTGCAGTATAGTAATCTTGTAATGCGAGAAATGTTGTAATGATAGACAAGTCTTTCTTTGCCAGTTAAAAATTGTTTACTGTTACAATAATCATAAAATGTATTATTTTATAACTTTTTAATTTTGCATTTTACAATGCTATTTTTATGTGATAAATATTAAACAAGAAAATATACTAGAAAAAAGCAACTAGTCTCATGTCGCCCTGACGGGATTCGAACCCGCATCCTTGGGAGTCCGGCCCAATGCACTAACCAATTATGCTACAGAGACCTACGAGGACACGTCGAATTCTTCTAGTATATTCACCGTTCTACGGTGTTGGCCACCGTCGCTTCATCAATGAGAGAAATATTCTCGCATTCGAAAGAAACATCTTTACAGATGTTTGACTATCGATTAAGATGAAACAGCCATCTAATTATAACTTTTTAATTTTGCATTTTACAATGCTATTTTTATGTGATAAATATTAAACAAGAAAATATACTAGAAAAAAGCAACTAGTCTCATGTCGCCCTGACGGGATTCGAACCCGCATCCTTGGGAGTCCGGCCCAATGCACTAACCAATTATGCTACAGAGACCTACGAGGACACGTCGAATTCTTCTAGTATATTCACCGTTCTACGGTGTTGGCCACCGTCGCTTCATCAATGAGAGAAATATTCTCGCATTCGAAAGAAACATCTTTACAGATGTTTGACTATCGATTAAGATGAAACAGCCATCTAATTATAACTTTTTAATTTTGCATTTTACAATGCTATTTTTATGTGATAAATATTAAACAAGAAAATATACTAGAAAAAAGCAACTAGTCTCATGTCGCCCTGACGGGATTCGAACCCGCATCCTTGGGAGTCCGGCCCAATGCACTAACCAATTATGCTACAGAGACCTACGAGGACACGTCGAATTCTTCTAGTATATTCACCGTTCTACGGTGTTGGCCACCGTCGCTTCATCAATGAGAGAAATATTCTCGCATTCGAAAGAAACATCTTTACAGATGTTTGACTATCGATTAAGATGAAACAGCCATCTAATTATAACTTTTTAATTTTGCATTTTACAATGCTATTTTTATGTGATAAATATTAAACAAGAAAATATACTAGAAAAAAGCAACTAGTCTCATGTCGCCCTGACGGGATTCGAACCCGCATCCTTGGGAGTCCGGCCCAATGCACTAATCAATTATGCTACAGAGACCTACGAGGACACGTCGAATTCTTCTAGTATATTCACCGTTCTACGGTGTTGGCCACCGTCGCTTCATCAATGAGAGAAATATTCTCGCATTCGAAAGAAACATCTTTACAGATGTTTGACTATCGATTAAGATGAAACAGCCATCTAATTATAACTTTTTAATTTTGCATTTTACAATGCTATTTTTATGTGATAAATATTAAACAAGAAAATATACTAGAAAAAAGCAACTAGTCTCATGTCGCCCTGACGGGATTCGAACCCGCATCCTTGGGAGTCCGGCCCAATGCACTAACCAATTATAATCCCGTCAGGGCGACATGAGACTAGTTGCTTTTTTCTAGTATATTTTCTTGTTTAATATTTATCACATAAAAATAGCATTGTAAAATGCAAAATTAAAAAGTTATAATTAGATGGCTGTTTCATCTTAATCGATAGTCAAACATCTGTAAAGATGTTTCTTTCGAATGCGAGAATATTTCTCTCATTGATGAAGCGACGGTGGCCAACACCGTAGAACGGTGAATATACTAGAAGAATTCGACGTGTCCTCGTAGGTCTCTGTAGCATAATTGGTTAGTGCATTGGGCCGGACTCCCAAGGATGCGGGTTCGAATCCCGTCAGGGCGACATGAGACTAGTTGCTTTTTTCTAGTATATTTTCTTGTTTAATATTTATCACATAAAAATAGCATTGTAAAATGCAAAATTAAAAAGTTATAATTAGATGGCTGTTTCATCTTAATCGATAGTCAAACATCTGTAAAGATGTTTCTTTCGAATGCGAGAATATTTCTCTCATTGATGAAGCGACGGTGGCCAACACCGTAGAACGGTGAATATACTAGAAGAATTCGACGTGTCCTCGTAGGTCTCTGTAGCATAATTGGTTAGTGCATTGGGCCGGACTCCCAAGGATGCGGGTTCGAATCCCGTCAGGGCGACATGAGACTAGTTGCTTTTTTCTAGTATATTTTCTTGTTTAATATTTATCACATAAAAATAGCATTGTAAAATGCAAAATTAAAAAGTTATAATTAGATGGCTGTTTCATCTTAATCGATAGTCAAACATCTGTAAAGATGTTTCTTTCGAATGCGAGAATATTTCTCTCATTGATGAAGCGACGGTGGCCAACACCGTAGAACGGTGAATATACTAGAAGAATTCGACGTGTCCTCGTAGGTCTCTGTAGCATAATTGGTTAGTGCATTGGGCCGGACTCCCAAGGATGCGGGTTCGAATCCCGTCAGGGCGACATGAGACTAGTTGCTTTTTTCTAGTATATTTTCTTGTTTAATATTTATCACATAAAAATAGCATTGTAAAATGCAAAATTAAAAAGTTATAATTAGATGGCTGTTTCATCTTAATCGATAGTCAAACATCTGTAAAGATGTTTCTTTCGAATGCGAGAATATTTCTCTCATTGATGAAGCGACGGTGGCCAACACCGTAGAACGGTGAATATACTAGAAGAATTCGACGTGTCCTCGTAGGTCTCTGTAGCATAATTGGTTAGTGCATTGGGCCGGACTCCCAAGGATGCGGGTTCGAATCCCGTCAGGGCGACATGAGACTAGTTGCTTTTTTCTAGTATATTTTCTTGTTTAATATTTATCACATAAAAATAGCATTGTAAAATGCAAAATTAAAAAGTTATAATTAGATGGCTGTTTCATCTTAATCGATAGTCAAACATCTGTAAAGATGTTTCTTTCGAATACGAGAATATTTCTCTCATTGATGAAGCGACGGTGGCCAACACCGTAGAACGGTGAATATACTAGAAGAATTCGACGTGTCCTCGTAGGTCTCTGTAGCATAATTGGTTAGTGCATTGGGCCGGACTCCCAAGGATGCGGGTTCGAATCCCGTCAGGGCGACATGAGACTAGTTGCTTTTTTCTAGTATATTTTCTTGTTTAATATTTATCACATAAAAATAGCATTGTAAAATGCAAAATTAAAAAGTTATAATTAGATGGCTGTTTCATCTTAATCGATAGTCAAACATCTGTAAAGATGTTTCTTTCGAATGCGAGAATATTTCTCTCATTGATGAAGCGACGGTGGCCAACACCGTAGAACGGTGAATATACTAGAAGAATTCGACGTGTCCTCGTAGGTCTCTGTAGCATAATTGGTTAGTGCATTGGGCCGGACTCCCAAGGATGCGGGTTCGAATCCCGTCAGGGCGACATGAGACTAGTTGCTTTTTTCTAGTATATTTTCTTGTTTAATATTTATCACATAAAAATAGCATTGTAAAATGCAAAATTAAAAAGTTATAATTAGATGGCTGTTTCATCTTAATCGATAGTCAAACATCTGTAAAGATGTTTCTTTCGAATGCGAGAATATTTCTCTCATTGATGAAGCGACGGTGGCCAACACCGTAGAACGGTGAATATACTAGAAGAATTCGACGTGTCCTCGTAGGTCTCTGTAGCATAATTGGTTAGTGCATTGGGCCGGACTCCCAAGGATGCGGGTTCGAATCCCGTCAGGGCGACATGAGACTAGTTGCTTTTTTCTAGTATATTTTCTTGTTTAATATTTATCACATAAAAATAGCATTGTAAAATGCAAAATTAAAAAGTTATAATTAGATGGCTGTTTCATCTTAATCGATAGTCAAACATCTGTAAAGATGTTTCTTTCGAATGCGAGAATATTTCTCTCATTGATGAAGCGACGGTGGCCAACACCGTAGAACGGTGAATATACTAGAAGAATTCGACGTGTCCTCGTAGGTCTCTGTAGCATAATTGGTTAGTGCATTGGGCCGGACTCCCAAGGATGCGGGTTCGAATCCCGTCAGGGCGACATGAGACTAGTTGCTTTTTTCTAGTATATTTTCTTGTTTAATATTTATGTATTATTTTAATTAGTATTTTCCTTTTGTGATGGAAATTGACCTCACTGATATGTTAAGGTCACTTTTCAATTTGACGACTCTGTATGAAATAAAACAGGGAGAAAAAAACAGCCCTTGACGAGTTTCTTGCCGGTTCTTCTCGTTACAAGGTCTCCCGCCGTAGGGTTTGTGAACCGATGGCGTAGCTTCTTTGACGTTCATAAGTGCTTGTAACAGCCTAGACTGAATAAATGATATTGACTTTGACTTTGACTTTGACTAACATACGCGCCATATTTTCTCATAAATAATCGAGTTTTGACATTTAGTTTCGATTTATTTGTCGTCGATCATTCTGTTCGAAGAGATAGCTGGAGAAACGAAAAACGTGTTGCGAAAAATGGCAGTGCCGTATTACAATTATTTATTAACTATATATGAAGAGAAGTGGAATAGGCGGATCGAAAGGAAGCGCTTACGAGACGTCTGCGACCCTTTCGATCTTCGCGACAGCGAGTTCCAGTCGCTGTGGCGGATCACAAAGCCTATGGCTTTGTATATAGTGGAAAAACTCCAAGTGGACCTCGAACCACGCAATGGGGATGGTTTGCCCGCCCATCTAAAGGTAAGAAAACTCGATACTTAGCTGATATTTTCATCAACAATTTATTCTAACATGCCTTACCTATACCTACTAAAACTATTTTTTTAGCGTTGTACAAAAGCAATACCTAACAAACCTTATAATATAAGAGAGTTCACTTCACTATTGGTACTTACATCTCTCTCATATATACTATATACCTATCTTAAATTTATAACCAAAACTTATATACACAATGGTAAATTTTAAATAGAAAAATATTGGAAAAAAATAACTTGGCCACAAGTGAATTCTCAGACGGGAATCGAACCCGCGACCTTTGGAAATCCTGTCCAATGCTCTAACCGCTGAGCTACCGAGACTTATATACACAAGCAAAACAAACAAAACCACAGCCGGACCCGACTTCAGACAGAATTACACATGTGAATGTGACTTTTCGGTGAAGACACAGGTTATTCATAATCGCAAAAGAGACGAAACATTTTTTAATTTAATGAACTTGACAACAAGACTATTGAAGCCTTGAGACTATTGAAGCCTTGCTTAACATTTCATTCGTTCAATTTGTTGTGTATGGGTGATTTTAGTCACCATAGACACACATGATTATCAGACTTTTCATGACGTTTCGTCATGAAAGGGATATCTCACGACGTGATGATTCTCTCTCGTTGAGCATATGTTGCGAATTACGAGAAAATTATCGAGATTGTCAATTTTTCTCATCCCATCTTGAATTTTCTCATGGTCGCGCATGTTAGCCCTGCAAGACAAATGTCGTGTTTTACTGACACGACGAAGTAGGACAAAAGACACAAAAAGCACGGAAATGAAAAAGATAGAATTTGTTTCGGACCCCATATAAGGTCTTCCCAATTTTCCCAACGCGAGTTCGTATGACATATTTTTCAAATGCCAAAGTAATTTTTTAAACAAAATCAAATATTTATCACTTTTTAATTTTGCATTTAACAATGCTGTTTTATGTGATAAATAATAAACAAGAAAATAATATACTAGAAAAAAGCAAGTTGTCTCACGTCGCTCTGACGGGACTTGAACCCGCACTCTTGGGAATCCGTGTATTGGGCTGGATTCCCAAGGATGCGGGTTCAAATCCCTTCTAGTATATCTTCTTGTTTAACATTTATCACATAAAAAAATCGAATACTTCAAAAGTTCCTTTAATATAAATTACAAGTCGTTCTCAAATTGATATTGCAATACTAATATTCAGAATTGTGGATTTATTGACCAAAATTGCATGATATTGTGCAAGTCGAACTAGGCTAGTTCATGTAAAATAAAATAAAGCAGAAAGTCAACTACAAACGCCGGAAACGCAGTCGCACAGAAACTCTTTGGGACAGCCCGTGGCATAATGTGCTACAGAATTTCATACAAAATATTATTCGAACTCTGCAAAAATGTATGAAACTCCTGTTTTATGCCCTTTACGGCAGTAGTACCATAAAAATATACAATATGTTTTATCCGTGTTTGCCTCGGCGAAATACCATTGATGGTACTACTGATACATATTGTTTGAATCATTTCGATCGGTGCAGCCGTCTTCGAGTAATCGGTGAACACACATAAAAAATGTACGCAACGATTTGATAACCGCCTTCTTTTTTTGATGTCGGTTTAAAATGGTCCGTACCTATATAGAAACAATAGAGTTTGTGAATCCAAAATAAGAAAAGTTGAACAAGCCTTTCCGCGAACACAATCGTACTAATATTTCTTCTAATATTATTAAGTGAAAGCAAATCACTTTGATTGTTTTTTTTTTTTTATCTCTTTCACGCAAAAACTACTGCACGAATTTGGGTGAAACTTGGCACACAGATAGTAGTTTTTTTTTTATGAACGACGGGGAGTATGCTAGCCTTCATCATACCTGATGTTAAGTATTGATAAGCCTGAAGATGGAAGCGAGCCTCTCCCGGAATCCTCAATCACTGAGGAACTGGCTATCTTATCTCTAACTGCCGGAACACAACAATGTTGAATACATTGTGTAATGTGGTTTCTTTTTGATGGCAGTATAGACATACTGTATGGCAGTATAGGAAATTTTAAAATGACCGATGTCTGCAGACGCAGACTTCGGTCATTTTAAAATGTCCTTTCATTAAGATATATATATATATATATATATATATATATATATATATATATATATATATATATGTGTGTGATAGGTGAGGTAGGTAGGTAGGTACGATGGGTGGGAACTGGTTTTCAGTGATTGACTGTATTTAAATGTTTGATTCAGTGAATGACTGTATTTAAATGTTTTGTTGTGGTGGCCGAAACTGCTCTTCGAACCTTGTTATCTTTACAGGTTTTCATTGTTCAGAGGTAGCATCAGCCTTGGCTTTGATTTTGGCCATCGTACACCAGTAATATTATCTTCACTGATTTACGTTTTAATTCAGTGCAAACGCACGTAACGCCCCATCTGTCAGATCGACAGTGACAGGTATGACACTGACAGGAGATTGTCTGATTGTCTGCGATTGATATGACAGAAGGGACCTTGCTTTTTGAGTTTATTTTAAACTAGAATAGTGAGGGATTAATACCATCACTACAGTATTATGTACATAGTCGAAACAATTAATATTATAAACTATGTACCTACGTTATTTTCTTTATGAGTGAATAGCTGAAGCCGCAGGTTAGTGTCAGTGCACTTCACATCAGAATTTCATAATCAGTGCCCCTACTTGATTTTACCATTATACTAGCCTAATCCACCTAAATTATCAAGTTAGCCTTGTAACTGATACAAAGGGACCCCATAAGGGTGTTACTTTCTCTTTTTATTAGTAAACTTTCATAAATAATTCACTTAAAGGATGATTTCATGAGTGCACACCATGTGGCATGGAAGCCCTCATGTAGACATAATCTGGGCTAATCTCTGTAGCCAGAGCTTCCCTGTAATATAAACAGAAAGGCTGTGGAACATAATTTATTCACAAAAAACATTTACTTACAAATAATAAATATTAAAAATAAGTCACAGCATCATAATCGGTATGCAAGTGGCCACTTTAGAGGTAAAGTCTGGGGTATCAACCTTCCCCTTGCTCTGATGCTTTTTATGTTGAATAGGGGCCTTCAGGCTTCGTTGTTAAGACATTACAGTGCGGCCCCTTTGTGAGAATTCACCGGTTACAATAATATCTGAAAATTAAAGTAGTAAGCACTTTCGTTCATAATCCACTCTCGCAGGTGACGAGACGCGTACGGCGCCCCTCCGAAACACCACTCCGCCCGCGAAGCAGAAAATTCAGTACGCTCGGCGTTAGAGGACAGATCAGGGAAGCCCGGGAGTCGCCTCCGGCTGTTTTTCTATCCTGCTAGTATCAAGCAGTGAAAATATAATCAGAGGATCACATATAGAGCGGTGACCACATCCATCTATTAAATTAACCCAAAAACTAACATTAAGTTTTATAATTAAATATCCACATCAACAACCACCATTAATTCACATCAGCAAGTTTAGGAGTTTACCCATAGTGTAGTCATCGTCAATTTCTAATCACATTCAATTAAGTTCCATTTCTGATATCCTTGGGTAGGCATTCATGAACCTTCAACTTTATTTAAGATCACTAAAACAGTAACTTTTAATTGTTATAACAGTGTACCTATTTTGTATGTTTATGTGTTGATTTCAGGACACTTTTTAGTTTTGGTTTAAATCGAGTCAGTCTCTAATAAAAATCAATTTACTTGTCACTGGATAGTGTTTTGTCTCATTTACCCGTTGTTGTCCTAGCCGAAAAAAGTAAGTCTATTAAGTAAGTTCATATTATTATTGAAAGAGGGAAAACAACATTACAATTGTTGTTATGGCGTCAGACTTAGATAAGATGGTGGTAGCGAGCCAGGCGGACTTAGAACAAGTCCTACCACCAACCAAACCGAATACAATATACCCCCGCTGGGTATTGAACCCGGGACCCCTGGGTCTGATGCCGGTGGTTGTACCATTAGACCACAGAGGCAGTAAAAGATAGCCCGGGTTAAAACATAGGATTCTTTTTGGCCCGACATTGCCACGGGAACGAGAACCAAGCGGGTGAAACCGCTAGTTACATATAAAAAGAAGATTTTGTCATACTCTATGCTCAATTTAGTGTGGCTAGACTGCAGTCAAAACCAGTCAATTTCCTGGCTAACGCTTAGCTCTTGTCTGTGGATAAGGTGGCGCGTTTCCGATTTTCCTTTATCGAACGATTTCGAATTCAACCCATTATTGACAGTCCGTTACGAATTGATTTCTGACAGGAAGGGATATTAGTAGTATGAGTGTCTCATAATTGTAGAACTTGTAATATTTTTAGTTAGAATAACTTATACTTAATTGTGGATCATGTAAGATTTATTATTATTATTATTATTATCGTGTCGATCATTTTTTGGCTTTAGATTTTGTGAGACCAGCATTGCGCGAAACTAACCGGTTTATCGGTAGCGCTATACAGGTCTTCGCGTGTGGCATAGTCTGTGGGGAGGTACCACACTCGCAGGTGTTATTTATGTTAAACGATATATGATTTATACTAGCATCGAATGTTGAACTATGTAAATATTTCCGAGATAATGATGAAACACTTATGTTATAGATAACGTAAATAAACTGGGAGAAAAAAATTGCCCTTGACGAGTTTTTGCCGATTTTTCTCGTTACAAGGATGGCGTAGCTTCTTTGACGTTCATAAGTGCTTGTAACAGACTAGACTGAATAAATGATATTGAATTGAGGAGAACGTGACTAATAAAGGTGACAAACATAAACGCAAATAATCACTTATTTAGACAAATGTATACTTTAATTAAACCTAGATATAAAACAAGAAAATTATAATCACCTGGGGGTCTAAAAGGCACCTAAGCAATATTGCTTAGTGAATTCCATGACAATTCATTTATTTGTTTATTTCGGAATTTACATTAAGTAAGTTTTTTGACCTTCAAAAAAATTAAAGCAAATTAGCAGAATTTGCTTTGACACAGTTCAAAAGTCCAAAAAAATATCAATTAAATGAATTGTCATTGAATTTACTACGTAATTAACCGCCTTTTTAAACCTTCTGAACGTTTATCTTGAATGGGATCGAACCCTAGACATCTATTGTAATTTTTTTCACAAAATCTGACTTTATCAAAGAAATTAAATTCCGAACTAATTTAAATCTATTAAGTAACCAACCGTTGACCATATTATTACTTAACCAACTTAAAATATGCTAGCCTAAGTAACATAAGTTTATCGATCAAACAATACGGTTACTGTCGGTAATCCGAAGCCCTAGAAACAATAACAGTAAGTAACGCTAAGTTCAAATAATAAACGTTTAGAAATTACGGCTTAGGGTTACTTAGCACTCGACATACTGAAGTTAGCACACAGTATAAAAAGATACCAGAAGGGTAAGATACTTAAGTAACTAAATCAGCACTCATGGCCGCGCTTGACAGACTGATCGTATTCGATCTCGTTTGTTAAGCAACTTACGGCCCGGCCAGGTGTCGGATCCACCCATGGGTGACCGTTAAGTGGCATTATAACTGAGCGCTTCCGTGCTTTGAAGGGTACTTTAACCCGTCAGTCCCGGCTGTTGTCAGTCGTTAGGCCAAGTCAGAGGCCTTAAAAAGCTCAGTAAGAATATTATCACTGGACGTAAGCATAATTATTACGCCGCTGATTAGAAGTGATTTAAAAAACGGAACGCATACGTACATCTTATGTTTTGGCGCGCACTGTTCATTGCAATAAAACAACTTTTACGGATATCAAACGCGCTATATTTTCACGAGCTAAGTTGTAATTGTCCGTATTTTTTGTTTTTTAGGGGTTTTTTGATTTTCCCGACGTTTCGGCACCTTTACAGCTGCCGTGGTCTCGGGATGACTGGCTACTTATAAGTCTACCCTCGAAAAGTAGCGGTAAAAAGCGGGCCGACCTCCACATTTATAAAGAAATTAAGATATTATTATGTTGTCTCCACCTTTACTTTTATATATTTATTTATCTATAAAAAGAGCTAACCGTATCTTTGGGTCTTGTAGTGCGTGATTTGGGTTGAGACTTTTTTGTAGATAAATAAATATAAAAAAGTAAAGGTGGAGACAACATATCTTAATTTCTTTATAAAGGTGGAGGTCGGCCCGCTTTCGAAGTTTTCTTGGCAGCTTCTTTCTTCGAAGGTCCTCCCAATTTGTGAACTGCCAGTAGAGTCTTTAGTTTTTTCTTTTCTTAATAATAAAGAATTAAAATAACAATTAAATCAAAATATCAAATCAATAATAATTTGTGCCATAGTAAATGTCTAACCGTATCCGAACGAAAGTAAATTAACTTTTCGAGGGTAGACTTATAAGTAGCCAGTCATCCCGTGACCACGGCAGCTGTAAAGGTGCCGAAACGTCGGGAAAATCAAAAACCCCTAAAAAACCGAAAAATACGGACAATTACAACTTAGTTCGTGGAAATATAGCGCGTTTGATATCCGTAAAACGGAACGCGTTGGCTTATCAAATGTAAACTTTAGTTTAGTTTAGATAACGTAAATAAACTGGGAGAAAAAAATTGCCCTTGACGAGTTTTTGCCGATTTTTCTCGTTACAAGGATGGCGTAGCTTCTTTGACGTTCATAAGTGCTTGTAACAGACTAGACTGAATAAATGATATTGAATTGAGGAGAACGTGACTAATAAAGGTGACAAACATAAACGCAAATAATCACTTATTTACAACTTAGTTCGTGGAAATATAGCGCGTTTGATATCCGTAAAACGGAACGCGTTGGCTTATCAAATGTAAACTTTAGTTTAAAGTCATTGGACGTAAGCAGGTTACGCCGCTGGACTAAATTTATTTATAAGAAAGATTAAACGCATAATTTTTTTTTTTTATAATTTTATTTACTATAATTTAAAATACTGGTTAAATCAACCAGGATTAGTACACGCCAAATCCCTTATCGAAGGCTATTCGCAAAAGCCAACTGCTAAACTTATAGAGCTCAACAGAGCAAACTTATGTGCGATAGCAAGAGCCTTAACTAGACACTGCTAACTAAAAAGGCACCAATTTCACATAAAATTGAGTGACACTGACGTTTGCCGTTACTGCGGATTAGAGAGAGAAACACCCAAACATCTCCTATGTGACTGCGGATCCCTAATTCACAAACGCAGTATCCACCTGGGCTGCCGGCATATAATCTGGCCAGAGGAACTTATATCTCTCAGAGCTAGGAAGATTTTGGACTTCCTGGAAGCCGCCAGGCTAAAAGAGATACTATAACAAGGCGGCGTTACAATAGAACTTATAGGTCGCAGTGACTACAGTTCCAACTGGAGCTGCAAAGCCTACAATCCTACAATTAATTTAATTAAAGTGTACTTTAATTTTTAATTGGCATTCACCTGTACTCCACGCGACCAATCACGTAACTTTTTACTACGAGATCACTCCAGGGTTAAACCAATTTTCAGTAGTATATCTTGGACGAAGTAATAGTATATGTAACCTAATTTTAGAATAATCTTGAATTTTAGTATTTTCTCGAAAAGATAAAGACAAATCTAGATAAACGTTTCAAAAATATATCTTATTACCAGATTTGTAACATCCCTATTCGTCCTATAGTTTAATAGCAAAAAGTACGTACCTTTTTCGTGTAGCATCTTAAATGTTGTTTATTATTTATTCTTTTATTTAAAACTACCTGCTGGCCTACTGCCATCTTTTAGCGCAATATTGTTTTCTGTCAAACATTATCGGCGCATTATTTTTATATGTCACTTCATACCGCGAACCTCATAGAACAAAATAATTTATGATAAATTTTAAATATAATAATATTGGAAAAAATCAACTTGTGGCCGACAAGTGAATTCTCAGATGGGACTCGAACCCACGACCTTTGGAAATCCGGTCCAATGCTCGTTTCCAAAAAACGTTTTTCTATTTAAAATTTATCATAAGTATAAAAATAGCATTAAAAAATGCAAAAATTCAAAAATCATAAACTAAATAATTTTTTGACTGAGGTTTTGTGTTAAGTGTGTCAAAATATGACAACTTCAATGCGTTCGCTGGCAGGAACAATCAATAAAGATGTACATGGATCTGAGATAGTTGTTTATAGAAACTTACATTATTCAAATATATCATGAGTATTTTTGGATGTCGATATTGTTTTTGCGAATGTTCAGGAGCTGCTTAGTCAAGTCCGTCATTACAAAGTATCATCAAGTGCAGGTCGCAGGTGCAGCAAGAGCCTTAACTGGAAACTGCAAACTAAAATGGCACCAATTTCACATGAAATTAAGTGACACTGACGTTTGCCGTTACTGTGGATTAGAGAGAGAAACACCCAAACATCTCCTATGTGACTGCGGGCCCCTAATTTACAAACGCGTATCCACCTGGGCCGGCATATAATTCGGCCAGAGGAACTAAAATCTCTCAGAACTAGGAAGATTTTAGACTTCCTGGAAGCCGCCAGGCTAAAAGTGATATTATAACAATGTGGCGAGTTACAATAGATCTTACAGGTCGCAGTGACTACAGTTCCAACTGGAGCTGCAAAGCCCCTATATCCTACAATTAATAAAATTAAAGTTAAAATAAAAGGCACGTTCTTTTTTGTAATATTTCATCTCCATAGATATATCTCATTAGGCAGAAATGAAAAAAAAACCAGGTACGAATTTAAACACTATTGAAACAAAAGGAAAACAAAAAGTTCTTACGACATGATGGTCTCTAAAGAATGGCGGTAGGCCCCCAGGCGTACCCAATAAAAAAAATACTCAGTTCATTGTAAAGACATTCTAAAAAACAAATCTGTAGGATTCTTAAAATTTTCTTATATGCTTACACTACAAATCGTGTCCTAACAAAGAAACAAGAATTACTCATCTAATTTGGTGCAGTCGGTCGTTCGGAAGTTATCATTACATTCCGGCGATTCATTTTTATTTATGTATTGAATTTTCTGATGAATTTCAAACAGTAGATTGGAAAATTATTATTTTAAGAGGTCTTGTGTGGCCTTTTCTACTTAGAAATGTCTAGAAAAATCTTCAGAATACAACAATGTTTTTTGTCTAAGTCGCCCACTTGGGAATATTGCTTTTCTTGAATTCTTTTCCTTTTCACTTTCAAACATTTTAACTTACAGTTGCTTTGTTAGAATAAATAGACGGTCCTTCATTGTTCTGGTAGCACAAGTACTTAAGCTACTTATTTCGAAAAAAAGGAACTCATGCTCCATAGGCATTTCAATTTTATATCGGATAAAATTTATGACAATTACATCGATTAAATTTTTGTTTTTCTTATTTATGATGGTCATTATTGATAAGGCTGAAGATGGAAGCGAACCTCTACTGAGGAACTGGCTATCTTATCTCTACCAGCCGGAACACAACAATGCTGAAAATATTGTTGTTATGGCAACAGACTTAGATAGGATGGTAGTATCTAGCCAGGCGGTCCTACATCCAACCAAACCTAATAACCTAATAAAATATGTACCCCAGCTGGGAATCGCACCCTGGGTCTGTCGGTACCGGTTGTTGTACCACAGACCACAGAGGCGGTTGCACTTGTAATATAATATACTACCGGGCGCCCGCGGTTTCAGCCGCGTGGATCCCGTTCGCGTGGGTATATTGGGATAAGAAGTAGATGTGTAAGTCCACTATTTGAAGTTTCTACATACCAAATTCGATCCAAATCCGTTCAATAGTTTTTGCGTGAAAGAGCAACTAAAGTGTTTTTTAAATGGGAAACAAGAAATAGTTACCTACCTACTCATAAACTTTCTAAAAGTATGTTTTGGATATTAATCTTATCTGTCAAAAAATATCAAATTATCTGCCAGATCTATCTATTCATCTATCTAGAACTTATCAGGCGGCGGTGAAACCGGCCATAAGTCTTGTTTGTGTAATGGGTTATTACAGATAAAAGTAAATAATGATACATAACTAAGTTAAATTTTGTACAAATATAATAATGTAGCAGCCACCTACCCCCTATGTACGTCTTATATGTTTATAACATTAAGATTAAACTAAAAGATTATTTTTTTACTGACAAAACACTGTCAGACCTTTAACATTTAAGTTTGATTAGCGAAGATTAATTGTATAAAATAACACATAACTTCTTATTGTATACGTGTATGAATCTAATAGGTACTATTCACAAACCTAAGTGGTTTACATAGTGTTTTTTTGTAAAATATTTATTGTATTTCTGTTTTTGGTAAAAATAATAAATAAAATAAAATAATGTCTTATACTGCTTATGTGCTTATAAAAATTATGAAGATATATCTTTTATTTTAACCTGTAATCTACTCTTGCTTAAATTGTTGCTTATCCTATCCTAACCTTAATTTAACATCTACTTTTGTTAATATGCTACTGTATAGTTTGAAAGGGCTCGTGAGTTGTAGTGGTTTTCCCTGATTGTATTCTGTAGCATACCCGAATCCTTTCAGCATTGTAACTAGCATTCTATCCCTAATGTCCTAATATTGAATACTAACTTTTCCTATTGTTTCTTAAATATCTCTGCTATTATAACCGATACTTTACTAAAGTAACAATAAATAATAAAAGTTACTTTATTAGTTTGTCCATGAAAATTGATATTAAGTTATTACCCTTTTTTATTGAATCTACCTATACATTTTATACATTATATAGCTTACTATACAGCTTATACATTTTCCTAAATGTTGTTATAGCCTTAAAGAAATTACCTATGACAATTGAAAGGACTTAGATTTTAGAATACCTTAAGAAAGTATACTAAAATTCCCCGATCCTCACAGCTGTTTTAATATATATATATATATATATTATATTAGGTAAAGAATAATTCTGGAAGTTCTAGGAGTCAGTCTATGGAATGTAAGTAGATACTACAGTGATAAAAGGTAAGTTGTGGAACATGAAGTTATAATCACTGTGGAGTTAAGTATGAAGAGTCAATAACGGCAACCAATTATGAGTTTATATGTTAACTATATCTTAGTGCATTTAAGTTATTACCTGCTAGGTACGAGCACCTCCCCGCTCTATACAATGGATCTCGACTCCAGACGGGTCAATCCTCTTCCGGCCTCAGCTGGATATTTTTAATAGAAATTTTAAGTATTTATCTAAGGTCTACAGTCATTGTCAGTCTGACCTAGTACAATTAGAAGAGGACAAAGCAGAGTGCTTTCAAGCGATTTACCAGTCTACACAATGAAGAATTTCTCTTTCCACTGTGGCAGCTGAGTTATAAAATTGAATTTAAATTATAATATGTTTATTTCTAATTCTTTGCTCTGCTGATTAACATTATATCAGGATGGATTCAACAATACAATCCACACAAAGTAAGGGATACTGGCAAATCTGGGTTCTGAAGGAAGACAGTTCAATTCAAGAGTATGCCATAAGGCAAATCATTATCCACATTGAAATAAAACAACTTTTACGGATATCAAACGCGCTATATTTCCTCGAACTAAGTTGTAATTGTCCGTATTTTTAGGCCGTGGTCACGGGATGAGGTCAGTCATCCCGTGACCACGGCAGCTGTAAAGGTGCCGAAACGTCGGGAAAATAAAAAAAACCCTAAAAACCGAAAAATACGGACAATTACAACTTAGTTCGTGGAAATATAGCGCGATTGATATCCGTAAAAGTTGTTTTATTTCAATGAACAGTGCGCGCCAAAACATAAGATGTACGTACATTATCCACATCTTACTCTTAGTTAACATAGAAATGGGTCACTACAAGTTGGTAGCAATATCAGTTTGACTCTCAAAGAACACTAAACTGTACACTAATTGTGTTGAATAGACTTATCTTTAGTTTAATTCAATTACAAGTAGGATTCTATTTGTAGTTTCCTCCAATTGAGTTTGTTAGTGAAACCAAGTTAATATATTTAAGTTAAGTAGTACTTTAATTCCATTATTTGTAATTTTTTCTATTCACTAAATAAATAGATACTTTTATAGTAAGTACATACTTAAGGAATTGTTCCCTTATTCATCACCATTCCAACAATTGTAAAAGTACACTCTAATTCATAAGCGCATAAGCTTATATAGAAACGCAGGCTACTTCATTCACCTAGATTTTAATGCAGCACACCTTCAAGATTACTAGAACAGGTTATTTCTATTATAAACAGTAGTCTACTCTAAAGTTTCTCTTATAACCAACTCAATTTAAAGATTTGTTGTCTTATTAATAGTTTAACTATTACTACAAAGATAAATACTGTCCACCATCACGACAGGAATAAGAGAATGAATTTGTCTAGCTCTGAGACAATTGTTACTAGTATTAAGATTAAGTAAAGTCAACACAATTATGCACATAATGTTAACTAATATAATCATTGATTATATCCTTCCTAGATTTCACTTAGCACTCATTTAGCACTATTGGTTTTGTCAAAACACATCTGATTGGAATCAGATACAGAATTTTAGCCATTCACCATAAATCCTATGGATACTTTTGTTTACCATTTTAACCTATCACATCACCACAATTCCCGCCCTGATTTGTTTTCAATCCCATAAATTCTACTTGTGAAGCTTATTGCAAACTTTCACTCATAACTACTTTTGTTTCAATTAGGTGAATCTATTTTTAAACGACTTCAAAAGGACGATGTTCCTAAAGTCGACTGTATAGTAGTTTCAGCATACCGTTGTCAGTCGTCAACCCAGATCCTAAAACCATTTTAATATTTCTACAACTTTTTAGCTGCCCATGGCAGCCATTTTGTTGAAGCTAATAATGACTACAAAATCCGACATTATCCTATCAATCCTACTATTTTTTCGCGAACAATTCGGCCATCTTGAGAAACCCTAATAGCTCCCAAGTTACCCAACCCGTTCTTTTACCAGATAGCCTATCAATTATCCTAAAACATTTTCCCGCTCTATTTTTAGATTTCCTAAAAGATGCTAGTTTTCTTAAGCCCCGCCCCTACATTTCATGGATGTCACACCTAAATTTCCCCTTTCCCCAAATATTAGGGTAAATTTTATATCCGTGAATAATAAAGCTTTATCATATTTTACTATAAGGTTACCTACGTATTTACTTTATGATCAGTAATTTAGTTCTATTTTGTCAAATTAATCAATGCTTTTAGCATTGCTCTCACTACGCCTTATTATATTTATAGTATTATTGTTTATATTTTTTTATTATTATTACAGAACAACCCCCTTTTCCACACGATAATCTTAATGTATATTATAAATAAAGTATTAAACTCTGATTTCCTAAGTTTACAGGGTTTGTGAACCGATGACATAGCCTCTTTGACTTTCATAAGTGCTTGTAACAGCCTAGACTGAATAAATGATATTGAATTTGAATTTTGAATTAATATGTACTAATATATAGGTAGGTATATAATTATTGTAGACTAGTCATAATAATGGGATTTATATATAGTTTTTCCAAAATTTATAATTCATAGTTTGTCTAGAACCCATCTAATTAATAATTTCATTTTGCTTTTCCCAGAATTGCATAAATCTACTTAATTTAGTTCGTCAAAGATTATTGACTTCTGATTAATGTAATTATCCTACCCATGATCTTTGTAGTGTACATTAAAACTATAATCTCCAAACAAACATTTGTCTTGGTCTGGATGTTTAATATGTATATTATGTATGTATTTACAAAAAAAAAAAGTATATAAGTATGTTTATCCGTTATCTAGTATCCATAACACAAGTTCTTCATGATACTTAACGTGGGCTAAATAATTGGTGTGATTAAAAAAAAAAAAAAAAAAAAAAACAGACATCAATAGTGGTATTTGGCATTTCTAATTAGTAACACTTATTTATTTTCCCCGTTCTCTCCAAGATGCGTCTCACTTTTCTATCTTAAGAAAACCTTGTACCGTCTCGCTATTGGCTAACTCCGCTGATTGGTTAGTTGAGCTGATTGGTTAGTTGAATAATATCATAAATTCAACTAACATTCGAATTTTGACATATTAAGGCCGGGTTACACCAGTCAACCTTAACCGAACCTAAACCGAACCAAATCCTATACATTTTCCCCGTTAAAGTCGAAATTATGGTTAAAGTTAGATAGCACAATCCACCAAAAAACATCATTATAAAAAAAGAGTTTTGTTGATTATACGACGACTAACTACGTCACCATGGCGATCGATCGATGACGCTACTTATTAGGCTCTAATTTTTTTTTACTTGATTAATTTATAGTGATAGTTGATTCTATAATTCAATATCAGTTTGTAAAGATAATTTAGTTATTTACCTTAATATTACAGAAGGATTTTTATTAAAGGAACTGTGTCGTGATGAAATTTATTAGTTCCTACTTTCGTCACCCCGGCGCCACTATCTGATCTGATCTGACGTTGTCAAACCTATGTTATTATTGCTTTTTATAACCTATAATGTCAATATTATAATTTTCGCTCAATATCAAGTTTTGCCAAATAAATCGTGTTGTACAAAAACCTACAGAATATAGACATTGTCTAGACTTTCCTGAAGACTATAAACAAAGTTAGCCTCAATTTTTTTGTAAAAACATAATAATATTTGGAACTGCAATAGCATGTTTACTTTTGAATTTTCACAAAGTTTTACCAAATAAATGGTGCTGTGCAACAATCTACAGAATATAGACATTGTCTAGAATTCCTTGATGACGATAAATAAAGTTAGTCTCAATCTTTTTTTGTAAATATAGAGAAATATTTGAATAAAATAACATGTTCAGTTTTGGACTGTTACAATGACTCGGATACAAATGCTCGTATTCATTCAAACCAGACGTACAAATAGATGCGACAATTATATGGCTTATATACCTAAGTCGATTTCTTTGACTATACATTTATCATTCGTACCGCCAAAGAGGCACTTCTTGCCTGAGTCTGTGTTTCCTGACACTAACAATTGGGATCTTCAAGGCACGAGTGAATAATAAGTGAATAATCGTGACTCCAAATAAAAATGTCTCGACTTACGTAAAGTGGTATATTGTCCAAGCACACACAAGCACATATAAAAAGTCAGAAGGAAGAACAGAAGAATTTTAGATAGAAAATAAGCAAAGCGTTCAATTTACACAGCACAGCACAGCACAGAAGATAACAGTGAAAACTTATGATAACAGGTGCGTAAAGCATACAAAAACAGCGTAGAAAAACATAAGCGGCGGAGCGCGGACAACACGGGCTTCGCACGGTGTATGGATCTCGACTGGCGGCCTTGGTCGCCCCGCTCCTGCGCCTGCGTCGATTGCGAAACCGTTTGGAAATGCGCGAGTGTCCCTACTATCACGACTATTGAGCGTGCCACATCGTCCGGCAAATTATCGGATGATTTTGTGAATTTCATGTCTTATGTAAATATTGTGTGTGATAATTTGTTTATATAAAATATATAATTTTTATATGTGTAATTTATATATAAGTAGTATAATTTTGTATATAGTAAATATAAATAATTTAAGTTAGTTTTAAGTTTGTTTATAAATAAATTAGGTGTAAGTAGTTTAATACAATTTATGTTTTAGTTTTTCAATTTAAGTAAATATAATAAATAATATGTAAGTTACCTACATCACTCCCCTCCAGAGACCGTGTCTACGGGCGATAGAAATCGGTAAATTTTACCGTTCGCCCTGAACGAGTTGTTTTTAAACTGGGGGAATGTTTTTCGGGTTCCGTGTAATTATTATTTGAAGGGAGAATATTGTCAGCTAGTAAGTATGCTGGTTTTAAACGATTAATAGAAATATTTACATCTTTCCCTTGCACACGTATTTTAAATACTTTAGGACCTCTTTTTAATACTTCGAAGGGACCTTTATAAGCATTTTGAAATGAACCCTTTATAGTGTCATCTCTAACGAAGACGTGAGAAGAAGTACTTAAATCTTTATACACAAATATTTTATTGGAACTATGGTGTAAAGTTGGAACTGGTTTCAAGTTCTCAGCAAAGGAACGCAAACGGGCAGAAAAATCTCTTATATCGGTGGTGTGACATATGGTTTTATGACCAAAGAATTCACCGGGCATCCGCAAGGTCTCTCCGTATAAAAGTTCAGAAGAGGACGCTTGCAGATCGTCCTTGACCGCGTTACGAATACCGAGCAAGACTAACGGTAAAGTTTCTGTCCAGTTAGTATTGTTATGACAAGTGATTGCTGTCTTCAGTTGTCTATGGAAACGCTCGACAAGTCCATTGCACTGAGGGTGGTAAGCAGTAGTCTTGCGGTGTTTGAAACCAATGAGCTTAGCAAGTGATTGGAAGAGGGCTGACTCGAATTGCCTTCCACGATCGGTTACGATATCAGTGGGGCAACCAAATCGAGAAACCCAGCCTGAGATAAAGGCTTTAGCTACAGCTTCTGCCGTAATTTCGGTTAGAGGGACAACTTCCGGCCATCGCGTGAAGCGATCGACGGCTGTCAAACAATATCGATAACCGGCAGATGGAGGTAGTGGGCCAATGAGGTCTATATGGACATATTTGAATCGTGCTTTCGGCAGATCGAGAGTACCTAAAGGTGACGATACATGCCGATTCACTTTAGCACTTTGACAAGGCAAACATGCCTTAGACCATTCGCGACAGTCTCGTCGCATAGTAGGCCACACGTATCGCTGAGCTACTAATTTAGCGCTAGCGTTGGCACCGGGGTGACTAAAACAGTGCAGATGGTCGAAAACTTGCTTGCGAAACTGTTTTGTGACGAAAGGCCTGTGAGTTTTTGAACTGACGTCGCAGTATAAAAATGTGGGACTCCCAGGGATATTCACTTTTTCCAATCGGAGAGAAGTTTCGCCTTGCAAGAGCTCTGCTAGCTCTGGGTCTTCGGATTGGGACTTGGCTAAGGCTTCCAGGTCAATTGGCATATGCAGTTCATCGACACGGGAAAGCGTATCGGCAACGTCATTGTCTTTCCCAGCTATATGCTTGATGTCGGTGGTGAACTGCGATATGTAGTCTAAGTGCCTATACTGACGGGGTGAACAATCGCGTTTTCGTTCATGAAAGGCATAGCACAAGGGTTTGTGGTCAGTAAATATGGTAAAGTGTTTTGCCTCTAGCATGTATCTGAAGTACTTGATACTCTGGTAAATGGCAAGGAGCTCGCGATCGTAAGGAGAATATTTCTGCTGCGATGGGCTCAACTTGCGTGAAAAGAATGCTAGAGGCTGCCAACAATCGTCTTTATATTGTTGTAAGACTGAACCGATAGCAATATCTGACGCGTCAGTAGTTAAGGCTAGTTTAGCGTTAGGATCAGGATGCGCTAACAAAGTTGCATCACAAAGACTTTTCTTACACTCCTCGAAAGCGATTAACGAATCTCCATTTATGGCGACAGGATGTGAGCCTTTGACAGAACCGGTCAACAGGGCGTTCAAGGGAGCTTGGACTTGGGCAGAGTTTGGCAGAAATCGTCTGTAAAAATTGATCATGCCCAGGAATCTCCGAAGCTGCTTGACCGTCTTTGGGACGGGGAAATCCTGTATCGCCTGGACCTTGGTATTCAGCGGCTTAGCACCAGAGGCAGAGATGGTATAGCCTAGAAAAGGTAACTCTGGCAGACCGAAGCGACATTTGGCGGTATTCACCAGCACGCCGTACTCCTTCATCCTGGTAAACAGCTGGCGCAGGTGGTCCTCGTGCTCCGTCTCTGTCTTGGAGAAAATCAAAAAATCGTCCAAATACGGATAGCAAAAATCGAGGCCACGGGTCAATTCATCAGCGAAGCGCTGAAATGTTTGACCTGCATTTCGTAAGCCAAAAGTCATAAATGGAAATTCGTATAATCCGAAGGGTGTAGTTATCGCGGTTTTAGGGATATCGTCTTCCGCGACAGGGATGTGATTATACGCCTTAACTAAATCTACCGTCGAGAAGATCTTGCAGCCAGATAAGCTATGGGCGAAGTCATGAATGTGGCGAATGGGATACTTGTCCGGTATGGTCCGAGAATTAAGCAGTCTATAGTCGCCACATGGACGCCAACTATTATCTTTTTTGGGCGCAAGATGTAGTGGTGAGGCCCATGGACTGTCAGATGGACGAGCTGTACCGTTAGCAAGCATGGCATCGAACTCTAACTTGGCAATCTTGAGTTTGTCAGGGGCCAATCTACGTGGTTTGCAAGAAACTGGGGGGCCTGGAGTAGTGCGAATGTAGTGAACGGTGTTGTGGCTTGTTTGACGTGGTGTACCCGATGGTCGAGTGATATCAGGAAACTCGCTTAGAATACTACTGTATTTACCGACGCCAGTCAAGACCTTAACACTTGAAATAAGGCTATCAGAAAAAGAAATAGCAGCTACAGTGGATACATTAGTAACACTATCTACTAAGCGTTGGTTTCTAATGTCTACAACTAAGTTAAAGAATGACAAGAAATCTACACCAATAATGGCCTTGGTTACGTCGGCTATAACAAATTGCCATACAAAATCACGACGTAGACCAAGGTTTAAATTTAGTTGCACAGTACCGTAAGTGTCTATAGTTGAACCGTTGGCGGCACACAGCTGGTAGTTCACTTTAGCACGGCGTTCGCGATACATGGATCGTGGAATGACGCAGATATCGCTTCCTGTGTCCACGAGGAATTGGACCTTAGATCTGCGGTCCGTCACGAACAGGCGACCAGTTTTGTTTGGGCAATCGTCAGCCGCCATTATCGACCGCCCTGGTTGTTTTCCGCCTTGTGGTCGCAGGGGCTAATACATTTGTGGGCCTTGTTTCCAAATTTGGCATGGTACCAACAGAGAGGCTGCTTCTTGTAGCGGGAACTGGATCTCCGGGCTGATGATGATCGTCTACGAGAATGATGGGGGGATCGGTTACGGGATCTGGATCTCTCCGACATAAGCTCATCGACCTTCCTAGTAAGCGCGGCGATCTGTCGAACCATCTCATCCATTGTACTTCCTGATTGGCTGGAGGCAGAAGTAGACGCAACTACTGGAGCTGGAGGAGCAATATCCTGGATCCGGTCTGCTAGGTCAGCTAGGGTCTCAAGTGGAGCGGTCTGGGAAGCTATAATCTGCTGCATGTTGTGTGGCAGACGGCTGGACCAGATCGTTTTAACGAAATCCTCAGGAACACCGGGTCCTGCCAGGTTTTGAAGGTGACGGAGGAACTGGGAGGGTTTTCTATCGCCAAGTTCCTCATGCATAAGGAGTTGCTGTACCTTCTTCTCCTTGGAAGCAGAGAGGCGTTTAATCAGCTCGCTTTTAAGCTTCGCATACTTATTTGTTTCCGGAGGCGATACTATTATATCCTCAACTTCGGCAGCGTACTGATTGTCAAGCTGTGATATGACATAATAAAATTTCGTCGAGTCCGCTGTGATGTTTGAGATTACAAATTGACCCTCTAATTGCGCAAACCATATCGAAGGTTTATCCGGCCAAAAAGGTGCAACACGAACTCCGACTCGAAAAATGTCGGACGAAGCAGTGGAAACGCGCACTCGTTCACTGTTGCCGTCTTGGCGTACATGACGCGGCGAACTTTCTCGAGTGGTTTTTGTCGATTCATCGCTGTCACTTTGCATTTCTGTAGCTTGTTCAGGAGGTAGTCACCAGTTATGGGGTGTGTGTAGGAATGACTCCAAATAAAAATGTCTCGACTTACGTAAAGTGGTATATTGTCCAAGCACACACAAGCACATATAAAAAGTCAGAAGGAAGAACAGAAGAATTTTAGATAGAAAATAAGCAAAGCGTTCAATTTACACAGCACAGCACAGCACAGAAGATAACAGTGAAAACTTATGATAACAGGTGCGTAAAGCATACAAAAACAGCGTAGAAAAACATAAGCGGCGGAGCGCGGACAACACGGGCTTCGCACGGTGTATGGATCTCGACTGGCGGCCTTGGTCGCCCCGCTCCTGCGCCTGCGTCGATTGCGAAACCGTTTGGAAATGCGCGAGTGTCCCTACTATCACGACTATTGAGCGTGCCACATCGTCCGGCAAATTATCGGATGATTTTGTGAATTTCATGTCTTATGTAAATATTGTGTGTGATAATTTGTTTATATAAAATATATAATTTTTATATGTGTAATTTATATATAAGTAGTATAATTTTGTATATAGTAAATATAAATAATTTAAGTTAGTTTTAAGTTTGTTTATAAATAAATTAGGTGTAAGTAGTTTAATACAATTTATGTTTTAGTTTTTCAATTTAAGTAAATATAATAAATAATATGTAAGTTACCTACAGGTATCTTTTAGGCAAGCGCGTTACATCCTAGATCGCAACTTCGGTTTCCATCAAGTACGATAGCGGTAAAGCGCTTTACCTAATATAAAAAAAACAATACAATTTTTTTCCCCTATTGGGATTCGAACCCAGGATTTCAGAGTAGGCGATAACTTAAAACCCGTTTACGGCCAGTACAAGGTCATGAGTAGGCAGAGTAGAAAGATGAGTTAACGGGTTGGCTTTGGAGGTGCCATCCATAGGCACAAATGAAGAGAAGTGATTATTTAGCCGAATCAAATCAATGTTTTTACTGGAATTATTGCTACTCTGATGTTTTCCAACTCCAAGAGTTTTTGACGGTTTTGAGTTTTTTTTTATATTTGACGACCTGTTTGTAAAATTATCAATTTTCTGGGCTAGATAATTGGTGTGACTGTATGCAATTATTTATTTATAAGTTGTTCGTGTTACAGGTTCTTGATCCACCCTTAGATAGCGGCCAAATGCTGACCTACAATACAATAAAAAAAAAACCTTTACCCGTTGAAAATAACTTGAAAATTTGTTCAAGCCGAATGGCCTTTGACTGTACATTCCACAATTATGGAGGGTGTAAATAGAAAACCTTTGGTTACCTTCTAGTCAATAGGAAGCCTTATAGTTTGGGATTAACGCGTTCTCAATCACGTACTAAATTAACTGTTGAAGAAATATATATGGCTTTTGATTAGCGACACTGAACTACATTAGAGGACTTTGAGGGCATACCATTTATACTAATATCATAATCTATATAACTTCCAATATGATTGATACAAAAATATGCTAGTATGTATCAGTTAGGTACCTACCTATTCACTTCTAAACCACTTAATGAATTTTGATAAACTTTGGTCTACAGATAGACTAGACGTTGCAGAAGAATAAAGGCTTTATATTGCGAATTTAATCCATAGGGAGCACTAAATAACCAAATCCAGCCAGATGAAGCGTATGGCGAAACGCTAGAAATATAGGTAAATTTACTGAAATTATCTATATTATTGAAAAGACTAGTTTCATAGAAATAAAAAGGCACGGAAAAAATTAAGATGTTTGATTTGCTCCAAATGGTCGCCTTCTGAATTGAGACTTTTGAGTTGAGAACGTCTCAAGCTCAACTCAAAGCAAAATGTTCATAAAATATCATGCATGAGTGAGGTTCAACTTGAAATTATCAGATTAGAAACCAATCATTACACTTTAAGGTGGGTCCAGATATGTTCTTTTGTCCGTACCGGACTTACGTTTCGTATCAGCGTCGTGATCCATAAACTTCGTTGCCGCGAAGTTCGTTGCCGCGATCATCGCGCGTTCATTTCCTTTTGAACGGGCGAAAAGCCGACTCGGTCCATACCTGTCGCGCCGTACAGTCGGTGAACTTCCCGGTTGACCAGTAGAGTTTTTGGGAAACTTTATTGCAAAAAGTAATAGATTTATAGAAAACGTTTATATCACAAATAATAGATCATTGATAGGTATTTCATTTGAATAATAAATAATTACTATTACCTTATAACTTTAAGAATAATCGTTTCCTAAACAACTCTACTGAGCAACAGGGAAGTTCCCCGATTGTACCACCGACCGTAACGGACTATGCCAAACGGACATCTGGACGCCTCCAGACTAGCGTTCTCGCTGACGCGACGCTGATACGAAACGGAGGTACGATACGGATAATCTAGACCCACCTTTAAGGTTGTCCTCTTTTGGTAATATAAGAATCTAAGATTCCTGTTAAGAAGAACCAAGGAACGGGTTTTGAAAATACAACAGCAGAAATATTGTTGCACTCTTTTATTCTCTCATAGACTTTAAAGCAACTGCTGTTGATCAAAAAATTTACAAATAGAACTTCAAATAGGCATATTTTAACTTTACACTAAATTGTATAATCTTGTATAACAGACAAAATTATTGTAAACAAGTTTCTAAAATTTTAAAATGAGACAAAGAAGCGATTTAGAACCATCAAATGAAACAGTCTTCTTGTAAGAAATAAAGATTTAAATATCCGTTAAACTAGTTAAGAAAGTGTCAAATCGTATACTTACTAAAAATCAGTCACTTTCGCTATAGTTAGATTTGTAAATAAAAATACCCCAAGGGCCGGTTTCACCACCGACTGGTAAGTTGGATAGCTTATCTGGCAGACAATTTGACATATTTTTCAAATTACTGCTGTTCAAAAATCTGTCAGATAAGCTATCCAGGACTTATTTGTCGGTGGTGAAACCGACCCTAAGCAATCTTATTTCATAACAGTAACAAAATCCATAACCATATTTAAACTACACATTTGATATGTTAATAGAATTCATTGTATCATTATTCTCACATGCAAATGAATCATATAATATTAAAACAGTAGTAATTATTTACAAATTATTCAATTAATTTAATTTTTATAGTGCCGTAAACTCGGTAGAAAATGTGGATAGTGGCATTGTTACGTCAATATCTTTATCGCCTTTTTTCTGTTCAGGATTGGCACCAGGGAGCGACCACGTGGAACTACCAGCTGCTGTTATTCTAGGACCCATATTATCGTAGGCAGACTTCAAAAAACAAGTTCTACTTCGCCTAGGCAATGTCGACCCACCGCTCAACAAATCTGGATATTCTTCATTGTGACCCGAAACTTGTACAGATATAAAAATATTTCCATATGGAGCGGGCAACGCGAATTCCGCTGGAGGTGGAGGGAAAGACCCCGGAGGACCCTCTATCGTTATCTGAACTGGTTCCATACACCTTTGCGTATCTTCGCTCTCCATAGACATAGAGCGATCAAACATTTCAAATCCATATGAAGAACCTAGGTCAGCACTAGTCCTATCGCAGCTAGCGGCCAGGGAAGTATCTAGTAACTTCTTTTCTTGATCAGTAAAGCTTCTACTGGGTGGAACCCTCCGACGACGAGTCTTCCAACAAACACATGCCGCTATAAAACCCGCTCCAGTCATGGCTAACATAGAACCTCCCAATATGAAGAAGGTTGAATAATTTGGCGCCACCCTCGCAGTAGCCGTCCGCGCTTTCGGTAAAAATATGGTCAAATACGCAGACGCTTCTCCTACAGGACTCTTAGAACTACATTTCCACTCTCCGGCCAAATCACTTGTTACATTCGATATGGTCACGTTCAACCACTGTGCACTTTTATTTATATAATCGTCTCTATACTCATCAAAGTGGTTCATTTGATACCTATAAATTGTTATTTCACTGAATTTATTAGTTACATTATTAATATCTACATTATGAAAAGACCATGTCAATGTCGGTTTTGGGTCTCCACGCGCAAAGCATCCGAACGAAATATCAGCTCCTGCTTCTGTCCTTATAACGGTAGGAATAGACGAGGCTATTGGTGGGCATACCATTTCATTTCCTTTCATGGTACGCCATGACACATGAGCTTTCCTTTCTGGTCCTCCGCAGAAAACCTCTTCGTTTCCCAGATTACTGGTAAGGAACCATTCGTGGAAGTCTCTTAGTCTACAATCACAGTACCATGGGTTGTCGGACAAAGTCAACGTTTTTAGAACGGGCAAGTTGAATGTATTCTGATGCAAGTAAGAAAGTAAATTATGATGCACGTGTATAGTCTCTAGAGCACGCAAATTCACTAAAGCAAACGGATGAATAGTATGCAAACGGCACCTCGAAAGCTCTAGTCTCTTCAAGTGTTGTAATGGGGGAAATTGTTCCGCTACCAAGGTTGTAAGTGGGTTGTCATTAAGAACTAGCAGTCTAAGGCGATCGTTGCCCCTGAATGTGTCAGGTGACATTTGATGCAGTTCGTTTTGGGAGAGGTCTAACTCTATAAGTATTCGGAGCTCTCTGAAGGCATTTGGATGCAGTGACCGAAGACCCGTCGAACTGAGGTTGATGCGTTGAAGGTTTAACAGTTCGATGCTGGCGAAGGCATCTTGTCCTAAAGACTTTAAAAGATTTCCGTGCAGGTCTAGCACTTGTATATCCGCTGCCAAATGGGGTATTCTGCCGAGTCCTGCTGATACGCACGATGCGGTCTTCTTGCCAGAAGACCATTTGCAGCGACATTCTTCTATATTAGCGCAGTTGAGCCAGTCGCTTTCCGTGAAAGTGACCCACACTAGGATCATCCAGCACCCTCTTCGTAACGCTCGAATGCCCATTTCATAGCAGCTATCCTTTTTTCTTTTACCTGAAACAAATAAATCAATCTATTAGTTTAGATATTTTAAGGCACACACTATGTAGATGTCGAAAATGACCCTTGGAACCCTCTTTTGTCTTTTCATACGTAAACGTACAGCAGGTTTTGGAATAAAATTTTCTGATATCAAGAGTCAGTACTTCGCGTGTTCAACCACGTTTTTTAAAACGAAATTCAATTAATTATTTCAAACAGTCTCTTTAGCGTAACTTTCTAATACGGCGTGGGGTAAATTCTGTGTCTTAGCTTAAAAGGTAACTTTTCAACGGGCGGATAGTTCAAAGTAGTCACTTAAGAGTATATCTTGCTGACCTATCAGGGTACGTACTTAATGAAGATTGGGCGTTAGATAAGATGATGCTAAATTACATGAAGACAAAGGAGGCTGAAATCCTTAGTTCGGATATGACGAGTATTCGTTCAAAGGGCTCTTTAGGTATTTGTGTCAGTTTGTGGCTACTATTTCGTGAGTAGTTCTGGATGATGTGGGCCTTATTGCTGAACATGCTTGAATAATTTACGTCGTATCGTAAATAGTAGATGGTTTGTAACTTCGGCGATATTAATTTAGCCGATACGTGGTGCTATTACAGAATTAACGGGTGGCTTGATTAATAACATTGTGATGTTAGAATTACAATTACGCAGTTGCCCATTTTATGTACTGTCGACACGTCATCAAATTGGACAGTTGATCTATGAAAACAGTTCTTGTTACATGCCAACGTGTAACCTTTATATGTTCTTGACCGTACAAGAGGTGCGGTTTTATGGTTAGCAATATACGAAATTGCGATCATGAAAATATAATGCAATCGTCGTTAACTTAGCGGGATTCAGTATAGATTATTGCAAGATTTATTTATATTTTTATTGTTTACGCTTAGTCAAAATAAAGAACTGAAAACCAAAGAGCAGCGCGGCTTCGTACGTAAGCTGAGTTGCTCTATGCTGAAAACCTTAATGTTAACGTGAAGAGATGCAAAAAAGAATGTCATCAGGGCATTAATAAAAGTTAAAAATTAAAAGAGTAAATGTATTTTTTTTTGTTTGTAACTAGATAAAGATAAAAATCTCTCAGAGCTAGGAAGATTTTAGATTTCCTGGTGGCCGCCAGGCTAAAAGAGATACTATAACAAGGCGGCGAGTTACAATAGATCTTACAGGTCACAGTTACTAAAGTACCAACTGGAGCTGCATAGCCCCTACATCCAATAATTAATTAACCTATAATTTTCCACGTACATATTCCACGTAGATAAAGAAAAGTAATTGTCAAAATGTAATTCTAACGAAGTAAACCCCATTTCATATGAAAGTATTTTCCCATGAAATGAGGAAATGGGGAAATGGGAAAATTTACCTGCGAATAAAAGTCTAGTATAGTGCGAATAAAAGATAATATGATATCTCGTTCTCATGTCAAAACATTTGTCAGGGATACAAACAACATAAAAAGCCTAGGGGAGGTCAGCTCAAAGGGGCCACCTTAACTTTGACTAAAGAAATGACACTTTAGAATCGATTTAATAAAAGTATTTTATGTCAATGGATAGGGAATTTAATTAACTTTTATAAAGTGTAATCGCATTTTGCAAAACACTTTTAAAATTCACTATTATTTGCAAATTACGAAAACTTGTCAAAAAACCGCTTTGCCCGCGTAAGCGCCTAAAGCGGCCATGGGGGTAAGGGTAAAGTGGTTACGTTAAAATATATCAAGAAAAGCGATTTTAATTAACAAAAATGTCAAAATTAATTGATCTTTCACTTTATTTACTATAAAAAAAAAACCCGTGTCACAGTTTTCGTTCCCATACTCCTCCGAAACGGCTTGACCGATTCACATGAAATTTTGTGAGCGTATTGAGTAGGTCTGAGAATCGGCTACTATCTATTTTTTATTCCGAAATTCCACGGGAGCGAAGCCCCGGGGCACAGCTAGTTTACTATAAAAAAAGGAATACTATATAATAATAAGAGATATGTAAAATTAAAACTGAATTGACATTTTAATTACAATTAAATGAATTATTATCTTATACTTTCTAATGTTAGTAATGAATTTGATATTTTAATGCTTAATATTGAATGAATTATGAAAATATGTTCATTTTAAAATTAATAATTTCACTTTTATTTTGTATTACGACAATTAAATTCAATAATTTTTTGCATGCCTGGCAACTGGCAAAACATGCTGAACAATGTTATACCTATTTAAGATCTGTTTATATCATACCATGTTTAAGAGCAAATAAATATTTCTATTTCTATTTCTATTTTAATAAAGATCAAAATTAACAATAATTTCAGTTTTCAATTTGGTCATACATCATTACTTAAATCTAAGTACCAAAAAGTCTTCTACATAAAGTAACATAACCAACAGCTATACTCGTTTTTTTTGCATTAGATCCTAATATAAAAAGAACAGATTTCTTCACCAATGTGAATACGGCATAGCGCGGTCCCTTGGCCACTGCTCGGACTGCTTTGCCTTTTTACACAATTTTGTTTTAAAAACCAATTCAGTTCAAATTTATTTATCCCATGTCGGTATAATAAACAAAGAAAGCCAAATAGATGAGTAACAATAGACTTGCAATAAGAACATTGAATTCTAAAGAGTTCTGATCAAAATAGGTTGAACTTACAATGGATTGTTTTAACAAAAAGCTCAAAAACTTTGCACACGTCGCCGCGGCCACGGGTTTGCTCCTATCACCACCGAATGACTGCTCAGTGCAGGGCGGCAGGTTGGTTATAGGGCAGAATTGCAAACGTAGCGCTATCGTTTTTAGTTACCATAAAAACATGGTGTGGCCGCTTTGCCTCCTATGGCCGCTTTGAGCGGACTCCCCTATACCTTTAACACCATAATTCGGCTACAATATTAAACATTCCGGAAACATCGAATTTGTAAACAATGCCGTTATTTAACATGGGGAATAGGGAGTTTCGAAAAAACATTTCAATTCAATAATTTATGCGAAACTTGACAGATACGAATTCTGAAAATGGACGGCTGATTGTTTATTTACGAACGAAGTCGCGGGCAAAAGCTATTAAATATATATATATATAGCGCCAAGTATATCTTGACATTGTTTCTTAGTTGAACGAAAATAAACAAAGCTTTTTTCAGATAAATACATGGGATGTTTCAGTATTTTAGGTATAGCATCAAAACCTGAGAATAGTTTTGTCTACATTAGATTGCAATTGCAGCTATAGAAAACGTTTGTATCTGTGAAAAATTTACAGTTCGGATAGGAAGAGCCGTCGGTGCATGACAAAACTTTTCTCAATCATCATTATTTGACGTGAAACACACATCAACAAAAACTATTTTACAAATCTAGTACCGATTGTCGTAATTTGTGCGCGTACTGTGTTACCCTTATGCTATTAAATTATATTAACTTTACTATAGATAGCTTATGTTTTTCACGAGCGAAGGTACAATCACTTGACAAGATTAAAAATAAAAACTCTTAATTCAAATAGAGTTTCTTTTGAATAGTTAAAATTTTATCTAACGCCTGTTCGAGACTTTTTAACCGTCAAGAAGAACAGGGGCAAGATACTTGTAAACTTTAACAGCGGCATTAAAAGTGGTTCATGCATGAAAGGGTAAGACAGACCGTTTCTTACCATTTATTATATAAGAAGTTAAACAAAACACATTAAAGAAGTAGCTCTGGGTACAAATTCCGATAATGACAAAGATATTCTAGCACTGAAACATCGTTTAATTTCTAAAGCAATACAAATGGCGAATCTCCGGAGTAATTCCAAAGAAAATAATTGTTACAGTATCTCAACAAAGCCTCTTTTAAATGTTTGTATTAACATTTATTAAATTAGCTGTCCAAAATGTCATCGAACTCTTACATGGCCTGGAGGCCAGTGTTGGGCATAGTTAACTACTGTTCTGTAATCTAACTACTAACTACGATTACAAGTAGTTATGATTACATGTAATCTAACTACAATAATCAAGTTACAAATAGTAGTTGTTAATCTGATTGCTGAAATCGAGTAGTTATAACTACTGATTACTTTCATTCTAAGAAAATCCTTATTTAAAACTAAATATGTACAAAATTTAAAAAATTAAATGTTAAAAGAAATGGCTGACAGAAGATGTTTTATATTCTGCAAAATAACCTCTAAATCGGTGGTATCTATACAAAAAACCTTTCATTAATTTTAAGTTTTTTATTATCGACTAGCCTTCCGCCCGCGACTTCGTTCGCGAGAAATTAGCGCCAATTATCGCGCGGCTTTAGGATGTCGCGTGGTGGTGCCATTTCGTCGTCTCAGCCATATAACACCACGACGATCGGTTCTGCGCTGCCCGCATCCAGCGGCTTTCCGAAACCTTCACCAGATCGTCGGTCCACCTTGGCGGGGACCTAGTCGCGGAGCGTCGGGAGGTGCGCGGTCACCATACCTTTCCACCCCAACGGCCATCGATTCTTCTTGCAATGTGTCCCGCCCACTGCCACTTCAGCTAAGCAATCCTTGGTGCGATGTCGGTTACTTTAGTTCTCCTACGGATCTCCTCATTTCCCTCTCAAGCATAGCCATCTGCATTGCACACTGTGTGACCTTGGGCCTTAATATAAGCGCATGGATAAGTGTATTTAACATTACTTTTCTATACAAAATTTGAACCCTTTTCTTAAACCATCAAGGTTTGATTCATGTCCACCGCATCGGACTTCAGAATCGATGACATTTTTGCAATCAACATCCCATGAAACCTCAATAACGCCACCCATATCGATTTCAACATTATTTATCCCTTTTTACCCCCTAAGGGGGTGCATTTCTTGAAAGGATTTTTTTGTATTAAAGTTCCAACCATGAGCCTTAGAAAAAATAAGTAACTTTTGCTATGAAAATAAAAATCTTTTCTTACACAACTTCATCCCCCCTTTTCACCCCTTTGGGGGTAGAATTTTAGAAAGCGTCGGGATAGGTCAATGTTTATTTTTAATCGACAACCTAAATACAAAATTTAAAGATCCTATCTTCAAAACTGACAGACTTTCATACAAACTTTCATCCCTCATTTCACCCCCTTAGAGGTTGAATTTCCAAAAATCCTTTCTTAGTG
This sequence comes from Chrysoteuchia culmella, assembly GCA_910589605.1. NCBI lineage: Eukaryota > Metazoa > Arthropoda > Insecta > Lepidoptera > Crambidae > Chrysoteuchia > Chrysoteuchia culmella. The sequence continues at coordinate 14,591,329 of OU342652.1, forward strand.
GATGCCTACACTGTATAAGGTATCTATGTGCAAAATTTCAAGTCTCTTTGTTCAGCGGTTTGGGCTGTGCGTTGATATCTCAGTCAGTCAGGACTTTGAATTTTATATATATAGATGAATAAGTATAAAACTTCGATTCGTAAATAGACGCGTAGGAGCTTTTACAATGTGATAATGAAATAATGCAAAACCTTTCAGGTGGCCTTTCAACTCGGCCTATGAAATTGAACCAAATGCAAAAAACAATTCAAATTATGATACAAACTGATCATGTGACTTACTAAATGGTATGAATATCCGATTTTTATGAGAATTCGGGAAAAAGTTTGTAGAGCAAAAGTTGTTCAGTTTCATGAGCCGAGTATACCTGAGAAGATTTGCGTGACACTTTTATTTATATATTATTATGTAAATTGATAGATAAAAATCAACTTTGCACAGCAAACATCTTGGAAACAATTGAGAATAATAGATTCAAATTAACTTTTAATACAACACGTTTTTCGAACATTTCGTCGCTCGCGTTTTGTCTTTTTACTAGAAGTAAACGTAAGTAGTTACAAAAAGTAATCAAGTAACCGTGATTGCAACTACAATTTGTAGTTAGTAATCAAAATATTTAACTACTTTTTACGATTACTTCATGTAATCTATTATTATGTTTACTAACTACAAACTGTAATCGTAGTTACTAATCAGTAGTTAGATTACATTTTGCCCTACACTACTGGAGGCCTACTCTCTATTGATTTCGGATGTACTAGTTTTGGACAAACGGCACAAACACATTGGGAGTAGGGACAATGTCAAAACGTATTCTCATTCATTCTTAGTTCGGGTCTCTGAACTAAGAATAAGCTGTATAATAATAAGCTGTCCCTAGGTGATACGGAGTAGGAAACGTCCGTAACTTAGGCCGAAACTACGGGATTCGTGCTTAGAGAGAAGACCTCCAGCCCATGACAAGTGGCGCTTTTACTTAGCATTTAAGCGCTGAGCGCAAACTTTAAATTTTTAAATGAGAGATGAACTATACAATTAAATGATGGAAGCTTGTCAATCACATACAAAACTTTTAAGTAAGCTTTAGCATTGAAACGAATACAAAATTAAACACTTAAGTACCTAGAAGTAGCTTCTTGGGGTGGGTTCAGAGTGTTTAGTGCGAGATTTTTTTACACACGGTCGATAGTAAACGCGTTTTTGTATGAAATTAGCGGGCCGCCATCTAGCGGATTACGCTACGGACTACACCAACGCCATACAATAACCTAGTTCGCTCACGATCGAGCGTGAGTAGAAAAAACTCGCACTAACCATACAGATGTGTTGTATTTGACGACCTGTTTGGCGCAGGGGTACTAAGCCCGCCCTCTGCTTCAGATTCCCGGGTTCGATCCCCGGACAAGACAAATATTTGCGTGCATGAACATGTCTGGGTGATAAATATGTATATTATGTATGTATTCGAAAAAAAATTTTAAGTATGTTTATCCGTTATCTAGTATCCATAACACAAGTTCTTCATGAAACTTAACGTGGGCTAGATAATTGGGTGTTGTATGCAATTATTTATTTATATAATATATTTATTGTCCGTACCGTACGCGCCGTTTCGTATCAGAGCGTCACGATCATTGGACGCCCGATCGGTACGGTACGGTAGTACAGCGTCTCGATATGGATACATGTACACTCCGATCCATCGCGAGTCGGCTTCTCACCCCGTTCAAAGAAATGAACATTCGATGGTCGCAGCAACGACTTAGCATCCAGAGTTTTTGGATCGAGACGTTCGCTGATACGAAACGGAAGTATGGTACGGACAAAATAACATATCCGGACCCATCTTAAGTAGGGCAAAGGCTAATTTATATAATAATTATAATAATTAAAAGTCCGGGGGTTTTGAATTAAAAAAAAAACACATTGTATGTTATAACTTGACTTGCTGCTTTATCGTATGTGCTGCGGCATTCTGCAGGCGTCATATTTCGCCACCGTGAATTTATCCTCTGAACTTAATTCAGCCCAGAAGATCATCCTCATAAATTACGGTAGTCTTCGCACTAATTGGGTACTTTGACCCGACTCCAGTTCTAATTCAGTAAGATATTATTGGCAAAGAGATGCACGGCCGGTTTTACCACTGACAGGTAAGTTCTGGATAGCTTATGTGGCAGATTAACCTATGTTATTTATTATTATTATTATAAATGCGAAAGTGTGCTTGTTTGTCCCTCCTACACGCCTTATCTAAGTAACCAATCGACTTGGTTTTTGGCATAGAGTTACTTGAAAGGACAGAAAGTAATTTAAGCTACTTTTTATCCCGATATTCCGGCAATGGGAACCACGCGAGTAAAACCAAGGGCCGAAGCTTGTTTGTTATATTTCTCAAAACTGGTGGTGGTGAAACTGGCCCGCAGAATTGGATTTGATTACCATTTATAGAGCGGGCGACGTGCCGATGACGTGATCGATGTCCACAGAAGACAAATAATCGTGTGTATAATCATGTCTATTTGTCCCTGTATACCCTCGCTTATTATTATTATTATATATTAACGTATCGGATATGAGTGATTATTTTTACGTATTATATTCCCTTTCTCGTTTTACTTTCCTATATTCGTACTATATTGATCAAAAAAAGGTCAGAGGTGCGATGTTACTTTAAAACCTTTCTGCAAAATGTGCATCGAATTGCATAAAGATTTTAAAAAATCCTACCTACACGTATTTCAGAGCCGTGTACAGTCGGGGGACTTCCCGATTGACCAGTGGAGGTTTTTAGGAAGCTTTATTAAAAAAAAGTAATAGATATATAGCAAGCGTTTGCATCACGAATAAAACAGGTACAGGTATTTATCATTAGCTGTGTAGTGGCTTCCCAAGCAGCAAAATCCAATCCTATAAGTATCCTAAGACTACATATTTTTTAGTCCTATAGTAATCATATTAACGTTTATAGGGCTGGATTTGGGCGCACCTTATAGGATATTTCGTCCTATAGTAATTTTGTTACAGTCCGGTAATGTGCAAATTGATTTTATTATTGTTTTATTGAGTGCATCTACAAGATCACGGTGTCCTATAAAGATCTGGTAAATGCACTGAATCAGCGTGATTAGTCCTGTAACGTTCTGGCGTATGCTACTACAAGCGTAATTGATCCAACAGTGGTCAGCGTAATGCCATAACTAGAGCGTTAATTTTGCATTCGTTTGGTAATGGTGTAGTGTGACTTTGAATTTAGAAGAAAATAAAATATTTGCAAAAGTTACGTAATTTATTTACTATTCATTATAGTAAAATAGGTTGATACTGTTTGTGTTTTCACTGTTATATAAAGAAATGAACTTGCGAAATAAGTTTTATTGATAAAGTAATCGATGAAAATAAACATATTTTTAAGCGCCTCAAAAGTAGTCACAGTTATTATTTGTTTATTCATTAATTTATTAATAAATACAAGCTGTCATCAGACCGGATCGGCTCCATATTGTAATGCATTTATCAGGAGCTTTATAATGTGTTTTAGTCCAAGTTAATGTTACTATAGGAGTATAATGGACACCATATTGTTTATTGTTTTAGGGGTCCGTATGAGAAAAACAACAGAAGTAAACGTATGCGAATAGATGTACTTATAGTAATAAATGAATAATATTATCAATGCTTAAACTACTTTGAAACATTTTTATCATAATATCATTTCTTTGAAAATTTTATTAAGATTAATGTTATGCATTTATATAATTGATCATATTTTTCCATGTATGTTAATCAATAACTTAATTTATACCTTTAAACGACCATGGAAATGCTTTCGTAAATCGGTTTCTGTTAAAATCCATACTGACAATTTAACTTTTATAGTCTCTATCAATAAAATATTTAGTTTATTAGCAAAAAATCATAAAAGTAAATAACGTCCTTTGGCAGTTGTGAGTTGTAACTTACGCTAGTAATTATACTTTTTACTGTTAGTATTGAGATGTGTGCGGGCATCCCTTGGTAATGCAAATTTTATTCTTTTATTTAAAATCACAGATAGTCCGTCAAAGATGAATGTGATAGGTATATTATTCTTAACAGCCCATTGTTTTATATTTTCCTGCAATTCAGAATTTTCATCAAAGTCAGTGCAGTGCGATTATGGTCATCAGATTCGCTATCACTGCTATCACTTTTATAATCTTCTTGATTATAACATTTAGATGAATCAGCGTCGTAGTTTTTTATTGGGTCTATTTCCATATTATATTGTACGGAACCATCACAAACTTTACCAGACTCTTTTTAAATCTTGGAAGTTATCGATTCGAACTCTGACCTGGATTTCATTTCTAGACATTTTTTGCAACTCTTCTTCTATAACTGCCACAGCGTTTAATTCCATTTTTTAAAATCCATTCATGTAGTTTTTTGAAACACTAACAAACATCACAGCATGAAAACAAAATGGCTGTGGACAACCAATCAGTCTAGTAATAGCATATGCAGGACACGTATAAGTAAATTCTTACCTATATTAGCAGCACGAATGAAAGTGCGGTGCTAGTGATCCATTAGCAGTTACGTCAAAGACAAATCAATCTTATAGTATCTTATACAAATCAATCTTATATATCTGGTATAGTAGCCTAGACCCAAACGTTTACAGGACAACTTTTCTTATAGAACAATAAAACAAAACGTTAAAAAGATTAAATAGTCTTACCCAATGTATTTATAGGAGCACTGCTAATTATCATTATAATATGCACTTATAAGACTGCTAGTACCTATAAGAATCATATAATCAAATCCTCTAAACGTTTACAAGACTATGTAACAGGATCGAAAGCGCTTGTAGCATTAACAGTTTTATACGATGTTCTTGTAAGCGTTTATAAGACTACGTAATAGGATTGAATGTGCTTGTAGTGCAAATCGTATCGTAGGCTACTTTTATAAGATCAGTAATCTCAATCTATGCCTGTATAAGTATGCTATAAGATGTTTAATCTTATAAGCCAACGATTATAGGAAAATTTTGCTGCTTGGGTTAGAATAGCACTACCCCCTCTCATCACGTGGGTGTCGTAAAAGGCGACTAAGGGACTCGGCCTTCAGGAGACGGGCAGCAGCGTCTCCTACAAACTTGGCCATACTGCGATCGCCAACCCGACCGCCAAGCGTGGCGATTATGGCAAACCCCCCCCTTTGGGGGAGGCCTTTACCCAGCAGTGGGTGTTGTGGCTGAGACGACGACGACGAAGAGGTATTTCATTTGAACAATAAATTATTTTTTTAACATAAGTAATTGCCGAGAAAACAGTTTCTGACAAGCTCTACTGGTCAGCTGGGATGTTCCCCGATTATACAATCAAAACTCTTCAACTAGGTAGCAACTAAAACCACAGAATATATATTAGTACCTTACGGTTCAGAAATTTCACTCCCGAGTTTAGGTATGATATCAGAATCAGAATCAGAATAATTTATTGCGTTTCATGTGGTACATTTAAGATCTTAGAGGTAGTTATTAGTGCATACACATGAGCCCTGTAAGGACATAACAATATTAAATCTAATTACTTAAGATCTAGTTGAAATATTCAAACAAAATTAAATTAAATTAAAAATATTATCTTTAACAATAAATACACAAACAAAAAAGAAAAACAAAACAGTAAGATAAACATTGGATATTAAATTAAATTATTGCGTATTAAATATTTTCAGTATTATCAAGTTATAAGTTAACTTTTTATTGCATAGGTTTATAAAATTCGTTGAGTTTATAATAACATTTCTCTATTAGGTAATTATTTAGACATTTAACATATTTATTATAGTTATCGATTTCTCTAATATAATTTGGTAGGCTATTGTAAAGCTTTATCGCCATAGAGTAAGGTCCTGACCCAACTAATGTCATGCTAGTCTTAGGTAGTACAAATTTATTTCTTTTTCTTAAATTCATTGCTCCAGTGTAATTATCATCGCTTTTTATAAATAAGTTTAAGTTATTTCTCACTAGTTTACATGTTTCCAGTATGTACAATGATGTTACAGTTAAAATATTAAATTCTTTAAAAAATGGTTTACAGCTTGTCATTTGGTCTATATTGGCCAGTATTCTTATAATATGATAAACGCAAGCGTCCGGTCACCGGACTAGTCTCAATAAGCTGGCCCTCGCTCGACTAGTCGCACACGTAGCGCACGGATCCGCGAAACAAAAAAGTAAACTGTTAATACCATAAGGTACCTCTGACAGCCCTAGCAGATTGAAGCAAGACGGCAGACAGTTATTGTACTATGAACGCTATACGCAATGCAAAAGGTTGAAATTAGGTTGTGTTCCAGAATAGTAGGTAAATATCTCGGGGATTTTGCGCCGCTTGTATGGAAGTGAGACAGGCCTGCTAAAACTGAACAAAAATACCTCTGTACGCGTATGAAACTTTTCCATCTTTTATTACGAGTCAGTCTTTTGTTTAAATTAAATTTATTAAACGTTGTTTGACATATTTCAGCTAGTTTTTCACTTTGAATTTTTCCTGCTAGATTTTCTAATTAGAAAACAGGTACAAAGCAATTTTCCACCTGCACATAAATTAAGCTGTGATAAAATTAAAACTCGTCTTCTAAGCTGCACGGCGCTTTCATTACCATGTTAGTTAATCCCAGGCTAAGTTTCGAAGCGACACAAACGAATTTAGTTTAATTTTGAGGGGTCACGTTAAATATATTTGATAGGGGTAAAAACAGCTCTGAGACATTTTATATTATTTGCTTATGAAACATGAAGGGAACTAATTAACATTGGTAATGTAACAAACCAAACTATAATATTGCCTTATTTCTATAGTTTATAAGGAAAACAGCATATATTTTTATATTATCCATTACAACAATTCCAAAGTTCATGAAAAACGACATTAAGTTACTTAGATAGGTTGCTAGGTATGCTATTCGACCATAGATGGGAAATGTGACGCTATGATATAAATGTTGTAAAAATATTCAAGTTTCAATGTAAATCACTACTTGCACTGACCAATGTTTTAAGGGTTTCGTAAATTATAAAAAAAAAACGTTGACACGTGTTATCGATATGTTTGGTCTTCAACAAAAGGAGCAGCAGTTAAAATAACAAAATGTGGCCATAGTAAAGCAATAATAAATAACAGAATTCGTGACACTAACGGCTTTCCAAGGGCTTTTCTCAAATTACGAGTGAATAGGATAGTTTCAAGGACCCAAACTTGACATGTGCAAACTACTTATAAACTTACATAAAATTCTTGGAATTCGGTAAAGTACGGTGGAGAAACAAAGATTCATAAGAAAGAAATAAGGAACGAAGGCGGAGAGGCGAGCGGGCTCGGGATTCGGAGTGTTGACACCGTCCTGAACGGTCATAGTATTCTTGAGAATAATTATATTTGAATTAACCGCTGAAGTCAGTGGTTTAGTATTTAAGTATACTGTGAAAGTGAGTAGGTAGTGACGAAGTTCTGGGTTGAGTAAGCTGCTCCCAATAGTTCGGTGAGTTTTATTTACAAATTTTACTATATTATGCAAATGACTGACAGACATAACATGAATTGAATTGAATTGAATATGTTTTAATGGTTTGCCTGTTGTTAATACTGGCTTCAAGGTGTGCCATATAGTTAGTGGACCCATAACATCCAAGTGTAAACTAGGACCGGCTCTGCTAACAGATGTTGACCAAGATTAGGCAGTTAGGGTTAGCTAGGTACTACACAATATCATAGACACTCATTCGAAATACATGGCGCTATAAAATAATAAAAAGAAAATACAGGGAGCAGTGAAAATTCAATTTATTTTCTCCTCGTTGGATAATAGGCTTAAAGCTTAACTAATAACACTAGTGGTCTAATGTACAAGCAAAAGCATAGAAGTTTAACTTGAAATAATTAATAAAAAGGGGTCTCATAACCAGATATCATTCAGACACGTCACACTTCTTCAAAAAATCCTATTAAATCCTTAGTTAATCCGGTTTTCCTTCTCTTCCATGATTTTAGTAATAAGGTAGACAATTTTGATCATTATTTGTTTAGCATCCACAGTGTAGGATTGGAACTCTTCTGAAATAGATTATATCATCTGTTAATGTATTGAAATATTACAATCTGTATCCTTGTTAAAATTACAACTTGGAATTGTGTGCCTGTGATAGAATCTCATCATAATTAATGACTCTAATATAGCTACATTAGAATTAACTAGATCCACAACTGAATCATTCAGATTCTTTTATGAGTACTGTAGGAAAATTTTCTACATACTTAATAATTTTATAAATAAGGTCTTGTAAGTTGTTCTTGCTATAATTATGGCAATATTTACAGTGCTCCCACTATAGTTATAAATAATTGATTCAATTTAACTGAATACATTGATAGTTGAGTTAATAATTGGAAAATGATCAATGTGGGAAAATTTGCTTTGAGTTTAATGTTACTAGATTATCATGAAAAAGGCAAAAACATTATCAAACTCTTACCTAGGAGCAGTGTGGACAATTTTAGAAGTAGGTATTGTAACCAGGAAACAAGTTATAGCTATATTTTGAGTATTAGTGTTATCATAGGTTCAATGGATACCTATAGGTAATTAGGTTAACTTCAGCCGCTTAGGGTACCTGAAACATAATAAGATGTTTTACCTATTAACGGTGTCGAGGTTATACACAAGAAGGACACGGTTCTTGAAAAGTTAACTTTTAATCCGAGGAATATAAAATTTAAAATATAGGTACAATTATTAGTGGAATGCATTGATTATAATTACCTTGACATAAGTATTGTTGATTGAATTATATTAATAATAGGTTGTATTTGTGCTTGTTATTCTCAAGTTGCTCCAAAATACAACTTTGTATCTCACGTGCGATTGTTTTGGATAACAGTTTTATAGAACATAATGTCAAGTGACATTTGTTTTCTTTACTTATCTAACGAGAACAGAGTGGGTGAATCTATGGTTTATAGGTACCATTTTCACTGTTCCTTGCTAAATCGTTAAATCAAATAAACTAATATTTGATGAGATAAGATTTCGTTGTGGCTACCAATTTCTAAGCTGTATTATTTATACGGCTCGTATCGTAATGTGCGTATAATAATAAGTGTGTCGTTATTTTTCTTTTCAGAGATATATTTTTTTCTTTTGTTAGTTAGGCTGTATAAACAAATTCCAAGACAAATTTCTACATAAATAGAAAACTAAAATTTAAATTTCCTTTCATTAAGATAGGTTATTCTAATTTAATCAAACAGTTAGTCGTCAAGAGGCGACTTAGACAGATCATGACGACGACTATAAAAAAATACGAATGCGATAGGACAGCCACTCGTAATTCTGTTAATAGTGTGGATTACTGTGGATAAAATTGTAGGAACGATAGGATGTAGCTGGTCGAAGTATATACCTAGTCGTAGTATAGGTTAGGAGGACATTGTCTAGGAGATGTCTAGGTTTTACACTAGGTACTTACCTACCTACCTATTATTCTAGAGAAAATTGTGCACTGCATACGAAAATTCGTTTAAATATTATTTTATGTGTTATGTGAATGGCGTAGTGTTTTGCTCCATTGAATAAGACTCTACAACAGTAGTACTTGTTGTGCACTATTCGTTAAAGTAACTATTAAGCTGGGAGAGAGGAGTTCAATGTGTCCAATTGAGCATGACATTGTCCATTCAATCAATATTTAGCAGTCACATGTAACTTACCATACTCATTATATTTATTATTATAAATTATTTGTATTTAAGCATTATTGTTCTTCGCACTTCATATACACTCATTACAAACATTTACAATACCCAATATACCTACAGATTATTGTGTAGTTCTGAATGGACTCAGAGTAAGCTTTCCAGCGAGTTGAGGAAGTTCAGAGCGAGGTAATTTTGTGAGGAATGGTAGTTTCTGTAAGGTAATGTCTGGCCTTAGTTCTGGTTGGCATTAGTTTGCAGGAATGAGGTAATGCTGAGCTTCCAAAATTTTATAATAATTGTAATAATTACTTACCTATCTATAACTTTCAATTTTCAATGATTGTACTTATCTGGGTCTATGGTCCAGTATATGATTGCAAACAAATTGTGTTTCATTATAGGATTTACCCCTCTCGTGGTAGTACCGAGTCAGCCAGTGGAAGTATTTCCGGCTAATATTATGATAGGCAAAATGTTTATCTTAATGTTTTCTGGATACGTGCCATACTTACTCTATCGCTTTTGAACGATAACCAAACCTGATTATTTGTCAACAGTGATTTATGTTTGTGGCGACTTGTTAAGTAGTGGCTGATGGATGGTGTGAACCATGGCTTTTTACACTTGAGCAGTCTTGTGTAAACTGACATGCTCATATCCGTTTAGGTCAATGCTATCCAGGGACTTCGACTAGATGGATCCTTGTGAGCATCTAGTGTTCGTACTCACCCGGCCTTAAATTCGTATTTTGTAATGCCATTAATTCAGAATTCGTGGTAGAACAAGATATGATAACTGTCCTCTTGTGTTTCAAAATATTGCAACCATATATTCGACAGATATACCTATGATTTTTGATATATTGTATGATTTGGGAAACTCTAGCAGCGGTAATGGTTAATGGTTTTGACTTGCCTTTTCATAAACCTCACCCTGTCCTTGAGAGTATACCTGATTGATTACATTAATATTTAACATATTGATAAAGTTCAATGTTATTACAACTTGATCTATTCATCCGGTTTCACCGATGCTTACTCAAATTATTGTGTTCTATGTGTCTACGCATAGACTTCATATAATACATCACTCTACATTATAGTGGTATGTTCGCATACCACCATTTTTCTCATCTTGGATGACTAAACTATGTGAGACTGGTTCTTCCTAGTTTGTAGCGGTTCGCATTTCGAAGTACTTATGTTTAGTTTGTGAGGCTCACTATATGAGAAGAGACTACATAATGGAAAAGATTGTGGATTTGTTACCCAGTCATTCAAGTGGGAGCTTATACATTATACCTGCCTTGTCTGCTTGCAGCTAGGCAATTTCACTATAATATTAATTGCTAGTATGTCCTCTATATGGCTTACTAGTGAATACTTCACTTTTGATCTGTGCGTGTTACATGGAGACGTAGTGTTTGGGCGAGCATCGATGGGATAGGAAGAATTTCTTCCAAACTTACTTACATATGGAATCAGGTTTTACTCTCTCCATCATTATCCTGTCCTTGCTTGGTGTGGTTTTAGGACGGGTCTGAAGGGGTGGTTGGAGCGGACCCCCGGGGCCCGTTAGGGCCCCGGTTACTTCCTTCCTTTATCCTGTCCCTATCCTATTCCTATAAGTAATCCCAGTTGCACACTTTACAACATACACATACATGTATAAACTATAGTTTTATGGTTAGGTATAAAATATATATTTCAATTGCAGATAATTCTTAGGTTAAACACAGTATTCACCTTGTTAGACTTATAGCTGCGCCTCAGACATACCACATCTTAAAGAAGTTTGGACTACTAAAACAAAAAAAAAAATTACACAACGTAGGAATCCTAACCATTCTAGACGATCACTACTTAAATTTGGCCAAATAAAATAATACTTTTCATAATTATAGTTCCAACTTATAATATTATAAGGAAGGTATTTAATTTAAATATTTCAGTATTTAGATTATAAAAGTATTTCCTAAAGCATTGTTTTAAAGATCTTAACAGACTTGCAAAGGAAATATAAAAGGTCTCCAGAAGGAACTTTTACCTTGGTGTGTAAAGGATCACCACCAATAATTATTATTTAAATAATAATTTTATAAAAACAGAGAGTAAAGTAAGTTTATCAAAAAGGGGGGGGGATGTTACAGTAAGACAACTAGGTAATTGTTTAGTTGTTTAGAAAAAGTCATTCACTTATTATTCAATTTGGTTTAAAATTTCGAAGCGACACAAACGAGTTTAGTTTGCTTTTAAGGGGTCATGCTTATAATATTTGACAGGTAAAAACATTAAAATGTGAATTTTATGTTTTTTATTAAAAGCACGTAAAATAACTTTTTTTTTGTACCTCACACGCTCTGAAAAGAAGGTTTTGTCAATCAGTTTCTGCGGCCTAGCGCGGCAAAGTACTTTTATAATGTAATACCTAAAAATATGTCCAAATGCGTTCCAAATTGCACTATTGACTTTTTTGTTACATTTTATTCTTATTTTAAATAACTTTAAATTAATTATAATACTCCGTGTTGGTTTTATTATATAATAATAGTTCATTGAATCATAACAACAATAACAATAAGATTAAATTATTTGACAAAGGAATTTTATATTAGGCTGGGTGAGATTTCACAAGCTATGATTTGATTTTGGAATGTGATATAAACCTTTATTTTTAAATTGTTTTTGTCTTGTACCTCATGTCAATGTCAACATTTACCAAATCGTTTTCATTGTTATTTATAAGTAACAATACATTCCTACTTTAAATAACTCAGAATTAACTCTAATACTCCCTCTTTCATTATTTTATTTTTTATATCATTAAAACAACGAGAAAAGGTATATTTAGATTAAACTTTTTGTTTAAAGAATGTTTTACCGGAAGTTGACCGCGGAAACAACTATAAAATGTTCCTCGCTAATTGTGAGGTGAAAAATTATGTGTTGCGCTCGGTTGAAAAGTTTTTAGCGTCTTATACCTTTGAAATCCTCGCTTCGCTCAGGATTCAATCATTGAACCACTCGCTACGCTCGTGATTCAACCCTAGAATCCTTCACTTGCTCAGATTTCAATAGAGGTAACTCGCCGCTAATAACCAATTTTCCAGCCATGCATAACAAAAACCATTAAATGATTTTAATTAAGCTATATATTTTACTAATTCACCAGTTACACAAAAGAATAGTACATGAACATACTCTGTAAGGAAAAAATGATTTTTGTATTTCAACGATTCGTAAACAGTATTTTCAAAATGGCCGCACTGTATCATGCTTCTAATTTAAAGACTGCTTTCCAGGCATCAGCAAAGAGCAAATGTGTCTGTTTCTACTACTAATTACTTAGGTCTTTCGAATATAATCTCTCCATGTTTTAGCTGACTTTGTACTATTGATATCAAATCAAGCTTCACAAGGTGAGCTTGAAAAGGTCTAATCACATAACACAATAAAAAGGCTAAGTAAGAAATAGAAATCCCGTCAGAGCGACATGAGACAAATTGCTTTTTTCTAGTATATTTTATATATAAATATAATTCTTGTTTAGTATTTATCCCATAAAAACAGCATTGTAAAATGTAAAATTAACAAGTTATAAAGAAATAGAAAGTTAGGAAGCAACGTAGCAGTACCCTTTGAACAATATTGAAATTTTTATGGAGGCATGGCCACTGAAAACATTTAATTTAGTATCAATGACCTCCATGATGGAAAAAAAGTTTCAGATCAGTGTTTTTTTAGGGTTCCGTACCTCAAAAGGAAAAAACTGAACCCTTATAGGATTACTTCGTTGTCCGTCCGTCCGTCCGTCCGTCCGTCTGTCAAGACCGTTTTTTTCAGGAACGCGTGGAGGTATCAAACTGAAATTTATATCTAACACTCAGGTCTACTGTCCCTTGGAGCTGTAAAAAAATTAAACTTGTAAGCCAAAGCAATCAAAAGATACAGCCGTTTATGCCGCAAATTTTCGAACTTAGAATCTTGAAATTTGGTATGAAGTAACGTCTTATAGTACATACAGTACAATTTTTAGTTACATATAATAAAAAATATTTTACGGAACCCTCGGTGCGCGAGTCCGAGTCGCATTTGGCCGGTTTTTCTTTTTACTTAATGCGTAAAATCTTCCTCCTTTTACATACATACATACTCACACGGCATTAATTCGCTTGCATTGTTGACAGTGGTCGCCTACATTAGTTTTCGAATAAGGGTTGTTCATTGATAGGCTAACTACCTAACTGTATTAGAAAGAAAGAAAGAAAGAAAAAGCATTTATTGGCACACACACACTATGGAATAAAAAATAAAATCTAATAAAAATCTTAAAATCAAACCTTACAAACTATAACATAAGGAATATGCAGATGTGGGGCCAATAAATATCCTGGCTCAGCATTTTGCTTCTGTGCCATTCTCAGATGGGAGGAATGAAACACAGAAGCGCTGTTATTCTGCCAGGATGCTACGTCTGACGTTATAAAAATAGAAAAAAAATATATAATAAATAACTACATATACATACACAAAATTAAAAAATATAAATAATATACATTAGATATTAATATACAACATATAATAAATATACAACATATACAACATATAATATATTAGAAAGACATTCTATATTTTCTATGCTCTTTCTAGCTTCTTTTGTGTTTGTTTATTTGATTCTGATCATGCGCGGTCTAGAGTGGCTTACATACGTAGCAAGTGTCAAGCTGGACACTTGCTACCTAAGTGTCGCTTGTACAAACGCCATGTGAAGGTGCATAGCAGTGTCGCGTGACGTCATGATTACTTTGCCGACTAATTGGATGACTGCGTCATTAGCTGGGAGTAATGTCGTTATGCCGTCGTGGCATCTGCCCCGCTTGTTGATGGATACGCTTATATTTATGAAATGACACCTATTTGATGTGACTGCTGTGGTGTTTAATTAGTGTAGGCACGGGACTTCCTCTACCTTTAAAAAATTTGAAATAAAAACTTTATATAAAAAAAAATGAAAACCGACTTCAAAAATCTAAAAAGTGTAGACACGGGACTTCTTCTACCTTTAAGAAATATGAAATAAAAAAACTTTTTATAAAAACAAAAACTTACTTCAAAAATCTAAAAAGCAAGAAATAAGCTTGGCTGGCACCGACTCCTAAACACCGACTTCTTGCTTATTAGTTTTTGAAGTCGGTTTTCATTTTATGTACTGTTCTAATAATGTGTAGTGCAGTCTAGTAGCGTTGGAATTATGAGTTGTTAACTTAGCAAGTGTCAGGCTGAATGCGTTATCGCTTGTACAAACGCCATGTGAAGGTGCACAGCAGTGTCGCGTGACGTCATGATTACTTTGCCGGCTAATTGGATGACTGCGTCATTAACTCGGAGTAATGTCGTTATGCTCGTGGCATCTGCCACGCTGGTTGATGGATATGCTTCTGTTTATGAAATGAAATCTATTTGATGTGAGTGCTGTGGTGTTCGGTTCTTTTTTTAAAGTTTAGTAAAACCTTTTTGGACTGTAATTACCTATTTGAATTGTCTTGTGTGGGAGTTATTAAATATTTTGCAACGAGCGGCCGCCCGCGAATTCGCGCGCGTTGTTCCCGTTCCCGTATGAATATCGGGATAAAAGTATGCTACATTTGAATCCAAGATATTTAATTCTGTGTGCCAAACTTCGTCCAGATCCGTTCAGATTAGCAAATATACACCCATCATTAATCTTTCGCATGTATAATAGGTATTTAGTATGTTACAGGTTTATACCTAAAAGGAGACCCCAGCCACTGTTATAACATTGTTAAAAGATACTGAATAAATATTTTTTCATTTTCATGATTAAGCGCTTTTCAGACTACCTATAATATATAAATATATATGTATATATATATATATATATATATTTTTTTTTTTTCAATTTGTTTTCACATATAAAATTATACATTTAAATACATACATAAGGAACAGCAAAAGAAACCATAAATAAGGTTTACGTTTGCTGTCGTCACTCGCTATTAATTTTTTTATTAGCTATTAAAGCTTAATACCTTATTGTCGCACGGAAGAGACTGAATCCCACAACACAGGGAATCCTAGTGTGGGAGCCAGTGCTTAACTACCCAATGTAATGTTTTTTGCATTAATAAAAATTTATTATTATTATTATTAAAACATATTTTGCGTTTATTTTTGGGAAAGTTTATTTAAAACCTTTTGCTGTGGACTACACATACATGTGTCACGCCTGTAACTATACTATTCCGTGGACGTGCTATGTATGGAGTAAGCTTTTTTTAGGAATAATGAGTACTGTTTCCTTTGAACTACAGATGTGTCATGTATAGGGGCATAGAGGAAAGCATACCGGAAACTCTATGTTTAGAATTTATCTAATGTTTTGTAATGAAACTCATTTGGTGCGAGTGTACGATTTCTTTATGTTTCTGCTGTTTATAACTTTTTTAATTTTGCATTTTGCAATGCGATTTTGGTGTGATAAATATTAAATGAGAAAATATACTAGAAAAAAGAAAAAACTTCGTTTTTGCTGTGTTTATGTCGAAACTAGCTTCCAGCCGCGGTTTCCCCCGCGTGGTTCCCGTTCCGATGGGAGATCGGGATAAATAGTACCCTTTCAACTAATTCTATACCTACCAAAAATCAAGTTGATTGGTCGTTTAGTTAGCACGTGAAGGAAGGACAAAAACACACTTTCGCTTTTATAATCATCATCATCATCAGCAGCAGCCTGTGATGTGAACATCTACTGTTGGACATAAGCAATCTCCTAGCTCACGCCTATTGTGGCGTTCATAAGAGGTTATTAGCCTACTGCTGGGAGGCCTATACCCAGCAGTGGGTGTCATGAGGCTGAGACGACGACGACGAGGACGAGTATTATAAGAGTAGGATGTATAAGTATCGAATACACTGTTCGTAAAATACGTACCTAAGTACCTAAGTATTGTTTTTGATTGTATTAAATAACTCAAAATGTAAATATTTGCCGGTATTCTAAGAATAAATAATTAATTAACTTTCAAAATCATCATCATCATCATCATCAGCCTGTCATAAGCCTCTCCTAGCTCACGCCTATTGTGGCGTTCATAAAAGGGTTATTAGCCTACTGCTACCACGCTGGCCAGACGGGTTGGTAGAGGGTTTGTTTCAAGTTTTCCTTCTCTCGCACAGGTGTTCAAAGCGTCGAGCTTCTTAGTCGACTCTTACGACATCCCAGGCATGTAAGGGAGTGGTGACACTTGTATTGTTAGGCCGTCACCACACGGCACTTATAATACTTATTAGTTATGATTAGCATCACATTTTAGGAGTGGCCATTCTGGAGTAAATAGAAATTTTAATTTTAGATTTACAAGTAGCTGAAGATATTTTTGTCTATAACAAACTTAAATAAACCGTCTTAGGACTATTTTTATGAAGGAATTGAAGATTTAGCTCAGAACTGAATATTTCGAGATTGCGTGTCAATTTTGAAACTCTAGTTGACTTCTTGTAGGATAGGAGGACAGTAATTTTAAGTCTTAGATATAATAAGTCATTAATAAATAGATGACGCAAAGGAAAACATAGTGACTTTATTTTGTTTGTACTTATTAAGCATGGAAATCTTTGTGTTACATAAATACGTTTCCAGTACTGTTTTGTTTTCTCCTTGATAAATTAATTTTTAACTGACAGATCATTCTTGAATTAGCAAAATTAGTAATATAAGTATTTTGAGTTATCGTCCAAAAATGAACTTGACCCACGCTATTCCAGACCTTAGGTCTTATGTGGCTTTGGGTTTACCATTGTTCAGATCATGACCGCGCTTGAAAGACTGATCGTATTCGATCAAGATTGTTAAGCAAAATTCGGTCCGGTCAGGTGTCGGATGGGTGACAGTGAATTGGCATTACAACTGAACGCTTCCGGGCTTCGGAGGGCAAGTTAAACCGTCGGTCCCGGCTGTTGTCATTTGATTACAGTCGTTAAGCCAAGTCAGAGGCCTTATAGGCGGCTTGATAAACTCTGACACCAGAGGTGGCCACTAATCCTCACTCGAGAAGAAGAAGAAGAAGATTGTTCAGACAACTGAAGCCCTAGGCACGCTACTGACAAAGGCTGTCTGATAATCATTTATACCTAAAATACGAATCTTGTTATTTATGAGACAAATAACAAATTACATTTTTTTTTATTGCATGCCACATAAATCTTAGAATAGTACAGAGGTAGGAAAGCGTAATAGTAAACATGTGGCGTCCTGTAAGGACACAGCAATGTGACATAACTTAACACTTACTAAATTTAAGTACACTTCCTTATTATTAGGTTATTTGTATTTATTTTCAAAATATTCTCTTATGCTATAAAAGCAACTGCATATTAAACAAATCTTTAACTCCTTTATGAATAACGTAAGGTCATCTATGTTCTTTGTATAGTTTGGTAAGTGATTATATATTTTTATAACCCTAAAGTGGGGGCTCGATGTCACTAACTGCAGTTTAAAAAAAAGGTAACAACAACTTATTTTTATTTCGATCATTTCTTTTGATTACAGTAGCTGGTGAACATCCTAAACATGAACACATTTTTGTTTTTCCTAATAAACTTAAATGCTTCTAATATGTATAAAGAAGTTAGTCTGAGAATTTTATGTTTAATAAAATGAGATCTGCATGACTCCGTTTGTTCAATGTTGGTAATGAGACAAATTGAGATCAAGAGCCGCTCATATGTAAGTAGGTACTCTAATTGCCATTGTGTAAAGACTATTTGTCTAGGTAATTAGGACTTATTCTGAGAAGAAGGTACTTTTAAGAGTTACTGACGGCAGATCGTGACTTTTTTCCAGTTCCTAAGTAACTCATGCTCGTTTTTTTTTTCTTTATAAAAAACAAGCGGCCGCTTGCGGTTTCACCCGCGTGGTTCCGTTCCCGAGGGAGTATCGGATAAAGTGTTCGTAACCAACCCCCTAAATTGTCTAATTTCAAAATCTATCACAATCCCATTCAAAGGTATTGTGATTGTGATAGCGATATTGTGTAACTTGTAGTCGCAATCCCTTACGGAACGAATGATGTTTGATCCATCCTCGCGTGTACAGGTGTTGGGACACGCAGGGCAGGACAAAAGATGTACCATTGTCTGGGGACACCACATGGGCAAGCACTATCGGAGCTGTAACCCCACCTACGCATGTTTTCCTTGCTTCGGCCGATGTTGAAACCGCGGTTAGTATTAAGAAAAAACAACCTACCAAAAACAAAATAGTTATGCGAAAGTGTGTTTGTTTGTCCTTCTTTCACACCCTAATTAAGCAACCAATCGATTTGATTTTGGTACAGTATTATTTGAATGGACGTAAAGTAACATAGGCTACTTTTTATCCCAATATTCCCGCAAGAACGGAAAAATGCGGGTAAAACTGCGAGCGGCCGCTAGTTCTCCATAAATAATACATGAGCATTTAACCCTTTTTTTTTTATAAGTACGGGGAGACTTTTAGCCTTCATCATACCTGATGTTAAGTATTGATAAGGCTGAAGATGGAAGCGAGCCTCTCCCGGAATCCCCAATCACTGAGGAACTGGCTATCTTATCTTTAACTACCGGAACACAACAATGCTGGAAACATTGTTGTTATGGCGTCAGACTTAGATAAGATGGTGGTAGCTAGCCAGGCGGACTTACAACAAGTCCTACCACCAACCAAACCGAATACAATATGTACCCCCGCTGGGAATCGAACCCGGGACCCCTTGGTCTGATACCGGTGGTTGTACCACTAGACCACAGAGGCGGTTAGTTTCTTACCGTAGTCCGTAATCTTTCATTAACCACACGTCACTTTGTTAAATACAAGCCAAATTAAATCAGCCGTTCCAATACGGCACTGCGGCTGGCAAAAGGCCAAAATACCGAGCCTTACTATGAAGCAATCCATGTTTCGTTCAAGGAACGAAACTTACCTCTCTTTCCCTCTTCACAAAGAAAACAAGCGTAACTAGAGCCACAGCATAAAGAAACATACAGTATTTTGTCTTAGACTGAGTTGCACCGGTTAACTTTAACCGAATTATGGTGATTTGTGGTTGTCAAAGCTGTCAATCCTATATATTTTGTCACTGTTAAAGTCATGGTTGTGGTTAAAGTTAATTATTTTAATTGCAGTCGCACGGTACGCAATACATGCTAGGGCTGCCCGCCAACTTAAATTATTTATTACTTCTCGCTCACTGCGTACAAAACTATCAAAGAGTGCTTTCGTCACCGCGGCGCATTCGAGACTGAGGCGCTTGTCGAGCTCTTGCCGAGACAAGGCGCGTCGGGTTATTACTCGCGATCTTAGGAAGATAAAATACTGTAGGTATCTTTATACTATGCTAGAGCTTACAAAAATACTGTCGTCCTTTTCTAACCCAGCCACTGCAATGGTCTTCTCCATTAATATTGTTTTAGCCCGTTCGGACCATTGGCTTTAAGAATGTTACACGATAAGAATGTTCCAACCATTTCCAGTTTTCGATTTCGTGACACGAATTTCGAAGTAAATTATTAGGTGGAAAGCCAAGTCGGGGAGGTACCAGGAATTAATTTCGCAATTGAACGGGTAGAGACGTCCACAAACGATTTTATTTCATAAACTTTAAAGTTAGTAGTTTATTTTATGAGATGACATTGTAGACACGGCAGCTTAAAAAACAAGCACAGACTCACAGTTTATTTTTTATTTTTTAGCACGTCACATCATAGTCTGGCCCAAGTATCTTTTAGAACATGTGCTACGAATACTGTATAACGGATAAGCATACAAACAAAATATAACCACTTAGTAAACACCCAGATAACCCAGAATAAGACAAATAGTCGTTATGCACTATAACATTTGTCTTGTCCACCCGGCATGCTTATTAGCTAACTGGAAAAATTCCCTGACCAACACGATTTCTGATAAATATGATAGTGCTTCCTCTAACGAACAACGAAGGAATGGAAACTTTTTCTTTTTTTTTATGTTATTAAAAAATGACTTTGCGCCCAAAATTTAAACTATACAAAAACTCTTTTTAGTCCCCAGTGACGCTAGTTTCTATAGAATAATATGTTATTACAATGAAAATATTTTTCATAGCAATGAAAACAGCATTTTGCGATAGCATACATAATAACAAATCAGTGCGACGATATCGAAGTATTTCAGGAACCGCGAGAACGAAACAGGTTTCAATTCAAAGTACGACCTTGACAGTACGGTCAACTGTACACATTTAACGAATAACGCTTCTGTATAAAATAACTGCCGGATACGCAGCAATAACAACTTTGGTGCGACTTTGAAATCGGGAATGGTAAATTACTGAACTTTATTATTTACAACTGAAACACTAATTTACGGCACTTACACAACTTTTATCTGCCCTTTGAGTGGATTTATGGATTATTTAAGTTATTTTGACGAGGGCCTTCAAACTTAGCACCGAAGATTTGTTTCTATTATTTGTGATATATAATTCTACTATAAATCTATTACTTTTTGAAATAAAGCTCGCTAACAAGCTCTAACTGAACGCGAACTTTCTCGATTGTAAATAGCACTCTACCACGGAGATCGTTTTGCAGTGAAAGTGTAAACTGCAACTTACGGTCAACTGTACTTTAACAAAATTAAATAATACTTTTGAATAAGATAATTGCCGGATACGTAGAAATTATAACAACTTTGGAGGGCTTTGAAATCGGAAATGGTAAATTAGCTTCAACTTTATGAATACAACTGAAACACTAATTTACGGCACTTACACAACTTTTATCTGCCCTTTGAGTGGATTTATGGATTATTTAAGTAATTTTGGCGAGAGCCTTCGAACTTAGCACCGAAGTTTATTTGCCTTCTTACTTGTTTCTAGTGAAACATTAATTTTGACGTTCTTGCTTTTGGAGTTTTGGAAATATTATATTTTAACTTTAAATCGTTAAAAAAGGTATATGAGGTTAAAAATATTGTGAAAAAAATTACTTTAAAAAATATTTTTGAAGTGAAAACTTCTTTTGTGGCGTTGTGCACATCAGAGTTTAAAATTTTTGGGATGTGTAAAAAATGGATAAAAAAAAGTCGAGTCAGGACACGTGACCCTAATCGAAAATTCGAAGGACCATTTACCGTTGACATATTTCAAATTACTTAAAGTCTCACTCTTGAAAGATCTGTGTATATTAGTTAATAACAACTATTATATAAAGATCTCTCATTACTACCAACTTTCATATTGATGCCAGGTCAGCTTTAATAGATTTAACTACCAAATTAAGTTGGTATCCGTTTTCATCAACTTTTTATGAAGTTGTGGTTAAGATAAGATATAGTGGATTTTGATCGTTATTTTCGTTTAAGCGGTTTTCACTTCTGCCGGCACTCCCAGAGTGCAACCCGTTGTTTTTTTTCTCGGAATGTGGTTTTTGTGTTAATACATTCGTTCTATATATCTTTCTCTAAGTGTTGACTATTCTCATTTCTTTACACGTATTTAAGACGCTATACGAAAAAAAGTATGTACATTTTGATATAAAACTATAGGATAGTTGGAGATGTTACAAATCTGGTAATAAGATACGCTTTTCTTCATACCTTTATCTAGATTTGTATCGTATTTGTACCGGGACCTCTGGCGCAGAAGGCAGCCTCAGTACCCCTGCGCCAAACAGGTCGTCATTAATAATATTAAGCATCGTGTAGTTTCATTCCTCTTTAAATCGCTGTAGTTATTTACTATGAATTGATTTTGTGGTATCTTCGCCAAATCTGCGAAATCGGTCTCGCTCCCGCGCGTGTTTTTTTCTCATTACTATCTCGCTTCAGTCGTAAAGCGCCTTAACATTGAAAACAGGAAAACTTACAAATTGTACAAGAAATATTGTATTGCCAGGAACCCTCGCGGGCGTCCCCAGAACAATACTAAAGTTTCATCACAATAATGGTATCGGAGCGCATAAAGAACAAATATACAAAGATTAACATCCATTTCTATCTAGCGGCCACCCTCTGTTTCACCCGCGTGGTACCCGTTCCTGTAGGAATATCGGGATAAAAAGTAGCCTATGTTTTAGTCTAGACTATATCTTCTATCTGTGTGCCAAATTTTATTAAAATCGGTTCAGTGGTGTTTGCGTGAAAGAGTCATCAAAACATCCTCACAAACATTCGCATTTATCATATTAGTAGATAGATTTGTCGTTATCTTATTTATCACGTCACTGGTAACTTTCAAAAAACTTCTGTATTTTTGTAAGTATACTTTGCAATTTCTAGTTTTCTAAAAGATCGCAGCAAAAATCTCACACGTTCCTCCCTTTGATGCTGACAGTACGCTACGAGAAATTCACTTTACCATTCGATTTGCTACGATAATTCGTAACGTACACCTACGATACTACGGTTTTGCTACGGTGCAATTCGTAGCTGCGGCATGGATCTTTTACACAACATAAATAGTGAACACTTGTGTCTCTATTATACAGCGTGTTTTTGTAGCATAACTTTAGGTTTTAATCAAACTTCGTAAAAGATTCTTTTGACTTTTCCATACAAAAACGTAGGTTTGCTGAATGAATCTGCATGAAAAAGTAAAAAACAACCATTTGAATAGTTTGCATAGTCTAATTGAAACCCGAAAGTTATAGGATATAAAAAATCACTGTGGCGAACAATTCAGTACGTTAATTTACGATTTTGTCCTTATTTATGCACTAATTAGTTTTATATCCAATGGCGGGGCTAGTGTGTACAACGCGCTTTCTTGTTCATGAAAAGATAACACACAAAGTACCTTTAATTATTGGAATACTAATAGGAATTAATACTTCACATTAAATAACAAGAAGGTGCAATAGGAAAGTACTAGAAAAAAACGATATCTTTTATGACTTAAATTTATCCTAAAAGATGATTGAAAATGCAAACTTTAAAAAATCATCAAAGTAGTAAAATAGTTTTATAAACTAGCGGCCACTCGCGCATTTACTCGCATGGTTCCCGTTTCCGTGGGAATATTATGATAAAAAGTAGCCTATGTCTACTACTTAAAGTACCTACATATCAAGTTTCTTCCAAATCCGTTCAGTAGCTTTTGCATTAAAGAGTAACAAACAAACGACATACTTTCACAATTATAATAATGGTTTCACTCGCGGTTCCTATGGGAATATTAGGATAAAAAGTAGCTTTTGTTTAATTCTAAGCTATCTTTTATCTGAGTGCCAAATTTCATACAAATCGGTGCAGTAGTTACTGCGTGAAAGAGTTACAAACATAATCACAAATTTCGCATTTTTAGTGATAAATTTTAAATAAAAAAATATTGGAAAAAGTCAACTCGGCCACAAGTGGACCTGATTTCCAAAGGTCGTGGGTTCGAGTTCCATCTGAGAATTCACTTGTGGCCGAGTTGACCTTTTCCAATATTTTTCTATTTAAAATTTATCATAAGTATAAAAATAGCATTGAAAAATGCAATCATAAAAAAGGATTGTTTTCTTTTACAATATTTATTTCAAAATTAATTCCAACACCAAATCGTATCATATAATATAATTGTGAAATGTATTGTGAAAAAAATACACCCAAAACAATTTATTGTATTTACGATTTCCCCTCCGTAACCGAGTTAGGCTCACGTTACGTTCGCACGTTACCGAGTTTTCCAATAAGTATTTTTACACCTTAGGTGCGAGAATGTATTTTGTTTAATCTGTCATTGGGAGATATTTTTTTTAAAATGAATGTAGTTATTTAGGCCGTAGAAATAATGTAGGAAAAATTTGTTTTGAAAAGGCCGTTTTTTTATGAACTACGGTGAGACTATTTGCCTTCATCATACATGATGTTCCTCAGTCACTGAGGAACGGGCTATCTTATCTCAAACTGCCGGAACACAATAATGTTGAAAACATTGTTGTTATGGCGTCAGGCTAAGATAAGATAGTGGTAGCTAGCCAGGCGGACTTACAACAAGTCCTACCACCAACCAAACCGAATACAATATGTACCCCCGCTGGGAATCGAACTCGGGACCCCTGGGTCTGATACCACTAGACCACAGAGGCGGTTAAAAATGTTGTCGTTTTTATCTAAAAGTAGTACATATTGAGTAAAAACAAATAAACCAACAAACTTTTTACATTTTTATATTAGTTGGAAGCAGGATAGTAGGATTAAAAAAACTAGAAAGTCAAAACGATGAAATTAAAATAATCAAACAAATATTCAAATTTAATTAAAATTATAAAGAACTAGCGGCCAAACCCCGTTTCACCCGCGTGATTCCCATCCCCGTGGGAATGTAATCGGGATAAAAATAGCGATATTTATTTAACCAATTCAATAAATAACTAAATAATATCAACAAGACAAAGAGCTAGTTTTTATATTTGATTTTATAGTTAACAAATCTTATATTTTTCAATAGTATTTGATTGCATATTGTTCACTTTCTTAGTTTTGCTGACTTATAAACTTCTAATGCTGACTGTGTAGTATAAAATGAATTGTATAAATACACTAGCGAATCCTCGCGGTTTTACCCGCGTGGTACCCCGTGGATAAAATATAGCCTATGTCACTCGGGAGAAATGTAGCTTTCTAATGGTGTAAGAATTTTCTAAATCGGTCCAGTAGTTCCTGAGATTAGCGCGTTCAAACAAACAAACTCTTCAGCTTTATAATATTAGTATAGATATATAGTATAGATATAAATAAAATAATAAACGATATTGGTTTCTTCTTTATTTTCCGCAGTTCGTTCTATGTAATTTTAGCTGCGTGCTGAGACTTCAGTGCCGCGTTTAAAGCGATTCGTTCAAATTAGGGTTGCCAGAGGAACAGTTTCAATTTCCAATGCTGTTCTGGATTTCATCCAGCATGAAAATTAGTAATGGGTGTTACATATAACATAGATAGTTTTACAACTGTTTATATAACTGAATAACAATATTTTATGATTGTGTATTTTTTGCATTTTTCAATACTATTTTTATACTTATGGTTTGGTACCCGCGACCTTTGGAATTGGACCGGATTTCCAAAGGTCGCGGGTTCGATTCCCGTCTGAGAATTCACTTGTGGCTGAGTTAATTTTTTCCAATATTTTTCTATTTAAAATTTACCATATGAATAACAATATCTCGTTGTTTGACTTAAAAAAAAAACGATCTAATTTAAACGTCAAGGGCTATTTTTTTCTCCCTGTTTTATTTCATACAGAGTCGTCAAATTGAAAAGTGAGCTTAACATATTAGTATGGTCAATTTCCATCACAAAAAGAAAATACTAATTATAATATTACATTTTATGGTTATCCTAACCGTAAACAATTTTCAACTCGCAAGGAAGGACTTACATTATAACATTTCTCGCATTACCAGGTTACTGTACTACAAACCAACCTAAAAACAGCTTAGTTAACACTTTTATAACGCTTAGATAACGAATCACCCCCTATTAAACCTGCATTGATCCAACACCCACAAATTATAGCGCAGTTGCCCAACCAGTGCAGCGGTCCTTATAAGGAACAAAATTGCATTTTATTAATGTCACATTTGTATTATTATGCTTTTTTTAAAACCATAATAACTTTATTTATTGTCCTTTCACACTAGGCCATTATTAATGGGAGTACACGCCGTACACGCATATGTAAAGAGTCAATAACAGTTAAGAAATTTTGCCGGAGTTGCGATTTTTTCGACGTTGTGTGTAGTTCGGAGGTAAGGTAACTAAGAATAAATCTCCAATTATTATTGTATTTATTTATTTTAGGTCATAATTTCCTGCCTATCAAAGGAATGAATAGGAAAGGAGTTTATATGCGATTTATATGGCCTATTTTCGGTACATTATAAACAGATGATGATGATAGCGAAACATGTTTTTTTTTTTTAAATAATTATGTTTTTTATACCTAACGTAAATAATGGCGAATTTCACCGACTGCTTTTAAACACTTATGACGTTAGACGTAGGTACTTAAAAATCGTTCTGTACCTTTTAACTTCAGACAAATAACTAAAATGCAGTGATACAGGGTAGTCCAAGCCTGGTGAATATAATTTTTTATACATAATTAACCAAGCGGTCTAAAAAGCCGCAATAAAAAAAAACTGTTATTACCAGATTGTATCCATAATCGTAAAATCTTTATTTGTCAGAATATGATACAAATTGATGTTTCTTACAATTTAAAATTTCCTTAGTATTCTACTGATATTTAAGTGTAAAATTTTTGTCAATTTTAAAAGTGGAAGCTACTTGATGTTAATTGGTAATTGCTTATTTAACATGTCACTTATACAATTTAAAGTGGCATAGACTTAAATAATTCAAATTATAAAATGTCAGAATAATACAATCTGTTTAATGCAATTTCAATTTAGCAAGATAAAATAAAATTTAATGTGTCGACCTTTTTAAGATTTTTTTAGCCGACTGCAAAGGAAGGGTTATTCGCGCGTATCTTGTATTTATGTATGTTTATTTGTTTAAATGTAATTTTACTTTCAAGATATTTTTTGGCGTTTTCTTTGTGGTATGTGTTTACTTGATAGCTATGTGTTATGTTAATATAATATATTAAGGCTGATTGGTTGTTTTAAGTTAACTTTTTTTAACTATCCTAATAGGCCGCCCGGTCAACTATCAGATCTATAAAAAGAATATCAATCAAGCTTGGAACAATCTGTTTAATAGATTACGGTTAATTCGGTGAAAGTTTCCCTTAATGTTAAACATACTCAATTTTCATTCCTTCAGACATAACTCTATAGAATTAATCCTCCAATTTCTATATTTATTTTCCCTTACGGCAGCACCTAGTACCATGGCCAAGTGCCAAACTTGTTTTCTTAAAGTTAGTGCCTTCGATGTAAGACAAATTCAGTGCTGACCGAGGCCAGTTAACTTGGGCCACGAAAATAGCGTAGAACTTACGAACAACTTAGGCTACGAAAATAGCGTTTTGAACTTACGAAGTTTCTGGGCATTTTCTGAACTTGGGCAAGTTATGATGTATCAACTATCAAGTTTGTATGTTACGTATGTTTTAATTTAGGTAAAAACCAAGATATTGGCGATATATAAAGGCACCGCCATCTATACTATTAATATTATAAAGAGGAAAGATTTGTATTTTTGTATGTAACGAATAAACTCAAAAACTACTGGACCGATTTTGACGAAATTTGGTATAGAGAATCCTTAGACCCAAAGTAGTAACATAGGCTATAAATGATCCCAAAATTCCCACGGGAACGGGAACCACGCGGGTGAAACCGCGCACGGCTGCTAGTTGCATATAAAAAGAAGAACGGTATCCTACTATTACATCTTACTAATATTGTAAACTAGCTACCACCAGCGGTTTCACCAGCATGGTTCTCGTTCCTGTGGGAATATTGGAATATAAAATAACTAATGTTACTCTCCGTCCTTCCAACTAACTCTAAGCCAAAAATCAAATCGATGGGTTGCTTATTTAGGGCCTGAAGGAAAGGCAAACAAAAACAATTTCGCAATTAGTTAAATTATATTAGTTTTGATTAGGATGCGAAAATGTACCTATACCTATTTGAATGTTTGGCACTTGCCTCAAAAACAGCTGAACGAATTTGGATAGTACACGGATAGTTTAAAGTCTGGATTAATTTTACTATTTTGTATCGCCCAATATGGAAACCGATTTCAATCAATAATATAATATATTTTAATATAATATATTTTATTTCACCAAAGAAAAAATACATTGTTTGGCAAGTTACAATAAGACAACTGTAAACATAACTTAGTTCTTACATGTAATAAACCATTGATTGAAACAAGCCAATAGTAAACATCTGCACCCGAACTAGGAAACCTGTATCTCAGGTGCAGTGCTCTTACTCTCACTATGTACAAAACAAGGTTTAACCAGAAAGGCAAAATGGTATAAACTAAAACTAACAAAAAATGCCAGAATCAAAACTAAACCTTAAAGTTAGATTATATATAGTGAACCTCTCACGGTGAGTAAAATGAATATGAGTGTGTGTGGAGAGGGTGTGTATATTGTTGAGTCATAATAATAATAATAATGAAATGGCTGCAAATTCAGTGGTGGGTTGTAATTATAGATGAGGACTAGCAGCCGCTCTCAGTTTCACCCGCATGGTTCCCGTTCCCTTGGGACTATCGGGATTAAAAGTAACCTTTGTTAATAGCCAGGCTATCTACTATCTTTATACCAAATTTCATACAGATCCCTTAACCCTGGAGTGGTCGCGCAGTAAAAAGTTACGTGATTAGTCGCGTGGAGAACAGATGTAAGCCAATGAAGAATTAAAATACAAAAAATCTGAGCTTTATTTTAATTTTATTCGTGTTATCTTATATTCAAAGTATTATTTAATTAATATAATATACAAAAACATAACAACCTCTGTGTTTATGAATATCAACTAAAAACAAAAAAATACGTCTAAATAAAAAATAAAAAAAAACAATTCTTGGCTTGGTGTGATAGAGATCAGCAATGCGTTAATGAAAGCGGTCCACCGATCTTATGATTTTATTCCAAAACAAAAATGTATACAAGAGTCATGTAAAAAAAATGAATAGGAAAATGTAGTTACGTTAACGTCCAGTAGGAACGCTGCCTAATATCTCATACATTTTTTTTTTACTTTACTTGATACTTACTCAAAAGTTATTCGTGCTAGGCCTTCTGATTAGTTTTAAACGCCAAAACTGTAAATGTGCAAATATCTTTTTGATGGTTTCGTTGCGTGACCAATTTAATATTCTAATTATCCATTCTAATATTATAAAGAGGAACGATTTAATTGTTTGTTTGTTTACAACGAATAAACTCAAAAAGTACTTAACCCTACAGTGGTCGCGTGGATTACAAATGTCATCCACACCGACTAAATTGGCTAATTCTCAAAAACTACAAATGTAAATTACGATCGCTTCGAGATACTCTAAATTGAATAGTTTAAGAATGAGCTCCAATAATGCGAAACCGCCGGTCATGTATGGTAATGTCAAAAAATGTATAGAAAAATTTAGTTCCGTTTACGTCCGGTAGGAACGCTGCTTAATATCTTATACATTTTTTTTATTTCTCGATACTTACTATAGGTTAATACTAGCGGCCGCCCGCGGTTTCACCCGCGTGGTTCTCGCTCCCGTGGGAATATCGGCACAAAATGTAGCCTATGTTATTGCTCATGTTATTAGCCTATGTTATTATCGTTAAATAACATAATGCCATAATCAAGTCGATTGGTCGCGTAGTTGGGCGTGAAGGAATGACAAACAAACACACTTTTACATTTATAATATTAGTAAGGATTAGGATTCACTCGTCAAAAGTGCACCGAACTAGGTGAAATATTAATTACTGACCATTCATATCGAAAACTGGAATAACGATAACAGAAATTAAGTATAAGAAACCGCTAGACAACATTTATTAAAAAAAACAATGAAATAAATACAAAATTCAAGAAACCGTTTGTAACAAAACTGTTGCAATACTAAGATATTTACGTACTACCCATTGGATGCTGTTAAAAATCGGCCTTTCCCAGCAAGTGCTTTTGTCTATTAAAACAACTAGTACCAACAAAAATACCCAAGCAATTACAGTGCTGGCCGCTAAAATAATGCTACGAATAAAACACTGACGCAGACAGTAGAAACAAAAGTATGCCGGTTTTATTGGCTTTTCTTTTATGTTATACTGTTTTAATTGACTAAATTAAACCTTTTTTTGGTTGCGAGAAAACCTATCTAGGTTTTCTTGTTTGTTGAAATGAGAATAAGGTTTCGGAAATCAGCCTTTTCTTCCTTCTTGAACTTATGCGTTCTGTATGTCGGGTACTTACCTACATTTAATTATACATTGAAATTAAAGAAGACTAAATTTCGTCGCTTTGATCTCTATTTAACATCCTTTGCGGTTGACTGGTAGAGAAAGTCTTAGGGCGTTAAGTCCTCCTTTTGTATGTGTATTTTTATGTGTGTGCAATAAAGAATTAAATAAATTATTTGCGTTGTGTTTGATAAGACACCTTTTACAAGTAGATTTCAAAATTCTGTGGTTTTAAGTAATCTTGTAACGACGCCTTGTCAAATGTGCCTTGGTCAAATGGTCTTTGCTAAAAACGTCGTAAAAAACAAAAAAACACACACCCACGCACCTCGCGCACACGCACACACACACACACACAGACAAATCTTAAAAGTGTGTGTGTCATAAAAAATACAAATGAGTTGCAATTTTTTTATAGGTATTTTTTTTAACCGACTTCAAAAAAGGAGGAGGTTATCAATTCGTGCGTGTTTTTTTATGTTTGTTACCTCAGAACTCGGTCATTTATGAACTGATTTGAATAATTATTTTTTTGTTTGGAAGGGTGTACTTCCAAGTTGTTCTTATTAAAGTCAAGACAGGATCTGATGATGGGATCTTGGTGAAATCGAGGGAACTCTTCAAATGTTATAGGCAATCCTATATCGATTTCGATGTTTTCTTAAGTAACTCGTGGATTTGCTTCCGTTAAGCAACATTTGGTGGAGTGGAACTGATGATGAAGACCGCTACTTAGCATTTCACGGAAGCGATACGATGATTTTAATGTGGTTTATAAGCAATTTATGCTCGTCTCAATACATGTGACGAAGTGGAGCTGATGACGAAGTACCAGGATAACTCCTCAATAATTAACGTCCCTGTACCGGGAAAAGCAGTATTTTGTGAATGGTGATAAGCAATTGACATAAAGTTATTATTGCAGGTTCGGGACTTCTATCTTTAAAAATTGTGAAATAAAAAACATTCTATAAGAAAATGAAAACCGATTTCAAAAAACTAAAAAAGAAAAAATAAACCTTTTGGAGTTGGTGCCAGCCAAGGCAAGAAAAATTATAACGACCTCATTTTTGGAAGCTAAATAAAAAGTAAAACTGTTAGCGTTAATCCCTTTAAACATCGATTTTGCTAAAATCAGAAGTGATAGATCTGATTCTCTCGAATGTTATATCAGTATTAAGAGGCCCGCGACACGGACACGGCATTTTAACCGCCTCTGTGGTCTAGTGGTTCAATCACCGGTATCAGATCTAGGGATCCCGGGTTCGATTCCCAGCGGGGGTACATATTGTATTCGGTTTGGTTGGTGGTAGGAATTGTTGTTAGTCCGCCTGGCTAGCTACCACCATCTTATCTAAGTCTGACGCCCTAACAACAATGTATACAGCATTGTTGTTAGGGCGTTAGGTTTTTAGCAAATTCCACTACTTCAATAAGGAAAGAATCAAAGTAAGAAGCCAGTCTGAAATGCTATATTTGATAAAAATTATTTTAAGTATTATAAATATTATTATTAGACATTTTTGATGTGTATATTTTAATACGTACACGTATTTGTATGTCAGTCTAAACATGGTTTGCGAGCTAAAGAGCAAAATATTAGTTCCGTTTGCTCAACACCGAGCTCCTTGTACTATAAATAACGAAATATCCTGTTCTATCCTATTGTGGCGGACATGTGCGTAGAATAAGATCTGTTTGCTTTGTACGGATTACTTTCAAGGGTCCGAGCCTCCCATGATTGATAGAAGCACAACAATATTTATGGTCTAGTTACGACGATTGATGATAATGTTGTTGTTGATAATATTATTACGATTTTGGAAGAATAGTGAGGAGCTATAAATAGAACTGGCGTTTAATCTGCGATGTCATTCGCTTTTCAAATTTTTGTGGTTTTCGTCCTTGTCTAAGGTCTAATCCATCTTGCCAAATGCCTTTGCCAAAATTTCATCCAAATTGATACGGTTGTTTAAGTGCGAAAAGGTAACAGACAAATCAAACTCGCTTTTAAAATATAAGGAGAGAAATAATAGTAAATAAAACGCATTATATACCCCTATCCTTAAATAATGTTCTGTTTTATACAACGTGTTACGGAAAGGGGGTATCATCCCGAAGTGGACCGATTCAGACATAGCTTACAAACCATATGCTAGAGCTTTTAACCTTACAAGTTCATGTTTTAATTATTAATAAATAATTGAATTCCAATTCTCCGTAGATTCAATTTAAATTCGCACAACACTAGCGAGCAATCAGCTGTTAAGTAGTATTGACCTTTGACAGCTCCTTTCGGAATAGTTACCACCCCTTTCACTCCTAGCTGTGCTCCTGGTTATTAAACATTTTATCGAAATTGGTTCCGGACATTATATCAGAAATTTTATTTTATGTTAGTAGTGAAATTTCGATTTTACAGGTTTTATTAAGACATTTATGTTTAGGAAGAGATATATTTCATTGTGATTAAAAACAATAATTATAAAAAAAGCAGAAGAGTGAAATTTCGTTTTTACATGTTTAATTAAAACATTAGTGTCACTTATAGTAAATTTTAAATAGAAAAATATTGGAAAAAATTAACTCTGAGAATTTCGACGGTGGTTCGCAAGTCTCTGTAGCTCAGCGGTTAGAGCATTGGGCCGGATTTCCAAAGGTCGCGGGTTCGATTCCCGTCTGAGAATTCATTTGTGGCCGAGTTAATTTTTTCCAATATTTTTCTATTTAAAATTTACCATAAGTATAAAAATAGCATTATAAAATGCAAAAAATACAAAATCATAAATTAGTGTCACTGTTAACGACCGTGACCTTCGCTTCGTTGTCGAGTGGTATAGCACACCGGCTTTCAATGTGCCGCTATCTCTAGAGGTCCCGGGTTTGATTCCGGTCGGGCAAATATTAATAGCGAACTTTTCAATATTTATTCGGGTCTGGGTGTATGTGATAATACCCGTCGTTGTTACCAATTTTCATAATACTAGTGCTCAAGCTACTAGACTTTGGCATTGGAACAATGTATGTGATGGTGTCCAATCTTTATTTATTAGGTTTTTTGTTTTAATTATGATTTAAAACAATAACAATAAAAAATCAGGTCATTAGTTTTATATCATGCACGAAAATTATCGTGAAAGAAGTGGTGACAACCGGCAAATTCCATACGAACGATTGTTGGTATGTGCGTGTAGGTACTTATGTACGACAAGCAAAAACACAATCAACGGATTTTACAAAAAACTTGAAAAGGCATGGTTTGTTTTGGTTGGTTGTGGTAGTTGTGGTTTCTTCGGAAAGAAGCAGAATCGCCCGATTCTCCGAGAAAATAAATGATTCCGTGCTTCGGAAAACACGTCAAGCCTTTGATCCTGCGTACGATTATTACCTACTATCTGAAAGGTTGTTGCTACATCACATTTGCGACACAATGTTCCCACCGGGAATCGCACCCTGAACTTCCGAATCGTGAACTACACAACCGGACCCGGATCCATACATATAACAGAAATTTCTTTCAGAAAAATTGTCTATGTCAGACAGTCCGTATCCGATTTGCATCAGAAAAGGCGGTACGCACCGAGTGCCTTCCGGCAAGCGTTCTGATAATAATGCGGCTGGGCAAAATCGTTTAATTGCCCGGTA
Source organism: Chrysoteuchia culmella (assembly GCA_910589605.1). NCBI lineage: Eukaryota > Metazoa > Arthropoda > Insecta > Lepidoptera > Crambidae > Chrysoteuchia > Chrysoteuchia culmella. The sequence goes on from OU342652.1 coordinate 14,625,649, forward strand.
AAAAGCGGTTTAATGGTACATTTACATATTGGCTTGGCCTTGGCTCGGCGAGCCTACACGAGCCACGTCACGAGCCAAGAACAAAGGCTCAGCCAAAGCGAGCCATCACAAACCGATGTTTACATGCTGGCCGCTCGTGATTGATGGCTCGCCTAGGCTCGCCCAACATACGCACCATTACAAAAAGTTGTTTTTTACAGATCACCAGGAATACATGCATGAGTAGGAAAGTGTTCGAAACTGGTATGCATCCATTTTAAAATTGAACCCTAATTTTTGACCCCACCCACCCTGACCAATAACAATAATATCAAATCGAGACACAATATGATCAATAAGATCCGCCCACCCACCAATGAAATGTCATCCGCCATATTGGCGGGATGGGACCCTAGGGTATGTGAGCACAAAATGGCAATGATTGTAAAAAAAGATTTTTCGATAGATAAGTAAGTATTACTTACAACGACCTCCGAAATTCGGCTCACAATTGTGAGGTTCAGGGTTTGATTCCCAGTACGAACCAATTGTGGGACTGTGAGGGATACCTCTTGTCCAACAGTGGACTATCTAATACGCTGGCACTTCATTTGTATTCGCTATTAGTATTTGTTAATATTTGGCAAACAATATGCAGAAAGTCTCTATGATATTCCATACACATATTTGTCGGTTCGTATATCGTTTTAAAGTTGCATGGGTTGTTGCATTTCATTGAAATTTTCGATAGAAAAAGGTCGAACTTTATGCCAATTGTTCAAGACTAAGAATCAATTCAGAACTATTTGCAAAAAAAACTCAAGTGTAGAAAATAATCAGTATCCTATGTTTCAAACTCAGTCTAAGTAGCTATCTATTATTTTATTTGATTAATCCTTCAATTAATTACGAAACATAAAATACCACCCCACATACTATGATCGCCAATTATTAAAACAATTAGTTTCATAAGCCACCACGAACGAACTCTTTTTTGCCAAGCTACCCTTTCTTTTATTTTTAAATGACAAGAATTGGGAATTACCCTAAGTACTAGGAGGCTAGGATTCGGCATTCGGAAGCGGTATAGACCGGGAGGCGATCGTCGATCGGTAAGCTTACCTGATCGAGTATCACCATTACATATTCATTTTTAGGAGTGAGGCAAAAAGTTACGTTAAAAATAGTAGTTAACATGGCCCTCTCAGTACAGTCAGGTAAAAAAGTGGGGCTAAAATGATGAGAAAATATGTCATCGGGTACCAGCATGAAACGCTGTTCATACGATCAGGCTCGATAGGCAAGACTAGAAAAATGTGGTCTGCCACGCGCCGTCATATACACTTTGTCAAACCGAGCGATTTTAGCTGTGGCTTGCTGGGTGGTTTTTTGTCATGGGTTACCAGTATGAAACTAACGTCTACTGTAGCTTAGACCAACTCGCTACCAAAATTACTGGTCTGCCGTCTACTAATAAATTATGAAACTCGAAATAACTACCATCAGTTTAATTAAAGTGACTGCCCCTGCCCAATAACTATTCGAATTTAGTTTTTACATAGTTTTTGCAACTTTCAAGAACGTTGGTCAAAAAAATCTTAGCAAGTTCATCTGTTGATTAATGAAAACACGTATCATCTTTTTGACAATCCAAAAAGGTATAACACTCAAGGTACAGTAGTCAAACTAAAGAAGTAATAAGTCAAGATCCAAAATGCGTCGAAACCCTTTAGCACAGCATCTAAAACCTGCCGACTCTTGGATCAGAAACATGAAATGAATCTACAGAACTCAGCGGTTGCCCTTTGGATGTTCCGTGGGTAGGCCCCTACAAGGTGGACTGATGATCTGGTCAAGGTCGCCGGATTCCGCTGGATGGGGGCAACGCAGGACTAGCCGCTGTGGAGATTTTTTAGGGAGGCCTATGCCCAGCAGTAGGTGACGTATGGCTGATGAATGAATGAATGTAATTTTTATTTTTTTTTCATCAAAAACAATAAATTTTTGCTACTCGTGACCGCTTTATCTGTCAATACATCCTTAGTTTGGCTACTTTGCCATAAGTGTTATACCTTTTCGGATTGTCAAAAAGTTTAAGTATTTTCAGTAAATTTTTGATTCCCATCACCACTTTCTCTATCAATACATCTTTAGTTTGGCTACATTACCTTAAGTTTATACCTTTTTGGATTATCAAAAAGAAGATGAAGTGTTTTCAGTAATCTACGAATGAACTTTTTAAAATTTTTTTCACCAATGTGCTTGAAAGTTGCAAATACTATGTAAAAAAAATAATAATTTAAATAGTTATTAAGCAGCAGCAGTCACTTTAAACTGATCTGGGGGCTAATTGTCTAATTTTAAAATCTATCGCAATCCCTTTCAAATCGTCATTTAAAAGATATTTACATACTTCAAACCGTCACTATTCGACATTTGATAGGGATTGTGATCGTGACTTGTGATTGTGCCGTGTGGTGACGGCTTAAGAAGTGTCACTACTCCCTTACATGGGATGTCGTAAAAGTCGAATAAGAGTCTCGACGCATTGAAAACCTGTGCAAGAGAAGGAAAACTTGACACAAACCCTCTACCAACCCGTCTGGCCAGCGTGGTAGCAGTAGACTAATAACCTTCTATGAACGCCACAATAGGCGTGAGCTAGGATAGGCTTATGTCCAGCAGTGGACGTCCACAGGCTGATGATGTGTGATCAGGATGCGTTTTGAAAGGTATTGAATGTACGAAATTTAACTGTCTAAGCAAAGTGACACTCGATAAGTTCCTTCAAATCTATGGAGAAGTGTCAAATGAAGTGTCATTTAAAACATACATAATTTATTTTTGTTTAGGTTACGTTTTAACACAAGGTACACCTTTTGGATATTGCATTATCAGAAAAAATGTATCGGAAATGACCTAAATAATAGCGTCCTAAAGTATTAAGGTCGAATTTCCCTGTAACCCTATACATTAATATTACTGATTTTGTTGTAGGTTGGTCTAAGCTACAGTAAAACGTTAATTTCATACCTGGTACCCCCATGGCATGAAAACCACCCCACAATCCACCGCTAACATCGTTCGGACTGCCAAAGTACCCAAGACGGCGCGTGGCAGAGCACATTTATCTAGTCTTACCTATCGAGTCTGATCGTATGAACAGCGTTTCATGATGATACCCGATGACATATTTTCTCATCATTTTGGCTGCACTTTTTTCATGACTATACTAAGAGGGCCAGGATGCGGTTAGGCAACCCAACTTTTTTTAACGTAACTTTTTGCCTTACTCCTAAATATGAGTTTGTCATTGTGGTAGGTAGGGTTACCGAAAATGAAATGAAATGAAAACAATCTTTATTGCAACAATCACCAAAATTACAATTTAATGTAGCCCTGCCCTTTGAAAAAGTAAACTTGTGTTACCAAAGGCAGCCCGATGGTCGCCTCCCGGTCTAGTGCAAAGAAAATTCTACTCGGTCAAGATAACATGACTCCTGCAGGTTATACCCATCCCTCTCACACTCCGGGCATGACAGAATTGAGTGAAAGAGACGGGTACAATTTGCAGGTGCCATGTTATCTTGACCGAGTAGACTAATAGTACACACGACTGCTACGCGGCGGGAGTGACAAATTAGTCGCTATTTATCCGCTTTGATGTGAACAAGTTCGGACATCTAGTAATCGGTTTTTAGTTATGTGATAATGTCTTTAAGGAATCCGGAATATTATGAAATGATTCTTTGTGTGGGTGCCACCGACGGTAACTTGAGTGCAGCACGGGATCTGTATTATCAAAGGTTCATAGAAGGTAGACCAGCTGCACCTGAACGTAGGCAGCTGCCTTCTTTGCGTTGCTTTAGGCGCCTGGTGAATCGGTTGTATTCAACCGGCTCGTTTCAGCCATCAACTGTGACTGGCCGCCCGACGACCCAAGATCCGGATTTTGAAGAAGCCGTACTGGAGCACTTTGATGCAAACCCTCGGACCAGTACGCGTCGTGCTGCTCTGGCATTGGGGGCTGCTAACCACGTGCAAGTTTGGCGAGTGTTGCACGTAGATGGCCAGCACCCATATCACTATCGCCGCACGCAGGAGCTGATTCCTGCTGACTATTTACCTCGCATGTCGTTTTGCGACTGGTATCGAACTCAGGTCGAAAGCTCACCGGATTTTGCCTCCAAAATTCTATGGACAGATGAAGCATCTTTCACAAGAGCGGGGATTAATAATGTGCACAACGAACATTATTGGTCGCACACAAACCCGCATGTATCATGCGAATCAACGTTCCAGCATCAGTGGAGGATCAACGTATGGGCCGGTATCATCGGAGATGTTCTCGTGGGACCACATTTTTTGGAGCAAAACCTGAATGGCGCAAATTATTTAGAGTTCCTCAGAAACGATCTGGATGATGAGTTAACGGTGATGCCAGTGATCAGTTACGTCAATCTCGTCATGGGAAATGACCTGATATTTCAGCACGACGGGGCTCCGGCGCACTTTGCGAGTGACGTGCGAAACCATTTAAACGCGCGCTTTCCTCAGTGGATAGGACGAGGAGGCCGCGTTGCCTGGCCTGCGCGGTCCCCAGACCTCACCCCTTTGGACTTCTTTTTATGGGGTTACATTAAAAACATTGTTTATGCCGTCGAGTGTTCATCAAGAGAACAAATGAAGCAGCGCATAATCGACGCATTCAACGCTGTGACGCCGGAGATGCTGCGTAATACCAGAGCGTCTAGTTACAGGCGAGCTGGTCTGTGCATACAACAGGAAGGAAGACATTTCGAACCCTTTCTTTGAAACGTAAGTAAGTTTATTAATTACTTAAATCGGTACCTAGGCGATTTTTAAAGTGTCGGGCTTAATTTATTTGAATTGCTTAATTTAATTTATCCCCTTTAACTAACCTACTACAATTACTACCTAATAAAATTATCGGTACCTATTTAATTATTAAGTATCACTCGCTATGAACGTAAAAATAGAATAAAAACTGCCATGGCAAAATAACTCTTAACTGTAGAGCATTTAGTATCATTATTGTTTGTTACAGTCGCGAAATGAAGCGCCGACACAGTGAGCTGCCGACTCGTCTGAAGATGCCGCCGAAATCCTTTGACGATCGCCGCCCGCGCGTGCGGCTTTTCTACCTATCCAAGAGGCGCGAGCGCCGCCGTTACCAGGCGACCAGGACACGCAAGGAGAATAATCTAATGGGCGGAGACATGGTGATAGTGTAAAGCGAAATGTGATATAAGGACAGTGACCTCAATAGTGTTGTGCCACAATTGTTTACATGCAAAAAATTTAAAATGGTTTATGGTAAGTATTTTAATAATTTTCAAAAGTGTTTTTTTTTCATTGAAATTTTGCACAAAGCATCTACACAAGGAACACTATTTTTCCCTTTCGGGTTGATACCCCCTTTCAGTAACACGTTGTATATTATAAAAAATCCGGCAAAATTAATATTCATACAATTTTAACGAAAAATCTACTATAAAAAGCAATTTCAAAACAGAAAACACAATTTCATCACAGACAATATAGAAGAAAAATGTAGACGTCTATCATACTTTAAAATTTCTTAGCTCGAATCATAAACAGAAAAACATAATTGGAAAATAAATTACATTTTACGCACTATGAAATCGTAAATTGATTTTGATAGACACAATATTTATTTAAGTGTAGGTATAAAATATTTTATACAAAAGTTTATTGTGTTTTTATGTAATGTCTATGTTTTGTGTGTTATAAAATGTTTTGCAAATATTATAATCTATTCTTATTTTTTTTTTTTTTTGGAGAGTGGACACCAGCGAGTTCTAATAATCACCCAGTTCTAATAATCTATTCTTTGTCGATATTACTAGTATTTACTGTCACAAAATATGACAGTGTTATTTTTGCGTGTTATTTTAGAGTGCGTTTCATCTTATATTCCATTTTTTGTTAGGTTGGCACCCCTGGCGATTTCTTTCAAATGGTTAGGTTAATTTTTTAGGTAAGGATTCTGTGCTAATATCATGCTTAAAACATTAGAAGCGGTCAAAGAAAAATGGTTTTGATTTGATGTTTCTAACACATTCTCGCCGTCTGGACATACAGGAGTAAAAAGGGAATAAAGGATGAAACGCACTCTACGTGTGTTTTTTGTTTACCAAATTTCAATATTTACATGTTTGAATTCGTAAAAGTTATAATTACTTTTCAATAAACAGGTGCCTTACCATCAACTTTTTGCGATTGTTTTTAGGTTATTTTTAGGTTGTGAGAGTGGGATGCTGTCACAAGGCGCGCAAAGCGGCGTCTCACTCTTACTACCTGAAAATATCCTAAAATGAATGGCATTACCGTTGATGGTAGGCCCCCAGTACCTGCGGATTAAAAACTTATATTCTATAAAATTAATTAAGCAAATTGTGAAAAACTCAATATTAAAGCTCGAGCTTCTGTACTCTATCCTTTTTCTACCAACTTCATCACCTTACCTCAAAGAATGCTTTTCTTTTCATACAACATCTTCACATTGCTTAATTACTTTGCGTTCTTCCTCTAAACTCTCCCTAAAATTTCCTCCGCACTCCTCCAACTGCTATTCCTATTCCTTTTCCGTGAACGCGGTCCGGCTTTGGAATGCACTACCACAGGGTATCAGAAAGGCTCAGACTCTAAAATCCTTTGGCGATCAAGTCAGAAGACATTTCCTTTCTCTTTCTCCTAACTTATAAATTGTCATATATTTTCTCTCTTTCAGTATCCATCTATTTGTTAATATATACATTTTCTTCTCTTTCTACGTGCACCCATTCCCTATTACCTTATTTACCTGTTTTCATTCACCCAAGGTTGCCTGGAAGAGATTGCTATGTAGCAATAAGGCTGCCTATTATATGTTCTTTTGTATATTTGTTTTTGTACTTGTTTTTTATTTATCGTGTGCAATTAAGATTTTTATTATTATTATTTTTATTAAATATGAACGCATCCTTAGGTAGTGTACAGTACACTGTATGGACTATTGTCATAATATGTTGTTTCTTATTCTGAAAATATTTTTATGCTCCACGATTAAAAGATACATGTATAATGCAATCTTCTCTTCACGGAAGACTGCATCAAAACAAATATTTTAACGAATAACAGTAAACGACTTTCATCTTTAAGCATTCCGCTGAAGATACAAATTCATGTAACATTGAAAAGAAATGGTTTTTATGACCAGAAATGCCCGAATTTCTTACGACATACATTAATATAAGAGTGTAATAAAAATAAAATAATCGCACGATTGCTCGTAGTTTGATTCGGTCCATTCGTTTTGTGTACAGTAGTGGAACTTCCCGGTTGACCAGTAAAGTATTTTTAGGGAGCTTACTTTTAAAAGTTGTAGATTTGTAGAAAATGTTTGTACGCAGTTATATTTAAGTAATAATAGTTGGAATATTTATGTGTTATACTTTAGATAGAAATCTCTTATCTTGAAATTACTTAAGATGAATAAAAAATATACAAATTTAGATGAAAGATTCGACCCTTTTTAAATTCATTGCTTCAGACTGCATGTATTATGTTGAATAAAATATTTTTCAGTTTTTCCTTTTTTTCAGTTTGCTTGTCTTTTGAAGCAGGCGGGTTTATAGTTTTTTAATTTTATATATTTTTTCATTTATATTTCTGAAATCCTAAAGATCAGCCCTTTAATTTGATACTTCTCTCAAGCAAAAATCCATCGAGCCTTTCAGGCCACAGAGCGTGCCAAACAATTATACATACATAAATACTCTCGAAAACATAACCCTCCTTCTGGCGCAGTCGGATAAATACCAAATTACTTTTAGTAAAAAAAAAGATAAATAAACAAATTTAAAAGTTAGCGGTTATCGTTAGCAATTATAATGCTGCTGGGTCACTGGCCATCCTAAAACATGGATAAGGAGAATGGGCCATGACCTATGATGATGACGGTTTTAATTACCTATAGCAAATACAGACGGGGCCAACGTGCTTTCTTAAGCACGGAAGAGTTCGATTGAAGCACGGAGGAACTGAAGATAATAACTATTTGATCACCCATCCCGTGACCGATCATTGCTACAATCGCAAGCTGAGGCAGCGAATCACTGCGCCACCAAGCTCCAATTTTTGCATTTTTAAATACTATTTTTGTACTTATAATAAATTTTAAATAGAAAAATATTGGAAAAAATTCACTCGGCTACAGGTGAATTCTCAGATGGGACACTAACCCACGACCTTTGGAAATCCGGTCCAATGCTCTAACCACTGAGCTACCGAGACTTGCTGAGCTACAAACAAATAATTTTGAGGCCATTATCGAAATTCTCCAATACTTTTAAATTTTTAATACGCTTGTGGCCAGCGTTGTCACATCAATGCTAGGAATATCTTTGCATTCGAAAAAACATCTTTTCAGATGTTTAACGATAGCCAATAATTTATAATTTTTGAATTTTATCATTTTTAAATACTGACTTATGATAAATTTTAAATAGAAAAGTATTGGAAAAAATCAACTCAGATCTTACTCGAACCCACGACCTTTTATTTGTCTTGTCCGGGGATCGAATCCGGGACCTTCGGCGCAGGAAACGGGTATAGTACCCCTACACCAACAGGTAGTCAATAATAATATCGCTTACATCTTTAAACTCATCAGAAAACTCTCTTCTTTGACATGCTCCGGTTACCGTTTAAAGTGCCTATTGAGAGCCATATTACATATCGACAATGATTTTCGCGTAAAATGGCCAATTTTGGCGTTCTTGATCTCAGAAACAAAAATACATTAACAATTTTGACTTATTAAATAGAGCTGAATAGCTATTGGCATAGTTCGTAGCGGCCTCGCTTTTTGAAATTTTGGTTAACTTTTTAATTTAACCTCAAAATTGCAGAGAAAGATTTTCATAAAATGCGCGAAGGCACTTTTTGAGCACCTGGATAGAACTATTGTTCTAAACAAGTAAAATAAAAAAAAATAGAATGATATCCCTTATATAGTCGTCTAGTTCTTTGTAGCCTCGGAATTCTGAAATAATATCATTGATTTAATATAGAAAATAAAACTTATTCTAAACCAACTTCGAAAATCGCTTTAAGTTAACTGTGATTTTTTCCTATCTACGATTACATTATTGAGCAAAATTTGTACCAGAATAATTGTAACATAATGAGGAATAAAGATTTAATAATTTTTAAGCATGAATTTATTACCCTATTTCTATAAAAACGATTAATATAACTGCAAAATACTACAAAGTGCGACGCACCGGCCGTCTGAACGCAGAGTGCAGATTTGTAGTATGGCTCTTAAGGGCCCGCTATAGGCCAACGAAAATCAGATTGCTTTACATGATCGTCTGTAATGTCAATTATAGTATATATATTTAGTATATATATTAATGAAAAACTGAATTTCAAATTAAGATGCAGCAAACTACAGGACTAACACTAGTGACTATGTTACTCAAAAACGATTGCATAAAATTTTCTAGATAGAAAAAAAATGCGAAGTTGCCTCCAAATCACTATAATTTACACGATAAACTGCTAGTATTCAAGTAATAAATTAAAATAAAGCTTGGAACTTTTTAGTATAATTTCACTATAGATAAGGCAGGGCTTATGTTATATATTTTTTGTAAATAACCTTTAAATATCCTTTAAAATAAGAATTTCCTTCATTTCTTCATTCCGGACCGGCCGAATGGGGCCGGAGAATTATTAGAAATAAGGCAGCATTTACTTTGCAGTTCGCCGTTGCAGTTATTACTTTTGCTTTTGGCCTAGAGCGCGCCCTTAAGGGTGACTTTCACCTCACTAAACACTTTAGGCTAAACATATTTAAAATTACACTGCCACTCATTTTGTTTAAAGACACAAGTGACAGCGAAAATTGTTGGTGAAAGTCGACCTAGTGCTACTCCTAACTAATATTATAAATGCGAAAGTGTGTTGTTTGTCCTTTCTTCTCGCCCTAACTAAGCAAAGAGGGGTGTTATAAGTTTGAAGCCTATGTCTGTCTGTCTGTCTGTCTGTACGTATATTCGTAGAGCCTAAACGAATCAAGCGATTTCAATGCGGTTTTTTTTAATTGAAAGCTAAATTAATCGAGATGGTTCTTAGCCACGTTTGATGAAAATCCATCCGGCCATTTATGGAGATGGTCAACTGCCTGCCGAAACGGTAAAAGATACAAAGGTGGCGCTCTGACTAAAATAATGTACACCTACAATTGCACATGTACAATTTAGGTACAGCAAAAAAAAATAACAAAATGGCGGCAAAAATTTATTTCTGTACATAAATATTCGTAGTGCCTAAACGAATAAAGCGAATGCAATGCGTTTTTTTTAATTTTGTGTGTAATTTAAAAAGGTTGAAATAAAAATAAAATTTTAATATTTTAAAAACCCCCCGACACAAAACAAACTTCAAAAAAATAAAATTTCTCTCTCGGTCGGGGGACCCCCAACGTACAATATACCCTTTTAGTACTTCTCTTTTTGTGGTTTGAAATATAAAAAAATTTTGGCATAGGTAAAGGTAGTTGAAAGGACATAGAGTAACATAGACTACTTTTTTATCCTGGTACTCCGACGGGAACGGGAACCGCGCAGGTAAAACCGCGGGCAGCCGCTAGTCCTCCATAATTATATCGATAATACCGTAAGCAAAATATTAAAAGAGTAAATAAAAATAACGAAAGAAAATCGGAAATAAAAGTAATATCATGTCTTTATAAATGTACTTCCAAGTTATTGGAAAATGCGTTATCTGCAATAACGAATAGGGAGATAATTATAATTTTCCAATGAAAAATAATATTATTACCGTTCCTGCTTCTTTGGCATTTAGAAAAACATCGGAAAGAATAATTATGGTTTCTTGCAAAAACTCGTCAATAACATTTCCACATCACTAAATCTCGTCCTCATCGTAGATACGAAAAATTCGACACGCTTGGTTCTCATACAGTTTGAAGCGCTCTTTTCGACTATCTCGATATAAGTCATCCACAGATCTATAATAACGATATGATGCTACTTAAGAGTTAACGTTTGTCAAATAATTTCATAAACGAAAATGCCTCAAACCGATCTCTCACCTCTGTGGTACAACCAACAACATCAAACCCAGGGATCCCGGGTTCGATTCGGGGGGGTACATATTGTATTCGGTTAGTTTGGTGGTAGGACGTGTTCTAAGTTCGTCTGGCACCATCTTATCTAAGTCTGACGCCATCACAACAATGTTTTCAGCATTGTTGTGTCTTAGCAGTTAGAGATAACATAGCCAGTTCCTCAGTGATTGAGGATTCCGGCTCGCTTCCATCTTCAGCCTTATCAATACTTAACATCAAGTCTCCCCGTTCGTTCCTAAAAAAAACCTAGTCGCAGACGAAAAAATAAGGACAAACCCTACACGAAAAAGTGTCAGAAATTCGTCAGAAAATTTGATCGTTTACGGGAGGCATAGTTCATTTGATATTTATGTTTGAAATAAAATCCTTTTTTATGATTAGGTACCCAACATACTATATTATAGTATGAACCTACATTAATTCCAGAGCAAGTCTGTGACGTAATAAAATATAAATAACTCGTGTAACCAGCGTTCCACAAATCCAGCCATTTCGCGTCGGGGGTAATCCAGCGTAACCCAAATCAGATATAAATCGATCCCACAGGAGCAATTATTATAAGCACCTAACTCTATACACGCAATTGGCAGGATATCTCAATATTAATCCGGCTCGAAAGACCAAAGGGTCAATTCTGCTAACGTTTAATCATAATCGTATCACAATTGCAGTTTTTAAATACTGTAGTTACACACATGCTCTCACGCCGTTAATGCCTTGCGGTGATTAATGTATTGAGCATTAGAGGTGCAGATTGAAAATGAAATTTATAAACGTTACTCTCATGGGCACACCTCAACGACGCTACATTTGGCATTGGTCGGCGGTGCTGAAAAGAAAATTAACAATTATTGCGCAGATGCCGCGCGATCGCTGCGGAACGTCAAAATAAAAATGGTATTACGTATGTGATTGCTGGCTAATCGCTCGCCTAGGTGCGAGAGTGAGACGCCGCGTGTTGCTTTGACGCTAGCGCCAAAGACAATTTGGTAACAATAACAGGAACTAAATTAATGTACGAGTGCACTGTAGTTCATCGTTTGTTCGGTAGAGACCGCACTATTGATACGTGACGCAAAGCAATTATCGCGCAATTTCTGCTGTCGCGTTGCTGTTTCAAAGATTGATAAAATCGCCGCGGATCTAAGATATTATTCAGATAGGGGGCCTACCACCATCTTAACGCAGTATTGTTTCAATCTTACCTTGCTATTTCGTACTACGAAAATCTTATAGTTAGCTTGTTTTTTACGGAAGTTTTATGACGTCTTCGCCTCTAAAGAGTGAAGTGTTTGAAAATGTGACAACTTCAAAAAATAAAACAAAACGTTATTATGACACGATGGTTTCTAATTTGACTACCTCCGTGGTCGAGTGGTACGTACACCGGTTTCAAGGTGTCGCCTACTCTGAGGTCCCGGGTTTTAATCCCGGTAGGGGCAAATGTTTGTATGATGAATACAAGCATTTGTACCTGAGTCATAGACGTTAATATTTATTTCTCACATAAATACTTATATATGTATAATTATATGTATTTATATCCGTTACCCTAGTATCCCATAGCACAAGCCGTACAGTGCTTACTTTGGCGCTAGGCTAAATTGGTGTGAGTGTAAGAAATATTATTATGAATATGTATGATTACTATTTTGCATTTTTCAATGCTATTTTTATATGGTAATATTAAACAAGGAAATATACTAGAAAAAAGCAACTTGTCTCATGTCGCTCTGACAGGATTCGAACCCGCATCCTTGGGAATACGGTCCAATGCACTAACCAATTATGCTACAGAGACCTATGAGAACACGTAAAATGTTGCTAGTATATTTACCTTTCTACGGTGTTGGCCACCGTTGTTTCATCAATTAGACGACCTGTTTGGCGCAGAGGTACTAACGCCGCCTTCTGCGCCAAGGGTCCCGGGTTCGATCCCCGGACAAGACAAATATTTGTGTGCATGAACATGTCTATTTGTCTTGGTCTGGGTGTTTAATATGTATATTATGTATGTATTTACAAAAAAAAAAGTATACAAGTATGTTTTCCGTTATCTAGTATCCATAACACAAGTTCTTCACGATACTTAATGTGGGCTAGATAATTGGTGTGATTGTATGGAAATATTTATTTATTAATAGCATAAATGATGATGATGATGCGATAGTACCGCAGGTTGGCAGCCTATCGCCTTTAATAGTTATAGAATACCTTTCCATTGAAAGGTTCTTACTATCTGCACTGGATAGCTCGCAGCTGACATTCTATTTCATTCCCAGTTCAGCATGAGAAAGATCAAGATCTGTGTAAGAGTATTACAATTGAAACACGATTGAAATACGACTGTGACTAAACATTATCAGAATTGACCCCCGCGGGCAATCAGTGGCATTCATCTTGACGTTTGCGGTTATACTGTAAGATTTGGCGGGTCATAAATATCAGAGGTCAATCTTCGTTAATTTATATTACTATAATTGTACTGTTGATAGCACATAGAGGTTCACATATTGACCTAGTTAGTTAAGGTGATACTCGAAAAAAATATGCTGAAGCGAGATAGCAATGAGAAAACGACGCGCACGACAGCGAGACCGATTTTGCAGATTAGGCAAAAAAACACAAAATCACTTCGTATTAAAAAACTACAGCGATTAAAAAAAATGCTTCTAGACGATCCTAAATATTATTGGAGTCCACTTATTAAACCAATTTCTAATACTGTAACTAACCCCATTTAAGAATAATCTTGAATTTTCGTATTTTTAAAGGTCTTTTCGACAAGAAAAAGTGTCGAGGCAAAATCATAAAATCGTGTTTTTGAAACTATACGAATCTAGATAAAGGTATGAAGAAATATTATATGCTATTACCAGATTTGTAACAACTGTAACCATGCTATAGTTTTATATCAATAAGTCCATACTTTTCCGATTTTTCCTTAAGGTGGTACGATTTCCATACAAACAAACATTGCACATTAATTGGTTCATCATACATTAATAATTCATAAATACATGTGCAACTAACTCGTTTTAGTTATTTGTTTGCGCGAAATTATTAAAAAAATGTACTTTCATACATGAGGTATATAAATCCTATGAGTCACACACACATACGTAGAATTCGTGATTTATGTATGTAAGTACAATTTTTTTATTATTTCGCGCAAACAAATAACTGAAACGAGTTAGTTGCGCATGTATTTATGAATTATTAAGGTATGATGAACCAATAATTGTGCAATTTTTGTTTGTATGAAAGTCGTACCACCTTAAGAGTAGTTCTTGTAGCAACTTTGGTTCACTTTATAATACTCGTAGCAAGCGTATTAGTTCATAAACAACACCTCATATTATAAGAATGTCTAACACCTACAATGAGATGGCAAGAGACAATACAAATATTGACGTTTGCAACCCAAACATCTCTTCGTTTAAAAAGATCATTTCAGATCAGGGGCTAATTGTCTAATTTTAAAATCTATCGCAATCCCTTTCAATTCGTCATCTGAAAAATATTCACATACTTCAAATCGTCACTATTTGAAATTTGATAGGTAATGTGATTGGAACGCGTTTTGAAAGGTATTGAATGAACGAAATTGAAATGTCTAAGCAAAGTGACAGACGAAAATATCTTTCAAATGTATGGATGAGATGGCTGTTTCATCTTAATCGAAAGTCAAACATCTGTAAAGATGTTTCTTTCGAATGCGAGGATGTTTCTCTCATTGATGAAGCGACGGTGGCCAACACCGTAGAACGGTGAATATACTGGAAAAAATCGACGTGTCCTCATAGGTCTCTGTAGCATAATTGGTTAGTGCATTGGGCCGGACTCCCAAGGATGCGGGTTAGAGTCCCGTCAGGGCGACATGAGACTAGTTGCTTTTTTCTGGTATATTTTCTTGTTTAATATGTATCATGTATGGAAGTGTCATTTAAAACATCATTAGTTCCGAAAGGATTGCGACTATAAGATACACAATTCCATAAATCACTAACACAATCACAATACCTTTGAAAGGGATTGTGATAGGTTTTGAAATTAGACAATTAGGGAGCCGGATCTCAATATCCATAATTGATGTTTTTTTTATTATTATTTTTTTAATACGAAGTATAATTTCTGGAATAACCTCCCGTATGAGATCTGCCATTCGAAGTCACTTGCCATTTTCAAAAACAAACTACATTCACATCTTCTCACTTATGTCCTAGTTTGCAACTACCTTCTTTTTTATTTGTTTATTATCAAGTATATATTATTATAATATATATAGATATATTAAATATATATTTAGTTGTTATTCATTTAAGTATTTTTTATTTATTTATGATTATTTATTTAGTAGTTTATGTAGGTAGATTTATTTATATGTTCAGTAAAATTATTAATTAAATTTTGTTATTCTTGCTTGTTGCTGGTGCACTATTTTTCCCATGCCACAAAGGTTGTCTGGAAGAGATCGCTCTTAGCGATAAGGCCGCCTTTTTTTTACTCTTTACATTTATATTTATTCTTTCTTGTGTTTCTGTCTGTATTTTTGTGTGTGCAATAAAGTGTTTTATCTATCTATCTATAATTTATGATTTCTCATTCATGTCTTGTACCTACTTTGGATAATGTATTGGAAGTTTACTTTTTATTCTTTATATTATTATCTGCTAGCGGCCGCAAGCGGTTTCACCCGCTTGGTTCCCGTTCCTGTGGGAATATCAGGATAAAAAGTAGCCTATATTTTAATTCAGGCTATCATCTTCTATCTGTTTGGCAAATTTCATACAAATCGGTTCAGTAGTTTGTGCGTGAAAGAGCAATAATAGGATGATCCTAACATCCTTACAAACTTTCGCATTTATTATATTAGTAGGATTTTTACAATTTTAACTTAATTATATCTAATTTATTTTATAATTATACATTAACTTTTTAATTAAATTAACTTGTGTTACAACTTTATTAATTACTGCATTAACTTTTAAATTATAAATAAGGTATCTCTTAATTATCATGTATTTTTTTTGTTTATCTGTTCTTTTCAATGAACTTTGTACGTTACTGTTGAATTATTACAATTATTTAAACTTTTATACTGCTCATGTTGTATAACTTTAAAATGGTAAGCAGTTTAGAACTGTTACTTGGTGATTATTTCGTTCATTATGTGTTAACTGTTATCTGTCTGTGTGCTAAATTAAATATTTAAATAAATAACCATATTCGCGTGGATATGTTCAGATCTGTTTGAAAAATATTATTAAACCACCTCCCTGGCCCTAGTGGTAATACTACCGTTAGCAGATCAAAAGATCTCGGGTTCGATTCCCAGTAGCGGTTTGTTCGATGATACGCTATGTTCTCAGTCCGTCTGGCTAGCTACCATCATCATAAAATTCTGTCGCCATTAAAACAATATCTTGGTAGGTATGCCATGGTGCCATGTACTAACTCCGCCTCAATTAAGTCTATTTCCATAACAACAATGTTTTAAGCATTGTTGTGTTTTTTTATGAACGACGGGGAGACTTTTAGCCTTCATCATACCTAATGTTAAACATTGCTAAGGCTGAAGATGGAAGCGAGCCTCTCCCGGAACCATCAACCACGGAGGGACTGGCTATCTTATCTCTAACTGCCGGAACACAACAATGCTAAATAATTTTTTTTATGGAGTCAGACTTAGATAAGATGGTGGTAGTTAGCCAAGCCTGTGTTCTGGCATTTAAAATTTTAGATAGCCAGTTCCTCAGTAGTTGATGATTCGCGAAAGAAGTTGATCAAAAGACGATAAAGTGATTCAACAGCCAATAAATACCACTAAACAATAATAACTCAGCTCTTGCCTTAAAAGAAGGATTTGCATATTTATTTACTTGGTATTTATATTCAGAAAAGGCTTCAACAAACCGCAGTGATGATTTATTTAAACGTTGAAACTATTGGTAAGGTTTAAAAAAAAAACTTTTTTTTAAACCCTCACACCAATTAACCTAGCCCTAAAGTAAGCAATGTAAGGCTTGTGTTATGGGATACTAAGGTAACGGATATAAATACATTTAACTCATTATTTGTACCGCTTTCGCTGTTAGGTATCTGTTTGCCTAAAGGTTGACTGGCAGAGAATAATTTTAGTATTAAGTCCGCCTTTTGTTCATTACATTGTATATTTTGTATAAGAATTTAAATATTTGAGTAACCAATTACACTTTACTTTTTATGTTTTTAATTATTTTAGTTGAGAGGAATTTGTACAGGTTGCAATTAAGTCGTTTAAAGCTCACGAAAAATTATGGTAATATTTTTTTTAATGATACCGTAAGCCGTAAAAAATACTGTAAAACACCTATTTTAAAAAGTACCATTAATATCAAAGTTTTATAATAACTAGATTACACGTAAAATAATGGTAATTGTAAATAATTTATAATAATATAAGCGTTAACATTTATTTTAAAATGTACCCTTACTTTATAAAAGGTGAATCTACTGGTGCAATATGTGTAATAAAATAATCAAGATAATTACTTTTCCAATATGAATCACAATGGAATTTTAACACGTAAATAAATGTATCAAACAATAAATGTTGTACTCATTATTTATGTTATCACAAATTAAAACATTTAAAAATACAATGTTAACACCAATTCTTCTGTTCTTTTGATGGAAAGGCGCAATTTTCAGTTTGAACGTTAAGGATTCATAAATATTCATTATGACAGGACACATTCGGCCCCAAGGGATGTCGGTCATCCATTACTCAGCGAATAAAAAAAAAAGGTGATGAAGCTTCTGAAAGGAGCGTGTAAAATTTTCAAAACTAATTAGGCGATAAAATTTCATTAGCCCGAACGAAACTTGACACTTCACAAAGTTTCGAAGCTTAAATTATAAATAAAAGTGTCTAAAAAGTAAATTTAATTTAATAATGTCAACTTGGTAATTAGATTTGACACCCCTGATATTTCAATTAAGTACAAAACAAAAATCCAACACAGAAAACAGGTGACAATCGCATCTGACCACTACTTAAAACTAAGAAAAAAATAAAAGATACTCACTTGTCTCCGATAAACAACCACAGATCCATTATAACACCACACTCAATTGACCACGGCCACGGGTCACGTCACGGCGTCGGCTCGTCGACGCTACGTGCGCCCCTCGCGCGCTCCCGCGATGCTCTGCGGGCGGCCGGGAAAACGCAATACATATCTTGCTATATACTTATCACGCTCTGTATAGGTGCTAGACAGTATGATAACACGTTAATTTATCGTTTTAATAAGGCATCTTCGAGCGGGAACACTGTCTGGATTGTGCTTAGGGATTTGTCTGTTTGTGTTACACCAATCCTAGTTTATTAAATCGCCTATACTTAAACACAGATTTAATATTTCTGTGTGAAATATAATTCATATCTTGCTATACACCTATCGCGGTCTGTAGGTGCTAGACAGTATGATATATCATTAAGCTTTTTAATAAGACATCTTTGAGTGAAAACACTGTCTGGATTGTGTTTAGGGATTTGTGTAACAATACTTTGTAACAGAAATCCTTAGACACAATCATAGTTTAGGTAAATCACCCTTATTTTAATTTTTGACAATAATTACGTGGAAAACAACACGTATTTCGATAACACGCCCTGTATCTAGACGGTTTGAAAGCTTGTTAATTTATCGTTTTTAAAAGGTATCTTGGAGTGTCTAATTTATTAGACACTCGAAAACTTCTTGGTTTGGATGTGTACAGTCTTAAACTATACATAACTACAATCATATTTTATTTAGCTTACGCTGCGCCCTACATTTCTGTGGCCGCGCGTTGTTTACATTATTATTTAATTTATAATTACATATCAGTGCACAACTAACTGCTATAGAGAAAGGTACAACCAACTCAACATAACATTTGTATATTTTACGTACATATTTTCATTATACCTTTTACTTCAACTTTGGTCCGTGATTTCTCTGCACTCCTGCTACTTCAACTTCAACTATCTACATCTCAAATGTATAGTGGTCACACCATACATTTAATGGTCCTTCGAGAATAAAGACTTGGTGTTTTAGTGTTTCTTACTACAGTAGCGAATCGGTGCGGCTGGCCTCCCACAAGCGGGTCTCACCAGTCGTATTGAGAAGAGGGACGCACATACTGTATACAGAGTGCTAGAGCACCGAGTCACTGAACTACGACCATTTCAATTCGGAGGGGACAAGATTTGTTTTGGATCCTGAAGATTTGGATACGTGAAGACTACAACCTTCAAGTGGTTTTCACTACAACAACAACTATAACTGGTAAACTACTTCACGACTACGTACTGGTCGGTGAGTTTGTTTAGTCAACAACAAACTATCAACTATTATCAACATGAGCAAACTAGAACTTCAACAAACCTGTTTCAACAATATCAAGTACCTTTGTACCAACTACAGCAAGGATTCCGCGTCTAGAAAAAACGAGGAGTACCTGAACAAACGTTTGGAATCACTAGAAAATCAGTGGGGTGATTTCGACGAACGACACGATCAACTTATTTTGGAAGTGGAAGATAAAAACATTAACTATTTTACGGACGAAATCTACGAAAAAACAAAGGAAATGTACATGAAGACTAAAACCAACATTTTAAAGAAACTGGAGCAAATTAAAGAACAAAAACGGGAGGTGAAATTTGATTTGGCGGATGCACCTACGGAAGAGAACTCGAGTGATTGTCAGCACCTACTCAACAAGCAGGAATGCAACTTTAACGCAATCGATCGCGTCATGACAAAAATCAACACGCAACTTATTTCTGAAAAATGGGAGCTAGAAGAAAGTTTAGAGCTTTTGAAGTCCAAGTGGGAGCCCATCGACAAACTGCACTGGGTTATTGATTTTCAACTTAAAGGCTGCCATGAACAATACTATGATATGGGGTGGCGCTGCGAGCGTTAACACGGTCGGAGTACGTCTGCGTATTTCTCTTATCAAAAATACAATTACCGCTTTCTGTGCCGCGCAAGCCTTATCTGTGTGTTCTGTGAGCCTTTGTGATTCAGTGTTGGTGTTTGTGTCAATATCGTGCCTGTGCTTGTCTTGTAATCAGCCTAAAACCGAAGTTTACTGTCGCTAATTCGGATTTTTTAACGTTTTTTAGTGGGTACTCTCACCCTGCAACGTAGTAGATCTATCGATCTTGCTTTACCGGCAGCGACATCTAGCAGGATCTACGCGCCTTTTACATAACAACGCCATCTAGCGATTGCTTTTCATACCTGCTTTCCACTGAGCTAGTGCGACACCTAGCGTGTTTTGTGTGACAACTCCATCTGTATAGCGTTGCTATTAGTCATGGCAAAGTGTTCGGCGTGTGGAAAGTTTACTTCTGCGACAGGTGCCGCTGGGTGCACTACTTGTACAAGTGTCTACCATAAAGGTTGTGTGGCTATCCCGGACGGAAATGTTGTCCCTAAAGATTGGGTGTGCCCAGACTGTAAAAAAAAGATTAAGAAGGGTGACAACAGCAGTACACCAATAAAGCCTGTCTGTGGCGATTTATCGACACTGACGTCGGCGGCTGCGGCTGCGGACCCACACGGCGGTGATTCTGATATCAATGCAATGCGCCGTGAGCTATCTTCGAGCATGACAGAAATACGGGACTTTATGAAAGAATTCCGATCCACTGTGATAAGTATGGAGGAGCGATTCCTTAGTTTTGAACACAGACTGGAGGCGGTTGAACGCAAACAGGCGGAAGTACCGCCCCCAGCGGGCGATGTGGCGGAGCTTCGCCGAACTGTGGAAGGTCTCAAGGCGGAACTCAACGCCCGCGATCAGGATATGCTCCTGTCCGACCTGGACATCGGCCATCTTCCCGAGGAGAAAGGCGTCAGTACCATGCATTCGGTGGCCGTACTTGCCGCCAAACTGGGTGTCGCTCTTGAGGCGAGAGATATCGTGTTCGCTGAGCGCGTCGGGGCGGTGCCGCCGCCGGACGGGGCGGGGGCGCGCCCTCGCCGCGTCGTCGTGCGACTGGTGCGCCGTGATTTGCGGGACGACCTGTTGCGGGCTGCTCGTGTACGCCGCAATATCACCTCGTCTGACTTGGGCCTGGCTGGTCCGCCGCGACGGATCTACGTGAACGAAAGGCTGACGGCAACCAATCGCCGTCTGTTCCACCGAGTGCGCGAGGAGCGTCTCAAGCGGGGGTGGAGACACTCGTGGACCAAGCGAGGGCGGATCTTCGCGCGACAGGATGACGGCATGCAGTTGCACGCTTTCACGTCTGACTCGGACATAGACCGTGTTTTTGGTCTGGGTGACGTTACGAGCGGCCCTTAGCCCTGAAACAAGGTCATTACGTTATCGCCATTTATATAAAGAAAACAGCCATTTTCGGGAAACCTTTTTATTTTTTGTTACATTTTTGTCTTATATTTCTATTATCAATCTAATTACAACTGGATGCACAACTTACAAATCTACATTTTATGCCTTTAACATTCTTCACTATAATAATTCAAAATCGATAAGTAATACTTTATTTAACGATTGCAACCTAAAGTTGATTATTACATTATTTAAATGACGAATAAACACTTTAAAGTTGGTTTGTATAATGCGGGCTCCCTAGGCACTAACCACGATAACTTTATAGCCTCAGTCGCCCGGTATGACCTAGATATTGTAGCAATTAATGAAACCTGGCTCAGAGACGGAGAGGACGGCCGCGCGCCTGCCCTACCCGGGTACCGTCTTCGACACATACCGCGGCCTCGTAGTAGTCGTGAGCGTGGGGGAGGCGTTGGTTTCTATATAAGACGGAACCTTTCCGTACGTGCTTTTCCTCACCCAGTTGATCCCGCGCATAAGTCAGTGGAGCAAATGTGGCTTACGTTGACCCGTAACGGAAAGAAGCTCATTATAGGTACTGCCTATCGGCCACATTGGATAAATGTGGACCTGTTTCTTGATGCAATTTCGGACACTATAAGTTCAATTCCCAATTATGATAATATAATATTGTTAGGCGATTTTAATATTAATTTATTGAATGCTATGGACCCGAACACTATTAACTTTAATTCTTTTATTTCCAGTTTTAACCTCATACAAGTTGTTTCCGAACCGACCCACTTTACGCTTCATAGCCAGACCCTTATTGACGTGGTGTGCACTGATCTGATTGTAAAAAATGTCACCCTCGACCATGTTGGCACTACCTGTGGTCACTGCTTAATTGTGTGCGAGTTCAATATAAAACGCGACAAGTACTCCCCACATACTATAACATTCAGACCTTTCAAACACATAAACGAGGAAAGTTTTAATTATGACCTGGGAAAGATTCGATGGGACTTCATATCTGGAATCGATAGTGTTGATGATATGGTCGAAACCTTCAATAAATGTGTTTTGTCAGTTTTCGACAAGCATGCCGCAGAGAGAACCATCAAGGTAAAATACCATAGCTTGCCCTGGCTGACTGACACGGTCAGGCTGATGATGAAGTTACGAGACGAGGCCTTATCACTCTACCATAAAAACCAAGCAGACAGCACTTTCGCATATTATAAATCCTTAAAATCAACGGTAAATCAAGCACTTTATCACGAAAGAGCCGCATACTTCAAATTTCACATCAACAGCAAAATAGATAATCCAAAATTATTATGGAAGAATATAAAAAATACAATTTTGCCTCAGAAGGGGAACGACCTCCCCCCATTTCTCAACAATCCCAA
The DNA here is from genome assembly GCA_910589605.1 of Chrysoteuchia culmella. Lineage (NCBI taxonomy): Eukaryota > Metazoa > Arthropoda > Insecta > Lepidoptera > Crambidae > Chrysoteuchia > Chrysoteuchia culmella. Next base: position 14,648,569 of record OU342652.1, read on the forward strand.
CACTATCAATGACTATTTTTTGAACATACCTGGTAATTCTGAGGTGAGCATTTCGCAATTAACCCATTTTGAATTTAACCGCTTCTCTGACTCTACCTTTCACTTGCACATTGTTGGCTTAGAGGACATCATTAAAATAATACGCAATTTAAAAACTAATGCAATGGGGTGCGACTCTATCAGCTTAGACATGCTCATTCGGACCTTCCCGTTCTCTGTAGACGCCATTACAGACATTATTAACTTGTCCATTGTATCCCATACATACCCAGAGTTATGGAAACTGGCTATTGTCCTTCCGTTGCCAAAGATCTCTAACCCCATTGACTTAAAAGACCTGCGGCCGATCAGCATACTTCCTTGCTTGTCGAAGATCCTCGAAAAGGCTGTGAGTTTGCAATTGATAGATTACCTAGAGGAAAATAAAATATTACCCGAGCTACAGTCGGGCTTCAGAAAGGGCCGTAGTACCACAACCGCCCTCCTTGCTGTAACTGATGCAATTCTTCATGCACGAGACCAGGGCATGTGCACCCTGCTCGTGCTGCTGGATTTCTCACGAGCATTTGAAACTTTAAATATCGACCTGCTTTTATCCAAACTTAGCTTTTATGGTTTTGACTCCCGGACGGTGCGTTGGTTCCATAGTTACCTAACTGGTCGCTATCAATACGTAAAACTCAATAATAGCAATGGTACCCCTTCAGAATCAAGAAGGGTGGCTGTAGAGAGAGGAGTCCCGCAAGGTTCGATTTTGGGCCCAATCCTATTCATATTATATTCTGCTGACATGATAAATCACTTAACACACTGTCATTATCACATTTACGCAGATGACACGCAAATATACATCTCTTTTAAGCCTGAGCACATTGACCAAGCCATAACTCATATCAATGAAGATCTTTCCAACATTGTGAAGTGGTCTCACAACAACTGTCTACAGTTAAACCCTTCCAAAACCAAGTACATGTTGTTTGGGTCGAAACAGCAGGTAGCAAAGGCTCTCCCTTCTCTTGACATTAAGTTGAACGATGTGCCAATAGAGAGAGTCTATGAAGTGCGCAATTTGGGTCTCAAAATGGATACTAATCTTCATTTTGAAAGTCATATTGGGAATTGTGTCCGAAATTGTTTCTATAAACTAAAAATATTATATAGGGTAAGACGTTACCTCAGTGAGGAGCTGCGGATTCGGCTGGTGGAATCTCTGGTGCTGTCCAAGCTCAATTACATGGATACCGTATACGGCCCTTGCCTACTTGCCAAGACACTAAGACTTATCCAGAGGATTCAGAACGCATGCGCACGCTTTTGCTTCGACATTCCGATACGGGCCCACGTGTCCCCATTTCTGAACAAGCATCTTATCTTAAAAATGAGACACCGTCGCAAACTCCATTTAGCTTGTCTAATGTTCGGCATTACTAAACTAAAAGCTCCTGAATATCTATACAGTAAACTGTCTTGGATTTCAGCGCATAGGCCCCTTGGAGCCCGTAAACAAGCTCAACAGCTGTCTACTGCTCGCCATGCATCCGCTGCATTTCGAGGTAGCTTCCGCTATGCAGCTTCCAAATGTTGGAACAACATTCCTCCACCAATCAGGGACCTAAAAAGTATAGGCAGTTTCAAACGTCATCTAAAACTTCACCTTTTAGATGCTCAAAAAAGACAAGAAAATTTTATTCAGGATATAAGCATTATATGAACTGGTCACCCACCTTAGCTTTCTGTCCCTTAAGTGTATGTGAAGGTTGTCTCTGCATAGCGGATTGCTGAATTCAGGTAGTGATGCTTCGTGAATTTTATCATATTGCACTGTTGCAATTAACCTTTTTGCTAAACATCTAATGGTCGAGCACTGCAAAAAAAGAAAACAAAATTATAAATGTTACGATATGAATGTTTGATGCTTTTTTAGTTGTACATAAAGTATAATGATGTAATGTTACTCACAATAGGGTACGTACCTACTACTGAAATGGCTGGTTTTCTGGTACTTTGCTGTTGCTATAAGATCTTATCTGACATAGTTTTTTCTGTTTTCACTCACTTTTGTAATTAGATTTTATGTAAGTTATTGTTGTGATACGTTGTGTTTTGTTCGCATGTACATACTGTACTTTGTTTCCTTTTTTGTTAACACCAACTCTGTTTTTGTTTTGTTTGGCACTTTGGCTTGTCTGACACTTAGTTAATCTTACCATAGACTGGTCACACAGACTAATACTTTCATATTTATTTATTTTTTTTTATATTGGTGCCCCTGTGTGATCAGTCATAAAAGGTCTTGTTTATATTTGTCATATTGTAGTATTTTGTTGTAATGTCCCGGTTAGCATGGCTCTCAGCCCCACCAAAACGGTACCGACGGAAGACCAGCGCTGGCCAAAAAGCCAAGCATTATGCTGAGTCGGTACCGTTTTGGGACAAACTGTGTTTTTATTTTTCTGTACTACTTTGATGTGTCTTATTGTCGTGTTTGTCCCAAATAAATATAATTTTCTTTCTTTCTTTCTTTCTTTATATGTTCACTAACATCGAACACAAATACGATGAATTGCGTAAGAAGCTCAACAACAAAATTCATTCGACCCTTCACTACCAACAGTCGGCGCCGAGGTTGGAAATACCAGAATTCTCTGGGAGCTACCAACAATGGATTTCATTCAAAAATCTATTCATGGAAACCATTAACAACAACCCTACAATTAACCCAGCTCAGAAAATGCAATATCTGAAAACCAAATTGCGAGGGGAGGCGGAGCGACTTGTGCAACATTTAAACATAAGCGCTGAAAACTATACTTCTTGTTGGGATATATTATCTCAGCGCTATGACAACCGTCGGCTTCAATTTACATCTTTCATGAACACGATGTTAAATCTTCCCATCATCCAGCATCCAGAGGCTTTCAACTTAAAGAGGATGCATGACGTAATCACCGAGAGCTTGAACGGGATCTCTAACATTGGAGTAGACACTACGACATGGGATCCGATTATTGTGCATTTAATGTCACAAAAGCTTGACTCAACAACGTTCAACGAATACATGAAAGACCTTCAAGACCATCGGGAGCTGCAAAGCTTAAATGATTTTATGTATTTTTTGGAAAGTAAGTTCATGGCATACGAAACCATGAAAACTTCAAAAAGGGAGACCATAAGCTCGCAGAAACCAGCGTACGTAAGCTCAAGATCATACATCAAAAATACTTTCGCCAAGAAAAATAACTACGATTATCCAAAACCTGCATCTAAAAGTTATCATACGAGCTACGGTCAATGCCCGTGCTGCGATGGACATCACGTGCTTATGCAATGCACTAAGTTTATTGACATGGACACAATACAGCGCAATGACATAGTAACAAAATTGCGACTTTGCAAAAATTGTTTATTCAGTCACGGACACAACGAATGCAAGTCAACAAAAACATGCGAAGAATGCAACATGAAGCATCATACTTTATTGCACAATTTCAACAAAAAGCAAATAACATCATCTGGTAGAAACAACACTATGAATCGTCAACAGCAATCTTCATCTCAACCGTTATCTGCAACTCATCAACCGAGCTCCAATCATCTTTCAAACAACAACACTGAAATCTTATTAACTACTGTACAACTCAAGGTCAAAGCTGTGGATGGAAGTTACATAATGCTCCGTGCACTTCTGGACCAAGGCTCTCAGGTCAACTTAATCACCGAAAATGCTGCACAGAGGCTGCGCCTACCAAGAAAGAAGCTCAACGCTACGATCTCAGGAATCGGCTCAGTTTTAGGAGATTGCAAAGGACTTCTTCATCTCAGCTGTAAAGCAATCCATTCAGACTACAACTTTGAAACTCAAGCTTTAATTATGAACAAACTTACAAACAACTTACCCAACTCAACATTTGAAAACACAAACTGGCCGCATTTGCATAACCTAAAACTGGCAGATCCGGAATACAACATCTCACGTGGCGTCGACCTATTATTGGGCGCCGACATCTATTCCGAAATTATCCTGGAAGGGGTCCTTAGAGGCAGCAACGAGTCGCCCGTCGCCCAACAAACACAACTAGGATGGATTTTATGCGGAAAGATGAAAACTTTAAACTGTTACGTGTCCTTGATAAACATAGAAGAGCTCACTAAATTCTGGGAAAACGAAGATATTCAAAACTCAAACGAAGTATCAAAGGACGAACAATGCGAAACTTTTTACAAGAAAACAGTAAAGCGGACCTCGGATGGGAAATATATCGTCAAAATGCCTATTAGCCCAGACTACAAGGAAAAAATAGGCAATTCAAGATCTATTGCAGCATCCCAATTTTTCCAACTCGAAAAAAAACTGCAAAAACAACACAAACTAGCAACTATGTACAAGGACTTCATCAAAGAATACCAAGATTTAGGTCACATGATACCTTCATCTCAAGTTTCAAGATCAAGTACCGAGTGTTATCTTCCCCATCACGGTGTCCTACGAGAAAATTCTGAAACAACGAAGCTCAGAGTGGTATTCAACGCCTCTCAGAGAAACTCTTCTGGATACAGCCTAAACAGCCTCTTAGAAACGGGTCCCAATCTACAAAAGGACATACAAGCTTTAATCATCAAGTGGAGGACATACGAATTCGTTATCACCGCAGACATTGAGAAAATGTATAGATGTTTATGGCTTGATGAAAAACAGCAACAACTGCAAAAAATTATATGGCGATACTCTCCACAAGACCGTTTGCAAGAGTACCAACTATGCACAGTCACATATGGCACCAAATGTGCACCCTGGTTAGCCATGCGCACCTTAAAACAGCTGGCTGAAGACGATGGTGATAAATACCCTGATGCTGCGAAAGCTCTAGCAAATGAGTTTTATGTCGATGACTTATTGAGTGGCCACAGTACACTACAAGGAGCAGTAGATTTACGGGACTCACTTATCAAACTACTTAAATGCGGCGGTATGAATCTCCGAAAATGGGCCAGCAATCATTCTTGTTTACTTAAGGGCTTATCCGAAGATCAAATATCAACAAACTTACAACTCGATTTCAAAGATGAAACCTTAACCAAAACTTTAGGTCTATCCTGGAATCACAACTTAGACTCATTCTGTTTTAACTGGCCGTTGAAAAACTCAACTCAAACACTTACCAAGAGGACTCTTCTCTCCGAGATATCAAAAGTTTTTGATCCACTCGGCTGGCTTTCGCCTATAACTATAACATCAAAACTTATATTCCAAAAGATATGGATAAGCAAGCTGGGCTGGGACGAAGAAGTACCTGAAAACATAAAAAAGGAATGGACAAAATTTAAATCCGAACTACACCACATTAAGAATATTGCACTAAAAAGATGGATCGGCAACATAAACAATAACATTGAGCTAATAGGTTTCTGCGACGCTAGCGAAAAAGCCTACGCCGCCGTTATATACAGTCGTGTGATAAACACTCAAGGTCAACCTGATATCACATTACTTACATCTCGAACAAGAGTGGCACCTCTATCACAGAAAACCACGCTACCTAGATTAGAACTTTGCGGCGCCAAACTACTAACAGATTTAATGCAAAAGACTAAACAAGCTTTATGCGACTATAACATAACAACAAGCGCTTGGTGTGACTCACAAGTTGTGTTAGCGTGGATTCAAGGGGAACCAACACGATGGGATGTTTACATCGCTAACAGAGTGAGGAGCATCACCAGCATCATCCCCGCCGCTCAGTGGAGTTATGTAAGATCAGAACAGAACCCCGCCGACTGCGCTTCGAGAGGATTAGCACCCAGCAAACTATCAACTTTTAACTTATGGTGGAATGGACCTGATTTTCTAAAGGACATGAAACTCGAAGCGCACCCAGAAAGCACTCCAAAAACTTTCGAAACCGAGATCGGTTGCATACATCATATTCAAGCTGAGAACGAATCTAAAAATAAGCAAGAAAATATTATAACTAATTTAGTAAACAAACACAGTTCAATGACTTTAATTACAAAGGTTGTTGCATGGGTGTCACGTTTTGTTACCTACACTCGTAATAAAACGAAACCTGAAACGCATTACTTGACTGCAAACGAATTGAGCGCCGCAAGCGAAATAATTATAAAACAAATTCAAGAAACTTATTTTTATGAAGAATACAAACAACTTTCAAATAACAAAGCTGTATCCAAGCAGAGCCCTATACACAAGCTGGACCCATATTTGGACAACAACAAACTGATTCGAGTGGGAGGCAGACTACGAAACTCAAACTTGCCGCTTCGAATGAAAAATCCCGTAATTATTCCTCATAAGAGTCGCTTCACACAACTGCTTATTGAACAGAGCCACCTTACAACCTTACACGGTGGAGCCCGCCTTACCCTGAATCACTTGAGACAACGCTATTGGATCGTAGGCGGCAACAGGGCGGTAAAAACTCAACTTCGACGCTGCATACGCTGTCACCGTTTCAAAACGATAGATAACAGCCAAGTGATGGGAAACTTGCCAAAACAAAGAATAACCCCGTGTCGACCATTCACTCACACGGGGGTTGATTATTCCGGACACGTCGAGGTCAAACATAACAAAGGCCGTGGAGTCAAAACATCAAAGGGGTACATTGCTGTTTTTATCTGCATGACTACCAAGGCCGTTCACATCGAACTGGTTTCGGACCTCAGCACTGAAACTTTCATCGCCGCGCTACAAAGGTTCTGCGCCAGACGCGGCACGCCAAAACATATGTACTCAGACTGCGGTACAAATTTCATCGGGGCAGCCAAGATATTACGTTTAGAGTTTGAAGAGTTTAAAAAGATTTTAACACCTCAATTCTACAACGAGCTCGCAAAACTAGAAATGCAATGGCATTTCAACGCTCCAGCATGGCCGAGCGCGGGTGGTCTATGGGAGGCCGCCGTGAAATCGATGAAACACCATCTTAAGCGGGTCATGGGGGAGCAAAAACTAACATACGAGGAGTTCAGCACTTTACTAGCAAAAGTTGAAGCATGCTTAAACTCGAGACCCCTGTGCCCTCTAACTGAAGACCCCGAAGAATACTTCAATTGCTTGACACCCGGACACTTTCTAACTGGAAGTCCAATCATGATGTTACCGCTATCAGACTACAGCGACATAAGTAATATAGATATTCGCAAACGTTGGCAACTTATAGAACACATGCTACAACATTATTGGAAAAACTGGTCCAATGACTATTTAACTCAACTACAAAGGCGAAGTAAATGGAACAATCCAACTAAAAACATCAAGGAAGATGAAATAGTTCTTGTCAAGGACAACAATCAGCCACCTGGTAAATGGGCCCTTGGACGCGTTTTGGAGACACACCCGGGATCCGACGGCTATGTTCGCGTCGCAACTGTCAAAACTCAGAGTGGAGTTATAAAACGCCCAATAGTCAAACTATCACCGCTACCAATAGAAACTGAAACGAAGATTATAAATCAAGACGATAATAAAATAACTAACAACAACAAATGTCCGAAGCGCAAGAAAAATAAGTCTTCATTTTTAATTACAATATTAACTTTATTTACATTTATCACTGGATCATATTGCACCGATAGCACGCGCGCGGCAAGCGCCGGCGCGCCGGCTCAGATTACCAGCTTAGAACCCGAGCGCCCAGTGTATTATGACACAATTGGAAACCTACAGATGATTCACGACGAGTGGCTTTTAATTATGTATTACAACTTAACTAATTATTGGGATAATACTCGCAGAATCGAAGATTATTTTAACACATTGAAGAAATTATGCCAACAAAGTAAGCTGAAAACATGTATCACCACTATAGAACAACTAGATCACGAGATGGACATATTTACACATTACAATTCCATTTTATTAAGTCCTCACAAGCACTTAAGCAGCAGAAGAAAGCGTGGACTAATAAATGGTGTTGGTTCCATAGCTAACAGTTTATTCGGAATTCTCGACCAACAGTTTGCTGAGAAGTATCAAGACGACATTAAGTCACTTCAAAACAATGAAAAATATTTATTACAACTTATCAAGAACCAAACTTCGATTGTAGAACTGGAAAATAAAGTTTTAAAGAAGAGCGAAAACAACATTTTGAAACAATTTCAACAAATCGGCGACTTTATTGATCGGACAAAACTCAACTTGGCCTCCATTGAGACAGAAATGGAAGTTTTATCAGCAACTACATATCTTAACTCAGAAGCACTGACAGCTTTCCTGCTTATCAACAACATGAGGAAGCTTCAAGATATGCTTTTTAACACCCTCACTAACGTCTACCAAGGACATATCGATGTTCATCTCATCACTCCAACACATTTGGTTCAACAGCTGAAAGATATATCCGGAAAACTGCCCAGAACTTTATGCTTACCTGTGGAAAACTTAGAAAAAAATATAAAAGAAATCTACAAACTTATCTACGTGAGAGCAAGAGTGACAGAAAATTTCTTTATTTTTGAAACTCATATACCATTGATGTCAACTGAAGATTTCACTCTCTATCGGGTGCTGCCGCTTCCACTAAAAGCGAGAAACGCAACTTCGTACCTAAAGATGAAAGCTCCATACATAGGGGTTGATTTTAGAAAAAACACGTACGTTTCGCTGAAAGAAGAGGATTACAATCAATGTTCGCAGCAGAAAAAAGATAACTTTTTATGTCACAAAAACCTACCAGTTTTTAACTTGCACAACAACAACGCGCCTTGTGAAGCGAAATTGCTGGCACATCAGAATAGCTTGCCTTGTGACATACGACGCATGACGTGCAATGACGCTTGGTATGACCTACACTCACCAAACAGCTGGTTGGCGATTTGTTGTGACGTATGTACGTTACGTATTATTTGCATCAATGACGTCACAACTCACACTTTGACATCTTCTGGGATCGTCACCTTAGCTCAAGGATGTGTGCTGCAGTCCAGGGGTATGACGATCGTCGCCAATAGCCAATACAACAGCGAGATGAAAGTTGACTACGAGTTACCTGCAGCAACTTTAAACACTTCGATCAACAAAATAGTACACCTGACAAACTACAACGTTTCGCGGTTCCACTTGACAACAACTCAGGATCGTGACAAGATAGAAAAGGAGCTAAACATACAGAAGGAACATGAGGCCCAACTACCGTCTCCAATTTCATCACATGACCTTCACCAATACGTCATTACCTATTTCTTACTGGCTGTCGCAATAATCATCTTTTTTGTGGTAGTTGGGAGGAAATACTGTCGTAACAAGAAAAACATAAAGAAACCAACCACAAACAAGCAGACAAATGAAGACATAGAGCTGCAAACAATGAGTCGGCGTCCCCGTCAAGATGGAACAACAGAGGACCCCACGCACCACTACGCGCAAGTGGAGCCTCGACCTGAGAGAGGACGCGGAAGTCACGCCGACGGCGTTGTTGGAGAAGCAAACATTGCATTCAGTTTTGACTAATTTTATTTAGGAGATTGTTTGTAATGGATGTACTTTTCCATATAACTGTGTTAGTTTTTATAAGTTAATTTTTAAATGTTTTTCTTTTGGGGTTGCCAAGATGTACAGTCTTAAACTATACATAACTACAATCATATTTTATTTAGCTTACGCTGCGCCCTACATTTCTGTGGCCGCGCGTTGTTTACATTATTATTTAATTTATAATTACATATCAGTGCACAACTAACTGCTATAGAGAAAGGTACAACCAACTCAACATAACATTTGTATATTTTACGTACATATTTTCATTATACCTTTTACTTCAACTTTGGTCCGTGATTTCTCTGCACTCCTGCTACTTCAACTTCAACTATCTACATCTCAAATGTATAGTGGTCACACCATACAGGATGTTTGATATGTATTTATGTATGTATTTACCAAAAAAGTATATAAGTATGTTAAAACGTTATAATTGTTTTAATGTTGGCACGTTTTGTCTTTCTTTTTGGAAAACCTAGTCTCAGACGGGTCATCAACCATGCTACATCCTTTAACATTAAGAAAATGATTGACGGTCGGATGGCCAAGTGATCTGTGAAAAGGCACTAAGGATGAAGGAAAAAATTTTTAGCTAATTTACCGCCTCCTTATTGACTATGTCCAGGTTTCTGTAGGACGAGAATTGAAAGGTTAAATGCCTGAATGGTCTTAAGTTTTTTTTATCTCTTTGTTGCCTTGTACGGGCAAAGAGCAGGTAAAGCTCTATGTGTTGAGAAAAAAAAGGTGTTAGTAGCGAATTAAATTGTATTTAGTAATACACGAGAAAAATACCGCCAACATTAGGGTTAGCACAAAAACTATAAAAAAAATAACCGACGAAAATTCTTCGACGGCCGCAGACGAGGCCGAGTGCAAAATTTTCGCCCACGAAGGATTTTTTTTTACAGTGAGAAATAAAAAAAATCGCATGCAGTTAAATCTAGGCTGAACCGAGGATGGGGTAACATTTGCACCCCCGAAGTTGTCAAATAGTTTATGGTTCTAGCAGCTGTGTGAGCGGGCGAGTTATCTTGGTGAAAAATAATGACACGGACGCCGCCGCTCCTTGGGCGCTCGCTATCCAACTCCCCCCAAAAGCTTGAGGCAGACAAACTTCGCTATACCATTCACTAGTAACTGTTCTACTGTCTTCTAGTGGAATTACTGCTAAGGGTCCACTGCGTCGAAAAAAAACCGCTATCATTGTTTTATTAACGCTCCGACCGCGAACAAATTTTGTGGGCAAATCATCCTCTTCAAACACCCATTGCGTGGATTGCTGCTTCGTGAGAGGATCGTAGCTATATATCCATGATTCGTCAGTTGTAAGAACGTAGGATACAATTTTCGGAACAACTTAAGTAATTATAAGATAAAATACACAATAAAATAAATAAAGCTTTGTCCCTCTATTCTCTTACAAGAAAGGCTTGCAAAAAGAAACTTACAAGGTGGCTCTTGAACTTGACCTACGACGAAACAGAAAACCTCTTACAAATTACCTGCTAAGTGAGGTACATGCACTAACTACAACTGCACCACACACATGCACAGAATAACAGCTGTAAGTCACTGTAGGTCTCACTATTATTCGAACATATACATACACACACGTACGCACACACACACTCACACAACACACACACACTCACACAACAAACACACACACACACACACACGCACAAACACGTATTTAGATTCACTCTTGCATCATCTACCTTGTTAATTTTTCTTATTATTTTTATTTTTCTTAATATTTTAAATGTTTAGCCATTAATCTTCTCATGTTCTCTAAGCGACATCTATTAGATAACGTTTTTATCAGTGATAATGTGGTTCGAGGTGGTGGGAGCCTGGTGACCTGTAACATAGGTATTTTGTACCTAGCTCAGGCATCAGCCTCTCACAAACTTAGATTCCTTATTCCTGTTTTGTAAATATCTTTATTTCAATGCTAAGTTTGTGATGAGAAAATAAAATTTATTTTTATTTTTTATTTATTAATTATATATATAAACTTAATATTCTTCATACATTATTCCAAATCCTGTGTGATTTCAAGAAATTCTAATATTGGTTGGAACTAAATTCTTGGAACGAGAATTTTAAATTCTGACACTTCGTAGTACTTCTGAGTATAAAACGGGCTTATGAAGTTTATGGGTAAGAACAGGGATTCCCAAAGTGGTTGATGTCGACCCCTTGGGAACGATATTGGTTTCCCAGAGGTCGACATAAAGCCCCTGGTTGGAGCGAGTGAGTCTGCTCCGGTTCTCACAAGATCAGGGTAGCCCCTGAAGGTGCATAGAGAGGGTTTCTTTCTTTATATAATATATAGGTTAGCGCTTGTGGTCAAGCGCTAACCTATATATTATATAAAGATATATTATATATTATAGCTATCTTGCCTGATGGAAAGCGATGACGCGATCTAGGATGAAACGCGCTTGCCTAGAAGATACATATTTACACGCGACGTGAATGCCCCCAAATTGTAAGTATCAGGAAACACAATATTTAGTGGGAATGGCGAGTCCCACATAACCGCCGTCCGCACATTCTAAGCGGCCCCGCCCGCTTAGAATGTGTGTTAAAATGCGTAAATGCATTCCTCTCACTAAAAACCAAAAAAGGGGTCGATATAAACGAACACTGATTTTACGACAAGTTTCATAAATCGACCTCTATTAACTGAACACAAGTTCTTATTTAAAATTATCAAGATCTGTACAAGTTGTGTTACATGTACCAACTTGTTATAAAAATACTATCCCATCTTCCTATCCTATTAATCCTATCATATCCTACTAATATTTATAAATGCGAAAGTTTGTGAGGATACTACTAGAAACTACTGAAGCGATTTTGATGAAATTTGTCTGTATAAGTTGTGTTACATCTACCAACTTGGTATAAAAATACTATCCCTTCTTCCTACTAATCCTATCATATCCTACTAATATTTATAAATGCGAAAGTTTGTGTGGATACTACTAGAAACTACTGAAGCGATTTTGATGAAATTTGACACACAGATAGGAAATAGCTAGGAATAAAACATAAGCTTATTTTTAATTCGATATTCCTACGGGAACGGGAAACACCGGATGAAACCGAGGGTGGCTGCTAGTGATTAATATTTTAAAAGAGCTAGAGACAGGATTGTAAACGTAATTTAACAATGGGGGTCTGAGTTATACATCAGTTTATTTTGAAAAGGGGGTCTCTTGCCCAAAGTAGTTGAGAATCTCTGGGTTAGTACAAAGCACCTGCCACTTGGGTAAACAACCATAGTGTGTTTATGCTCCATTTAAAAACAGTTGAGCTTTTAACATTCTATTCCGTTGGCATAAAGTTTCATATGCGTTGGCTGAGGAGAAAATGAAAGCGTTTTCGAATGGACTTTATTTCATTTTTGACGATGGAGAGTGTTTTGAGTTTTTCTATTGATCTTTAACTACATTTACAAATAAAAGAGATGTTTAATTTTCGGCTATGACACTATACTAGGTACTATTCCGATATATTCCGTGATTGTACACCAGTTCAAATTAATCTTAAAAGTATATAAAAATGTCTGAGTATATTCTCTTTTTGTTTAAAATTCCAAGTACAAAAATAAATTCAATCAAAGTTCGAAAAGGTGTCATTTTGAAATTTGGTGCCATTGCTTATATGGCATTTATGCCCAATTTGCACTGGTCAAGTCTTTAGCGAAGTTGGTAAGTACAGTTGTAAAATATATTTATTATTTATTAAAATTAACAGATAAATAAAAATATTAAATTACAGTCAAAAATTGAAATCAACAATAACAGTTAAAATTATCATTATTCGATTCAGACATGCGATCCAATTTGATTTCAATTGCCTTTCATTTAAGGATGTTTTTTTCTTGACAACCATTTGAATCTGTTAATTTTATTGAATATGTTTGGTTGCACTCGATTGTAGGTTCTTTCTCTTTCGGAATAAGTATTAAGTTAGAGTGGTATTTGGCAATCAAATAATGATTATTAACAGTTCATTTCTTTACGATTTTTTTCTTTGATTGAATATTATTAGTCGTAAGTAGTCAGTTATGCGTACATAAGTGTTAAGCCTATTAATGTATGAAGGCAAGTTCATTGATTCACTAGGTTTAAATTAAACTAGTTAATTCAATGATTAGAATAAATATTAACTAATATTTTCAACATATAAAATTAACTGAAAAAAATAAATATCATTTAATATTTCAGTGATTTCATCTCTAGTACAGAGGTGTAAACGATCGGACATTGCCGAATCAATTTGACACTTGACAGTGGATCCATATAAAATCGGACGCTGTCTTTTATTTCAATATTAACTCAACGGTGTAACGCCACTGGTTCAAATTATAAGTACGAAGTGCCACGGGCCCATATCGGCTTTGAGTGCTTGCAAGCGACTTTCGGTCTTAATTACCGGTCGGTATATACAGATAGAGTGTATTTTACCGCGCTACTTATTTGACGTTTTGATTGACGTATATCTTTATGTGACGTTAGAGCAGCGCGTCAAAGCGGTAACATACACTCTATCTGTGGTAATTTAGACCGAAAATCAAGTTCAGGCGCTCAAACCCAATATGGGCAAGCGGCACTTCTTACTTGTAATGTCAACCCATTTTGGGTTGGCTGGCAACTAGAGGGTTAATGTAATTACCATTATTTCATACAATCCTCTAACAACCGCCTCAGTGGTCTAGTGGTACAAACACCGGTATCAATCCCAGGGGTCCAGGTTTCGATACCCAGCGGGTACAGTTAGAGTTAAGATAGCCAGTTGCTCCGTGTGCAAGACAAGTAACGCCTCACCGGGTCGTTATAGCAACGCTGCAAACATGTACTGGGTCGTCATAGCAACGACATAAACAAGAATGTCACATTATTGAAAAACGCTAGAGTTTCGTTAAAAACATTTCAAACCACACGTATTATAATTAAATAAATTCTTCTTTTCTATTAATTTCAACCCGATCACTTTTATTATTTTCCGTATCCAAGTTTTTCCCCGAACGCTCCGTGATTGTGGTTTCCGGGAGAGGCTCGCATCCATCTTCAGCCTTATCGATACTTAATATCAAGTATGATGAATGCTAAAGAGTCTCACCGACGTTCATAAAAAACAAAGAACTTTTGTATTGTAAACTTTTGCTATTGAAATGCTTTACTGGTACAGAAAAATTGCACATGTTGCAATCACCAAGTGTAGTTGTATTTTATACTTATGGTAAATTTTAAATAGAAAAATATTGGAAAAAATTAACTCGGCCACAAGTCCGAGTCTCGGTAGCTCAGCGGTTAGAGCATTGGACCGGATTTCCAAAGGTCGCGGGTTCGATTCCCGTCTGAGAATTCACTTGTAGCCGAGTTTATTTTTTCCAATATTTTTCTATTTAAAATTTACCATAAGTATAAAAAATAGCATTGAAAAATGCAAAAATTACAAAATCATAAATGTTTTTGTTTTTTTTATTATTCTGTTATTGTTATATGTTCAAGTTCCAGATGTTTCAAGATTTTTTTTTTATCAAGTTACTTGCTTCTATTTTGTGAGATTGAGTAAAAAACATCAAGTGTTGTATACATAGTATTAAATCGTTAATTTGTTGAGAGTTGTAAGATGTTGTTTATAATTACTTTATATTTTACTCTAATCACTCGCTATACTCACTGCAAATAAGACTCTTTTCTTTTCTTTTCAACTAATAGTATTATTTTTATTTTACAAAGAAAATAGTTGTTTTCATTGCGTAAGATCTCTTTTACTCAGAAAAGTAAGCACTTGTATTTCTGAGTAACATTAACTATTCTTAGTACTTAGCCATTTCTTTAAAATAAATATGCATGAAAAAAACAATTCTATCTACTTTTTGGTTTGAAGTGACATTTGACATTTTCGAAAATCGTGATTTTTTTTGTGTTTTTTGCCATTTATAACCACATAAAACTAATATACTGTTGATACTATAGTTTTTTAGTTTAGTATCTGAACATTTTTAAAATAGATGATTTTCTAAAACATAAAGACTTCTAAAATTTGTGAGATGGATTAATTTTATAATCTTTTGAATTTTTATGACATGCACTACATTTTAATTATATAATAATTAATATTTAGTAATTTGTAATACATACCTATTATGTAATCTTGACATTAGAAATTTCATAAGATGCACTTTAACATATATGTAATTAAACGTTATTTGTAATACATTTTAATAAGTAATTGAATTTTAATCTTGACATTTGATTTTTCTATGACATGCACTTTATCTTATATTCTACTTAAGGTGGAACGATTAAGTTACAAAAAGCTGAACGGTCGTTAGATGGCGCTACTTTCGCTATTTAGTAGTTTTTATTTATTTGTTAATTGTTCTTTGTATCTTTTTAACTCAAAATACTATTAGCGCATTCTATAAATAAATATTGAATTTTCGAAACCAACATTTATCTTTTTGTAGTACATAAATCATCCAAATATCTCGAGAGAGTGTTTCTGTCTCCCAATTTTACTAATCACTCACACATGCATACCTTATTTCTGAGTTTCTTGTAGTAGAATATTTCGACCCAGCTGAAAATGATAAAGTAGCCCAGCGGTCTACGTACTCGGCTTAGATATCAAAGAGTTAAGGTTCGAGACTTCTGATGGTAGATTTTTTTTTATTTTTTATTTTATATTATTGTTTATTTAAATAACATCACAATATTAATTTTGATGTATAAATTGCAACAAATGCAATTGCAACTTTTTTAAATTGCACAAGTGACAAGAATGTAATTGATACTCTAAATTTTAAGATTTCTTAGTGTGTTTGCCCATTATAATATCTTTTTTTTAAACCACTGCTGAACAGATTTTGATTAAAATTGCAGTGTTTCCTCAATCAAAAAAAAAGTGGTGGTGGTTGTTGGATCATCATGTTACCGTTTTCTATACTTCTATACTATATAATATTACTAGCTTCCCGCCCGCGGCTTCGCCCGCGTGGACTACACGACTTATGCTATTGTGGGTTATCCATAAGAGATAAACATAAACCACCGCGGAGTTTTCTGTAGACATTTTCAAGGTGTACAAATACTTATTACCTTATATTGATAAATCTCGTAGGGTTCAGCCTGCGTTTGCAATGTAAGCGGAAAAAATGTAATCATTTACGACATCACATTAGAAACCTTAAAAATTACAGTATTTCTCTACTATATATTGAAGGTTATTTTACCTTCCTCTTGAATCACTCTATCTATTAAAAAAACCGCATCAAAATCCGTTGCGTAGTTTTAAAGATCTAAGCATACATAGGGACAGACAGCGGGAAGCGACTTTGCTTTATACTATGTAGTGATAAAGAGGAAAGATGTGTATGTATGTATGTAATGAATAAACTCAAAAACTACTGGACTGATTTCAAAAATTCTTTGAGGATCCGCTAGTACAATACTACAATACTATTATATTAGTTTTATTTAAAATCAATACATTTAGCTCCTTTCGGTATATTGGCGCGTATATAAATTTGCGCAAATGATCATATTTTGTCTACTTGTTTGTTAGTTACAATCTCCATTTTATATTATAATAGTTTTGGAATCAAGCTCGAGACGCCATTTTTATACTTACTCTTTTTGTATACTTATGTGGTGAAATTTTACATCTTGTAAATCTTGTTAAATTCTACCTTTAAAGCTTTAATTTACTGCGATAATAAAATTTATTATGGTGATGTAAAAACTTAGAAGCTTGATTTTTACAGTTCGGGGGAACCATAGACTTTAATCTTTATTAATATCAATTTGATACTTCACGTGTTTCTGAGCATTGAGTCTTTAAAGGCACTTATGTGCATATAACTAATTTCGTGTTTTAATTTATAAAGATACTGATATTATAAAATATTAATACATAAAACATGTGAGTTAGCAAAAATTCCCCAAAAAAAATTACTATTAAGTACTTACCTCAAAATGAAATTGTATTATTCAACAAATACTTAATTCGTAAAGCAGCGCAGCGAACACCGGGGTTGGAAACAATTAAATATCTATTGTGTTTCGTTTTCCGATGCCTGAGAGGTTATAAAATAAAAAGTGCTAACCTCTTGTGTATCTTAAATATGTATTATGTAATGTTAAGTACAATCTAGAAAAAAAGTGCTGAGATAGCGCTAACATTCATTCATGCGCTGTACGGTGAAAATGTTTTTGAAGGCTAACTGACCAATAATTGAGGCAAATTTAATTACATTTGTGCACTATTCGCGCAAATGTTTATTCGAGCAAACGGCTTTTCGTGTAAGAGTCTTTCGCGTTATTAGCTTTCACGCAAATGTCCTGATTCATAGTCGAAACAACAATAGTCAAGTGATATGTGACGTCAAATTCATGTTTTGTATTTGGCTTAGTCTATGTTTATCTCTATGCTATCATCATTCTTATGATGTTTTGAATAGTTTAGTGAACATTTAATACGTTAAAATTGTAAAATTAAAAATAAAGTAAATCATTAAGATCGTTAAATCATTAAGATTTACGTAAAATAAATCATTTCTAGTCAGAAAATAAATTTCACTCAAAACTGAAATATTTCCACCCGTTTTGAAAGATTTCATAAATTTCGTTTATATTTAATTTTCATTTCAGTGAAATTTTTACTGGACCCATTCCCTAGTCACAATGAAAAAACACTACAAACAAATGACAAATACGGAACGGTGTTGTCAGTACGTAGATGTGATTGCGGACAATTTAATATTTGAAAAGGGACCACATGACATTTGTCTAAATAAAAATAAAAAAATATTAAGTAAGTACGTTACATAATACAAGTAAATTTTATTTGCACGAAGCAGATACAATTTTCGTTTCTTTTTTTTCCTTTATAAAATCTTATTTTCTATTTTTTTACAGTGATGAGAGAAAAAAAGATTTACGCATAAAAAACAAAATATAAGTCGTGTTTAGCATTTTTTAAAATCGGAGTCAAGATAAATCCTACAAATCACAACTTTATATCATAATCCCAAAGTAAATTATTACTGACGAAACTCATCTCTTTTGAGACGCAACGGCAACACAGCTGAAAAATCTAGTAAAGAGAAATTTAAACAATTATTAAATCGAGACAAACGTAAGAGCGGCAACTTCGCGCGTTGCGCGTCTTAGCCGCATGGAATGGCAACGTCGCGATTTTTGTATACGTACACGACATTTGTCACATACACAGTCGTAATTTTTGCATAATTTAGTGTTCATTTATAGGTGATTTCTGAATGAAACAATGTTTGTTTATTAATTAAGCGCAAATGAATACCCGAGAATAAATAGTTGCACATATATTTAAGTATTAATTCTGTTAATCTACCAAGATTATCTCGACTGTTTTTTGTATGAAAATCGTTCCACCTTAATCAAAATGTTATTTGTTGTTTTCGTATTTTGTTAGTCGTAGTACGCAAGACAGCATGATGCGTTGTATCATATCGCGTGATATAGCGGTGTTCATACTAGGTTAAGTAGCTAGGGTAAGGTAAGTATTAATAAAGTCTCTCGGAATCCTCATCACTGAGGAACTGGATATGTAATCTCTATCTACCGGAACACAACAATGGTAAAAACATTGTTGTTATGGCGTTAGGCTTAGAGAAGATGTTGGTAGCTAGCCAGACGGACTTACACCAATTCCTACCACCTACCAAAAACATAGTGATTATTTTTTTTCCCTTTCTCTATCTGCGATCAGTCTCTAGGCTATAATCAGATGGAAGCGAGCCTCTCCCGGAATCCTCAACCACTGAGGAACTGGCTATCTTATCTGTAACTGCCGGAACACAACAATGCTGAAAACATTGTTATTATGGCGTCAGACTTAGATAAGCTGGTGGTAGCTAGCCAGGCGGACTCACAACAAGTCCTACCACCAACCAAACCAAATACAAATTGTACCCCCGCTGGGAATCGAACCCGGGACCCCTGGGTCTGAAACCGGTGGTTGTTACCCATTGACCACAGAGGCGGTTAATGCTTTGAGTGGTGTTAAGTAGGCCACTAGCAAGTTGGTTTTTATGACGAATGTAATTCTCACACGATTCCTTTATATCGTCTTTGATGTACGGTATATGCAAGTATTCATGCACTTCTACGTTTTTTGTGAACCAAGGTGCGCTGCATAGTATTTTAAGGGCTGCATTTTGAAAACGTTGAAGTATTTCTATGTTAGAGTGACTTGCAGAGCCCCAGAGTTCCATTCCGTACGTCCATACAGGTCTGATGATAGATTTGTAGATAAGAACCTTATTTTCCAAACTTAGAGATGTTTGTCTTCCAACTAGCCAGTGCATTTCCTTCAGTTTTCTGTTTGCTTGATCTCTCTTGGCCTT
The DNA here is from genome assembly GCA_910589605.1 of Chrysoteuchia culmella. Classification (NCBI taxonomy): domain Eukaryota; kingdom Metazoa; phylum Arthropoda; class Insecta; order Lepidoptera; family Crambidae; genus Chrysoteuchia; species Chrysoteuchia culmella. Next base: position 14,668,479 of record OU342652.1, read on the forward strand.
TATGTGGTCTCTCCATATTAGTCTTCTGTCTAAATGCATTCTTAAGTACTTTACTGTTGTTTGGTGTGGCAAGACGGTACCATCAAGTTTAACTTAAGTTTAACAGTCCAGTTTCTTTAAAGTGAATGTTATATGGGTAAACTTAGTAGCACTTGCTTTAATTCTCCACTTCAACCAAGTGTCATAATCAATAGTGATTAAATAGTCTTTAAATATTTATATAGAAACGCGCCCCTACGAACGAGTAAAAAAAGTTTTCATAGAGTTTAGTTATCTTTTGGGTCACAAAATATTTTTAACCGACTTCAAAAAAGGAGGAGGTTATCTATTCGTGTGTATGTTGTTTTTTATGTTTGTTACCTCTTTGAAGAACCGATTTGAATAATATTTTTTTTGTTTGAAAGTGTGTACTTTCAAGTTGGTCCCATTAACGTCAAGACAGGATCTTGGTGAAATCGAGGGAACTCTTTAAATATTATTTAATAATATAGAAAACATGAAAAAGTATCATGTGGTCGGAATGTTTTAGTTCCTTAGTTGTTCGCCAGGAGGCAGTACTATCATATTTGACAAAAATCATGTTTGACAGCGATCTTTTCCGTAATTGTGACTGCTTGCGATTTACATAATCAGCCTGCGGGAAATAAACAGTGTGCACTGAAATCCGTAAAAGTTCTTTAATTTAATTGTAAATTCAGTATTTCGAAAAAAAAAACATCTTATGTTGTTTCATTTCCCTGTTGCCATCCGTCCTTTGAGATTTAGAAGTCAATATTATTATTTTTTTTTTTTTTACAAAATTTGAGTCCTATGACTGTTAGGTATGTACTACAAAACCTTGAAAAAAATCATATAGTTCGATCAATCGAACCAACAGAAAATAAAAATCTTCGTTGTCCGATTGATCGAACAAGCCGGTCGGACACCGTGGCTTAAGGAAATGGATCTGGACCTCTATATTTGAATCACTCGTCGCGTGAATGGCGAGGCGAACGAGAAGACGATCATCTTCTATCGCCTACCGCTCGCGTTGGTAGGCGGTACTACAGGCGAAAAGCGAAGCTATGTCTAATCTTAAGGAACTGGATTACGAAACGACAGAAAATCTCTTTGTAAAGTTACAGTAGCAAGTATTTGTTTGTTAGCATTTTAATTCAATATTACTGTACTATTATAACTTTAATTAAGACCACACTTTCAAAAACACTTAAATTAATTTGTTAATCTACCCGGGAGTACCGTGGCCTGTAGCACAGATTTTACTACTACGGGTCACGGTGTCAAATTTTATTTGATGTATGTGTTTAGTACTCAATAAATAATTATCTTATCTTATCTTATGTATTTACGGGCAAGGTCACTTTTACGGAATACGGAAACTCAAACGACGCACGAAAACTAGTAGAATCCTCGAGACGAGTGATTCAAAAATAGAGCACCTGGAGCTTCACTCCTGGAGATTCACTCGTCTCCCGTCGAGCGCATAATTTCTAGATTTTCGTTCGACATTATAAATTTCTATATTTTTGAGTGGACCGCAACGAGTGCCAGTGCTAGCGACGCGTGACTAAAGTCGCATGCGTTAGCGCTCTGTCATAATGTCATCACAAGCGATTCAAAAATTGAGCGCCAGGAATTCCGCATTTTTAATTAATATAAATTAGGAGTAAGTTTTTCCACTTTAATTCAAAATTAACCCTAATGTTGACGCAGTGGAAATAATTATAAAGTCCCTAGCTTTGTTAATTGGACCATTAGAATCTGTTTCTGGACCTCAAAACCACCGGGCTTAGTTATCAGGCTGCAACAAGCCGCGGGGCGACCGTTGGCTCTCTGAGGTTTGAGAGACACTTGCCCGGTAGAGGTGCGGTTATGTGTACAGCGGTACTAGCGGGAGAAATACCGCATAAAATAACAAGGGATACATACTTGAACGATATATATTGCTAACAACGTTGGCAGAGCATTTAAAGGTGCAACTTGATATAAAAAAATGTAAAAAACAGTATCAGAACCAGGGGTTCCGGGTTCGATTCCCAGTACAATTTGTATTCAGTTTGGTTGGTGGTAGGACTTGTTGTAAGTCCACTTGGCTAGCTACCACCATCTTATCTAAGCCTGACGCCATAACAACCATGTTTCAGCATTGATGTGTTCCGGTAGTTAGGGATAAGATAGCCAGTTCCTCAGTGATGAGGTTTCCAGGAGAGGCTCACTTCCATCTTTAGCCTTATTAATACTTTACGTCAGGTATGATGAAGGTTAAGAGTTTTTCCGTTGTTCATTAAAAAAAACATCACTCTCGTAGCTACTCTTCAGGGATGACACATTTGACATTAGTTGGGTTTAAGATGTTGTCCGGAAGTTATAGTGACAAGTTGTCACCCTTATGGCGTTTACAGTCTTGGTCACATATTTCAACGGAAATTTTATTACAAATACTTATCTTATTTTAACTGCCTCTGTGGATTAGTGGTAACAACCACCGGTATCAGACCCAGGGATCCTGGGTTCGATTCCCAGCGTGGGTACAATTTGTATTCGGTTTGGTTGGTGGTAGGACTTGTTGTAAGTCCACCTGCCTAGCTATTACCATCTTATCTAAGCCTGACGCCATAACAGCAATGTTTTCAGCATTGTTGTGTTCCGGCAGTTAGAGATAAGAAGGTAAGATTCCTCAGTGATGAGGATGCCGGGAGGTGCTCGCTTCCATCTCCTGCTTAAAGCCAGGTATGATGAAGGCTAAGAGTCTCCCCGTAGTTTAAAAAAAAACTAAACAATCAGCAAGCAATGTCAATTAATTTCAATAAAAGAAAGTTTGGTTCAGTGTTGAAAAAACATAAAATCCGCTCCCGCTACAGCGAGACTCTTCCGCTCCAACTCCAACCTTAACTCTATGCAAAATTTAGCCCAAACATCCTTGCTTGAAATTAGGGTACGGAGGTTTCTTATTTAATTTATTCACGCGTTGGTATCCGTCAGCCCTTTGTGGTGTGATGACGTCACGGTTTACCAACCATCGAACTAACGAGCACGGCCTGTTTTTTGAGGTTATCTCGCAAAAACTCGCGTAATTGGGGCACAGCCTTATAAACAGATGATGAGGCAGAATCAAAAGAGGTTTGATGCTTGTTAATCTTGTTATATCTTCATGTGATATGTTGAAAAATGAGGTGTTCATGTTCAAGGTTTTCTTTTGAAGAGGCGCGATTTATTTTTCAAGGCTCTTCTCCTTGAAATGGAGATAAGGCTGTTTCGTTATAAAATTTATGGAAGGTATTAATAGTCACACTTCATGGATGCTACTATTATGGTTGGGTCTAAGATTTTGTCCGGAAATAAGGGCCAAGTGTCGCGGACAAAAAAGCCCTCCGTTATCCGTCGTGTGCGCTAGCTCTAATAGTGGCAGGTTACTACCAACGCCTATAATAATTTAGCCCTGTCCAGTAAAAGGCTTTTACTAACAGAGGGATTATTCTCTAAGCAACAACCTTGGGAAAATGGACCGAACATCGATGAGCCTATCATTTCCAATACTGTTTGACAGTGACAGCTCACGATCATGTCCGATAAATATCAATTTGTCTTGACAACATCGTCGATGTGTCGCATAAGATCCTACTTCGTTCCTACTATCCTATCCTACTACTACTAATCTCATACATGCGAAAGTGTGTGAGGATGTTTGGATGTTTAGATGTTTGTTACTCTCTTGCACATTACATGGAATGTGATGAAGCATTATGAAATGGCAGGGGGCATGAAAATGTACCGGTGACTGAATTTTTCATGTACGAAGTACCACGATTGTACCACTATGCCATTGTCGTCGTAGCATCGCAGACAACTTGTAAAAAGCTTAACGTTCTGACTTCTGCCGACTGTACCTAAAACCCCCTAATCCCAGATACATAACTTAAATATACTTCAATACATGTATCCTCATAAAAGTTGAATCATTTCCTTTATAATTACGCAGTCCGTATTCCGATCCGAGAACTTTGATAAAGCTTCTTTTCTTAATTAACTTCCTTAATGATATAAGTTTCGGAAGCGTTTTCGTTTCGTTCTTCGAATAGGCTGCTTTGTTTCTCAATTTATAGGGATCCCTGATTCACTGTCCGCGTATTGTGCTATAGTGTTTTTTTTCTTTAAAAACACGAAAACTGATGATGAGAGGTATTTTTTACACTTAAGAGGGGGAATCAACCATACCCTGTATTACCCACTTGTTTATCTGAAATAAATATTTTTCATTTTAATTTTTTCATACCTACATTAAATTTTACATTAAACAGTCTTTGGGGTTTTTAATTTTTCGCATTATGATAATTTTTTTAAGGTTAAACGTTTTCTTATTAAAAGCCTTTAAAGTATGACAACGCGATCTAGAAGTAAATGACTGCCAGTTTTGAGTCTCAATAGCAGAGAGCCATTTTTTTTAATGATTCGTAATTGTTACCACAAGCAAAGTCGTGTTAGAGCAGAGGTATTATTCCCCTAACTATTATTTCGCATTTTGTATTGTATAGATCTATTTTAAGAATATGAACTACATTGAGAACCTCTACCTTTTTAAAGTCGATTAATGAAACGCGCTTGCGTAAGAGGTAACCTATTAAGTCTTGGTTCGAAGGCACCCAGATGGTTAGTAATTTCACTCTTTAAAATTATACTAGCGCCCGCCCGCGGTTTCTCCCACGTGATTCCCGTTCCCGTAGAAATATCGGGATTAAAAGTTTCCTATGTATTAATCCATGCTATCTACTATGTCTATGCCAAATATCCTCCAAATCCGTTAAGTAATTTTAGCGTGAAAGCGTAAGAAACAAAAAAATAATAAAACAAACAAACTGACATACTTTAGCATTTATAATATTAGTAGGATAGGATACGATTCAGTAGTAAAACAACCGACACTATCATAATAATATAAGCCACGTGAAAACCAGTTAAAGTAATAGTTATTTGTTATGCAAGGCTAGAAAGTTGGTTATTAACGGCAAGTTACCTCAATTGAAAGCTGAGCATGTGAAGGATTCTAGGATTGACCCACGAGCATAGCGAGTGGTTCAAATATTGAATCGAGCGAGGATTTCAAAGGTACAAGACGCTAAAAACTTTTCTGCCGAGCGCAACACACAATTTTTCACCTCACAACAGCGAGGAACATTTTATGGTAGTTTCCGCGGTCAATTTCCGGTAAAAAATTCTTTAAACATAAAGTTTAATTTAAATATACCTTATTCTCGTTGTTTTAATGATATATAAAACTAAAATAATAATTAAGGGGTTATTAACAAAAAAGTCAATAGTGCGATTCGGAACGCATTATGACATATTTCTAGTTAGTAATTAAAGAAGTATATTACCGTGCAAGGCCGAAAAAAGCGATTTTCTACGCAGAAACTGAATGACAAAACCTCCTCTACCGAGCGTGTGAGGTGAAAATATTATTATATTTACTTTGAAAATACGTCTTCTAAAATCAAAGTAATTACTTACATTTGATAAATCTGGTAAGTTTTTTGAGGCCGTCTTCCTTAAGGGCAAAATTGACAACTGACAAAGACGTGTAATATGCTCATTTGAATAATAATTATTTGTTATGCAAGGCTGGAAAGTTGGTTACTTAGCGGCGAGTTACCTCTAATGAAAGATGAGCAAGTGAAGGATTCTATGATTCAATCTTTGAACCCCTCGCTTCGCTCGTGGTTCAAAGATTGAATCCTGAGCGAAGCGAGGATTTCAAAGGTACAAGACGCTAAAAACTTTTCTGCCGAGCGCAATACACAATTTTTCACCTCACAACAGCGAAGAACATTTTATGGTTGTTTCCGCGGTCAACTTCCGGTAAAAAATTCTTAAAACATAAAGTTTAATCTAAATATACCTTATTCTCGTTGTTTTAATGATATAAAAAACTAAAATAATAAAAAGGAGTATTATAGTTAATTCAAAGTTATTTAAAGTAGGAATATATATATTGTTACTTTTAAATAACAATAAAAACGATTCCGTAAATTTTGACACTGACATGAGGTACAAGACAAAGACAATTTAAAAATAAAGATTTATGTCACGTTCCGAAATCCAATCATAGGTTGTGAAATCTCGCTCAGCCTAATATATTTTTTTTTATAACAAATAGTTGAACCTTACTTTTATTGTTTTTATGATTCAATGAACTAAAATGATATAATAAAACCAAAACGGAGTATTATAATTAATTTAAAATAAGAATAAAATGTAACAAAAAATCAATAGTGCGATTCGGAACGCATTATGACATATTTTTAGGTATTCAATAAAAAAAAGTACTTTGCCGCGCTAGGCCGCAAAAATTTTCTACGCCTTAACTGATTGACAAAACTTCTTTTCAGAGAGTGTGAGGTGAAAAGAATATTTTCATTTAATAGCTTCGATTTTCCTACAGATGTAATTTAAAAATATCAAAACATCAACAAGTAATTACTTAGAAATCAGTTAGTAAAAATTTACATGAAGCCTAGAATTGTCGACTTTAAGGGTTCATTCTTTGCTTGAATGATTTTCTCGAGAAAGGTATTAACATAAACAAACTTCTGAGAAATTAGCTTTTACTTGGCTGCGAGATTCCAACGAAAATATTATTGAAATTTATTAAATTAGATATTTTCGTATAAAATGTTTCTATGAATAATTACAATCTAGAGTCGGATTTTTAATTCAGTAAAGTAATTTGACAGGTAAAATTGTCTTCGTAAAAACTTTTTATAAAAAAATTAAACACCAACTTAAAAAATAAGCCTTTTAGAGTCGGTGCCAGCCAAGGCAAGAAATATAAAAGAGTCCGTACTGAGAATGCCTTGGCTGCCAGTTTTTTATTTCACAATTTTTAAAGGTAGAAATCCCGAACCTACACTAATAACTTTATGTCAACTGCTCATCTTCTTTTACAAAATGCTGCTTTTCCCGGTGCAGGGACGTCAATCATTAAGGAGTTCTCCTGGTACTCCATCATCAGCTCCACTTCATCACATGCATTGAGACAAGCATAAATTGCTTGTCTCAATGCTTGAAATTTATGCTTAAAGTCATGGTATCGCTTCCGTGAAGTACTAATTACTTAATAGTTCCGATAACCATTTTTGGTCTTCATCGTCAGTTCCACTCCACCAAATGGTGCTTAACAGAAGCAAATGCACGAGTTACCTAAGAAAACTTCGAAATCGATATAGGTGTGCTCATAATATTTGTTAAGTGTCCTTAAAATGGCCAAGGATATATATCCTAGGAATACTAGAGACTGCCATAGACTTGCTTTGGATTTTCGCCCAAGAACTTCTGCTTGTCAAAAGAGTTGTTACTGCACGTGCGTTAGAGTCTATAACAAAATCCCTAGCCAATTTAAGCATGGACCTAAAACACTAATGACCAGAAAGTTACGTGAATGGCTAGTACAAAAATGTTTTTACAGCTTGAACGATTTTTTAAATTATTGTTAAGTTTGCATGTACTGCACATTAACTGAATAGTGTGTCTAACCTTAAATAACATCTTGTGTACCTATTCTCTGCAAATAAATACTTTTGACTTTGACTTTTGACTTTGACTTCGATTTCACCAAGATCTCATCAACAGATCCTGTATTGACTTTAATGGGACCAAATTTAAAGTACACCCTTCCAAACAAAAAAAAAATGCAAATCGGTTCATAAATTACCGAGTACTGAGGTAACAAACATAAAAAAAACATACGCACGAAATTATAATCTCCTTTTTTAAAGTCGGTTAAAAATAATCCTATTTTAAACTTTACCGCTATGTAAAAACAATCCTGTAAATCCTTTAAACTGTTTTTCGTAATTATTTGCTTGGATCCAGTTCAAGTTCAGTAACTTTGATGCCATTCTTATACACAAATTTAATATTATTCTTATAGATACAATTCCAGACAACATCAAAAGTACATGCCACCTGTCTAATTACTCTGCTGTAATAATTAACAACCCTACTATAAGCACTATAAGTTATGATTAACTTTTCTTACAATTTGCTAAATCCTTGCTGATTTTTAAAATAAACCAATTTTCAATCCAAAGTAAGCGGTGTAAGACATGTGTTATGTTATGTGATACTAAAGTAACGGATAGAAATACATATTATAATTATACATACATTAGTATTTTTGACGTTTGCCCTAACAGTGGTTCAAACTCAGGACCTCGGAGTAGGCAACACCTTTAACGGTCGGTTTCAATAACTTATCTACAGTAAGAGATGGGCTTACTGGAGCTTTGTTGCCTAGATATTTTTGTTATTCAGCCCAAAATAACTCGAAATAACAGCGGTTGCTAAGTAACGTACCAAGATAGGCCTATCTCTTATTAGGGATAGATTATTGAAACCGGCCGTAAACCGGTGTACTTACCACTCTTCCATGGAGCTCGTCATGTGAGAAGCGACCTCCGTAGGCACAGCACGAAAATCTTTCATGAACCTAAAAAAAAAAATATGAAAAAGTATCTTCAACAGTGTACGACGTATTGAGCAGCGTTCCTACCGGACGCAAACGGAACTACTTTTTTATCGTTTCTTCATGAACTTGGTCTCCCAAGTCTCCTCAGAGAGTGTCCTCTTAGCCTTCATCATACCTGATGTTAAGTATTGATAAGGCTGCAGAAAGATGCGAGCCTCTCCCGGAATCCTCAATCACTGAGAATCTGGCTATCCTAACTACCGGAATACAACAATGCTGATAATATTGTTGTAATTCGTCAGACTTAGATAAGATGGTGGTAGCTAGCCAGGCAAACTTACAACAAGCCCTACCACCAACCAAACCGAAAACAATATGTTTAGAAAGAATTTCGTACTAGCCACAGTACATCCCTGTATAATCTTGTAGTACCTAATCCATTTTTTTATTTAAGTATTATAAGTACAGATTCAGGTAATTTTCAATCTGGGTGTATTGAAAATTACCTGCAGGAAATTGCGTGACTTCAGAAGCCATAGGTCAGATATTGAAACAGGAAGACCGTTAAACCAGTCACTTGCTGACTTTAGAGATTTATTTTTTAATCCCTTACTTTGTAATACATAGGTACTGTAAGTAAATAACTGGCAGCGACCAACGGGCCAACCATCACCTATTATAAACCATCGTGTCATAAGAATGTTTGCGATTTGTTGTTATTGAAGTTGTCACATTATGACACACTTTACTTTGGAGGCTATGATTGAGCGATGACCTTCGTCAAAAACAAGCTTACTTTAAGAGATTTGTAGGACGAAATATCATAGTAAGATTGAAAAAATACTGCGATATACTGCGTTTATTATATTTTCTCAAAAGAAATTACTTTCTATAATTATATCATAACACGTAGATAATTGATAAATGATGATCACTTTAAAAAAATTCTACCCTCTTATGAAATAACTTTAACTAATAGCCTAAACCTTATCCTAATTCTTATCCTAATTAAATCCTACCTTCTTATACTAATCCGAACATAAATTATAAATGCGAAAGTGTGTTTGTTTGTCCTTTCTTCACGCCCTACCAAACCAACCAGTCGACTTGATGTTTGGCGTAAAGTTAATAGTTGAAAGGACGGGAACGGGAAGAACGCGGGTGAAATCGAGGGCGGAAGCTAGTATAATAAATATTCGTGAAAGTTACCTAGTGTGTGTAAAACGAGGTAACTTTCAAAAATACTTCTATACTATATATAATATTATAAAGAGGAAAGATTTGTATTTTTGTATGTAACGAATAAACTCAAAAACTACTAAACCGATTTTGACGAAATTTGGTATAGAGAATCCTTAGACCCCAAGTAGTAACATAGGCTATAAATGATCCCAAAATTCCCACGGGAACGGGAACCACGCGGGTGAAACCGCGCCCGACCTCTAGTATTTTATATATTCATTGGGAAACAAACCGAGGTTTAAGCTTTAACAATAAATATATACTTTTTTTTTATGAAAAACGGGGAGCCTTCATCATACCTGATGTTAAGTATTGATAGGGCTATTGCTATATTGGCTATCTTATCTCTAACTGCCGGAACAAAAATGCTGAACACATTGTTGTTATGGCGTCAGGCTTAGATAAGATGGTGGTAGCTAGCCAGACGGACTTACAAGTCCTACCACCAACCAAACCGAATACAATATGTATCCCCCGCTAGGAATCGAACCCGGGACCTCTGGGTCTGATACCGGTGGTTGTACCACTAGACCACAGAGGCGATTAAAAGGCGGTCACTCGCATAGTCCGACTCATAGTTACCAAAATCAATAACGGAACTTAGTTTGCCTATATTTAGGAAAAAATTGCAAATATGGTTAACAGGGAAATGTTTTTATACAATTGAGGAGTATTTAAATTTAAAAATTGACTTAAAACTATTTTGGCTAAATGTACTAAAATTATGTTTTATCTTTATTGTTCTATTTAATGATGTATGTTTCCCTTAAATAAATAAATAAAATGAATTATTATTAATGACATTAATGATATACAATTTTATTATTTATTTACAGTTATTTACATATTTATAATTCATTTTTATTTTATAGTGACATATCACATGCCTTTTGTTTGGCAAAACGGAAGAACAACATTGTACGACCATCTGTAACTAACTCTGTTTTATGTGAATAAATGATTTGATTTGATTTGAGCATTTACTCAAAAAGTCCTTAATAGTGTTCAATTCCAAAAATATCACTTAAATACGGTACGGATTACATAACCTCTTTTAAGGTCATTAACTTAAATACGTTAGATAAGCGTGAGTTCTCACCTCAGTAAGTGGTATGATGAACAAACAGGGTTAGTTCTTACAAACGACGCAGGTGGCGCTCTCAGCGGTTATTAAGACAAAGACTTTTAGCCATTAGCAGACTGCTTTCAAGGATATTGTGGTGTAGTTTAGTCCCTGTATATTATAGTAGACTACCTCTTAACAACATAAGTCTTACATAAATACATTTTCATGTCATAACATGCGATACATGGGGCCTATTGCGCCAAGATTAGCAGTCAAAATGTCTATTGTGCTTAATTTAGAAATCGGAGCGTACGCGAGCAGCGTGATCGAATTTGGAGTACTTTTTTAGGGTTCCGAACCTCTAAAGAAAAAAAAGGGGATCTTTTTTTTCTTTAGAGGTTATAGGATGACTTTATTGTCCGTCTGTCCGTCCCTCCTCATTTATCTCGAGAACGCGTGGACGACGTATCAAGTAGAAATTAAAACCATTTCTTAAGTTCAACAGTCTGTTGATGGGGTAACATAATCAAATTTGTAAATTAACGTAAAAAAGATAGGACCGTCTATGTCGTATAAAACGTAGATTTCTACACTCACAAGAGAATCAAAATTCATATGATATTTCCCGTTGACCTATCACAATGAAAATTGGCAAGTAATATCGTCTTTTACTAGGATAGGAATAAGGAAGAAATCTATATATTTATAAAAAAAAAACTATACATTTGTAATGAAATCATAAAAATATAGGTAGTCTTTAGTTTCGAGAACTGAATTTCGGGAAAACTTCGGAAAAAAACTGCGGGACTCAAATCCTGAACTATTTATAATATTATGTACCTAGGTATATAATATTATGTATTAGGAACCTACAAATTTGTGCGGAACCCTCGGTGGGCGAGCCCGACTCGCACTTGTCCGGTTTCCTTTAACGGACGCTGCCAGCTACATTCCGACTTCCTTTGGCAACTTCGAGCAACGCCGCTGGGTGGCTCGACTAGCGCGCCGCGTTCAGCGCTACGGGTATCGCGCCACGCATCACACCAAGCTGTCGCCCAGTTACAATTTATTACAGCATTACTGTATATATAAAAAAAACAAATGTCTGAGTGACTACGGCCCCTGGAAAGATGTCAAAACGTCTGGAAATCCGAAGAAAACAACGCACCATAATTGCAAAACTTGCTTGAGAGCTGTAATCGCAGGCCTAGGCATGCATGTTCGTTCATCAATCATCGTGAAGCGCTCATGGCCGCGCTTGACAGACTGATCGTATTCGATCACGTTTGTTAAGCAAAGTTCGGCTAGGTCCGGTGTCGGATGGGTGACTGTAAAGTGGCATTACAACTGAGCGCTTCCGTGCTTCGGAGGGCACGTCAAACCGTCGGTCCCGGCTGTTGTCATTTCATTACAGTCGTTAAGCCAAGTCAGAGGCCTTATAGGCGGCTTGATAAACTCTGACACCAGAGGTGGCCACCAATCCACACTCGATAAGAAGAAGAAGAAGACCGAGCATCATTCTGTTCTATTGTTCAGCCCCCCTAGCATGAACACCGCTATATCACGCGATATGATATAGCGCATCGTGATGTCTCGCTTACTCCGCTACCTATCGGGTTATCGAGTCGATAAAGCCGCTCATGCTCTACCGTCATCTTTTAGAAACCATTATGTCAGTCTTATGAATGATGTTTGCATAATGCAAACATAACGTTTATTCAATTCATGTTGTGTTTCAAATTCGTACCATGAACATCAGAAAAAGAAAATTCTGAAATTGAGATAATGCTGAAATATATTACAACAATAAATTAAGTGAAATATATTACATGTTAATGTTTAAAATGTCGTTCTTTATATACTATACTATTTAAGCGAGTGATTAAACTGAGGTGATAAAAATCCAAGATGGGTTTTATTAGACTCCTCGTTATCGTAGTTAGTGTTTTATAGGAAATCTTGGCATTATGCGTATTAAACATTTTGAGAATCTGACATTCTGCGTTTATGACATTTTGCATTTTTGTCATCATGAGTATCTGACGATTTGCGAATCTGGCATTTTGCGACGAAGTCTACCGTTCTGACAATATGCGATTCCGGGCATTTTGCGTATTGGACATCTCGTGATTGCGCGAAAGAATATGAAACATTGAAGCGGTCACGCGACTGCCGATAAGTACACCTATTCGAGATTTGTATAATTCGCCCGAAGTTGCGATGGTCGCGCATTCACGTTCTAGAAGCACAACGCCTCAGGAGACGTATTTTTGAATCATTCTAATTACATTCTACGGAATCGCAAGATTCGCATGCGAATGCTAAAACCGTATTTTTGAAATTAAAATCGCATCCGAATCTGCAACAAGTGGTCTCGACTACTCTTTTTTTATTTGAGCGATAGATTTTTTTTTATAGCTTACTCCCGTTTTCCACAGAAATTCCGCTAATGTCCCGAGAGATATACGGTTTTTTTTTTATAAAAGGTTGCTTGGTAATAATGTATTTTGTAAAGTTTTGGATCCAATGTTTCCAAGTTTCCTCCTTGAGCCTTTTTATCCATTACAAGCCCTACGAGCAAACACGAGACATTACAACACGGGACGGCACAATGTTATATTCTTACATAACGATAGAAACTTTGACGTTTAGCACTTAATGTCATTTTCAAATTGACATGGACATGACAGATAGTTTGACAACTAAATGTTTACTTACTTACTATGTATACTTAAAAAAACACGTGATTCAAGTCTGACTCAGTATCGGTTTTTTTTTAATCTATAGAGAGTTAGTTTCCGTTTTTTCAATATTCTGCATAAAAAGAAATTATGTCATAGGAGTTTTAAAAAAAACTGCAACACCATATTCGAGTGATTCAAAAATATGACAAAATGGATTTCAATTCGAATACGACTTCAATTCGCATGAGAATTTCGAATGATTAAAAAATACGTCTCCAGGTGTTTCGCCCGCAGCGAAGAACAATAAAAATGGCTGCCGACGACATTATTTCCGTCATCAATTTAACACCAGCTACACCGACAAACCAACAGTAGCAACGAATGACACGTTTCGATTCCCGAAACAAAAACAAAAGTTGAATGAAGATAATTCCGATAATATCGAAATACAGCGGTGCCTACGCTCAGTAAAACTTGATTGAAAAACTTAAATTGATTCGCCAATTTCTTACCAGCTAAATCAAACTTATTCAATGAGCAAACATTTTTCTGGTAATACAAGATGGGTCGATTTCATTTCATTTCAGTCGATCTCAGGTTGTTACGAGACCATGCCGCCTTATGGAAATAATTTTTTAGGGAAATTGTTGGAAAATCATAAAAGGAAACATTTTCGAACCCACGTTGGTTACTAAATAAAGACAGATATAATTTAAATTCAGGGTTAAATTCACGTTAAATAATAAATTAAGTAATATAAGGCCAGTTTCAGCACCGACAGATAAGTTCTAGATAGCTTGACTCGCAGATAATTAGACATACATTCATATAAAAAAACATCTGTCAATTAAGCTATCCAGAACTTATCTGTCAGTGGTGAAACTGGCCCTAAATCTTTCGCTTATGTTATTTTAACCGAGATAATATGAGCACAGTATAAAATATAAGCTAAAGAAAAGACATGTTTAATAATATATCATTGTACGATATTATTCTGTCTCCACAGCAATTCATTTTCCCTAAATTAAAAAAAAATAAGAATAAACCATTTCAATTTGTACAAATCATGCAGATTTATGTAAATAAAATGAACAAACATATTAAATTGTGTATACTAGAAAACAGAGGAGCCCGTGGCGTAGGGGTTCGCGCGCTCGGCCTGCGATTGTTGAGGTTAAGCAACTTTCGCAATGGTCGGTCACGGGATGGGTGACCAATAATTTACTATCTTGAGCTCCTCCGTTCTTCGGAAGGCACGTTAAACCGTTGGTCGGGACCAAAGGTTTACCAATTACAGTCGTCAAAACCCACCAATCCGCATTGGGCTCGCGTGGGGGGTTATGGCCCGTTCTCCTTATCCATCCATAAAGAAGGCCAGTGTCCCAGCAGTGGGGACATTAAAAATGGCTGATGACGACTAGAAAACCACTGAGCATATGTAAATACCGCAATATCATACCTTTGCGTTCAAATCGTGCAAATATTCTGCTACTATTTTGAATTGAACCAGATTGAAATTTTAAATTCAACTCTTTTTGCTAACAGTTAAGGTCTATTTTTGTTAGTCAAAGTTTTCTCTAAAATATGCGTTGGACCGGCTGGTGTATAGAAATTCTTTTCTTTTACTAAAAGCGATTCCTAAGCCGCCTTAAAATAATTGGAAAACGACCGAGGGAAATAAGATATCAAGCCGGCGGGTTCGCTTACCGATTGCAAAAGAAAAACTATTGTGATTGGAATTTGAACTTTATTAAAATATGCTTACGGTAAAATGAATAAAAAACTAGTATTTGCAAATATGTTTCAGTTTTGTGTTAGATATTTTGATGTCCATTAAAATTGATACTGAATTGACAACGGGGTAACGTTAGGCCACCATCATATGTGGGCTCTTATTCACTATAACAACTTAGCGATTCTTTGCTCAAACCACGCCAATGTCGTACTTGGTTTTGACATTTTCAAAATTTGTTTGTTCTATGATACTCACAAATATTAAAGTCATTTTACTTGTTTAATAACGACATGTGTAATTTGTGAGTGTCATACGAAATAAAGTTACTTTGTGTACAGACTATAGGCCCAGGGGCCGTATTGACTATGACCACTTAACGATTCCTTGCTCAAACCACGCCAATGTCGTACTTGGTTTTGACATTTTAAAATTTTGTTTGTTCAATGATACTCACAAATATTAAATTTATTTGACTTGTTTAATGACTAAATGTGTAATTTGTGAGTGTCATACGAAACAAAGTTACATATTTGTGAGTAGGTATCATAGAACAAACGAATTTTGAAAATGTGGAAACCAAGTACGACATTGACGTGGTTTGAGCAACGAATCGTATTTTTTTTTTATTAAAAAAAATCTATATCATTTATTCAGTCTAGGCCCTAGGCTGTTACAAGCATTTATGAACGTTAAAGAAGTTACGCCATCGGTTCACAAACCCTACGGCGGGAGACCTTGTAACGAGAAGAACCGGCAAGAAACTCGTCAAGGGCTATTTTTTCCCCCTGTTTTATTTCATACAGAGTCGTCAAATTGAAAAGTGACTTTCAGTAATATTTAGTTATATGACATATCAGTAAGGTTAAGTGGTCATAGTCAATACGACCCCTGGGCCTATAGTCTGTACATAAAGTAACTTTGTTTTTTAGCGAAACGATAAATAAATTCGAACTTGCGGTGACGATGACAATTGACCACGTGATTTAGAGCGGCTTAAGACGCTATACGGAAAAAGTATGTACTTTTTGATATGAAACTATAGGATGGTTAGGGATTAGGGGTGACTGTCACCACACCCCCCGTGACCTAATGACGGTACGAGAGCAAGTAGTGAGGGGTTTAGCTGGTAGTACCCCCCCCCTCCCGGCCCCCCATTGAGCCTTTTGAGGCTGAATGGGGGGCCGGGAGGCGGCGGTCCCTCCCTTCTCCTGTCCTCCCATCGAGATTTTGAGCTTAATGGGGGGGCGGGAGCTGGTTCGATCCCACCCCGAAACCCCGCCGAGCCTACTAGGCTCGACGGGGCATCGGGGAGCGGCGAGGGATAGGGTGCCGGACTCACGAGTCCGGTATTCTAGGTGAGCCCAGCATAACTTCAGTGTATGCGTAAAAGCATTCCCCTCACTATAAAAAGAAAAGAAAAAAAAAAGGATGGTTAGGGATATATAGGTACATCTTAATTTTGGCGCGCACTGTTCATTGAAATAAAACAACTTTAATAACGGATAAGACAACTTAAACGACTAAGTTGTAATTGTCCGTATTTTTTGTTTTTTTAGGGTTTTTTTCTATTTTCTCGACGTTTCGGCACCTTTTCAGCTGCCGTGGTCACGGGATGACTCAAATCAAAAAACCCCTCAAAAACCAACAAATTACAACTTAGTTAGTTATATCCGTAAAAGTTGTTTTATGGTTAGGGATGTTACGAATCTGGTAATAAGATACCTTCATACCTTTATCTAGATTTGTAGTGTACCAGAAACACGATGCACACTTTTTCCACCTATAAATACGAAATTTCAAGATTATTCTCAAATAATTACATATACAATTGAAAATTGGTTTAATTAGTGGACACCAATCAAATTTAGCATCGTAAACGAAATGATATGCTAGTTTTTCGTCTAATCTGCAAAATCGGTCTCGCTCCCCGCGCGCGTTCTCTTCTCATTTATCTTGCTTCATTCCTTAGGGCCGCCAATCTCATAGATTCTTTTCAAACTTCATCATACGTTTTTGAATTGTTGGAGGTTTTTGAATCCGGGGCCGGATGTTAAGTTGTGAAGGTGGATCGCGATTCTCTCGCAGACAATGTTGAAAACCACAAAACTATATCGAGAAATCGACGAAAAAAGTGCTTCAAACTGTATGAGATACTATATAGCGTGTCCAAATTTTCGTACCTACGAGGAGATACTAATGCTACTAATGAAATAATACTAATGAAATGCTATTGACGAGCTCTTGCAAGAAAACACTGCACAATTAACCATTTCCATTTCTGAGTTACTTGTGTGATCATGGCAATGGTCTCAAGCGGACTGATTTAGGTCGGAAAACTATGACAGTGGATCAAACTTTTGACACGCAAGGTACACACTTTTACCGTCTATCTCGATATAGGTACGTGCTGCAAACATTAACATTTGAAGAATATCTGAGCTTGGACCTTATTAAATTTCCTGTAATGTAAATAACAGAAAGTTCTGTAAAAAAAATCTCCTAAGGTCGTGATTCGTAAACGTTTCAGCTAATTCTTTTTTATGTTTAAAAATCTCAATTTATTATTTTTCAGAACTCAGCGTTTTGCAGTCCACATTTCTATTTTTCTATTAGGATCTGTCAAACAAACTTTACTGAAAGAACTTCACTTTCTTATCCAAAACGTAAATTCTGCTCACTTCGTTTTTTTTACTTATTTGCCAATTTAGCTAAGTTGTACACTTTCAAAGGATTTTTATACAAGAAGTTGATTGTTTAGTCTGTCTAGACACGACTAGACATGACTAGAGTCTAAATCAACAAAACTGATCGGCGGGAAACAATATGAAATAGAAAATATATGACATGCTAGGTGCCTAACGTCTAGTGTCCATTCATGATCAAATAGACTTCAATTAGGTAAATAAACCTTAAGTATTTCTTCGTATTTTAAAATCATAAAAGCCTGTAACATTAGTTTACTTCTGTAGGCTTACCACGACTAACTTTCGAGTAAGTATCGAAGTAGTAAAGTAAAAAATGTTTGATATATAGAGCAGCGTTCCTACCGAACGTAAACGGAACTACATTTTCCTATAGGTATATTTTTTGACGTTACGTGCTCGAAACTTACTGGATACTATTTTGATAGTTTTTGTGGTTGATCTACTAAATGATTTCTTAAAATTTTACACGTACTATTCATAAATCTAGACAACAGGATACGGGAATAAATCGCGCACTTTTTATTAACACGTTGTTTAGATTTAATGATATTTTATTTAACTAATTTCAATTCTACGATTTTTTTGATGTCCCGAGGTTACGGCACCTTTACGACATAATATATGACATTCTTGTGATCTCATCAAACTACTAAATAAGTATTAATAATTAACACTTATTGTTAGTTATTATAAAAAAAAAAATTATTCTCGTATGCCCTATATTTCATTATAAAATAAACAAAATTAGCGTAATACCAAAACTTTTAGACTACCTTAACAGATTCAATAAATTTCGTGTAGCATCTAAAATAAGCAATAAGCAAGCTATAAACTTCCACCTTTATCAGTGGACAGCTAGCACAAACTTTCAAGACACATAAAGAACCGAATGCACTAACTTCAAACATTGCGGATAAAGCTGTTTTATATTTCTGTCAACACGAATCTGTTGCTGAAACAATATCGTCTTTATGGCGAGAGAAATTGAGTTTAGATTGTGTTATTGAGGGATTACCTCTATGTTGTTCAGAGATTGGGTCCGAACACAAAAGGCGAATTGTTATCAAAAGAATTTGATCTTTTGTCTTTGGTGGGCTTCGGACGAGGTACTCATTATTGTTCGGACTCGAGCACCGTTTGGATAAAGTTGTTGACGTTTTCTTTATATTTCTAGCTGCTGTAAGTTTTTAAGATAAAACTTTAGAATAGAAAAAAAGTAAATTGTCCCTATCTGCTTATTAAGACGAGACGAGGTGGATTTTTACCATCTAACTTTAACGCTAACTATAAATTTAAAGGTGGAAATATGAGGATTTGACAGCATTGACAACCATAAATCGGCATGCACGAACATAATATACGAGGTAGCTTTAAAGTTGTCCATATATCCGAAAAGCTAACAGAGACTCGCTTGAGATGGTACGGACATGTGACGAGGAAAGATGGGGATCAGGTGGTCAAAAAAGCATTAAGCCTCCCAGAACGCAAAAAAGGCCAAGGCCGCCCCCGCCAATATGGTGGACTAGTATGACCGGAACTATAAAAAGGGAACAGTTGCCCGATCCGACAACCCAGAACAGATGGTCCTGGCGCAGCCTAATAAGGAGGGCCGATCCCACCTAAAGTAGGAATCAGGCAAAGGAGAAGAAGAAGATCGATTTGTTCGTTCATTCTTGTGTTATTTATTACCCACGACGGTACGGAGACGGTATATGTGTTTGGGGTGAAAGGTTGTTTGATTGTTCGTGCAAACCAATGTTACCAATCTCCAAAACTACTAGTCCAATTTTGAATCGGTTTTCAGTGATAGGTTTGGGTTAAATTGCTGCATGTTCTTAGATAGATGTTACGGTGACAACTTACCAGGGGGAGCTGCAGTAAGCCTTTGTTTTTCAAACCAATTTTACCATTTATCTCGTTGGACGGGATTTCCAAAGGCACGACCTTTGGAAATCCCGTCCAACGAGATAAATGGTGGATGGTTCGGATGGTTCGAGTCCCATCTGAGAATTCACTTGTGGCCAGTTAATTTTTTCCAATATTTTTCTATTTAAAATTTATCATAAGTATAAAAATAGCATTGAAAAATGCAATAATTCAAAAATCATAAAATGGCTATTGAATTTTGCAAAGGCAAAGCTATGTTTAATTAATGGTGTAAATTACACAAATCAAAATTAATAACATCAACAATAATGCTTTTAATTAATGCAAATCTCTAAATCAGCGTATCGAAGTTGACGGTGTAAATTTGATTCTGACATTCAGCCGTCAGCCCATAACACCCAGATCAGAAACGCCTAATGTTCGCCCGAACAGATCCGAAATTAATTAAAACCTCAAATTAAATTGGTTTCGTTACAATCAAAATAGCTGTGCCCTCACAAATTGATGCCCAGGAGCCCTTTCAGTCATAAAAAATTATGGCGTTTTGGATTCGGCCACAGTGCATAGAGGTGGAGTAGGGAAAATCCAAATACAGCTTCCATACTCCAGACTCTATGTAGTAAAGGTAGAATAACTTATTGCTAGCGTAGCATGCACACCACGACTTTTGTCGACACTTGTCTCGCGATATCTGTCCCGCTCATTAGTACGATGTAAGTTGGACAGCCACTGGCAAGTTTGAATTCTGAACCAAGTCTATAAACGAAAATAATATAATTTAAAAAATGTAACAAAACTTCATTAAAAAATTATCAAAAAGTGCGCATGCGTAGTACCAGCATCAATAAAATACCTTTAACATCATAACTTCAAAAAGTTGGTAGGTACTTGTGACGGCACCTACCTAAAGCCGCACATACTACGGTGTTAGTATATGTACTATCCACCGTGCATCTGATAGATGGCGCTGACAACAACTTAGTACGGAACGAATCATCTAGTATGGATAGGCCCACATCGCGCTTACAGAAGTTTCACCAGCCACAAACAATATATACCAAGTCCGACGTTCATCAGTCGGATCATGGTTCACGGTCCCCGGGCTACCAACACCCAGTCCGGAGGAAAAGCTCATCATTTTACTTTCCTACAAGTGGCTTACCATCTACCACCCTTTTCCATGCTTCCACCATCATTCCACAGTACCTATCTAAATTTATTCAGAAGTTAACATACTGACTTATTAAACACTATGGCTATGGCGTGCAAATAAAATGACGTTTCGAATGGGACTGAAAGTAATCTAATGATTCGCTGAATCGAAGCACAAGTATTATTGCGATTTAGAAACTTGGCCCATTAAATTATAAATTAGGTCGTCTCAACTTTTAACGGTCATTCTTTAAATGATATCTTCATTGGAGCTTCTAGCGCGTGCCAATTTTCAATAGTGATGGTAATAGCTTCAAGTAGGTTATTTAGTAAAACTTTAAAGGACTGAAAAAGCAAAGTAAAGAAAAGTAACAATCAAATAAATTATAATGTTATACGTTGCTAACTATGGGTCTAATAATAAGGCTCAAGGTCACTCAGCGTGCCATGGAGAGGGCTATTCTTGGCGTTTCCCTGCGTGATCGAATCAGAAATGAGGAAATCCGTAGGAGAACTAAATTAACCGATATCTCTCGAAGAATTGCTCAGCTGAAGTGGCAGTGAGAAGAACCGATGGCCGTTGGGGCGGAAAGGTTCTGGAATGGCGACCGCGCACAGGACGAGACGCTCCGTGGGTAGGCCCCTACAAGGTAGACCGACAATCTGGTGAAAATCTCGGGAAGCCGCTGGATGCAGGCAGCGCAGGACCGATCGTCGTGGAGATCCTTGAGGGAGGCCTATACCCAGCAGTGGGTATCATGAGGCTGAGACGACGACGACGAGGACGAATATTATAAGAGTAGGATGTATAAGTATCGAATACACTGTTCGTAAAATACATACCTAAGTACCTAAGTATTGTTTTTGATTGTATTAAATAACTCAAAATGTAAATATTTGCCGGTATTCTAAGAATAAATAATTAATTAACTTTCAAAATCATCATCATCATCATCAGCCTGTCGACGTCCACTGCTGGACATAAGCCTCTCCTAGCTCACGCCTATTATGGCGTTCATAGAAGGCTTTAGCCTGAAAACATTGTTGTTATGGCGTCAGACTTAGATAAGATGGTGGTAGCTAGCCAGGCGGACTTACAACAAGTCCTACCACCAACCAAACCGAATACAATATGTACCCCCGCTGGGAATCGAACGCGGGACCTCTGGGTCTGATACCGGTGGTTGTACCACTAGACCACGGAGGCGGTTTTCCTTCTCTCGCACAGGTGTTCCATACGTCGAGCCTCTTAGTCGATTGTTACGACATCCCAGGCATGTAAGGGAGTGGTGACACTTGTATTCTTAGGCCGTCACCACACGGATAGATTAACTTTAAAAATACTTATTAATAATTCATATCGAAGATTTATCTTACCTGTCATGCTAAATACATTGTTTACATTTTATGCAGTATCTAAATCCTCCAAGAGATTTGAGTCATGAAATTGTTCATGACGTTATTTTATGGCATAAAGTGATTTTGTTTTGTGCCATAAAATATTTTATGTCAGCCAGGAAAAACGGTGTTGTTATAAAATTTTACGGGTTTATATAACACTTGACTATACAATAAGATCGTTTGAATATTCAGTAACTGTAAAACTGTATGAATAATGAAAAACTAAATATCGGTTTAACTTTTTTAAATTTACACATATTACCGCCTCTATAGTCTAGTGGTAATACCACCAGATTCAGACGCAGGGGTCTTGGGTTTGATTCCTAGTGGAAGACAGTCTTCACGATAGGATTGATGATAAGTTATATTATGGCTGAAGGTGAAGGGGAAGGTGAATCTCTAACTGCTGAATACAACAATGTTGAAAACATTGTGCTTAACGTTCGTGTAACATGTTTTGTTGTAAAAAGTTATTAAGGTTTTGTTTTCGTTTTTGTAGCTAGGACTACTGTTATCAATCGTGTACAGATGTTTTATGTCATATGCGCAGGAGAGCCTTACTTGAGGGTGTAAATTGTACATGCACATTGTCTTTGAAGACGCTCGTTTTTGGGTAAAGGCATAGTTTTTTTAATAAAGTTCCACAACAAGTGATTGAGCTGCCTTTGCATAAATTTAAAATATATGTTAAAATGTTAAAAGACACTCTCATGCAAAGGTTATTACAAGATAAATGATTATTTAAAAGACCAAAATACATGGATGTGATGGATACTAACATAAAACATAACTATTGTAATTGTATAAAAGGAAAATATTCCATTAACTGAATATGAGAAAATTGTCCTCTTATATTAAATTTATTTCAAGATTGTAGATTATTTTTTAAGACTTTATACTTTTTTTTCAGTGCGTCATTTTGACAATTTCCCGCTGAAAATCGATGTTTCGCTCATCCCACGAGCGAAAATACAACATCGAGCCTAGACCCTGTTTTGCTGCTGTACATAGAGGCATTCCACTACGTCTGACGAAGTGATTATAACAATATGTTACCTATTTAGAAGATGTCTAAAATACCAGATGTACCTATGTGTGTCGCAACAAAAGAAACAATTTTCTATTCTATTCTATTCTACGTAAAACATCTGTATAGGTACTATTCTGTCTGATTGGCTGTTCTTGTCTTCCTTTATTAAAATTAATAAATAATAGATACATTCAATAAATTTACATGTCAATGATGCTCATCAGATATGTCAAGGTTATTACATTTCCTTTGTAATACTGTAACCTCTGACCTAATATATCCGATGACCAGTAATATTAATTGGATTAGAGATATTATGTGACGTGAATTCAGTCAAAGGACTGTTCGTACTAAAATATAGTCATCGTCATAGTTATCTTACTCATGTTGTCATGTTGATCTTAAAATCTTATTCGTCATCAGCCATTTTTAATGTCCCCACTGCTGGGGCACTGGCCTTCCTTATGGATGGATAAGGAGAACAGGCCATAACCCACCACGCGGGCCCAATGCGGATTGGTGGGCTTTAACGACTGCTAATGAGCCGGGACCACCGGCTAAACTTGTCTTCCGAAGCACGGAGGAGGTCGAGATAGTAAATTTTTGGCCACCCATCCCGTGACCGACCATTGCGAAAGTTGCATAACCTCAACAATCGCAAACCAAACGTGCGAACCACTGCGCCACGGGCTCCTCAAAATCTTATTACTTACCTCTAAATAAAAATAAAAAGACAAAATTAAAACTTTTGGAAAACACCCACGAGACGGTTAATACGACGTGAGACGTAATTGAAAAAAATATAAAATAATTTAAAAAAACCCCCCGACTTTATGTAACGTGAAATACCAATCCGCCGGGGGCTGCCCTTATACAAATTAGTTTTGCAATTTTGTAGTAACGTAAATATTTGCAGATACTTTATTGCTATACTAATTTATATCTATGTTGAAAATTTAAAATAGTGATGGCAGCCCCCGACGGATTCTTATCTCTCGTTACACACATTCCTTAACTCGGGCGGTTTTTTAAATATTTTACCCCTTTTTCAAATACGTTTTAACCGTCGTGGGTTTTACCACAATTTTTATTTTTGTTTTTTATTTCAAACTTTTTAGAGAACATAGGTATTCTGTACATTGTACTACCGACATAGTTTATTACTAATCAACCACAAACCCATTACTAAAAACCGCATCAAAATTTAACTATTAGATTTAGTTTTGGTTTTTGCACAAACAAATGTTTACTGCAGCGCCCCCTGGTGAGCTATCACCGTAACACATATCTAAAAACATGCGCTAATCAAACCTGAACCCATCACTGAAAACCGCATTAAAATCGGACTGACATTGGTTTGCACAAACATACTTACACCCCAAACGCATATACCGGCTCCGTACCGTCGCGTCGTGGGTAGAAGTAAAAAAAAAATCGGCTAAGTGCGAGTCGAACTCGCACATGAAGGGTTCTGTCTCTCATCCAAGGTTGCCTGGAAGAGATTGCTATGTAGCAATAAGGCTGCCTATTGTGTGTTCCTCTTTTTTTCCATTTTCTCTGTATGTGTTTGTTTTTGTATCGTAATAAAGTTTCTATTATTATTATTATATTAAATACACCTACCCGAAATGCCACTATAATTTTTCGTCTGACAAAGATAAATTTGCGTTTTGTTTTGTTTTGGATAATGTGCTATAACTCTGAAACTGCTAAATATATTTCGTTCAAACCAATTTTCGTTGAAAGTTTTTATAAAGATCTACAGCATATATTTTTTTTTACCACTTTGAAAGTGTATATTATTCAAACGGTTAACTTTGAGAAAAACAGTTTTTGGAACCTCAATATAATTTTTAGCGTATAGGTTTGATGAAAAAAAAATATTTTTAGTTTCAGTTCCATGTATGGGAAGCGCCCGTAATAAGGGAGCCTCATATATATTTTTTTGGTTTACAGAATACATCTACCTACCAAGTTTCATATGTGTAATCCTTATGGTTTTGGAAAAACGTGGCTGTGACATTTTACCACTTTGGAAGTGTATATCTTTCGGTTGACTTTGAAAAAAAACTGTTTTAGAAACCTTATTGTAATCAACTGTGTAATCCTCGTAGTTTTTAAATAAAGTGACATACATCGGACAGACCACAGAATGTTCTGTGGGACAGACAGACATAACGAATCTATAAGGGTTCCGTTTTTTGCCATTAGGCTACGGAACCCTGAAAAGTATCAATAAAATATCCCCCACTTATTATTATTTCGCAAAGAATCTATAAAAATCACCTAAACATAATTGAAATAAGGTGTAAATATTACTCAAATTATAGAATCGGTTTAAAATTAAATATTGGTCCATAATTTTCTAAATATATAAATCAATCATTGGATTAGTTTTATTCGCATTTCAGCATCATTGAGATCTTGATATCTCACCAAATATTACGACAAACTCAAAAGTCTGAACGTTATCGGTCGTAACATAAAAATTCGACCATCTTTATTTTCTGCTGATTCTGAATGATGCAAAATTTGGTAGAAATCGTTTAGTGAGTGCACGAGCAACTTTTGTCTCCGCGACTAATTTGTCTCTGTCGCTGTTTTCTTGTGAGTAGCGGACACGAGAGCGAGAGCAACCCAACTGTTTCTGTATAATTTTCGGCATTTAACAACTTTTTGTCGTCGCTACAGTTGCGTCGCGGGGTTGCCTCAGCAACTTTTTGTCGTCGCAAAAGTTGTGTCGCGGGGTTCCTTAGCAAGATTTTTGTCGATGCAACAGTTGCGTCGCGGGATTGCCTCCATACCTACGGACATGAAAGTCTCTCCCGGCTGTCGCGTCGCTACATGCGCGTACTTTCATATAAGTAAGCCCGTAGACTTGATGCCAGAGACTAAAATTAGTTGCGGAGACAATAGTTGCTCATGCGCGATCTCTCTCAAACATACAGCCCCACTCGCGTCCAAGTTACAAATTCGTTTCCTTATTTTAGCAAACGCGAGTTAAGCTGTCGACTTGAGTAGATTAGCCGTAAAATATTTACGGCGATGTCCTTTTTAGATAGATAGATAAAAAGCTTTATTTGCACACACAAACATTCATAACATTATTACACAAATAGAAAAAAAATATGAAAAAGACAAAGTAAATTAAAAAAAAACAAAGGAAATTAAAATTTACAATATTAACAAAAACAGAAGATAAACAGAAAAAGGGAATGCACGTGTGTGCAGCAGCAAGTAGGGTCCAGGCTCGGTGTGTAGCTTTTGCCGGTCAGCAAAAACACCGATTTTCTGCCGACACCCTCAGATGAAACACGGGAACCAGCAACTGCGCCGTTCTATAAGGTCGGGAGATATTGTGTAGGTGAGTGTGTGTTTGTGTGCGTGTATGTTTGTTTTGAGTGAACATAAAATATGAATATGCTTATCAAAAATAAAAAATGTAATTAAAAAGAGGAAAAAATATGTAATTCATCATTATAAATATTATGGAGTAGGCTTATTGATACGGACACAGACTCCGGTAGCCACAGCATCGATTAGACATAACTACCACTCAGTCGGAATGCCTAACTTCTGTAATTTAAGCAAGTTTTACACTGTTTGATCCGATTTAATTATGTAAAATATCTTAATCGTAACTAATATTATAAATGCGACAATGTGTTTGTTTGTCCTTTTTTCACGCCCTAACTAAGCAGCCAATCTACTTGATTTTAGGCTTTGAGTTAATTGAAAACAGGTAGAGTAACATACGCTACTTTTTGTCCCGATATTCCCACGGGAACGGGAGTATTCCCACGCAGTTGAAACCGCAGGCGGAAGCTAGTATATAATGATAATAAGTAGTCACACATTTTACTTACAGTTTCATATTTAAAAGCGCAACAGTAAGCCCGCTTTTCATAAAACGATGTCAAATACAATTCTGCTCACGACTGTACCGACCTTTTTAACGTCGCGTTCTTACATCATCCTACTAATATTATAAATGCAAAAGTATGTCAGTTTGTTTGTTTGTTAGGTACTCTTTCACGCTGAAAGTACTGAACGGAATCGGATGAATTTTGACACAGAGAAAGAAGAAAGCCTGGATTAAAACATTAGATACTTTTATCCAGGCTTTCTTCTATCTCTGTGTCAAAACTTCCCGATTCAGTTCAGTACTTTCAGCGTGAAAGAGTAACTAACAAACAAACAAACTGACATAAAAATCCCGATATTCCCACGCGGGTGAAACCGCGGGCGGCCGCTAGTACTTATTATTCATATTTCTTTTTTCTAAATACACTTTTAAACTACAAATAAACTTACCTCGAGGAGCCCGTGGCGCAGTGGTTGTTAAGCAACGTTCACAATGGTCAGTCATGGGATGGGTGACCAATAATTTACTATCTCGAGCTCCTCTGTGCTTCAGAAGGCATGTTAAGCCGTTGGTCCTGGCTGCATTTGCAGTCGTTAAAACCCACCAATCCGCATTGAGCCCACGTGATGGGTCATGGCCCGTTCTCCTTATCCATCCATAAGAAGACGGGCTGATGACGATGACTCACCACACTTTGTCACTCGGCTCCATGTTAAAAACGCTACCGATGCGGCGCTCTCGCGTTTCATTTACACATTTACTTAAAACATAAGTTTATATCTGACTTATTGACTGTGCGACAATTGTATGTCTTGCTCACAATTTTAAAGAAACTCGAATCACTCCCTATTGATCCCATTATTCTGACAAAGAGTAAAACTTATTTTGCTAAGCATCAATATCACTTATGTAATATTGCAAATAAATTTCTAAGTATTTACACTAAAGTATTACATGTAAACGTTAAAAAAATGGACTACGAGGAAATAGAAAAATTGATTGTACATATTATAAAATATAAAACAAAGAAATAGTACAAAACACACACACACACACACACACATGCGAGAACCTGTAGAATCAAGAGTGAAACTTAATGTAATAAATTATACATACCTAGATAATAAGATATTTGAAAACTTGTTATAAGTAGGTATAAAAATGACTGATATTGATACGCGAGAGCGATCTCTCCCAGCACAAGTATTTTTGCACTTAAAAGGAGGAACCAACCTCAATTTATTGTTAAACTTTTATTTCTGATAATAATAGTAGATTATTAACCAAGGGGATAAAGCAGTATCTTCTGTCGCGGGTGACGATTTAAATCGCGAGCGTAACGAAGGACTCGAGGTTACACGCAAGACTAAGACAGCTTTATCACCTAGGAAAATACTCTACTTTTCGTACCATTTGCGAAAAAATTAACACAATAATAATATGAGATAAGCATTTATTAAAAATAATGACAATTAAAAGTAAAAGTTAACATTCGAAACATTGGTCCAATTATTGATAGAGTTACATTTTTGTTTATTACATTTATTGATGATGAGTTGATTTGAGTATTTCTCTGTTCTTGCGTCTGAGGAACTTGCGTTTCATTGTAGATAGTATACGTCGGAGATAGTGGTGGTGGTGCATCGTGAGTTACGGACGAAGATAGGATGCCGGAAGTTGATGGTTGTGGCTCTGATGGATTAAGTTTTATATTTTTGTTAATTTGACTGCTTAATATGGTTTTATTCGCCATTGAGCTTTCGATATAACCCTCAGCTACTCTATCAGAGCTCCAACCACCGTGTCTTTGAATCCGCCAAGAAAGTCGCCGAAGTTCTTATAAAGCAGTGATCGGTGTAGAGTTCAACATCTTTAAGTTTTAAATATTTAGCAATTTCCTTTGGCATATTGCTAATTTTATTTTTGCCGATGGCTTGTCGAGTATATTTCCCATTCCGATAGTTTATAAAAAATCTATTGTTTTCCATGTTGGTGGGACGTAATGCTTGGTATTTATGAATGATTTTAGTATATTGTCCTTGTACAATGAATGACCGATTTTTCTTTGTCTTAGTTTCCTTTACATTAATCAGCAGTAACTCATTGGAATGATTTTCAATGTCCTCCATCTTTAAGTTTACAAGTTCACATCCGCGGCAAGCACCATTGAGTCCAAAAATTAAGGCCACCTATAATAAAGATAAAAAACAGGTAAATATATAGAATAATTACCATTACTAAGATATGAAATATTCATAGTTAAATCATGTAGACTTTCTTTTGTGGTCAGAAAAATTTCGTCAGGAGCTTCATTAAGAATTTTTTCCACATTTTGAGTCGTAAAAATTTTAGACTTCTTTGCGCAATGCCCTTCTGATTTTCTTTTAAAAAAGCCAGTAATTTCGTGAATCTATTTATTTCAATGCTGTGTTTGATGCTTATTGTAGCTTTCAGTTTTGAGCACCAAAGTGTATTCGGATACTTTGTCTTGGATAAATAATCAAAATAGACAAGAAGTACTGATTCTGAAATTGATAGGCCTTTCGCACTTCCCCACGTTGAAAATTCTTCATAAGTTTTTAAATAATTTTCCTTGGATTTTGTTGAAAGCAAATTATTTATAATTGCGGCAGCATTTGCACTGATGGCATCCGACAATTCACTGTCACTGTCGCTTTGATTTAACATCGTATCGTATTTTTAGAACATTAACTTAATTATAAAAATAAATTAAAATAAACTTAACGTTTATGTATTTGAAGAAAACAAAAACGCGGCAAATTCCTAGACTTATATTTTTTTGTCGGAAAAGCAAAGGCATCAAGCTCATACGGCCTCGTCGGTTTTCGTAATTTTATTTAATAATCATAACTGCATAATAAATGCGTATTCCTTTTTCAAAAAGATGTGTAATGCTTTATATACAAACTCAATGGTGTAAACACAGATGTAGTTCAGTATAAATTTCGGTAAGTATTCCAAATTTAAATCACATTCTACCCCTAGAGGATGAATGAAATTCAGTACAATTTTCTTTCCCTGTTTTTAACAGATTAAAAATTACTATTGTTATGTTCGCTTTTTGTGGCATAGAATGTCACTTTTTTGAGCAAGTGGTACGAAAATCATTTTACATTTTTCATCTGCAATGAGTAGTGACATATTAGAGCAGCCCCATAAAAAAATCAGCAAGTCTGCTCTCCATAAAACGCGGTTAATCTTACAAAACTGCTTAAGAGCTAGCGCAAACGACGGATAACGGAGGACTTTTTGTCCGCGACACGTCTTTATTGTTAACCAAATAAGATTGAACTTAGATCGCGAATATCCATAAAAAGTACGCGATAGTCTGCGTTATATATTCAACTTTATATTCTTAGTAATAAGGTCGTGTCGCAGACAAAAAGTCCTCCAATGTCTGTCGTCTGCGCAGGTCCTTATACTGCACCGTCTCAAGCCACTCAAAGGTTCCCCATATCCGCTAGGGGTGCACTAAGCGCATTCTTACAACATCTGAACCCTATCCTACAATATAACTTATGTTTATGAGTGATTTATGTAGCGATAGATTTCTCATAGCTTACAGCTAAGAGCAACTCTCTTTAAAAACGCGGTTGATCACTCTCACCAAGAATAAAATAGAATAGAATAGAATAATTCTTTATTTGCAACCAAACACGGTACAAATAGATAAAAATAAAAGGACATCCAAGATCTCGTGTCGCACCAGGCACTGGCACACAAATATTGATATTAATTACTTATGAAACTTGATAACATAAAATCGTTAATTCCAAAAATATCAAACATATCAAAATAATTTTAATAAAGATTTAACAATATCAAATTTAAAATCAATGTAAAATCGCTAAAAATTAATGTCAAAGGGATTTAAAAAATGTCAAATATAATAAAAAAAAACACTAAAATGTCATAAGAAATAAGCTCAATGAGATAAAATTCACTTCAATCATTCTTCATTTATTTAATTCAAATCACTTGAAGTTTCCCAATTTCTCCGTTGGCGGCGCTCTCACGTTGCCAAAACACATTACTAACTCAAAATTATGAGTAATATATTAGTAGAGATTCATTCTAACGGCTTACAGCAGCTCAAAGCTAAAAAACCTCAAGCCTGCTCTTCAAAAAACGCGGTTAATCATTTACAAAACTGCTTAAACCGCACATCTCAGCAAGCCACTTGAAGTTTCCCCATATCTCCGCTAGGGGCGCTCTCGGCACGCCCCCGGCACGTCCCCAACACGTGTTCCGCTGACGTGACGCTTATCACTCGTTAGATTCAAAGGGTTTCTTTGAACCATGGTGTCTTTGGTTAAGAACAATGTGGAATAGTGACAATGGATTTTTGTGTCGAATTGAAGAGGCTTTGGGTAGCTTTAATTAACCTATTTTTTATTATAAATTTTTAATTTTGCATTTTGTAATGCTATTTTTGTGTGATAAATATTAAACAAGAAAATATACTAGAAAAAAGCAACTAGTCTCATGTCGCCCTGACGAGATTCGAACCCGCATCCTTGGGAATCCGGCCCAATACACTAACCAATTATGCTACAGATACCGATGAGGACACGTCGATTTTTTCTAGTATATTCATCTTTCTACGGTGTTGGCCACCGTCGTTTCATCAATGAGAGAAAATTTCCTCGCATTCGAAAGAAACATCTTTACAGATGTTTGACTATCGATTAAGATGAAACAGCCATTTAATTATAAATTTTTATTTTGCATTTTGCAATGCTATTTTTGTGTGATAAATATTAAACAAGAAAATATACTAGAAAAAAGCAACTAGTCTCATGCCAAATTTAGGATCTTCATTTTCACTGGATGATGACATTTTGAATAAGTACCTATTGTAAAATAAATAAGGTCATTAAATATTTTAAAATTGTAGGTAAGATTTCATGCCATCAACTTTTGTTTCTTCTGTACACACTAAAGTTTGCACACATTAAAGTGCGTTTGCACTGAAAATATACGATGAAACTCGTATTTTTCTTTGCCGCTATGTTGGTACTCCTGTTTTTTCAAGAAGGCTTGAAGGCGCGAACGAGCAGCCAATATTCCTTATGCCACTTTTTAATGTTTTGGATATGATTACAACACAGAATACAAAACTTAAAAAATGCAGGGGATTTTTGTTGTATATTATGTACTATCATATCTAACCTTCTTTGTAGATAAAACAGGGGGTATCAACAAAGCAACTTAGCAAAACAGGCAAACTTTATTGCCACAAAAAAAAACATAATGGTAAATGAACCTGCAATAATGAGGTCGCAGTTTGTTCCATTTTCAAATTACTTTATTGCCCTAGGGATTAAAATTTATTTTTTCTCCCTCTCTGGACCGCTATAATGACCAATTTTTTGAGCAGGAGGCGTGAAAAATGTTTTGTTAGGTTTTCTTAGAATGTAGCATCGTCAATAAACTAGAGATGCAAGATTACGGGTTTGTAATTTTGAGAGAAAGAAAGAAATTGTAGATATGATACCTACAATTTCTTTATTCATCATAATTATATTCACTTTTTAAGAGGTAATAAAATTACACAAACATGGTGAAACATCATTTTAATTTAATAAAAGTAAATTTTCTTTTTCTTGATTTCGAGAACGTTTTCCTTTAATATTTTCTTCAGAATTTTGTTTGATAACGATGTTTATTATTTATCAACATCGTTACTTCAGTTCCATTACGCCCGTTTTTTTAATGTCGGGTAAAAGATGTTATACATCTTTTATCAGACAATAAATTAAAAAAATTAGTAGAAAACAAAATATAGACCAAATCAAATACGCCCCTTTTTTCTTGTCAGATAAAATACGACTGAAATAATGTACCTATACTAAACAATAAAAAATAGATATTAAATCGACCGAATTCGACGTGTCCTCATAGGTCTCTGTAGCAAAATTGGTTATTGCATTAGGCCGGATTCCCAAGGATGCGGGTTCGAATCTCGTCAGGGCGACATGAGACTAGTTGCTTTATTTTCTTTTTTAATATTTATCACACAAAAATAGCATTGCAAAATGCAAAATAAAAATTTATAATTAAATGGCTGTTTCATCTTAATCGATAGTCAAACATCTGTAAAGATGTTTCTTTCGAATGCGAGGAAATTTTCTCTCATTGATGAAACGACGGTGGCCAACACCGTAGAAAGATGAATATACTAGAAAAAATCGACGTGTCCTCATCGGTATCTGTAGCATAATTGGTTAGTGCATTGGGCCGGATTCCCAAGGATGCGGGTTCGAATCTCGTCAGGGCGACATGAGACTAGTTGCTTTTTTCTAGTATATTTTCTTTTTTTGAGGCGGAACCCCAAAATGAAAGAAAAAGTTATGTGCATTATTTAATAATAGGTAATCATGCTACAATGTAATTGTACACTATAATAAAAGAAAACAAAGCTAATGGGTTGTATGAAACTATTTCTTATTCCCCCTTATAGGCTTTGCACCATAAGGGCTCTGCGGGGCACAGTTTGAGTTTGACTGTAGTGGATGCAATATGACAAGATTAAGTGCCGTTATTCAATACCTAAGCTAAACAAATGTTTAAAACGATTAGAAAGTGCAAATTCAAAACATAAGGTTTGAATTCAATAGTTGATTGTTATACAAGGGGCTAAAATACCTATTGTGACGAGGTTATAGAAACCGAGTTACGATAGGTTTTTAGCGCCGCGTATTACACTCTACTTTTCACTACGATTGCGAGAAAATAAATAATCCAATATAATGTTAAACACTAATATTATTAAAAATTTAAAGTACTATTTGTACATTTCTGGATATATGTCTGTATAAATAGTTGTTCGTATCATTGCATATGTGCTGTAAAGAGTTCATCCCTTGATGTTCATTCCATCCCATTGATATTTTTTGAAAGTTCATCAAAATTAGTTAGAAAAACTCCTTCCGAGAACAAATCATTTTGTTTTTTCTATCGTCCATACCAACCACTTCATAAAGTTATAAGTTTTCATTGGACTTTGAGGGCAACACATTCATAACAATTTTTTCTTCAACAGAACATAACAAAACTTTTTGATGTCAACTCTTTTTTTTGCCATTTTCTAATCGTTTATAATTTGTTTAACTTATAGGTATTGAATTACCGCTCTTATCCATAACGTATAGGTCACCCATTGTTCATTATTATTATTATTAAATATAACAATTATGAAACAATTTAATTATTTCAGTTACATAAACTAGAAATTTTGCACCAACTTGTTTACTGACGATGAAAAAAGTTATCATATCAAAACATTTTCCATGACAATTCTTTTTTTTTTTTGCACTTTGCACTTTCTAATCGTTTATCATTTGTTTAGCTTAGGTATTGAATTTCGGCTCTTATTCATAACGTATAGGTCGCCCAGTAAATCAACACCGGGTGGTCCTGATTGCTCGAACATAAATCGCTCTGTTTCTGAAACCTGTATGAAGGATTTCAGCGGTTCTATTCGGTGTAGATTTAGGAGTTTAATTAGCAGAAAACTTAAAATTTTCTGATCTTGTACGAGTACATTTCATTTATAGGTTTCTTTTGAGTTATTAGTAACTAGCTTCCGCCCGCCACTTCGTCCGCGTGGCCTTAGAACTTGGTCCAGAAAGATTTAGTAAAAGAAAGAAATATATTTTATTTTTTCTAACCTTATTCCCTAATCCTGAACTATGTAATGTAGTGTGTGTGCTATACCTACTTTAACACACACACTTCCAACCTATATATAAGCCTTTAGCACATAATTATAGAGAGCATTTAACCACTGATCCTGTGTATCATTTTAATATTCCGTTGCGCCTCCATCCAACATCGCATGGCGACCCTGCCAGTGCTGCCTGCCGGCAGTGCTGAGCTGATAATTTGAATTCGTGAAATAAAAAAAAATGACAAAGGAACTGATATAAACAAAAACTACTATGTGCGTGAAAGTGTTGTTTAAACATTGAACAGTATTTTTTAATGTATCTATATTATGATTTTAATATAATTATCAAAGTGGAAATTCTGTAAAAAAAAAACTGTCTTTTTAAACTCTGAAAAAATAATTACTTTTAAACTAAGGAACTGCGAAAAGCTGATAGTAGAAGAAATTGAAATGTGTGTGGATTGAACAGTTTATTTTTCATAATGAGACTGTAAAGTGTTTTTATAAAATATTTAAATCTAAGTAATTATAACATAACAATAATTATATGAACTCTGAACAAAAATAGTGTAATACTAATCCAATTTGTAAATAAAAATTGTAATGACAGTGCAAAGTGATCGAAAATAATCGGTAAAAAAGAGAAATATCGAGGTAGAGATGAGGACCGTGTTGACGAGTGATGAAAAGCTGGGTGCCGGGTGTCGTTCAAGACGGATGTGGTGCAGCAGGGTGTTTGTTCCGGCCAATGTGGAAATCATCAGAGAATCAGATCATCAGAGAGATTTTTTTTTGCGGAAACATTAAACTTATATAAATTTGTGACTTGTGCGTGAGACATTTATTCTGTGACTTTAGTTCATTGTAATACTATTGCTTTTTGTTTTATATACTTTTGTGTCGTAGTAGTTATTGCAGTTATAAGATAAAAACACTTAAAATTTTTATTTGATTATTTTTAAGCATTCTTGTGTTCCTTACATATAATTTGTGAACATTAATCATTATAACTTTTTTTTCATACTTCGTTTAATAAAGGAACTGACAAAATTAACAGAAGGAAACAATTTGTAACCACCAAAAAAACTACTTTTGCATTTGTTTATATTTATTTATATTTTTTTGTTTGAATTATTACTAACTACGTAAATAATTATAGTAGTATATTTAAGTTATTATTCAGAAGTGTTACTTATAGATACTTGTTTTAAAATTGGGAAAGTAGTTTCAGTATGTTTATTTTAATAGCATGAATGAAGTGTTTGCTAATATTTTTTTGTATTATGAAAGTAAATTCGAAAAAAACTTTTGTGTTAAATTTTCGGAAGTTAATGGTTTGAAAAGTAAATAGACCTACAAGTATTTCCTCGGTACTTTGACAAATAGTTTATATTTTTAGGTAAACATTTTATTATTTCTAATGTGTCTTGTGTCTTATTGGGTCAGATAGAGACCACCAGTTAAGTTTTCCACTTTGGTTAACATTACTTTGTGTCAGCGAAAACTTACACGTTGGTGCACAAACAATTACTTATAAAGATGACATGAGGCGGCATTGTTTTATAAGTCTCAAATTAACTGGAATGATTGAGTAACGATGAAAAAATAATGTTATTCATTCTTGTAGTATCTTGTTTAGATTTTTTTTAAAATATTAAGTAAGTTTTGAAAGATAGCATTTTCGTTCTTTTTTCTTTGTTGCTTTGGATAATATTTTTTTGCTAATTCTGAAAAATGTTTTATGTTAATGTAATTATTTTAAAATAAATTAAGTACTTACTGGAAATGACATGTATAACTTGAATTTAACAAATACAAGAAAAGGACGTGACTAAATATGAATGGACTAAGTTAGTTTTTTAAAGATTCTGTAAATGGATAGTCAGGTAAAGTTATAATGTTGGAATATTCGTTAATCAGAGTTTCTCATTGAACTGATCATCAAAATGTTGATAATTTTGCTTAATTCATATTATTGTTAAGTTTTGAAATGTTTACTTAGTTTGTTTTGGATCGATGAAGGATTTTGAGTAAAAAGGCAGAATTATAAAAAAGTGAAAATGTAAATGAGCAATGGTACTATTAAATAAGGGTACGGATCATTTGATCATGGTAGAAACGAGCTTTCTCCGTAAGAATGTTTGGAGACAGCTCATGATGAAGGTGCGCGAGATACGCAGCGTCAGAGTTGAAATGAAAATGAAAAAAATATTTATTTCCACCAAAGTTACATGCAATTATCTAGGTATACAAATCAAAAATTCTAGGTAACAGTATAACAATTGATGGACTGGAGCCCAAACTAGGACAATCCTGTATTTCGGGACTCCAGGCCTCTCACCCGTGGTGAAAGACGGCGTTTGGATGTGGTTTATGTGAAACTCCGAATAAATGATTACTTTACTTTACTTTACTATACGGTACGGTAAGTGTGCGTGAGGGAATGTGTGATAAGGAGTTGGTCATAAAATTAAGTCCCCATGTAAATAAAGTGATAAATAAATATAAGAAGTATGAAATGGGCACATAAATAAATGGAAGTACCATGTTATAAAGATAAAATTATATTAATGAAAAAATGATGAATATAATAAGAATTTTAAAAATAAATATTTTGAGAGTCGACTATAAAAAATATGAAAAATGTAATGACTATATACAAACATGTATACAAACATGAAATACTATGTTATGAAACTATTGTACAATGACGTAATGTAATGAAAGGTTAGGTAGGTATACCTATGACAAAAATGTGACAAATGTGCAATGGCCATACAATAATTACAAATATTTTCTAATTTGGATTGATTAACACACGGATTGACTTTTTTAAATATTTTTTAATAACTAAAGCAGTAAGAATTATATTTTTCTTTTTATTCTCATGTATTCCTATTGTGACATTAGCAGCTACTTTACATGTATTGAGGTAGTATTAAAAAAATATTGAGATGTATTCAATAATTTTTTTTTCATTAACGGGGGAGGTGTAGTGTGTGTGTGCTATACCTACTTTAACACACACACTTCCAACCTATATATAAGTCTTAAGGACATAATTTTACAGAGCATTTTAACCACTGGTCCTGTTGTATCATTTTAATATTCCGTTGCCCCATCCATCTAACAAATTAATTATAGTAAAAAAATAGGTCTGTTTACTTACATTCCTGTCTTTCACGTTCGCGAGTGATGGCATTGGAGATTGGGGGTCGTTGTATGCAAGGCTGATGCAATGTATAATATAGTGGTAAATTCACAACTTGTAATTTCCTTGGCTAATGGTGATGTGCAATATTCGTTTGGGTTATTATTCAAACTTTTCAAATGCTAACATTTGAACAGTTACAATAAGTAACTTTACAATAATTAAATTAAAACATAACTCCGTCTGATCATTTATATAAGTTTAGTGTTTTTGTTTGTTGTTAATATTTTTTTCTGACAACTGACAGTGACAGCTTGTCATATGAACTTGTACTCTTTTGTTAGTGTGGTAGAGTGTACTCGTACACGCCATGCCAGAATACCAGCGCCGTTGCGGTGTGACGATTACTGCGCCGCAATGGCATAATGCCGAGGTAGGGTCCTAATTGGCCTGTCACACCACAAATTTCATTTATATTTAGGTTAAATATATAATTAAGTAAATATTTGTTGTCTTATGTAGTTCGGTTTAAATTTTTGTTTTTTTTCTTCCTTTTTTTGCTTTATTTTTAACTTCTGTATTCAATATGTCATGTGTGTGTGTTAGGTCAATAAAAGATTTTCTATTCTATTCTATTCTAATTCATCTTTAAAAAAATACTACTTACGCCACCTATTGCGATGAAGTGTATTTATTTTTAATTATCATAAATACAAAATTTGCAGATTCTAACAGTTTTACTTTGAAAATAAAGGGCTTGACACATCTTCATCCCCTTTTTCACCCCTTGGGGAAGGTATTTTCAAAAACGCCGAGACAGGTAAATATTTATTTTCAATCGTCAACCTAAATACAAAATTTTAAGATCATAACTTCAAAACTGACGGTGTTCATACAAAATTTCATCCCCTATTTCACCCTCTTAGGGGTAGAATTTCGAAAAATCCTTTCTTAGTGCATGCGTCATGTGTCAACAAATCTGTATGTTAAAGTCCTATCTGGCACATAAAAAAACTCCACGCTAACCGAATCGTTTTAAGATCACAAAGATTGCTAGAAAACTTCCCACAATGTTCTTCGTATCATCAGAGTCTACACAGCCTTTGCACTGCCTACAAACGGCCGATCTGACGCACTCACACAGGCACGCGCCGCTACACGCGCGCTCGTTACTGTTTTACCAGTGAAAACCATCGAGATCGCTAGGCCGACCGTGTAGCGATAGCGAGCAGCGCTTCTGTGTGAGTGCGTCATATCATATCGGCCAGAGAGCAAAATATTGTTTATGCTTACACTGTGGCTGTGGTACGAGTATCATGAACAAGCGTAAACAACTTATAAAACGTCTTTGAAACTTTCAGCTCTCTCCTAAAGAAGATTGAATTGTATTTCGTTGGCAAAATAATTGGTCGGTTGTTTCTACGAGTCGGTTTGTTCCGTTTCAGGAAATGAAATAATATGTAAATGCTTTTGTAGTTAAAGCTTATTTAAAAATGCTGTTTTCTGATTTTATTTTTTATGATATATTGTCTCTAACTGCCGGAACACAACAATGCTAAAACATTGTTGTTATGGTGTCAGACTTAGATAAGATGGTGGTAGCTAGCCAGACGGACTTAGAACAAGTCCTACCACAAAACAAGCCGAATACAATATGTACCCCCATTGGAATTCGAACCCGGGACCCCAGTGTCTGATACCGGTGGTTGTACCACTAGACCACAGAGGCGGTTAAAAAAGCGGCGGTTCTGATAAAGCTGTTAAGATTTTTAACTTTCGCGTTCCATTATAATAATAAATTATTATAATTATTAATCAGTCTGCTTGTGACCACGGCTATTGCAACAAAGCCGAAACGTCAAGCTGTAAGTACATAGTTGTACTACATAACAAATGTCGCGTTTTAGTCCCGTTATTTTAATTTATAATTAATGCTGTTAAGTTTCTTGCGCTCGTTCTTCTTGTCTATTAAACTATGTCCACTAGCAAAAAAGTATAGGCAGTTTCAAGCGTCATCTAAAACTTCACCTTTTGGATGCACAAAAAACACAAGAAAATTTACGTCAGGATATAAGCATAATATGAACGGGTCACTCACCTTAGTTTTCTGTCTCTTATAAGTATATGTAAAGGTTGTCTCTGCATAGCGGATTGCTGAACTGCTTTGTGAATTTAATTATACTGTACTGTTGCAATTAACCTTTCTGTTATACAGTTAATGGAAAAGCCCTGCAAATAAACAATAAACAATATTTAAGAATGTTGGTTGCATTTTTGGTTGTATCGAACAAAGTATGATGATGTTATGTTACTCACCGTAAGGTACGTACCTATTGTAAAGGCTAGTTTTCTGCTACTTTGGTGTTGCTTTATCAGCTTGTGATCTTGTCTGATACAATTTTTCTGTTCTTATTCACTTTTGTAATGATAAGTAGATTGTATGAAAGTTATTTGTTAAATTTTATTTTATATATGTTATTATTATTTTTTTCTTCTCTCGTGGAATATGTTGTTGTTTTGTTTTGCATGTACTGTACTTTGTTTTTTAGTTACACCAAGTCTGATTTTGTTTTGTTTGTTTCGTTTGGCTTCACAAATTTTAAAGTTAATGTTTGTTTGGTTTGCTTGTTGTTGTGCCACAGATGATTGACAATATTGTTTTACCTACCATTTCCGATTACCATAGACCGATCACACAGACTAGAATACTTTCATAGTATATTGTATCATGTTGGTGCCCCTGTGTGATCTGTCAAAAAGGCTGATAGGTTGATTTTAATTTTATTTTGTTTTTTATTTAGTTAAATAATAATATTTTTTTATGTATTTTTTGCTGTGCCGGTTAACATGGCTCTCAGCCCAACCAATACGGTACCGACGGAAGACCAGCGCCGGCCAAAAAGCCAAGCATTATGCTGAGTTGGTACCGTTTTGGGACAAACCTGTGCCTTTTTTGTGTTATTTTTATGTACCATTATCGTGTTTGTCTCAAATAAATATAATTTTCTTTCTTTTTCTTTCTTTCTTTCTTTCAAAAAAGTGAAGAAGCGAGTTCAAATATCAATTATTAGTTTTGAATTGACCATTTTTTTACACTATCAGTCATTCAGAAAATCGGGTTGTTCCATATTCATCCCATGACGTCTCATCCCACAAGCATATTAATTCTTAACTCATCCCGATTTGTGTTCTTTACTCATCCCACTTATATATTTTAATTAAATTCTTATCTCATCCCAAATCTATTCCTAACTCATCCCACGACAGTAAATATCAAGAAAATGTATTAAAAAGTATGGTCTGCATTAAAAGGATATAAATAAAATTGCTTAACTGATTATATAAGTAATATTTTCAATAATCATAATTTTAACGACGATATGAATGTTAACATGGAAGGAAATTATTGTACATACTCGTACAGCTGATTATCTAAATAAAGTGATTTAACGCAAATGTCTGCAAATACATAGGTAATCAGGATTTTTATCATTTGATTAAACTTACAAAAAATAATACTACGAGAATTTTTATATACTTAGATCAGTTTTTTGGGTCAGGTGTAAACCCAGGTAGTATACTTTATGACTTCTTTCCCTGGCCATTTTTATTGTTAAAAAACAATAACTCCTCTACACCATTTGTCGTCTTTTTCGCACATTGCTTAAGGAAGCAAAATTTTGTCGACACTTTAGTTATCATTTGACCTTTAACGCAGAAACTAATTGCACCTCGTTGAATTAAAAATGCAGGAAGACTATGGTGGAGAGTTACGATATGTGCAATCACAACGAAGTAGTCAACCGAGAAATTAAAGATGGAAGTACAATTTGGCGATATGCAAAGGTACCGGCATGCTTTGGAAGTGTCAAAGTGTTAAGGAATCAGGACGTTTCATATAATAAAACTCACAGTTGTACGCCAGATGAAGCAAAAAATATAGTTAAAAGAAGTTTTAAATGAATGTAAAATAAAATTACAATCAGTAAAAGGTGTACCATCAGTCTATCAAGATACGTTTTTAGCACTACAAGATCAAGGCATCGACAATGTAACAACGTTACAAACTTTAATAACATAAAAAGTGGACTTATATAGTAGTGATAGTGCTCGAAATAAAAGTCAAGGCGTGAAAAAAACTACGTTCAAGGCAGGGCATGAAGTAGAAATTCCAGCTGCATATAAAGACTTTTTACTATTTGATTACCAATATGACAAAACACGTAATCTAGCATTCGCTTCACGGGAAGGACGACAAAGAATGAAAGAATTACGAGTTTTTATCTTTACTGAAAATAGTGTTTTTTTATACTTTGTTATGTTTTTATCTGTTGATTTTGGCAATCACATTATTTTAAAACTCATAGTTGATTAAGTATCTGTACGTTTGTTTTATATTTTATTATGTTTTTTTACTGTTGATTCTGGCAATTACATTATTATAAAACTCATAGTAGGTTTAGAGTAGGTGTTAGTTATATATTATTTTGTATTTTACGGATGATTTTGGCAAAAACATTATTATAAAAGTCATAGTTGATTAAGAATCTGTGTGTTAGTTTTATATTTTATTATGTTTTTACTGTTGATTTTGGCAATTATCCTATTACAAAACTCGTATTGGATTATGAATTTGTGTGTTAGTGTTGTATTGCTAATTTTAGGATGTATATTAAAAAAATATATTAGGTATTAGGAGGGAGTATGTTTATTTGTTTATCTATATTTATGTCTGTTGCTGTTAGTTTTATTTTAATCATTCATTTCTAAATTTTTTATTTAAGAACTAACAAGGTTTTATATATCATGTGTGTAATTTATTTCAATATGTATGTAGGTAGGTACTTAATATATTTTTAGTCAGACCGTACTCAAAAACTTTGCCATTTTGTTCTATGGGATGAGTTAAGAATAAGAATTGTGAGAAATAGTAAAAAATAAATTTATTTCTGATGTGGGATGAGTTAGGAATAGAAATGGGATGAATATGGAAAAAATAATACGTGGGATGTGACGTCATGGGATGAATATGGAACAACCCAGAAAATCTTTAAAGTGAGAAGAAGAACAGTTTTTTTTTACTTTAAATGTGTTTTCTCATGATCCCAATCAAGCCCAGGAGATCAGGAGATACGACAGTATCCACGATGGACCGAGCTAACCCAGAAGGTGCATATTCACCCTTTCTTTGCAGATGGACGGGTTATAAGTAATCAGAAATACAGACGCAGGAAGGGAGTTCCACTACATTGCATACTATCAGCTTTTACCAAAGCAACCACATTTACAATTAAACATGTCGTTAGTCGCAAAGCAAAAGTTACCCCTTGTAAAGTTGGAAAATAAAATTTGTATCGAATAAAAAATGCACCATCAATGTTAATGCGAACTTTATATTCATCCATCTCTTCCGTTCGTTGCACCCAATATCCACTTTAACCTGAATTTAAATCGATTAATATTTTTTCCATTCGATTAACGTCGATTCAACGTGAAATATCGTGAAATATCGTGAAAATGCCTGAATTATGACCTACACTGATAAAGGGTAATGGCTGCATACAGCCTGTAAACTTTTGTAAAGTTTATGTCATAAAATCATATTTGCGCTTTTTTTTTGTGTAAAGTCAAAGTGACTCGCATTTTTTATTAAAGCAAATATTAAAAAATTAAAACGAAAGCACAATGCTGTTTATTTTATTTTTAGCTCAAACACGCTACTTCAAATATTCCTTAATTGGCACAGCAGCCAAATAAACTGCATAGGTATCGCAGTAATAAGTTTTGAGTACCTTCACTAATGGGTGCATCTACCCTTTTAAATGCAGTCAACAGCTAAATATGCAGTATGTAATTTTTTATGGGTATTATTTTAACGATTTAGCAGTAAAGGTTCAAAATTGACTAAATAACATCTCGTAACAAAAACCGTCTTCAAAATATACTTTTTGGAGCCGGTGCCAACTAAGACAAACAAAACTAAACTTATAGAAGTGCAATGTAAAATACCATCGACCTTCTTTCCTCTTGGTCGAACTTATAAGACAAACTGATTTGACCACGAGGAATTTTGACATTCTTCTTGGTCAAGCAATCTAACATTTAAAACAATGCAATTTTTTTTGAATAAACAGAAAAATAAAAATTCAATAACAATCATTCCGGACAAATGGCACTCCCGGAAGACTTCCCTGAGCACAGAATACTAAATATGACCTAAGTTGAAAGTACCAGGGCCGCTAATAGCTTCTCTAGAAGTTCTGATTTTACGTACATTTATTTTATGTTAAGGTATTTTTTTTTTTCAAATAACTCC
Organism: Chrysoteuchia culmella; assembly: GCA_910589605.1. Taxonomy (NCBI): domain Eukaryota; kingdom Metazoa; phylum Arthropoda; class Insecta; order Lepidoptera; family Crambidae; genus Chrysoteuchia; species Chrysoteuchia culmella. The sequence goes on from OU342652.1 coordinate 14,712,867, forward strand.
TGCGATTCTGGTACTTTCAACTCAAGGGAGACTTTCGGGGGTGCCATGGGTCCGGAATGCTTAACGATCGATTAAAATGCAAACTTACTCCTCGTTTTCTAGAATTCAGTAAAAAAAATACACAGCTTCATAAAACCTAATGTGTTGTTACTATAATTATAGTGAATTAAAATATAATCAATTCATGAAATACAGTAATCATGCCTACTGATCCCTGGGTCATCGGTTCGATACCCAAAGGGACAAACAGTTATGTGAAATAGGATCAGTGATCACAAAAACCGCTGATGTGGAAGAAGACGTAGCACATAGAGTCAACTTTGCCTGGCATAAATGACGCATATTAACCGGGGTCCTGTGCGACCCACGGATGCCCAAAAGGCAAAGTTTACAAGACGGCTGTGAGACCAGCGATGTTATATGGTTCTAAGTGTTGGTCAGTGAAACACCCACATGTACAAAAGCTACACACAGCGGAAATGAAGATGCTGAGGTGGTCGGCAGGAGTAACTAGATTGGATAAAGTGCGCAATCAACATAATATACGAGGTAGCTTTAAAGTTGCCTCTATATCCGAAAAGCTAACAGAGACTCGCTTGAGATGATACGGACTTGTGATGAGGAGAGATAGGGTTCATGTGGTTAAGCCGTTATGCAAAAAGCATTAAGCCTCCCAGAATGCAAAAAGGCCAAGGCCGCCCCCGCCAAGCTGGTGGACTAGTATGACCGGAACTATAAAAAGGGAACAGTTGCCCGATCCGACAATCCAGGACAGACGGTCCTGGCGCAGCCTAATAAGGAGGGCCGATCCCACCTAAAGCGGGAATCAGGCAAAGGAGAAGAAGAAGATCGATTTCTTCGTTCATTCTTTTGTTATTAATTACCCACGACGGTACGGAGACGGTATATGCGTTTGATGTGCGAGGTTGTTTGTTTGTTTGTTCGTGCAAACCAATGTTACCAATTATCTCCAAAACTACTAGTCCAATTTTGATACGGTTTTCAGTGATCACTGAAAACTGCTGTTGCTGCATGTTTTTAGGTAGGTGTTACGGTAACAACTTACCAGGGGGCGCTGCAGTAAGCCTTTGTTTTTCAAACCAATATAACCATTTATCTCATTGGACCGGATTTTCAAAGGTCGTGGGTTCGAGTCCTATCTGACAATTCAGTTGTGGCCGAGTTGATTTTGTCCAATAATCATAAAATAAATACTAATATTCTGGAGAGTCTTTATTTTCAATATTTTCCCCGGTTATAGGCCCCACGCTGTAAACTATTGTAAATTGATTTATTTAGTGGACACCAATAATATTTAGCATCGTGCAGTTTCATATCTCTTTACTACAAAGTGATTTCGTGGTTTTTTTATCGCCTTATCTGCAAAATCGGTCTCGCTCCCGCGCGTCGTCTTCTCATTGCTCTATCGCTTCAGTCGTATAGCATCTTAATTCTCAATACAGTGATCCAACTGTCAGTAAACACATTTAGCGCTCAACATATTTAAAATGACATTGCATTTTAGTCATTCGTTTGAAGTTAAAAGTGATAGAACCATGATTTAAATGTATTTAGTGCTAAGCGTATTCATTTTCAGTTGGTGAAAGTCCACCAGAATAGTTAGTATAAACACATTCAAAGAATACGTTCATCTTATGTTTTGGCGCGCGCTGTTCATTGAAATAAAACAATCATGGCAAATGAAAACGTGCCGCAACGTCGGGGAAAATCACAACGGACAATTACAACTTAGTTCGTGAAATATAGCGCGTTTAATATCCGTAAAAGTTGTTTTATCTACGTTAAATATCTACGGTGCGTGTATATCTCTATGCAATTACTTTGGCTTACCTATAGGGAAAAAGTTAAACCAGTGGGAAGAACTTAACAGAATACAGAACATTATCTCCCAACGAAGAAGCTGAAAAAAGCTTCCCCTTGTTTTAAAAGAACTGTAACACATGTTAAGTTCTGCTTAAAAAGTTATAATGGCCGTTGAATAAACAATGGCACAGTCTAAAAATAAGGCGGCTAGTAAATTGGGTCTGCTGTTTGTTTACCGACATAGTACGTTGTACTCTGGGCTAAACATATCGTTGAACTAACATTGCTGCTTATTATGATGACACTATGTATTGGCACCTTTTAACACTTTAACAGCGGATCATGAGTTGGTCTCGTGATATTACTTTTTCTCTAATACGCGGATTACGAGTCTGACTCGTGATTGAGTTTGGAACTAGTTCAGTGTACAGCACGAGCTGAGTACGTGTTCCGTGTTTTGTGGAATAGATAGCCTAGGTTTTGAGCTACACACACATGCAAAAACATACCTTTATGCTTCATCGCTGCTTTAAAAGGTATTATACCCTAGAGGATTATACTCAGTCAAAATAAGTAAGTATTTTATTTATAATTTTTTATTTTTTGCATTTTTCAATGCTGTTTTTATATTATGATAAATTTTAAATAGAAAAATATTGGAAAAAAACAACTCGGCTACAAGTGAATTCTCAGATTTTCCAATATTTTTCTATTTAAAATTTATCATAAGTTATGTTAGAGTTGGTGTTAGAGTTTTTTTTTTAAAACTAAAATTTGTTGTTCCCTTTTTTATTATAAAAACCTAAAAATATGTTTGTTTAATTGTTACTTTAATTGTCGATTAGTTAACACAACATATAAAAAAAGAATTATTATGGTAAAAGAGCCGAGATGGTGCGACGTTAGTGCCCTGGTACTTGGGGCGTACCCTTATGTGGGATGCAACCTGTGTAGACACATTAGGTCCTTCCCATATACGTTGTACATCCTCAAGAGCTGGAGCCGCTGCGGAGCAGGCACAGTTCCTTAAGCGCCGTATATATTCGTCGCTCTCAGTAAGCCACGAATTTGCGGCGCTTGCCGTAGAGACTATGGGTCCGTCTGACACCAAAAAGTTTATCTTGCCCAGCGGCTGAGTCTGAGATTTTATATTTAACGGTTTCTTGTTTTTCTACTAATTTGTAAATATATAAATTATGCCGATAGATACATGAATTTTTTGTTTATACCCTATCTCAATATTACTAAAATCCGCCCGCGTGCCAGAGAATAGGCGCGTTAAAATCAGTCGCTGGCAGTGTTCATATTTTTTTGTTGTAAGCGCTCATGGCGGCGCTTGACAGACTGATCGTATTCGATCATGTTTGTTTAGCAGCGTTCGGCGTTAGGCGGCTTGATAAACTTTGACACCATAGGTGGCCACTAATCCCCATACGATAAGAAAGAGAGAAAGAGAGCGCAATCATGAATATGGAAATAACAATTTCTTTGAAATTCTTTATAATAATCGGCTTTGTGATCTGTTCACAAATAATAAGACTGCCAAGTCAATAGGTACCATCTACCATTTTTTTTAACTTAATATTTATCATTACATTAATGATAATAGACACAATTCATTAAATTTACATTAAAACGTACCGTTACGTCACATATCCCTTGCGGATTTGGCATAAAACAAAGATGCAGTTTGAGAATAAAAAATGTTGATATACAAATCTCATATCGATGCCACATTTGGTATTGGTATGAGATTTGTATAACAATTTCTCAGATGTTGCCAGGAAATAATCGTGCGATTTTATCATTAAACATTCAACGACCAATTCTCAACAACCATACTACTGTAATTCCAGCTGAAGTTCAGTATAGGGCTGGTATGCAAAGTAGACACATGTGACCAATACGGCCGTTTGCGATCCGAAGGCTTGCCGGAGAAAAGTTTCATTTAGTTTCATTTAGTTGGCAACATTTCGTGAGGCTTAAACGCAAACTTCTTTTTAAGCTTAATTAAAACTTTATGTTCCGTTCTCCGTTTTTATAGTACTTAGATCTTAAATCGTTGGATGTAAACTTAGTTATTTGTTTTATGTATTTAAAGCGGTATACGACTGAAGCGAGATAGCAATGAGAAATCGACGCGCACAGGGGCGAGACCGATTTTGCAGATTAGGCAAAAAACCACGGAATAAGGTTGGAGAGAAATTAAACTATACGGTGCTAAATATTATTGGTGTCTACTAATTAAATCAATTTACAATAGTATAATATATGACTTGAGAATATTATTGAATTTTCGTATTTTTAAGAGGTTTTTTCGAATAAAAAAAGTGTGGAGGCAAAATCATAAATTCGTGTTTCTGATACTTTAAAAATATACATAAAGGTATAAAGAAATATATATCTTTATTTTTGTCTAATAAGCTGTCCGGAAGCTAATATTAAGGAGTTCGTGAAGTGCAGATATTGTTCTTCTTAAGGCTCAGTTTGGGACGGCGAAGAGTGGCTTTATCTGAAGTTTACTTCTCTAGAGAAGCGTGCCCAATCTGTTTTTCTCGTATTAAATTTCCGGAGAGATGGCGGTGGAGGCACGGGAAGAGAAGTATTAGGTTTAGAGATGAAGCTAGGGAAATAGTCACTACCAAAAGTTTGGTATAAAGTTTAAACCAAACATGGAGAGCAGGCGGTGAGATCCACTGCAGACCGCTCATCTTGACCGGGGTGCACTGCATTCTTCTTGTCGGACTACCGGCTTTAAGTACGCAGAGACCGTACTCTTCGAATAGGTCCAGCAAGTGTGATGAGAATGTGTCGGATAAGTGTGAACCCAACGAGGTGTGGTGGGTATTGAAGTCTCCGAGTCCATTCATCCAGAACTACAGCATCAACAACATTAAATGCGTCACTGTGGTGAAGAAGTGTGATTTGCGGGTATGTTAATCTCTCCTTGATTAGGAGAGCGCAACCAGTGTATTCGTCGGCTCTGTCATCCCTGAGACAGCCGAGCGCGCAAATCACTGCGCCACGGGCTCCTCATGTACAAGGTGTTATTGTGGGCAATTACAATTATTTCAATTTGAATTATTATTTACTATTTTTGTTTTCTTAATTAGGTATTATGGATTTCCTCTAGATGACGCCTGATTCTATCAAATATTAGTAAATTACGCTTTGGTACTTACTCTTTCCTAGAAAGATACTGAACTTATTGGAGGTAGGTATCTATGAATAAAAATCAATAATATATATAATCATCAAAGGGATCTGTATAAATAAGGATCTGAAAAAGTAATAACTTTTATAGCAAACTGATTGTTTTGGAGATTTTAAAATTTTGTTACTGGGACATAATTAGGTACAAGAAATTGACCCTGTTACGGCTGTGCTATTCCTCAAAATATTCATCCCAATATGAAATTTTCCGTATCCCGCATCCATTAGCAAAGCTCCAAATACCCTTTTAGCCCTATTATGTTGGAAGCATCACACTCATATCTTCAATAACATACTCCGTATATTACAATATCATAGTTGTTTGTTCAGCAACTCCATCTGGTCCCACTAATTTAGTACAAAAACAATGATCATACCGACATATTCCTGCTTGGAAACATGCCAAGACATATCGATTTTACAAGTGACCTTTTCAGGAAACGGGGGGTCGTGTGAATACGCCTTTTTGTATCATATTCCTCTGTTATTTACGGTAAGTGGTAAGGAGTAATTCCTTCCTTTTCCGCTCTGAACGAGTCCCTAGTAATTTATGCTATCCTGGTACTTCGGGTGGTTCAGCTTCAATAGTTGGGTATACAGTTAACAGCACATGAATTTGTGGTGCACTAAGAAACACGCTTTTGTTAGATACGCGATGAAGTCAGTATGTATAACTTGAAATAATGTGTAATAATGTGAAATGTACGTGTTTTGTTTTGTTTTTAACCGACTTCAAAAAAAGGAGGAGGTTCTCAATTCGACGGAATCTTTTTTTTTAATGTTTGTTACTTGATTACTCGAAGACGGCTCGACCGATTTGAGTAATTCTTTTTTGTTCGAAAGGGTATACTTCCCATGTAGTCCCATTGTTACCATGTCAGGATCTGATGATGAAATCCTGGAGAAATCTAGGAAACTCTTCCAATATTATAGGCACTCCTATAGCGATTTCGGTGTTTTCTATAGTAAGTGATTATGAAGACCACATATGGTCATCGGAACTATTAAATAATTAGCATTTTACGATACGATACGATTACTTTAATGTGGTTCATAAGCAATTTTTGCTCGACTTAATGCATGTGATGAAGTGGAGCTGGTATTGAAGTATCGGGAGAACTCCCTAATAAGTAACGTCTCTGCACCGGGAAAAGCAGCATTTTGTAAAAGGTGATGAGGAGTTGACATAAGGTTAATAACATAAGGTTATTAACCATAGGCACGAGACCTCTTGTACATTTAAAAATTGTGAAATAAAAAACTTCAAAAAATAAACCTTTTGGAGTCGGTGCTAGCCAAGGCAACAAAAATAAAATAGTAGGACCGCAAAGTAATTTTTTATTTTTATAAAGCCAAAAGGTTTATTTTTTGCTTTTTTTTGTTTTTTGAAGTCGGTTTTTTAGAGTCTGCATAGCGTTATCTTTAGTCATCATCGAGTACTGAGAGGTGTGTGTGTCTGTAGCACAGTAACGGATCATTCAGAAAAAATTAAAATCGGATAAACCATATTAACAAAATTTATTCAGTTCTTAGAACATCATCAAATCTATCTACGGCTCCAAATGCTAGAGAAAAGCTGTTAATTTTAGAAAAACAACATTACGATCGCAAAAAAGTTTAATTAAATTACGCCAGAGTAAATATGAACTAAATACTTTTCTTTATTAACAAAACCAATTTTAATGTATACTTTAGAACAACATATAAAACCGAATAATTGTAGAATGAATTTCAAAATTTTACCCCATATAAAGGCAAATATTAACATGAGTCCTCTTTACCTAAAATACCACTAAAAATAAAAGCTACACAAACACCCGCAACATGACACTAATTTCAGTACCACAAGCCTTTAACAACAATATTACCCGCAAATTATTAACAACAACCCAATTAAACTAACTAACGTTATAGTTACCGCACAAATTAATTCGTCCAACAATTTGTAAACTAAAATGCGCAGCAAATCATCGTGTTACCTGCGGTACAGTCGTTGCCAAAAGCAGATAAGGACCGGACAAAAGGTTGGGCTATCGTCCGAATGTCGATGGTGTCCGGACAATATGCCCGGGTGAGTATCACACCGTTAAGTAAAAAGTTACATTTATACGGGTGCATGAAATTTGTTGGTGTTTCTTAGAAGATGTAATTGGATTGGGACTTTTAATTGAATTCCAAATCTGAAGTAGAACTCTACTTTAGATTTGTTCTACCTTTGTTAACTAAATTTTGCACCAAATCATCATATTACTGTGGTACAGTCGTTGCCAAAAACAGATAAAGACCGGACAAAAGGTTGGGCTATCGTCTGAATGTCGATTGTTTCCGGAAAATATGCTTGCGCTTGACTATTCAACTCAGCCAATCTAATCAATCGATTACTAAGTTTTAAAAGATAAATATTGTTTCTAAATTCTGAATTGGATGATAATTCTTTTTGGGGAAAGGTATAGCTTTTTTTAATAAAGTTTCACAACAATTGATAGAGCTACCTTTGAATAAATTTAAAATATATGTTAAAAAGTCACTCTTAAGCAAAGGTTATTACAAGGTAGATGATTATTTAAAAGACCAAAATGCATGGAAGTGATACTAACATAAAACATAACTATTATAAATTGGATAACAGGAAAATATTCTAATAATTGAATATGGGAATGGGTTTCTGTTAAAGCTGATAAGTTTCTTGCGGCCGTTCTTCTTATCAGTTAAAAGATGTCCTGAATGGCTGGTAGGGAAAAAAATTTTGGACTATTCGAAAGTACTTATCTATAAGTCTATTTGAATAAAAATCTTTGACTTTGACTTTGACTTTTTAAAGTAATTTTAGTGTGCCTATGGCATTCTTGTCTAACGTTCTGAGGATTGTTTGTCTTTGTTCTGCATCTTTTTGGTTTATTGATTTTCATCATCGATTCATTCGATTGAATAATCGACTGAATACTTCTGATAGTAGTTTTATGTAAATAGTAAAAAAATGGTACTTCTCTATGGCGTTTGTCGACCATTTTTCTTTTTTGCTGTGTCGATCATGTAAGATGAGGAGCATCGTAAATCCTCCAGGATTCGTTTGTCGAAGGGCTTCGGCCCATATTTTTTATTTAAACTCATACGGCCCATGGCATAAAACTATGGTAAGTCTTTGTTTCCATAAATCTTTAATTTTGACTGGTATTTGACCATGTGGCTAAGGTGTCAAGTTTCGACTTCAAGTTTTAAATTTCAGGTTTTAGATTTCAAGTTGGCTATCTTTAGTCTCTATTTGATATTTCGGCTTCAATAATCATCATCATGTGAAATGATATCTCTTTAATCCTAAGGAGTATATTCTCCTTTAGAACCATGCTCAGCGTAGCAGTGGTTCTTTTTGCATAAACTTAACCGGCGAGTGTACCTTCAGCCCATGATGACCATTTGATTACCTTTGGATTTTGTCTAGAGGGATGCCTACCACGGATTGATCATCGTGCCATGAAGGAAGCAAACCTCCACTTTAAAACATAAAAGCATGATTGAGGATCGGCGGTGACTACCTATTGTACGGTAACTTTTGATACTTTTTTATTTTAAGAAACTAAGATTTAACGTTACGCATAAGTATAAATTACCTTCTAAGTCTAAAATTTAAAGCATTTAAAAATGTACTGTTGATTTTTATCGACCAATGTTGTTATTGCATGAAATATATATATATATACGGGAATGATGTGGGCGTCCACTAAAGTAAACAATGAAGTCATCTGTGTAAACATTAAATATATACTAGAGTGTAAGAGAAACAAACAAAGAATCAAACTCACATACTTTGGCAATTATGTTATAGTATGGGACTGATTTTAAGTCTACGTATTTCAAACTTCATTTTATATTAAAATTAAAACTTGGCTTGACTGGCACCAACTCTAAAAGGTTTATTTTTACTTTTTGAGATCAGATTTTATAAAAATAAAGTTTTTATATACTTTTTAATTCTTTCCAGCTTTCTCATCTTATCCTACCGTTTCGCCGTCTTGTGAACTAAAGAAGTTTTGTATTTAAACTGATGTTTTCGAAATTTTAACTCAACATTATAATTTCAATGAGAAAAAAATATAACAATTTAACAAGGATTCATCCTTGTTACTCGACTGTGTAAATGCGGCGTCCACAGACAATATAAAAGTGGCCACGAGCAGCGATTACGCGGATCTCACTGATGACGTCATTACGACGGTCCGTACACCGTAGCCCAATTTACCTCTTGTATTCGCAAAGATTACAAATTTAGGATAACCCAACCTCCAGAATTGTTTAGGAAGATAATGAAATTGGCGGTTTTTTGCGCTCCCTGCGGAGATTTTTGGAGATTGAAAAGTCGATGGTGGAGGTTATTGAATTTAGCTCCGTTACCTTTAGAAGTTTAGATAAAGGAATGCTTTTGGTATGAGATTGGCGTTTTGGGAATTGTCATGGTTGATTCGGTTATACGGTATTCGAATTTTGTTTAAGAAGTTAGGTAGTTATTAAAAAGGAGGGTGCGATACACACACACACACTCACACACACACACACTTGAAAAACACATAATACTTGTGATTTAGGGCGACTATCACTAACTGTCAATAAACACATTTAGCGCTAAACACAAATGACATTGCGTTTCAGTTGTTCGTTTGCTGTCAAAAGTGACAGAGCGATGTTGTAAATTTGTTTAGCGCTAAACGCACAACATTATGACGAGCAGACTGAACTAGACCCATTTAGTTTCATTTTATGGCATTTTGATCTCCGCGACGTTTAGGCTCCTTTCAGGGATCATGGTGGTTATCGTGTGGTCGTCCCGTTACTGAATCTTAAATTTAATGTAGGTAAATGGGTTAAGTTAATAAGAAGTTAGCGTTTAAATCGCTACAAGTTTTTTTTAATAAAAAATCAAGTCTTCAACTTGTCTGAAATAAGTTAGAGGGAAAATGCTTTTTCTAGAATTTAATTCACTCTAAGTGAATAAACTCAGTTAGCCTTCATCTTAAACAAAGTCTAGAAATCAATAAATCTAGACGACAATACGAGCTTAATGTTAGCCAGATAGGTTATGAATATCAGAGGTTATATTTATGATTTATGACTAGATCTAGACCGAAATTAGGCACCGTAATGAAATGTTGACCTCGATATTCAGGGAGATAGGACCTCGGGTTGATTTGGGTTGAGTTAATAAAATATAGGTCATAGCCTCAATCTTGAAATTAATTACGGTATTTTTTTATTAAACACTTCATCAACGAAGGCTTTTTATCTACTACGGGGACAGGTTTATACCAGATGTTAGGGAATTATAAAGGTAACGGTGGAATCGTGCTTCCAGAATAAGGACTCCCGAAGTCTGATTATCTAAAATGACGACCAGTTTGGCGCAGGGCTATTAAACCCACCTTCTGCGCTAGAGGTCCCGGGTTCGATCCCCGAAAAAGACAAATATTTGTGTGCATAAATGTAAGCATGTCTATTTGTTGAAAAAAAAAAACAACTTCAGCTGCCGAAACGTCGGGAAAATTAAAAAAAACCCCTAAAATCTAAAAATACGGGCAATTACAACTTAGTTCGTGAAATATAGCGCGTTGATATCCGTAAAAGTTGTTTTATGTCAATGAAAAGTGAGCGCCAAAACTTAAGATGTACGTATGTCTATTTGTATTGGTCTGGGTGTTTAATATGTATATTATGTATTTATTTACAAAAAAAAAGTATGTAAGTATGTTTATCCGTTATCTAGTATCCATAACACAAGTTCTTCATGAAACTTAACGTGGGCTAGATAATTAGTGTGATTGAATGCAATTATTTATTTATTATTTATCTAACGACAACTTGGTTCAGTTTCAGTTTCGTCGCTGTTGTGGCTGTCAGACATACAAACATACAAACATAAATATTGTCTTAATTTCTTTTAAGTTTTAATTGTAGTGCTAACTTTTAAAAACTATTTGCACTTATTTTGACTTTTAACATTCCGAGCAGATTTATCTGCACATTCGCCACCTGGGGCTACCGCGTAAAAAAGATGGATATGGACATGGGCTTCATTTGACAGTTGAATGACCGTATACGGTAATTTTATGATCTTCAACTGTCAAATGATTTTGACCCATATATTTTACGCGATAGCCCTTGTTACAGTTTGTCCACATCATCATTAGTCCTAGCGGTACACCCTGAAATTTTGCGAAATCCTGCAAAAGGTGTTAAAGTCATGGGAATTGGTACGATTGATCTTTAGGCCATATTAATCGATTTAACCCGTAGCACCATAAAAAATCTGACAGAGTAAAAACTGGTTGCTAGATGATTTTTGTTATATAATAATCGGACTGTGGGAGAAGCACGATTCCACCACCGAGGAACTGGTTACTTTATTTATGATAAATTTGAAATGGAAAAATATTGGAAAAAGAAAACTCGGCCACAAGTTTTTTTTTCCAATATTTTTCTATTTAAAATTTATCATAAGTATAAGAATAGTATTGAAAAATGTAAAAAATCACAAATCAAAAAACGGTCACTTTATTTTTGTCTACTAGAACATAATAATGCTGAAAACATTGTGGTTGTGGCCACAGACTCAGAAAAGTTAGTAGTAGAGTCGGTGAACTTCCCGTTCGACCAGTAGAGAAACAACGTTTCCCAAAAAGTCTACTGGACGACCGGGAATTTCCTCGACTTTTTATAATAATAATAAAATAAACTTAATTGCACACGATACAAAAACAGACATATACAGAGAGAATGACGAAAAAAAACAACACACAATAGGCGGCCTTATTGCTACATAGCAATCTCTTCCAGACAACCTTGGGTGAAAGAGAGAGAGAGATAAATGTATTTAAATAATAGGATATAGGGGAATGAGTGCGTAAAGAAGTTAGTGAATAATATAGTTATGTACTAATTAAATAAATACCGAAATAGGAAATATTTAGCTCATAATGTTAAATTTTAAGCAAGAGAAAGGTAATGACTTCTGACTTGCTCACCAAAGGATCGCAGAGTCTGAGCCTTTCTGATACCCTCCGGAAGAGCGTTTCACAAACAAACAGCACACACAGGAAGGAATAGGAAAAGAAATCAGAAGAGTGTTGTGGGAATTCAAGGGTAAGGTTAGATGAAGAACGCAAGGTGCAGTTTGAGGAAGAAGAAAGAAATGAGAAGCATTCTATCAGATAAGGTGGGGAAGTAGGAAGGAAAAGAATAGAGTCATCATAGTTCATCAATTAGAGAATTAATATCATAAATGATGATATTAATTCTCTAATTGAGAAAAAAGCAACTAGTCTCATGTCGCCCTGACGGGATACGAACCCGCATCCTTGGGAGTCCGGCCAAATGCAGTAAAATGCAAAATTAAAAAGTTATAATTAGATGGCTGTTTCATCTTAATCGATAGTCAAACATCTGTAAAGATGTTTCTTTCAAATGCGAGGATATTTCTCTCATTGATGAAGTGACGGTGGCAAACACCGTAGAACGGTGAATATACTAGAAAAATTCGACGTGTCCTCATAGGTCTCTGTAGCATAATTGGTTAGTGCATTGGGCCGGACTCCCAAGGATGCGGGTTGGAATCCCGTCAGGGCGACATGAGACTAGTTGCTTTTTTCTAGTATATTTTCTTGTTTAATATTTATCACATATAAATAGCATTGTAAAATGCAAAATTAAAAAGTTATAATTATTATACTTGGGATTAGCATAGGATTATTTCTGGAAAGATTTATTTTCGTAAAGGTATACAAACTAGTATTTAATACTTAGTAAATACATGTTTCCTAGGATCCTCTAATGCGGTAGTCCACAAAGTCTTGTTTGCTTGTCAAAGGCTACTATTGACGGAAAAGCGAGAAATTGGAAAACAATATTGACTGGGAAAATTGGATATCTAAGCTATGTGCTTTGTTATTGTTATTTCATGATGGCATATTGTTTCTGCTATTGCTATGGCAAAGAATATAAACTAAAGTAATAATATAAAATCCAACTTTATATTATAAATGCGAAAGTTTGTTAGTTTGTTTGTTTGTTTGTTTGTTACTTTTTTACGCAAAAACTACTCAACCGATTTGGATGAAATTTGGCACACAGATAGATTTTAGCCCGAGTTAAACATTGGCTACTATTTATCCAGATACTACCACGGGAACGGGAAAAACGCGAGTGAAACCGCGGGCGGCCGCTAGTATAGTTTAATATAGTTAAAGTAAGGCCAACGAAAGTAGATTGAAAACGTGATTATTTTCTCTTTGATTAGAGTGATTCGAGTACACAATGATGTCATTAATGACAGCTGCAGTTACGGAATTAGTAGATATAGACCACTGCAAAATGCAGTCGGGAACAGTGGATAAACGTGCCTTTCAAAGATCGCTCCCGTGAGCGACCATTGCAAATGTTGTGTAAACGCCACATTTACAAGGCGAATGCGCTTAACACTTCATCAAGTCCTAAAAATTAAAATAAATATTCTATAATATTTTTCTAAGGGTTAAGACTAGCCTTTTTACGGAAAACCTAGCCTATTTCTTTAAGTTTTAAGACTTGTTTTATTACCGCATTAAAAGCGAGCGAGCAATTATGGTTCAAATAACTGCTTCTTTCTCTCTGTCTTCTCATTTAAAACTTCTACGAGTGAAAATGAGGCTTTGAAAATATTTCACTCTATTTAAAATCTTGAAAATATTTCACTTTATTTAACCCTAGATCACTAACCTTATTTTTCGACGCTTAAGTAGTCGTTTTTTAAACCAAGGGGTTAAAAGGTTGTAATAAAATAAACGGTGTACATATTTGTTTTTATTAAGTATTATAAGTATTTATGTGTATTATTTCTTATATTTGTAATAATTAATTGGCACATTTATTATTCAATCAGGCTTATGAAAATAATGAATAAGTCTTCATGTTAAATTCACAATTGTAACATTTTTAAAATTTAACATATAATTTATTTATAACAAAATTATGAGAAACAAACTTTAAATATTAAAACTAATGAATTATATAAACTAATAAAATAAAGACTTTGGTGAAAATCTAGGAACTAATACATTTGTGACAAATATCAAGTTTCATCATCCGTTTCATACGATCGACCTCAACGTGGTCTTATCTCTCATTTCCTGATGAATTTTCGTCAGCGCTATCATCTTCTAATAATAACTGACGAATTGTATCTAAAAAGAAGCATTAATCATAAATAAAACACATTTATAAAAGAAAAATAAACAAACCATATAGTAAAAAATATAACGTTATTACTAACCTTCGTCGAATCGACGAGGCATGGTTGCTGTGACGGCGCACACGGGCCCGATACACTCGAAGCACTACCGTCCGTCGCGGGGGCAACGAGTCGACTGAGATTAGCCAAAGTATAAAAGAGATGCGCTCGCGCGCGCAGAAGTTAACGCAATTTTTTTAAACCCGCGTCGTCGAATCGACGAAGGTTCGTAATCTAGGGTTAAAATATTATAAATAGAAAATAAATAAATAAAGCTTTTACTGCATTTTATACTATTTTAACCTTTTAGTTGTAAAAAACTCAAGGATTAATATCTTTTGGAGCATTATAAGATAATGTCACTGTTGACATTACTTGTTAATTAAGGTTAACCAAAATAGGTTTTAGGTATAGGTAAGTGCGTCATTGAAAACCTGTGCGGGAGAAGGAAAACTTGAAACCAACCCTCTACCAACCCGCCTGGCCAGCGTGGTAGCAGTTGGCTAATGAGAAATTATACAACAGGAAATGTACCACCATCCCCTCTTCCTCGTATTGAAAAATAAATGAGATTTTATTAAGGTATCATCTGCCATTAATTCGATAAAGCTTGTTGTACACATTTTCATATGGGTAATACCAAGATGTATATCTTACAGAGCTGAGTACCTATTGCATAAACACATCCACAACGTAATGGCGTCACAACCAATCGTGTTCATTGTAACCCATTTTTGCTTACTTTCTCTTATATCTAGAAATTATTGATCTTCCAGAAAACAGCAGCAAAAATAAACCCTAACACATAAGTCTTAAGTATAAAGATCGCTTGATCGCGGAAAAGTAAAACAAGTTAAGGAAAGAGAAACATAGAAGAATTTGATTTCTGCGGAAAATAAATTGTCTTATTCTATTGTATGAATAAACTGTTTATAAGGAAGGGGAATTTTAATGAATAAATATGGATATTGGTTGTATGACGTATCATGTTTTGATGCTTCAGTAGCATTAAGAACACAGTGCAATATACTGAAACAGTAACTTGAACCAGCGAATAAAATATGTACAGTCAAGACAATTCCCGGTAGAGTTTTTTTAAGGACCGCTGTTTCAAGAAGTAATAAATTTATAAAAAAAATATGAAAAAATGGCATTTTTTTAAATCATGGTACATAATTATTTGTTTCCCGACGAAAATTAAACTGGTCGACCGGAAAGTACCTGGATCGTACTTACCAATTAATAATAGTAATAAAACATTTTATTGCACATATGAACTCTAAACAAAAAACAAAAAGAAAAATTAGAAGAAAACACAAAAAGTGACTCATCAATTTTAATTCCACACCCAATAAAATTAATCGCTGTTATCCATTAATTTTCCGATGAAAAAATGGTGGAATCTTGCGAAAATAACAAAAGCTTACATCGTTGATCGTAAAAAATATAAAAAGCTGCTTATATTGAAAAAAGATGAAACAAACAAAGCTCATAGCTTTCGCGATTATATCATAGTTAAAGTAGCAGCAGTAGAATAAATAATAATAATGAAATATACCGGTATTAAATATATATTTAATAAAAGCGAGGCCTACTGTCGAGCACCTTTTTTGACTAACTTAGTTTTTTACGCTTAGGTGCTTTAAAACTTGCTTAGGCTTTAACTTTTTTATTAGTATGATGAATATGTGTGCAGTACTGTATTTTTAATGTGATATTTTCTTAGATTTATGTATGTGATTAACTTCTTTTTTGAATTATGTGTGTTTTTTTATTTATTGTTAGTGTGTAACGTCTTGTTTGCTTTGTACGCTTACTGTATCGCTTTTTCTCGATTAGCCGGTTATTTATATTATGGGAGGACCTGTAAAAGATTTCTTGGTCTTAATTCGAGTGCTATTTATGTTTAATTATGCCAGTTGTTGGTCTTCCTGAAGATTAAATAAATAAATATTTTACCAAAATACTGTACAGGACTGAAAATTAATTTGCTTTGCCATTGCTTTTTAAATAAATTTCGTTAAATATAGGTACGTTATTTTAGATAAAGTGAATACACTATTACTTTTTATACCGAGCGACCGGGAGAGGTAGGATCAGAAGGTTGCGTGTTCATATCTCGTCGGGGTCACCAAATATACCGAGCGACCGGGAGAGGTATATTTACTTACCTATACTACACTCTTAAATACTATAATACAGTTGTGACTTATCGCTAGCTGGACATATAATGTACGGACCTTATCATATTTAGATACATATATTTATTATCTACAGAACAGTCATTATCTCTACAGATAAATAAATGTGCATACCGGCACACTTTTAACGCATATCTTAATTTTATCGTGCACAATCTTTATCGTGCACTGTTCATTTAAATAACGTTCACGGATTTAAAAGTGCATTGCTGCAATTGCATACTTCACCGTCAACCCAATCATAATTTTTGGATTTTGGTGTTATGGGATGTACTTAGGTAACTTACATATTTATTATATTTACTTAAAACTAAAACATAAATTGTAATAAACTACTTCCACCTCATTTACTTATAAACAAATTTAGCAAAATTTAGTTATAATATCAGTGTGGGGTATTATATAAGTCAATGTGGTTCTACTGATAGTTGCAGTTCACTGTGGTAACAAGGAACAAATTGGCTGGTCATTGTCTTAGAAAGCTCGCAGGGCGTACAATAGCCAAGATTTTTCTTTGCGAGTAGAAGTTTACTCGTAAATTATGCATAACTCTTTGTGCTGCATTTTGTTTTTAATTTCGAAGGAAACTTAGCAAAACTAATTGGAACTTTATTGTGCTTTTGTATGCGGATAAACTTCGGTCGTGAGTGTGTGGTATTGGTTTTATTAAAGCATAGTAGGTTGTAAGGTTTAAAAATAAACCTTTTGGAGTCGATGCCAGCCAATGCAAGAAAAATAAAAGAATAGGAACAGCCTATCGTGCCAGTCCTTCTCATATTGTAACTGGAAACTTTAAATTATCTTATAATAATTATCATATAACATCTATGCGGTTAGAGATTAAGAGCCATTTACTTATTTTCATTAAAGTGTTTTTATTTATTTATTTATTTTTAGGTATCATAAGTGGGTATTTGACCGAGCAGACCTTTTTTTAGGGTGCGTTATTTAAAAAAGTAATAAAAGTAGATAATATTACCATAACAAATAATATAACATTCATAGATTTTCATTTGAATAATAAATTATTTCTTCAACCTTATTAATTTTCGAAAAAAACCTTATCCAAAAAAGTTTACAGAAATAAAATAAAATAAAGTTTACTGATCAACCGGGAAGTTCCCGGACTATACTAATGCCTAAAACAGGCTTACTCGCGTCATTGCGAGTAACCAGAATAATGAAATTTATACAAATAACAATCTTAAGTTGCTTAATTTCCGGAGGAGTTGATTTCAGCAAGTACGATATCAATTAGTAACGAATGTGGATTTCAATTATAAATTTACTATCTTTATATTTATCTATAAATTTAATAAATTTACTATCCCGCGGTTTTAGCCGCGCGGTTCCCGTTCCCGTACGAATATCGGGATAAAAAGTAGCTTAGATAACTCTCTGTTATTTCAACTAACTTCATGCCAAAAATGAAGTCGATTGGTAGCTTAGTTAAGCTGTGAAGGAAGGACAAACAAACACACTTTGCATTAAATAATATATATACAATATATTTATAACTTTTTAATTTTGCATTTTACAATGCTATTTATCACTTATAATATATTTATGACTAAGATTGATAAACGCAGTGATAGAGACTGAGGCCCTGCCGTCAGCTAATATCGCAATTTCGGTAAATCATCCTTGAATCGAAAGGTCTCTTGCATTTCTTCTTAAAATATACCTAGAAGTGTATGCACTTCATACATGTCTTCCTACCTTGTGATAATAATGTAGGTACATTAATGAATAGCTATGTCAACATTGTGCCCTTTTTTGTTCATCAAGGGCATGCCTCCCGGCGCAGTCAACAGCTAACATGAAACATGTCCTTGATGTATGACAGTTGCGTGTGCATGTTCCAATAAGCTGACAGAAATTCATGTTTTTATGTACGACGGGGAACTCTTACCCTTCATCATACCTTAAGTATTGATAAGGCTGAATATGGAAGTGAGCCTCTCCCGGAATCCTCAATCACCGAAGAACTGGCTATCTTATCTCCAACTGCCGGAACACAACAAAAAGCTGAAAACATTGTTGTTATGGCGTCAGACTTAGATAAGATGGTTGTAGCTAGCCAGGCGGACTTACAGAAAGTCTTACCACCAGCCAAACCGAATACAATATGTACCCCCGCTGGGAATCGAACCCGGGGCCCCTGGGTCGCATACCGGTGGTTGTACCACTAGACCACAGAGGCGGTTAGATGACTACGTTGACGAAGCGTTCGTTGATATCCTAATCCTAACTAATATTATAAATGCGAAAGTGTCTTTGTTTGTCCTTTCTTCACGCCCTAACTAAGCAACTAATCAACTTGATTTCTGGCATTAAGTCAGTTAAAAGGACGGAGACTACGTTTTATACCGATATTCCCACGGGAACGGGTACCACGCGGGTGAAATCGCGGGTGGAAGCTTTGAATGCTTAGAATTGAATGCACTAAATAAGATTTAATAAAAAGATGACGAAAGATGAAGATGAAAGGGCACAGCAGTGTGGACATAGCTATCATGAAATAAGCCAGTGAACAAAAGATGACTATTCCTTAAATAAATCAAAATATTCGGTTATCCATCTTACTACTGACCTTTGCTTAAGTTTACTAATCACTTCCTATTGAGAAATTATATCGAACGTGTTTATCCTGCGTTACTTTTTCTATAAGCTTAGACGAAGTTATAGAGAACCTAGTTTCTTATTATGATTGAGCAAACCAATCAGGACCGCTCTTGTTTGCTGAGAAAAACAGTGAGATGAGTGATTGGAGGGATACATCTCGATAAGTCACTCGAACGTGCGTGATATAACATCGTTTGAACGCAATTACTGTCGGTCGTGTTCTATCAATAAATGCCTATAATTTTGTAAAGATTTTTTGGCTGTTTAGCATGTGTAAGGCATATAAGAAGCCAGAAAATTGGGGATGATAAGGTAGTGAATACCAAGCTCCACAGACTCCCTCGTCGTCGAAGAGTTGCTTCATTGTCGGTGTTCTACAGATTGTTCTTCGGAGAGTGTGCAATGGAGTTAAATGATCTCATCCTGCCAGCTCTGTTTTTCCAACGGGAGTCTAGAGGTACTCCAGGCTATCACCCCTAACCTTGCTGATATATATTTACAAAGTGCTTTTCCTCATCGTTTATTAAGCGCACAGCCAGGAAGTGGAACTCTCTGCCAGCGTCTGTATTCCCGGGTGCCTACAATCCAGTAGGCCACTCATGCTGGCTTTTATCGACTCGATAACGTGTCATTGTCCCGCTTACATCGTAGCGGCGAAAGCAAGACAGCATGATGCGCTTTAAGCGATATCGCATGATATAGCGGTGTTCATGGTAGGGGGGCTGGTATATTTAAAGCTCAAGAGAATTGGCTTTTTCTAGACAAGCTCGCTCCCTCTTCTTATATTTAACGATCCAGAATTAGGCCAAGAGTATACCCACAGACCTATATCGAGATAGACGAAAAGAGCGCTTCAAACTGTATGAGAACCTAGCGTATCGAATTTTTCGTACCTACGATGATGTTACGAGCGAGATTTAGTGATGTGTAAATAATATTGACGAGCTCTTGCAATAAGCACTGCACAATTAACCATTTTCGTTTCTGAGTGACGTTTATTTTCATGGCAATGGTCTCAAGCGGACTGACTTAGATAGTAAAAATTTGACCTTGGATCAAACTTTTGACACGCAAGGCCTAGATAGACTCTAAAAGTGTTCCTACACTTTTAGCGTCTATCTCGATATAGGCCTGTGTGTGAATAAACCTATTTAATGTAAAAAAACATAGGTACTGTACGAGACACCTAGAGATGCTGTGATAAATAACTAAAAGACGATATTGATTTAAACTTGTTTATTATTACACGAACAATTGATAACGTAAAATTATACTACTATGCTAAATGACTGATATATGAGCGCGCGTCCGCCGCGATGTGTGTGGTGACGTGAACTGATGTAAATTATAATTATTTAATACAATAAATAAGTTGATGATTTGGCGAAATGCACAGTTGCACCGTACAGGTACCATCACGCCATAATTCCCTTGTGGTGTTGGCAGAAAATCTAAGGTGTAGCTTGAGAGTGAAATGTATTCATAATATCGCTCCCATAGCCTGAACTCCTCCACGACGTTTTTCCGCATTTGACATTGGTTGGATCTAAGATCTTGTCCGGAAACAATAGCAACAGGGCTCCTAGCCAAAGTAACAATTCAAAAACGATAACGAAGTTCGAAAATAATTTAAATGTGTGGGATTGGCGGATTGGCATAAGCAGCGCTAAATCACGGGGCCTTACCGCAAGTTAATAGACAATGACAAATCGAATTATCGTTTCGCTACATAACGATGTTAATTTGTCTACGGGCCCAGGCTACCAACTCATCGCATAAATAAGTTTTTAAATACACCATGTTCATTGGTAGGCTTTTGCCACAGTCTATCTATACATACAGTCGTCCGACGGACACGTTTTGACAGCGCAATCGAGCGGGGTTTCACGGGGCTAGCGAGAGCGAGCTGCCATACTCTCACTCGGGACAATGACATATATCCAAAGTCAAATACTAAGAAAGTCTTGTCAAAATCGACATTGCACGAGGTTTCAAGGGCGTTGTCCCACTGTTAGTTCCTTAGTTACACTGTGCGTTTACTTTCATATTCACATTTTTTCACTCCCAGTCCAGCATGGAATTTTAACTATGTTTTCCACAGTTAGTTAGCAGTACACTTATAGAAGTTATAATCGAAATCCAACTGAGTTTGTTTGCTTTGAAGCTAGACTCAGACTGAAGCGGTCTTCAGAACGGACTAAGACGTTGGTCTTAATGAACATTCAATATCTTGGAGCGAATTGGATAAACAATATTCACATACATACAGATGTAATAATATTAATTAAGTGTAAATTGATATTTACAATTTCTCAGCCAAGTATTTGATGATAATTAGTACATCTTGGAAGTGTTTAGCTTACATTAATAATAGTTATAGCTATTATATTAATTCATGTTTATCTGATAGTAGTGTAAATAAATGAATGCATCATATTTTAAATGTCTCTTATTAAATTCGGGCGCACAACATATTTTACAGATCTTTGGATAAAATATATGAACTTGACATTTTGTAGTATGTAACAAAACACGCGTCACTCAGATACAAAAAAGGTTAATTGTGCAGTGCTTTCTTTCCTTTCAAGAGCTCGTCAACAACATTTACACATCACTAAATCTCGCTCGTGACGTCATCGTAGGTACGAAAAAGTCGACACGCTAGGTTCTTATACAGTTTGAAGCGCTCTTTTCGTCTATCTCGGTATAGGTCTGTGCTCGTTACGTGTTTGGTACTGCCACCAGCAAATCAAGTTTCTCATGTTAAATTGCGTGTGTCATTTACTACGTTTGTCGACAGTGGCAAGTCGCGTATTATGACGAACTGCCTGTGTGACGTTGACGAATCATGTTTGCGAATTCTTTTTAATCAAATTAAAAAAAAACGAAGGTTATCAATTAGTCGCGTATATTCTTTTTTTATGCATGTTCACAAATTACTCGAGACCGCCTGAACCGATCGAAATGATTCATACGTCATAACAACAAAACGGGTCCAATTTTTTTAAATTTTACATAAGTTGACTCAAACTAGTAGTTTGAGTCAAACCGAAGTGCAGGACTCATCCTAACTTAAAAAATTGTAAAATAAAAAATAATCATAATAAAATATAAAACCGTCTTCCGAATTCCCCGGCTGGCACCGACTCTTAAAGGTTTATTAACAGCAATTTTCTTAGTGCAATTATTGAAAAAAAAAGAAAAAGTAAAAAATATGTTGTTGAATGCAGTGGTTACCTAGTTTATATTATTACGATAATTTCCTTTAGATTCCTACAATTCTAATTTCCATCGAAACCAATGTTGCATACAAAAAATAAACAATATTTATTCATTATTTATAGTCCGTTTTACACGAAGGAACACAAAGCAAAACAATCTTCACCTCAAAGCTTTTAAAATCTTCCAACACAATAAACTTTACAACAATTTTACAAACGTTTTATTTACAAATTCTCAACCATACCAAAAGCTTGCGAGGAAATAGTGTCGCCAGGGAGTCAATTCAGCAGCTAACATTTTGTCCAGACACCTAAAGCGAGATAGACGGTAAAAGTGTACCTATCTTGCGTGCCAAAAATTTGATCCACGGTCAAAGTTTTACGACCTAAGTCAGCCCGCTTGAGACCATTGCCATGAAAACACGCGTCACTCAGAAACAAAATTGGTTAATTGTGAAGTGCTTTCTTGCAAGAGCTCGTCAATAACATTTACACGTCACTAAATCTCGCTCGTGACGTCATCGTAAGTACGAAAAATTCGACACGCTAGGTCATACAGTTTGAAGCGCTCTCTTCGTCTATCTCGATATAGGTCTGTGATTTAGTCTTAATCGTATATCAATCGTGCTTCAATTGTTTTTTTATGAACGATGGGGAGCCGCTAAGCCTTCATCACACCTGATGTTAAGTAATAAGGCTGAAGGTGGAAGCGAGCCTCGCCCAGAATCCTCAACCGCTGAGGAACTGGCTATAATATCTCTAACTGCCGGAACACATAAACATTGTTGTTATGGCGTCAGACTTAGATAAGATGGTGGTAGATAGCCAGGCGGACTTACAACAAATCCTACCACCAAGCAAACTGACTACAATATGGTGATCAAACTGACCTCTGGGTTGTAACTAAAACTATGTAAAAGATCACTACAATTGAATCACGATTGAAATGCGGTTATGATTGAACTTTAGCAGAATTAGGCCCCAGGAGTGAAAGAAAATTCATGAACAAATATAAATGTGAAACAATTACTCAGAACCGCCATTGAAACCAAGCAAAGAGTATGAAACGTTTATTGAACGGTCCAAACCACGCTTTTAATCTGAAGGTTAAATTAAGCGATACAATTAGTTATTCAGAATCGGTTACCGCTGGGGAAGAAAGGTTTTTAAGTGGCAAAAAGGGGCTCCCACTGGGTGGACAGATGACCTGGGGAAGGTTGCGGGAAGCCGATAGCTGCAAGTCGCTGTGGCGCTCTATGAGAAGGCCTATCTTCAATTGTTCAGCGGTGAAAATCCAATGTCTGGTGATGTGATGAACTGGTTTTGGTTACATCGAGAAAACGTATATCGAGGAGCTCTGTAGCGCAGTGGTTCGCGCGCTCGTCGGGCGCTGTGGCAACTTTCGAAAAGGTCGGTAAAGGGATGGGTGACCAAACATTTAAACTCGAGCGTCTCCGTGCTTCGGAAGGCACGTTAAGCCGTTGTTCCCGGCTGTATTTGTAGTTGTTAATACCCACTAATCTACAATATCATTCAGTTCAGTCTAGGCGTTACAAGTAACTGTGAATGTCAAAGAAGCTACACAAACCCTACGGTGGGACTCTTCTCGTACAGGTAACGAGAAGAACCGGCATAAAACTCGTCAAGGGCTGTTTTTTTGGGCCTGCGTGGTACCTATACACCCTGAAAAACTGGTGAAAACAGAACTATTCGTGCTAAGTATACTTGCTATGCTATACTTACTTTAACTTGACTAGATTAACATAATGAGCCATCTATACGCTAAAATAAACAAACACTCATCATTACCGAACCGCTCTCAGCAGTGACATCGGCCCGAAACGTAGTTTCATGTTACCATACTAATATTGACCTTCTACTTAGTAATCTAACTAGCAACTGCGTAATTTTGTGGTTGTTTCGTTAAAATTATGGAAATAATTGTGTTAGTATATTCTAGAATATACAATGTTAAACAACATGACAACATAACAACAATACATGGCTTATTAAGATAGTTAAGACTTGTTTGCTAAGGGGAGGTTAGTAATTATGAATTTCGACGACCTGTCTGAGGTAGGGGTCCCAGGTTCGATTCCCGGACAAGACAAATAATTGTGTGTATGAACCTGTCTTTGTCTTGGTTGGGTGTTTAATATTATTATGTTTAACTATGTTTGTAGGTATATACGATGACCTGTCTGGTGTAAGGTGTATGGATACAGCACTTATACCTACATACCTGCCTTCTGCACAAGAGGTTCCGGGTTCGACTCCCGGACAGGACAAATATTGTTTCTTTGTCTCATGTATTTATTCACGTATGTATTGAAAAAAAAAAAAATCTTCTTCTTTCAATATTAAATACGTTGCTCTTTCTAACTTCTTTTTTGTGTTCTATGCCTATGCTCTTTCAAAAGAACCAGGCATGTCAAATGGAACGCAGAAAAAAAGCATAAGCATAACAACTGTTTTTTATATATAATAACTGGGCAGGCATTTGACCACCATCGTGCTTAATAAACAGGATGTGGTCAAAGGTGTTACATGCTTGCCCAGGAAATGCCTATTCACTCTCGCCTTTTAACACTTTCGCAGACACTTAGTCACCCCTGTTGTTTACACATTTTTTGTGTGGAAATATTTGCGTAGAAACGCATCATCCTTCTACCTACATTTCCTTTGAGCGGACAATACGCGTCAAATATCATCGCCGAACGCTCGACTGCTCTAGCATCCGGTACGAAGAACGACAACTATCGATATAGTATCAAGTAAGTATCGAGCACGTAATCTCAAAAAATGTATAGTGAAATGTAGTTTTAACTGCCTCTGTGGTCTAGTGGAACAACCACCGGTATCAGACCCAGGGGTCTCGGGTTAGATTCCCAGCGGGGGTACATATTGTATTCGGTTTGGTTGGTGGTAGGACTTATTGTAAATCCGGCTGGCTAGCTACCACCATCTTATCTAAGTCTGACGCCATAACAACAATGTTTTCAGCATTGTTGTGTTCCGGCAGTTCGAGATAAGATAGCCAGTTCCTCAGTGGCTGAGGATTCCGGCAGAGGCTCGCTTCCATCTTCAGCCTTATCAATACTTAACATCAGGTATGATGGAGGCTAAGAGTTTCCCCGTCGTAAATAAAAAAAAAACATGTTCCGTTTACGTCCGGGAGGAACGCTGCTCGATGTCTCATATATTTTTTTACTTTACTTTCCCGATACTTACTCGAAATTTATTTGTGCTAGGCCTACGGATCACTGGGAATGTGGCTACGTGTCCGCAAAAGTCTTAAAAAAGAACACAGAAAAAAACATCAGCATTAAATGGCTTCAAGTTTAACTACTATGCAGTACAACAATGATTAATTTTCAACAACTCGATCGCATAAATCATAGATATCAAACGCAGTACCGGTGAGAACAGAGCCCAATTAATATTGTAAACAATGTAATGTCGAGCCGACCGCTAACAAATGGCTAACTATTGCTTGCCGTACTCCAGTATCAGTCAAAGTCCACCAATAATGTATTTATTTACTAGCAACACTAGCATCAACAATGAAAACGAGAATGAAATTTATCGCTGTTAAAGCACTTATGAACGTCCAAGAAGCTACGACATCGGTTCGGAAAATCTTACGGGAGACCTTGTAACGAGAAAAACCGGCAAAAACTCGTTGAGTGCTGTTTTTATGTTTTTTCCTCCCTGTTTTATTCCATACAGATTCATCAAATTAAAAAAAATATCATCGTATCGTTCACACATCATATCATTTAAGTAATCATTTGTTTCTTGAAAGTTAACACTTTAATCTGTCGAACTTTCGGCTCCACGCATTGAACACCTGTGCGAAAGAAGGAAATCTTGAAATAAACCTTCTATCGTCTGGCCAGCGCAGTAAATAATAAATAAATAAATAATTGCATACAATAACACCAATTATCTAGCCCACGTTAAGTTTCATGAAGAACTTGTGGTAAGGATAATAGATAACGGATAAACATACTATATATTTTTTTGGAAATTCATTCATAATCTCCTAGCACACGCCTATTCTGGCGTTCATGGGAGGTTATTAGCCTATTACTCTATTATATTATATTATGTATAATATACATACCTATTAAACACCCAGATCACGACAAATAGACATGTTCATGCAAAAAAATATTTGTATAGTCCGGGGATCGAACCAGGGGCCTCTGGCGCAGAAGGCCAAACAGGTCGTCGAGTAATAGGCTAATAACCTCCCATGAACGCCAGAATAGGCGTGTGCTAGGAGAGGCCTATGTCCAGCAGTGGACGTCCAAAATTAACATGAATTAGATACATTGCATCTCACTTATGTTGCTAGAATTAAAACTAGCCGTACTACGAAGCCGTGAAACTAGTTAATTATCAGGTTGGTTTGGACTTTTTGTCCATCAACGTACGTAAATTGTTGTCACCCTAATTTGAGATTTTTATACAAATTTCAATTTCGAATTGTATCGTAAGTACTGCACTGATTGGTACCAAGTAAAGCTAGATCCTCAGTGATGGAAATTCTCATTACTGTGAATTGCTTTTCAACATTCGTAGCGCAAAATTCACGTAACGTAACGGTTTTAAAGAAGGTGTGAAGGTTAAAGAAGACAGTGTGACGGTTCGAAATATAGTTTTTGCTTTTTCAAAATGATGCTCTATTTGAACGGGTTTCTAGTGTTATAAACTGTCAGATATCAAACGTTACACTGGTAGAATGCTTCGTTTGGCTCCAAACGGTATCTCATTATAAATTTTCACATTCCACTCAGAAGTTATTAGTAAGGTACCTACTAGTGTGGTATTGCACAAATAAAACAAGGTTCCATATGATTTCTGTAATTCTAATAAACTTGTAGGAATGCAGTAGTATGTTGGAAGGCAGTATCAGGAGGATGAAGCAGCCACTGATAGAAAGGACAATAGCGGTGAGCTCTTCTTCCGGACTGGATGTTATTCGCCCGGGTACCGGGATCCAACCGAAGCTGGTCTTGAAGTCTGTCCCATGACGGACATCTAAAATATAACAATATCGACAACTAATAACTTGACAATGACACGCATTATGTTAATACACTACAATATTGTCATTTATAAATTTATTACTAAAATCCATAATATTTACTGACAATACTATTAACACTGTTTTTACTCAAATAGACTTTATAAAATGTTTTTAATAAAACAATTGATTATATTACCTGTTCAGCTCAAACGGGAATTTAGCCAAAAATAAAAACTTGTACAACCGTCTCACTTTACGGACACAACAAATGTCGCACATTCACAAGGATATGCCCCCTGATGTCTCTTTGTAATAACATTATTAAAATTATGTAAAAATAAATAAAAAAATCATCAAAAGAAAAATATTACGTTATCATTGACAGATTAAGTTAAATTCGGCGGCGCGTCACATGCTGGCCAACATGACGTGACGTATAATACGGCTAAATTACCGTGTCGTTATAATACGATGGGACAAAGCGATTAAACTTCCTTTTTCTATAGTCGGATTTTTTCGTAATTCGATGTTGGTACAAACTACGTTCATAAATCCATATATTTTACATTTTTGTATGAAGTGTCGACCCCCTGTAGACAATGACATGCAATGTCAAAACCTGCCTGTCTGTCTTCTGAAAATAAAAACACAGTGGTACACACACAGAAAAAAAGCAAGTAGGTATTGGAAAAGAGATGCTAAAACCGCAAAATACGCCAAGGATATTTGTACTGCAACGGGCTGTCATAAATAGTAAATTGTCACGATTTTTATGCACGGATACATCACAACTGAGTACAGGAAATGAAAATCGGTGACGTTACTCTATGCGGATATTACAGTTTACGCATGAGAAACGATTTCAAAATCTGATGATAGTTTTTGTGGTTCAAATGTGAACTGTTTCAACAAATCTCATTTTAGTTCGTAACTAGTTATGTTCAATTTGTTTTAGTACAGTCTTTATCTACAGGTTAATTTTGTGTATCATGTGTACATTTGTAATCGTAAAATATTTGAAAAAAACAATTTTTCTGGATAAACGCGTTGCTTATTCAACAGTGGGTTCACCCGTGTGGTGCCTAACCGTTCATTTGATTATCGATATTTTGAAAAACTCTCTAATCTATACGGCTAAATGTAATTTCAAACTCAAACTCACTCAAAGTCAATATCATTTATTCAGTCTAGGCTGTTACAAGCATTAATGTGAAAAAGTACATTTTATAGTTTTTTTTGTATTAAAAATTATTTTATTATTTATTTTCTGCACCTATTTTATTTGAATTGCAAAATTATAATGTTAGAATCTTTTTTAAATTAATAACAGGGCGTCCGATTTTGTTAATGCGTATCTCGCGTATTTCTACGGGTGAAAGCTGAAAACCAGTGTTTTGTTCCTTCGGGGCAAAAATATACGCTGAGCTTTTGCCTATTTGCATCACTATGACACACATGCACAGATATAGGTACTTATGAAATTAAACAATAGTTTGATTTTATGGGTATGTCTCGGTACGAATCTATGTGCCCGCTTATTTTTGTTAGTCCGTAAGTAGTTTGTTTATTTTTCTTTTCTTTTATTTTGTTTATGTGCATGTATGTTTGTGATGCGAATAAATGATTTTATCTATCTATCTAAATGATTTTATCTATCTAATCCTAACCGAAAACAATTTTAAACTTGCAAAGAAATTCAGTAGTAGATATCCAATACGACATACATTTTCTCTCATTACAAAACTTACTCAGTACTGCAAGCTGTGACGTACATACAGGTCTGTAACAATTAATTTTAGATGAGAATATTTTAAACTCTAAGCACACAGACAAGCAGACTGGTGTAGACCCATTTCTGCTGGCGGCACCCATTCACGAGCATGACGCTTGAACCAGCCATCGCTTCGCTCAACCATATTTTAGGGAACGTAACGACCCACCTCACTCGACACCACCGAAGAAATGTTTACGTGAGCATGACATACTTCAGGTACTTATGTTAAGGTGTATATATGAAAAAAACAATAGCTAGAAACAGCAAGACAACGAAACTAGAAGAAGTATCAGCTGGGTCATAAAGCATATAATAAAGGCAATTAAAATAATAATATTAATACATACTTTCATAACATTGGAGAAATTGGAGAACATACTTTTTTTTATTTATTCTGATCTAGCATTGCCGAACATATCAATACAAATTATCATTTAACATTACATTAAAATTAAAACAAGAAATCTATATTTCAACCACGTAATAAACTTTTTGTGTGCCACAAATGTTATCCAAGTCCGTTCAGCCGTTGTAACATCCAAACGTTCAAATGTATAATATTGGTAGCATAAACTATTTGTTATTTGTGCGAATCGAATCCACGACTTCATGATCGGTAGAGCTAGCACAAAAAGCTTTCGAAATAGTATCGAGAAAGTATTCGAATTATGATGTCAAAAATGTATCTTAGAAAAATGTAGTTCCGTTTACTTCCGGTAGGAACGCTGCAATACGTCATACATTTGACGACACTTTTTCGATACTTACTCGTAAATTTTGCCTACTGAAGTACAATACAACGACCACACCAAAGTCGTCGCCGGTGTCTGAGTGTGCAATATCATCTACGTTGATGTAGTTTAAAATTCTTATGTGCTAACATTTTAAGACTTGAAATTGGAATCGAAAACACGATAGCTTTTCTAATCCACTTGTTATTCTCCCAATAAATCGTGAAGACTTGGCTGTGCAATTTAGCGATGCAATACACTTATCTTGCTTGCCAGGTAAAGTTCAAGCGGGCGGGCGTTCGGGCGACTCACAGTTCTTAGCACAATATCCAGTGAGTTATGGCGGCTCGAATTGGCGAGGTGCCATGGCATATTGATTACTGCCACGAAATTTTCTGTGTTGAAATTAACATGCTTGAAGTGTTTGGAAGAATTTGTTATCTGATTTTGTGAGTCTAGATGGTGTGATTCTCATTGGGCCAGCAGCGTGGTGGCACCACTTGACGGGATCGCTTTGAAATCGGGATTGAACGTCAATAATTATTACAGATTTTCGACGTTGGTTCGAGTTTAATTGGCGCTGAAATTGATTTCTAGAAAACAAAATTGCTTTATTTAGTAATTTTCAAGTTTTAATTTTTAATGTAATTACTTATAGGTTATAATTACTGACTTTGACATTAATTATCAATCTCAAGGGCGCAGGCCAGTGCCCCAGCAATGAGGACATTAAAATTGCTGTTGGCGATGATAATGACCTTAGTGTCGTTATAGTGATGCAAGGGTAACCACACTATCCTGTGAGTTATGGCCGCTCGAATAGGCGAGGAGCTTGGACGAATTAGTGGTTAATTCGTCCAAGGCGAGGAGCCATAGCATATCAATACTGCCACAAAATTTTCGGTATTGAAATTAACATGCTTGATGTGTTAGGAAGAGTTTGGCTAGTGATTTTGAGTGTCAAGATGGTGTAATTTTATCCAGCATCATGCAGTAATTCGCATTGGGCCCGTGTGGTCGGTGATCATGGCCAGTGTCCTCAATTGGTACGTTAAAATTTAGAATATAAATGAGCTGTTTGTTAATTTTAACACGTTGATTGCCACATCACGCGACGTCGCGTGAAACGGCATATTGTGCTGCGGCCGATAACGCGATGTCGCGTGGTAGTACCTTACAACTCCTGTATGGGCTATAGAACAGCGGTCACAGCATATTGGCTTTTAGTATTTGTTTTGGCCACTAGGGAAGGAAATGGCCTTTTGAATAGTGGGCGTGGCCTGCGGGTCAACATCTCGTTATTACTTTACTCTACTCTAAATAAGAAATAAAAAAATCTGGCCATCTATGTAAGTCCCAACATTTTAGCTTGGCAATGAACGTGTTAAGATTGCGTGTTATTAGTTTTTTTTTTGCGACGTTTCACACCTTTCTAGGGGCCTGAGATCACGGGATAAACATCCCGATTAATTTTTAAACTAAAAATCTACTGAATACTGTTAACGAATAAGTCTGGATGTATGTTACTCAATCACGCAAAAACGGCTGAACGGATTTGGATGAAATTAACCACAAATTAATAGCCTGGATTGAAAAATAGAATACATTTTATTTCAATATTCCCACAGGAACAACGACCACGCAGTTGTAACCGCGGGTGGCCACTAGTGATTCCACGAATTGCCAAAACACAATCGTACGTACAGAGCAAGACCGCATACCGCAACCTAATGTTTATCAACATAGTACCTGACACATATTGAGTTTGGGACCGAATAAATATTATTACTATAATGTATGTATATGTCATAGGAGGATTTGATAAATAGAATTTTCGCAAAAATCCTAGAGATATTGAAAAAATACCGATAATTATATAGTGGTGCTGACATTTCGCAATCTTACTGAAAAGAGACAGGGTTTTTGCAAAAATACCGGTTGCTTTAGTAACATTGGATATTCTTTACTCTGATTGGTTTAATTTTTGGTTGCCTGCTAACTCTTATTCTGATTGGTTCATAGAAAGTTTACTACACGGGAGAGAATAGATTGACATTTGAAACGTCAAGGCGTCAACCAATCAGAGAAGATGTTGTTTTGGACGGTCCGACCAGCCAATCAGTGTTCTCATTTCATAATAGCCAGGGATTATTTTCGTAATCTTACTAAGGCAACCAGTTTTTCGCAAAAATCCTATATTTTTTCAATAGTATTGAGAAATGACAACACCGTTGTCCAATTATCCGTATTTTCGCAATATCCCTAGGATTTTCGCAAAAAATCGATTTACCTAATTATCCTGCGACATATATACCATTATAACTATAATAAGTTGTATTTTATAATAGTCTGTAAGTATTTGTTACTGACATCTTTTTTATATGAAAGAGAAACTGTTACGATGCTTAAATAAATGTAAATAATAGTTAATTTCACGAGTATCAAATGTCTATAAAGGTACGAATACGGACATCCTAAATAATACGAATGGACAGGATGTAAAAAACTGTAATTAAATAGATTGTGTGATTGTGTAACAAAGTACTTAGCGAAGTCACCTTTCTCCAACAATATTGTTGTGATGGCTGGTTGTGAGAGGTTGGTGGTAGGAATTGTTGTAAGTTCGCCTGCCTAGCTACCACCATCTTATCTAAGTCTGACGCCATAATAACATAATTGTGTTCAGGCAGTTAGAGATGAGTTAGCCAGTTCCTCAGTGGTTTAGGATTCCGGGAGAGGCGCTTCCATCTTCAGCCTTATCATAAGCATATAAATAATAAGCTGTTGCGTATTAAAAAAAAACAAAAATGCTTTAAGATTGAATAAAAACGTAGTATCCTCTTTACAATTGAATCATTTAAATAAATTAAGTACGAAGCTTAAAATATCCAACAACAATAACCAATTATTATAACTTTTGAATTTTACATTTTCCAGTGCACTGTGCATAGTGCATTGGGCCAGATTCCCAAGGATGCGGGTTCGAATCCCATGAGGCAGACATGAGACAAGTTGCTTTTTTCTAGTATATTTTCTTGTTTAATATTTATCACTAATAACCAAATACGAAATCAGACGCAAATTTCGTATGTTTTCACATAAATATTTACTAAACGAGTTCATATACCATCTGCGTCAATATTTTTATTACATTTACATTTCGGAATTAAAACGATTCTCGATAACCGGAACTCGGTCCGAATACTAATGAAAGTTCGACGAGTTCGTTCTGTTCGAATGAGCTTTCGATTTTACCGAAGTTTCTAATTAAGCTTCGATGAAGCAAAGTTTTCTTTTAACTACTGATGCAGCAGTACTGCGGTATAATAATATAATTTTTGAAGTGAAAACTTCTTTAGCGGCGTTGTGCACATCAGAGTTTTAAGTTTTTGCCATGGGTAAAAAATGTTAAAGTCGCGTCAGGACACGTGACCTGATCGAAAATTCGGAGGGAGTGTAGACCGCGCCGGCCGGCGCGCGGCTTAGGAGAGGAAGTAATATCCCCCTCTATTTCTACCGCGCGGCGAAAATGTATGCCTGCTCCTGCTGTTTCGTTTAAGCGGTTTTCACTTCTGCCGACACTCCTGGAGTGCAACCCGTTTTTTTCTTACACTTTTATAGAACCTTACTACTTCTATGAATAAAACATAGTTATATCAATTGTTTGATTTTATATTAAATTAAGATCATAACGATCAAGAATCAGTAATCATAAGTTTATTATTGTCTGGTACTTCTTTTTTTACTTTATTCAATATAATTTCTAAGATACTCGTTATTTTTAAAATAAAAATATAGCATTAGATTGCTCAGTCTTCATACAATGCTTTTACTTAAAAAATATGGGATTAGCATTTGCGGTAGGAACTAGAGCAAAAAATTTAGTATGGAAAATAAAATTTTCTTTAAATTCTTCATACAAATCGGCAATTTCATAGGTAAAGCCTATTAATATGAATTAATGCGTTTCACCCGCGTGGTTCCCGTTCCCATGGAAATATCAGGATAAAAAGTATACCATGACTGTTATAATCCAGGCTATACACTATTTTTTTGCCAAATTTCATCCAAATCCGTTCAGTAGTTTTAGCGTGAAAGAGTAAGAAAATAACAAAAACAATCAAACTGACATACATTCGCATTTATAATATTAGTACGAAGTAGGATATGATTATCTTTCCGTATCCGAACGAAATAATAAAATTAAGTTTTTGAACGTAGATTACGAGTTACGAGTATATACCAATCGGTCTCCGAAATACGGCAATCGCGTTATGAAACAGTGACGGAGATTTGCCTGCGGTCCGGGCGCCGGAACGCATCGTCTGGCATATCATTGATATTTACATGCAGGCCGCCGCAGCGACATAGCTCCGGCGCCGCGCCGCGACGCACCGCGCCGTGTTGCGGTGTGCCTGCGGTGCGGCGCCGGAACGCACCGTCTGGCATATCATTGATATTTATATGCAGGACGCCGCAGCGACATAGCTCCGGCGCCGCGCCGCGAACGCACCGCGCCGTGTTGCGGTGTGCCTGCGGTGCGGCGCCGGAACGCACTGTCTGGCATATCATTTCAAAATTCAAAAAAAAATCAAAATTCAATATCATTTATTCAGTCTAGGCTGTTACAAGCACTTATGAACGTCAAAGAAGCTACGCCATCGGTTCACAAACCCTACGGCGGGAGACCTTGTAACGAGAAGAACCGGCAAGAAACTCGTCAAGGGCTATTTTTTTCTCCCTGTTTTATTTCATACAGAGTCGTCAAATTGAAAAGTGAGCTTAACATATCAGTAAGGTCAATTTCCATCACAAAAGAAAATACTAATTATAATATTACATTTTATGGTTATCCTAACCGTAAACAATTTTCAACTCGTAAGGAAGGACTTACATTTAACATTTCTCGCATTACAAGGTTACTGTACTGCAAGTTGTGACGTACATCATACAGGTCGATAGTAATTTATTTTAGATGAAAATATTTAATCTCTAAGCACAACGTTAAGACAAGCAGACTGAAGCAGACCCATTTCCGCTGGCGGCACCCGTTCACGAGCATGACGCATGAACCAGCCATCGCTTCGCTCAACCATATTTTAGGGAACGTAACGACCCGCCTCACACGACACCGCCGAAGAAACGTTTGAGTGAGCATGACGTACTTCAGGTACTTATGTTAAAGTGTATAAATATAAAAAATACAATGGCAAAAACAAAAAAAAGAAATATAAAAGTGCATTAATATAAGACGCAACTTACAATGTTACTGGAAGACGCATCAGCTGGGTCATAATCATAAAGCGTATTTAAAGTAAATTAAAAATAAAAATAATAATGGCTTTCATATACTTGATTACAAAAATTGGAGAACATTACTTATTTTTATTTATTCTGATCAAGCAGTGCCACGTTCTCAATTCAAAACATCATAAATAACATAGAATTTATAAAATTGAAACAAAAATATAAATATCTCAACACATTTTAACACAATCAGACAAGAGCAGACCCATCCCACTGGCAGCACCCGTTCACGAGCATGACGCATGAACCAGCCATCGCTTCGCTCAACCATATTTTAGGGAACGTAGCGACCCGCCTCACACGACACCACCGTAGAAATGTTTAAAGAGAGCATGACATACTCAAGCTACCTGCGTTAAAAGTTTAATCTAATAATAATTATACTAAACAAATTAATGACACGGCTACAACTTCGAAAAAATAAAACAAAACATTTATGACCAAGCTGTTTTGTCATTCAAATAATCCTTTATAGTATAATATCCTTTCTTTAGTAGACAATCTTTTACATGAATCTTAAATTTTTCAAAAGGCAAATCCAAAATACATTGTGGAATTTTATTGAAAAAATTTACACCTAGACCCAAGAAAGATCCGTGAACCTTTTTTAGCCTGTATCGAGGTATTACAAGTTTATTTTTATTTCTCGTATTAACATTGTGCACATCACTATGTTTGGTATATTCTGATAGATTGCGACGAACAAAAATTATACAGTTCAAAATAAATTGACATGCAGCTGTTAATATACCTGTCTCTTTGAACTTATCCCTAAGAGATGTTTTAGACCCTAGCTGATAAATGGCTCTTATTGCGCGTTTTTGTAAAATGAATATAGTGTTTATATCAGCTGCTGTCCCCCACAAAAGAATACCATAAGACATGATGCTATGGAAATAACTAAAATATACAATCCTAGCAGTTTCAACATCTGTTAACTGTCTAATTTTTCTAATAGCATATGCAGCCGAGCCAAGTCTACCAGCTAATGCCGCGATATGTGGGGCCCATTGGAGTTTAGTGTCTAGAGTTACACCCAAGAAAACAGTTGAATCGACTAAATCTAATTTTTCTTTTTTAATTTCAACATCTATTGGCAGGACTTTTACATTAGGCAAAGAAAATTGGATACATTTGGTTTTCCTTGCATTAAGTTGTAAGTTATTTGCATCAAACCAAGTAAGAATTTGAGAGAGTGCCATGTTTACATCGTCAAAATGAGTTTGATTTCTGTCAATGTTAAAAATAAGGGAAGTATCATCCGCAAACAAGACAATCTCACAAAACTTCTCTGCGAAGAATGGTAAATCATTTATGTAAATTAAAAATAGGAACGGACCTAAGATAGAGCCTTGAGGCACGCCCATCTTTACAAGACAGCCGGACGATTTTACGCCATTAATATCAACGGTTTGTGTCCTCGAACTGAGATACGACAGTAACAACTTCTCAGCATTGTCCTTTACACCGTAGTGGTTAAGCTTCAACAGCAGCGTCTGATGATCTACGCAATCGAAAGCTTTGGATAAGTCGCAAAAAATGCCTAGAGCATTCTGCGACCCCTCCCAGGCCTTAAAGACGTGCTTTAATAGCGCGACCCCAGCATCAGTTGAAGACCGACCCTTTGTAAAACCAAATTGTTTATTATGCAAGAGATGATTCATATTAAAGTGCGTTAATAACTGTTCGAGTATTATTTTTTCAAATATTTTACTTAAGACGGGTAATATTGAAATTGGTCTATAATTACTAGGGTCTTCTTTATCTCCAGATTTAAATAATGGTATTACTTTACTTAATTTCATAAGATCAGGAAAAATTCCTTGATCAATACACAGATTAAAAATGTCAGCAAGATAAGGAGCAATAGTATAAACAATTTCTTTGACTATATTTACAGATATGCCCCACAAGTCTGTAGAATTTTTCATTTTTAGTGATTTAAAAGCTTTTACAATGTCTATAGCATCGATTTTTTTAAAAGTAAACAATGACCCGCATTCCGTTACGTTCCCTTTAAGCATAGAGAGTGACGCTGCTGGTGAAGAATCCAAATTCGAAGTAGTTTCTAAAGGAATATTCACAAAAAATTTGTCAAAAATGTTAGCGATTTCTTTGTCCGACTTTACTATTGTATTATTGACTTTAAGCGCCATACTACGGTCACGTGGTTTATATTTACCAGTTTCACGATTAATGACTTCCCAGGTCGTTTTAATTTTGTTTTGGGCTTGTTTTATTTTTGCTTTTATGAATTTAGACCTTGCAACAGAACATATATTTTTGAACGTCTTAGAATATTGTTTCACATATTCTAGGAACTCTGGGCTATGGTTAGTTTCTCTTAATTTATAAAGTTCATACAGTCTATTTCTACTTTTATAAATATCTGTCGTAGCCCAGTCACAGAACTTTAACTTTTGAGTACATTTAATAGTCTTAGGTTTAAAGCAATTTTGAAACTCATTAGCAATCAGTTTAAAGAGGTCTCCGTATAGAACATTGGGATTATCGTGGGTATAAGGCATTAATGGTATATTACATTCCACACCGTTTTTAAAATTGTCTAATCGTTTCTTAGTTATAGGCCTGCATTCTATAATTTTTGTATCGTCAACAACATTTAACTCGTATGCTACTTTCAATCCATAATGGTCAGATGAAATATTACTAAAAATCACTTTGCTTACCGGATCACATTCTGAAAAAACATTATCCAAGCAAGTAGCAGAGTGGCTTGTTACTCTAGTGGGTTCAAAAAATTGGTTGGTTAAATTAAAAGAATTAAATAATGCTAGTAAACGAGTAGTCAATGTAGAGCTTACTAGAATATCAACATTAAAATCTCCGCATACCATCACTGACTTATTTCTTAATTTTAATTTATTAAGTACATCTTCCATTACAGATTCAAAGGTTTCAAAGTTACCCTTAGGGGGTCGGTATACACATACTATAATTAAACAACTTAATTCTATACATGATAGCTCGATATGGCTTTCTGACGTAAGTTTCACAATATCCTTTCTTTCCTTAAACTGAATATTATTATTAACTAAGATTAAAGATCCGCCATGAATCGCTGACTTTCTACCAAACACACTAGATAGTTGAAAATTGTTTAAGTTAAATGACGTATTACAATGCTCCAGCCAGTGTTCAGTAACACAAATGATTTATATTTATATGCAGGACGCCGCAGCGGCATAGCTCCGGCGCCGCGCCGCGAACGCACCGCGCCGTGTTGCGGTGTGCCTGCGGTGCGGCGCCGGAACGCACCGTCTGGCATATCATTAATATTTATATGCAGGACGCCGCAGCGACATAGCTCCGGCGCCGCGCCCTGAACGCACCGCGCCGTGTTGCGGTGTGCCTGCGGTGCGGCGCCGGAACGCACCGTCTGGCATATCATTTATATTTATATATATGCAGGACGCCGCAGCGACATAGCTCCGGCGCCGCGCCGCGACCGCACCGCGCCGTGTTGCGGTGTGCCTGCGTTGCGGCGCCGGAACGCACCGTCTGGCATATCATTGCGCGGAAAAGTACTTTTTTAATTTAATACCTAAAAATATGTCATAATGCGTTCCGAATCGCACTACTGACTTTTTTGTTATTGATTTTAAATAGCTTTAAATTAATTATAATACTCCGTTTTGGTTTTAATTATATTATTTTAGTTCATTGAGTCATAAAATCAATAACAATAAGTTTAAACTATTTGTTATAAGAATTTTATATTAGGCTGGGTGAGATTTCACAACCTAAAATTGGATTTCGGACTGTGACATAAATCTTTATTTTTAAATTGTCTTTGTCTTGTATGTCAGTGTCAACATTGACGGAATCGTTTTTATTCTTATTAATAAGTAACAATATATTCCTACTTTAAATAACTTTGAATTAACTATAATACTCCCTTTTTTATTATTTTAGTTTTTTATATCATTAAAACAACGGGAATAAGGTATATTTAGATTAAACTTTATGTTTAAAGATTTTTTTACCGGAAGTTGACCGCGGACACAACCTTAAAATGTTCCTCGCTGTTGTGAGGTGCAAAATTGTGTGTTGCGCTCGGCAGAAAAGTTTTTAGCGTCTTGTACCTTTGAAATCCTAGCTTCGCTCTGGATTCAATCCTAGAATCCTTCACTTGCTGAGATTTCAATAACGCGAACGCACCGCGCCGTGTTGCGGTGTGCGTGCGGTGCGGCGCCGGAACGCACCGTCTGGCATATCATTGATATTGATATGCAGGCCGCCGCAGCGACATTGCCCCGGCGCCGCGCCGCGACCGCACTGCACCGTGTGGCTTCTCCCTGATGTTTAGACTGTCCTACTGGTACACATTTCCTACGTCAGCTGCCGAAGAACTGTGCAAAGGCTGTATAGCAAGCTGTACATATCTTTATCATCGATTCGTGCACAAATTATTCAGCCAAGTTCACACCCACCGAGTCCGATCCGTGCTGCCGATACGATCTGACGATGCGATCTGAACGCGTTCTCTGTAACCAATGGCTGTCCGTGTATGCTTTCTCACTGCTTGCGGTAGAACGCTACGCCTTTAACTGATCGCACGTTGCTTATGCGATCTCTAATAATTAAATGAAGTTTACGAAGATAGAGTAGCTAGTCATCTGGCAGCCACGGCCCCTGGAAAGGTGCCGAAACGTCGGGAAATCCAATATATAACGATATCCAATAAAATAACATGAATTATTAAACCAAATTACTGACTAAAAAGCGTAGTTATTACCCATTTGCTCCTACCGTGTCTTTAACGACACACCAACTTAAAAAAAATATTCTGTTGTACGAGGGTACTTTATTTTTTTATTTTATATTGCTACTAGCTGTTGACGCCTTAGTCGGTCATAGTAAAGTGGTAACCGTGATATGCAGTTTATTGTTTTTGTGCAAAATGAGGTTAAATTACGTGCTTATTAAAATGATAAATACAGGGTAATTTGAAATATTGTTTTATGCTGTTTTTAATTTATTTGTTATCTAATTATCAATAGTCGGTTCCTAAGAATCTCGAAAATAAAAAATACGGTATATTTATAAGATATTCATCAAGTATTTTTGTTTTACTTTGTCTGTTCCGTGAAAGACACAGTAGGAGAATGTACTACTATCAGTAGTACTTATATTTGTTACAGGGCTTTACGACAACCTTCGACTCTGAACGAGATTACCTACTGAGAAATAAGAGCAAAATTATGAAAAAATAGTTCCAGACTATATAACTATCATCATCACATTCATTCAGCGGCATGAGAACGACTGCTGGGTATAGGTAGCCATCGAACTATCGTTGTGAAGATCCTCTAGGGTCTAAGGATCTTCACGTTGATCGGTCGTTGGCGGGCTGCCCTCATCCAGGATAGCCATTCCTCAGTGATTGAGGATTCCGAGAGGGGCTCGCTTCCATCTTCAGCCTTATCACTACATAACATTAGGTATAATGAAGGCTAAGAGTCTTCCCGCCGTTCATAAAAAAAAACGCCTTAATACCTGCGACCCAACCAATGCCAAATATGGATATGAGAGTGATTCTTTGTGTGTTTTACTATCTTTCTCCTATTTATGTCGAAGCCTACTGAAATCGACGTAGTGAAAGATCATAGTAGTAGATTCTCCTACTGTGTCGTTTACGACACGGCATTTTCCAGCTTTTCCTGAACTGAAATATTTTTTTAATTATTTTTTTATCAGTTTTATGTTTACGTTTTGTAAAGTATATGAAATTTCAAATCAATTGTGCAAAAAAGTTAATTCAGGAACAAGTGGGTTAATCCGTTTATCACTACTTGAGAGACTGAAAGAAATGCGTAAGATGTGCGCATAAATAAAGTATATTCATACACAAAATAAGTGTAAACTATGCAGTTATCCAACGAAAGCTAAGAAAGAAACGTCTTTGCAAATCTCAAGTGAATCAAAGGCGAGGATTAAAGACAATACGTGGCGTCCTCGCGACCTCGAGGCGAGGCGTCCCTCATTGTCTGCAGATGAAACAAAAACCGGGGATTGTTGCAAAAGCGGTGACAATAGCGTAGCGCCAACGAGAAAGTTCGTTTGCACTTGAAATGCATTTTTATGAAAGGTGTTTTGCTGTGAAACAAATGAAGAGAGTTATAATAGTTAGCAATGCACGACGCATAATTATTATATTCCTATAAAAACTTCCTTCAAATGGGTCGATTATTATTCAAATATCAGACATTATTTTTGTTATGTCTGCTTGTGTTAAAATGTGTTGAGATATATATGTTTGTTTTGATTTAATGTTATTTATGATGTTTTTGAGTTGAGATGCGTGGCACTGCTTGATTAGAATAAATAAAAATAAATATTGTTCTCTAGTTATTCCAACTATTTAATAGTAGATTATGCACTAAGGGGGTAAAACAGTGTCTTATGTCACGTGCAGCAAATTGAATCCTGAGCGAAATGAAGGATTCTGTAGTTAATTCCCGAGCAAACTGAGGGAATTATGGTAAGAATCCTAAATGAAGCGAAGTTCAAGCCTGCCCAAGGCTTAGACACATTTATCCCCGAAGAGCACTCTCTCACTCTACTTTAGACACCAACTGCGCCTACTGTGATGTTAAATAAAAAAGGAAATTATAAATTGTTAAACTATTAAATTACAGCAATTTAACAATTCGCGGAAAAAATATCGAGAGGATCGAAAATCACCGACTTTTTCTTTAGATATTTCGTTCCCTAGGCAATGCAATGATAATTTTCGAAGTATATCTGTGACCAAATTCACAATTTGATGATTGGCCATGTTTTACTAATAAGTAAGACAAAAAACACGAAAAAGCACGGAAACGAAAGAGATAGCTATTACATTATATTTGAATGAGTGCTTATTATCACATAATTCTAATTTCGAATGTTTTCTTGATACTAGGGACCCTGATACATACAGCCTTGTTTATATTTTTCATAGGTGTAAAGTCTCTTTGAAGTGTCAATGTTAAAAACATCTTGGACCAGTAAGTTACGCCATGAACAGCCTTGTTTTTTTGCGAAAGTATTTTTGATAGAAGTTTTTGTTGACATTTTGGCTTTCCAAATTTAAATGTTATCATAATTACCCAAAGGAAGTTCCATACAACATTAGCTCACTCAGGGCATTAATAGCTTACTTTCAAATTGAGTATACTTGATATTTAATATGTGCTACAGATGTAGGTGGTGTATAATAGTAGATTATTAACCAAGGGGATAAAGCAGTGTCTTCTGTCGCGGGTGACGATTTAAATCGCGAGCGTAACGGACGACTCGAGGTTTACTCCCGAGCGTAGCGAGGGTGTTAAAAACTGGATTTAAGACGAGTCCTGAGTGTAGCGAGGGATTTAAGTTCACCCAAGACTAAGACAGCTTTATCACCTAGTAAAATACTCTACTTTTCGTACCATTTGCGAAAAAAATAACACAATAATAATATGAGATATATTTGAAGAAAACAAAAACGAGGCAAATTCCTAGACTAATATTTTTTGTCGGAAAAGCAAAGGCATCAAGCTCATACGGCCCCGTCGGTTTTCGTAATTTTATTTAATAATCATAACTGCATAATAAATGCGTATTCCTTTTTCAAAAAGATGTGTAATGCTTTATATACAAACTCAATGGTGTAAACACAGATGTAGTTGAGTATAAATTTCGGTAAGTATTCCAAATTTAAATCACATTCTCCCCCTAGATGATGAATGAAATTCAGTACAATTTTCTTTCCCTGTTTTAACAGATTAAAAATGACTATTGTTATGTTCGCTTTTTGTGGCATAGAATGTCACTTTTTTGAGCAAGTGGTACGAAAAAGTATTTATTTTTGTTAACTTTACGCTTTGTGATTATGACACAGCTGATGCGTCGTCTAGTAACATTGTAAGTTATTTCTTACATTAATGCACTTTTATCTTTCTTTTTTTGCTGTTGCCATTGATTTTTTTATCTTATACACCTTAACATAAGTAC
The DNA here is from genome assembly GCA_910589605.1 of Chrysoteuchia culmella. Taxonomy (NCBI): domain Eukaryota; kingdom Metazoa; phylum Arthropoda; class Insecta; order Lepidoptera; family Crambidae; genus Chrysoteuchia; species Chrysoteuchia culmella. The sequence continues at coordinate 14,756,049 of OU342652.1, forward strand.
CTGAAGTACGTCATGCTCACTCAAACGTTTCTTCGGCGGTGTCGTGTGAGGCGAGTCGTTACGTTCCCTAAAATATGGTTGAGCGAAGCGATGGCTGGTTCATGCGTCATGCTCGTGAACGGGTGCCGCCAGCGGAAATAGGCCTACTTCAAAGTAAGCAGACGCTTATCTTAATGTTGCGTTTTAAACCTTAAATATTTTCATCTAAAATAAATTGATACTGACCTGTATGTACCTCACAACTTGCAGTACAGTAATCTTGTAATGCGAGGTATCGACCGATATAGAAACGGCAATAGTTACTTATTACGCCTACGCGCATGCTTGACTAAGTTACGGAGTGGTGCTGTGGGGCAACAGCACGGACGCGGATGTGCTACTCACCATGCAAAAGAAATTAATCCGCATCATAACCAACATTGAACAAACGGAGAGCTGCATTTTCATGCAAAATTTCACGCGGAAATATAATGACTAAACCTCCTTTTCCGAGCGTGTCAGGTGAAATAGTTTTTTTTTACTATTATTAATATTACTTTAAGTTTGTTTTTTTTGTTTTTTATTGTGGTAGGTTTAATATCCAAATAAACGACGCTAACACTTGTTAAAATACAACATAAAAAAAATCGTAAATCAACCTCCCCCTCAAATTTGGGCACAAAAAAAAATTGTTATTTTTATTCGTCAACAGTTCATAGTAATGTCCCAGGTACTGCGACATTACTATGAAATAGCGTTTGCTGGTATCACGAGTACGTATCACAAGCTCTCACAGCCTTTAATTATAACCTGCTATGCGGTCACTCACTCACGCCACAACAGGCGTGAGCTAGGAGAGGCCTATGTCCAGCCCAGCAGTAGACGTGCACAGGCTGATAATGGATGATCTGGTCACTATAATTGAATAGTTTGAACGATTGTTTTAAAAACTTTAAACAAACGACTAAAATGCAATGGCATTTAAATAACGTCAATAAATGCTAAATGGTCGATTAATGAAATGGTAAAATTGGCTCGGCGCTGAATCGGCCTCAAACCAGCTTAATCGTCATTTTGAATTTTACTAGAAATTTGAAAATTACGCTATCTTTACCTACCCCTTTAATTATATCAAAAGAGAACACAGCAAAGCTTATGATGGATGGGGTATACCTTTATTTTCTATTCTATCAGGTGTTAAGGACAGAGCATAATAAGTAACAGCTTGCAGTTGATACAAAATCGATGGACGCTAACGACAAGGAAAAATGGCTCTCGTTTGTCATAAATATAGGTGCTATATTTTCACTTCAGGCAAAGGATATTCTAGCTTGAAATTCAAGCTGGACCTAGATTTGTATTGAAATCTATTTGAAGTCTTCTGTTTTAGCTTCTGAAAGTATTTTTATTTCTGCAATCGTAAAAGGAACGGTAACGACGGTCATCAACTGTCGATTGGATAGTCGTGGACGCAACATCGTGCTGCCCCTTTAAACTTTATTGCGATATAATCAGTCGGTTAATCATTTAGTGAATTTGGCAGGGCTATTACCTAAAAATTTGCAATTATCGCCCAGATATTGTGCGATTGCTGCGGAACGTCAAAATAAACATCGTATTACGTATGTGATGCTGGCTAATCGCTCGCTAATGGTTCCTATACACGGCGTCTCACTATCTCGCGCTCCTACCTAGGTGCGACAGTGAGACGCCGCCGCGTGTTGATATGACTCTAGCTAAAAAACAATTTGTACATTGTAGTTCATCGTTTGTTCGGTAGAGGCCGCACTGTTGATACGTGACGTAAATCAGTTATCGCGCGATTTCTGCTGTCGCGTTACTATTGCAAATATAGGTGATAGCCCCGCGTGCCTTAATTTAGATTGTACATCGTTCAACATAAGCTGTACACACGCTCTTTCACGCCTTATATCTTTGTTAAGAAAGAAGAAAGTAAAGTAAATTAAAGTTTATTTCAGCTTGATTATACAACAAATACATGTATCAAGGATCACTGCACAAGGCTCGCAGGCCTGAATCGCAGTAACCAGGGAGTGATTTTGGTTAACTTACTCTATTTGTTTAATTTGCATAATTCTTTGGAGCTCCGGTTCTAATCAAGATGATTTTTGTAAAAGCACGGATATGATATTAACTTTTTTGAACGCTGAGCGGATGCCGAGTAGGACTAATTGCAAAGACTCGGTCCAGTTGGTGTCGGCATGGCATACTATGGCGGTCTATAGCTGCCTGTGGAACCGCTCGACTAAGCCGTTACATGCAGGATGGTAGGCCGTGGTTCGACGATGTTTAAATCCAGTTCTTTTCCCCAAGAATGCAAACAGGTTGGATTCGAATTGCCGACCGCGGTCATTAACTATGTCGGTTGGAGATCTGAAACGCGCAATTCAACCAGACAATAGAGGGCGACCTACCGTTTCCGCCGTCATGTCGACTACTGGGACAACCTCTGGCCATCGTGTGAAGCGATCCACGCAAGTGAGGCAGTAGCGGTAGCCTTGTGACGATGGTAAAGGTTCGATTAGGTCAATGTGGATTTCCGAGAACCTATCCATCATCAGCCTGTGGACGTCCACTAATGGACATAGGCCTCTCCTAGCTCAGGCAGGAGCAGTAGAGGGTTTGTTTCAAGTTTTCTTTCTTTCGCACAGGTTTTCATTGCGTTCCTCTTAGTCGACTCTTACGACATCCCAGGCATGTAAGGGAGTGGTGCGAGACTTGTATTCTTAGACTGTCACCACATGGCACACCGAGAACCTAGCACGAGGCAAATCGAATGTGCCCAATGGAGCAGACACATCACTCACCTTGGTGCGCTGGCAATCTACGCAGCATTGCGCTCACTCACGGCAGTATTTGCGAATACCTGGCCACACGTAACGCTCCACATTTTTGGAATTTCCACTTTTGGCCAGCGTCCCAAATACCTAGGGTCCCCCTCACCACGGTGCAAAAAACCCCGATCCTCTACGACCAATAGTTTAGGCGTGGCGATTTTTTAAAGATCGGCGGCCATCTTGGATCCGCCATTTTTAAAACTTTGCAACCCTATAGCTCATAAACTACTGGGCCAATTCCAACGGGATTTGAAAGGGTGCCCCCCCCGACCCCCTGCATCCCCTAAACCCCCTAAATCCTAAATTGGGAGTGCCAAAGGTTTGGACCAGATCTGAGTGGCCCGCCAGATAGATCTCACGAGGCTACCCAAAGTGGAACCAAACACTACCCACCTAGCATCAATAGCACCGGAGCTATAGCCCTTCAAACTTTGGCCGCCATCTTGGATCCGCCATTTTGGAAAACTTTGAGGGGCAATACCTCCCTAGCTATTGGAGCTAGAGTGACGGGGCTTTTTCTGTGGTGGTTCCCCTGACCTCCCCTATCCTATCAAGGGGTTGTTTTACGCTACGGTGACCCCAGGGGTTAAATTCACCTGACCACACTTTTGAATAGAGGAGCGGGACCCTCTACATAATTGCCCGAAGAACTAGTGTTCTACGACCAATAGTTCCTGAGCAATAGGAGTTGGACCATTTTGGCCCCAGTTTGGCCCAAATATTGGCCCTGAGATTCCTCAGGAAGTATTGGTCCAAGAAATTCGTGTGAGGTATCACCTAAAAGGGCTTAAGGAGAGCAACGCAGCTGTGTTTTTAGTTTTTAGGTGACGGCGGCCATTTTGGGAGCCATTTTGAAAAACTTAAAAAAGATCGTAACTTTAAGGTTATAAGTGATATTATTATAATTATTAAATTATATTAAATAAAATTATATATAAATATATTAGTATAATTGTTAAGAAACATTAATAGCACCATCGTTTTGTCTAATAAAAACTGTATATTGACTAGATTCACAAACTCACTATAAATTATAACTGTTTGTGCTATTTTTTGCGGTCAAAATAAAAAAGGGGCAAATTCTATATTCAACTTTTACAAATTTACCAGACCCTACCGCGTTATATTTCCAAAATGTTTGGGCACCGCACGCCTGTTAAAAAACCGACGAACGACAGGTCTCCCCAAAAAACAAATGTCCGGAACAGCATAGACATGATCGATCTGCAAATATAAGCATGGAGCCGACGGCTAAAGTAAATCTACAAAAAAAAAAGAAAAAGACAAACGCGACAAAGCAGACAGGCCCTGCAGCAACAAAGAAGACGGTCGAAAAACCAACATCGACCGAAAAGGGAAGTGTCAACACACAGAAAAATCCCACCATCGCGCACAAAGGGCAAATGGAAGAAGCGGAATCTCCCATAAAACGCGACCTAAGCAGCAGAGAAAAGGAAGCGTTAAGGACTTATAAAATGGGGAAGTATCAACTAGGGAGCTCAAGGAATTTAAAGAAGGAGATAAAATGTGAAGTCGAGGTGGCACTCGACCAACTCTACAAAATTTATAAGGAGGCCGAAGCGGAGCTCAGAACAAAGGGAAATACAACTAAGGGAGGGACGGTGGGGACGGGGGCGGGAGCAAGCGCTACCCCGTCCCCCGATCCCACTCCCTCTCCTTCCTCTACCTCCAACGAAAGCCTACTCATGGCACGTATAGAGGAGCATACAAATCTGATATGGGAAAATAGTAGGAAAATGGAAGAACTGAAGGCGACAATAGAAAAACATACCGAAAAGATAGCAAACGTAGAAGCGCTTACCTACGCCAGGGTGACTGCGACTCAGAGTAATAAAACGCCGCAAAAGCGAACATTGCACTCAGTCGCAGTCTCCTCAATCGTGGAGACGGAAACAGGAGAGGAAGTCCTTGAGAAAGTCAGGAAGGCGATAGATGCTAAGGAAGGATGGATAAAAGTAGAGAGAGTAAGGAAGGCTAAAAATAGGAAGATAATTATGGGCTCTGGATCCAAAGAAGAACGGGATAAGGTGAAAGACAAAATAGGGAAAGAAGGAGGCAGCCTCACCATCGAGAACGTGGAAAATAAAGACCAGACCAGAGATTAGACTTGTGAACATCACGTAGACAAACACTGGGGAAGACGTCCTCAAGGCACTTCGGAACCAGAACAGGTATCTTTTCCACTGTCTCGATGAAGGGGAGGACAAGATAGTGGTAAAATACAGGAGAAGAGGCAGAAACTCGCATATCAACCACGTTATAATAAGTTTGTCGCCGAAAGTCTGGAAGCGAATGGTTGAGAAGGGATTCGCACATATAGATATCTGTATCCGCAAGACCACCCAGCCACGGATAACCCCCACCACAGCCGCGCAAGACTAGAGGCGGAAACGGTCAATGAAGGCGAAGATGGTGAACCATATGACCGAATCCTTCAACCCGAAGAAGGCCCCGGGAATGGATGGCTTCACAGCCGATATCTGCAGCCTCGCCATAAAGTAGCTCCGCTGAAGAGGCTTGCAAGTCTTTTTTGAACGCTGAGCGGATGCCGAGTAGGACCAATTGTAAAGACTCGGTCCAGTTGTTGTCGGCACGCCCACTCACGGCAGTATTTGAGAATACCCGGCCACACGTAATGCTCCGCAACCAATTTAGCACACATTTTCCATGGTCACAGGGCTTGATGCACTTCGTTGCTTTTGAGCCGAATTTGTAGTGGTACCAGCACATCGGGAATCTCCGGTAGTTGGAGCTGGATCGTGAAGATGAACGGCTTCGCTGGTGGATCCTCGAGCGGTGCCGTGGTCTGGACTCTTTGTCACGGAGATCAAGCTGGACTGTCAAGTTTTTGACAGCTTGTTTCAGCTCGGCTATCTCCAGTGCCATGGTCTCCATAGTGCTCGACGATGATGCTGCTGGTGCGATTGCGGCAGCTACTTTACGCATAGGTGACACGATGTCTTGTACTCTGTCGGCTAAGTCTAGAACGCTATGTAATAAATAAATATATAATGTTATTTATTAAATATAAATAAATATAAATAATTGCATACAATACACCAATTATCTAGCCCACATTAAGTTTCATGAAGAAGTTGTGTTATGGATACTAGATAACGGATAATCATACTTTTTTTTTGTAAATACATACATAACATACATATTAAACACCCAGACCAAGACAAATAGACATGTTCATGCACACACATATTTGTCTTGTCCGGGGATCGAACCCGGGACCTCTGGCGCAGGAGGCGGGTTTAGTACCCCTGCGCCAAACAGGTCGTCAAATTTAATTAAATATATATTAAATATTATATAATAAGTATGTAAATATAGTTAAGGTTTATTTTAATTATTTATTAGATGTAAATTACTTATGTAGTATTTAACTTTTGTTACTTTAAGTTAAAGACATTTATATTAAGTTTGTTTCAAATAAATAATACTGAGTGCGCACAAGCTCTATTTTTGAATCGCTTGAACAATTTCTGACTTAAGTCACACGCATGCGACTTAAGTCACGCTTGTTTCGCTCGACTGCAACGATTAGGTGAGGGCACTCGTTGCGGTCGAGCGATTCAAAGATACGGAAATTCGTACGTCGAACGAAAATCAATAGAAACGAAGCGCTCGACGCGTGACGAGTGAATCAAAAATAGAGCTCCTGTGAAGTCAGTTAGTGGGTTCAAGCTTCTTATCGTCGTCATATCACAGCCACTACATAGCAATACCGTAATCTTTGAAAATCAGACTTTAAACACGTGTTTATTAATCCGTCTTTCCATAATGCGATATTCGTCACCCCATCCAAATTACAATTGACACGTGAAGGAAATGGGAAAAGGCGAAAGCCGTTGACAAAAAAAATGCCGAAAATCCATGTAATAAAGGCACGAATGAATCGAGAGACAGTTGGTGACTTCTCCAGGAAATTGTGAGACGTGACGCGAGTACGCCGTACTGACGTACAGCCAACAGCAACTGCGGTTTGTACAAAATGCCAAACTACAGACAAATCTGAACTGAACAGCATAGGTCTTAAAGTCCAAAGTCTATTGGGGAAATGTGACAGATATGTAAAGCCATAGCTGCTGTTGATTGAACAAGAGGCAACACGTCAGGCTTCACAGTTTGACCTTAAGAGCGCCCTTAACTCGCTCGTAATAGCGGCGGTTTTCGTAGTGAAAGTGTAACGTGCTGGTGACTGTAGTACGATCACCAGCATTACATATATCCAAACTCGCAACTCGCAAGGTGTTAATTTGTCAAGTGCCGATCGAGCAGGATCTGCTCAGCTAGTTGATTATCTAATTCTGTTGCTAACAGATTTTGATTGAAATTGATTGAAAGTGCAGTTACATTGCTGCTTTAGTAAGATAGTTGTCATATTGATTTTTACTAAATCAGCAATGTTGCTGCACTTTCAATCCAACGTTGATAGAAACAAGATACATAATGAGGGGGCAGGCCTACGATATAGAACACAATTTTGGTTTTTTTTTTAATTTTTATTTAATTTTCTGATTTTGACCGCCGCTCCGACTCAAATAGCTAAATAATCAATTTCCTTGGTTACTTACATAAAACAAATTTTATTTTAAGTTTGGTTTTGCTTATGCTGAATAATATTCAATAGAGACCTATCTAATGCTTAAAATACGAAAGTAAAAAAAAAAATGTTTTCAAATTTTGTTTTGTATAAATGTGTTATACATCCTAACCTGAGCAGCCCCTGCTCGATCGGCACTTGATAAATTAACACCTTTACTTATAAGAGTTGTAGCCTGCTCTCTCACTCTATAGAACTCCTTACATAACTGTCAAAGTACTCCAACTGATTTTGAACATATGAAATTCCAAAGATAATCGAAAGACCTTATCGCAGTATCATTTTTGTAAGGCCTTATCTGCTTTTGCCTGTACTATGGGTGCCGTGTTACGATGTAAGCTGAATTTGGTTACAAGCCGAAAGCTACAAGTGAGAAGTTTTTGTAACAACTACTACAAGGGCAAGCACACTATAATATTACAAAAAAATATTAAAATAAAAAACACAATGACAAGTATTGCGATGCATTACAACAACAGAAAGACAGAAATTATCTTATTTGAGGCTTCTTACCCTTTATGCTAGATAAACCTGTATGACAGAGATCAGCTTCTTCCCTCAACTCGTTCATAAAAAACCTATGTATGTAGTAACCATGTGTTTTTTTATGAACTACAGGGAGACTCTTAGCTTTCATCATACCTGATGTTAAGTATTGATTAGGCTGAAGATGGAAGCGAGCCTCTCCCGGAATCCTCGGCCACTGAGGAACTGGCTATCTTATCTCTAACTGCCGGAACATAACAATGCTAAAAACATTGTTAGCTAGCCAGGCGGACTTATGAAAAGTCCTACCACCAACCAACCCAAATACAATATGTACTCCCGCTAGGAATCGAACTTGGGACCCCTGGGTCTGTTACCGGTGGTTGTACCACTAGACTACAGAGGCGGTAAAAATAGTAAATGTAGTAGGTATACGAAAACTTTAACTCAAAAGCGTAAATTTTGTCAAGGCTTTGCAACAGCCTTGACAAAATTTGCACTTGTGAATATTGTGAAAGAATTTATGATTTTGTAATTTTTGCATTTTTCAATGCTATTTTTATACTTATGGTAAATTTTAAATAGAAAAATATTGGAAAAAATTGACTCGGCCACAAGTGAATTCTCAGACGGGAATCCGGAAATCCGGTCCAATGCTCTTTCCAAAGGTCGCGGGTTCAATTTTTTCCAATATTTTTCTATTTAAAATTTACCATATTGTGAAAGAAGTTTTAGAAGACATTTTGTAACGAGAAGAACCGGCAAGAATCTCGTCAAGGACTGCTTTTTCTCCGTGTCGTATTTCGTAAAAAGTTCAAAAATTACCTTGTACTAGTATTCGTAAAGTCAATTCACTTCGTAAAGTTTATACCTATACACAGACAACCAAAAATAGTAATTTATATTTTTTAGCTTTTTATCTTTCCTTAGCATGCATTAAATTCCTGAAATGTCTCTAACGTAACCAAAATCTCTAACCAACAGCCCACCTTTTCTTTACTTAAAGCATAGTCTGTATACGCTATGTACACATCATTTCAAAAAGTTGACATTGACACAATGCACACTGTTAAGGCCGCAAATATATGCCTAATTTATACACTTCTCTCTCGAGCTGTACTTTTAATGCAAACCCCGCAAAATAATAGGGGTTAAGGTGGAACGATTTTCATACAAAAAACAGTCGAGATAATCTTGGTAGATTAACAGAATTAATGCTTAAAAATATGTGCAACTATTTATTCTCGGGTATTCATTTGCGCTTAATTAATAAACAAACATTGTTTCATTCAGAAATCACCTATAAATGAACACTAAATTTTTGCAAATATTACGACTGTGTATGTGACAAATGTCGTGTACGTATACAAAAATCGCGACGTTGCCATTCCATGCGGCTAAGACGCGCAACGCGCGAAGTTGCCGCTCTTACGTTTGTCTCGATTTAATAATTGTTTAAATTTCTCTTTACTAGATTTTTCAGCTGTGTTGCCGTTGCGTCCCAAAAGAGATGAGTTTCGTCAATAATAATTTACTTTGGGATTATGATATAAAGTTGTGATTTGTAGGATTTATCTTGACTCCGATTTTAAAAAATGCTAAACACGACTTTACATTTTGTTTTATGCGTAAATCTTTTTTTCTCCCATCACTGTAAAAAAATAGAAAATAGGATTTTATAAAGGAAAAAAAAGAAACGAAAATTGTATCTGCTTCGTGCAAATAAAATTTACTTGTATTATGTAACGTACTTACTTAATATTTAAATTTTTATTTTTTATTTAGACAAATGTCATGTGGTCCCTTTTCAAATATTAAATTGTCCGCAATCACATCTACGTACTGACAACACCGTTCCGTATTTGTCAATTGTTTGTAGTGTTTTTTCATTGTGACTAGGGCATGGGTCCAGTCAAAATTTCACTGAAATGAAAATTAAATATAAACGAAATTTATTAAATCTTTCAAAACGGGTGGAAATATTTCAGTTTTGAGTGAAATTTATTTTCTGACTAGAAATGATTTATTTTACGTAAATCTTAATGATTTATCGATCTTAATGATTTATTTTATTTTTAATTTTACAATTTTAACGTATTAAATGTTTACTTAGCTATTCAAAACATCATAAGAATGATGATAGCATAGAGATAAACATAGACTAAGCCAAATACAAAACATGAATTTGACGTCACATATCACTTGACTATTGTTGTTTCGACTATGAATCAGGACATTTGCGCGAAAAGCTAATAACGCGAAAGACTCTTACACGAAAAGCCGTTTGCTCGAATAAACATTTGCGCGAATAGTGCACAAATGTAATTAAATATGCCTCAATTATTGGTCAGTTAGCCTTCAAAAACATTTTCACCGTACAGCGCATGAATGAATGTTAGCGCTATCTCAGCACTTTTTTTCTAGATTGTACTTAACATTACATAATACATATTTAAGATACACAAGAGGTTAGCACTTTTTATTTTATAACCTCTCAGGCATCGGAAAACGAAACACAATAGATATTTAATTATTTCCAACCCCGGTGTTCGCTGCGCTGCTTTACGAATTAAGTATTTGTTGAATAATACAATTTCATTTTGAGGTAAGTGCTTAATAGTAATTTTTTTTGGGGCATTTTTGCTTACTTACATGTTTTATGTATTAATATTTTATAATATCAGTATCTTTATAAATTAAAACACGAAATTAGTTATATGCACATAAGTGCCTTTAAAGACTCAATCCTCAGAAACACGTGAAGTATCAAATTGATATTAATAAAGATTAAAGTCTATGGTTCCCCCGAACTATAAAAATCAAGCTTCTAAGTTTTTACATCACCATAATAAATTATCGCAGTAAATTAAAGCTTTAAAGGTAGAATTTAACAAGATTTACAAGATGTAAAATTTCACCACATAAGTAAACAAAAAGAGTAAGTATAAAAATGGCGTCTCGAGCTTGATTCCAAAACTATTATAATATAAAATGGAGATTGTAACTAACAAACAAGTAGACAAATATGATTTGCGCAAATTTATATACGCGCCAATATACCGAAAGGAGCTAAATGTATTGATTTTAAATAAAACTAATATAATAGTATTGTAGTATTGTACTAGCGGATCCTCGCGGTTTTACACGCGTGGTACCTGTTCCCGTGGGAATATCGGGATAAAATATAGCCTATGTTAATCAGGGATAGTGTAGCATCCTAAAAGAATTTTTGAAATCAGTCCAGTAGTTTTTGAGTTTATTCATTACATACATAAATACACATCTTTCCTCTTTATCACTACATAGTATAAAGCAAAGTCGCTTCCCGCTGTCTGTCCCTATGTATGCTTAGATCTTTAAAACTACGCAACGGATTTTGATGCGGTTTTTTTAAATAGATAGAGTGATTCAAGAGGAAGGTAAAATAACCTTCAATATATAGTAGAGAAATACTGTAATTTTTAAGGTTTCTAATGTGATGTCGTAAATGATTACATTTTTTCCGCTTACATTGCAAACGCAGGCTGAACCCTACGAGATTTATCAATATAAGGTAATAAGTATTTGTACACCTTGAAAATGTCTACAGAAAACTCCGCGGTGGTTTATGTTTATCTCTTATGGATAACCCACAATAGCATAAGTCGTGTAGTCCACGCGGGCGAAGCCGCGGGCGGGAAGCTAGTAATATTATATAGTATTAGAAGTATAGAAAACGGTAACATGGTGATCCAACAACAACAACCACCACCACTTTTTTTTTATTAAGGAAACACTGCAATTTTAATCAAAATCTGTTCAGTAGTGATTTAAAAAAAAGATATTATAATGGGCAAACACACTAAGAAATCTTAAAATTTAGAGTATCAATTACATTCTTGTCACTTGTGCAATTTAAAAAAGTTGCAATTGCATTTGTTGCAATTTATACATCAAAATTAATATTGTGATGTTATTTAAATAAACAATAATATAAAATAAATAATAAAAAAATAATAAAAAAAAATCTACCATCAGAAGTCTCGAACCGTAACTCTTTGATATCTAAGCCGAGTACGTAGACCGCTGGGCAACTTTATCATTTTCAGCTGGGTCGAAATATTCTACTACAAGAAACTCACAAATAAGGTATGCATGTGTGAGTGATTAGTAAAATTGGGAGACAGAAACACTCTCTCGAGATATTTGGATGATTTATGTACTACAAAAAGATAAATGTTGGTTTCGAAAATTCAATATTTATTTATAGAATGCGCTTATAGTATTTTGAGTTAAAAAGATACAAAGAACAATTAACAAATAAATAAAAACTACTAAATAGCGAAAGTAGCGCCATCTAACGACCGTTCAGCTTTTTGTAACTTAATCGTTCCACCTTAAAGTATGAAATTGCCGATTTTTGTCTTACACTTCTAGAGAACCTTACTACTTCGGTGATTAAAAGGTACATCTATTGCATGCTTTTATATTAAATTAAGATCATAATAATCAAGAATAATTAATCTCATGGTTATTATTTTCGTTTCATAAACGATAAAAAATACCTCGAAAGGTTCTCCTTTTTTTGTTAGCAAAATTAACTACTTTATTTAGTATATTTATAAATTATTCATATTTTTTGAAATAAAAATATAGCATTAGATTGCTTAGTCTTTAAACAGTGATTGTACATTAAAAAAATATTGCATTAGCACTTGCGGTACTAACTATAACAAAAATTGTTAGTATGGAAAAAACTTTCTTTGAAAATCTTCATACAAATCGGCAATTTCATAGTTAAACACCTAATATATAAAAGACGTGAGGGTATGTAGGTACGTGTAAATAATTAAAAAATATAACAGCCCTGCCGTAAACCATTGTCACTGTACATGAAAATCCATTCCCCCAAAACCCAAACGCAATACACTCCTTTTTTGGTAAGTCGTGTAAAAATATGTCTCCAACCAAAACAAGTATCAAACACAAACGTTTCCACCAATCCATCTATTAGACGATATTTAGTTTGGCGCAGGGGTAAAAAAACCTGCCTTCTGCGCCAGAGGTCCCGGGTTCGATCCCCGGACAAGACAAATATTTGTGTGCATGAACATGTCTATTTGTCTTGGTCTGGATGTTTAATATGTATATTATGTATGTATTTAAAAAAAAAAAGTATATAAGTATGTTTATCCGTTATCTAGTATCCATAACACAAGTTCTTCATGATACTTAACGTTGGCTAGATAATTGGTGTGATTGTATGGAAATATTATTATTATGTGATAAATATTAAACAAGAAAATATACTAGAAAAAAGCAACTAGTCTCATGTCCCGTCAGGGCGACATAGTTGCTTTTTTCTAGTATATTTTCTTGTTTAATATTTATCACATAAAAATAGCATTGTAAAATGCAAAATTAAAAAGTTATAATATTATTATTATTATTATATCTATTTTCTCAGGGCAGGGTTCACACGTCCTTGTCCTCCACTATGTACACATCATTACAAACAGTTGACACTGACACAATGCACGCTGAATGTTAACGCCGCAATTATATGCACGCCCTAATTTATGGGGTCACTGGTTCGATGACGTACGATATTATGCCCTTTGTGCATTGAGCAACGTAAGCTGTGGCTGTATGGATTTCCAAGTAATTTTCATAAGCCTGATCTTAATATTAAGACTGGCGGCGACCCGCGGTTTCACCTGCGCGTGGTCCCGTTCCCGTGAAAATATCGGGATGAAAAGTATTCTGTGTTTTAAACCAGGCTAACTGCTGTGTTAAATTTTGTCCAAATACGTTCAGTAGGTTTTGCGTGAAACAGTAAGAGCTAGCGCAGACGACGGATAACGGAGGACTTTTTGTCCGCGACACGTCTTTATTGTTAACCAAATAAGATTCAACTTAGACCGCGTATATCCGCGAGAAGTACGCGATAGTCCTCGTTATTTATTCAACTTTATGTTCTTAGTAATAAGGTCGTGTCGCGGACTAAAAGTCCTTCAATGTCCGTCGTCTGCGCAGGCCATAATATACGTCCATCTATCCATCCACAGAATTTTTTACCTTTATAATAATAATACTTATGAAGTACGAAGATGATGTTCCAAAATGTATGAAGTTTGGGCCAGATCAGGTGGCTAATCGTATATCTTTAAAATCTACCGCAATCCCTTACAATTCGTCATTTGAAAGATATTTACTTACTTCAGGCCGTCAATACTTGACATTTGATAGGGATTATGATCGGGACGCGTTTTGAAAGGTATTGAATGAACGAAATTGAACTGTGCATGCAAAATGACATACGAAAATAGCTTTCAAATGTATGGAGAAGTGCCAAATGAAGTGTCATTTAAAACATCATTTGTTCCGAAAGGGATTGCGACTATAAGTTACACAATTCCATAAATCACTATCACAATCACAATACCTTTGAAATTGATTGTGATAGATTTTGAAATCAGACATTTAGGGGGACTAATCTTATGTACAATAATGAAAAAAGATATATTATGAAGTCCTATATTTTAATCATCGAATGTCTTATAACTTTATAATTTTGCATTTTACAACGATATTCTTATGTGGTAAATATTAAACAAGAAAATATACTAGAAAAAACCGGTCAAGTGCGAGTCGGAGTCGCGCACCGAGGGTTCCGTTTAAAATTTGCTTGCTTTGGCTTAGAAGTTTGATTTTTTCACAGCTCCAAGGGACAGTAGACCTGAGTATTAGATATAAATTTCAGTTTGATACCTCCATGCGTTCCTGAGAAAAACGGTCTTGACAGACGGACGGACGGACGGGCGGACAACGAAGTGATTCTATATGGGTTCCGTTTTTTCCTTTTGAGGTAGGGAACCCTAAAAAGCAACCTGTCTCATATCGCCCTGACGGGATTCGAACCCGCATCCTTGGGAATCCGGCCCACTGCACTAACCAAATATGCTACAGAGACCTATCTATGACGACACGTCAAATTTTTCTAGCATATTCACCTTTCTACGGTATTGGCCACCAGATATATCCTCGCATTCGAAAGAAACAGTTTTACAAATGTTTGACTTTCGATTAAGATGAAACAGCCATCATATTATAACTTTTTAATTTCTTATGCGAGCTCGTATGACATACCTGCTTCAAGTAGGTACAGATATAATTATCATTGTGAACACACAAAAAATACACCATGGTGGAAGATGACTTCTGTCTAGTATATTGTCACACTCATTGACTCTCTTGGCCTCCGGTAGTCTTTAGATTAGTATTTTTTTATGAACAACGTGAAGACTCTTAGCCTTCATCATACCTAATGTTAAGTATTGATAAGGCTGAAGATGGAAGCGAGCCTCTGCCGGAATCCTCATCACTGAGGAACTGGCTATCTTAACTCTAACTGCCGGAACACAACAATGCTGAAACATTGTTGTTATTACATCAGACAGATAAGATGGTGGTAGCTAGCCAGACGGACTTACAACAAGTCCTACCACCAACTAAACCGAATACAATAAGTACCCCCGCTGGGAATCGAACCCGCCCCTGCGTCTGATACCGGTGGTTGTTACCACTAGACCACAGAGGCGGTTAAAGTCTTGATGCGAGCTATAATTTTTCTTTTTGTTTTATTTGAGTAGGACTACCAACATATGTCAAGCTTACTTAAGTATTGTCTGTTAAAAAGTTCAAAAAATTTGACGATTCAAAAGCACTTAATAACTAAATTAAATAAGGTCTATAAATAAATATGAACGTATAAGTAGGTACAACTACTTACAATGTCATTCTAATCAAATACCTATAATAAACAGTCCACATGAGTGACATTCAATAAATGAAACATTAAAAGAACAACACAATAACACAAATATAATAACATGTCCCATCTCTAATTGGCTATATTATTTCGCTCCAGTAACTGCCCAAACGACAGGCAACCATATCAAAACGAAATTATGATTTTATCAGACTTGATAGGATGTTTTGTCATAAAGCATATCGAGCGTTATTTATCGTGAAGAGACCGCCACGAAATGTATTATAGTTGGTTTGTTTTGTTTGTTTCTTTGAGTGTTTTATTCAATCAAGTTAACACTGAAAATGACGGTAAGCTTTGTTAATTAAATTACATATTATATTAAAATTATAATGGTATTTAGCTAATTAAATAGCATACGTAGCATCGCGCCATAAATCCCTTGGCGGAGCATCAAAGGTGCACCTTATTGTATGCTTCACACCGAACGGACAGAGTCGGCGCGCAGCGCAGCGCATTTTATGATTGCTGAAGGAAATTAAAACATATGTACAGTAGTTACGTTCTATATTTGGATGGGCGTGCGCGAGGAACGACCGGCTGCCGCGGCGTCAACGCGCTCCCGAACGGCTACGCAAAGTGCATGAAAATAAACACCTTAACTTCTTTACGGATGTTTAAATTTCCTTCTGAAATAGTAATATGCTCAATACTCAATAGTTTATTGCAAAACCATAATGTACATGTAGATGTTATAAAATAATGTAAGGCCAGTGTTATGGACCATGTTGGGCACGCAATTAGGGTTAGAAGAGAGTGGGGCCGTATTGCATCTGAGAAATTCTAGGATGATAATTTGAATTATAATTATCATTTTGCAAAACCATTAAATGAATGATCAATAAAATATTCATTAATACTGTAGTAACATTTACTACGGTTACTGTTAGTAGTGTCAGGGCGACATAAGACAGGTTGCTTTTTTGGTAGTATATTTTCATGTTTAATATTTGTCAAGCTCTTTTAATTTTAATATAGCATCACTGTTTTAGTCATCTCATCATATAAAATAAAGCAAAATACAAAAATATCATGTATATGTTTCATTATTAATTTGGGATACTGCGACAGTAGGGTCTACTAATATATTCTTTCTAAAGATACTGAAATTATTATCGAATATATCGCAGGATTCTTTTTCAGAAGCAAGTTCATTGTATCTTCTGCACATTCGAGCGATAGGGTTCTGAAAAGATATGTTATTTTTATATGGGGGCAGAATAAAACTAGGTAGGTTCCGCCTGGGATTATATTTAATATTAATACATAATATTCGCTGGTTTAAAATGATGTTGAACATTCTTTATTTCTTCTCACTCGCAGTCCAGGTAGCGACGCGAGACGAGTGAATTTCTCTATTTTTTTATTCACTCATCTCGCGTCGAACGCTTAGTTTTTTTTTTACTGATATTCGTTCGACATTTGAATTTCCATATTTTTGAATCGCTCGACCGCAACGAGTTCCCCCACCCACTCTTTGCAATCGAGCGAAATAAAGCTAGCAACGCGACGCGACGCATGACTTAAGTCGCATGCGACAACATAATGTCATACAAGCTTCAGCATGAGAGAGCTAATTGTATTTTTCTAAGATAAGTATTTCATCATCATCTTGTCGGTTGTCCTTATCGCAATTCTATTGAGGGTCGGAGCAGAACGCCCTTCTCCACTCCACTGTCTCACCAGATAAATATTGTTTTAAATTTGGACCGAAAATTTAGTACTGAAACGTTAACAATAATAATATTAATAGTAAAAGAATATATACCGAAAGATTGTCAGACTAAATAGACGGAGAGTTAAAAGAGGCAGAGATTTTTTTAGCACAAAGCGAAAGTTTTAACGCATAAAGAGTTTTCAAAGATTCTTACACAAAGATATAAGAAAACCGAGAGTAAATCAAAGAAAAAAACTTTTTATAAAAAAATTAAAACCGACTTCAAAAAACTAAAAAGCAAAAAATAAACCTTTTGCAGGTTTATTTTATTATAAGTCGGTTTTAATTTTTTTATAAAAAGTTTTTTATTTCACAATTTTTAAAGGTAGAACAGGTCTCGTACCTACGCTAATAACCTTATGTCAACTCCTCATTACCTTTTACAAAGCTGCTTTTCCCGGTGCAGGGACGTTACTTATTGAGGGTTTATAGCCTATAGGTATGTTGGCGAGGACCAATAGCTATTTAACAAAAAAGTTTCATCAAAATCCGCTCAGTAGTTATTGCGTGAAACTTCAGCTCGAACAAGAATCTAACAATTACCTGGATGATTTAATTGTTTCATGACTTCCATGACATTAGGCCCCATATCTCCGAAGATTATCATCGGATCTCAATGAGACTTATATGGGACCTAATTGACAGTGTACCCGATCGAACAAAAAAACAACTATTAAAATCGGATCACCAACACCGGAGTAATCGCTATACATACATCGGACAAAAAAAAAATACGGGTTGAATTGAGTACCTCCGTTTTTGTTGAAATCGGTAAAAATAATTCAAATGTTTGTCTAAACCTCTTACAGACAGGCTTGATAGATAAATAGATAGATAAAACACTTTATTGCACACACACAAATACAGATAGAAACACAAGAAAGAGTTGACATAAATGTGGGCAAAGGCGGCCTTATCGCTAAGATCGATCTCTTCCAGACAACCTTTGAGTCATAGGAAACATAGAGAGAGAGCGAGAGGTAATGCACCAGCAACAAGCAAGAATAAAAATAGAAAAAAGAAACTTAACAATATTACAGAAGATATAAATCTTCCTACATAAAATACTAAATAATATGCAAGAGTGGTGTAGTAGGAGGTTTGGGACGCTGACCTTCAGACCCAGGTACTTTGGAAAGTTCCTGTTTGAGATTCTAAGGGAGGCGTCCCAGCAGTACTATGAGTTCGGCGCTGTGGAGGACAGCGCGGTGTACTCTGCCTAGGCTTCTCAGTGTGGCATTCTGGTGGCTGCGATAGATAACGATTTCGCGCTGCCCGGCATATCACGCCCCATGCTGGCCACCGCGAGATCCTGGGAGGCGGCAGTCTCCTTTTGCGAAGACGTCATCTCGCAAAAGGAGACATCGGAGCGAATACGCGAAGAGGAGGCTAATGTGAATCGGCTCCGACGCAGATGGATGGGAAGAAGGAGGCGGCAGTTTGCCCACCTAATTCCATTAAAGTAGGTTTGGAGAAATGGCCACAGTTGCTCGGCCATCTCTCAGCCGGAAATCGGGCCCAGAAAAGGGCCGGCCGCCGGGTCGAAGGGGTGATTGACACCACTGTCCCACAGGACCCTACGGCGATGAGAGAGCAGGTAGTGAGGGGTTTAGCTGGTATACCCGGCCTTCCATTGAGCCTTTTGAGGAAAAATGGGGGGCCGAAAGGCGTCAGGTGAGCCCAGCATAATCTGTTTGGTATGCATTCCCCTCACAAAAAAAGGTAAGTACGAGTACGAGTATTACTACTTTCCTCGTTCTAAGACCAGTAGGCCTAGCACGAAAAACTTTTGAGTAAGTATCGAGAAAGTAAAGTAAAAAAAATATATATGAGATATTGAGCAGCGTTCCTGCCGGATTAAAACAAAACTGCATTTTTAACCGACCCCAAAAAAGAGGTGGTTCTCAATTCGGTTGGTAAGTATTTTTTTTATATTTTTTATGTATGTACATCGGTTACACCGAGATTTCTGGTGCGATTTACGGGATTCTTTTTTGTTCGATGTGGGTCCATTTAGGCCTATAAAAATTTGGTTCGGTTTGGCTTAGTAGTTCTTATTTTATGAGCATTTATGTAAACTTGGACAAAGTAATTTTCACAATACTTACATGAAACCTAATCTTATTTAGAAAAAATCTTCTGTAGTGAACAAAACAACTTATTACAGACACGAAAAAGTAAAAAATAAAAAGTTACGTGAAAATTCGACCTCAAAAAATAAGCATTTTGGGGTCAAAATAAAAAAATAGCAGCTTAAATAGAATGCCTTGGCACCGACTCCAACAGGCTTATTTTTTGCTTTTTAGTTTTTGCAGTCGGTTTTCTTAACGTAGATTTTTCCTATACATTTTTTGACGTTACGTGCTCGATACTTACTCGATACTATCTCGATAGTTTTTTATTTTTACCCTACAGTCCCAGATGCTTTATTTACTGTTTACTTTTTACTTTCTTTTACTTTGCTGGCATTTTTCTAAGCGTTAACATTTTCTAACAAAACTGGCATTCCTCGGTCTTAAGAAGCGCTTAGTGCTTTACACTAAGAGAAGCTTTTCACGTTATTTTAAACTCTGTTTGTGTAGGGAGCTTTAACCTCAGTTGGGACTGCTTTGAGTTGTATGAATGGACTGAAAGACAGACGGTAACATCATTCACCTATTTTTCAGACTTGTGCCATTATTCAAATTAAATTTAGTTGGTTTTTGATGCTTTTGAACGATTAAATTGATGGAGTATTTACCGTTTTCCTTTTATGTGCCCAAAGTTAGGGGGTTGTTTTACGTGCTTAGAACAAAAGTACTAAAAAAATTTTTATTATTATTTTTAGATCTTATTTATTTTATCAAGTGTTAGCGTCGTTTGGTTGGATATTAAATCTACCTTGGCAGTGACAACCAAAGAAAACAAATCAAAAATAATATTATCAATAGTAAAAATAACTTATTGAGCGTGCTCCAATCTCAAATTTTTTTTCTAAACACATATATCACAAGGCACATAAAATAAAAGCACCCTGTCATGTTTGTTATATATATATATATAAAAAAAGGTTCTTCTGATTGAATCAATCGATTGATGACATAAAATTTAAAATCCTTATTTTTCGGTTTTATGGTGGTTCGACTCATAAGAAGACGTAATTAAAAATCTTCGAAACACAGTTTTGTTTTGAATAATATAAACGATTCCTTTATATTATAGGTATTGTGGTATACGTATTTTTCTTTTTCGAGTTATATAAAAGACAATAAGAAAAATATACGAAATTCTTAGAAATAGATAAAGAAGTATTTAAAAAAGAAATGAGAATATTATTCAAACTATTAAGGAATTCATATAGGCGTGAGTTAAAGGCCCATTACACGCTTTTATCCCGATATATCCCCCGAGATTTCATGGGATGTCGGGATCGAGTTGTGTGTCTGGAATCACAATCCCTGAGGAACGATTCAGTCAATAGTCACTCTTATTTTGGGTATAGAGGTTGAAATAAAGTTGTTCATTTTGTTTTTATGACTCATTTTAGAAGACTTTTTGATTTTTGTGTTTAATGTGTAAACGATAGTGAGGAGAGTAGGTTAAAAAGATTATTGTAATTGAAATCTATGAATTCAATACTATTTTTCCCAGTTACAATTCCAACATAAAAATCTCTTTTTATAATAATGAGATTGGGACGTATTTTTCTGCTACGATTATCTAGAGTTAGGGTCAGACTTATTTCTAACTGAATTTATGTCGCCGCATCTTTAATTGCTTAGGCTACTCGACTATATCTCTACGCGTCGGTCATACAAACGCATTTTCAGTAAATGCGTGATTTGAGATGTTTATATACTCGTAGAGTTGCTAGCAGCCGCCCGCGGTTTCACCCGCGTGGTTCCCGTTCCCGTGGGAATATCGGGATGAAAATTAGCCTATGTTTTAATCCAGGCTATCTTCTATCTGTGTGTCAAATTTCAACTAAATAAGTTCAGTAGTTTTGGCGTGAAACAGTAACAAACTTCCAAACGTTAACACCCAAACATCCTCACAAACTTTCGCATTTATAATTGTTTATTGCTAGCGGCCGCTCGCGGTTTCACCCCCGTGATTCCCGTTCCCGAGGGAATATCGGGATACAAGTATTCTATGTTTATAACCAGGCTATCTACTATCTGTGTACCAAATTTCATCCAAATCCGTTCCGTAGTTTGTGAGTTTATTCGTTGCAAACAAACAAACAAACAATCAAATCTTTCCTTTTTATAATATTAGTATAGATGATTATATATATAAATATAAATTAGTAGGAGTAGGATGTGAAACGGGGCGTTGCGATATGGAAGATCGGCGTCGAAAGATGTGACTTAAATTTTTCTTTTCATATTTTCTTCTTCTTTGTTCCAGAGAACCCATTCTCATCTATAGTGAAGAAGGCTCTAATAGCAACAGCACACAACTGTATGGACAAGGTTAACGCCTCTCAGTCAGACCTGGAGCACCTTAGGTCTGACCCTCCTTACCCAGAGAAAGCATCCTGCATCATAAAGTGTTTGCTCGAAAAGGTATGTTTAAAAAAATCCTTATTTTTCTCATCGTCATCAGCCATTTTTAATGTTCCCATTGCTGGGGCACTGGCCTTCCTTATATATAGATAAAGAGATATGGATAGGGAAAACGAGCCACGACTCGCCACGCGGGCCCAATGCGTATTGTTGAGTTTTACGACTGCAAATGCAGCCGGGGACCAACCGCTAATCGTGGCTTCCGAAACACGGAGGAGCTTGAGATAGTAAATTTTTGGTCACCCATCCCGTGACCGACCATTGTGAAAGTTGCTTAATCGAAGGCCGAGCGCGCGAACCACTGCGTCACGGGCTCCTCGTATTTTTCTCATACGATATGCTCATCTACTACGTGGAAATCGTTGTTATGATATTGGATTAGCCAGGTGGATCAACTGACCTACCTATTCCTTCTATATTTTTAATTTGCAACTTATTTTCTTGTGACTCCTTTTAATGACAAAAAAAAAATAGTTTTAGTTTCTTATTAATTATATTATTATTTTAGATCGGCGTTGTGAAAAATAATAAATATTCTAAGACTGGCTTTATGGACGCCGTTACTCCGCTTGTGTTGAAGAATAAAAAGAAAATGGCGCATATGACTACACTATCTGAAAATTGTGAAAAAGAGGTAAATATTATTATTCTGAAAGAACTCATAGAATCATAGTTATTTCTACGCTGTCTATATGTCTATGTGTAACAAACTAAGTACTATACGTATTTTTATATTTGAAAATAGTAAATGTATGTGTTATAGTTAATCACTTGTACAATCTAAGCGGGCCTACCATCTTAAATTAGAAACTATTATGTCATAAGAACGTTTTGTTTGCGTTTTGTTTCTATTGAAGTTGCCACATTTTCTTGGCGAACTCACTCCATCTTAGACCTTATCTACGCTCTTCGGCCAGATTGAGGTCAAGAGAAGCCTTTAAACACCCACCCGCCCACTTAAACTAACAAACTCTTAATAGGTACAATACATCAATTTTACTTATGTAAAAGTCTTTGGAGTCGATGATTGTGCAAAGACGTCATAAAGCTTACGTCAAAAAACAAGCTTACTTTTAGAGATTCGTAGTACGAAATAGCATGGTAAGATTTAAACAATACTGCTCTAAGAGATGGTGCTAGGCCGAAAGGACACGCTCAAGATATAAATCTTGATTTGTGGTGTTTATGAAACATACTATAGGTACTAAACCTATGAAGTCTTAGTTTAGATATAACCTGAATTAAAACAGGATAGACTTTTTTATGATTTTTGAATTTTTGCATTTTCCAATGCTATTTTTATACTTGTGATAAATTTTAAATAGAAAAATATTGAAAAAATAAAAGACCACTGAGCTACCGAGACTAGTCTCGGGTCTCGGGTCAAAGCTACCGAGACTAGTATCGTCTCGGTAACTCAGTGGTTAGAGCATTGGTCGTGGGTTCGAGTCCCATCTGAGAATTCACTTGTGGCCGAGTTGATTTTTCCAATATTTTTCTATTTAAAATGTATCATAAGGATAGTTTTTATCCTGAGGGTTTAAAAAGGGCGGCAAAGCAATATTGCTAAGTGAATTCGCTGACAATTAATTTATTTGTTGATTTCCTAATGAATTTGCTTTTAGTAAGTCTTCTGGTCCTCAAAAAATTAAAAAAGCAAATTCTGCTACTACTGACATTGATAGAGTTATCAAATCTATAGAAAATAAACAATTTAATGAATTGTTAGGGAATTCACGTACCAATTTTGCGTAAGTGTCCTTTTTAGACTCTCTAATCAAATGCCCTCTAGGAATTTTCCGAATCGGTACGCGGACGAAGTCGCTGGCGGAATCTAGTAGCATATATGCAAGTAACTCCGTCTCTCTGTGACATTTTCACGCATTTATCACTTGTCAAAGGATTTTTGTAGATTTAGAAATTTGCAGCGCACAATACTATCGATTGCCAATACAATACGTCTGGCGACGATGCTGGTATTGAAACGGTCAAGTGTCAAAGTAAAATTTCGTAGAATAAACAACAAGTGTGTCTTTCCTCAAGTTCTGCCGATGAGGTCATGAACGTGATACGGCAGGGAATGGAATATTATATTCCGTTCTCCGACACTGTGCCTGGCCTTGGTTTAATGCGGACTGTGCTCACGCTGAAGCGCGAAAAGAGTCTGCTTACTAAGCCTGGGTAAAAGCCCGCGATCAAAAATTGGGAGCTCGGAGGAGAGAAAAAGGCCTTCAATTCTGCAGCTATGGCAAGCAAAAGAATGTCCCGTAAGACACGTTTTGACCACGTTAGCCACATAGGGTCCAAATTATCATCTTACCCTTCTGGTAGTAAGTTGGTCGAATCTAACTTCTGCCGTCCCACTTTGTCTCGGGTCTCTGATTTTCTGAGTGAACGGTCAATACGATTAGTCATTGACGGCTGCTCCTCTGAACTCGAGGCTATTGTTCCTCAGGGATCTGTTCTCTCCGCGACTTTATTCCTGCTGCATATTAATGACCTGTTTGTGTCCGGTACTGTTGGGTGTGCTGATGACAGCACGGTTACGGAGAGATATCTATCCAGCGCAGAAAGCATGCGAGGAGTACACTCGTTATTTAAGTTAGGCCATGGTTGAGCGGAATAACTCGACTCCCAATGGTGTGCCAACAATCTGGTCAGTTGTAACACTACCAAAACCAGGCGTGTTTATTCTCCATCAAAAAGAGTCCTTTCAACATGAATCTTACTTTCCGCGGTTCAACTGTACCAATCACTGAAACTCTTAAACTTCTTGACATGAAGCTGTCATCAGATCTTCACTTCGGCGATAACATCGAGTTGAAAGCTCAGACAGTGACATCTTCTTATCTTGTATAAAGCGCAAATTCGTCCGTGCATGGAATACTGCTCCCACATTTGGGATCGTTCAGCAAAATACCAGCTGGCCGCACTCGACTCGGTGGAACGCAGAACCAGAATACTCATTGGGGATGATAAATAGGTGAAAAAGCTCCACAGTCTCCCTCATCGACGAAGAGTTACTTCAATGTCCATATTTTACAGATTGTACTTCGGAGAAAGTGCTATTGAGCTGCAGGAGCTCATCCCACAAGCTCCTTTTTACCACCGGGAATCCAGACGTACTGCGGGCTATCACCCCTACCTGGTTGATATTCCACGTCTGCGTACAAAGCGCTTTTCGACATAATTTATTATGCGCACAGCCATGGAGTGGAAATCCCTGCTTGAGTCTGTATTCCCGGGTGCCTACAATGCTGGTTTGTTTAAAGCTCGAGTGATTAGGCTTTTTAGGTAAGCTCGCTCCATATTAGGCCTCTTCTCTAATCTAACGATTCAGAATGCGGTCAAGAGTATGCCTATTTAATGTAAAAATAATAATAATGATATAATAATAATAAATATTAGGGAAAATTTTACACAACACTATCTCGTCCCAAAGCGAACTTTGTAAGTACTATGAACACTTACTTAACGAATATAATACATTTTTACGTAATTATATACTTATTACACAATATAAACGCCCAGATTAACAAACAATTCAAATTAATCATATTATACAATACTAGCGGTCGCCCGCAGTTTCACCAGCGTGGTTCCCGTTCCCGAGGGAGTATCGGGATAAAAAGTAGCCTATGTTTTAATCCAGGCTATTTTCTAGCTGTGTGCAAAATTTCATCCAAATCGGTTCACTAGTTTTGCGTGAAAGAGTAACAAACAAACAAACTAACATACTTTATAATATTAGTAGGACTAGCGGCCGTCTGTGGTTTCACCCGCGTGGTTCCCGTTCCCGTGGGAATATCGGGATAATAAATACCCTTTATTTTAATCTAGGCTATCTAGTATATTTTCAAAAAATTCATCTAATTTCATCTAATTCCGTTCAATAGTTTTAGCGTGAAAGAGTAACAAACAAACAAACAAACAAGCTAACATACTTCCGCATTTATAAATTAATAGGATTAGTGCTCTGTAAGAATTGAACCTACGAGACGCCATGATCAGTCACTTTCATCACTAGACCACAAACATCGTTACTATAATTATTTTAGTTTACTTACAATATTAACATATTTTTCATCAATATCAGTTTCTGACTGACATTGTCATATTGATTGAGAATTTGATTTGAAAAGCGATAGCAATAGATGAGTTAAGGACTTTTCATTTCTATCAGAATATCATGTTGAAAGCAGTAACAAAACGCAATGATACAGTTCTAATATAAACACGTTACGATTATGATACAGATCAAAAAGCGTTTCATTTTATCTACGCAGTTTATCTTTATGAACCGACCTAATGTTTTTTGTGCGGCTCCATTGAAAAAGCGTTTAGTTTGTATTCATTTCAACCGTAATAGCTTTTAGTCTGTCATATAACATTAATAATGCGAGACCTTAGATTAGTATCTTCGAATGAAATATTATCTGGCTCATTAAAATAAATGCTTGAATATAATAGAGGACCTGAAAACGCACTTGCCTAAAAATTTGAAATTATTTTATTTAACATTTATTAAGGCTACAACATTTAACTATAATTATTCAGACTTAATTCAGCAATTCAGGAGTATTATAAAATTGTTTTTATTTTGTAAAATAGGCGCTGGGTATATGAGAGTTATAAGTACCTCGTATATTTAAAAAAATATGAAAAAAAAACTGTTTAAGTTTTGTGCATTTTTTATCATTATAAGGTCTCATTGTACAATGAGACCCTTACCGATAAAGAAAGATTACATTTTGCTTCCTATAAATCCTAATCTTAACTAATATTATAAATGCGAAAGTGTGTTTGTTTGTATTTCCTTCACGAACTAACTAAGCAACCAATGGACTTGATTTTTGGCAAAGGTTAGTTGGAAGCTCGGAGAGTAACTTAAGCTACTTTTTATTCCAATATTTCCACGGGAACGTAGAACGGGAGCCTCAAGGGTGAAACCGCAGGTGGAAGCTAGACGAGCTAGCTATTTAATAAAAATAAAAAACAATAAATAGGTTGCACTCTGGGAGTGCCGGCAGAAGTGAACACCGCTTAAACAAAAATAACGATCAAAATCTACTATATCTTAACCACAACTTCATAAAAACTTGATTTGAAATTAAATCCATTAAAACTGACTTGGCATCAATATGAAAGTTGGTAGTAATAAGAGATCTTTATATAAATATTGTTATTACCTATTATACGTAGATCTTTCAAGTGTGAGACTTCATGTAATTTGAAATAGGTCAACGGTACGAATTTTCGATCAGGGTCACGTGTCCTGACGCGACTTTAACATTTTTTACCCATTCCAAAAATTTAAAACTAAAGAAGTACGCCCGCTAAAGAAGTTTTCACTTCAAAAATGCCACTTGACTGGGGGGATGTTCTTGTCAGTGTCCTTGAGAGCGCTCCTAAACCACTAATAATAATAATAATAACAACACTTGATTGCACACATAACAAACAAAGAACTGTTTGCGAGACTGGACGACCTTGTTCCTTCAGCCCCTTTCTACCATCGGGGTACCAGAGGCAGGTTAGCTTATCACCCGAACGTCGTGTCGTTGTCATTTCAACGGTCCGTACCAAGCGCTCTGCTGGCACATTTCATAAGCGAACCGCTAAAGAATGAAATGGGCTGCCCGCTCATGTGTTCCCCGATTCGTACAACTTCTCTTCAAGGTGAATAGTCATTTCATTTGCAAGCATGTAACGCCTTAGAACCTTAGACCACATCCTGTTTACTAAGCACAATGGTGTTCAAATGCCTGCCAAGTTTCTAGTAATAATTTATGATTTTGTAATTTTTGCATTTTTCAATGCTATTTTTATACTTATACTTATATGGTAAATTTTAAATTGAAAAATATTGGAAAAAATTAACTCGGCCACAAGTGAATTCTCAGGAATTCACTTGTGGCCGAGTTAATTTTTTCCAATATTTTTCTATTTAAAATTTACCATAATTACTAGTAATAAATTAAAGAAAAATACTAGCGGCGTCTGACGGCGGCGTTTGTTTGACTGTAAAATATTTTATGATTTTTGAATTTTTGCATTTTCAATGCTATTTTAATAGTTATGATAAATTTTAAATAGAAAAATATTGGAAATAGTCAACTCGGCCACAAGTGAGTTTTTAGATGGGACTCAAACCCACGACCTTTGGAAAGCCGGTCCAATGCTCTAACCATTGAGCTACCGAGACAGTAGATTCAGTGGTTAGAGCATTGGACCGGATTTGCAAAGGTCGTGGGTTTGAGTCCCATCTGAGAATTCACTTGTGGCCGAGTTGACTTTTTCCAATAATTTTCTACTGTACAATATTTCTTGAAACATGTAAAAATGCTTACAATAACTGATATATTTTTATCTCTTTCAGATAAATCACCACGAAGTAACTCCGTGTCAACTGGGCAACGAAGTGGTGACATGTATCTTTAAATATGCGCCTGAGTTACATTTCAAATCGTAATATTACTAAATTATTGATTACTTTAGAGCTGTTATTATAATTATTAAACACTTTGTAATAGCATAAACTTTTTTTTTAATTCCTCAGATGTAGAATTACAATAAACGTACGAAATAAAATAATGTTCCGCTTGCGAATTCATTCTCATGGAACTAATTAGCCCTTCTCAGCCATCATTTCTTCTTTGTCAAAGATATTACTGTGTCAAAATTCTTAAAAAAATATAGGACAACAGATAGACATATTTGGCATTTATAATAATAACAATGATAACTTAAGCATTATTAATTTTGTAAAATCGTATAAAAATGCCGCAAAAATAAAAAGATGACATTCGAAGTGTTTTAGTTGATAAACAATTTAAATATATGGATTAAATAAAATTAAACACAACAAACAAGTGAAACGACATAAAGCTTCAATGTTGCATATATTACTGAACTTATTGTAAGAAATACATAATTGTATTTCTACAACACATTGTGAAAATTATTAAATTTCACGCAATTATTGACCATCATCATTATTATACGAGTAATAACAAATTCATGAACTGTAATAAACATTTAATTGTTATCGAAGATTTATACAGGCTGTTAAAAGACCTATAACGAAAACGCAAACCACGTATTCTCTTCAACGTTACTATCATTTTCTTGTATGGAGCCAAACCTGGGAAACTGATAGTCAAGGAGTTATTGAGGATTAAAGTCATGATTTTTCTCAAAAGATTATCGTTTAAAGTAACAAAACCCCAATGAATGAATAAAACCACTCAATGATGCGTAGCCCCGGTCGCCTACTCGACCTCGTATACACTATATCGTCCCCTTAGTGGTTAAACCGATTATCTGCACTTTTTTTTTTGCAAAATTTTATTATAAATCCTCCAGAATACCAGCGTTGCAGTGGCAGTCTCCTGGCGCTGTAACATTATGCTGAGGCAGGGACCTAGTTGGCGGCATACTTTTAACACGGTTTTGTTTGTTACCTACCTAGTTTAACGTTTATTTGTATGCGTCAATAAATATTTTTCTTTCTTTCTTCTTCTTTCTTTTATAATAAATTCTCAAATTATTGTCAAGATGGCAAGGTAATATACACCTTAACTATGTGTGTTAACTATGTGTTAAGGTGTATATTACCTTGCCATCTTGACAATAATTTGAGAATTTATTATAACAAAATTTTGCAAAAAAAAAAATGCAGATAATCGGTTTTACCACTAAGGGGACGATATAGACACACGCAAACGTTGTTGCACGCGTTCCATTGCGCAAAAAAAACACCCACTTTTTTACTGAAAATAAAAGTCGTTTCCCAGCAATTATTTTACACAATCTTATTTAGCTTGATGTACACTACGCATGTACACGGCTTTGGTATGTGTCTTTTAACACCCTGTATTAAATCTTCCGAATTTAGACGGACTGATATAATAAAATACTTTCCTCACTCGAAATATGATATGTTTCAGGCAAGCGAAACAACCCGTACCTTTATAGGCGTGAAACAAATCTTCCGTTATGAAAATAAAAAAAATACCGACGTTCCTGAAACTTTTATGGCGGCAATCCCTTTTTTCAATCAACGGCCGACCAAAATCCGTTCCGGTATTTCACGGATTGTAGCGAACGAGGTATTTTTTTCAATCCACCTGTCCACTTATAAATATGGAAAATATTGAGGGGAAATGTATGATTCGGATTGATGATTCGCTGTGTAAATTATCGTAGGTGATGATGTTAAATTATAATATTGATCAAATGCCCAAAAGTTGATATTGATGCAAACCAAGTTCATGGTTGACGGGAAGTAACATATCTTGCGCGCATAAAAAGAACTCAATTCAAGAAATCGATAAAAGCAACAATACATTAATAAAAGATAAAATAATTCGATACCAGGATGCACCTCACAGCGTTTCGTTTACAGCGGAAATAAGAAAAATACTTGAAGCCAGTTTGTTTGTTTGCTTGTTACTCTTTCACGCAATAAATAGTAAACGGATAAGTATGAAATTTGGAACACAGATAGTCTGGTTTAAAATATAGGGTACTTTTTATCCCGATATTCCCAAGGAACCGGAACTACGCGGGTGAAACCGCTGACGGCCGCTAGAAATTATATATGTTCGTTGAGAAGCTCATTGGCGCAGTGGTTCACGCATTCGGCCTGCAACTATAGCGGATACACGGATATGCAACTTTTACAATGGTCGGTCACGGGATAGGTGACCAAAATTTTTTTATTTCGAGCTCATCCGTGCTTCGGAAGGCGTTTTAATCTATTGGCTACTTCTGTATTTACCAATCTGCATTGGTATCGCGTGCTGGGTCATGGCCCATGCTCCTTATCCATCAATTAGAAAAGGTCAGGGCCCCAGCTGTGGGGACATCAAAAAGAAGGCTGATGATAATATTTTCGTAGAATGTGAGGGCAAATAAAAATAAAAAAAGTATTAAATGTTTTATAATAAAATGGGTTTAAATCTAAAACAGTGTATTTACATACATATTTCATGAGCATTGAAAACGAATCCAATGTTTCAGTAAAACCAGTTGCCCGCAAATAAAGTAAGCCCGAGGCGGAACAATAAAGAAGTGTTTTATAATGCCATTTTTCATTTAATATTACCACAGGTCAAATGTTGGAAACAGAGATCAGATTATAAACAAGAAAAATATAATTACTAGAAAAAACCAACTTTGTAATTGGCGATCAGACGGACTCAACCCGCAATACTTGGGGTAATGCTATAACGATAAAGCTGGTAAGTTTTTTTGCGCCCGTTTTTACTTGACAGCTAAAAGCGTCTCAATAGGGCAAACCTGACGATTCAAAATGCGTGTAATACTTATTCTTAATTGAACAAAGAATATTTTGATTTGATTTATTTGAGCCACCGAGACTTACAATCGCAGTAGATAAGTAATCGATGTAAATAATTATTTATTTTGTAAATGACTGTTTTTATATATAACTGCGCAAAATGTTGATCACCCATCCTCAGCACGATTGTAACGACCTTAGCTTGTAACGTGATAAGCTAACTGCTTCAAAAATCTTCGATTTTGTTGTCGGGATGTGTTTTAATATACCCAAATAAGTACTTTAGTGAGTTAATGGGCCCGTAGACAAAGTAACATCGTTATGTAGTGAAACGATAATTCGATTCGTTATTGTCTATATTCGCCTATTACCTTGCGGTAAGACCACGTGATTTAGCGCGGCAGCCAATCCGCCAATCCCATACATTTAATTATTTTCGAACTTCGTTATCGTTTTTGAATTGTTACTTTGGCTAAGGGCCCAGTTTCGGAAGAAATCAGGTAACTAAGCGACAGCGCATCTAGCATCATGAAGCGAACAATCAAACAAACTACTCAGAACTTAGGTACCTATAGATTGTGATACAGGCCCTACAGTGTGTTTCATAATATATTTCCATTTCCGCTATGTTGGTAGCCCTGTGTGTCAAGAAGGCGTGAACGCGATAGAAACATCATTTCACAACCATTTTACTTTCACCGCTTTCTAATGTTTCCAAAATTCAAAACTTAAAAAATCTGTATCAAATTCTTATCTTAAATTACCCTAACCTTGTCACAGAAATCGACAGGGGTACCAACATAGCGGAAAAGGGAATGTACGATGAAACGTACTGTAAGTAAAATTACACATTCTTCCTGCTAGTCGATTATCTAACTCTGTTGCTATAAGAATTTGATTGAAATTGATTGAAAGTGCAGTTACATTACTGTAGCTTTAGTAAGATAGTTGTCACATTACTATTTACTAAAGCAGCAATGTGACAGCACTTTCAATCAAACGTTGATAGAAATAAATTACATAATCAGGGGGCAGGTTTAGTTCTGAATTACGATTTAGTCTCTGGTCGTTTTTTCATCTGTGGTATAACTTGGTTGAAGCACGCATTGCAAAAGTTTACGTTCGAATTTTGAATTTGTGGCATTACTAGAGCTAGGTTTTGTTTAATGGTCGTTAAAGTTAGCTTCTTTTGTAAAAGGATTAGGGGCAAGTTACTGAAAAAAAAACATTATAAAGTAACACTGTAAGTATATTAATTGACTGTACACATTAAGTGTTGAGTTACGAATTAAATTTTCTCGTTGTATAAAGTCAACATGTAAATTTTTAGGGAGTTCCTCCGCTGCCGTCGCTGGTCGCTGATTTGGGAGCCGGCGCAGGTCTTCATTCAGTTATCTCACTTTAAAAAGTATTTCGAGAGCGACTGAAACAGAGAATTCGGCAAGGGCGTAGCAAAGGGGGCGTAGGAATCAGAAAAATATCGAGCTAAAATCACTATTTCACTTTTTTGACAAAATGACGAAAAGCCATTGAAGCATTATTGTAGCAGTATATATAGTGTTATTATTATTGACGTACCGACAAAGTCTGTTTTCAAAAGCAGAGGGACGAAGGGGGGCGCAGAAGAAAGTACGAAAGGTATCTCTAGGTTAGGTTAGTACTCCGCCTGGTCTTAGGGGTGATTGGGAATTCTACCTCCCGTGACCAATGGCGGTCTGGAGGGCAAGTACTAAGAGTTT
The DNA here is from genome assembly GCA_910589605.1 of Chrysoteuchia culmella. Taxonomy (NCBI): domain Eukaryota; kingdom Metazoa; phylum Arthropoda; class Insecta; order Lepidoptera; family Crambidae; genus Chrysoteuchia; species Chrysoteuchia culmella. The sequence goes on from OU342652.1 coordinate 14,789,122, forward strand.
TAGTTTGTAGTACCCGCTAGCCTCCCATCCCCCCAATGAGCCTTAGGACTCGATGTGGGTGGGTAGTGGGTGGGATGCGGGTGTCCCCCCCCCCCACCCACTTTCTCATAATTAGGATGGGAAGGTGGAGATATAAGGGGATACATACCTCTTCCGAGCCTCCACCGAGCTTACACGCTGTGTGGGGGCACGGGAGAGGCGTGGGATGGAGTGCGTGGCTTAGGTATATGTTTGTAGGTATAGACCGTATACTCCAGGTGAGTCCAATATTTCGAATCGCCCCTCCTTCTAATCACCTGGGGGTGAGGGATGCGTAAAAGCGCAGCGCAAGAGACGGCATTGTTTTTAAAGTACTAAAATAAGACATACACTTAATTTTTAGGTTTGTCACTCGCAGACCCAAATCGTGAAATACATTTTAGAGAAAACTCCGTTTTGCCAGTTGCCATTTCAAGTGCCAGCGCCGGCAGCGGTTGTTTGACATCTCGGCTGCCGGCAGCGTATCACCGCCGGTTCCCTATGGCGATATTTTTATAAATGACGTTGTTAGACCGTGCAATACCAGCACCGAGTGCTCGGTGCTGGAATTGAAATTGTGCCGTTGTTGCTAACAATTAAAAATTTAAGCCCTTTTCAGCAATCGCAGAAGGAAGGAAGTATACCGTTGTTGCTAACAATTATCTAAGAACTTCATCATTAACAACCTATTTAATACAGTCCACCACTTATACGTTTTATTTCGCACCAAAACAGTTTCAGTTTTCTGGTCTAATTTGAAGCTAAAGTTTTCAAAACAAACTTACTAATTATTGTACCAATCCAGTCTTTTACCCAAAAAAAAAACCTAACCTACCTAACTTGTTTCAATGTAAAGTTCAAAGTTATGATATAAAAGATTAGAATAGGTTGTGAATGCGTGTTTATTAACAAAATATTATGAGTGTAATGTATTTAATTAGGGATTATGTAATTATGGTTTTTTTGTAATAATGTCAGTTAAATTCTGTGTAATGTGTTGTGATTGTAATTGGACAAAAACTTTAAAAGGTACTCTCAATATCTGAAGGGACTTTCTACCTTGAATAAACAAGGTAAGTTTTTTTATTATTTCTTTCTTGACTCTCTACTATATGAGACCACCATACATTTTACTCGCCTCTGTTATCTAGTGGTAACAACCACCGGTATCAACCCAGGGGAGTTATAACAAAAAAAAAATTGAAAACAACAAAAAAACATTTAACTAACATTGAACGTAATGTCAGATTCCAGTGTGATTACAATGTCACAGCATAAAAACTTTAAGAGAAACTCTGATTATCTGAAGGAAAGCTTGGTGGTGCGAATTTTAGACGTAAGTCCTTAATGAATTACTTTCCTATCAACGTTTGAGAAGCCAACGAGATGAGATAGGTCTGTGGAATATTCTATCTGTAACGTGCTGTAACTCTAATTAGTTAACTGTTAGGTTATCTGGCAATATTGAGTTTACAGATTTTATTTCAAATTTCACTTCATTGATTAGATAGTTTCAGGGTCCAAACATTTTTGGGCCTTTTCTGAAAGTGCCGGGGTCAACAAAAAAATGGCTAAATATGGTAAGAACTGGTCATTTGGAGTAATGTTGATATGGCACAATAGTTGTAGGATTACTCTAAGTTAAGGTATAGGTATACATAGGGTTGGGTAAATGTCACGAAAAATTTCATTCGGTGAAATATTTAGAATAAATTTCATTTTGGATTGAAATATTTCAGTTTGAAGTGAAATTTATTTTTGAAGTTTCATTTGGCTTTCAACCCTGTCAAGGCTTGTTCTCGAGACGCTACTTATTTTTTTTTGTTTACTTATGTGGTGAAATTTTACATCTTGTAAATCTTGTTAAATTCCACCTTTAAAGCTTTAATTTACTGTGATAATTTATTATGGTGGTGTAAAAACTTAGAAGTTTGATTTTTACAGTTCGAGGGAACCATAGACCTTAATCTTCATTAATGTCAATTTGATACTCCGCGTGTTTCTGAGGATTGAGTCTTTAAACGCACAAAAATACAGACGGACAACAGATCCTGTCCTTTTCACGTTTGAGATATATAATCATATTTTTTTTTAAATCATTGATTTTGGTAAAGATGTGATTTATGACTTTAAACTGTCGCGTTCCATTATAATTATAAATTAAAACAATGGGACTAAACGCGACATTTGTCATGTAAGCAGTACAACTGTTTACCAACTTACAGCTTGACGATTCGGCTATGTTGCTTTAGCCGTGGTCACAAACAGAATAAAACGTCAAGCTCTAAGAACATAGTTGTACTACATAACAAATTTCGCGTTTTAATTTATAAATATACTAATTCTATAAAATTGACATTGTATTAATATACATAAAAAAGGTAAAGAGGCAAAAATGTCCAAAAAAAAAATTACTATTAGCTCATAATGAAATTGTATTATTCAACAAATACTTAATTCGTAAAGCAGCGCAGCGATCACCGGCGTAGCAAACAATTAAATATCTATTGTGTGTTGTTTTCCGATGCCTGAGAGGTTATAAAATAAAAAGTGCTAACCACTTGTATCTTAAATATTATTATGTATTATGTAATGTTAAGTAGAATCTAGAAAAAATACCTTCATTCATGCGCTGTACGGTGAATATGTTTTTGAAGGATAACTGACCAATAATTGAGGCGAATTAAATTACATTTGTGCACTATTCGCGCAAATGCTCATTCGTGCAAGTGTCTTTCGAGCAAACGGCTTTTCGTGTAAGAGTCTTTCGCGTTATTAGCTTTTCACGCAAATGGAATCGCGCAAATGTCCTGATTCATAGTCGAAACAACAATAGTCAAGTATATGTGACGTCAAATTCATGTTTTGTATTTGGTTTAGTCTATGTTTATCTCTTTCCTATCACCATTATGCTTATGATGTTATGAATAGCTAAGAGAAAATAGATTGTTTTATTAATTTTATTAAGGGTAAAATCAAAATTAAGTCTGTTATTATCATTTAATACGTTAAAATTGTAAAGTTAATGATAAAATAAATAATTTCTAGTCTAAAATATATTTCATTAAAAACTAAAATATTTCAACCTGTTTTGAAAGATTTCATAAATTTCGTATAAATTTAATTTTTATTTCACTGAAATTTTCACTAGAACCATACGATATAGGTATACAAGTTCAAAGATTCGTCATTGTCATACAATTCTTCATTAAAATTTCTAAAAAGTCAAAAATATTTATATTTTTATCATTTTAAGTAATGAAGTATAGCATACGTACTATTTTTTTTATAGACCAATACTTTCTGAAAAAGGCCCAAAAAGAATGATCTCCTTTTTGAGTGAAATGTCAGTTTTGCTATCTGAAAATTTCTATAAGGTATATTCTTAATTACTTTCTTGACTAGGTATAAACTTTTAAAGTAACGCTAACAAGTTATGTAAGATAAAAAAATACTATATAGTGAAATAAAGTTTAGAGAGGATTTTATTTTGTAATTGTAATTGTTTACTAGTATGAAGGGTGTTATATTGTTACTACAAAATTTTCGAGCTATCTTCAATAGTAGGTTTTGTTTTACATCCTAATAAATACAACGTTTTAAACTGTATTGTGTGTTTGAATTTATTTGTTGTTATTATTTTTGAAAAGAACTCTAGTTACGGCTTTAAGTGAAACAAAAAATGTCAGCCACAGAATTGCAGAGGAATTGGACTGAGGCAAAAAGGTGACAGAGCCTTAACGTTTTATAGGTCTTGAGTTGTGTCAGGTAGCAGCTCCAAAAGACCTTTATTGCGTAGATATAAAGTCCATATTCAAATAAATGATCGCACACAGAAGTCGATGTCACCTTTTGAAGAACACTGTAGATAGGTTAAAACAAACTTTTCAAGACTGTCGCGAATAGGAAATTCGACTTTACTCTTTCTCAATAAGGTTTGAAGTTTCTGAAAATATAATGTTGCAGTATTCTGAACAAAATTGAGATTGGAAACTTTTAGGACGTTTTTATATGGATCCGTACAAGCAATTTGTAGTTTCTTACGCGAGCGTGCCATAAGTCATTTTCTTCGTTTAAAAAGACCACAAATCACAGCGATGTTGTTCTAACGAAAATTCATATTTTCCGACTTAAATACCTTTAATATAGACGACGAAATTTTTTGTTTTGCAAATATTACTTATGTAGTACGGTCAACAGAGCAGGTGGATTTACAGAACTGTGAAACTCAAAACGACTTTATACATTAGGAAGTTCGGCGGGGCTATTATCTGTCTTTGCAACAGCAACGCGACAGCAGAAATTGCGCGATAATTGCTTTACATCACGTATCAACAGTGCGGGTTCTACAGAACAAACGATGAAATACAATGTACATTCATTTAGTTCCTGTTATTGCTAAAAAAATGTTGTTGGCACTAGCGTCAACGCAACACGCGGCATCTCAGTCTCGCACCTAGGTAGGAGCGCGAGAGAGTGAGACGCCGCTATACAAACCATCAGCGAGCGATTAACCAGCAATCACATACGTAATACCATTTTTATTTTGACGTTCCGCTGCGATTGCGCGATATCTGCGCGATAATTGCTAATTTTTAGGTAATAGCCCCCTGAATAAGCCGAAGAAATTTTATATATTTTATTGCCGTAGACTGTACAACATGGTCCTTTGATATCTTAAAAGTCGTAGTCGAGTTAAAAATTCAAAAGGTGGCTTTTCAGAGTGCAAGAAAGTTTAGTTTTGTATTTCGTTAAGTATAATTATATTTATGTATAATAATATTACAATATTGCTCAGCTGAAGTGGCAGTGATTTTAACGGGTAAAATGTATATTTCGTTATTAACGGTTATTTTACATTTTATGCTTAAAAAACCAGTTTTACCCAAAGTACCTGTAGGCTTATTACGAGTTTGGCAAACTCGACGTTACAGTAAACGTTAATGTAAAATGTAACTCCGTCTCTTTCATATTTAGCGACTGTTTTACCGACATGAGCAGTGTATCCGATAGTCTACGCTCACGAGTCCTGTAAATGTCATGTTAAGCAAACTCGTAATAGGGGTACTGGTCTGTATATTTTAGTTACGTAAATTACATACGTTAATGTCAATTTAATCATATTTAAAGCTGGATTATGTATATTTGTCGCTTTAAATATAATGAATAAATCTGAAATGGAATCTTTGTCTTTCAGATATCGATTTTTCACTTCACAGGAGTTGGCTACAAAATAAAAATACAAGATTTGTTATCCTTTTTCTTTGGCACAGTCGGCAATATAATAATAACCGCATTTTATTTAATAATGTAATAAGTGGACACCAATAATATTCAGGATCGTATAGAAGCATTTTTTTTAATCACTGTAGTTTTTTAATACGAAGTGATTTTGTGTTTTTTTTTCCCTAATCTGCAAAATCGGTCTCGCTCCCGTGCGCGTCGTTTTCTCATTGCTATCTCGATTCAGCATATTTTTTTCGAGTATCGCCTTAATAACATAATGTCAAAAAAGAAAGAGTAAAAATAATGAATAATAAATTGAATTAAATTGGCTGTATGTCATCGGATCGTTGTATAAAATGAAAAAAAATAAATAGTCAATGTCACTCTCTTACTATCTATGGTCATTTCAATATGGCGTCGTGAAAAATGCGCGAAATGTTACATTTTAACGTGGCATTGGTGGACACGTATTTAAACTACAGGTTTAAAATGGAAGGAGTTTTCAGAAACCATCAACGGTACGTTTATTGGTTGCTATCTAAAAACTCCTTAACGCTGTAATACATTTTTAAACCTATTAGTATGCAATTTTTTATTTTATTGTTGCAGGTACATTATTATATATTTAGATGCACATATAGTAACAGCTTTTTTGGAAGAGTGTGCATCGGGAGTAATTTTAGAGACCAGTCTGCTGCCATTACGGGTGTTTCTTGTATATAAATCTTTCGCCTGTTTAAATTTTAAACTTCAAATTTAATTTTACAAATTTTGCGACCTCAGAAATATACAGGCAAGGCAAAGGTATTTAGTGATCTGAACAGTGGTCTACATGGTTTGTTGATAAAAGCTCACAGTAAATATGTGTTTCATTTCATTACGCAAATTCATAATCAAAACTTGCGCCAAAACATCGAGATAAATAAATAACCCTAGACTTACTTATGACAAATTTTAATTTTAAATTTTAGGCGGGTTAAATTTTCAATTCATATCTATGACAATAGGGCATAGATATAGAATCACTATGACAGTAATACGACCAAGTAGCGCGTTTCATGTCAAATTTGGCTGTAAGGAATATATTCAAAGTAAATGTGGAGAAAGGAGGCCCTGTAGGTCACTAGTAATTGACAACTAATTAAAACCAAATCTTAACTTTTTTATTTTTTCTAACAAACTTAATCGTAAATTATCTTTAATTCAATATTTTACCCGGTTTTAGGTCCCACGCTGTTAATATTATTCAGTATTAGTTCTATCGGTCGGATATGATACACAATAGTGTTAAAGTCAATATAATACGACCAAGTAGAGCGTTTCATGTGAAATTTGGCTGTAAGGAATATATTCAAAGTAAATGTGGAGAAAGGAGGCCCTGTAGGTCACAAGTAATTGACAACTAATTAAAATCAAATCTTAACTTTTTTATTTTTTCTAACAAACTTAATCGTAAATTATCTTTAATTCCATATTTTCCCCGGTTTTAGGTCCCACGCTGTTAATATTATTTAGTATTAGTTCTATCGGTCGGATATGAAAATAGCCCGCGGGTTATTTATTTAACCCCGTGTGGTGCAAGTGGGCCATAAAATACTAATTGTCACAAAATATAAAATTATGAAATGAAATAATCCCTGTCTAGGACAGAAAACAGTTGAATTACATTTTAATATTACAGACTATCGCAATGTATTTACATGGTTTACAGCAAATACATAATATATAATATATAATATATAATATTTAATATATAATATATAATATATAATATATAATATATAATATATAATATATAATATATAATATATAATATATAATATATAATATATAATATATAATATATAATATATAATATATAATATATAATAATATTATATTATATTTATTGTCACATAAAATAATTTAACTTTATATGATGAAGTCCCTGACCCCTGTAATAGGTTTATCACCTGTGTGACAGAGGTCAGTGCCCTCTTACTTAATTAAGGCTCAGTTTAACAATAATATAATTTCATTTCATAACTAAAACACACTATTTAAGACATTTACAAATATGTATTGTTAATAATATACTATTTATTAAATTTATAATTCGTACAGAAGTTGTTACTCAGGTGAGAATTTCGAGTCGTCCTTGACTTTCTTTTGTTTACCACCACGTTTGTGTTGACTTCTCTCGCTCATTTTTGAGTAAATTAGTTACATTGGTACAGAGGGGACAATAACCACTATGTACACGTATCTGGCACGGATTATAGTTAAATACTAACCAGACATAGGAACAGCACAATTCCTCGCATAACTAACTATGTACATTACAATTGAAGGACACAAATAATATTTATATCTCTGCTGCATACCACAAATCGATGTACACTGCAAACCACATTTAAAATTGGTCGTGTGATTTTGGACTATCTACTTTCAACCACCCTTTTGGTCTCGTGGTAAACACCAAATCTGATCCAGAAATCCCGGCTTTGATTCCCAGTGGCATCAATTATGCCGTGTTATAAATACATAATAATATAATAGTGGTATCAATTATTCAATCAATCCGGTTTGGTTCATGGATGGGCTTGCTCATAACAATAACATTTTCAGCATTGTTGTGTTCCGGTAGTTATAACATAAGCAGTTTTTCAGTGGTCAGGATCCGGTAGAAACGTTATTCCACCTTCAGTCTACGTTACTCAATATTAGGTAAGTTTATACCTACCTAATATTGAGTAAAGATGAGGTTTGCCTGTTGTAGATTAATAAAAATTGTGCAGCCAACAGCACCTCAAACTTTACAATTTGACCTTGAGAGCGCACTTTACAGATTGACCTTGAGAGCGCAATTTACAGTTTGACCTTTGTTAGCACACTTAAGTTATAATATCGCCGGTTTGACCTTGAGAGCGCACTTCACAGTTTGACCTTTGTTAGCACACTTAAGTTATAATATCGCCGGTTTGACCTTGAGAGCGCACTTCACAGTTTGACCTTTGTTAGCACACTTAAGTTATAATATCGCCGGTTTGACCTTGAGAGCGCACTTCACAGTTTGACCTTTGTTAGCACACTTAAGTTATAATATCGCCGGTTTGACCTTGAGAGCGCACTTCACAGTTTGACCTTTGTTAGCACACTTAAGTTATAATATCGCCGGTTTGACCTTGAGAGCGCACTTCACAGTTTGACCTTTGTTAGCACACTTAAGTTATAATATCGCCGGTTTGACCTTGAGAGCGCACTTCACAGTTTGACCTTTGTTAGCACACTTAAGTTTTAATATCGCCGGTTTGACCTTGAGAGCGCACTTCACAGTTTGACCTTTGTTAGCACACTTAAGTTATAATATCGCCGGTTTTTAGTACAAGTGTAAAGCCCGATAAATTGTTGACTGTACAACACGCGTGTTGCATTTATTTCATTCACGTTACGCCATTTATTCCTCGTAAAGGGTTTTCTGCCGCAATTCTGTACTTGCATATTGTATGAACGTTCCTCTCGCCTGAGATATGTGGTTTTAACACGTGATCGGGTGTCAGGTTTTATTTGTGACCCTTTTAGTTTACGAATTAACGAGTACTACGAATGGATGATGTTTCTTGGGTTATATGGCACGTTAGTTTTGCACATTTTCATTATTAGAATAATGTAATATTGTCACATTCAACTTCTCTGTGCTGGCATTTAACATTTTAGCATTTCATTTAAATTATTTTTTAATTGAAATGATAAGCAGCCGCTAAATACAGCTCTCAGCTCCACCGAATCGGTACCGACGGAAGACCAGCGCTGGTCAAAAGATAAGTATCATTTTGAGTCGGGGCTGTTTTATTTATAGTGCTTTTCTCAAAAGAATGCACGGACATAAAACATACTTTTTATATTAAACATTTCATTTAATTAATATTAAAAGTTACATAAGCCATATTGGGGCAATTACAAAAGAAAATGTTATTGATTTCCCTGGTAATGTTTGTTTGTCGAACTTCTGATGAGGTTTGCAGGTGGGCATTGGATGTAGTGGTAGCTATCTGAAAATCAAATACATTGCAGGAGCGTTTTTTGAAATTAAAAAAAAACGCTCCTGCAATGGCTTTAATTTTCTTATCGTAAAATCGATACTTCACTTGTTCTTTTTTCTAAAACAATGACAATATTTCCATACATGTTTGAGAAAAAAATATTGCTTAAATGAACAACATACGCTACCAAAAGAACCGCATGTATTAAAATCCGTCACGTGGCCCGCAAATCATGCACAATGCAAAGCAACATTCGGCAGTACACTAGTTGGATACATAACATAATCTTTCATCTCGGTAAAATTTTCCCTTTTCCGAATATCCACGCGTGGAAGCTAGTAAACAAGTACGAAAAACCGCATGCCTTAAAATACGTCATGTGGCCCGCAATCACGCACATAAATAAATAAATAATAAATTAATTAATTAATATTTCTTACACTCACACCAATTAACCTAGCCGCAAAGTAAGGACTGCAAGACTTGTGTTATGAGATACTAGGGTAACGGATATAAATACATACAATTATACATATATAAGTATTTATGTGTAGAAATATCTATATAAAGGTCCATGACTCGGGTACAAATGCTCGTATTCATCATACAAACATTCGCCCCTACCGGGATTCGAACCCGGGACCTCAGAGTAGGCGATACCTTGAAACCGGTATACGTACCACTCTACTACGGAGGTCGTCAAAAACAATGCAGAGCAACATATGGCAGAAAGTAATTGACAAGCTGATTTATGGCGAGAAGACGACACCCGCACTGTACAACGAATGAATATAAGAAAACTAGCGGCCATGATTCCCGTACCCAAAGAGATATCGGGATAAAAAATATCCTATGTTTTAATCCAAGCTATCTACTATCTGTGTACCAAATTTTATCCAAATCAGCTTAGTTGTTTTTGCTTGAAAGAGTTACAAACATCCACACATCCTGACATCATAACTTTCATCATAAAGTCCTTAGGCCGATCCTTTAAAAAAAAATGTGAAGGAAAAAGAATTAATATTTTGTTTGTACCATAAATAGATGAAAGCAATTTTCCTCTTAAGATAAGTAAGATAAGATAAGTCCCATCTAAGAATTCACTTGTGGCCGAGTTGTTTTTTTTTCCAATATTTTTCTATTTAAAATTTATCACAAGTATAAAAATCGCATTGAAAAATGCAAAAATTAAAAAAATCATAGACGAAAGCAACTTTCCTCTTATGATAAGTACATAATACTGGTCAGTAGAAGATAATTATTTTTGTTCAAGTATAAATAGAGAAAATTACCCAGAATCTGATTTATTATAGCTGTGCCTGTCTTATCGTTCGTCAAATAACCGCGAAAAAGGAAAAAAATAACAAAGGGAACCCTCGCTGTTTCCAACTGTTTAGGAGGAGAGCAACAAGTTAAATAAAAAATAACTGTATATTTTTTTTTTGTTTGGTAATTTGGATATCATAATTGTTTCAATGCCTACACGAGACTAAGACATTCCTTTTCCGTCGTACTATATTAATCCAATAATAAATAAATAAATAAATGTTTGCATACAATCACACCAATTATCTAGCCCAAGTTAAGTTTCATGAAGAACTTGTGATAAGGATACTAGATAACGGATAAACATACTTATATACTTTTTTTTGTAAATACATACTTAATATACATATTAAACACCCAGACCAAGACAAATAGACATGTTCATGCACACAAATATTTGTCTTGTCCGGGGATCGAACCCGGGACCTCTGGCGCAGAAGGCGGGGTTAGTACCCCTGCGCCAAGCAGGTCGTCAATTAATGGAAAACATCTATGCTCTTAGCTCATTTTACTGAAATGAAATAATCCTTTATTTTAAAAAATAAGTTGAAAGCATTCAAAGATTTTTGATAAGTCACTTACATGTATTGGGAATCGAACTGGCTTTAATGAGAAAAAATACATCCTGTACTTTTATGGTACCAATCAATAGTCTTAAGTATAAAGATCAATTTAGCTTAAGAAACTTAGTGTCTTAAATTAAAGACAAAGCTTGGAAAGATAAAATATTAATATTAAATCTATACTATTTCTTTTTCTTTTCTTTCTTTATATTATACTCGTATCTAGACTAATATTATAAAGCTGAAGAGTTTGTTTGTTTGAACGCGCTAATCTCAGGAACTACTGGACCGATTTACAAAATTCTTAGACCATTAGAAAGCTACATTTCTCCCAAGTGACATAGGCTATATTTTATCCCGATATTCCCACGGGAACGGGCACAACGCGGGTAAAACCGCGAGGATCCCCTAGTAATATTATAAAGCTGAAGATTTTGATTGTTTGAACGCGCTAATCTCAGGAACTACTGGACCGATTTAGAAAATTCTTAGACCATTAGAAAGCTACATTTCTTGCGAGTGACATAGGCTATATTTTATCCCGATATTCCCATGAGAACGGGCACCACGCGGGTAAAACCGCGAGGATCCGCTAGTAAATGATTGAATAATAATAATTTTTAACCTATACCGGGAATCGAACCTGCATAAATGAGTAAAATACCTCTTTTTTTTCTTCAGGTTCGATTCCCGGTATAGGTTAAAAATAATAAAAAATCCTTAAATGCAGTTTAACTTATTTAAAAAAAAAAAGTAAAGTTTCCTTTCCGTAAAATGAGCTAACTAAAGGATTTAAAGTAGTAACCCTCCAGGCCCATATTTTTCCACCTTGTATAAATAGCCTTCCGCCCGATAGCATATAGGTTATCGCGCGGATTTAGAATGTCGCATGGTGGTGCCATTTCGTCGTCTAAGCTACGTAACTCCCACTGCTGGGTAAAGGCCTCCCCCAAGGATCTCCACGACGATCGGCGCTGCGCTGTCCGCACCCTGCGGCTTGTCAGGGTACTACTCACGGAGCTTCGGTCGGTGCGCGGTCGCCATTTCAGAACTTTTCCGCCCCAACGGCTATTGATTCTTCTCGCTGTGAGTCCCGCCCACTGCCACTTCAGCTGAGCAATCCTTGGTGATATGTCAGTTACTTTAGTTCTCCTACGGATCTCCTTATTTCCCTCTTCGAGCATAGCCATCTCCATTGCACGCTGGGTGACTTTGAGCCTTCTTATCAGACCCATTGTTAGCCACCACGTTTCACTACTGTAAGTGTGCCATTTATCAGCATTTATTAGAGTAAAAAGTATTTTACGTCCATTTCCACGGTTCAATCAGCACGGTTCATGTCCATATCAAATTTCACTAAAATGGATTAAGCGGTTTACGCGTGAAAAGGTACAGCCAGACAGTGCAGTCTTTCTTTCATATTTAAAATAAACTCATTTGCAAAAAAAAACTGGCACCTAAGCAATGAACCATTTCAAATGTTAATATTGCTTTGTTTGATAATTTAGGTAGTTTTATCCTCACAATTTGGTAAATTAATAAGAAAATAATCGTTTTCATCAGTATTTCGTAAAATTTAGATACAATTTATGGGAAATAATGCTAAACCTCGCTAGTAGTGTATGTTCGCTAGTAGTGCATATACTCATGAAGTAAAAATAAAAAAGTTTTTTTGTTTGTTTTTATTTAATAAAGTAAAAGCAGATAAATGTTTAGTATCGAGTGTGACCCCCTCTAGCTAAAATCACAGCTTGAATTCGTCTGGGCATGCTAGCGAGTATATCCCGGATACTTGCTTGCGGAATACGTTCCCACTCCGCAGTAATCACATTCTTCAGCTCTCTGATGGTCTGCGGAGCCGGGTGTACTGATCTCACACGCCGTTTCAGAACGTCCCAGACATGCTCTATGGGATTGAGGTCGGGACTTCGAGCTGGCCAATCCAAACGACGAATGCCGACCTCTTGCACATACGCATTAACATCGCGGGATCGGTGGGCGCGAGCATTGTCGCCCATAAACCTAGAGCGGCCAATGCGGGTTGTGCATGAGGAATTAGAACTTCCGTTATGTATCGATGCCCAGTCAGTGAGCCGTTTTCAATGAAGACTAACTCTGTACGATCCATTGAATTTATTCCTGCCCAAAACATAACAGAGCCCCCACCATAAGGTGTGATTTCTTCGAAACATGCCTCTGCAAAGCGTTCTCCTTTTCTTCTTAGCACTCGCCGACGTCGATCTTCACCGAACAGAGATATCCTGGCTTCATCAGAGAACAAAACCCTATTCCAATCTTCTTGAGTCCATGATTCACAATTTCTAGCGAACCTAAGCCTGTGAACTCTGTGCTCACGGAGTAATTTGGGGCCGCGGGCCGGGCGGTGACGGCCTATATTGGCAGCGAGAAGCCTCCTCCTGACCGTCCATAGACTAATATGCACATATCTTACTTCTTGGAGGTTGTTCTTAAGATCCACATACGAAGATTTGCGATTTCTCAATGCGCGACTCACAAGAAAACGATCATCCCGTGGTTGGGTACATGGTTTTTTTCCAGAACCAGGCCTTCTCTCGACGGAACCAGTCTCCTGATATCGCTGCCAGGTCCTTTGGACTGTCGAGCGACTAACATTTAGCCTCCTAGCCACAAAACATTGGCTGCAACCCTCTTCAAGCAGCGCGATAATATTGGTACCTTTTACCACTTTATCTACCATTTTTGATACAGCCAAACAGCAATAAATAAAGCTTCGACAGTCAAGGATATGAAATTAATCGATAAAAATTGAATAAAAGTTATGAAAGTCGATGAAACTTCTGGAACTTCGCGCCAAAAATGTAGAATAAAAAGGGGTTTTCTGTAAAAATGAGCATCAAATGAAAATTTGAATTTAGAACGTACTTTTTTAAATACCATAGCATTTTTAAAACCGGCCAGTAACGTGTACAAACGATTGAAACCTTTTTGGTATTGTATCTTTTTAAAGATGAATGAAAATCAAAACCGCCCGTTTTTTTGCAAATGAGTGTATAAGTGAATGGATATGTGTGAATAGAAAAGTAGTAGAAAATGCTCCAAAGCTATCGCGATCAAAGTCGTTATGTCTATGTCTATTTTACATTGCTTATCTATACAAAATATGAACCCTTTTCTTAAACCATTAAGGGTTGATTCATGTCCACCGCATCGGATTTCAAAATTGACGACATTTTTGCAATCAGCATCCAATAAAACGTCAATAACGACACCCATATCGATTTTAACATTATTTACCCCTTCTATGATTTTTGAATGTTTGCATTTTTAATGCTATTATCATACTTAGATAAATTTTAAATACAAAAATATTGGAAAAAGTCAACTCGGCCACAAGTGAATCCTAAGATGGGACTCGATCCCACGACCTTTGGAAATCCGGTCCAATGCTCTACCCACTGAGCTACCGAGACTTGTCTCTCTTTTTCCAATATTTTTCTATTTAAAATGTATTATTATTATTTACCCCTTTTTAACCCCTTAGGGGTTGATTTCTTGAGCCCCTCTCAATTTTTATTATATTTTATTTAAGTTCCAACTATAAGCCTTATAAAAAATAGGTTGACGATTGAGTCCTTTATTTTCATAGTAAATATGAAAATAAAGGACTTTCAATCGTCAACCTAAATACAAAATTAACCTAACACTACTTCAAATTTTGTATTTAGGTTGACGACTGAAACTAAACTTTTACCTCTCTAGGCGTTTTTTTAAATTCCACCCCCCAAAGGGGGGAAAAAGGGGATAAAGTTGAGTAAGAAAAGTCCTTTATTTTCATAGTAAAAGTCACCAATTTTTTTATTAAACTTTACTTTGAAAATAAAGGACTTTCTTATACAACTTTATCCCCCCTTTTCAGCCCTTTGGGGGTAGAATTTTCGAAAATGTCGAGATAGGTCAATGTTCATTTTTTATCGACAACCTAAGTACATAATTTGAAGATCCTATCTTCAAAACTGACAGACTTTCATACTAACTACTAAGCTGGAAATTTTAGAACAGAATCCGAAAAATTTGAATTCGAATTCTGGAAACCAAATGAATGTCGATGCGCTAGTGGTTGTCGCCTGGTTGTCGCACGTCAAGCGGTTGTTGATTATTAGAACTCGGAAAAAAGGACTATGTGTATTTTTCCAAGTTACCAGATTGTTGTGAGTTTTCCTTACAAGTGGAGGAAAAACAATTCGTAATTAATGAAGATTTAATGACGGACGAGAAACAAGCTTTGTCGTCGACATTGTTAAAAGAAATGAAAATAGATTTTCGTTTTCAAATAATCAGAGAAAATCGAAGATAATTCCAGTTGTTATTAAAATTAATTTATGAGGAACCAGTACATTGTCATCCTTATCGAGTTTCACCGGTTCAGCGGGAAATTATCGATAAGCAAGTTGAGATAATGTTGAAGTTGTGTGTGATTAGGGAATCGACGAGTTCCTACGCAGCAACAGTGGTATTAGTTAAGAAACCGGATGATTCTTGGCGTTTCTGTATTGATCATCGGAAGCTGAATAAAAAGATATGCAGGGATAGTTATCCTATTCCGCGGATAGTTGATATTGTCGATAGTTTAGCTGGGGCACAGTATTTCGCAGAGTTAGATCTCAATTCTGGCTATTAGCAGACGGAGACTACAGACGGCATAAGACTGAATTTGTTACATCCACAGGGTTGTACGAATTCAACGTTGTTCCTTTTGGGTTAGCCACGAGACAGGCTGTATTTTAACGTATTATGGATAGGGTTTTAGGTAGGTTTTTAGATATAAAGGAGTCATGGTGTATGTAATAATGTAGTTGTCTATGGCAAGACATTTGAAGAGTTTATAAGTGTCTAAAATGAGGTTTTTATGCGCTTTAGGTAAGCGAATCTGACTTTTAAGCCTTCTAAGTTAAGTTTGGGTTCCAGGAGATTGAGATTTGAGGCTATATGATTTCGAGCTTAGGGATTAGGCAGCGAGAAGAAGCTTAAAGCTATGCGAGATGTAGCGGCTCCAACTTCAGCGAAAGAAGTATAATAGTTATTCGGTTTGTTAAAATTTATTTTCGATTTTGGAAGAATAACCCTACGTTCACAAAGTTGTTGAAGACAGGTGTAAATTTTTTATTGGAATAGCGAGCTTCAAGATTAATTTGATTGTATTATGAAGTTAATGTGTAGTTCGTCAATTTTGTCATATTTATCAAGTGATAAATCGATTACTAGAAAATTGCACGAGTATGCGATGCGTCAAACGAAGCAATTGGTGCCGTACTTATACAAGGAAACATACGATCTCAACCTACATACAATAATACGAATATTTTCTTCGACATTTCAGACGCCAAATTTTACGAAGGGTTTAAGCATATTCCCTGATAATAAAGTTATATTATTTATACATTTTCACATCAGCTAACAAAGATAAGCATATCTTTTTGCCTTACTTCCATCAAAATAAAATTCTTCGAATGACAGTGAAATTGATAAGCAATACGGTACAGTTACCAAAAAAAGTCGAGAGAGTCAACGCGTCATGCATACTTTTTTGCCTCTGGCACGTCACAAACAAGGAAAATGGAGGCCACACTGCCAAAATGGCCGAAAATTCTTCAACAAAGCGAAACATGAAATATCACTATGCCAGTAGGAACAGTAGAATACAAAATAAGCCTGACTCGGCTCGGTATGACTAAGACATAGTTGACTACAATTCAGTAGATGAAATCGCAACTTAAATTGAAATAAATATTAGGAGACGTCTTATTTGTTCTTTTTAGAATGAAGGTACCTATTTCTACCTATTAATGTTAGTTAGCTAGCTAGCGGAAAAAGTAATTCTGTCTTATGATCTAAGACTCGACAGGGTAAATAGAGGATTTTTTACAGTCATATCTTACTGCCTACCAGTAGGGCAAGGGCGTGCATTGGTTTTCCAGCGTAGTAGGCACTGTAGATCTAACTAGTAACTTTGCACTTATCCTATCCTGCTATCGAATATTATAAGTTTGAAAGTTTGTGAGGATATTTGGATAGAGGAATGTTTGTTACTCTTTCACTCAAAAACTACTGAACTGATTAAGATGAAACTTTACAGCAATGTAGCTTATATATCAGAAAACCACATTTTATGCAAATATTTATAATTATCCTGACATTCCCACGGTAACGGCAACCACGCGGCGAGTGAAACCGAGAGCGGCCGCTAGTCATAAATAATAAGGTTCATAATATTTAGTAGGAATATTAAAATGCTGACGAGTTTGATTGTTTGAGCACGCTAATCTACGGAACTACTAGTTCAATTTGAAAAAATATTTTTGTGCTGTATAGTCCATTTATCTCGGAAGGTAATAAGATATTTAATATCACGTTACGATTAATAAGTACAGAGCATTAATGTAAATCGTTACAGAAACGGGAAAAAAATATTAGTTTTGGGAGCTTCCGTTGCGGGCGGTGTGTAAACGGTTAAAGTTATGTAAAAATCATGTATGACGAAATTATTCCCCATCAAAAGTTCAAAAAAAAGTCCGCGACAGCATATGTCTATGTTTTGTGGTTAACTCACTATAACCATTTTTCAGATAATAAAATTTGTTCTAAACTAATGTATTATTTGAGAAGCTGTTTTCATAACCATGATATTAATCCTTATCTAAATAAATACGTTAATCATCACAAGTATTTAATTTTGAACAAAATTGTCCTTTACATCATTAAATTTTAATGAATATCTTAGGAAATATGATAGTTTTAAAATAACTCCTCAACAAAATAATTCGCGACCAAATTCATTCGTCAGGTAGGCATGCTTACTTTATACTGATATATTCCGGAAGTTTAAGCTAGAACGTTACACGTACAAATAGCGCCCTTCTTGCCATGGGCGGTTTATACTTGAGCAATACTTTTTCTAAATATGTTGTATTCTTGTATGAAACGCTGCTTGTTTCGAGTAGGCAATTTCGAGACTGCCTATCGGTAGGTATTCAGTATTTAGCGTAAGGAATATCTTAGTGGGTAAGTGTTGAATAGAAGTTTAAACTAAAATAAAATAACTTTAACACTTATTGTATATTTATTTAGGTTTTGAATGAGGTAGGCACTGGCTAATTGTCTATATGGAATGCACGCCCCTGTAGTAGGGCCTCGCTAATCCGGATAGGGAAAAACAAGACCCCTTCCGAAAGTCAATTTAGACAAGAATGTTTACGCCGGTGCCTTTTGTCAGCGAACGCGCGTTAAATTAACTAACTCTGCAAGGTGATAAATAAAATAAAATAATCACTAGTGACGCGGCAAATGATTGAATAATGACACGTTGTACCCGCGCGCACCTACCGCTTCCCCCGCCAATGTCCTCCCGCGCGATCCTCTCGTCTGTCCGGATTACAGCGTGCACCGGAGTACCGGGGCTCCATATTAGTGAGGCTCTACCTTATAACTACATAAATTCTGTTTTCAGGCTTTTCAAACCTGGTTCTTATGATGAAAGAATAAAGAAATATCAATTATAGAATTCTTTAATTATTGAGTTTCCAGCAAAATTATATAATTCTTGTATTGCAATAGAGAAGGATATTAACTTTGAAGAAAATGATTTAACTTAAAATAAATAATATGAAAATTCAACAGAAATGATTTTTTTATGGAGAAAAGTTAAGCTACTGCTTACAACTCCATTTGCTCAAAGCGCCAATTTTGCATTTTATTTCTTAGTCTATTTTAGCAATATACGATTCTATTTCTATATTTTAAGATGAAATATACTACGGTGTTTTATAATAATGTGTTATTGTTTAGTTCAATATTTTCAACAAAACATTAGCCGAACCCTTGAATATTAAATTGAAGTTGAAGAAAATCTTATGATACCTACACATTTTTTTACACTTTTTGTGTGTAGGTATGACATGTTCATTTGTCTTGGTCTAGTATTTAGGTATAGTAGCATAATGAAACTTAATTTGGCATAAGTAATGAGTGTCTTTGTATTTTTTTTCACAAAACTTTGTTATGAAAAACAAAACTTTCTACTGCTCAATTTTCAATTTTCACACACGTAACCACCAAAAAGGCAAGTTTGATAATGTATCTAAGGAAAGAGG
Source organism: Chrysoteuchia culmella (assembly GCA_910589605.1). Lineage (NCBI taxonomy): Eukaryota > Metazoa > Arthropoda > Insecta > Lepidoptera > Crambidae > Chrysoteuchia > Chrysoteuchia culmella. The sequence goes on from OU342652.1 coordinate 14,808,406, forward strand.
ATAATGTCTTTCTCGCAAACTTTTTAACTGTTTGAAAGAAAGTTGTTAGCTTCTTTCGAATCCCTCGGGACTTATTGGCCCAACCTTCTTTGTTTTGGGAGACTGTTTACAATAACGGACAGGTATCTGGGATTATTAAGTGTAATTAAATCTATATATCTATACTAATATTATAAAGAAGAAAGATTTGATTGTTTGTTTGTTTGCATTGAATATAATCGAATTCTATGTCTACGAAATCCTTTTTTTATGAACAATGATGAGAATCTTAGCCTTCACCATACCTGATGTTAAGTATTAATAAGGATTAGGGCTGAAAATGGAAGCGAGCCTCTCCCGCAATTCTCAAACACTGAGGAACTGGCTAAACGCCGGAACACAACAATACTGAAAACACTGTTGTTATGGTAGCAACAAGTCTTACCACCAAACAAATCCCGAACGGAACACTAGAAAAAGCATTATATGGATGATGGATCTCTTGGAAAAAGGAAAAGTCATAAATAAATAAAACCGGACCTCAAAAAACAAAACTTCCTGTTGTATAAATAAAAAAGTTAAGAAATCTCAGCTCCAAATGTTTCGCATTAAGCTAATTTGAGTCGTCGCAAATCTTAAAACCCGTGCCTCGTAAAATGTATTCCGTACAAATGTGTGTACGGCTTAGTATCCACTTAGGCGATGGTTTTCCGTATTTGTCGCAAAACGAGGAAACGCTGAGGTTTAGGAAAAGTGGGGAAATTTCGCATATGACTTTTAGGAGATCAAGATCCTGAGGTTTGAGAGAATTTGTAAATAGTGATCACGGATCATTCATTCAGTAATGTTATAGGATTTTTTTTTAGCGACGGGGAATCGCTTAGCCTTTATCATACCTGGTGTTAAGTATTGATAAGACTGAAGATGGAAGCGAGCCTCTCCCGGAATCCTCAATCACTGAGGAACTGACTAATCTTTAACTGCCGGAACACAACAATGCTGAAAACATTGTTTTTATGGCGTCAGACTTAGATAAGATGGTAGCTAGCCAGGCGGACTTACAAAAAGTCCTACCACCAACCAAACCGAATTCAATATGTACCCCCGCTGGGAATCGAACCCGGGACCCCTGGGTGTGATACCGGTGGTTGTACCACTAGACCACAGAGGCGGTTAGGCGTGTAGTTGCTCCCATTTAATGCAATCCGCGGCTGTCTATCAGGAGTAAGGCTAGATACCAAACAAATACACACATGAGGGCTTAGTGTGAGTTTGCAAATATCCAAACGTTACCATCGCGTGAGAGTAAACGACAGATAGCCTTAATGTAATGGGAATAAGGTTGAGAATCAAACTCTATTCGCAAACTGCGGCGTCGTATAATGTCGTTTAAGCCGAAGCTGCGTAGCCGATCGCGGTGTCTGCGTTTTGGTACACACGGGCGAAGGGGCTCCACTTCCCACAGCGCCGGAGACGTGGATTTCCCATTTGCATGCTTGCATGCTTGCTTGCGTGCAGGTTTGCTTGCATGTATTTTATACTTGTTAACATTAAAGTATTTGCAAAATATCTTATGATTAAGATTGATATGCCAATAAATGTTATTATTATGTGAACAATATTAAACAAGAAAATATACTAGAAAAAAGCAACTAGTCTTATGTCGCCCTGACGTTAAAAAGTTATAATGTTTATTAGTTATCGATATGGTGACAACATTTATGCAAAAAAATATACTGAAAAGAGGTTATGGGAAAAAAGTATGCGTTATAGTTTATTCTGTATGAGCGTTGTGCGAAATTGTGAGTATGCCAAAAAAGTTATGCGTTTCTAAAATATGCCTTTCTGATTTATGCAACCGAATATGGACCCTTTTTAACATGTCGAGCATTTGAACGCTGTCGATTTCACATGCGCAATATGCATAATCGCTCCTGAGTACTGGCACGCCGAAACATTGCGAATAGCGCAGCGTATATAGCGCTTCTTTATGTTTTTTCTGTTATTGGTGGCAGTTTGAAACTTCCTACTAGATTACTACTTTTTCTATTCACGTTATTCTACATATTCTTAAAAAAACTTAAGACTTCAATCATTGTAATAAAGCATCAAGTTCAATAAGGTTTACTATCCCTGGGATATTTTCCTATAGCTCCTGTGGACAAAGGGACGATAGCAAATAGGTTAACTAAGAAAATGCTTGTTCACTGAAACTTCGAAGTCTTACACTCGTATGTATAGTCAAGTCATGTCTTGAGTAAAAGTCGTTATTTAAAATTGTCGTTTTTATACAATACAAAGGAATAACTTAAGATGTGGTTATACAAAGGAATACTTGGCCAAGTATTCTTACTTTTGAAAATTCTTTCATTAAAATTCTTGTTTATTGTTTAAAAACGAAAAAAATTACGTAAAAAAATAACGACTTTTACTCGAGACATTAGAAAGAAAGAAAGAAAGAAAGAAATTACTTGACTTGACTATAGATACGAGTGTTAGCATACTTGGCTAAAACAATTGAATTTCTCATTATTAATGAATCAGCATAAAGCCTACGGCATTGTTCTTTATCATAAGATCTGGAGACAAAAAGTTTTTAGATGTTCTGTTTTGTACGATCACCAGCAGGGCTTTACAAAACTATTGAAGTATAAACTTCGAATTTTAAGTCGTTTAAGCCGTTGAATTCGGAATTGTCTGTAAAAACTTGACATTTGTTGAATGTTTTTGAAAAGTGTGGGCGATTATTTTAATTACTGTGGAGTCTGCTTCTTCTTCTTGTCGAGTGAGGATAAGTGGTCACCTCTGGTGTCAGAGTTTATCAAGCCGAATATAAGGCCTCTGACTTGGCTTAACAAATGTAATTAAATGACAACATCCGGGACAGACGGTTAAACGTGCCCTCCGACGCTCCGAAGCGCTCAGTTATAATGCCACTTTACGGTCACCCACCCGACACCTGACCGGGCCGAACTTTGCTTAACAAACGTGATCGAATACGATGCGACTGTGGAGTTATATTTACTTAATATAACTTGTTGTAAGTACTACTGTAAAGTTGTCGTTACAAGCTACTCTACGTATTTTATATTTTTATGCTATGTATTTTATAGCGTCCTTTGTGGATTACGAACCTATTTGTCAAATTTTTACGATAGTTCCGAAAAATAAAAATTTGGAATAGAATAGAATAGGAAAACGTTTATTTGGTACAGGTAAAACGTACACAGAAACAATTTTTAAGATAAACAATTTTTAATATTATATTAACCTATGGTACCTAATAGGACTCTGCTCAGTATAAGCCATGATAACGTTACCGTCACCACCGCACTGGGGCCCAATTCTGCTAATGCTTAGTCACAATCGTATTCCAATGGTGTTTCAATGGTAGTCCTGTTTTACACAGTTCTTGTTACAACAGTGTAAATAAACACTACCATTGAAACACCATTGAGAGACGATTTTGACAAAAAATTAGCATAATTGACCACCTGGTTTTCTGTATATGAAAGTAAAGAATGACGTAAGACACTATATAAACAAAATTTGAATGTCATATCGTTGTCATAGAATATTTTATCCGTTTTGACATATTGGGTCCACAAAGTTATTTTAGTAGAAAATAACATCGGTATCAAATTTAATATAATTCATATTGTCATTCAGCATCAAATCTTACACAGGAAAGCCTGTAGCCTTCTACAGGTTTTCAATTTTATGCTTCAATAAACGCTTTACTGTGGAATACGCATTTTCATCGCGATACTAATAAGCTTCCATCTAAGCTAAGCTACCACCATCTTAACTCGCTTATCTTAAGCGCTCATGGCCGCGCTTGACAGACCGATCGTATTCGATCACGTTCGTTAAGCAACGTTCGGCCCGGTCAGGTGCCGGATGGGTGACCGTAAAGTGGCATTATAGCTGAGCGCTTCCGTGCGTCGGAGGGCACGTTAAACCGTCGGTCCCGGCTGTTGCTATCTGATAACAGTCGTTAAGCCAAGTCAGAGGCCTTATAGGCGACCTGATAAACTCTGACACTAGAGGTGGCCACTAATCCTCATACGATAAGAAGAAGACCATCTTAACTAAGCCTTACGCTATAATAACAATGTTTTTAGCATTGTTGTAATCCAGCAGTTAGATATAAGATAGCCAGTTCCTCAGTGGTTGACGATTCCGGGAGAGGAGCTGTTCCAATTTCAGCCCTATACTATAGCAATAAAATGCGGATTCAGTTTATTAGTAGTGTTTATTAAAATGTATTTATTTAATTTTTAATAACAAATTAATATATAAAAATCTTTCTTACTTCTACTTTACAAATTCATCATTTATAAAATTCCTTACTTACCTGTAGAAATCTACAGGGTTTCATAAGGTTGATAAAATTTTCATTTAAATTGTTTTATAAATATTTTGTCTGCGCAATTTCCATAGCTGCTAACAGATGGCGCTAGAGGTCCAAGAAAGCGCGAAGTGTGACATTTTAATATAACATTTTTTTTTGTTGTTGGTGATCTTAAGTTTTTCTCAATACAGTTTGGTTGTAAAGTGAATATCATTGTGTTCGGTGTTTTATTTAATTGTCCCAGTTAGTTTTCTCGGCGATCATAGTGGTCCTTCGATACGGATGTGATAAGTGCGGTTTTGTGTGGCAAAACAGCTTTCAGATAGTAAAAAATATACATTTTGGCAATAAATAGTGTATGTGTCAACAGGTTACTTACCTAAATAAACGGATTACAGTGTGAGAATTAGGACCGTGGTAACCGTGAGTAAAAGAATTAGTGTCAGGAACTTTAAAATAAAACCTCATTGGTAATTTTGTATGAATATTGGACTTGAAATATTAGTGAAAAAGGACTTAGAATAATTAGCTACTACCTACCTACCTAAGTTGAAAATTACACATAGTAAAATTCTGTGACTTTGTATTTGACAGTGGACTTACCTACATTTTCTTATATAGTTATAGTGAATTTAGTTTGGAAAATTATTTACCTATTCTTTCAATATGGATAAAATTAATCAATCGCTAAGCCTACAAGATGAAAGATCTAATGCAATAATTAAAGCTCAAATTAACTATGGAAAATGTGCAAAACCAAAAATAAATTTAAATTATTTACATACAAGGTTAGAAAACTTAGAATCTACATGGCAGTCATTCAAAACAACACATGAATACATTGTGCAACACATATTAAAATCAGAAAGAAGCGCCATAACATATTTCAACGAAGATGTTTTCGAAACGTGTGAAGAAACATATATGACATATAAAAGTGATTTAAAAACTAAAATTGAGGAAATATCTAATGCCACATCTAAAGCCCTCCTATCAGAACAAAAACAAAAAACAACCTCCGAGATTAAATTACCGACAATAAATATACCGACATTCGCTGGGAATTATAATGATTGGCCGTCATTTCATGACTTGTTTAATTCAATAATTCATACAAATCAATCCATAGACGAAGTGCAAAAACTACACTATTTGAAATCAAGCTTGTCTGGTGAAGCAGAACAATTGCTGCGGTCAATCTCAGTTACTAGTCAAAATTACAACAAAGCGTGGGAAATTCTAAAAAATAGATACAACAATAAGAGATATATATCGAATAGCCTATTCAAGAAACTTTTTAGTATTAAACATATAACTACAGAGTCAGCAAACCAAATTAAATATATATTAGACACAACTACGGAATGTCTAAGTTCACTACAAAATCTAGGGTTGCCAACTAAGACATGGGATGCTATTATAGTTCATATGACTATTTCAAAATTAGATACAGAAAGTACTAGATTATGGGAACAGCATATTACACAAGATAAAGATGAGTTTCCTTCCTTTGAGATGCTGAAAGGATTTTTAGAAATGAGATTTAGGTCCTTAGAAATGTTAGAACACACCACCAGGCCAACTAGACCAAAGTCATTTCATACATCATTAGAGCCTACATCTGCAAATACTATATGCGCGTTCTGTGATGAAAATCATTATATTTACCAGTGCAAACAATTTGCTAAATTACCGTATAAAGAGAGACATGACTTCGTCCAAAACAACAACCTATGCTTCAACTGTCTAATACCTAACCATTTAGTTTACAAATGTATGAAAAGGACGTCGTGTAGAGTGTGCCATAAAAAACATCATTCCCTTTTACACCCGGAAAAGAGCGATGAATCTGTAAAAGAAGATTGTCATGAGAACTCAAGTGAAAACATATTATCACATTTTGTCCACAAACCCAGTCAAATATTACTAGCCACCGCACTGGTAGACGTGACGTCGCGTCAGGGTCAAATACACGTCTGTCGTGCTCTCATTGACCAAGGTTCACAAGCCTCGTTCGTAACAGAAGATCTGGTTCAGTGTTTGGGTTTAAAAAAAAATAAGAATCAATAGCGTGGTTTCAGGATTAAATGAAGGCAAACAACTCCATACCAAGTACATGGTTGAAGTCAAATTACAGTCAAGATATGATTCAAAATTTGTTATACTGGTGCAAGCTTATATTTTGAAATCAATTACAACATACTTACCACAACAATCAATAGAAGTTCCTAACTGGCCAGAACTAGAGAAAATAACTCTAGCAGATCCAAAGTATGATACTCCAAATAAAATACACTTGTTGTTAGGCGCCGAAGTATATAGTAAAATCATAGAAGCTGGTTTGATGAAGAGTCCGTCTGGGATTATTGCGCAGAAAACACAACTGGGCTGGATTCTTTCGGGTGATACCAGTGACAAACAACATCTAAAACAAAACAACATTATTAGTATGCATGTATGTATTTGTGAAAACGACCTGTTAAGAAAATTCTGGGAGGTAGAAAATGAAATACTTAGCTGTGAGAGAAAATTTACCAAGGACGAACAAAGATGTGAAGATATTTACAAACAAACTACAGTTAGAACAAATTCTGGAAGATATATGGTTAACTTACCTTTTCAAGAAAGTATAGATACACCAGTAGGTAAATGTGGAAAGACAAAAGAAATAGCAATTTCAAGGTTTTTGCAATTAGAAAGAAAATTTCAAAAGAATGATAAATTAAAAGTAGAATATACAAAGGTAATAAAAGAATACGAACAGCTAGGACATATGAAACTTACTACAGAAAATGATAAAAATACTATATACTTACCTCACCATCCCGTCATCAGAGAAGACAAAGACACCACAAAGCTCAGAGTTGTATTTGATGCCTCGGCGAAGGGTTCCAAGGGTCAATCACTTAACGACACGTTGCTTACTGGACCTGTAATACAAGAAGATTTACGTACATTAATAAGTAAATGGAGACTACACAAAATAGCATTAATTGGCGATATAACAAAGATGTATAGACAAGTTTTGGTATGTGAGAAGCATTCAAATTACCAGTGCATTGTTTGGAGAGACAATCCTCATGAGGAAATCAGATTTTACAAATTAATTACTGTGACTTTTGGTACTGCATGCGCACCTTTTTTAGCAGTTAGAACATTGAAGCAAGCGGCAGAAGACGAAAGTGAAACATACCCGGTGGCTGCTGACATCGTGAAGTCTTCATTTTATATAGATGACTTATTGAGCGGAGGGTCAGATGAAAAAGAAGCTGCTGATATATACAACCAAGTTAATAAACTATTAGAGAGTGCTGGTTTCAAATTACAAAAATGGTCTAGCAATTCAGACAATTTGTTGAGTATGTTACAGCAAAATAAGGAAGAAATACAGCCATTTGAGATTAAACTCAACAAAATCATAAAAATATTAGGAATAACTTGGGATAGAAATGATGACAAATTCAAGTTTTTTGTAAGATTGCCTGAAGCAGCAGTAACAGTAACAAAAAGAACTATTTTGTCCGATATATCACGATTGTTCGACCCTTTTGGGTGGCTTTCTCCAGTTATAATCAGAGGTAAATTACTTATACAGAAACTACGGCTTTGTAATTCCAATTGGGATGAAGAAGTGCCAAATGAACTTTTAGACGAATGGTTAAATTTCAGAAAACAGTTACAACATTTGGAACAAATAACAATAGATCGATGGATACATACGCAACCAGACAATGAAAGAGTTGAGTTGATAGGCTTCGCGGACGCATCGACAATAGCGTATACAGCAGTAATTTACGTAAGAGTTATCCACCATGATGAGGTCTATATAACCATATTGGAAAGCAAAACAAAGGTTTCTCCACTCAAACAAATCTCAGTAGCAAGACTAGAACTTTGTGCTGCAGTCTTACTAGCTAAACTACTAGTTGAAGCTATGAACATGTTAAACATACCAAAGAACCAAGTATATGCCTTCACCGATTCAACTATAGTTTTGGCTTGGATACAATCTCAACCCATTAGGTGGCAAACATTTGTAGCAAACCGGATCACTGAAATACAAACCAGATTAGACAATGACCGATGGAATCATGTTGCTTCGGAAGAAAACCCAGCTGATATCGTGTCGCGTGGCATTGAGCCTTCAGAATTACAAAATAAGCAGTTGTGGTGGAAGGGGCCACACTGGATGAAACAAGCCACGATAAAGACAAATAAACCATCCATACCTAAAACAAATTTAGAAGAAAAAACACAACACACCAAAGTTTTTTACAATCAAACGGAAGAGCAATCAATAATTAACAGATTTTCGAATTTAAATAAGATGATTCGAATACTTACATATTGTAGAAGATTTTTGAACCTGAAAGAAAAGAAAGAAAATAAAAATAAACAGACTTACCTTACAGCTGCAGAAATGCAGAGTACTCGTGACACTTGCATTAAGGTCGTACAGGAAACAGAATTTGGAGAAACAGAATGCAACAGAAAGGAAAAGTTAAAACAAAAAGTAAACTCGTGTCACTTGCGCCATATATAGATAGCCAGGGTTTAATACGGGTAGGAGGAAGACTGCAGTCAGCAAATGTTTCGTTAGATTATAAACATCCAATAATTATACCAAAAAATACTCACCTTGGAAGACTGTTGATCACAGACGCACACGAGAGAGTTATGCACGGAGGTACAGCTCTTACCATGAATTATTTGAGAAGTCGGTACTGGATAATTGGCTTAAAACCAGCTGTAAAGAAATTGATTAGCAATTGTATGAAATTCACTAGGTATAATGGCAGAACACAACAACCAATCATGGGCGAACTTCCTGGTGTAAGAGTAAATCCTGGGAGAGCTTTCGAGTACTGTGGTGTGGACTTTGCTGGACCTATTCAGCTAAGAGTCTCAAAGGGTAGGGGACAGAAGTCTTATAAGGGATACATTTCGCTTTTCGTATGTATGAAAACAAAGGCAATACACCTGGAAGCCGTAAGTGATCTTACCACTCATGGATTTCTTGCAGCATTTAGACGGTTTGTCTCACGCAGAGGTCACTGCTCTCACATGTGGAGTGACAATGGCTTGAATTTTGTTGGCGCTGCAAACGAACTCACAAAGATGCTGAATCAAAGTATGACTAAGATGGTGGAAGAAACAGCAGCATTATTAGAGAACGATGGAACAACATGGCATTTTATTCCACCTAAGTCACCTAATTTTGGAGGCCTTTGGGAATCCGGAGTTAAGTCAGTTAAATCACACTTGACAAAAACCATTGGCAACTCAACGCTGACTTTTGAAGAGATGACAACCGCTCTTAGTCAAATTGAGGCGGTTCTTAACTCAAGACCAATCAGTGCTATCAGTGATCATCCAGATGATAACACGCCGCTCACACCAGCCCACTTTTTAGTAGGAGAACAACTAATTGTTGTACCGGAAAGGAACCATGATTTGACAGAATCAATCAGCCCTTTACAACGATGGAGTATGGTTCAAAGAATGTTGAAGAGCTTCTGGACAAGATGGTCGCAGGAGTACTTACATCTTTTACAACAACGATGCAAGTGGAGAACAAAGACTCAGGCACCTAAGTTGGGAGATTTAGCGATTGTAAAGGAAATGGATTTGCCTCCGGCAAAATGGTTATTGGGTAGAATAATACAAATACATGCCAGGCCTGATGGCGAAATACGTGTTGCGACCCTTAAGTGCAAGGAATCTATACTGAAACGCCCAATTTCCAAATTGATCCTGTGCCCTAACGAAGGAGGCTAATAAAAGAACAGAGTTCTTGGGGGGCGGCATGTCTGCGCAATTTCCATAGCTGCTAACAGATGGCGCTAGAGGTCCAAGAAAGCGCGAAGTGTGACATTTTAATATAACATTTTTTTTTGTTGTTGGTGATCTTAAGTTTTTCTCAATACAGTTTGGTTGTAAAGTGAATATCATTGTGTTCGGTGTTTTATTTAATTGTCCCAGTTAGTTTTCTCGGCGATCAATTTTGTTTATTAACTGATGGATATTGTATGACAACGATTGGGTATGACATTATTCTCTTTCTTCTTCTTTCTTAATTTAATGGCGTGCTCGCGATAATATTCGCGAATTTTGCCAATGTCAAGTAAATATATTTTGTATTTATAGAAATTGTAAGGTAGATTGAGCCAAAATAGAGCACCATTACGAAAAGAACTCGGGTGAAACTCCCATTATTCTCTTTGAAATTTTAAATTATGACATATTTGTCAAAATGTTGCCACAGAGGAGGTTATCAGATAATAGTACATTATTGCAAAGGCCGTGAAATAGGCAATTGCAGGTTGAGTATGAGTTTGAAGGCCGAGCCGTAGGCGAGGACTTCACTAATACGAGACAGGCAATTGCCATTTCCGCCGAGGCATATATAGTGCTTTTCTCAAAATAATGCAGGGAAATAAAACATACTTTTAATATTATACATTTAATAATTACTAAAAGAAAATCAAATTCATTGCAGGAGCGTCTTTTTGAATTTGGAACATTACAGCGCTCCGGCAATGTTGTATGAAACGGCGTGCTGGAGTTGTTAAATACTCTTTGTAATGTTCCAAATTAAAAAAACGCTCCTGCAATGGATTTCATTTTCATTGTCCGTAAATTCGATACTTCGCGTGTTCTTTTTTCGAAAATAATGACAACATTTCCACGCATGTTTGAGAAAAAACTATTAAAATATAATAGGTACACAGAGTAGTATGCAACGGCAACGTTACAATATCATTACTTAACAACAGCGGTCCGACCGCCTAACGGTATAGCTAGTGCTGTCGCTATAGCTATCGAACTTCAATCTCTCATAAAACCCTTCAACGATAGGGTTTTTGACTAATTCATACATATTTCTATTCATCTATTATAATAATAATAATAATATAATAAATAAATCTTTATTTCTCATCACAAACTCTTAGTTTACTAATCTCAGGTACTAATCTTAGCTAAGTTTGTGTGAGACTGATGACTGAAATAGGTAAAAATACCCGTAAGCACAGGTCATCAGGCTCCCACCATCTCGGACATTTGAGGCAATCGAGATCATAAGATGTGATGGTATAACTAGTAGACTTAAAATTATAATTATCACTATGAACATTTTAGATTTTAGTGTTATAGATACATATATATATTGTGTGTGTGTGAGTGTGTGTGTGTATATATGTATGTGTGTGTGTGTGTGTGTGTGGGTACGATGTGAGTTTATGTAAATTATATATTACTGTATGGTAACTGAATTTCTGGTGCGTGCTTAATTATTTGTGTTATTTATACAATGGGTTTTATTTTACGGGCACAAGAAGATTTTCTGTGTCAGAGTAGGTCTGCTGCTGTAACCATTGAGAAATTTTCTTTTTGCAAGAATGTCTTGGGAGGTGATAGACTGAGAGACGTGAGTTAATGTTATTATAAAGAAAGCTGCCGAGAAAGCAATAAAAACGTTGGATTGGATTCACTATGGCATTTTTAATATGAAAGTGATATCGTCAGCGAGAGCCCTTGTAAAATCGGGGGGTTTTAAAAATTGATATCTATAGCGATAGCACAAGCTATACCGTTAGGCGGTCGGGGTGCTGGTATGAAGAAGGCTATGCCTTTTTCCCAATGTTCATAAAATAATAATACCTCATATTATTAAAATGAGTAATTAAGGGAAAATTTTGTTAGTAAAAACTAGTAAATTATTGAAAAGTTGAAAGAACCATCTGATTTGGTACGACACAATCATAGTCGATAAAAAAAAATCTTTCATTTGTTCGTTATTGTTATTTCTTTTTTCATTTTATTTTTATTTTTTTTACTTTATTTAGCATACAAATACAATATTTTTCATCATAGCAAACCAAAAACCACGGGGGTATACATATCCATACATACCTACTAATTCTATCCTATCTTACTAATATTATAAATGCGTAACTTTGTGAGGATGTTTGTACGTTTATCTTAGTTACTCTTTCACGCAAAAACTACGAAAGTGATTTGGATTAAATTTAGCACACAGATAGAAGAAAGCCTGGATTAAAACATAGGCTACCGCTTTTTATCCCGATATTCCCACGGGAACGGGAAACACGCAGGTAAAACCGCGGGCGACCGCTAATTTTATATACGTCACAGTGTAACGGTATTATGCTAGGGTCCTGATTGGCCGTTACTAATAATTGTTACTTATTTTTATATAATAATTTCTTTTTTGTGTTAAAAATAATTGTGCTAATAGCCAATCAAATATTTCTTTCTTTTCTATAAAAATGCACAAGATTTTTTTATTCACTTTAATTATTTTGTTTTCTTTAATTTTTCAGAGTTTTCTTGACTGTTCTTTCTCAGAAACGTTTGTGGACTGCTTATATCAGCGGGACTACCATCATGTATCAGAAACCATCACGTCATAATAACGTTTTGTTTTTATTCAAGTTGTCACATTTTGACACACTTTAAAGGCGATGATTGGGCGGAGACGTCACAAAACTTCCGTCAAAAAACCAGCTTACTTTAAGAGTACTGATACTGTAATGAAAATAAAGATAAAAAAAACTGCACTTCATCTGTACACGTATAATTTATTTAACAAAAATTTGCCGAAAATGATACACAAAATATATTTAAAGTAAGTAAAATTAATAACGCAAACGTTGGAATTAAATAAAAAAAAAATTAAGGGGAAAAAATTATTCGAATTACCCCAAAAAATTATTCAACTAAAAAAAGGGAAATTGCATAATTATAAAAACACGGCGTGGTCAGGTGGTCATGGGTGTGATGGGATGAGAGCCGACGGTTTGTAAAAATGCAACTAAAACTTGGTAGCCTGACTGTGGGGTTATTGGAATTTGGAAAAAAAATTACTGGTGATTAGATGGGAGGATAACACTTCTTAATAAAGGGGAAAAACATTAACTAAAATAAAAAAACACCAAAATTATCGGAACTTAAAAACTAAAACGGAAGGTTCCCAGGCGGAGACCACCACGTGAACGACGGGAGACAGCGGGCAACGAGGTCCTCGGTTAGCCCGTACGGTTTAGCTAAAAAACAAACACACCCTATCAATACTACATCCACACGAAAGTAACTAGCAAACTCAAAACTCAAAACCCCTAACGCATCGGAAATGCCCTCGACTTACCCAGTAAACCTGGCTTCCAAATTAAATTAAACGGTAACAGCGGCTGGATTTCACAGCCGCCTTAAAAACAGGATAGCAATGGCTTATTTGCCAATTCTTTGACGAAGCACACAACTTCCAAAAGAAATAACACGCCACGACGAATTCCAGAAAATATCTCTGACGAAAAAATCCAAACAGACCGCCTTGACAACGCAAACAGAAAAAAAAAACTCATTTGAAAATTCAAAAGTGACCAAAGAAAAACTGCCAGCAAATAAACATGGAGGTTTTACATATTTAAAGATGGGACCACACACAATTGAAAGATAATTAATTCGGCGGCGCCGAAGGTCGACAACTAGTAGCGGTTATTTAACGCTACAATACTTAGTACGAAATAGCGAGGTAAGATTGAAACAATATTGCGCTAAGAGATGGCGGTAGGCCCCTGAAGCCTTTCATTTTTTATCAATAGAAATTTTATTAAATTCGACTAAGATATTGATTTTAAATTAGATAAAAAAAAATCACAATATTTCCCAAAATAAGTTATTAATTTGCTTCCTACTAAATACAAATTTTTCACTAAATTCCGAGAACCCTAAAAAATTTAATAATTTTGTGAATATAGATTTAGACGCAAAGATACAAAAGACGTCGAGAATAACGAAACTCATTAAGACTCATAAAAAATGTATTATAGCAATAAATGATATTACAATCTTTTCCTACAATCCTAATCCTAACTAATATTATAAATGCGAAAGTGTGTTTGTTTGTCCTTCCTTGACGCCCAAACTAAGCAACCAATTGACTTGATGTTTGGCATAGAGTTAGTTGAAAGGACGGAGAGTAACGTAGGCTTCTTTTTATCCCGATATTCCTACGGGAACGGGAACCACGCGGGTGAAACCGCGGGCGGAAACTAGTTCACAATAATTCTAGAATTCTGATGGATATTTAAAGTCTTTTGAAATAAACTCTTAACATCACCATTCGGAAAAGGAACATTCACAAGCCAATAAAAGGCTTGCTTTTAAGGCATTCTGCACAGTTTATTTAGCTTTTACCTAGAACCTAATCGAGAGCTAGATCGACCTAGAGCATTGGGCCGGATTTCTAAAGGCCGTGTACTTCCTAAAAGTTCGACTTTTCTAAAGGTTCGAGTCCCATATAAGAATACACTTTTGACCGAGTTGATTGGTTTCAATATTTTTTCTATTTAAAATTTCTCATAAGTATAAAAAAGCATCAAAAAATGCAAAAAAATAAAAATTACTAACCTAATAGAGTTTATTTTAACGGATTGTTTTAGGTAATGAATGGAAATTTGAATCAAGACTTTTTTGCTACTTTTAGTTTTTTTGGATGATTTCTATTTTATATTTAACCTTTTTGTATGAAATGTCAACTGTTTTGTGTGTTGGCGTTCATTTAAAGCTCAAGGGAAAAGAAACTTATTTTTTTCATCTGACACATACTTATTTACCTCTGAAACTTTTTGATTTCTATAACATTATTTAAGTGTTTCCTTCCTTCCTTTTCCTTGGTTTGGTCAAACACGAAATCTCATAAATAAGTTTTTTTATGAACTACGGGGAGACGCTAGCCTTTATAGAAAGAAAGAAAGAAAAATACATTTATTTTAGAACCACACAACGACTACACAAAATTACAATTGACACAACTAAAACCAAATATTGTGCATCGTAGCATAATGCTAAAACTGTGTCCAGCTCAAGAATAAGCAGCAAACAGAGCTAGACACATGGGTGACATCAAGAAAGAGACAAACAAACACACACTAAGAATATTAAACGATTTAACACGTTTCACGATTAAACAGACAGTACATAAATACTTACACATTTAAACTTAATTAAATAAGCTGCACGTTTTAAAACGTTAGCCCTACCTGGCTGACAAAGACTTTAAAAAACAAAGCACGACACGACACCCACGTCATGGTCATGCAAGTCATTTTGACCAACATCATCAATCGCCATTATCATATAATGCTAAGTAAAATGATACCGCTGAAGGTGGAAGCTCGCCTCTCCCGGAATTCTCAACCACTGAGGAACTGGCTGTCTTATCTTTAGCTGCCGGTACACAACAATGCTGAAAAACATTGTTGTTTTGGCGTCAGATTTGGATAAGATGGTGTTTGCTAGCCAGGTGAACTAACAACAAGTCCATTTTCCATAACAACTATGTTTTCAGCATTGTTGTGTTCCGGCAGTTAGAGATAAGATAGCCAGTTCCTCAGTGATTGAGGATTCCGGGAGAGGCTCGCTTCCATCTTCAGCCTTATCGATACTTAACATCAGGTATGATGAAGGCTAAGAGTCTCCCCGTCGGTCATAAAAAAAAAAAAAAAAAAACTACTACTTGTGTAATGGTTGAGCCTAAATATTTTTTTTAGTTATATGACTGTAATTTAATCCAATTTACATCATTGTAATTTGTAACTAGTATTATTGGACTGAAATGAAATATAATTAACTGATATAGAATTCAAATTTGTAAAAGTATACAATTAGTCATTAATTATTATGTTTGATTACGACTACTTATGCTAATATTTGCATGCCAACCTGTATACGGCAGAAAACTATTGGATCAAATTAATATTGTAGACTATCGCAATGTACATACATGGTTTTCCAACAAATAAATTATTTCATTATTTCTTTCTTTCACTAACCAAACGTAATGCAAATTATGTACCCCCACTGGGGATCGAAGCCCCCTGGTGGTTTTACCACTAGACCACAGAACGTGGTTTAGAGAAGAACTGGTTTCCATAGTATTTGGTTTTATATAAAATAGTAAAGACTGCCAACCCTAAAATGCACCTTCGAAATAAATCTGGCAATCCGACAAAATCACCTCGCAAGTTGACAGAAACGTTTTCAATTATCTCATAGGTGGATGTAAAAAGGTACCGGAATTCCTACCGTAATTGCCGGATTAACTCCGGATACGTTGATAACTCAACGCGTTTTCTGGTACCAGAATTTAAAAAGAAATTATATTTTCACACACATTTTCGTACAGTTTTTTCATTATTGACCATTTTGTTATTCACAATCGTAACTAAGCAACCATAATCTATGACACGGAGTGGGGGGTGTTAGGTTTTATTTTCGTTACGGAATTTCTTCATTCGGTCGCCGCGCCTAAAGCCCGCGATAAAAGCTATGCAATAGCTTAAAATCTAATGTAGAACTTTTTTGTGAATGTTAACTTTTTTCGATTGCATGAGAATACTCTGTATATTATATCGGTGTTTTTTGTGGTTATAGGTATTCTTATTGTTTTTGTGAATTGACATCAATTTTCTTTTTCTGTTGACCGTAAGCGAATCCTTATTGCTTATGTTGGAGCAACGATTTTCGTAATGTAAACTCTATATATATGTCCATTCGATGCGTAGGTATATAATTTGACCGTGAGAACGTGGCACTGCTTGATCAGAATAAATAAAAATAAGTAATGTTCTCCAATTATTGTAATTAAGTATATGAAAGCCATTATTATTATTATTTTTAATTTACTTTAAATACGCTTTATGATTATGACCCAGCTGATGCGTCTTCCAGTAACATTGTAAGTTGCGTCTTATATTAATGCACTTTTATCTTTCTTTTTTTTTTGTTTTTGCCATTGTATTTTTTATATTTATACACTTTAACATAAGTACCTGAAGTACGTCATGCTCACTCAAACGTTTACTCGGCGGTGTCATGTGAGGCGGGTCGTTACGTTCCCTAAAATATGGTTGAGCGAAGCGATGGCTGGTTCATGCGTCATGCTCGTGAACGGGTGCCGCCAGCGGAAATGGGTCTACTTCAGTCTGCTTGTCTTAACGTTGTGCTTAGAGATTAAATATTTTCATCTAAAATAAATTGCTATCGACCTGTATGTACGTCACAACTTGCAGTACAGTAACCTTGTAATGCGAGAAATGTTAAATGTAAGTCCTTGATTACGAGTTGAAAATTGTTTACAGTTAGGATAACCATAAAATGTAATATTATAATTAGTATTTTCTTTTGTGATGGAAATTGACCTTACTGATATGTTAAACTCACTTTTCAATTTGACGACTCTGTATGAAATAAAACAGGGAGAAAAAAATAGCCCTTGACGAGTTTCTTGCCGGTTCTTCTCGTTACAAGGTCTCCCGCCGTAGGGTTTGTGAACCGATGGCGTAGCTTCTTTGACGTTCATAAGTGCTTGTAACAGCCTAGACTGAATAAATGATATTGATTTGATTTGATTTGACCTCATCCTTTTTCGAATTTCGTTTTTTTTTCTTTCACGACTTATTTACTCGTTTTTTATTCGGACATGTCTTATGGTTTAATTTCGAAAATTATTAATATAATTTGTCAAGTCGGCCTTAGAGTATATTATTATGCCTTAGAGCATATTGCGTGTATTGATATAAAGACTAGCTTCCGCCCGATAAAAGTAGCTTTTACTCTCCAACCTTTCAACTAACTCAATGCAAAAAATCTAGTCGATTGGTAACTTAGATAGAGCGTCTATAAAGGACAAACAAACACGCTGTCGCATTTATAATATTAGTTACGATTACACGCCAAAAATATCTCTCTCTACAAATGTATGTAGGTAGGTATTTTGTTTTTCAAATGAAAAAATAGCTGAAAAGTGATTTTAATTCCTTAATCACGTTCTATACGAGATACTTACTAAATATCTATTTAAACAGTTTTCAAACAAAACTCGTAATTCACAAATTGGCCTAATCTAAATTATTAGGTGGCTGTCAAAACAATTTTAACTGCCATTATCACTTTGACCTATTTCGCTGCTTTACTTACTTGATTATGTCCAGAATTATAAATATTATACTGTTCGAATAAGCTTAAAAGCTCAATGATTTGTTTGCGTACCTAATTTTTATCTTATTTTAATTTAACGCCGTTATATGAATATTATAATAATAATGTCTGTTAGTACATCCTATTTTTTTTTATGAACGACCTGATGTTAAGTATTGATAAGGCTGAAGATGGAAGCGAGCCTCTCCCGGAATCCTCAATCACTGAGGGACTGGCTATCTTATCTCTAACTGCCGAAACACAACAATGCTGAAATGATTGTTGTTATGGCGTCAGATTTAGATAAGATAGTGGTAGCTAGCTAGACGGACTTAGAACAAGTCCTACCACCAACCAAACCGAATACAATATGTACCCCCGCTGGGAGTCGAACCCGGGACCCCTGGGTCTGATACAGGTGGTTGTACCACTAGACCACAGAGCCGGTTATTTCATCATCAGCCTTTTTAATGGGCCACTGCTGGGGCACGAATCTTTCATCAATAGAATTGGGTTCATTAAAGAAGTTCATGATTTGACTATAACATGCTAAAGTTCATCGAAACTTGTTCGATGATACAAAACATAAAACCAAGCTGTTTATTACTGACGCTTTTAAAGTAGCTATTAGCATATTATGTAGCTCAATATACTTATTAGGTAGGTACTAACTAAGGTTTTTCAATTTATTTCAATATTTCTTTATATTCCTTCCATTACACTAAAATAAAATAAAAAATTATCATATCTATCCTCATAGAGCAACGCGGTTTCCTAGTCGGAACGGAAGCCGCGTTGCTCTATGTCTATCCTGTTCCAGATTTTCTTTAAAAAAAATAAAAGTAGCCATTCCAGTCTACATTCGATATTTGAACTTACAAATTCGAACTTGACATCAAACCTTTTGAGACTTTCGCAACACATTAAAAAAAGTCTTTGATACGTTTGACGCACACATGGTATAAACCTCTTTTTATTTTTCAATTCGTCGAGGCTTTCGCATGCATTCTGAGTGCGGCTCTCATCCCAGGAGGACGTGTTTGCATACACTTATCCGGTAACTTTAAAATGGAAGCCTTAGAGATACGCGGGAAATATAAAACACTTTAAGGGTGATTTTAAAGGTTGTGTAGTGGTTGAGCCGTTGCTGAAATATCTAGCAATTTTTAAGATATGTGTCTCTATTGTGCTATACTGTTTGAAAACTTAATTACCTTTTGCAGCTGAAAAGTAATAGATGGTTTTTCTTTTTTACTGTAAATAACTTAACTGGACTAAAGTGGATCGACATCTTAAACACCAAGTAGAGAGAATACCATTGATAAACTACTTTACATAATAAAAAAAAATCTCATACCCATAGACAATTTATAGTTAAATTGTTTGGTGTCTACCTTCACACCACTAAAACACTTACCATACATTTTAATCACGTCACATTTTTTTAATATCCAGTAGTTTTATGTCAATTAGTAAGTCGGGATTAGTTTTCACTTAGTATCGTTGTGTTATAGTTATTGTTGAACTAATTATCCACTTTAAAATGGCTCCAAGAGCTTCGTTTGCGGTAAATTAATTCTTACAAAAAATACAGACCTACTACTATTGCGAGTTACAAGGCGAGCATACTTCCAATACTTTCAAATTCCTGTATCGAATGCTAAAAAAATAATGCTGGTGTATTTTAAGAGAATCTGACCCTAAACAGTATAAAAGCAAAAGTCATTTTTAATAATTTTCTCATACAGCTATCTAACGTTGCCGTTGCAAACTACTCTGTGTATTTATTCTATATTTTTATGCTGTTTATCTTATAACCTCCTTTGTGGCTTATTTGTAAAAAAAATATATGATAGTTCTGAAAGAATATAATTGAATGTCATACATACCTATCGTTGTCATGGAAATTTTCATCCGATAATCATATTTTGAAAACAATATACTTAAAAGTAAATTTGATCATTCACATGAAAACATGTAGCCTTCTACAAGTTTTCACTCTTTTACTTCAATAAATATTGGAATGAACTGTGAAACCTCATTTTATTGCGATAACTTCAAAAATAATAAATAATAATTTAAAAAAATATTTTCAAAACTGACGTGCAATTTTTTTTTTCTACTTCTAACTCTAACGATTGTAAGAACAACTTCAAAATACTAGGGATTTTTATAAAAATATTAATATTTCCCTTACAATGTTTAATTGTCATCCTACATGTTGCTTTTATAATCCTCGAATGGCGCCAAAACAATTGACACACGCTTCTTATTCTAAAACAGACGTCGCAGCTCTGGCGTCCAGTACTTTCCTATTTTCAATAGTCATGACATTACTAATTAAATAATAATACATTGTTAATGCGTTTTAATAATAATTATTGAAACATTATTCAATCAACATATACGAATAATAATAATGAGTTACATTCACAATAGAATAGCTTTAAGCCATGCAGTGTAGGCTATCACTATGTACATTGGTTTCATTCTTGGATAATTGTTATTGTAAAGTAGTGATATTAACTCTCAATATTAACTATTTCATTTAGTATTTGTAAATATTAGGTCTTTAACTATGAAATTGCCGATTGGTATGAAGATTTTCAAATTAAGTTCGTTTTGCATACTAACAATTTTTGTTAAAGTTACTACCGCAAGTGCTAATGCCACAATTTTTTAATGTACAATCATTGTTTGAAGACTAAGCAATCTAATGCTATATTTTTATTTAAAAAATTGTGAATAATTTATAAATTATTTTAAATAAAGAAGTAAATTTTGCTTCCAAAAAAAGGAAAACCTTTAGAGGTATTTTTTATCTTATTTATAGGAAAGGAAAATAATAACCCATGAGATTAATTATTCTTGATCATTATGATCTTAATTTAATATAAAATCAAGCAATAGATGTACCTTTTAATAACAGAAGTAGAGAGGTTCTCTAGAAGTGTAAGAAAAAAATCGTCAATTTCATACTATAACCACTATTATTTTTAATACTGGGGTAGGGATTCTTGCCCAAACCAAAGTGCTCAAAGATTAAGGTTCAAATTCCACATAAGACAAATCATGTGCCATGTCAATCACAAAAATAAATTCTAACTATAAATACGAAAGTGTGTTTGTTTGTCTTTTTAACTGAGCAACCAATCGACTTGATTTTTGGCATAGAGTTAGTTACAAGGACGGATAGTAAAATATGTTACATTAATCCAGATATTCCCCCGGTAAAGGGAACCACGCGGCTGATACCGCGGGCGGATGCTAGCATAAAATAAGTATGAATATCAAAATATTACGCTTACTTAATCATTATTAATACTCCTCATAATAAAGCAAGTCTTAATAAGTCACACGACAAAACCTTAATACAATCTGTAATATTTTCAAATTAATAACATTAATTTAAAGTTTAAAGCAAAACTTTTTGATACACTTTGGTGTTTAATATTAATTTTGATATTAATTGCGATACTTTCTCCATCGTAGCAATGAATTAATTAGTCTACTTGGCGTAACTTCTTAATTTAATATCACATATGCTCGTATGAAAAGACTAGCGGGCGCCCGCAGTTTTACTCGCATGGATCCCGTTCCCATGAAAATATCAAGATAACACGTAGCCTATGTTTTAAACCAGGCTATCTGCTACCTGTGTGCCAAATTTCAACTAAATCCGTTCAGTAGTTTTTGCGCGAGAGAGTTACAAACGTCCCAACAACCTCACAAACTTTTGCATATAATATAATACTAGCGGCTGCCCGTGGTTTCACCAGCGGGTTCCTGTTCCCGAGGGAATATCGGGATAAAAAGTAGCCTTTACGTTAGTCCACTACATGAAGTCCCTACAAAACAAATTTCATCCAAATCCGTTCGGTAGTTTCTGCGTGAAAGAGGAATAAACAAACAAACTGACATACTTTCGCATTTATAATATTAATAGGATAGGATACATAATTATAAAGTACACGAAGTACAGTCAACTGCACATACGGCTTTACATTTGCACTCCGAAAACCGCTGCTATTACGAGCGACGTAAGGGCGCTCTCAAGGTCATAGTGTAAAGCCGTGCGTGCTGTTGACTGTACAGGAAACATACAACCTCCTCCTTTTTATTATCTAAAAGCCGCCAGCGACTTCTTCCGCGTGATGAGTTTTCCAGGAACCCATGAAATTTCAGCCCTCTTTTCCCTATAGGATTTATTAGCGGAGACCCGCGATTTCACCTGCGTGATTCCCGGTCCCGTGGATATATCGGGATAAAAAGTATCCTATGTTTTAAACAAGGCTATTAACTACCCGCGTACTTAATTTCATCCAAATACGTGAAGCCGTTTTGAATAGATAATTGAGAGACATAAATCCAATCTTTCACATTTATAACATTAATAAGATTCAAAGTTGGATTTCGGTTTGTCGGAAATATTAAAAGCGCATTCACTTAATCAAACCAAAAAGAAACTTCCCAGCTTTATAAAAGTACAGGCTTTTCTAGAATGACCAGTATTACAGATCTGTCAAGATATCTGCAGAAGAACAATCATTGCAAGTACATACTGCAGTTGAAGCTTGTAATTTGCTGTTCGTTTGTGTAGGAAAAACGTATTCATACCAGGGGCCCAATTCTGCTAATGATTAGTCACAAGGGTATTCCAGTGGTGTTTCAATGGTAGTGCTGTTTTACACAATTCTTGTTACAACAGTGTAAATAAACACTACTATTGAAACACCACTGAGAGACGATTATGATAAAAATTTAGCAGAATTGACCCCCTGGAGTAAAGACTAAAAAGAAATCGATTTCATTCAACATACATAAATCATATTTCCTAGAGGCTTCATTTAAGTACGAACTGTTTTCTTTTATGTTTTCATGGTAAATTGGTAATATTTATAGAAAATAAATTAATGTTGCCTATTTATCTGCTACTACTGAAACCTATCTACAAACTTGGCCATACTGCGATCGCCAACCCGCCTGCCAAGCGTGGCGATTATGGCCCCCCCTTTTTGGGGGCGGCCTATAGCCAGCAGTAGGTGTTATGTGGCTGAGAAGACGACGACGACGACGACTGAACCTATTTAGATTATCATAGATAGATTCAATATTATATAATATATTATTAGTACCTATAATAGTATTGTATGTGTGAAATCGTATATTTATGTAGTATTAAAGTGATGTATGTTTATATGAAAGTTAACAAATCGCATTTTGTACCGCTTTCGCTGCTCTCTGTTTCCCTAAAGGTTGACTGGTAGAATAGTTTTAGTATTAAGTTCGCCTTTTGTACCTGACTTTGTGTTTATTGTACAATAAAGAATTCAATAAAATAAATCACTTTTTTTTTTTTTTAAAAAGAACAGTATTATACTACTTTTTGATAATTCCTCCTGCGTGCAGTAGCTGTTCGGACACGCAGGACACGACATCAAGTGCGCAATCGTTTGGGGGACAGCACCGCACCTACTCCCCAAGTGGAGCCGTCCAAAAAACCGCACCTGACCATGTGGTCTTTGCTTCGACCGACCATTGTCCGGAGTCTATTTAATGTCTTCCAATTCGACCATGGCAATTCAAGTCGATGTAGGACGAAAGAATTTGGGAGGTCAGCCCTCTCCTGCCACAGGCTGCATCTGTTCTTAGACCGGTCTGCGTCTTGAAGAGGGGCCACGCAACGTGCAAAGTTTAGTAGTTAACTAGCGGCCGCCCGCAGATTCACGCACGTGGTTCCCGTTCTCGTGGGAATATCAAAAAATCCTTTCTAATTTCTCGCCTACATCGTTATAGGGTCTTGTATGCAAAATTTCAACTTAATCGTATCAACCGCTTTGTCTGTCAGTCACTCACAGTATTGTATTATTAATATAGATGTCACGCGGACAAAGTCGCGGAAGCAACGCTGCCTGGTTACGTATAATTTATAATATATGAGTGAATATTAACCGCTAGACACGATAAATATTAAACAAGAAAATATACTAGAAAAAAGCAACTAGTCTCATGTCGCCCTGACGGGATTCGAACCCGCATCCTTGGGAGTCCGGCCCAATGCACTAACCAATTATGCTACAGAGACCTATGAGGACACGTCGATTTTTTCCAGATATTCACCGTTCTACGGTGTTGGCCACCGTCGCTTCATCAATGAGAGAAATATCCTCGCATTCGAGAGAAACATCTTTACATATGTTTGAATATCGATTAAGATGAAACAGTCAAATTATAACTTTTTAATTTTGCATTTTACAATGCTATTTTTATGTGATAAATATTAAACAAGAAAATATACTAGAAAAAAGCAACTAGTCTCATGTCGCCCTGGCGGGATTCGAACCCCCATCCTTGGGGGTCCGGCCCAATGCACTAACCAATTATGCAACAGAGACCTATGAGGACACGTCGATTTTTTCCAGTATATTCACCGTTCTACGGTGTTGGCCACCGTGCTTCATCAATGAGAGAAATATCCTCGCTTTCGAAAGAAACATCTTTACAGATGTTTGACTATCGATTAAGATGAAACAGCCATCTAATTATAACTTTTTAATTTTGCATTTTACAATACTATTTTTATGTGATAAATATTAAACAAGAATATATACTAGAAAAAAGCAACTAGTCTCATGTCGCCCTGACGGGATTCGAACCCGCATCCTTGGGAGTCCGACCCAATGCACTAACCAATTATGCTACAAAGACCTATGAGGACACGTCGAATTTTTCCAGTATATTCACCGTTCTACGGTGTTGGCCACCGTCGCTTCATCAATGAGAGAAATATCCTCGCATTCGAAAGAAACATCTTTACAGATGTTTGACTATCGATTAAGATGAAACAGCTATCTAATTATAACTTTTTAATTTTGCATTTTACAATGCTATTTTTATGTGTTAATATTAAACAAGAAAATATACTAGAAAAAAGCAACTACTCTCATGTTGCCCTGACGGGATTCGAACCCGCATCCTTGGGAGTCCGGCCCAATGCACTAACCAATTATGCTACAGAGACCTATGAGGACACGTCACGCTAGACACGAGTTAAACATAATATTTTCAGCATGTATGTTTGACATGGGTGGGTATCGAACCCACGATAAACCTGTAGTCCTAATCAGTTCGCTTTACCATCGGAAATAAATAGAAATAGATATGAAATAAAACAACTTTTGCGGAGTATTTGGTGCGATGTATTTACCCGAAATATATATTTGGTACTGTAATTTTTGGGTTTATTTGCGGTTTTTTGGTTTCCCGACATTTCGGCACCTTTTCAGTTGCCATGGTTACGGGATGACTAGCTTCTTATAAGTCTACCCTCACAAAGTTGATTTATTATTGCGTTCGGATACGGTTAGATAATTACTAATTAAAAGTTATTAATAATTTTTACTATGACAACAATTATTGGGTTTAATATTTTGATTAGATTGCTATTTAAATTATTTATTATGAAAAAAAGAAAGAAAGAAAAAAGTAATGATTCTACTGGCAGTTCACAAATTGGGAGGACTTCGAAGAAATATACTGCCAATAAAACTCCGAAAGCGTGTGTGAACATGCTTTTGAGGGACCCAACCACTACATAAGATTTGCTAAGCCACAGATCCTCGCCAGAGAACAAAATTTCGTCCCCAGAATGCTACGCGAAGCTATTGAAATCACCAAAAATCCAAATTTCAATAGAGATGATGGTTGGAAGATACCAGCTTGGGACCCTATTATTTATAAATTGAAGTCTCAACCCAAATCACACACTGTAAGACCTAAAGATACGGTTAGCTCTTTTTGTAGATAAATAACAAACATAAAGATGGAGGTCGACCCGTTTTCGGAGTTTTCTTGGCAGTATCTTTCTTCAAAAGTTCTCCCAATTTGTGAACTGCCAGTAGAATCATTAGTTTTTTCTTTCTTTTGTCAATTATAAATAATTTAAATAGCAATCGAATCAAAATATTAAACTCATCAATTGTCGCCATAGTAAAAATTATTAACTTTAAATCAATAAACCAACTTTGTGAGTGTAGACTTATAAGAAACCAAAAAAAAACTCAAATAAACCGAAAAACTATAGTACCAAAAAAATATTTCAGGTGAATACATCGCACTAAATAATAGCACTCTGCAAAAGTTGTTTTATTTCAATTATGAGTGCGCGAAGAAACTTAAGTTGTGCTTATAGAAATAGATATACTTAGTTTTCGGGTCAGTCGATAACATTATCTAAACTTCACTGTACCAGTACCAGTGGTCTACTTACCTTTTTTTGTGAACGACGTGGAGATTCTTAGCCTTCATCATACCTTTTTTTTATATACTAGGAGAAATGCTTTTACGCAACCCTCGCCCCCAGTTGCAGGGGCGATTCGAAATGTTGGACTCACCTGGGCGGGTACTACCAACTAAAATTCCTAGTACTTGCCCTCTAGGCCGCCATTGGTCACGGGGGGGTAGGGTTCGCAATCACCCCTAAAGACCAGGCGGCCGTGGCCCGGTTACCCGGGCCCCCTCACGGCTAGAAGATGACTGAGCAAGTTTAGTCATCTTCCCAGACGGTGGAAACCGTGCAAGGCCGGCGATGGCACACCCACCAACGCCAGCTTGGATTCTCTATAGGGGAATGAGGCGATCATACCGTCGCCTCCTTCCCCTTAGCCGCTTGCGAACTTACCAAAACAACCATGTCCGGTAAGAACCTGCACCAGACGGTAGGTAAGCACCCCGTGCTTCCTGTGCCGCCATTCGCGCAGCAGCGAGCGCACGGCTTCCAACGTCCTGGCACCCGCGATAGGAGTCTCCAGCTGGCTTTCCCAGCCTGCCATAACCTCCTCCTCTGCCCTTCTCTTCACATCGGCGAGCTCCTCAGGGGCCAATCGGTCACCACTCTGTCTCGCCTCCCTTCTCGCCCGGTACACCCTCTTGAGGACTTATGCCTCAAGCTCCCACGGGGGTGTACCAGCCAGCCTTATGTTAAGTATTGATAAGGCTGAAGATGGAAGCGGGCCTCTTCCGGAATCCTCAATCACTGAGGAACTGCGTATCTTATCTCTTAACTGCCGGAACACAACAATGCTGAAAACATTGTTGTTATGGCGTCAGACTTAGATAAGATTAGCTGGTCAGACGTACTTAGAACAAGTCCTACCACCAACCAAACCGAATACAATATGTACCCCCGCTGGGAATCGAACCCGGGACCACTGGGTCTGATAACGGTGGTTGTACCACTAGACCACAGAGGCGGTTAAATAAACATATTAATGTTCGTTTCTTCTGCGCGGAAATAGATCCTAGGACCAAAACCTTTAGACCTGATTAGTCGCTGCACAATCAGTCAGGGCAGTCACTATCATTACCTTCACTTAAGGCCTGAATTCATTTTGATTAGCGATTAGTGCAGGTGATTAGTTGGCTACGTAGTAACAGCAGTTTTGTGTTTAGCGTCGGACGATCGTGTTGTTGTACAAAAAATGGCAAATTAAACCTATAATTTTGTGCAGGGGTATGTAAAACATGAACGCCTTTACAACTGTAAAGCCCCTAGCTACAAAATTAAGGGAGCCTGAGATGCGGCACTTTTACGTATAAGTGAAGCTATGAATACTTCTTTCAGTACTTCTTTCAATTCCATACTTGCTGGTCGACGGCTAACAACTGAATTTACTAAACAGAGCCACTAAACAAGAATTGGACACTACTCGCACTACGCACCTGCACTAATCACCCTCAATTATTAATCACCTGCACTCGCATTAATCAAAGTGAATATAGGCCTTTAACTTCACCTGTACCAATAACCTACTTACAATCGGGGAACTTCCCGGTTGACCAGTAGAGTTTTGTTTGTAAACATTTTCTCAAAAAGTACTAAGGTTAAAGAAATAATTTATGATTCAAATGAAATAGCTGTTAATGTTCTATTATTTGTGATATTAACGTTTTCTATAGAACCATTACTTTTTTTAAATAAAGTTCCCCGACACCCCCCACCCCCCTCTTTGGGGGAGGCCTATACCCAGCAGTAGATGTCATGTGGCTGAGACGACGACATTAGTAATAATAAGAGTTTTTTCTTGCAGAATTTAGCTAGATATTTTTCTGTGATAAATATTAAACAAGAAAATATACTAGAAAAAAGCTACCTGTCTCGTGTCGTCCTAACGGGATATTTTTCGTTTTCTACTGACCATTTTATTGCACGTATCACAAGCAACCTATAGAGACAAAAACACTAGAAAAAACACACAAAAGGTGGCCCTTCCGGGTTTAATTCTACGTAGCAATCTCTTTCAGGCAACCTTGAGTAGAAAAGTAATATGTGTATGTATGTATGGGTGAGTTTATGCTAGATGGGGATCGAACCCACTACCGAACCTTAAGACCCGATCAGTCACTGCACCATATCGGCACAGTCAATCGATATCTTTACTTCACTTCGCAGGTCTTACCTACTTACCCGCATACTTACTTAGTTTGCCAAAATAACAAGTACACACGTTCGTTAAAATTTTGTTTCTC
Source organism: Chrysoteuchia culmella (assembly GCA_910589605.1). Classification (NCBI taxonomy): domain Eukaryota; kingdom Metazoa; phylum Arthropoda; class Insecta; order Lepidoptera; family Crambidae; genus Chrysoteuchia; species Chrysoteuchia culmella. Next base: position 14,837,270 of record OU342652.1, read on the forward strand.
TACTAAAGTTGAATGATACGCTGCTTAACAGCCATAAACAGCAAAATAAGCCTGAACTCCGAAAAGGTCTAATACAGGGCAAATGTAGACCAAGTCTCGACGCCTCCCTACGGGGTAGTATACCAAATGTGGATCCTACCGGGTCAAGGTTATTACCGGGAAACGTGTCCGTTCAATGGAGAGGTTCTCTCTAAGGTATTACCGCATTGAAGGTGTGTGTTGCTCATTAAGAGATTGATGTACGTAAAGAAAATCAGTTTTGTGTGATGTTAAGCCGGTAAGAAGATTTATATATTGCTTGGTCATTATGAAATAAGGCAGTGAGATGGATACGGCAAATTTTTTAAGTGAAAACTATCTAAAGAATCTACTTCCAGACTCAAATCTCAAGAACAGACGTAACGAACCTAAACCAGCATAATTACTTTTACATTTATCGTTTGCAGGTACTCAAAAATATTATTGATTGATTGGTACTATATTATTATTACTTTTTTTAATCTTAAAATTTGCTGAACTGATGTAGATGAAACTAAATTTATTGTTGCTAAAGTTGAAAGATACTGTAAATCTGAATCTAAAACAAAAAGAAAATCTATAACAGAAGATGTAGGTAACGGTTCGCTTTCTTTTGAAGCTGGAGAAAATAGCAAACACAAAATTATTTCTAGGATAAGAAAATATTACTTACATAATATTCCTCTATCAATTAAGCTTGTATAGAAGAAAGCAACATAACGTCTTTTATGTTGAAGTACAAAGCATTTGTATAAACATTTTGCATCTTCCAGATTATGGAAAATATATTTCGTCGTGTTCACTATATGCTCGAAGATATATACCACCTATTTCTTTCAGGGACGTCTGAAACTTATATAATAAGTGAAGCGTCTCTTATTTTTTATGGTGTCACTTTGTTTACATTTCCCTTCTTTAGTGTTTTCTTCCAGTTATGGATGTAAGATAAAAACTAGGTATTTTATTACTCTTGTTACCGTCATATTCTGTGGCGTCGGTTTTATTGGTAAATTTTATGACTACACTGCCTAATACAGTAAAACTGAGGTTGCTAGATACATTTTTGTGTCACTAATTTGATAATTTTGCTTTCAGAAAAGATTCTTTGGAATTAATCTCGAAGACTTGGAATAAATCAAAAAATCTTTTGACTTAGCTTTGATCCAATATAATAGTATACTCAGAACGAACATTCCTTGCTTAGGACTGACTTTTCTCTGAGTTAAATTGCGCCTTAATGACTATTTACGAAGTATAAGCCTGTACTATCCTTATTCTCTGTGACTAAGGCTAAGATCATTGGAAAATTCTACCTTTTAGCTTAATAATTAAGGCTCAAAATAAAACAACCTATTTTTGCTTGATCAGTTTATTTTCTTTACATTAGATATTTTGCTTTGAAAGAAAAGTTAGAAGCTATCCGGTTGATCACTAGAGTGTACAGCTTATATACTTGTTAAGTTACAAAGAGAGACAAAACAGACAAAAAGGGTCAGTCTTATGTTTGGGAAGATTGTATAATTTGAATAAATAATATTTACAAAAGTTGGGAAGACACTTATGCAAAAGAGTTAAAATTAACATCTATGAAACGAATGAGACAAAATTACACTTGTTTCATTTCTGGAGAATCTTCCTGTAAATGCAACAAAACTTATTACTTACAATATGAAAATAAATGCACATTTGTACTTCATAAACAAATGGACAGAGTCAAGAAAATAAATAAAACATTTATGTACAAGTCGTTCAAATCACGAGAAAAGAGGGGCATTAGTTCTCCACAAATGAAACAAAAACACCACTCTTCACTTAGAACACTCAGCGTCCCAACATATTAACAAGGTCCTTAAATGCAATTTTAAATTTTTATATTGATAACAACCTTACGTATATCTCACAAGATGTCACACATCGTCCAAACTTAGCACACTAATATTTACATTTACATAAATTAATCTTGTAAAACTTATCATAGATCGATTAAAAGTGGGGATAATCTAATTGACTTAAAATTTGGTGGTACCAGGTCACCTCAGGGCAGAGGCGTCTAGTACCAGGGGCCTTTGCTAAAGGGAGACGAACTCCGGTGGTGGAGGAGGCAAGGTCAAAACTGGGGTTTCTGATACTGTGATATTTTCTGAGCTTGCCCCTGGTAATGACCACGTAGAGCTTCCAGTAGCTGTCACTCTAGGACCCATGTTATCATAAGCTGGAGCAGTACAACATGTTCTACTTCGTCTCGGTAGCGTAGCTCCGCCGCTTAACAAATCAGGATACTTCCCAGATTCACCCCTCCCAGCTACCTGAACCGATATAAATATATTTCCATACGGAACTGGAACAGCAAACTCAGCAGGTGGTGGAGGGAATGCTCCAGGGGTGCCTTCAATCGTAATATGAACAGGATCAAAACCACATCCCCTTGGTTGATTATCTTCCGACATTGACTGTTCAGTCAACTCAAAGTCACATGGTGATGCCAAATCTCCAATTGATCTGTCACAGCTGACTACCACTGATGCATCGATTAGTCTTTTCTCTTGGTCCGTAAAGCTACGACTAGGGGGCACTGACCGTCTACGCAAATGCCAACATGCCACGGCCGCTATAAAGCCAAGGGACGCTAAAATGCCTAACGCACCAAAAACCACTCCTAGAAGCTGGGGTATACCAGGTGCCGTACGAGCGGTAGCTGTTTGGGATCGAGGCAGTACTAAACTTATTACAGCTCTCGCTTCGCCAGCGTTGCTTCTTGCAACACACGTCCATTCCCCGGCTGCACTTGAAGTAACGTTCAAAATTGTAATATTAACCCACCGAACACTTCCTGGCACTCTGTCTTCTGATTCATCATCTATTATAGTTTCCGCTTCTTCCATGTCACAGTCAATAGTACTGTTGTGTATATCTACACCATCTAGTAGCCATATTATCTGTGGTTTCGGAACTCCATGCACCCAACATCCAAAAGTAGATGCAACTCCAACTTCAGCTCTTACAACCAAAGTGCTCGAACGCACTTCAGGCGCGCACGCCATACTCTCGCTCGACACGTTTCGCCACTTGACCCCAGCTTTCGTCGAAGGTTCAACACACACTAATTCTTCCGTACCTAATTTACTATCTAAAAACCAGTCCTTAAACTCACGTAGCCTACAATCACATCGCCACGGATTACCCGACAGCGAAACAGTTTTTAAAGCCGGCAGTGAGAACGTGACTAGCCGCAGGAATGTGAGCTGATTTCTACGTAAATCTATTGTCTCCAGCGATTTCAAGTTCCGCATGGAGTTCGTGTGCAAGGATCGTAGTCTGCATCCGTCTAACAAAAGCATCCGTAAATGTGGTAACGGTGGGAATTGGTCCGCAACTAGGGTTGTCAATGGATTGTTGCTTAATACGACTAAACGCAGTCTTTCGTTGCCTCTGAAAATGTCTCTCGGCAGATTGGAAAGGTCGTTGTCGGCTAAATCGACTTCAATTAAGATCCTTAACTCTAAAAATGCATCGGGATGTATAGACCTTAAATGCGTCGCTTTCAAATTGACTTTTTGGAGGTTGAGTAAGCCAATGCTAGCGAATACTTCTTGAGGGAGGTTTCTGAGTGGATTGTCGTGTAGGTCGAGCACTTGAATCTCGGATGATAGTGAAGGCGGGCGTCGGAGGTCACTGGAGGCGCAGGTGGCTGTCTTCTTCCCCGAGGACCACTTACAGCGACAGGTGGCTATGTGAGCGCAGTCAAGCCAATCGCTCGCAGTCCTGGCAGCGCACGTCGTGAATATAACGATCCAGTACCACCGTGCCCAAGCCACACGCATACTCATCTCATTTCGGCTTTGTATTTACATCGGCCGAGTGCCTGAAACAAAGACGGACATTAATCAGTGATTATCTAAACAATGATCGGCAAAAATATAGAGCGGTTAACTAACGGGGTTTTTTGTATGATGGATAGTCTTTATTAAACTATCGCTGGTAAACAAAATTTATTTATGTCTCAATTAATCATTCGGTATTCAGTTTACGCTGTAAGTGGAATGTTAAAGTTGTTGATACTTCGTATTCTCGGTAATTTAATATGCATCGTTAAAACTTTAATCTTAGTTAAAATGATGCATATTGAATTTATCCACTTAATTGTAAATGCAGTAAGTGACAAAGCTAGGCTTGCAAAGAACGTGACGATTCCTGATCGAGGAATAAGAGGTAAATAACTTTCTTGAGAACCTATAAATTTTTCTCTCAATAAGAAAAAAGGTTTTTCGCAAATGAACGTACTTCTATACTAATATTATAAAGAGGAAAGATTTGATTGTATGAATAGGCTCCGAAACTACTGAACGGAGTTGAATTAAATTTGGTACACAGATAGTAGACAGCTTGGTTATGAACATAGGATACTTTTTATCCCAATATGCCCACGGGAACGGGAACCACGCGGGTGAAATCGCTAGCGGCTGTTAGTCATTTATATAACTATTCGATGCAAAATACGTGGTCAGCAATTTTCAGGTTAATTACTTCAAAATACTCCACTCAATATGTTCAGAACAACATATAATCAGTTAATCTTTATTCCCAAGTTAGTTTGAAATCGCCTGTGGCTCTGCGGTTTGAAAAGCTGGAAAGGTGTTAACCCCTATTTACGGATTTTGAAAGCGACAAAGGCTAAAATTCATCAGCTAAAACTGGGAGGCGATTCATCTGGCTGTAATTAATAAAATTAATTAGTTTGGCACTACAGCTACCTCTTCTGGAATGAAGTGTAAACATAGCTTTAGGTATCCCAGTGACGTCATGGTGCTTTGGAGAAATTACTCCGTCGAATAATAGACGACAAGGTTTTTGTTAAGTAATTGGAGGACCGGTTATGTAAGGAACTCGGGTGTTATTGAGGACTATTATAGATTTTTTGTTTCTTAATTTTAGAAAGAAAGAAAGAAAATACATATTTTTTTGGGACCACACAACGACAACACAACATTACAAATCGATAATTTTACTTTCATACATTTACTTTACAAAACGTGACAAATGTGGCGAGTATTCTAAAACCCCTTATGTCAATGGCTAATATTTTTTCGCGTTATTTCTAAAGTCATTTATTTCAGTTTAAGTTAAATTTGTATTTACTGTTTGAGTAACATAACTTGGCTTTTAATTCATGAAGAACAATTTTCTACTAGAATTATAAGCCAAACGATACTGAGTATCCACAAAAGCACTTCAAAGAGACAAATCAATTATGTAACTGTCCAAAAGGTTCAACAAAGTGAAACTTAAATACTACTGTTAATTGCTTAAAATTCTAAATTGTCAAAGCAATTACTAGGTATTTGACTTACCAACAACTATTCTATTTAGTCAAGAAAATCGTTTAATTACAGAATAATGGTTTTATGATTTTATATATCTATGAGTAGATAAATATTTTATTTAAAAATATTATGAAAATGTAGTAGCTTTATTACATTGTGTGTTGTCTGGAAGAAATGACTGTTAAGCGATAAGACCGCTTCCTTGTACAACTGTTCTGTTAATGTTTGGATTTATGTATGTTCTGTCTGTGTGTGCGCAAATAAAGTGTTAAATAAATAAATCCTATCTTACCTGATATTACAAATACGAGAGTATGTCAGTTTGTTTGTTTGTTACTCTTTCATGCAAAACTACTGAACGGTTAAAGATGAAATTTTGTATTAGGGACTTCAAGTAGTGAACTAACACATAAGCTATTTTTATCGCGATATTCCCACGGGAACGAGAACTACGCGGGTGAATCCGCGGGCGGCCGCTAGTAAATAAAAAATGTATTTATGATAAATTTTAAATAGAAAAATATTGGGAAAAATCAACTCGGGGACTTGGTGACTCGATCCCTCTACCTTTGGAAAGATTCCAAAGTACGAGTTCGAAAGGTCGTGGGTTCGAGTCCCATCTGAGAATTCACTTGTGGCCGAGTTGATTTTTCCAATATTTTTCTATTTAAAAATCATAAGCATTGAAAAAAGCAAAAATTCAAAAATCATAAAAAAAAAATAAGTTTGCAAAGACGACTTTTTAGAAAATGCACATGAAATGATTCACACTATCACACATACTTATTTTTAGGTGAATTTTAAAAACATTTTTAGGGTTCCACACAAATAACAACTACTAGCCTACCGCAAAATCCACCCAAAGACCTCACAAGCGACCACTGGCTACTAAAATTAGACCTGTTACTAATCGGTTATATAGAGGCCATATCCTGAATTCAGACATCTATCTATTGCTAACCGGCCGGAACTATTGGACAAGACAAATATCCAGTGGACACCATTAATCTTGGTAATCTTGACAGAAAACCTCCGGCGTCCGAATGGAGACTGTTTCCATCAGAACCGTTTAATGTCGTACTGAATAGGGTAGTTTAGGTTTATAGCTTGGACAGCTAAGTGAAATACATACAATATCTATACAGAAAAAAATAAGCCAAAGAAAATCACGTAACTGCTCGCATGGGGTCCTGCAATACTCCTGATTAATAGTTGCGTGAAATAAAACAGATAAGTATTAATTATTGCGAAAGTATTGATAATGAACTACAAAAAAACTTAAGGAACCGCTTCTAATAAAATAAAATAAAAAACCAAACAAAAGTCAAAGCTTTTAAAATAATAATTGTATTATTTTGGTAATTAATGAGATCTAAGTGAAATATCTCAAAATCTTAGGACAGTATCATCACAACTTGTCAATATATGATGAGAGTGCTCAGAGCATAAAAATTTTGTGCGTTTGCTGCACTTTGTTGACAGACTACTGACTGATTCTCCAGGGACGTCCCAGGCCACCTCCAGCTCTAAGTAGCACCACGAGGCGGTCAAGGTATCGTGCCCTTCTTTGTATATCTGTTGACCTCGTGTTCTTTATCCATAATACACACATTCACACGTACACACACATGCACATACATTCTCATTCAAACATACCTATGCAAAACCACACACACAATCGCACATCTGCACTATTGTTTATAGATTTTTATGTATATGACATCCAGGTGTCAATAAACTAAAAGCGGTCTAGTTGAAAACCAGCGTCAGTGTAATACTGACACAATGCTGAAATAGGTCCCTTTTAGTGCAGCCGTGGGACAATTTATTCAATACTGTAACTTAAAATTAAGTATTTTTATTTTGTTAAGTATCCTTTTTACTGTATTATGTTAATATCACTTAGCTATGTCCTTCGCCTGTACTAAAAAAAATTGTTGTGATTATGATTATGTGATTATAATTTGTTCGTCCGCAATACAGGTCAAAAAATTTGAATAGCCCGCACAACCATTTTTACCCTTTTTAAAGTCCATTATTTTGGTTCAGTTTGGTTTGGTCAGAGTCCCTGGAGATCAGAGACTTGACAACTATTACTTGCACTGGGTCACGACCACACGACTAAAGAGAGCAGAGACGCAACCTCTCATTGAAACGGCAACGTCACGATTTACATTATTTTGACATCTAGCCAGTCTCTCTCTCTTAGCGAGGCCACCTCTGGTGTCAGAGTTTATCAAGCCGCCCATGAGGATTCTGACTTGGCTTAACGACTTTTATCAGATGACAGCAGCCAGCACCGATGGTTTAACGTGCCCTCGAAAGCACGGAAGCTCTCAGTTATAATGCCACATTACGGTCACCCATCCGACAATTTTTATTTTTTTCCTGCCCGGACTGAGTGTTGATTAACAAACGTGATCGAATACGATCAGTCTGTCAAACGACGCCATGAGCGCATCTATAGCACAGAATACTAAGAACTGAGTTCACCAACTGTCGATTAGATAACCGTGGTTTAAAACATCGTTCTGTCCCTTACATTTTCAAACAAATGGCTGAAATGCAATGACATTTAAATGACGTTTGGCGTTAATCGGTCCGTTAATAAGTTGGTGAACTCGAGCCTTAATAGTACAAGTATCTATAGTATGTTTTTTGTAACAAACGAGTACCGCAGATTTTGACTGCGTTGCTATTGGTCCACGTAATCAACATAAAGTCCATCTTAAGTTTTAGCGCCCTCTGTTCATTGAAATAAAACAACTGTTACGGATATCAAACGCGCTATGTTTGCAACGGGTTGCACTCCGGGAGTGCTGGCAGAAGTGATAACCGCTTAAACGAAACAGCAGAAGCAGGTAGAGAGGATACTTTAGCTACTTAAAAACATTTCAAACATTTGCCGAATTTAAAACAGCACTCAAAAATTCACACTCTTTTTTGTATTTTTTTGTGTTCTTCTTCATATAACGATCAAAATCCACATCTTGACCACAACTTCATAAAAAGTTGATGAAAACGGAGACCAACTTGATTTGGCAGGTAAATCCATTAAAACTGACCTGGCATCAAAATGGTAGTAATGAGAGATCTTTTTAGAATGGTTGTTACAATATATACGTAGACATTTCAAGTGTGAGACTTTATGTAATTTGAAATAGGTCAACGGTAAATGGTCTTACGAATTTTCGATTAGGGTTACGTGTCCTGACGCGACTTTAACATTTTTTACCCATCCCAAAAATTTAAAACTCTGATGTGCACAACGCCGCTAAAGAAGTTTTCACTTCAAAAAAAACCAGACAATAGCCAGTTAGGTAGCTATCGGAGGTTCAGTAATGATTCGATTAATGTAAATACATGTTTTTTAGATGATTATGAACAATGAATCCATGCGAGTAATAAAGTGGTTAAGTAACTTTTTATATTTTACACGAATATAAAAATCATAAAGATTGGTTACATAATATTATATTATTAGGGGTCCCCGATATCCCAGCGGTTTCGTAAAAAAAAGTAAAAAATATCTAGTTGTTTGTAATAGTAGCAGTGACAATTGCAGACGATTAATTAATAGCATGATACGTTTTGATAAAAAATTGTACTTTCCGGAATCATAATGCATGAGTTACTAAAGAAAACACCGAAATCGCTATAGGAGTGCCTACAATATTAGAAGAGTTCCCTGGGTTTCTCCCGGATCCCATCATCAGATACTAACATGATGACAATGGGACCACCTGTGAAGTATACGCTTTCAAAAAAAAAATTACTCAAATCGATCCAGTCGTCTTCGAGTAATCGAGTAACATACATAAAAAAAGATTCCGACGAATTGAGAACCTCCTCCATTTTTCGAAGTCGGTTGATAAAAAGCGCCATTCAATTAATAGTAAACACACGAAAATACTGTGTGTGTGGTGGTAAGTGCCGTGTGGTGACGGCGGAATACAAGTGTCACACTCCCTTACATGCCTGGGATGTCGTAAGAGTCGACTAAGAGGCTCAACGCATTGAAAACCTGTGCGAGAGAAGGAAAATTTAAAACAAACCCTCTACCAACCCGTCTGGCCAGCGTGGTAGCAATAGGCTAATAGCCTCCTATGAACGCCACAATAGGTGTGAGCTAGGAGAGGCTTTTGTCCAGCAGTAGACGTCCACAGGCTGATGATGGACACGAAAATACACGAAATTCTTATTTAATTTGTTGACCATTATAGAATGAATAATAATGTTTGCTATAAAGATTTTGAATTCGATTGAAGCTAGTTTATTTCCATTAAGCACTTAGTTCTGGAAGGACTTACGAGATGCCCTTCCATAAACGTCGGAGTTTATTCAAAGGGATACCGGGAATATACAATGGATATAGAAGATACATTACTTTACATCCACCTTTACAGTATTTATTTATTTATTTATTGAAAAAGATTCACCAACGACATATCTTTACACATTACAATTTAAAAATTAAAACCTGACTAGGCCAAAAGACATGCCTTTACAGGTGAATACAGCATTTTTTATTTTTTTATTTACTAGTTAAAATAACAAAGCAGAAATTTGAAACAGAACAGATAAATTATAAAATAAAGATTAATTATTAACCTTATTTACATGAAATTTTGCCACACACAGCCTCTTAAACGCACGATCAGAAAGATGAAAAATGTCGACATTGCTGTAATCCATTTCGTTATAAGTACGCATGCACCGGCTTAGAGGAGCGCACCGACCAAGATTAGACTTGCAACGAGGCAAGCTGAAGATATTTGTCAACGGATGTCTAGGGATATGATATGGGACAGAGAGACCTATCTGTTGAAGTAGATTTGGGCAGTTCAATTTACCGTGGATAAACTTATGAAGTGTAACGAGATCCAAAAGTTTACGTCGGTCGGCTAAAGACGTTATTTTAAAGTGCGAAAGGCGATCAAAGTACCTCAGTTACCTCACATAAGTTTACTCAAAAACAGTAAATAATTTAAACAGAGATTATAGTCCGAACCTTCCATCATCATGTGGGCAGTAGAAGGGAATCGTGCAATGAGAAGATTATGTTGATTTACAGCTTTATTCAGATAGGCGCAGAAAAAATATGCAGAGTAGACATGAGTGAAACGTGGGACAGTTCCGTGACGGATTCTTCTTGAATCGTCACTTGGAGACAGATCGAACAACAGCTTGAACAAAAGCGAAGTTCGGCTCTGTCAAAGCGCGCGCGGGAATTGTAGTTGCACCGCACCCTCCGGTATGTGGCGCTCGCGCTTGCGTTTCGTTCGGTGTCCATACTCATAACCGGATACGACATAAATAATAAAAAATAATCGTCAAAATGTATGTACAGACACGTGCAATAATATAGAAACAATTAGCAATCTTGTTACTTTACAATATTGAATGAAATTTGTGGACACACAGTTTTTACCGACTTCAACAAAAAAGGAGGGAGGTACTCAATTCAACCAGTATTATTTTTTTTGTCAGATGTATGTATACCGATTACTCCGGTGTTGGTGATCCGACTTTAATAGTTGTTTTTTTGTTCGATAGGGTACACTGTCAATTTGGTCCCATATAAGTCTCATTGAGATCCGATGATAATCTTCGGAGATATGGGGCCTAATGTCATGGAAGTCATGAAACAATTATATCATCCAGGTAATTGTTAGATTCTTTTTCGAGCTGAAGTTTCACGCAATAACTACTTAGCGGATTCTGATGAAACTTTTTTGTTAAATAGCTATTGGTCCTCGCCAACATACCTATAGGCTATAATCCCTCAATAAGTAACGTCCCTGCACCGGGAAAAGCAGCTTTGTAAAAGGTAATGAGGAGTTGACATAAGGTTATTAGCGTAGGTACGAGACCTGTTCTACCTTTAAAAATTGTGAAATAAAAAAGGCATTCGACTTTGCGGTCCAACTATTTTATTTTTCTTGCCTTGGCTGGCACCGACTCCAAAAGGTTTATTTTTTGCTTTTTAGTTTTTTGAAGTCGGTTTTAATTTTTTTATAAAAAGTATTTTTTATGTTTCCGTTTGTATTAATGTGATAAAGTTGTATAATGCTTACATATCATTACTCGTGACTGTACGCGGATAACTTCAGAACGACTGCACCAAATTTGACAACTCTTTTTTTTTGGTGTGTTAGTTATTGTCATTACAAGGGTTAGGTAAGTTTTTTAATCTTACTATTTTTTAAATTCAGCACGGGCGAAGTCGCGGCCGAAACCTAGTTTAATATAAACACACAGCCAGTTATAGTCAGTGAAAGGCAATTTCTTTCAGTTGACTAGCACCCATCAATCTTAGCACACGAGCAAGCGAGGTCTGCTATTTGCTACGTCCAACTAAAAAAAAACACGGTTAAATTTATAGTCACAGCAGAACTATCTATTACAAACGCACGTATATACTACGGGCATAAAATAAAAAGTTAGCAGAAGGTAAGCTCCAGTCACACTCGAAAAACTTGTTTGACTCAAGGGTTTCGTACTACTATGGTAAAAGAAAAAAGCCTTTTTAACAGTTATTTTTTTATAATCAACGGGAAGAAGCTTAGCCTTCATAACACTTGATGATAAGGCTGAAGGTGGAAGCGCGCCTGTCTTATTTCTATATCTTAAAAGTATGTAGGTTTATTTGTGACATTAAACTGACTCGTGACAAGATCTTCCAGGAATTTGCGAACCGATGACGACTTTTGATGTTCAATATTGCTTGGAACAGCCTAGACTGAATAATCATGTAGTAAAATTGTCCTGTTTGTTAAGTAATTTTAATACCGCTTATTCATTTTGAAGATAGTGATTTCGCGCATACCACAGCCGCAACGCAAGGCATAAATATGCCTAGGTAGCAGTGGCGAAGGTTCCATACATACCGATCCCCATTTTTTTACTTGTTATGGGTTTGCTCCCAATCAAGCCCGTGGGCTAAGACAGGATCGACGATGGAGCGAGCTAACCCAGAAGTTGCCTATTCACCCTTGCTTTAAAGAAGGACGGGTTATAAGTAGTTACCCGGAAATACAGACGCAGGAATGGAGTTCCACTCCTTTGCTGTGCGCAATATATACGATGTTGAGTAGTGCTTTGTGCGACATTTAGGAATATCAACCAAGAAGGGGTGGTAGCCCGCAGTGCGTCTGGTTGTCCGATGGAAGAAGGGAATAGTGCTCATGAGCTCATGCAGCTCATGAGCACACTCTCCGAAGTACAGTCTGTAAAAGACCGACAGGCAGGCAACTTCGCGGCGGTGAGCTAGGGTGTAAAACTTGCTCTGCACCAGTTCTTTGTCGTCAATTAGCCTCTCAGCTTTGCGTTGAATCGTGTCGAGTGCAGCTAGTTGGTATTTTCCTTTCAAAAATCCTACCCCAATGATCCACTATGCAGGTCATAATAATTATTTCATTAATTAATGTTTCCAATTAGTTAAAAATATGTGGATGTCAGCTGTGTAGTGTCGGGCTTAGAATAGCACTACCCCCTCTCATCCCGTGGGTGTCGTAAAAGGCGACTAAGGGACTCAGCCTTCAGGAGATGGGCAGCAGCGTCTCCTACAAAGTTGGCTATACTGCGATCGCCAACCCGCCTGCCAAGCGTGGCGATTATGGCAACCCCCCCCCCCCCTTTTGGAGGAGGCCTATACCCTGCAGTGGGTGTTATGTGGCTGAGACGACGACGACGCCGATGTGGATGTCAGGCATTTGAAATCGCACAGTGAACAAAATGTGTGATGTTAATTGTCTGGATAAATGGATTTGTGGATTTTTCTTGGTCCGGCTTACCTTCGAAATATTTCGACTCCTCGCCACTGCTAGGTAGCGATTCGCCAGTGTGCGCGTTGTGTATGATAACTATAAAAGGTAATTAACCTTAAAAGTGCCCGAGAACAACTTCAAACGTATCATTTAATGTGTGAATGCTAATGCGTGCGAGAAATGTCATTTTGTACGAAGTTTTCTCTCTGCTTAGGCGCTGTCTTTTGTATTCTGTGCTTTGGGCCTGGAAACAGGGTAAAAGAAAAATGGCGGTGTAGGTAACGAACTGAATAACAAAAGGTAGTAACGAGTTCAGATAACACAGAAAGCCTCTGAACTCTTTATAAGCGAGAACGTTTTAGAACTTGAAGAATTTACAGTAGGGCAAGCACGAAAAGCTATCGAAATAGTATCGAGTAAGTATCGAGCACGTAATGTCAAAAAATGTATAGGAAAATGTAGTTCCGTTTACGGCCGGTAGGCACTCTGCTCAATATGTCATACATTTTTTTACTTTACTTCCTCGATACTTACTCGAAAGTTATTCGTGTTCGGCCTACAGAAGACGGCATAAACTCGGTGTACCGAAGGTGATTATCTAACAAAATATCACCTAGCAACCAGTTACGCGCTGTCATTGCTGTCATATCTTCATACTGTATGACAGATACAATAGCGACGAAACTGAAACTGAACCGTGTTTTAGTTAGATAATTAGACCTCCGAAACAACATTGTTTGACAACCATTTATGTAATCCTACATATGATAATTATCCATAAACACATCTTAAAATGAAAAGCTTTCAGTGAAGTTTATATTGCAAATTGAAAGAAAACGAAGCCAAATATTTTCGCTTCATTATCCGACTTATATCGAATATCTATTAAAGCTTCAAAGGGGTTTCTGTTACTGATAATTTAATTGAAATATTCAAAAATAATTTTAATTTATATTCGCGAACAAAAATTTGTTACAGCCTTGTTACTTTTGGACCTAGTTTACCTATTGTACCTGTACCACGAACATATAGTAAATTCTGAGTAAGTATTATAATAATAACAAAATAATCATAAAAACGACCCGCGTCACAATTTTCCCAGACAGAATTAAGAAACGGATCATCTTTTTCTATAAAATTACTTAAAAAATATATATTCCAGTTAGTATTTTTATTCTCATCATTAAAAAGATTGTAAAATTTTTAGAAGAAATGAAATTGTAGCTAACACTAAAACAATGGGAGGAGCAACACTGGTAAGAGTTGACATTATTAAATTCCCAAGTTTATTTACAAAACTCTTAAGAAACATCGATGTATCAAAAGTAGCAAAATTATTTTATCCGAACAAAAAAGTAAAACCCAAGGGAAGAAATCACTTGAAACAAAATAAAGGCAAAGCGAATAATAACTCCACTGCATTAGAGTGTAGCGAGCTAAACAAATGATGCGTGAATTCTCTGCCTTTAGGTAGAAGTAACGTGGTAACAACTGCACAGAAAACCCACCCTTATTATCATACATTAAAGGAGTTATTCCCCTGATAGAAACACAAAGATTTCCATACAACGTGTCAATCTGGAGTAAAATGTGCCATTTATGTTTTAAATTCAATGCAAGCACTTGTGGGGAGGGTGACTTGAATATATTATAAACGTTTTTCTGGATATCACACATGAAAATGGATGAAATATTTTTAAGATATAGAATAAAGGTTCGGTAAATGCAGTTATTATTGTGCTCATGGAAAAGGCATCATTCATAAGAGCTTTAACGTACGTACATCTTATGTTTTGGCGTGCACTGTTCATTGAAATAAAACAACTTTTACGGATATCAAACGCGTTATATTTCCACGAAATAAATTGTAATTGTCCGTATTTTTAGGTTTTTAGGGGTTTTTTGATTTTCCCGACGTTTCGGCACCTTTACAGCTGCCGTGGTCACGGGATGACTGTCAGTCAAATATAGCGCGTTTGATATCCGTAAAAGTAGCTTTAACGTATTTTGATTTGTGAAATCCGTACAAATATATAAAATTTCAATATCAGTTTGTGATGTCAAAATATCGGAGTTTTACAGTATGCAAATGAAACGATACTCATTATCAACAGACCATTTTTGTCTGTCTGTATGTTCAAGATAATCTTCGAAACTGCTGAACCATTTTTGACGGGCTTTTTACTGGCAAATGCTTTCTAAGTCTTGGTTTTGAGTCTCACGGACGTGTGTCTAACCCAAGTAACATTTTAAGTATTATATAGGTTTTGAATAGGTTCTAGAACCTTTGTATGGAAATCTGATCGTAAGTGTTTACCTTTCCCCGACCATTTTAAAACCTAAAGGAAGTTTTTACAAGAGCATTGGACCGGATTTCCAAAGGTACCGAGTCCCATCTGAGAATTCACTTGGCGCACTTTTAGGCCGAGTTGATTTTTTCCAATATTATTCTATTTAAAATTTATCATAAGTTTTTACAACTTAGACCCGAATCAAATGTAACTTGGAAATGCGGATTGGTATGTATTTATACAGGAAATATAAGTACATAGATACAGTACGATAACTAAGCCTTTTTCTTGATAAAAGTTAGCGATTGCGATAGGCTGCCCGCCAACATACCACACGCTTATTGCGTTTACAACTTTCAGCGTGCGTTTGCATTCGAGATTGAGAGTCTTGCCGAGTTCTTGCCAAGGTGCGTCGGGTATAACTCGCGAACGGGCCTTTTATAAAATAAGGAGTGTGGGAGATATTAACGAATTTCATTTTTATGAAAATTTTAAGTAGCCGAGGCCAACGGCTTCGCGTCCTTTCCAAAGATAGAGCTCCAGATAATTAATATTTGGTCACCAATCCCTTGACCGACTATTGCGAAAGTTGCTTAACCCTTTCGCGGACACTCAACGGCTATCATAATAATAATCATAATCATTTATTTATTTGCCATAAACATGGTAATTAAGATGGTAGGTTACAATATTTTAACATTATGTTTCGCCTATTTAAATTCGCATGCAAATTTATCATTTTTTTTTAAATTCAGTTGTACGATAATATTTGAAGAATTGATTAAATTACATTAAACTTTGAAGTGTCCGAACAATGGATTGGTTTATATTCATAGAATATAAATTGCAAATTATTTAATTATAGCAGTCATAACAATAAAAAATCTATTGTGTCTCGTTCAGTGTCCGCATGTGTTATAAAGCTGCATTCGTTACTATTACATTCTAAGTGCCGTGTGGTGACGGACTGCCATTATGGCTGGTTTACACAGTGCGAGCTAGCGTACGAGTCAGCCTGCCGAGTAGCTGCACTGCAGTAACTCGAACTGTTTGGACGTAACTTACGAGTAACTCGTACGTGCGAGTTGGTCAGTAGCTCGCATCCGAGTTACTACAACATTTTTTGTTTTCACTCGCCTGCTCGCCCGGCAGCAACTCGCACATGACAGTGGCTCGGCCGTCGCTCGCATCGTTTGGACGCGTTCGGCAGTAGCTCGCCAGTGCCAGCCGGACAGTTGTGAGTGGAACCCGTGTTTTTTTTTTGTGTGCTACGCCTACGTACGAAATCGAGTTCGAAATGGCGGCGGATAGATGGTCTTCTGACAATAATATTTCATTCATGAAACTCTACAGAGAACAAGAAAACCAGTTCACTCGACATCGCGACTCGTCTCGGACTGGGCAGTAGCTAGCTAGGTGTCGTGTAGACAGCAAAGGCGAGCCGAGCTACATGCGTACGAGTAGACAAACCGAGTAGCTGTCTACTGGCAAGGCAGCAGCTCGCACTGTGTAAACCAGCCCTAAGAATACAAGTGTCACCACTCCCTTACATGCCTGGGATGTCGTAAGAGTAGACTTAGAGGCTCGACGCATTGAAAACCTGTGCGAGAGAAGGAAAACTTGAACCAAACACTCTACCAGTGGTAACAGTAGGCTAATAGCTTCCTATGAACGCCACAATAGGCGTGAGCTAGGAGAGGCCTATGTCCAGCAGTGGACGTCCACAGGCTGATGATGGACATTATACATCGCTACTACCATTTTCTTGTATGGTTCCAAACCTGGGAAACTGATAGTTAAGGAGTTATTGAGAATCAAAGTCAACATTTATTTTAAAAGATTATCGTTTAAAGTAACAGAACCGCAATAAATATCAAAACCACTCAATGATACGGGACCCCAGTGGCCTACTCGTTCTCTATAGACACACGCAAACGTTGTTGCACGCGTTCCATTGCGTGTAAAAAATAACACCATTTATTTTTTACTAAAAATAAAAGTCATTTCCCAGCAATAATTTTTACATATTCTTATTTGGTTTGATGTACACTACGCATATATCACGGCTTCGGTATTGGTCTTTTAACACCCTGTATGTATTAATAATAATTTCCCGCTCTTGCCTTTACTAATGTGTTACTTCTTGCAAATGTTATGGCTATAATATTATTACCGCTTCAAACACCTGTTACCACATTACCATCGTATTATCTCCAACAAAAATAATCTCATTTATCCCCTAATAACCGTTAGGCAAATCCGAAACAGAGAAATATACATTTATCACGAAGGTTATTAATACCGTTTTTCTCCTAACAACAGCTCTAATTTTTAACGACAAACGAGGAGGGTATTTCGCGAAACAATCTCAACTTTTTTATTGCTATTCATTAAATTTTTCATTTGTTTGACTTCCAAAGTCCATTTTATGAGAGAGGAATTGCTGAGTTCTGTGTTTGTGACGGCAATTTCTTTAAGGTCTGTGTTAAACTTTGTTGATTGTTATTGTCATCTGTCTAACTGGTACAGTCAACAGCGTGAAAAGCTCTACAGTTGAATTAGGGGATAACTCTCCTAATGCAATTCGCTACGCCCATTTGAGTACGCATTTTTGGCCACCGTTTCTAATCTAATTTATATATTTTTGTTTAATCAATAGGTAACTTAGGATTTTTGTGTATTATTTAAGTAATTTCACCTCACATGCTCGGAAAAAGACGCCTTGTTATTCAATTTCTGCGTGGAAAGTAGCATTTTGCGACCTAAATTGGAAAGTATGTTTTTTAATTGGAGCCTATCTATTCAAAGAAAAATACGTCATAATGCGTTCCGAATTGCACGAATTAATAATAATATCAGTTTTAGTTTTATTAAATTTTTTTAGTTCCATAAAACATAAAAACAAAAAAAACTTTTTTTTGTTTGGAATTAGCAACGTGACCACAACCTTTATTTCTAAATGGTCTTGCACCTAGAAATTTTTCGAGTCTTTTTTATTGTTATTATAGGTAATAGGATTTAATTCTTATTTTAAATAACTATAATACTCCCTTTTTGATATTTTAGTTCTATAGGTAGGTATATCATACAAACAACAGGAATGGGTACGGTATATTTATTTAAATATAAAGTATTTTTACCGGAAGTTGACAGCGGAAACGACCTAAATAATTTCCTCGTTGTGTAAGGTGAAAAATTGTGTGTTTCGCTCGGCAGCAAAGTGTTTGGTGTAACTCGCCGCAAAATCACACTTTCCAGCCTTGCATAACAAATAACCATTAATTGAATTTGCGAAAGCAGTGGGACCAAATTTTTTGGGAAGAAATTGCAAAGCGTGATATGCCGTCAAATGTACTAAATATTACACCTAGTACAAAAGTTTTTAATTGCTTTCATAGGTTTTAGTCTTGGATTTCGCTACTTTGAGAGGTTGTATATATTATATCCAATTTAATTAGAGCAAATAAATAAAAACAAACTAGGGAAATAAACAAAATACTATTCAAATGTGATAGCCGTTCTCCAGTACCTGTCCATAACTCAAGTTTTTAATGAAACTGATTGTGGGCTCTGGTGTGATTATAAAATAAAAAGACGTACAAAAGCGCGCTTTTCATCTGTATTTTTTTGAAACTTACTAATCAAATTATGATAAAGCAACAAACCTGCATCATTTTACTAATCCCTGTCAAATCGTCTACATCATTCATGATTATTCCGTCACAGCATTCCATTATTCTATTCAATAATTTTATCGCATAAATGCGCCTGTTGAATTTTATTCAGCATATCATTTTTCGGTCAATCAGATTTGTAAATTAAGCCGGTTAACATCGCGCAAAATTAATGCAGATGCAAGCTTGTTATTAAATGAAAATTGGATTCTGACGTAATTCTAAATTGTAGGAATTTTGTTTCATAAAGCCAGACGGAATAATGATGTTTGAGTAACGTGCGCTGTTACAATAGATTATATTTTTATCCTTTTATTTTTTGTAAGCAATTTGGTTACGTAAAGTATAGATTTAAATTATTTGTTTATACATTGTTGTATGATTTTGCTAAGATTTAATAACTACCTATTCGATGAAGGGCCGGTTTCATTAATATATCCCTAACAAGAGGTATCTTGGTTGCGTTACTTAGCAACCGCTGTTATTTTGGGTTATTTTAGGTTGATTAACAAAAATATCTAGGCAACTACTGAAGATAGGTTGGTGAAACCGACTGTAAACGTGCACAAACTCTTTTAAGGTGGTACGACTTCCATACAAACAAACATTGCACATTATTTGGTTCATCATATATTAATAATTCATAAATACATGTGCAACTAACTCGTTTCAGTTATTTGTTTGCGCGAAATTATTAAAAAAATGTACTTTCATACATAAGCTATATAAATGCGATGGGTCACACACACATACGTAGAATTATTGAAATTATAAGATATTAGTATATTCGTGTTTTATGTATGAGTACAATTTTTTAATTATTTCGCGCAAACAAATAACTTAATTGAGTTAGTTGCGCATGTATTTATGTATTATTAAGGTATGATGAACCAATAATTGTGTAATATTTGTTTGTATAGAAGTCGTACCACCTTAATCAACAATCGGCCAATTTAAATAGGTTATTTCCTGTAAATGTGCTTTTGGCAAGTCCACGCCTAATAATTATAACTTAAATATTCTCACATTGTGAGTCTAATTGATTTTTTCACCTCACACGCTCTGAAAAGGAGGTTTTGTCAATCAGTTTAGGCGTAGAAAATATACAGAAAGGCGCTTTTTGCGGCCTAGCACGGCAAAGTACTTTTTTATTTTAATACCTAAAAATATGTCATTATGCGTTCCTAATCGCACTATTGACTTTATTGTTACATTTTATTCTTATTATAAATAGCTTTAAATTAATTATAATACTCCGTTTTGGTTTTATTATATTATTTTAGTTCACTGAATCATAAAAACTATAACAATAAGATTTAACTATTTGTTATAAAAAAAAAATTAGGCTGGGTGAGATTTCACAACCTGTGATTGGATTTCGGAAAGTGATATAATTTTTTATTTATAAATTGTCTTTGTCTTGTACCTTATGTCAGTGTCAACATTAACGGAATTGTTTTTATTGTTATTTATAAGTAACAATATATTCCTACTTTAAATAACTTTGAATTAACTATAATACTCCCTTTTTTATGATTTTAGTTTTTTATATCATTAAAACAACGAGAATATATAAACGAGGTATATAGTAGATTAAACTTGATGTTGAAAGATTTTTTTACCCGAAGTTGACCGCGGAAACAACCGTAAAATGTTCCTCGCTGTTGTGAGGTGAAAAATTGTGTGTTGCGCTGGGCAGAAAAGTTTTTGGCGTCTTGTACCTTTGACATCCTCGCTTCGCTCAGGATTCAATCTATCCTAGAATCCTTCACTTGCTCAGCTTTCAATAGAGGTAGCTCGCCGTTAAATAACCAACTTTCATAACAAATAACTATTAATGTGTTGGTCTCTCGTTCACAGAGGCTTCTTAATTGGCTCCCATTATTTATCTTAAATATAAGCTATTTTGGATGGAGTGTGAAACACTAGGGTCCCAAGTCTGCTATTTTACAATAAGCGACCAACTATTGCCATTCTATCGACATTACATTTCGATTGTGCTAAATTTTGTATTCTGCTAAAAGTTCTCCCTGGTGTGGTGTTTTCTTTTCGTTTGTAAGTTTAAAATAAGCAATTGACTAATGTAATCTAGTATCTAGTAAATCACATATGCGTTCTTCAATGTATTTGATTCGCATAGTTAATAAATCATTATTTATTTCTTAATAGTTATTAAACTTTTCTGTTAGCGATAGCGTTTAAGCCAATAGAAAATTCGTCATCTCAAGATTAGTAAGGCTTTTCATAAAATAAATTGACATGATCTTAAATTCTGATACTTATTGACAGTCAAGATGTAATTTTCTATGATTCATTTTATACCACTTGGTAGAAAAAAATATAGGTAGGTACTCTTACACGGTCTAAAATTTTGACTCTAAATGAAACAACCTATTTAATAGGTTTTGCGAGACTTTTGCTATGTAATGTAAATTTCTATGTTCATTAATGAATGGAATGAATAAATCCCTTCTATCCGAAAAGTATCATCATGTTCCTCGATAAGCGGGAGCAAAACAGCTCTTTCCTTTATGAGAGTTTTTAGCGGCTAGAAATGATATATTTGAATTTGGAACATGAATCTTTCAAAGAAATCGGACGCAATAGGTGGCTGTACGACGCGTGGGGAGGCACACACTGAAAAGAAAGAAACGAGAGAATTCTGTTCGTAATCGGAACGGATTTTATTTTATTTTACAAAAAATACCTATGTAGTTCTATTCAACGTTATGTTAGTTTGACATTATATTAACTCCTGAAACAGTAAAAATAATAATTACGACACACAATCACTTTAAAATGTCTCTTATTTATTTTCTCATAGAATAAGATGAAAAGTAAAGTAAATCACGCGAAAGCAAAACAATTTTTCGCATGGGTGATTCTCTTTGAATCCTTCACTGCACTCAGGATTCTACTCTAGAATCCCTGGCTATGTTCGGGATTCAGAAAGCGCCCTCGCCTAATAAACATTATTCTGTTCCCTTGCAATACAATTTTCTCGTCATCTTAAAAGATTTCATATCTTCCGATTTTTCCGAATTCTTTTTTTGAAAGCCAGAAGGCCAATTTTATGCTCAAAGTCACAATTTCTAATCAATATAAAATTATCGACAATACTTATATTTTCTTTGGATACGAAACTTTAAAATAATTAAATGCTTAAAATATTGCATTTGAATTTAATGATTTTTGTATGCGGCTTAATAAATATTAAATGACATGGGAAAAAAACTGTGTTGTTTATAAGCAACTGTAGTAAAATCTAAAATACCCATATTTTCTTAAATATGTTCATAAATTATGTGTTGTTCAGCGTTGTTTTAAAACGACGGTAGTGACAAGTGGGTAGGTAAGTAGGTCTCTTTACCTCCTAATTAGTGTTGTAATAAAAAAGTAACTTTAATTAATTATTAATATGTTGGTCGCACTTTCAGAGAGGCTTCTTAATTGTCTCCTATATATTTTTAAAAGTAGCTATTTCAGATGGAGGCGACGCTGGTGTTCGACAAAAAGTTTGAAATAAACAATTAAGTTTAAAAATAAATGATATAAAGCTTGTCTATAAAACACTTCAATGTATGTGATTTACATGCTTGCTTTTAGTGCTTAGATCAATTTATAAAGATTATTAAACTTGTGTTAGCTTTAGCGTTTTAAAACATACCTGTTACTATAAATTTAACATTAAGTGTGTTATTTTTAACCGACTTCAAAAAAGGAGGAGGTTATCAATTCGTGTGTATGTTTTTTTTAATGTTTGTTACCTCAGTACTCGTTAATTTATGAACCGACTCAAATTAGTCCCACTGTCATCAAGACAGGATCTGATGATGGGATCCTGGAAAAATCAAAGGGACTCTTCAAATGTTATACACACCTGCATCGCTTTCGTTGTTTTCTTAAGTAACTCGTGCAGTTGCTTCTTTAAAGCACCATTTGGTGTAGTGGAACAGATGATGAAGACCACACATGTTCATCGGAACTATTAAATACTAAGTATATCACGGGATACGATTCCTAATCAATTATACTCCTCACGATGAACATGGTAAAAAGTACTGAGCTTTATCTTACACAAAAAAAAACATAAAAAAGAAATTAAAAATTTGAAAAACCGACTTCATAGGAAAATATAAAAATGAAAACAAAAAATACCAAATAATAAAATCCCATGATTACAACAGAAACAGCTAAAAAAAACTGAACGTAAAATGCACCTTTGTTTATTTTTTGCATTTTTCAATGCTATTTTTATACTCGTACTTATGATATATTTTAAATAGAAACTACCGAGACTTGCGAACCACCGTCGAAATTCTCCCATACTTTAATATTTTTAATATGCTGTAGGCCAGTGTATTGGAGAATTTCGATGGTGGTTCGCAAGTCTCGGTTGCTCAGTGGTTACAGCATTGGACCGGATTTCCAAAGGTCGTGGGTTCGAGTCCCATCTGAGAATTCACTTGTAGCAGAGTAGATTTTTTCCAATATTTTTCTATTTTAAAATTTATCATAAGTATGAACAGCCTTTTTCATTGACGTAAAACTTACATAAATCCTAGTTATTTGCAGAAATAGGTTGTAGAACTAATTTGCAAGACACTAGGCCTCCGCTCAATAACTCTGCAAAGTTTTCAGTTTTCTAGCAGAGGCTAACTAAGAATATTATGTTATTTGTGACAAATAGGTGATATTATATTTAATATCGCTCGTGGTAAATCTGATAAACTTACTTAAAAACTTTATTTTTAATATTTTAATTAGTTGCTAAGAATTCAGTATGCTATTTTAAAATGTTCATTTCAAATCACTAGTAGAAAATGTACTACTAGTTTCCTTATTAATCGACGTCCTGTCAGAACAATTTGGAGACTAGATTTCTTCTTCTAGTGTAAAAAAGTGTTATTTCTTAGTTAGGTATATCCCTATTTAGGTTATCTTAAATGAAACAAACGTAATTTTCCGCCCATATTCTGTTAAGCAGCGCAGAAAACTTCGT
The DNA here is from genome assembly GCA_910589605.1 of Chrysoteuchia culmella. Classification (NCBI taxonomy): domain Eukaryota; kingdom Metazoa; phylum Arthropoda; class Insecta; order Lepidoptera; family Crambidae; genus Chrysoteuchia; species Chrysoteuchia culmella. The sequence goes on from OU342652.1 coordinate 14,861,345, forward strand.
AACACTGTTTGTCTACATTTCATAAGCGAATGAACAGCCTTTTTCATCAGGCGCAAAACCTACATAAATCCTAGTTATTTGCAGAAATAAGTTGTAGAACTCATTTGCAAGTCACGAGGCCTTCGCCCGATAACTCTGCAAACTTTCCAGCTTTCTAGCAGACGGCTTACTTGTAAGAATATTATGTTATTTTGGACAAAAGGGTAATGTTAGATTTTCTAGATAAAAACTAGATTTTATTTGGGAATTACTTAGCATAAGATTTCGTCGTCTTTGATCTGGAGACTACAATTGGGTTACAGTTGGGAAACAAATATGAGTATTTTCTAACATTATAAAATAAAAAAATATATACTTAATAAAACGGATCTAGCAAGCCTAAAATTGTTGTATAGGTTCTACTAGCTGACAAGTGCCCGCTCACCCACTTTACGTCATTGTTTTTACTTAAAATTACCTCAGAATCAAATATTATAGCCTTTTTCATTCATGGCTTACAAGAATAATGTAAGTTTCTCCAGGTGAAAAAATTTCCAAAATAGGTTCGGTAGTTCCAGAGATTAATTTCTACAAGTAACCTTACAAACTTACAAACTTTACCTCTTTATAATATTAGTGAAGATAATAATGTTACTGTAAACACCATAGCAGGGGCTTACCGTCATCTCTTAGTGCAGTATTGTTTCAATCTTACCGAGCTATTTTGTACTACGAATCTCTTAAAGTACGCTTGTTTTTTTACGAAAGTTTTGTAACGTCTTCGCTGAACCATCGCCTTCAAAGTGTGAAGTATGTCAAAATGTCAAAAAACAAAACGCAAACAAAATGTTCATGACATGATGGTTTCCAATAGATGATGTCTCTAGTAATAGTGGCTGTTTTCATAGCACACATGAAATGCCTAACGTGAGGTCGAGTGTACAATAATAAATCAACCAATGTATGATGAAATAGGTGGCCTTAATGTGATGTTTCGCTTCTTTAGTTCCGAAGAATAAAGAAGGAAAAATAGAAATACAAAGAAATAAAGACCGTTATTTTTTTATTGTGACGTTCCTTCCCCCAAGTTACTTTGTACTTAATTATTATAATTGAATGAAGATGAATTAAATTAGTTTGCATGAAATTGTTTCAAGATTGTTGAAACAAGCCAAGGTGAAACGGGAACGTGACATAAACTCCCAAAAGTGTGTGTGAAACATCATTTATGTGAATATTTCTTGTACGTGACGTCACATTATTGCAGCATGTCACGTCATGTCGCTATAGATCAATAAAATGGTACAGAGGTAAAAACTTTTGACTTGAACATTTGTTGGTATGCGAAAAGGTTGCATTCCCCTCACTTATAAAAAGGTAAGTACTTCAAGCGGGGTTATTACATATCTTTGCAAAAGCAATGCGATAGCAAAAAATAATATATGCTTTAGGTACGTCACGTATTACCATAGAATCCGCACTGTCCTCTACTGAACAATCGATGAACTATAATGTGCGTTAATTTAGTTCGTGTCATTGCTATCAGGTGGTATTTGGCGCTAGCGTCATAGCAACGCGGCGTCTTACTTTCGCACTCTAGGTAGGAGCGCGAGAGAGTGAGACGCCGCTATACAAACTATCAGCGAGCGATTACCCAGCGATCACCATATAATACTAATACCATAATAATACTATAATATTTATATACCATATTTATTTTGACGTTCCGCGTCGATAGCACGATGGCTGCGCGATTATTGCTAGTTTTTAGGTAATAACCCCGAAGCTTGATGACCACACTGTGTGAAGATACAAGAATTATTTATTTACAAAGTTGAATTATTGAATACAACTAAAGCTCTATAATACGAGTTTTTTTTTTCCTACGTTCACAAGGCCGGGGACGAGCAAAACCTTAAAATGTGCTTGTACTATAATTACATACTCGTAGATATTTTAAATAATAACAGTTACAATTTTTTTTTATATTTACCCCTCTTATGAACTTACTTAAATCGAGTTAAGCTTGCGTATGTATAGCAGAATTTATAAATTAGATTAATTAAAATACAATGTCTATATTTTATGAAAAAAAACTAATTTCCCATTTCTCTGTCCTCTTTCCCTCTCCTATGCTAGTAGCTACTTAGTGGATCACCTCTTAAATTTTTATACGTCCTGCGCGACTTCTGCCAGTATTTGCGTGACGCATTACGCAATTTCATTTGTATCGAATAATAATCAAAATATAGGTAGCAACATTTCCAAAAAAGAAATCCTAATCCTCACTAATATAATAAATGCCAAAGTGTGTTTGTTTGTCCTTCCTTCACGCCCTAACAAAGCAAGCAATCGACTTGATTTTGGCATAGAGTAAGTTAAAGGCATGAACACTAACACAGGCTACTTTTTATCCCGATTTTCCCACGGGAACGGGAACCACACGGGTGAAATCGCGGGCAGAACCTAGTGGGTATTTAATAGAAGGAAAAAAGCGTAAAAAATTACTAGTCTTCCATTTCTCTCTGTCTTCTTTCCCTCTCCTAAGCTAGCAGCTACATTTAGTGGGCCACCTCTTAAATGTTTATTCGTCCTACGCGACACGGCTAGTATTTGCGTGACGCATTACGCCATTTCATTTCAACAAAATGGCGCCGACGACCCATTTTTGTATTACAGGAGATACTTATAATTCTAAAAGTCTGTTCATTTGACAATTGTAATGTTAATAGATCGTATTTCGCCGCGATTTTTTAATCGACAGTTAGTGAACAACTGTCGATAAAAAAATCGCGGTTTAAAACATCGTTCTGTGACATTAAATTTCAAACAAATGATTGAAGTCTCTTTTTTTTTAAATGGGGGAGATACACCTAATGATGTTTAGCGTTCACCGATCGAATAATCAGTTGGTAAAAATGGGATCTTAGTATTTTTAATACATTTAAAATACATTTGAGATATTATAACTTCTGTTTGCTTATTATTTTATTTTCTATTTAATTTTAATTCATGACTTCGTCGGTGTAAAGTTTGTTTTTAGAAAAACTTGTTTACAATATAAAAGTTTATATTTCATATTCATAAGCAAATCCAAAAGGTATATAATCTGCATGTCTATGCACAACATTCAAACTATTATGAACTTACCATTGCAAATGAGAAGGTTCAAAATCTATCTCACATATTTGACAGTATAAACGGATATCCTATGATGTTCATCTTGAGTTTGGTAGGTTCCAAGACGTGTAACTTCTGCTGGCTAGCTACCAACTAGTTACCTAAGGCGCCGCAACAACAATGTTTGCTCTATTGTGTTCCGAAGGTAAGATGGCAGCCAAGACCAACACCCCGAGTGCATAACGGTATAGCTTGTGCTATCGCTATAGCTATCAAACTTTAAACTCTCATAAAACCCTTCAGGTTTTTGTCTAATTCCTACATATTTCTATTCATCTATTGGATTCGCTATTGCATTTTTAGTATGAAAGTGATAGCGCTAGCTCTTGTAGAAGGTTAAAAAAATCGATAGCTATAGCGATAGCACAAGCTATACCGTTTGGCGGTCGGGGTGCAGGGGGATAATCATGACAGGATCGCGTTTAGATCGAGATTGAATATCAACAGTTATTTCTGCTTTTCGAGTTTGATTCGATTTTGATTGGCGCTAAAGTCGATTTCGAGAGTACAACATTACTTTATTTACTAATTTCAAGTGTGAATTTTTAGTTTAATTACTTAGTGTATGTCATAATTCGTCGTCGTCTCAGCTATATGACACCCACTGCTGGATTTAGTATGTAGGAGATGCTGCTGCTCATCGCCTAAAGGCTGAGTCCCTTTACGACACCTTTTACGACACCCACAGGATGAGAGGGGGTAGTGCTATTCTAAGCCGACACTACACAGCTAAGACATAATTACTGACTTTTAATTCAACCTAGAGCTCAGTGCGATTGCGTCAAGAATAATGTTTTAAACTATTGGCCTTGGAGTATTGTGTAGCTGTAAATTTAAGGTGGCAGAAGCGATAAATTTTCCCCCCAAAAATAATCTAACTTTGATATTTTTTATATATTGGATAAGAAGGGAAATACGTTTATATTTTAAAGAAATATTGCTTAAACAAAATAGCATCTCAATTTCCATATTTTTTACAAAAAAGACTACCTCGAGTGTTTCAATTTATTTAAGTTAAACTTAACCGAATCACTAAAAAATAAAGCCCTAGATTTAGGGGGGGTGGAAACTTTACCTCCCGAAACAAGAAAACTACTGAGCCAAACTGAACCAAATTTTTATGGGACTGAATGTCAACCGTTCCGCGTCGAACAAAAAAAAACACCGTAAATCGGACCAGATATCTCGGTGTACATACATAAAAAAAACATACCAACCGTATTGAGAACCTCCTTCTTTTTGGAAGTCGGTTAAAAAATAAAAGACAACGTTATATCCTTGGTTTTAAAATTGTAAAAAATTACGTTTCTTAGCCTTATTTTAAGAGACAAAGTACAATATTTTCTTTAAAAAAAAACAAGAAAATTCCCTCCTATAAATGCAGCGTGCCTCGTTACAGTAGCAAAGTTAAAGGAATTTTCCCCAAATCATTGCTCACTATGTTACGTTCAGTAGGGACGGCATTTGAAAGACCTCCTTCGAGGGCCTTGTATTATGTTTATTTAGGTGCGTCCCTTCTCGCATCTGTGATGACCTTTTTAAAGGCCCGCGTCCACTAGGCGCGCTAAACCGCGCGCAATCGAATCCAGAACAGTCGCCTGCTATACATACTTATTTTACGTTTACTCAAAACCATTTGTAATTTTCTTTACTAACAATATGTTGTATGGACGCAACCCTCTAACCCTCTCTACTACTGTCAAAATCCTTTAGTTTCAATGATCTTTGACAATCCTATAATGTCGAAGATTGTTTTCAGTTCGTTTTTAATACTGATTTTGGCTTCCAAAAAATGTCGAATTCGAGATGTCGAAACGCGAGAATTGCCCGCCCCCTAGATCGACTACGCTTATTACCGGCAGGTGAATTTTGACCTTTTACCTATTTTAAAAGAGTTGAGGTTCGTCTTAGATGAAGCGCAGGAAAAAATGCGATTCGATTCGGCGCGTTTTTGCTGTAGTGGACGTCAGGCTTAAATCCTTCTTGGAAAACTCGGCAATGTCTCTCTGTTTACAGGTTATTTGTTTGTGTGTGTTAAAGATGGGGAAGCCAATTAGTTTGACGACCTGTTTGGCGCAGGGGTACTAAAACTGCCTTCCGTGCCAGAGGTCTCGGGTTCGATCCACGGACAAGACAAATATTTAAACATGGCTATTTGTCTTGGTTTGGGTGTTTAATATATGTATATTACGTATGTATTTACAAAATAAAGTATGTAAGTACATGTTTATTAATTATCTAGTATCCATAACACAAGTTTTTCATGCTATTTTTGAAATTTTAACACACGGTATCCTGATAAACTTACAGTACCTGCCAGAACTACGTTTCTGTAAAGTAGCAATGCATACTGTATATCTGTAAAATTATACAACAAGCTGAGTGATAGTATTAGGACTCTACCAATTTCTATATTTAAAGAAAGATTTAAAATCTTTCTAGTCCAAAATTGTTCTAATTAACTGACGAAAATTTTGATCACTTTAAGTATCAAATGTAGTCGCTCATGAATTTAATATTTTTGTTGTTTTACTTTAGGTTCCAATATGTAATAAAATTTGTAATGTGTATGTTAACCTTGTAAAGAATTACTGGTATTTAAAATCCTAGACATTATTGACTGTTATTATTTGGTTGCTTGACAAACTGTTTTATTATAATAAGAAACAATTTAAGTATTTGAACAATTCTATTCATATTTTATTAAGCTTGCAAATAGTTTAGTGTTTTAGAAAAAAATAACAACAAATGAACACTTTAACGCAGAAAAAAAAAATTGTTGTTCGTTGTTCGTCTGATTTCGAAAAGTAGTTTTAATTTCCGCGCATTATTTGAGAAAAGTACTATACAAGCCTTGGCCACAACTAGGCATTGATGGACTTACGTCGGAATAAATCGGAATAAAAAGTGTCATATCGCTTGAAATTATCAACCTATCTCTAGTGATAGATAGGCTTATCTTGGTTTTTGTTACCTACCGAAATAACGACCAACCGTCGTTATTTCGGTCATAATAACAAAAATATCTAGGCAACTACTCTCAGATAGGTGTATCGCTTACTGAGGATAAGTCATTAATTTCTGGCGTATGTCTATCTCCAGGGTAAAAGTTGTCTCCATTCTAAATTAAATTTTAATCGGTTTAGCGGTTTACGTGTGAAAAGGTAATAGCCAGATAGAGTTACTTAGTTTCGCATTTATAACACTAATATGGATTTAACCAAGCCGGATTGGTTAATTCTACTATATACTCCTTCAAATTAGTCCAAAATTGATCCGATAAATATACTTTAACGCTTTATGATTTTTATTTTTATACTTATGATAAATTTTAAATAGAAAAATATTGGAAAAAATTAACTCGGCCACAAGTGAATTCTCTGATGTGACTTGAACCCACGACCTTTGGAAAGAGCATTGGACCGGATTTCCAACGATCGTGGGTTCGAGTCCCATCTAAGAATTCACTTGTGGCCCAGTTAGGGCGCTTTCAATTTAGACGTTTCGTGTCGGACCGCTGCGGCACAGAAGCGGTACGTTTGTCGTATTGCGCACGGACGTTGTTTATTTTCATACAAACCGCGTGGTGCGGCAACAGTACGTTCGCGGTACCGACGGCGCCGTTGGTACCATCGGTACTTCGGTGCTGCAGCGGTCCGACACGAAACGTCTAAATTGAAAGTGTCCTAAATTTTTTTCCAATATTTTTCTATTTAAAATATCATAAGTAAGTACTTTAACGCCTTCCTGTCACCGCGGCTGCCCAAATTTATTTTTAAAACATGTGAATATAATCCCCCGTTCTTTAAATCTATGGTTATATCGAGCACGAACATGTTATTTATAAACTTTTAACTGCATTAACTTTAATCCTGATTAGTTACCGTTCTGGCATGGATTAAAGCGTATTAAGATAATTTAATCGTTATAAGGCTTGGACGAATTACAAGTTATAAGTTTAAAATTGTTCATAAAGAAATTTTTGTACGTACTAAATTTAAAAAAATATACTTTAAAGGCAGTCTAATAAAACTAACATTACTTTTGATATTTTTCCTATTATATTATGTTCTTGTTAAGTTCTGGTTAAAAATGGGTTCGTAGTGGAGACCCCCGTGGTCGATGCACCTATGCCCTTGAAGAGATTCCTGAAAGCAGGCAACATCCTTCACTCGATTCTGGGTCCTCACCACCCTGGCCACCAACCACCCAAATTATACACTTGCATTCAATTTCAGATTTTATTACTAAAATTAATATTTATAGTGTTCTAGGTAGAGGATAAAATAGCATTGTTTTGTATTATGAAAATTGATAAACGAAGCGATTTGGTTTTATCAGAAAAAACAGTACCTAATATAAGATCAAATGTGTTATTAAAAGCTTATATTACTAAGGTCAAATAAAAAATGGTTTATTTCAATTAATGGCTAAGTATTAAAATTAAAACAGATTATGTATGAGGTTTTATATTTATTATTCAAGACGAGGAGACTCTTAGCCGTCACCATACCTGATGTATAAGATGGAAGCGAGCCTCTCCCGGAATCCTCAACCGCTGAGGAACTGGCTATCTTATTTCTAACTGCCGGAACACAACAATGCTGAAAACATTGTTGTTATGGCGTCAAACTTAGATAAGGTAGCTAGCCTAGTAAGGTAGCTAGCCAGGTGGACTTACAACAAGTCCTACCACCAACCAAACCGAATACAATATAGGTCTGATACCGGTGGTTGTACCACTAGACCACAGAGGCGGTTAAAAGGTGAACTTAAATTTATTTATTTAAAATGTTTTATCTAGTACAAATCATTCAGATTTCCTCACTGGGCTGTAGAAACCTTTTTGAAATCTCCCCTGCCTGTATAATCGTCATAAAATCGGAAGGTAGGTGCAAATCGTCCCGGCCTTTATTCGTCATACAATAGAATGTATATTGAGCGCGTTCCTATTGAAATCAGATACGTAGGTAATTTGTTTAGAAAATGTTCTCCTGAAAGGGTTCTGAGGTAATTTATTACCATGTATTTATCATAATGGCTTGCGTGTGTACAGAAGATGCAACAAAAAGCGTAACAGCTAACGAATACTTAATCGCTCGTATCACGTATAGCTTTTGCGCAAAGGCTCTAAAATGGCGACGGTACACCGGACGACGCTCCGTGGGTAGGCCCCAGACAAGGTGGACCGACGATCTGGTGCGTGGTCGCCTGGAGCCGCTGGATGCGGGCAGCGCAGGATCGATCATGGAGATCCTTGGGGGAGGTCTATACCCAGCAATGGGTGACGTATGGCTGATTATGATGATGATGATGGTTACGTATAGGGCGGAAGTTCCCGGTTGATCGTAAAAAAGGTTTTTTAGGTGGTATTTTTCATGTGCGTTCGATTTGGAAAGTCACATAGGCTTACAACGTCACCCACTGATTAGCCATTCAAGGATTACGCGCGGCAAATGGGCTATCAGAAGCTTTCGTGATTGTAAGAGCGTTCTAGGACAAAGGTACACGTGCGGTCGACTGTACATTTTGTTGTGAGTGCACTTTATAGTGAATAATCAACTTTTTCAGCGAATCGAAGATTAATGGTGGAGCCATAACAAAGAAAATTTTGTTTTGACTCCAAATAATTATATCCAATAAGTATAAAAAAAAACCTCATTGTATGACATTAGAAAGTGGTTAAAACGCTATACGCAAAAATTATATACTTTTTGATATAAAATTATAGGATAGTTTCAGATGTTACAAATCTGGTAATAAGATATATATTTCTTCTTACCTTTATCTAGATTTGTAAAGTACCTGTAACACGATTTAATGATTTTGCCTCGACACTGACACTTAAAAATACGAATATTCAAGATTATTCTCAAGTGGGGTTAAGTACATATAGGTACCATTAGAAATTGGATCAATTATTGGACACCAATAATATTTAGCATCGTCTAGTTTCATTTTCTATTTACTTTTTCGCTTCCTTTTTTCATCACTATCTCGCTTCAGTCGTATAACGCCTTAAAAGAGAATTTAAAAAAGTACTGAAAGAAGTTTCGCCTCCAAAGCACGCGTCAAAAAAAAACAAAATCGTTTAAAACGACAATGCTTCTGTTTCGCGCAATGAGTTGCGACGCGTGACAGACAACTTTTTTTTTCTTTTCTGTGGTATTAATAATCTTGTATACGTTACTACAACTACATCCCATAGTCCATCACTCCCAAGCATAATTTTAAAATCAGAGTCTATAGCGATTAATTATAAACATACATCTACAACTTACTAAAATCGGTAGATATTTTCAATATTTATTTCCTATGTTAGTTCATTCTTGAACATTGAAAATTATAATGTTCAAGATTAAACTAAAATAGACTTATAATGATTTATAGATCAGATGATCCGGTAGCAGTAATTCTAAGCCATTTTGTTGTGGCCAATTTAAGCCCTGGTTGCGGCCACTGTCATTTGCTCGTAATTTCAATAGCGTCAACGATCAAAGCGCAAACAACCGGGTCAGTGGCCTTAACTGGCGCTTCTTCTCCTTATTGACCTATCTGTGAAATATGTGCAGCGTGGTCATTCATTCGGCTAGTTTCCTATTACTGCAATGCAAAATAAGCTTGAGAAACTACGATGTATGACCACGAAGCACTCACTTTAAAATAGCTGTTATTTATTACACGTAATTTATTACAGCTAAGAAGCTGTTTCAGATTTAGTTCAGTTTCCGCATAACGTTCATACTAGAATAACTAAGCTAACCGCAGAGTAACAGCTATTATATACGTACTGTTGCTATCAACTATTACGGCCAACATATTATTCGGCACCTTTTCAGATGGGTAGTCACTGGATGACTGACCCATCCCGTCACCCAGTGACCCCGGCATCTGAAAACGTGTCAAAACGTCGGAAAACCAAAAAATATTAAAATACACACGGAATATTAAATCTAAACTTTAGCCGCCTCTGTGGTCTTGTGGTACAACTACCGGTATCGCAAATTGAGTCTGCACTCAAGTAGCAGGTCTCAAAAACACACCAAAACTCAATGTATTTTTATTAAAATCTTTGCTTAATACATTGCTGTTCCCAAGTAATACCACTGTGAAGCAAAAACACATGATAAACAACGATAAATTAGGGTGAAAAATCAAATTTCCCCAGCAGCACCCAGTTGGCACAGCAGCTAGGAAACATTTCAGGCTGGCACTCTAAGCCCTCTGGAAGTCTTCCAGTTATTCCGTTATAGTTGTTTTCTTTTCATTTCTGCTATGACATTTCCTTTGAGTTTTGGACTTTTGTTGAATAAAAGTTGTAACAATATTACGACTGAATTTACGTCCAAATGATATATGTTAACATATACATGTACATTAATAATGTGTACTTGAGAAGGAAGTTATTCATTTCCATTTTGGAAGTTTCTTTGTTTTCTTTATATTGACTGGTATTTTAAGATATAGTTGCCTCTCTTTTCAATATTATCGTTTTGAAAAATAATGCAAAACGACACTGTGTTCTAGTGTTATCATCTGTCAGTCTGATGGTCTTGAAGTCGAGGGTTCTATTGGTATTAATACTAAAAGTATTAGTAGTAACATCATTAGTATTAAAAAGGTACTAAAAAGGAGTACTCGTATTGTAAGTTTCGGTTTCTTTGGATAATTTAAACGTACTTACTGCGACTTCGTCGGCGTGGCATTCGGTTACATCGTGCTCTTTAGAGATTATGATTTTTTTTGGCGAAAACCCTAAAAGGAATGTATCAAGTCATAGGATACTCTTATGTACTTTTGCGAGGTCTAATCCACAGGCCTATATCGAGATAGACGAAAAGAGCGTTTCAAACTGTATGAGAACCTAGCGTGTCGAATTTTTCGTACCTACGATGACGTCACGAGCGAGATTTAGTGATGTGGAAATGTTATTGACGAGCTCTTGCAAGAAAGCACTGCACAATTAACCATTTTCATTTCTGAGTGACGCGTGTTTTCATGGCAATGTTCTCAAGCGGACTGACTTAGGTCAAAAAACTTTGACCGTCTATCTCGATATTAGGTCTGTGGTCTAATCGATATGTGTCAAAATTCATCATTCACATTTGTGGTTTGGACGTCAAAAACAAACAGATAGACAGACAAATTAATTGTATTTTGTTTAATTTATTTCACATGTGGTAAATATTAAACAAGAAAATATACTAGACAAAAGCAACTTGTCTCATGTCTCATGTCGCCCTGACCATATTTAATATTTACCACATAAAAATAGCATTGTGAAATGTAGATTGTACTGTGTCGCCCTGACGGCTTTCCGTAAGGGCGACATGAGACATGAGACAAGTTGCTTTTTTCTAGTATATTTTCATGTTTAATATTTACCACATAAAAATAGCATTGTAAAATGCGAAATTAAAAAGTTATAATTTCACATGAATGTTTAAATTAATCATTACAACTTTTTCTAATTACCATTACCAAATTTTTACCAAAATTTTATTTGTCTTCACATCAAAGGACATCAAAAGCCGGATCATATTGCTCGTCATAAAGAATGATTGTACGAAAAGCTACAATATCAGTTTTAATACTGAATTACCACGACGTTCCTTTGATACGCGAGAAACCTTTCATCAATGACAAACGAACGATCAAACATTTAACTCCCAATCACAGTGCGGAAGCTTCATTGATCTCCATATAATTAGCTGTACATATTTAGTAGCAGTTGAGTAATAGTACAGTATAAAGATACATACAGTGTTTTATTTTCCTACTAAAAGTTCGTTCGCGACGACTAATACCCAACGCGCCTCGGTTCGGTGAGAACTCGGCGAGAGTATCAGTCTCGAATGTGCCACGGTGACAAAAGCACGATGTTAAAGTTTTGTACGCAGTAAGAGTTTGGTAATGGATAATGTTACCACTTGGTAAATTAGAAGAAGATCTGGTCGTCCCGTGCATACCGGGCGACGCACAATAGACGCTGAACTGAAGTCAACGGAATATCATGGCGCGAAGCGAAAACAACTGCTCAAGATCGGGGAAAATGGCGACCACTAGTGAAGGCCCTATGTACCAGTGGGGAGCCCTAAGACAACTTAACATACATCATGGATAATCTATGTTGGCGGGCAGCCCTATCGCGTTTTGCGTTGCGCGCGGCTGCATTAAAAATAATTAACTTTTATCAAGAGTCTAATACAAAATACTGTATATTTCCTAATGCTGTGTCAATAGTATGCCTAATGCGCACAACATTAGTTCCAGTTCTGGCATCGTTCCATATTCCTGGTTATTCTCAGCATTCGGCCTATTTTCAACCGTCTTACGTAGAAAACAATGCGGCTTATTACAATCAGACAATAAGCTGTTGTGACCTATTTTTCTTGATTATTTTTGGCAAGGACGTTTGTGATGAACGCGTTTTATGGTGTGTGAAACTAAACGCTATTGTTTAACCATTGAACAGTTTTAGCTAAAGTTTTGATGGGTGATTAAAGATCTTTGTTTTTTACTTTGGTTTTATTATAGGTTTTTATGTTAACAAAGTTTAATCGCTTGGTATTCACGACGATTTGATCGACGGCAATTAATTTTATTGTTTCTTTTATTGGTAAGCGGTTTCAATGGTATGCGATGATGCGATTAAGTATGAAACGCGAGAATTAATAAGACTTTGCATCAAATAAATGTTTTTCTGCAAACATTCGAAACAATCGTATTTGTAAATCATAAATGCCTTTAATGAACTAGTTTTGTTTTGAAAACTTTTAATTTTAACAATAGAGTGCAATACAAACTACAATGATTTTGCACTACGAAGACCGAGCGATTTGGGGGTGATCTCATGGTGAAACTGTAACATCGTCCTGTAGTGAATTATTATATTAGAATAAACTTATAATTTGCCGTGTGGTGACGGCCTAAGAATACAAGTGTCACCACTTCCTTACATGTCTGGGATGTCGTAAGAGTCGACTAAGAGGCTCGACGCATTGAACACTAGAGCGATAGAAGGAAATCTTGAAACAAACTATCTACCAACCCGTCTGGCCAGCGTGGTAGCAGTAGGCTAATAGCCTCCTATGTACGCCAAAATAGGCATGGACGCCCACAGGCTGATGGTGGATGGATAAAACTTATAATAAATATAAATAAAATTTAAAATAAATAAAAATAAACTTAAAAATATTAACACGATTGCAGAAAGAGGTTTAACCTTATTTATTAGGTAAGTACTTTAAAACTTTTTTTACAAATTCATACCATTGTTCATTCTGTCCAATAACAAGAGACTGTATGGTAAGCAGAACCTTTTTCATTACCCTGCCGGGTCCGGGTTCACAAAATTTACATGTCCGTGTTTATTTGCAAATTGTACCAATCCGAGGGATTTTGGAGAATCGCTAGCAATATCTGAATGTCTAACTCTGGCTGAAAATTTAGAGCTAGGGTTGTCCCTAGCGTAGATTTTACTTGCGGCTTAAACTAACAGCGGTGCGGTGGTGAAAATAAAACGGTTGTAAAAAGAAGGTTGAAAAACTAAATTTTACTGTGTATTATTACACGGACTTGTGTTTTATCTAAGTATTTTACTCTTTTTGGCTTTCAAAATTTTCTTTGTAAAAAATGAACGTTTTCTTTCCCTTTCAAGAATATGAAAAAGGTAGTGGTAACTACTTCTAATCAAGAGAACCTTATGATTGGTAGTTACTCCAGCGCAAGACGTGTGAGTTTTTTTATTTATTGACAACAGTAAGGCTTAGCCTTCATTATACCTCATGTTTAATATTGATAAGGCTGAAGATGGAAACGAGCCTCCTCAACCACTGAGGAACTTGCTATCTTACCTCTAACTGCCGGAACACAGCAATGCAGAAACAGTGTTGTTATGGAGTCAGACTTAGATATTATTATGGTAGTAGCAAGCGAGGCTGACTTACAATAAGGCCTACCACCAACCAAACCGAATACAATATGTACCGTCTCTGAGAATCAAACCCCTGACCTCTGGGTCTGATACCGGTGCCGTTACCACTACACCACAGAAGCGGTTAAACTTACCTACTCTTATTTTACACAAAATAGATTTCAATATTGATATCATTTTAAATTGGTAACCCTTATCTAATTAGAATTGTACAAATATGAAAAGGCCGATGAGTTTGGTTTGTCGATTGATTGGCTCGTTAACACTAGAGCGCTCGCGTGGGCTACATTATGTAGCCTACAGTGAAAAATTATTACATAACTTTTGAACGAAACGCACCTCGGAGCTGTCTTTTCAGGTATTCCTCTAGTACGGATCGTCACATACTTCTAATAGTGCCATTTTCCAAGGCGCATAAATGTAAGCGCAGTACATTTTTATAGTAGGGCGGGACCGGCTCTGGAACAGATCAAAAAATTCAAAAGCTAGACCTTGACGAAAACACTATTGCATAAGAACAACTATAATATCATATTTTTCATAATAAAACGATTCACTTAACAAGTTAAAAGAGTTGAACGAATAAAAAAATATTGATCTGAATAGATCCGGAATATGTCATTTTTATTATTTTTTCTAGAAGTTCATCTTCAGTTCATAAATAAAAAAACTTAAGCAATTGTTGACTTTTGATAATGTATTTAGTAAGACATAAAGTGAAGTCGTCACATTATAACTTCTTTACATTAATTAAATAAGCGTGTTATGCAAAATACCTATGTCATAATGGGCTACATATGTACCCCTCGCGAGCATTGCAGGAGAATTTTAGGCGCGTGTACTCTAGTGTTAATATAATAAATCATAAATTTCATCAAATATCGGGAGGGTTCGATCACTTTCTAGAGTTTAGTCTATGAACCCTTTTTACCTCAAAACTTCATGTTAAAACCCGAACAAACGTGATATGGGAAACCCAGGGTTTATTACTTGTATTTTACATTACTTTTATAAGTAGTTGTTGGGAAAGTTTGAATACACCTTGCTGGTCTTTTGGGTAATGATAAGTTATATGGAAAATCTGAATATTTTATTTTTACTAAGAAGTTAAGTGCACTCTTATTAACTTTTTTTCTTTTTACCTACTACATACAATCTCCTTGTTGTGTAGGTACTTCAATGCTATCTGGATGGCTCTTAGTGACCTGTGACGCAGGTTCTTTTCGATAACCTTTTTCAGTAGAATTAGCACTAAAAACTTTCGAGGTTTGTATCGAGGAAGTTAATTGTTGTGTAGGTACTTCAATGCTATCTGGATGGCTCTTAGTGACCTGTGACGCAGGTTCTTTTCGATAACCTTTTTCAGTAGAATTAGCACTAAAAACTTTCGAGGTTAGTATCGAGGAAGTTAAGTAAAAAAAAGTATAATTTATTCAGCATCTTTCCTACCGGACGTAAGCGGAACTACATTTTCCTATACTTATTTTGACATTTGGCATTGATTACAATTCACAACCATAAGTTAAGTAACTAAATAATTAGCAGCGTTTTCCGACATTGCTCTTGTGATTGCCTACCCGTCTACAATCCAGAGGGCTGATTATGTAACTTGATTCAGTTCCAGTGCGTCGCTGTTCTGGCTGTCATACAGTATGAAAATGTGTCAGTAATGACAGCGTGAAACTAGTTGCTAGATGATTTTTAGTAAAATAATCAGCCTGCAGTACAGTACCGGAAGAATACGACTTGGTTGGGCAGCATTCTCAAAATTGGACTTTGTCTTCCAAATGAAACTAACAGCCCACCAGAAAGCGCAGATATTCGACCAATGCGTCCTCCCCGTTCTTGCATACGGAGCTGAAACCTGGGTTACCACCCAGGATACTATATATAAACTGAGGGTGACGCAAAGGGCAATGAAGAGAAAGTTGGTAGGTGTCACTCTGAGGAACCGAAGAACAAACAAGTGGCTTAGAAAGCAGAGTAAAGTCTGACATAGGCCTTAGAATGGCGAGACTCAAGTGGGAACGAGCCGGCCACATTGCCCGAAAACAAAACCCTGGTGCAAACAACTCCTAGGCCGTGGGACCAAAAACGACATCAAAATGGTGGCAGGCAGCAACTGGACTATAACTGTCCAAAACAGAGAAAGTATTTGAAGGAGGCCTACACCAAATCATTGGTTGACGATGGCTAAAGAAGAAGAAGATTACAGTACCGCCGAAGCACCGTGTATCAATTATTATAGCAAATCGCCAAGTTTGAGAGATTGCCTTTACAGTGAACATCGTGCGGTTGAAATGATGATGCTGATGATGAAGATTATAAAGCCAAAAATAGTTCGATCATATTCTTTAAGCAAATATCGTATATAGGATTCGATCAAGAATATGATTCGAGACAGAATATAATGATCGAGATTATGATTCGAGACAGAAGGCGATAGCCTTCTGTCTGCGAACAAAGTCCAGTACTTCAATAAAACTCAATACATATTCAGCTTTGTTCCAAGCACATTTCCTGAGTAGTTCGATCATATTCTTTAAGCAAATATCGTAAATAGGATTCGATCAAGAATATGATTCGAGACAGAATATAATGATCGAGATTATGAATCGAGCCAGAAGGCGATAGCCTTCTGTCTGCGAACAAAGTCCAGTACTTCAATAAAACTCAATACATATTCAGCTTTGTTCCAAGCACATTTCCTGAGTAGTTTGATCATATTCTTTAAGCAAATATCGTAAATAGGATTCGATCAAGAATATGATTCGAGACAGAATATAATGATCGAGATTATGATTCGAGACAGAAGGCGATAGCCTTCTGTCTGCGAACAAAGTCCAGTACTTCAATAAAACTCAATACATATTCAGCTTTGTTCCAAGCACATTTCCTGAGTAGTTTGATCATATTCTTTAAGCAAATATCGTAAATAGGATTCGATCAAGAATATGATTCGAGACAGAATATAATGATCGAGATTATGATTCGAGGCAGAAGGCGAAAGCCTTCTGTCTGCGAACAAAGTCCAGTATTTCAATAAAACTCAATACATATTCAGCTTTGTTCCAAGCACATTTCCTGAGTAGTTCGATCATATTCTTTAAGCAAATATCGTAAATAGGATTCGATCAAGAATATGATTCGAGGCAGAATATAATGATCGAGATTATGATTCGAGACAGAAGGCGACAGCCTTCTGTCTGCGAACAAAGTCCAGTACTTCAATAAAACTCAATACATATTCAGCTTTGTTCCAAGCACATTTCCTGCTATAAAAGTATACAACACAAACATTTCAGAATGAGAGTCCTGAAAGTTTTGCTCTAAATGTTAGTACTTTTACAAGACGTAAAACACATTTAACGCAACATTCTTACGACTAATATCTGTAACCGCGGTATACACAAAGACACGGACATATTCTCACATAGCGGGTAATAAAAATATAATAAAACAAAAGACTACTGCGATATTCCTGTAAGTAGCGCCATAAAGAACACGAGTGGCCCAACAGACAGCAAAGTCCTATAGTAATCAACAAAGGGACTTTTGTAAATAAAGGTTTTTGGAAGAGCTGGGGACGTAATAGTTCGCGCTTCGGCCTACGATTGTTGCAGTTAAGCAACTTTCGCAATGGTCGATCACGGGATGGGTGACCAGAAATGAATGAGCTCCTCAGTGTGGAGGTTCGTTAAGACATTGGTCCCAGCCTTGCAGTCGTTATTTTCACCAAACCGCATTGGGCCCGCGTGGTGGGTCATAGGCCATTACCCTCATTTTTCATGCGATGTAAAATAATCTAGTTTAGCAAGATTTTTTTTCTGTCTCAATCTTCAGCGCAGTTCGTTTGACCATTTTACAAATTGTTCTAAATGTAAAAGTTTACTATCCTAATTTTAATAATAATTTTCTTTATATAAAAGAAAACGAATATTAAAAAAGTTGCAAAATGTAGCATTTTTTTTCTTATTTTTTGTCTTAGTTGAAGATCTTTAAGAATACATACATATCATTTTCATAGTGGAGAAATGTAGATTTAAACCAAAACCCCTTAGATTTATAAAAAAATATGTTGTATTAATAAAGCTACTTTTAATTAACACTACCATTTACTTTATCATTTTTAAGGTAAAAATTACGTAATTACAAAATAGAAACACACCTCTTTCCAATGATGACATTTTTTTGAAATATCTTAAAACCAAACTTAGAAAGTTGCGACAGAAATAGGCTTTTTAAAGTTAAAAATACATGTGATAAATTGTCAAGATTTACAGGTGTCAATATCTAGAATAAAAAATCATACTTTTTTCAATTTTTATCCAAATCCTCCTACAACAAACACATTTACATACACACAACACACACTCGCCCACGCGCGCGCGCACACACACACACACACCCACACGCGCATCATTTTATTATTATTATTTATTATTATTATTTGTTTTTTTTTCTTTAATTTTCCTTAATTTTAATTTAATTATTCCTAACTCTAGCTTCTAATGTTTATAACTAAGTAGTTATGGAAGAGCGGACCTGACACAGGCAATTAAGGGTTAAAAGGTTACTCCGGTCACTATACGAAAAATTTAAAAAAAAATTGATGGATTTTTTTTTTTTTTTATTAATGCGAAAGTATATCAGTTTGCTTGTTTGTTTATCTTTCACGCAAAAACTACTGAACCGATTTGGATGTAATTTGGCAGATAGATAGAAGATAGCCTGTATTAATACATAGGCTACTTTTATCTTGATATTCCTACGGGAACGGGAACCACGCGGATGAAACCACGGATGTCTACTAAATGTATGCGGACCGGTAGGAATACTTAGTGGCCCTTGGCCAAAAAAGTGTGACGACCGCTTGTCTGTATGTTCAACTAAGTTGTTGCCATAATTATGTACATTTAACAATATTTTCCTTGTTTTTCCAGGAGTTATAAATATACAAAAGTTAATTGTTATTTGAGTAAACTCGTGGGTAAAATACTCATCAGTTACTCTTGTGATCATTGGCGTACCTGCAACTACCAAAATATCAATAACTCGAAATAAAATACTTAAACATGGCAAAAATCCTGTTTCTAATAATAATGATAGTAACCATAAAAGTTTGACAAAATGACAACATAATGTACATTTCCTAGTCAAAATACCCAGTTACTTACATTATTTTAAGACGGAAATGTATAATTTTATTACTTATCAAAAAATTATAAACAGTTCGCTGTTTCAAAATAAAAGTACTTAAGGGTTAAACTTTGCTAAAGTAATCTAACTTTAAATCTCTCGTAAAACCCTTTAACAATAGGATTTTGTCCAATCTCTATATATTTCTATTCATATATATTGGATTTACTATTACATTTTTAGTATGGAAGTGATAGCGTTAGCGTGAGCCCTTCTAGGTGGCTTGAAATATCGATAGCTTTAGTGATAGTGATAACTAGACTTTTAGGCGGTAGACCCAAGGACGAATGTAAGTCCGATTAGGATCGAAATAATTTCATACCAATTATATTTGAATTTAAACTACCATTTAGAAGATAGCGCTCATCATAAATAATGAAGTACCTGAAGTACGTCATGCTCACTCAAACGTTTCTTCGGCGGTGTAATGTGAGACAGGTCGTTACGTTCCTTAAAATATGGTTGAGCTAAGCGATGGCTGGTTCATGCGTCATGCTCGTGAACGGGTGCAGCCAGCGGAAACGGGTCTACTTCAGTCTGCTTGTCTTAACGTTGTGCTTAGAGAGAGATAGGCAGTTGCATCTTAATCGATCGTTAAACACCTGAAAAGATGTTTCTTTCGAATGCAAGGATATTCCTAGCATTGATGTAACAACGCTGGCCTACAGAGTATTAAAAATATAAAAGTATTGGAGAATTTCGACGGTGGTTCGCAAGTCTCGGTAGCTCGGCGGTTAGAGCATTAGACCGGATTTCCAAAGGTCGCGGGTTCGATTCCCGTCTGAGAATTCACTTGTGGCCGAGTTAATTTTTTCCAATATATTTCTATTAAAAATTTACCATAAGTATATTGAATATTGTTTTTTTATTTATTTAAATGAAACATACTAAGCACCTAACATTCTGACGTGTAAGAAATTTAATATCAATAAAACGTTTCATCAGTATACCTATTATTAAGTTTCACGCGAGATATTGTTACCACAGGAATCCACTTTCCAATTTACTATCTGTACTCAGTAATGAAAACACACAACGCTGTAAAGTTCGCGCTGAATGTAATGGCTGCCGCACAGCCAGGTGGAATAGGTACAAACAATGAGAGCCTTATAGGTCATGTAAATTGTAATCCTGACTCCATTTTATGGCCGGAAACTTGGCATATGCTGATATATTTGTTTTACGTGTGTATGTGTATGTCTCAAGGTGACAGACTTAAAAATTCTAGTGATTGAAAATGATACGACCTAAGAATTTATGTTCTCGATGAGAAATGAAAAAATCTTAATCTTTGTTTCATAATTATTATGTACAATCAGCCCCCTAATGGTTTAATTTCAAAATCTATCACAATCCCCTTTGAAAGATATTGTGATTGTGATAGTGAGTTAAGGAATTGTGTAACTTATAGTCGCAATCCCTTTCGGAACGAATGTTGTTTATAATGACACTTCATTTGACACTTCTCCATACATTTGAAAAATATTTTCGTCTATGACTTTGTTTAGACAGTTCCATTTCATTCATTCAATACCTTTCAAAATGCATCCCGATCACAATCACTATCAAATGTCAAATAGTGACGGCCTGAAGTATGTGAATATCTTTCAAACGACGAATTGAAAGGGATTGCGATAGATTTTAAAATTAGACAAATAGCCCTCAGATTACGCATATTTTTAGTAGCTCAATTTAATTTATGTTTTTTTTTTGCATTTTGCAATGCTATTTTTATACATATCATTAAAATGCAAAAAATTAAATATCATACATTATTGGCTGTTGCATCTTAATCGATCGTTGAACATCTCAAAAGATGTTTCTTTCGAATGCAAGGATATTCCTAGCATTGATGTGACAACGCTGGCCCACAGCGTATTAAAAATATAAAAGTATTGGAGAATTTCGACGATGTTCCGCGTGTCTAGGTATCACAGCGGTGAGAGTATTGGACCAAAGGTCGTGGGTTCGAGTCCCACCTGAGAATTCACTTGTGTCCGATTTGACTATTCCAATATTTTTCTATTTCAAATTTATCATAAGCTCAATTAATTGCTTTTATGGACGATAAGACCTAAACATACCTTGGAAATCGCTGATCTTCCACCTACGAAGTACAGTCAACAGCACGTCAGGCTTTACATCACTAAGCACTCTGGTCAACCGAGATGTTGCTCGATTGTACAGTCGGGGAACTTCCCGGTAGACCAGTAGATTTTTTTTAGGGAGCTTTATTCAAAAAAGTAGTAGATATATAGAAAACGCTTATATCACAAATAATAGAACATTAACAGGTGTTTCATTTAAATAAAAAAATATTTCTTTAACCTTAGTACAAAAACCGTAGTTTAAAAAAAACCCTACTGGTCAAGTTCCCCAATTACATACTCGTATTACACTCGCAATCATACGTCCTGTCTCCTACTGCTTTCTGTCCCAGCAAAGGTTCAGGTAGATATATGTGCCCTACGGAGCGTAATCGAATAAACTTGTAATCCCCACGGCTTCGCCTGCTCGTAACTTCCCGACTACAGACAGCTTTGGGCACCCACTAAATATATTTTTATCTCGGAGGCTTTTCTCGTGTCGTGATACAAATTGCCAACATCGCCTTTAGAATTGTTTCCTTTAGTTTGTGTGTTTCAAGTTTCAAGTGATTTATTAAGTTACTCTATTTGATGCTTAAGTCAAAAACATTGATATCAGCTCATTTCTGGTTCTTCGAATCAATTACCATTACAAAATGTCGCGATTGTATAAGTACAAGAATTTAGTCAATTTTATTTTCATTTAACAAATGTAATTGTAGTGATATATTTTACACGCAGGAAAACTGTAAATTTGTCTGTTAAGTTGGTTTAATAAAATGATTAAACCAATTTAACAGATTTTAACTTGCAGTTTTCCCGAGGACTTATCTGTAAATACATTCTTTGATAATTATGTTATCTGGGGCCCGATTCTCGCACCTTCGACATGTTGAAATCGACATTTTTGGAGTCAAAAATCTGTATAAATAAATAATAAATAATAATAAATAATAAATCTGTATAAAAGGCTCACTAAAAGCAATCTTCGACATTATAGGATTATTAAAGATAATTGAAATTAAAGGATTTGGACAGTAGTAGAGATTTTACTTACATTTTTAATAAAGAAATTAAGGATATAAAAATGTCGAATTCGACATATTTCAACGCGAGAATAGCCCCCCTGGAGTCTACCAAATATGTCATCAATAAATAAATATTTCTGACACGCACACCAATTTAACATAGCCCCAAAGCAAGCACTGTAAGGCTTGCGTTATGGGGTGCTAGGGTAACGAATATAAATACATATAATTATACATTTATAAGTATTTATGTAATAAATATTAAATAAGAAAATATACTAGAAAAAAGTAACTTTTGTCATGTCACTCTGTCGGGATGACATGAGACAATTTGCTTTTTTCTAGTACATTTTCTTGTTTAATATTACATAAAAATAGCATAGTAAAATGCAAAATTAAAAACTTTTTTTTATATTAACTGGGCAGGCATTGACCACCATCGTGCTTAACAAACAGTGTGTGGTTAGACCACATCCTGTTTGCATATGTTTCCATCTGGTGTTGCATGGTTACCCAGGAAATTGAAGAGTCCAAAGTTGTAGGAATCGGGGATCACATGAGCAGGCAGCGCATTCCATTCGTTAGCGGTTCGCATAAGAAATGTGTCAGCAAAGCGCTCGGTACGGACCGTTAGAATGTCAACGACGTACGGGTGGTCAGCTAACGTGCGTCTGATACCCCGATGGTGGAAAGTGGCTGGAGGAACAAGGTCGTGCAGTTCTCTTGCACATTCTCCAAAGTGTATTCTATAAAAGACCGATAGACATGCAACTTTGCGACGATGACTGAGGCTCTGAAGTTCCGCCGTGATCAATGCCGAGCTTCCAATGAGTTTCCTGGCACGGCTTTCAATCGATTCCAGAAGCTCTAGCTGATACTTAGCAGAACCTTCCCACAGGTGACAGCAGTACCGACTCCATAGAGGGTCGAATCTGCGCTTTGTATATAAGATGCAGCTGATTCGTATTTATGAGTATTTATGTGTAGAAATATATATAAACATCCATGGCTCAGGTACAAATGCTCGTATTCATCATACAAACATTTGTCCCTACCGGGATTCGAACCCAGGATCTCAGAGTAGGCGACACCTTGAAACCGGTGTACGTCGGAGGAACACTCTACGACGAAGGTAGTCAATAATCATCATATCCTTTTAGATAGGTCAATTATTTATTTAACACAGTGAATGCCGGTGAGCCCTCTGAGAAGTGCATAATCATTTTTAGTATTCCTTTAGGATATCAAAATTCTTAAAAAAAAAGTGTTTTGTTGGTGTTAGTAGGTGTCTATGATGCACGATTTACATGGGTCAAATAGAGTGACGAGCGCCTGCCCCCTAATTGTCTAATTTCAAAATCAATCACAATCCCTTTCAAAGGTATTGTGAATATTATAGTAATTTATGGAAATGTGTAACTTCTAGTCACAATCCCCTTCAGAACGAATGATGTTATAAATGACACTGCATTTGACACTTCTTTATACATTTGAAAGTTATTTTTGTCTGTCACTTTGCTAAGACAGTTCAATTTCGTTCATTCAATACCTTTCAAAACGCCTCCCGATCACAATCCCTTTCAAATGTCAAATAGTGTCGGCATGAACTATGTTAATATCTTTCAAATGACGAATTGAAAGGGATTGCGATAGATTTTAAAATAAGACAATTAGCCCCCTGGACAGTGAAACAATCCACCCTTGCAACTTGCAAGTCAAGTTGAGTCGCCACTGTACTTACCAACTTCACTAAACGCTTGACCCGTGTAAATCGGGCATGACAGATAGCAGACAGCGACATTAAAAATCGCGCGATTTGCGTCGTGTCTGAAAGCTAAGCTTCTCTAAGCTGTTTTTTTTAATTACCTATGTCTTCTTCCGTTTTTCACAGATATTCCGCCAACGTCCCGTAGTGAGAGACAGACGGTTTTATAGAAAAACTGCCCGGTGGAGATAGCACGTGTTCCTGTTTCCACCTTGATTTTCTTTGTGGTACCTAAGGACAAACACAAAACAACTAACATCACACAATATTTACAGAACATAAGAAGTACAATATTTCCATAAAGTAGAATAGTAGAAAGTAGTATACATCAGTTTATTTTTATATTTTAATATTAGGTTTTTAATAAATTTAGTCTGATTAAATGAATGTCAAAATTGAGACTGCCCAAATCAAACATAATACAAAGTTTCTCCTAAACAACTAAAAGCTGTGTTTAAAATATTAATTTATCAAACAATAAGGCACTTTTTTTAACTCCTGGCGTTTGATGAAGTTAAAAAGAATGATGAAAGTGGGGGGAAAGGTCGTGAACTTGGGGATTCTGATAAAAATGTTTTTGGGCCAAAGAGCGAGCCATAAATAAAAGTTCCATCCATCAACGTTGGCCTTAGCGATCTCTGAAGAATTAGTGGTCTGAAGTTTGAACATAGTATAAAGATGCATACAGTATTTTCTCTTCGTATAAAAAATCCGTTCGCGAGTAATACCCGACGCGCCTCGTCTCAGCGAGAGCTTGGCAAGCGTCTCAGACTCGAATGCGGCGCGGTGACGAACGTGCACTGTGAGAGTTTTGTAAAGGTATGGTATATTATTTATTAAGTGTGCTATGACGACCTGTTTTGCGCAGGGGTACTAAACCCGCCTTCTGTCCGCTTCCATCCCCGGACAAGACAAATATTTGTGTGCATGAACATGTCTATTCGTCTTGGTCTGGGCGATTAATATGTATAGGTTTGTATTTATTTAAAAAGAAAAAGTATATAAGTATGTTTATCCGTTATCTAGTATCCATAACACAAGTTCTTTATGAATCTTATCGTGGGCTAGATAATTGGTGTGATTGTATGCAAATTATTTATTTATTATTTATTATATTGGCGGGCAGCCCTATCTCATATTACTTATACTATTTAGTATTCTGTGGTATTATGTACCGCGATACCGCGGTACTGGTTGCACTATTATTAATTAACTTTTATTAAGAAAAAGGCTAAGATAACGTACTGGTTGTACTTATAAATACTGTGGTTTTAACTTCGGTTTAGTAATTGCCTGGATAAAACGCTTTGATGTTTAACTTTTATGTGGGTGTTAATTGAAACGTTCTGGTGTACTGATAACTGTTAGATTGTATAATTGGGAAAACCGTTAAACATAAATGGAAAGTATCTATCTATAGACGACCTGTTTGGCGCAGGGGTACTAACCCCACCTTCTGCGCCAGAGGTCCCGGGTTCGATCCCCGGACAAGACAAATATTTGTGTGCATGAGCATGTCTATTTGTCTTGGTCTGGGTGTTTAATATGTATATTATGTATGTATTTAATAAAAAAAAAAGTATATAAGTATGTTTATCCGTTATCTAGTATCCATAACACAAGTTCTTCATGATACTTAACGTGGGCTAGATAAATGGTGTGATTGTATGGAAATATTTATTTATTTATTATTTATCTATAAATCACTTTTAATAAAATATAGGTATAAATCACGAACTCGTTTGGTACTAATAACTGATACATTATATGATTTGGGAAGACCATGTTGAATGTTACACATATTTCGAGACTAATATACTCGTAGATAAAACTATTTATCTCAATAAAAAAAAATACGCTTTGATCGTGGACGTGGTGCATGCAACGGTGCTTAAATATTAATATGCCACGGATTACTAGTTAGTTATAGTGATAACTTCAAAATGTTATTTTGATTAAGGTATCAAACTCAATTTATTTATTAAAAACAGTGTACTTACTGGCTTACAGTTTGCCCAAAACGCCAGCAAGTTAGGATAAGTACATTATTATTCGTAAAATTATAGTAACAATCCAAAATAAATTAAAATTGCAGATTATATATAAAAAAAATTACAATGATAAATAGGTACAAAATTTACACAATACTATTTGTCAAAGGGGCATCTTGAGAACTATGACAAAAAATTATAATATTAAAGAATACAACAAAGCAACATTAGAATACAAATGTCAAAATCGTCTATGAACTAATTAAGTACCATCGCAGCATGCCAAAAAGAATGTCAATTTATCTATTGTTAAGTAAAAAGACGAAAAGAGCGCTTTAAACTGTGTGAGAAGAACCTAGCGTGTCGAATTTTCATACCTACGATGACTTCACGAGCAAGATTTTGTGTTGTGGAAATGTTATTGACGAGCTCTTGCAATATAGCACTTCACAATTAACCATTTTCGTTTTTGAGTGACACTTATTTTCATGGCAATGGTCTCAAGCGGACTAACTTAGGTAAAAAACTTTGACCGTTGGATCAAACTTTTACCGCTATCTCTATATAGGTCTGTGGTCCCATGCAACTACTGGGAGTAAAAGAAAATCATAGAAAGAGCCAGCTGCGAGATTTCTAATGCATATAGTATAAGTCCATCAATGTTCAGGGTATATTCGAACCCACGGTGCCACTACTGCGGCGCTTCGGAGGACAGTGCGCAACATTCCCTTGAGGTGTGCCCCGCCTGGGCTTCGCAGCGCTCCGATCTGCGATCTGGTTGTGGTGATCGGGAGGGATCTCTCGCTGCCCAGCATGGCAAGAGTAATGTTGGCCAGCGACAGATCCTGGGAGGCGGCAGTCTCCTTTTGCTTTTTTCTGATAAATAGATGTTAAATTGTTTTATTTCTCACAATCTATTGAATCTAGTTTGATGAGTTTTGCTAATAATAATAATTACTTAGCTAATTTTCCTAAATTACGTTGCTAATTTGAAAATGTGTTATGTTATTAATGTTATTATTTCCAATATTTAATTGTCAATTATTAATATTTTAGTTAATACCCTTGTTTTATGATTTTAGAATTTTTACATTTTTCAATGCTATTTTTATACTTATGATAAATTTTTAATAGAAAATTATTGAAAAAAAAACGATAATATTTGTCCCATCTGAGAATTCACTTGTGGCCGAGTTGTTTTTTTTTTCCATTTCTATTTAAAATTTATTATAATACCCTTGTACTTTTTTCTTTTAATATTCTTTTATTTATTTTTTTATGTTGCGATACCCTAACAGGGTTCATGTTTGGTTCTGTTTTTTGTCATCCATGTATACCACATGACTGCAATAAAACCATTTGATTTGATTTGGACGTCATCTCGCAAAAGGAGGCAGCAGAACAGGATGTCCATGCGGATCGGGTCCGACTCAGGCGGGTGGGTGTGCGCAGACACCGCTACAGGCACCTCCTTTCACTGCAGTGAAACCAGCACCGGTAGGTGGCCCAGGTAGATCGGCAGGCCGCCGGTTACAGGGGATAGTACAAAAAATGAGCCCCCATGACTTGCGGTGGCGAGAGAAAAATAACAACATAAACAATAGTAGCAACCTGACAATGTCTGTAATTTTTTTTAACAAATTGCCCAAAGAGTTAAAAACATTAAACCTTTATAATTTTAAGAGACATTAAAAGACTTAGTTGTCGTCATATGTTTTTTATGATTTGAAAGAATTTTTCAAGGTTTTATATAATGCTACTGTAAAATGTAACAATTTTTATATTTGCATGCTGATGACTTTGGCTAAACATGTTTCATTTTTTAAACTGTTACATCTTTATGTTTGTTTTTGTTTATTTGCAAATAAAAATGATTATGTTTAAAAAAAAAAGGTTTTTTCGAAATCTTTTGTAACTAAGTGATAGCTGGTGGCGACCTGTCAGTCTTGCTTCCGAAGTAAATCTTAGACTAAATCAATGCAAGCCGCAAGTAAAGAAGCAGCAAGCAGCGGTTTCCGTGCCTCAAGCGTAATCATAATCATAATCATAATCTTAATTTCCCAGAATATGGTATACAATTTAAGCTGATAAATAATATAAGTTCGGCATATTCTGCCTTAGTTCGGCGTGGAAATCAGTAAATATTTAACATTAAAATAAAATTAAACATTATAAAATTAAATATTATAAACCAACCACAAAATTAAACATTAATTATAACCATTCATTCATACATTGACCATTTTATAAATATTTATGTCTAAATAAAATTTAATAATATAATGTCAAAACTTAATAATGTCAAATGAATATAATGTCAAATCTTAAATGTCAATAATTGCCTGCCAATAAGTCGTGTAACGTACTGTTGACAAAAAAAACGGTTTAGAGCCAGCCAAGGTAAGAAAAATAAAAGTAATAGAAGTTCAATGTAGAATTCCTTGGCTGGCAACGACACCAAAAGGTTTATTTTTTACATTTTGGTTTTAAGTAGGTTTTTTTTTTATAAAAAGTTTTTTATTTCACAATTTTTTAAGTTAGAATAAGTCCCGCCCTTCGGTTTGACTCAAACTAGTAGTCTGGGTCAAACCGCTTGGGAACAAACCCGATGTTATAGCGTTTGAAGTATTTTGATGATTCAGGCGTTCTCGAGTAATCAGTGAAGATACATAAAAAATATATAAACGCGACGAATTAATAACCTCCTACTTTTTTGAAGTCGGTTAAAAATGGTCTTATTACTAACGTCATTAAGACGCACTCAATGTCAACTTTTATCAACTTTGGTCACCAGTTCCGCTAATAATATTCCAGTAGGTATAACTATCTTCAGATACTTAATAACACTAGCCTACCTTCATCAAGACCACGGTAAAGATATACCGTAAACTTGCCTCAGTAGGCTCGTTACCGTAACGTGGGTCTGCTATGGACCCCAGGGGACCATATAGGTACCTCTGTAAACATAAACGACAATGGCAGCCGTGATAAAGCCGGTTTATAGGCCTAATGCGGAGTAATCTCATAACTTGGAATAGGTGGAAATTTGTATAAATGAATATAGGAACAAGCAAATAGGCGAAGATTCAATGAATTTCGATTTGGGGACAAAATCGTGTAAAAATGGTGGGGCAAGGTCGCCTAGTTTTGATAAGTTTATTTTAGCAAATCAAGATGTGTCAAAATCGACAATCGCTTAAATCTTCGTGAATGGATATAATAATAATAATAAGTTTATTTCATAAGATTTGCAGTACATGTACAAATACAAATATTTTATAGTTAAAGACAAAATTTAATCAATGACAACGACAAGAAGTTTATATTTATTTATATTGTCTGTGATATGCCTGAATAAAAAACTAACATTCACAACTGCAATAACCCAAGTGCGAGTCGAACTCGCACATGAAGGGTTCCGCCTCTCACCCAAGGTTGCCTGGAAGAGATTGCTATGTAGCAATAAGTCCGCCTATTGTGTGTTCCTATTTTTGTATATATTTTTTTTATTTAGAATTTTGTTTCTTAATTTTTATTTTCTTATTATTATATTAAATACACCTACCCGAAATGCAACTATAATTTTTCGTATGCAAAAATAACTTTGTTTTTCAGTGTTTGTATGAATGACAAAGTTTTATTTGCGTTTTGGAAAATGTGCTATAGCTCTAAAACTGCTGAATATATTTCGGTCAAACCAATTTACGTTGAATTTTTTTATAAAAATCTACAGCATATATTTTTTTTTAATTTTTCACCAAATTATTTTAAAATTTAGAGAGGGGGACACACATTTTAACACTTTGAAAGTGTATATCATTCAAACGGTTGACTTTGAGAAAAACTGTTTTAGGAACCTCAATGTAATTTTTAAATACCTATCTATAGATACCCCACACGAATAGGTTTGATGAAAAAAAAATGTTTCAGTTCCATGTATGGGAAACCCCCCTTTATATATATAGATTTTTTATTTTTGTGTAAAAACCGTAAAGCGATTTACGAGAAAACATCTACCTACCAAGTTTCAACTGTGTAATCCTCGTAGTTTTGGAATAAAGTGGCTGTGACATACATCGTACAGACAGACATGACGACTCCATAAGAGTTCAGTTTTTTGCCATTAAGGCTACGGAACCCTAAAAAATCATGAACAGTCCAGAATATTCCAGATTATTTATTTCTTTATCTTAACGTATTAAATTAATTGCTTTAAAATTCTGTTTCCGCTGTAATTACTATTTTTTTCTGTAAGAAAGCACTGTTAAGGGATAAATAAATAAAGTAACACAATTCTATTACTAGCACTCGTTAAAATCCGTAGCAAAAAGATACAGGGTGTTAATAAAATAAATGGCCACTTAGTGACTACCAGAATTTCGAAGCCGTCGAAAGCAATCTGGCCCGAATATCGGTCTATACAGAACTATTCGCTTCGTCGGTCGAATCACATCAAGATATCAGTATATCAAACCCAATTTGGCCGCAAAAATAGAAATCAGAGATCTCGGTAGGCGGTAATACAAACATTCGAGATTTCGAGCTATCAAACCCGGAGCGATATCAAAATAATCAACTGAATTACGCCCCGGCTTTTTCAACCGCTTACTACGAGCGAAATGAAATGAAAGTAGGATTCTGAGGTTTCGTACTTCGACGAGTAAAGATGTGGAACCTATCCGATGATTTATTTATTGATTTTTTATTTATTTGCTAAGTAAGGACACAATACAGTTTACAATCAAAAAAATAAACTTAAAGTAACAAAACATTCTAGGAGCTAGATTGCAAACCAAAACTTTGTGACCTGATCATGATCTTAAGGCACATAATCTAATTACAATTTAAATTTAATTTAGTCCAAAAATAAACTTAGGCTTACATAAATTGATTATTAATGTATTTGACGAAAAGAGTCAATAGAGACTGTTTCTTAATAAATAAGGATCGAAGATTAGTTTAAACCTGGAAAGGTTTTATTACGAAGATAACAACTGCCAGAACACAATATTCACAAATCTCTAACAAAGGTTTGTAAGGAGGATGGACCCTACCAACAAAATTAAAATGACTCCGTAGAGATGTTTATAACAAGGTTTCCAATATAAAAAGAAGCTCAAGATAATCAATTTGACGATCGCATTTGAAAAACAGTAATGTTATCCCATGATCACGGCCCGGTTTAAGGTTTTAAAATGTCGGAAAGGCCAAAAAAGAAAACTTAAAATAAGACGCACAAAATGTGTTTTTGATAAGTGAGTTTTATTGCATAAAAATAGATTTCCAATTCTTTGAATCAATATCTGAATAATTGTTATTAAATCCGAGTGATACGAATGAAAAGAACGAAGTTTGTATGAAATATGTTTTTGAATACGAAAACTAATCGGCTTAAGTATCCAAAATTAAATATAAATACAATACACTCGTGAATCCGTGATTATGTTTTCAGTTCACATACGCTTTTAGTATAAAATAACAAAGGATAAAATTCCAACGAAAACTTTATGAAGCTCTCCCAGGCAAATTGAATAAACATGTTTTGATCAAATATCGGTATGACCCGAAGGATTTCCCGAAAGAAGGCTTATCCAATAAAAAAACACGTGAATTATAACTTCCATAGATTGTTGGGTACGAAAAATAAGGTTTTGGTGTTATGTATATGTCGTGGATGAATGGAACTACAATTCCGAACCGGCTTGGATGTGTTCGGATATTTGTAGTTGGCAGCTCTGAGCGAGCGGTCAAGCGAGCCACAGAACAACGCGACTGACTCACATACGTCACCACAGAGTAACCTTTGATTGCACCGTTCGTAGCGTGTATGGCCAGTCGTATGGCTCATTTGCACTCGCGTGCGAGTCGCCAGGCAAGGCGAGCCACGAACAACCGAGCCAAACAACGAGCCGATCGCCGAGCCAAAAAAAGCCGAGAAGTTACGGTTGCCTACTCTGTGTAACAAAAGTCTGCTCTATGGATGGCAGTTGACAGTTGGCACTTTTTTATTTGAGACACTGTGTCGAGCGGTCGTGTTGTTAGTGGCTTCCGACCTCCCTGCGTTCCAATACAAATCCGTTTAATTATTTTCAATCATTGATTATTTTGAAGTGTTTGATTCAATAATGAAGCTAATGAATAAAACCTGTAGACTAAATTTGCAGTCTTAATTCGCACTAATAATGGACGACGAGCTGTCAAGTCATGAACGCCCACGTCACCCTTCTACATTATATATTATATTCTAAGTTATATAGATGCGAGCTTGCTTATAATAAAAGATTTTGCTTTATACAGGTTATTTTATTATTTTATTTATTATATTTTATTTGGATGTTTTCATAACGAACAACGGGGATACCTTAGCCTTCATCATACCAGATGTTATATTGTTATGGCTGAAGATGGAAGCGAGCCTCTCCCGGAATCCCCAATCACTGAGGAACTGGCTATCTCATCTCTAACTGCCGGAACACAACATGCATTGTTATTATGGCGCCGGACTTAGATAAGATGGTGGTAGCTAGCCATTCTTGTTTCTTCTTACTTATATTAATTTGGCTCTATCACGTTAATTATTAGACAAAACCAAAGCCGAAACTTTGTCATTTTGATGTTTTTTGCTAAATCTGTTGATTCCTCCAGAAATGTTTAAATGTAAGTAAGCTGTCAACAGGCTTCCAAGGTAAAAGTGAATATTTTTCTGTTTGAATGAAATAAACGAAATGGTAGCTATTTTGTATGGAAATGGAAATAAAAGTATCGACCTTAAAAACCCATAAAATATAAGTGCCACTAACCCCCAAATTCTAAGTCGTTCCTCCAAAACTTTTTACACTCCACTCAACCTCGTCGTGGGTAAAAATGGTAGTGTGCGCTAGGACTAACACGGAGTGGATACGTACTCTTTGGCTCCTCCAGGTCCTTACGGAGTTATGATATGTTATGAGTTATTAGAATACCGATTTCGAGGAGTATTTCGAAGAGGTTTTCAATGAGGTTTCGTTATGTCGAGGACGAGTAAGTTTTGGAGGAACGACTTAGAATATAGGTGTAAATATCGGGTAATAAACAGTGTGCACTGAAATCCGTTTTTTTATTTATTTCAATGATGAGTACGCGAAGAAAGCTTATGGAAATGAAATCTAACGTATTCGGTAAAAACTACTTCTATATACTACTTCGACACGTTTCTAATTAGTCTAAGAAAGTATTTTAAATTTCAAAAACAAAACTCACTATGTCGTCATATTATATATTTATCCTTTTGTAAAACTATTTCGGATTGGTCCTTTTTACTACCTTCAGACTTCATTTTCTAGACTCGTTACACAAGATTGCAATGTATGAAAAATATTCAAACGTATCTATATCTACAGTTTTCGAATATTGTTTCTTCTTCAATCAGAATATCTGTTTCATTTTCTCGCAAATGTGAGATACTTTTGAACAACTGATCAAACAGTCAATGACCTTAACTTCAACAGCGATATATTTTGTCTACAAATTCAACGTTGCATTTGTTCTAAAATGTATTTTTTTATAAATGTTACAGTGGCGCAGTGAAACTAACACAAGCTTCTGCGACACGGGTCGTACAGTCGATCTATGTAATGAACATTTGTGTTTTATGAGGAATTTGTAATACCTATTTTTTTATTTTCGTAGTACGTACTTGCTACTTATTTTGAAACCAGTGTGCGAATTTTGTATGATATTCATATAAGTATTAACCTATAGATTTGTAGGAGCACTAAAGTAACCGACATCGCTCGAAGGATTGCTCAGCTGAAGTGGCAGTGGGCGGGACACATAGCGAGAAGAACGGATGGCCGTTGGGGCGGAAAGGTTCTGGAATGGCGAACGCGCACCCGGCCCCCGACAAGGTGGAACGACGATATGGTGATGCTAGTAGGGCAGGCGATGGTCGTTGAGATCCTCGGGAGAGGCCTATACCCAGCAGTGGTGTCATGTGGCTGAGACGACGACGAAGACGATTAACCTTCAAAACGTAACCTACTTTTAGAACAAGTTACAAGCATTAAATTAAACATGCTTTGGCACCACAAAATTATGTATTAATAAGTACAGTCTATTATAAATAAAATCACGAACTAGACTGCACACTTATCTTGTAAGCAATTAGAGCAGGTTTCCAATTGCAACTGATCATGGCTGTCGACAGTACAATAATAACCCATGTAAATATGTTTGTGTGTAATAACGTAGATCTTGTTAACGAGAAAGGCGAAGTGAAGTTTTTGACAGCTGCCAATGGCACATATCTCTGACAACTTGCGAGTGAAATTGAACGCGCGCCGTTTCGGTATACTTTCACATGAAAATTTTAAGCAGGACGGAAATATATTTTGCTTTAAAATGTTGTTACGTGTGATCGAATATCGTTTTTCATTTTAAGCGTAAGTACTAGATTTTTCATTTTGACTATACGTCAAAAAAGCTTATTTTGATTAGAATATTATAGTTTTTTTAACAACAAAAATCTCCGCTTTGCAATCATATATTTATCAGGATTGGTTTGTTTAAATCGTTTAATTGCGACGTAATTCAGACGTTTTTAAGTTTCCGTAGTCTAATGACAAAAAACGGAATCCTTATATGTTCGGCATGTCTGTCTGTCTGTCTGTCCGTCCTTATGCCACAGGCATTTTATTCCGTAACTATAACGATTACACAGTTGAAACTTGATAGGTAGATGGATTCTGTAAACCGCTTTAGGGTTTTTATACAAAAATAAGAAATTAAAAGATTAAGGGGGGTTCATATGTAATATATGGAACATACATGGAACTTTTTTTATGAACGACGGTGAGACTCTTAGCCTTCATCATACCTGATATTAAGTATTGATAAGGCTGATGATAGAAGCGAGCCTCTCCCGAAATCCTCAGCCACTGAGGAACTGGCTATCATATCTCAAACTGCCGGAACACAACAATGCTGAAAACATTGTTGTTATGGCGTCAGACTTAGATAAGATGATGGTAGCTAGCCAGGCGCACTTACAACAAGTCCTACCACCAACCAAACCGAATACAATAGGTACCCCCGCTATCGAACCCGGGACCCCTGGGTCTGATACCGGTGGTTGTGCCATTAGACCACATAGGCGGTTAAAATGAAGAACTGAAACTGAATGTGTATAGATAGGATATTAAATGACATTCCGGTTTCTATGGCGATTTTTTTCTCAAAGTCAACCATTTAGAAGTTGTGCACTTCCAAGTGGTAAAATGTGTTACCCCCCCCCCCTCCCCCTCTTACTTTTTAAATAAGAAAGTGAAAAATCGAATGAATGAATTTGAACGAAATAAAGTTAGCAGTTCTAGAGATATAGAACATTTTCCGTA
Organism: Chrysoteuchia culmella; assembly: GCA_910589605.1. Lineage (NCBI taxonomy): Eukaryota > Metazoa > Arthropoda > Insecta > Lepidoptera > Crambidae > Chrysoteuchia > Chrysoteuchia culmella. The sequence goes on from OU342652.1 coordinate 14,896,881, forward strand.
ACCGCAAATATAAACTTTGTCATCTATACATACGAAAAACAACGAAAAACAAAGTTATTTTGCAGACGAAAAATGTTAGTGGTATTTTAACTACGGAACCCTATACTGCGCGTGGTCCGCACGCATTTGGCCGATTTTTATTTAAGGTCGTGAAAGGGTGGGTGCTGAGAAATAAAGGTATTACCTTAAATTCCTATCTGCTTCAAGAGTCATGTTATCTTTTGGTTCTGGTTAAATTTACAATCGTTAATAACAACAATTCGCTTCGGGCCTGCGTGGTGGGTTATTCTCCTTATCCAAGTGCAAGGGAGGCGTGTCCCTTACGACGCTATACCGAAAAAATATGTAGTTTTTGATATAGACTATAGGATGGTTAGGGCTTTTACAAATCTGTCAATAAGATATACATTTCTTCATACCTTTATCTAGATTTGTAGTGTACAAGAAACAGGATTTTATGATTTTGCCTCGACACTTTTTCTTTTCAAAATGACCTCTTAAAAAACCGTAAATTGAAGATTATTCTCAATCAAGGTTACATATAATATTGGAAATTGGTTTAATTAGAGAATACTAAAAATATTTAGCATCGTATGGTTTCATTTTTCCTTTAATCGCTGTAGTTATTCACAACGAAGTGATTTCGTGGTTTTTTCTCATAATTTACAAAATCGGTCTCGTTCCCACACGTGTCGTTTTCTTATTGCTATCTCGCTTCAGTCGTATTAACAGCAGAGACATGAAAATGACTGAGGATGATAATGATGTCAGTTGTTAGATTAAAATACGTGTTCTTTTTCGATATGTACATTATCAAGTCTTTAAAGTTTTTTTTTTTATTTTATGTTAATGATTACCAAAATAAATTAACCTCAATACTTAATCCTCCGCGTACCGATGACGACGTAGAATAACTAATTTCAGTACCTCCAGTGATACCAATACCATAATTGGATCACGTGCTGCCCCAGGCAGTTGGGCGACGATAGGAAGCGCCGATAAATCCCCGCTGTCCCCTATTTAAATACAATTTAATCCGTTTCCTAGATACAATATTGGAAACTCAGTATTTACTATGATTTTAGTAGAATTTAGTTTATATGCTAATTTAGATTAAAAAAAAACAAAGTGTCCTGTTCAGATGGGAATTAAAACTGCAACCTCCCTGCAGTGGCTGCAGTCTCCCCGAGAGACTAATTGTTGTTTATTTTTATAGTTTAAAATATCTTATAAAATAAGCTAAATTCAAAAAACAATGTTTTCAGCATTGTTGTGTTCCGGCAGTTTGAGATAAGATAGCCAGTTCCTCAGTGGCTGAGGATTCCGGGAGAGGCTCGCTTTCATCTTCAGCCTTGTCAATACTTAGCATCAAGTATGATGAAGGCTATGAGTCTCACCGTCGCCGTCGATCATAAAAAAAAACATCCTCACATACTTTCTCATTTGTAATAATAGTGGCTGCCTGCAGTTTCACCCGCGTGGTTCCCGTTCCCGTGGGAATATCGGGATTAAAACTTAGCCTGTGTATTAGTCCCATACTTGAAGTCCCTACATACAATTTTTCATCCAAATCTGTTCAGTAGTTTTTACGTTGCTTTCCATCAGGCAAGATAGCGGTCAAGCGCATTACCTATCCAACAATAAAAAGAGGAACAAACAAATAAACAAACAAACAAATAAACTGACATACTTTCGCATTTATAATATTTGTAGAAAGTATGATATATTTATATTATAGATTTTATACTCAACCAAAAACTAGCCTCAGATGGGTCAGACTAGTCTTCAATAAAATCTAGATAGAGATCAATATATTTTTCACCTCACACGCTCTGAAAAGGAGGTTTTGTCAGTCAGTTTAGGCGTAGAAAATCTTTTTTTGCGGCTAACGCGCCAAAGTACTTTTTAATTTTAATACCTAATAAAAACATTTTATAAAAAAATTCAAACCGACTTCAAAAAGTAAAAAATAAAACTTTTGGAGTCGGTGCCAGCCAGGGCATTCTACATTGCACTTCTATTAACTATATATTTTTTTGGCCTTAACTAGCTAGCACCGACTCCAAAAGTTTTATTTTTTACTTTTTGAAGTCGGTTTGAATTTTTTTATAAAATGTTTTTATTTCAGATTTTTTAGTTACATCATGTGCCGTACTTACACTAAAAAAGTTTCATCAAAATCCGCTCAGTAGTTATTGCGTGAAACTTCAGCTCGAACAAGAATCTAACAATTACCTGGATGATATAATTGTTTCATGACTTCCATGACATTAGGCCCCATATCTCCGAAGATTATCATCGGATCTCAATGAGACTTATATGGGACCAAATTGACAGTGTACCCGATCGAACAAAAAAACAACTATTAAAATCGGATCACCAACACCGGAGTAATCGGTATACATACATCAGACAAAAAAAAAAAACGCGTTGAATTGAGTAACTCCCTCCTTTTTTGTTGAAGTCGGTAAAAATATGTCTTAATGCGTTCCGAATCGCACTATTGACCTTTTTGTTATATTTGATTCTTATTTTAAATAGCTTTAAATTAATTATAATACTCCGTTCTGGTTAAATTTTATTGTTTTAGTTAATTGAATCATAAAAAAACAATAACAATAAGATTAAACTATTTGTTATAAGAAATTATATTTGGCTGGGTGAGATTTCACAACCTATAATTGGATTTCGGACTGTGACATAAATCTTTATTTTTAAATTGACTTTGTCTTGTACCTCATGTTAATGTTAACATTTACGTAATCGTTTTTATTGTTATTAATAAGTAACAATATATACCTACTTTAAATAACTTTGAATTAACTATAATACTACCTTTTTTATTATTTTAGTTTTTTATATCATTAAAACAACGAGAATAAGGTATATTTAGATTAAACTTTATGTTTAAATATTTTTTTACCGGAAGTTGACCGCGGAAACAACCATAAAATGTTCCTCGCTGTTGTGAGGTGAAAAATTGTGTGTTGCGCTAGGCAGAAAAGTTTTTAGCGTCTTGTACCTTTGAAATCCTCGCTTCGCTCAGGATTCCTTTACTTGCTCAGATTTCAATAGAGGTAACTCGCCGCTAAATAACCAACTTTCCAGCCTTGCATAACAAATAACTATTTATTTCTTAAGTACATAACGTTAAAGGTAAAAGATGAAAATTCCAAGTTAATAATTATCAAAAAGTTTATTAAAAATTCTTAAACATCCTTTGAAGTTTCAGTATATGTAGATTTAAATAGTGTTTATATATAATTTCTTTTGACCTTTAAAGCTATTTGAATATTTTAGAAAAGGTTTTGTAATGAAAAATGGAAAGTTAAAATAATAATAGACTTTTTCACTGTGAGTTATCGTCTTAATTTATAGAGTTATTCAAATATTAAAGTAATCGAAAACTCCTTAGCTTTATTAAAATTCAATTAAATTCAAATTGCAAAACATGTGGTTTAGCATAGTTCTCAGAGTTTGGAATGTAAAACGTACCGTAACATGTCTGCCATATACAAACGGCGTGCAAATGTTTAAAAATGGTTAAGAATTTGCAATAGCTGTTTCAAAGCAAAAAAAAAAATTATCGCTACAAATCACAGCTAAGTCAGAATTATAATTATATAATGTCAAGAATGTTAAAACGAATAATAACGCATATTACAATATAATTAATAAATAAAATGTCCAAGGATAAATAACGAAGTAATTGTTGTCACGTAAAAAAATCTGAGAAACAGTAATAATTTTTCATCAATAATAATTTCTTTAATTCATCTTTAAATTTAAATAGCGCTAAACTTGTGACCTCAGATGGAAGTTTGTTGTAAATACGAATAGCCATGGAATAGGATTTTTTGAATATAAGTCTTTGGTATATTTGTAATTATTATCGTATCGTATCTCCTCTTCTGCCTATAGAAAAAGTATTTATTCGTATTAAATAAGTTAAAATGTTTCATAACAAACAAGCGTTTTCTAAAATGTATAAACAGGGGAGTGGCAGAATTCTTAGCTCCCTAAACAACGGCAACTGTCTAAGTATCCCGCACCACAAATCGCTCTGCATTTCTTTTGGAGTCTAAATAAACGTATCATATCCACCGAATTACCCCACAGCATAATGCCATTCCGTAACAAGGAAGAAACATATAGCGCTCCATAGAAGGGAAAGTTAATAAAATAACAGAAGGCATTTTTAATTCTGGAACGTCGAAGTTATTTTGTCTAATAAAATAGCAAAGTATTATTCCTGGAATGTCTAAATTATTTTAATATTATTCTTATTTCTGTCTACCTTTTACGCACAATACTTACTATATTATTATATCATTTTATTTTTCTTCCTTCTGTGCCATCTTATAACAAAGATTGGTAAGAGAAAACACAAGAAAGAAGTAAGAAGCAGCATTATGGCACACATAGTTTCTAGCCTGGATTGAAATCTAGAATACTTACATTATATTTATATATTAAAACAAGTAGGCAGTACAACTATGCTATGTTGCAACATAGCCGAAACGTCAAGCTGTAAGTACATAGTTGAACTACATAACAAATGTCGCGTTTTAGTCCCGTTGATTTAATATATAATTATAATGGAACGCGAAAGTTTAAAATCTTATATTACATTATATTATCTCGATATTCCCACGGGAACCAAGCAGGTGAAACCGCGGACAGGCCCCTAGTAAATATTGTTCCAATTCCCTTCAAGAGATTAATAATAATATTTATTGGACATAGCTAATAGTCTCCCAAAATTAAAAGTTAATTACCAAGATAGGACAAAACAGATCCAGTCGCAACTGTAGTTACTGCGACCTAAAAGCAAAGTCACTCGCCAGGTCCTATTATTCCCTAATTGCCTGAATGGAGAAACCTGAATGCACGTCCTTGGCATACAAACAAGAAACTCAGGGATTAGATAGACAAAACGATGTAGGAAAACCAAGGTTTCGCTACTTGTTCGAGTAGGAAAGAGAAAAGTCCTATAATTATTATTATTTGTAGGATATAGGGACAAAACAGATCCAGTCGCAACTGTAGTTACTGCGATCTAAAAGCAAAGTCACTCGCCAGGTCCTATTATTCCCTAATTGCCTGAATGGAGAAACCTGAATGCACGTCCATGGCATACAAACAAGAAACTCAGGGATTAGATAGACAAACAGATGTAGAAAAACCAAGGTTTCGCTACTTGTTCGAGAATCTTTATTGTCTAACCCGTAAAGTTCAAATTTCAACAACATTTTGTAGATTTGCAAGACTGTTTGTCGAAACCGGTTGGTTGAGAGATAAGATTGTCACTTATCGTTGCTCGAATTTGTAGTTTGTAGCTACTGTCTGTCTGTTTACTGTCTTTTTGAGTTATGAACAGAAGCCTTTCTTAAACGTATTGGGTCACCGCAAAACTTTTTTTTTTAAAATTTAGTGTTTCTCTTTTCTTTCTTTTAATACAGTGTAAAGAAGTTCATTTAGGATTTTTTATTTTTTGCATTTTAAATGCTATTTTTATACATAAGATAAGACTAAATAGAAAAAAAATTGGAACACATCAACTCGGTCACAAGTGAATTCTCAGATGGGATTTGCGCCCACGACCTTGGATTTCCAATATTTTTCTATTTAAAATTTGTAATAATTTCGTTCAGTTTCGTTATAAGTGTATCTACTGAATTTTCTGACTTTACTGAAAACATTTTATCACAAATTGAAGTTTATTTATTAGGCTTTGTTCTGAAGTCAAGTTATTTATACAAGAATAAACTCTAACTATTAGGAAAATGATGGTTTTCTGCCGACGTTCGGAGAGGACATCGGTGTCCGCTCGCGTGTGTCAGAATGTGTTCCTGGCATGGCGTGTCAGTTGTCTATATCAAGTAAATAAAGCTTATTTTCGGACACCTTACTTTTCCTGATAATCGAAAACATTTATTCTCCTTTATTTAGGCCCACTTCTGCCTAACCGGGTTAAAATTTAACTCAGAGTGCATACAAAAATAGCGTAAACTCTGGGCTAAATGTTAACCTAACTAACCTGTCCCCTAATTGTCTAATTTCAAAATAGATTTATGGAATTGTGTAACATAAGGTCGCAATCCCTTTCGGAACGAATGGTGTTTTTAATGACACTTCATTTGACACTTCTCTATACATTTGAAAAATATTTTCGTCTGCCAATTTGTTTAGGCAGTTCAATTTAGTTCATTCAATACCTTCCAAAACGTGTCCTGATCACAATCCCTATCAAATGCCAAATAGTGACGGCCTGAAGTATGTGAATATCTTTCAAATGACGAATTGAAAGGAGTTTTAACTGAGTTTTCGTAATAACACGTGTTATGAGGCTCCATTTTTAACTCGATCTACCAAACAATTTCTATAAATACTAAAAAATATACGAGGGCGGGTCAATAAGTCCGTGACTTTTTGAATTTCTGACCTCTTTACTGAAAAAGCAACACTACTCCTGTCAACAGGCATCTGTCAGTTGACTCCTATCAAAATTTGAACTTGCTGCGTCAGTTAGTTTGTGTTTGACAGCTATCTTTATCAGACTACCCAGTAATTTATGAAAAATATTAAAAAAAAAAATGAGGTTTGGCGTTGTTTAATCGCAATATGGAGGAGTTTTTGCGCCGTTTTGTAACCGTGGACGAAACATGGATCCATCACAACACACCAGAGACCAATCAACAGTCAAAACAGTGGGTTTCTAAGGGTGAATCGGCGCCAAAGAAGGCCAAGGTGGGTTTGTCAGCCAATAAAGTTATACAACATACAATAACTAAAAAATAAACATGTCTCTCTTACTAAGAACAATGGGTAAGATAAGCTAATAACATATTTCTGTCCGCATATCAAAAGCTTTTGTACAAAAGCTTATAATTATGCTTATTAAAGTTTATAAGACTAACACACCTACATTAAGAACAATAACATAGAAATTCAGGTTGCGATCATATCATATTGTATTGTAATTACAAAGAAGACAGACAAGAAGCCACAATGACAATATATAGAGTAATTATATAGGTACCTATTATTGATACAGGATGTTTTTATTCTATGTACCCAAACTTAAGGGGGAGGTTGTGTTTATGTGTTTAGAACAAAATAAAGCGATTTTTTTTTACTCAATTAGTTTTTTGTCATCGTAGCGCTGCGATAAGCTGATAGCCCTGAGCCGAGCTTGGTGCACGCTCAATAGTAATGTTTACTATTATTGATATTATTTTAAGTTTGTTTTCTTTGTTTTTCATTGCTTAGGCAGGTTTAATAACCAAATAAACGACGCTTATACTTGACAAAATAAAAATAAAAAATTGAAAAAAAAACATAATATTGTTCTAAGCACGTAACACTACCTCCACCTTAACTTTGGGCACAAAGAAAAAAAACACGGTATATTTATAAATCCAAAAGTAGCTATTGTATACTATATTCCTCAGCTATATATAGCTATAATACGCCAATAAATTAAACGAATAGATTTTTAGATAGATTATTCCACGAAGGATATTATCTCAAGATTCTAATTAGCTTTAGTCATGATAAAATCGCGACCGTGTCTAAATTAATATGAAACGATATATTGTTTTCAAGACTATGGAAATAACAATGTTGAAGAATTGTTAAATAGAAAAATACTGGAAAAAAACAACTCAGCCACAAGTGAATTCTCAGATGGAACTTCACTTCTTAGGAATTCACTTGTGGCCGAATTGTTTTTTTTTCTAATATTTTTCTATTAAAAAATTTATCATAAGTATAAAAATAGCATTAAAAAACATAAACAATGTTGAAGTTTTATCAAAATTAAATTAGAAATGAAATGATTGTCAAATTGGAAACTTTTAGAACTTATCGTCATTTTCGCGTCGAAGATTTTCAATTGAGACATTGCGCATTGATACCGCTATTTTAATACTTGGCCTGCACCCTGCACTATTCTTTTTCCTTTTTCAAATATCGAATGGTAGTTCCGAATTGAAAGCTCAGCCATTTCACAAGTAGACTACTGTTACCGTAAATTTCCCTAAGCTGATTCGGACTGTCATTTGTTATGCCCAGCTGGAGTTTGGCCAAAATCGCGCGAGGCCATTGTCCTCGTCTGCCAATAAAGACGTAACTTGGTAGTAGCTAAATAGATCGTGTTTTGTTTCAATGCTTTGTAATATTAGAAAAAGAGTTGTGTTTATATGTTTCGAACCTTTTCATGTTTTTTAAAAGGAGTCCGGAAAAGATTAAACTGCACTCAAGTCTCACTTGAAATGCGAATGGTAAAAATAACTAATCTTCTCACAACGCAGTGTTTTGTTCCTGTAAGGTACTCAACGCTCTCAAAATCCTCTTCGATTCGGAATATCTAGATTCGCACCGGACGCAAATCCTACTAATACTATACTTAAATGCGAAAGTATGTCAGTTTCTTTGTTTGTTACTTTCACGCAAAAACTACCGAAGCGATTGTTTATATCTTCTATCTGTGTCCCAAATGAAATTTGGGACACAGATAGAAGATAGCCTGGATTAAAACATATGCTACTTTTTATCCTGATATTTCCACGGGAACGGTAACCACGCGCGTGAAACCGCGGGTGGCCGCTAGTGTTCTATAAAATTTTTAATGAATATAGATTTTATATTGCTCCAGACCATCATGCAATATAGTTCAGCTCCTCAGTTGTTGAGGATTCCGGGAGAAATTCTATTTCACCTTCAGCATTATCATATTCATACTGTTAAGTGCTCATGGCCGCGATTAACAGATCGTATTCGATTAACTTTTGTTAAGCAAAGTTCGACCCGGTCAGGTGTCGTATGGGTGACCGTAAAGTGGCATTACAACTGAGCGCTTCCGTGCTTCGGAGAGCACTTTAAACCGTCGTCGGTCCCGGTTGTTGTCATTTGATTACAGTCGTTAAGCCAAGTCAGAGGCCTTAGGCGGCTTGATAAACTCTGACACCAGAGGTGGCCACTAATCCTCGCTCGATATGAAGAAGATATTCATACTAAGCCTTTCCCATTGTAAATTAAAAATAAACACTCATAAGTTCGAATTGCTTTTCTATCACATCAAACAGAAAACTTAGCATGCATTTATTTTTCTTAAATAACGCGCGGAAATTAAAACTAGGTAGTTACTAGGCAGAACTTTTTATTTAAATAGTATATTCCGGCGTTAAAGCGTTAATTTGTTTTCTTTTTTCAATAAACAGCTTTCTATTTGCAAGCCAGTTCGAAATTTAAATAAAACCCTTGATAAGTTACCTCCTTGGTTGCCATGTTTCGTAGTTATAGATCGTTCCATTTTGAAGTTACAAGATAGATATGAGTTTACTATGTAATTTATTTGGCCGCCAAACCACGACAGATATGGATTTTCATACCACTTTTGCCGCCGCTGCTCGCATGTATTTGGCCAGTACAGCAATTTCGGTTTATCTCGAAGAAGGTTGTCAAAATAATATTCAAACGAAAAAGTATATAACTCGCGTTCTTTATCTCTATCGCTCAGCTTTATTTTTACAAGACGCGAGGTTTACTTTTCCATCTGCCATGACAGCACAAAGGTCCAATACCTACAGAAGTCTTGAGCCGTAATTTTTACGTCCAATAAAGTAGAGAGTGGAAATTAGAATGGGCCAGCCAATCGCTCCCCGAAGACGAATTTGCGGACATCTATCTCGGAGGGCAATGCCACTAAAGCCTAATTACCTACGGAACTTAATTACGAACGTGTGAGAAAAAATGAGACGAATTTCGGACGAAAATCTGTACTCTTTGGTCGGATAAGGTCGAATAGAATAATACGATGATTTGTGGTGACGAATAGGTTAAACTAATTATAAATAATTGTTGATCATGATTTGTTTGTTTCAACTCTTCGTCTTAAGCTTTCCTAATGGATGGATAAGGTGGATGTGCCATGACACACCATGCTGGCCTAATCGGATTTGGCGGAATCAAACAACATTTTTTTTGTTTATTAATGACGCGGAGACTCTTTAGCCTTCATCATACATGATGTTAAGTGTTGATAAGGCTAAAGATGGAAGCGAGCCTCTCCCGGAATCCTCAACCACTGAGAAACTGGCTATCTTATCTCGAACTGCCGGAACACAACAATGCTGAAAACATTGTTGTTATGGCGTCAGGCTTTGATAAGATGGTGTTAGCTAGCCAGGCGGGCTTACAACAAGTCCTACCACCAACCAAACTGAATACAATATGTAGGTACCCCCGCTGGGAATCGAATCCGGGACACCTGGGTCTGATACCGATGGTTGTACCACTAGACCACAGAGGCGGTTAAATTTATAAAATATTTTTGGAAAAAGTTATTATCTTATTAAATGGGTAATAAAACCTTACCACATGATTGTAATAAGGTAAGCTTAGGTAAGCGGTGGCTAAGCAATTTTTAATACGGTCGGTTACGGGATGGGTGACCATAAAATTTAATATTTCCAGCTTCTGTGTACTTTGAACGATATGCGTAAAAGTTGACCATGGCTGTTTACAGCTTATTATGGCTGCTTATTATTTCGCCTTACTAAGCCATCGCCTTTCGCCATCCAAAGAAGTATTTTTTATGAAGAACACTAAAAATGCCTGAGAGTGATGCAAACACTATTATTCGTAGGTATGTTTAAATTCTTAACTATTTATGTAAATAACACAAGAAAGCATACCAATTTCCATAAAATTATCAAGTTGAACAATTCCATATTTGAATTAACGAAACTGAATTTATTGGTTAGCTGACCGCAGTTAGTAGGTATACCCTCATTTCACTCAATTAGTGTACCGCGTTTCTAGTGATGTATAGTTACCGCTGAAACTATAAAATTAACAAAGTTACTTAAACTAAACAATACTTGTTCTACCTTTCCATTATTTGTTTTAAATATAAAAGCTATTGATAAAAGTCGTCACATACATATATAGTGCGCTTTTTATTTATATTATGTTAAGAGTTTTTTTTAGGGTTTCATTAAAGGTTCAAAGGATCAAACTCCTTTTGGCCTCGTCACCGGTCTGCTATTTCAAAAATTTATATGCGCCGCACAATAATACCTATTTGTATGGATAGGGAACGTAAGATGAACAAAATATATAAACCAACATTATGGCCTTAAGTATCAGGTTAGTGAGATAATTGGGGTTTTTTTAATAAAACAAAACAAAACCATTATAGTTTTACAAATATATATTATAGGTTCATGTTTCCTTTTTTCTTACTTGATGCTCATAGACATAGTAGTTCCTCTTGTTTATATTTCTGGCTTATGAAACTGGTATACTTTTTGTTTACGTTGTAAGTTGTGGATAACGATGTTGGTTGTCCAATTATTATTCCTCATTATTTCTCACTTATTTATATAACACACGTTTGTTTTTTGTCCCAAATAAATGAAAAAAAAAGATACAAAGGTAATACTTTGGGTCGGCATTATTAATTTTAACTCTAATTATCTGGCTAACGTGACACTTTAGGGCATTACATATCATATTTTTTTTTGTTCCTCTGTGTGTTCCCCTGCTCATTTATCTAACTATTATCTTGCGACGTCATTTTGAAATTCAAAATGGCGTTTCTTACTACGGATTTGGACGAGGCTAGCCTCCATATAAAAAAATCATACCTATTTCCAAGAACTTTGATAAAGAATAGTTAAATAAAGTGACTCATTAAACTTCACTATGTAAAGTGGCTACTCCAGGCACCGGTAGTGGCCACTGGACGCCCTAGTTGTGCCACTTTCCTTTAAACCTTACCATAGCTTTAGGGTTCAAAGTTGCCACAACTTTTTCTAACGATTAGTTACATATAACCGAATTCAAACGTGTTTCAATTTTTAGTGCTCTTTTACACAGTTAGTGTTTTTTTAAATGAGAAACGGGGAGACTCTTAGCCTTGTTGCCTCGCCTTAGATGATAAGTATTGATAAGGCTGAAGATGGAAGCGAGCTTCTTCTGGAATCCTCAATCACTGAGGAACTGGCTGTCTTATCTCTCACTGCCGGAACACAACAATGCTGAAAACATTGTTGTTATGGCGACAGTGGCCAGATAAGTTGGTGGTAGCTAGCCAGGCGGACTTTATATAAAATGTTTAGGTTAGCGCTTGACTGCTATCTCGCCTGATGGTAAGCGATGATGCGATCTATGATGAAACACTCTTGCCTAGAAGATACTTATTCACACGCAACTTGAAGGCTTCCAAATCGTAAGTATCAGGAAACACAGATTTCGAGAAAGAATTCCAATCTCTGGCAGTACGGGTGATAAAACGTTGAGTGCGAATCTTTGGGATATAAACCATAAAGCGGTGGCGCATATTTGAACGTCTGGTTGTCCGATGGAAAAAGGGAATAGTGGAATTCAGCTGCGCACTCACCGAAATGTATCCGATAGTTAACCAACTTGCAACAAGTCCTATCCACCAACCAAACCTAATGTAATATGTACCCCCGCTGGGAATCGAACCGGGACCTCTGGGTCTGATACCGGTGGTTGTTACCACTAGAACACCGAGGCGGTTACTACAGTGTAAAAAATCACTACAATCTAAACGCGAATGAGATACGATTATAAGTAAACGTAAACGTAATATTCTCCAGCATACTTTACTAAAACACAAACAGTACAACACTACAACATAGTCGGACCAAATGAGGTTAATCTTTTATTGACTCCATAAATCCTCTTTCTAATTGACTGGCTGTTTCGTTCAGAACATTGCTGGCTCTAATTTACTGTGAATTAAACGAATCTTGACACAAATTTCTACTTTGTTCTTTTCTTTGAACGAAGATCAGAGGAACTGGACTCCAGCATTCGATTTATTCAGTTAAAATACTGTTTTCTGTCACAGACTGTTGATTGAAAAGGATTCATTAGTCCTTAATATTAGGGTTTATTTTCGGTTATTTGATAGTTGAATAGGTTTGGAGATCGTAATATAGATTGACCTTTGAGTATTAATGAAAACAGACGATGAAAGAACGTAATCTAAAATTTGCGACAAATGTTATATACTCGAATCAAAAGACTACTATAAAATCTTTTGTTTCGAGATTAGTATAATCTAAAGATTACATAATATATACATATACATACTATAGAGCGAAAACATAAAAACTATTTTTGGAAGTTGTCAACGTAACTGTTATTCGATCAGAAATATACAATATGAAGAATCATTATACGTAAGTTAATTAGCAAAGTGTCCCGGATTTTCATATGTGCCATTTAATTACGAAGAAAATGAGAAGAAATTTTTATTATATTACCACTAAAATATCCTCAAACAGTCTACTTTACCACAAAAACAATAAATTGAGCAATCCAGTCGATTTAATCAAAAGATTAATGATCTTTCCTATAATAAACGATTATCTATAAAGAATACGTAAATTATATTATAACTAAAGAATACAAATCGAGACTAATAAACGACTGAAAGTGAGCCTAGCATCCGATACTATTCTGAAATAAAGTAATCACATTTCAATAAACATTACGCCTTAACCGTCCAATGAATTAGGACATAAAAATGTAAACACGCTGCTATTACCAAGACACATCGGCAGCGTTTTAAATTTAAAAATAGAACAGTAATGCACTACAGACGGCCGATATAATTTATCGGCGCCTATAAAAACGGATTTATAGTGAAACGGAACGGCGACGAATGGTATGTGTTGCCAGTTCTCTAGTCGGAGAAACTCCGAAATGGGATACTATTAAACATTCCACGGTATTGTTCGTGACGTCATCAATTGACTTGTCTTCCAAACTGCTGAAGCTCATTTGTTTTAGAAATATTTGTTTAGAAATATTTGGATGTTCCGTTTTGAATTTCGAACGCTCGCTCATAAACATAGTACACACAAGATAGAACAAACATTTTAGGAAAACAAGAAAAGAGAAAAAAGTTTGTAAGTCACACATTATTATTTACATTGCAAACATTAAAAAGATAAGACAAATAAGGGTGAAAAATTACACCGAGTTGTAAATTCTTTGTGCGATCAAAATAAATTGAGTTTATTTCTCATAATTATAGTAGGTTTGTTAGGTGGCTGTTTGTTAATACAAAGGCAAGTTATAAATAACAAAAGTTAAAAATACTTTAGATTAAGTAATAATTTAATTAACCAAACTGTTTAGTTAAATTTAACTTTGTGTTCTACAGGTGTATCTTCATAAAGTTGTTTAAGCAGCATAATGGCGGCTAACAAACGTTGTTTTTAAACAAAATACCGATTGAATCATTTTGACGATAATTCACAAAGGAGGAAAATAATTTGTTCGTTGAAAAATTCAATTCATCGATACGATTTTTTTGTAAAGAAATATATTAGATGCTTCTTTCGCACAATGGGTGCCCGAGAGGAAAATAATAGGTTTTTATCAATTGGAAATTACTTAATAATCACAGACCATTCAATTAGGTGAATTCAATCGTAACATCACCATTATTATTTTATGGCCTTTTCGATTTTTTTGAGTTTGGCCTACAGACCACTAGAAGTTGGAAGGAGAATATTACGCATTTAACGCTTGTTTTACATTATTCCAGAACAGTAATCCAGCAGTATAACCACTACCATCACAAGCACCAGTATAAATAAATAATAGTAATAAGAACAGATTGCCGTTGGGGCGGAAAGGTTCTGGAATGGCGACCGCGCACCGGACGACGCTCCGTGGGTAGGCCCCGCACAAGATAGACCGACGATCAGGTGAAGGTTGCAGGAAGCCGCTGGATGCGGGCAGCGCAGGACCGATCGTCGTGGAGATCCTTGGGGGAAGCCTATACCCAGCAGTGGGTGTCGTGTGGCTGAGACGACGAATAGTAACAATTGCTCTTTAGTGGCGCTCAAAGGAGGAGGCCTATGTTCAGCAGAGGGCTAATGGCTGATGATGATGTCCAGTGTTGGACTAAGTTATCATTCATAATATTATACCAGTCTTTTTTGGATGATGCTATAGACATGGATGATGCTATGGACTTAACAGCTAAATTGTTGGTTGTACCCAATAAAAAAAAAACAAAAAACCATTCCAGTCTTGTCAGTGGAATGATTGCTTACTGGAATGGGAAAATTTCAGTGTCGGATTTTGCAGTAACATTCCAGTACTGGATTTCGATCGTAAAGGTGAAAAACTTTTGGAAAAATGTCAACTGCTGGGCATTATGCTGAAAGTACCATCACCTCAAAGACGCATCATTGTGAAGGTACGGGTCGTTAGTAAAAATAATAAAGAATAAAGTTACGAGAGTGATACTTCTGTTTGTTTCCTTATAAGAAGTTTCAAAATAAGTATTTCTAAAAGTAACAATACACAAATTGGACGATTCCGACTGCAGCAAAGGACTTTCCAAGTATGTACTTATTATATTGCAATCTTGTTACAATCAAATCACAAAGAGATGAGCAGAGAATTCTAAAGGTAAAAATATAAATAAAGAAAGACGGTCAGGTACACAAGTTTATTGTTCGATCATAAAGACTGTAGTTTTAAGTCGTAAGTGCCCCTAACTAATTGGAAATAAAAGTATTGAATAAAAATAAAGGAAGTTTTTAAATCTCGGTAGCTCAGCGGTTAGAGCATTGGACCGGATTTCCAAAGGTCGCGGGTTCGATTCCCGTCTGAGAATTCACTTGTGGCCAAGTTAATTTTTTCCAATATTTTTCTATTTAAAATTTACCATAAGTATAAAAATAAAGGAGTTTAAACACAGACCTATATCGAGATAGACGAAAAAAGCATTTCAACTGAAAGAGAATATAGCGTGTCGCATTTTTCGCACCTACTATGACGTCGCGAGCGAGATTTAGTAATGTGGAAATGTTATTGACGAGCTCTTGCAAGAACACACTGCACAAATAATCATTTTCGTTTCTGAGTGACGCGTGTTTTCATGGAAATGGTCTCAAGCGGACTGATTTAGGTCGTAAAACTTTGACCGTGGATCAAACTTATGGCACGCAAGGTAGGTACGGTTTTACCGTCTATCTCGATATAGGTCTGTGGGCTTGAACTTTTTTGTATGGAGGCTGGCCTCGTCCAAATCCGTAGTATGGGACGCCATTTTAATATATTTTTTTTAAATTACCTACGAGATGAACACACAGCTAGCCTAACATGAGCGACTTTTATCGACTCGATAACGTATCACTGTCTCGCTCACATCGTAATGGGCTAAGCAAGAGAGAACAAATAATGTTATGATATATAATGCTCTAAAGTGTCACGTTAGCTAGATAATTAAAGTTAAAAATGAATAATGCCTAAGTATCACTTTTTTTATTTTTAACTCCAATTATCTCACAAACCTGACACAAAATTTTTTGTTCATCTTTACGTTCCCTATCCATTTATAAAGGTACTTCTATCCCAGACAATAATCTAAATATATAAAAGGCAAAAATTACTGATATACTTATCAACGCAGAGCTCAAAGTACTTGCCGGATTGAGTTGAAATTTGGCATGTAGATAGGTAAGAAAGGATTTTCCCTTATGGGGAAAGTAGAATCTACGCGGACGAAGTCGCGAGCGGAAAACTAATACATGTATAAAAGGATTCCACGCGGACAAAGTCGCGGGTAACAGCTAGTTTGTGATATAAGCGTTTTCTTTATGTCTACCACTTTTTGAATAAATGCTCCCAAAAAAAAAACTACTTGTATACTGGGAAGTTCTCTGACTGTACATATTGCCTATGCTTTTTGTTTCCAATGCTGTATAAGTACCTCTCCTTTACATTTCTTCTTCTTTCTTAATTAATGGCGTGCTCGCGATAAAATTCGCGAATTTTGGCAATGTCAAGTAAATATACTTTTTATTAGAGAAATTGTACGGTAGATTGAGTTAAAAATGGAGCCTCAAAATACTTGTTATTACTAAAAGAACTCGGGTGAAACTCCTCCTTTACATTTTACACTCTGAAAACTATTCCGAAAATGACATTTTGTATTTTTTTCTTACTTCACTTTTAAATTGACGGCTCTGGAATTCACAGTTCTGCCGTCAGAAGTTTGCAACATTAAACGTCGCAACTATCCCTGTGGAACAAAGGGGAGCATGCAACGATGCTTTTGTTTTCTCTATTCAGTATGAAGTTAAAATTTACTTGTTTATTTTAAACGAGCGAGCGGCAGCACGCCATTTTGTCTGACTATGGCCTAGTTTGAAACTTTAGATTTTCTTATTATAGTTTGCCCCTTTTCCCTTTTTTGGGGGTGGAACTCTTAAATCATCTTTCTTGGGTATTTCGTCATTCGTTATTTGTAGTAATTTGTGTAAAGGTCCAATATGTAAATTTATAGGGGTGCGTTGTAGGTCTGCCGACTTAGGTTTCCTGTTTATAAGTAAATAGATTGGCAGTATATTGTGAATATTTGGTTCAATCAACTATTTCTTGTATACCTAATTATGTCCCTGCAAAAAACATTTTGAAATCTCCCAAACAACACTAAGGGGACTTCATCACGGTGACATACCAAACGTAAGTCCCCTATGTTACCAATAAAACAATATATTTTTTATCGTTTTATTAACATTTAATTGACGGAATATAAAGTAATGTGTTATAGGGATCTGTATAAATGTGTGTGTCGTGTGGTGACGGCCTAAGAATACAAGTGTCACCACTCCCTTTACATGCCTGGGATGTCGTAAGAGTCGACTAAGAGTCTCGACGCATTGAACACCTGTGCGAGAGAAGGAAAACTTGGAACAAACCCTATACCAACCCGTCTGGCCAGCGTGGTAGCAGTAGGCTAATAACCTCCTTTGACGCCACAATAGGCGTGAGCTAGGAGAGGCCTATGTCCAGCAGTGGACGTCCACAGGCTGATGTGTGTGTGTGTGTATGTATAAATAAGATCTGGAAAAGTAATAAATTTTAAAATTTTGTTGCAGGGACATAATTAGGTACAAGAAATAGTTGAAATTGAAATAGTCGTATTAAAAAACTCGATTTAAAAAATGCTTCTATACGATCCTAAATATTAATGGTGTCCACTTATTAAACCAATTGCCAATAGTGTAAGTAACCCTATTTAAGAATAATCTTGAATTTTCGTATTTTTTTGAGGTCTTTTCGAAAAGAAAAAGTGTCGAGGCAAAATTATAAAATCGTGTTTTTGAAACCATACGAATCTAGATAAAGGTATGAAGAAATATATTATGTTATTACCAGATTTGTAACAACTGTAACCATGCTATAGTTTTATATCAAAAAGTCCATACTTTTTCCGAGTAGCGCCTTAACATCAGGTATGATAAAGGCTAACCCCCATATTCTAAGTCGTTCCTCCAAAACTTTTTACACTCCACTCAACCTCGTCGTGGGTAAAAATGGTAATGTGCGCTAGGCCTAACACGGAGTGGCTACGTACTCTTTGGCTCCTCCAGGTCCTTACGGAGTTATGAGTTAGAATACCGATTTCGAGGAGTATTTTGAAGAGGTTTTCAATGAGGTTTCGTTAAGTCGAGGACGAGTAAGTTTTGGAGGAACGACTTAGAATATGGGTGTAAGAAGAGTCTCCCCGTCATTCATAAAAAAAGATAATTTACGTTATTAAGTTGTAGGAGAAAGGACACATTTCTTTTTGAAAAGAAAACATAAACGAGAATAATGTTTACATGAGCTCTTTTCGGTAAATAATTAAGTAGAACAATTTCCTTGTACTATACAAAAACCACAAATTAAGATAACATCGCCTTTGTTTTTTATTTATTTTTTATTAATATTTGTCGAACTTTCTTATCGTTCCTTTGTAAAATCAAAGGACATCAGACAATTTTCATATTTTATGAAGTTGGGCCAAAAAACAATTGCGCGGCCAGTCCCTGCATTTTTTTTTTATGAATGACGGGAAGACTCTTTTAGCCTTCATCATACCTGATGTTAAGTATTGATAAGGCTGGAGATGGAAGCGAGCCTCTCCCGGAATCCTCAGTCACTGAGGAACTGGCTATCTTATCTCGAACAGCCGGAACACAACAATGCTAAAAACATTGTTGCTTAGATAAGATGGTGGATAGCTAGTACTTCTTACAACAAGTCCTACCACCAACCAAACCGAATACAATTATGTACCCTCACTGGGAATCAAACCCGGGACCACTGGGTCTGAGGTCCACAGAAGCGGTTATAGTTTCCGTATAATCAGCCTGCTGGTCTGACCGCGCATTTTTTTTTGCCTAGAATGCCTGATGTCTTTTATCAATTTATCAAATTTAACATTTTCCATGCACATAATCCTTCGATGCTGGGGGTTAAAAACCCATAATAAAGTTCCGGTAATTTCAAACGCACTCCATATATGTTCCGTAAATAATCTGTGAAAGATTCTCACTCGCGAAATAATTATATCCGCTCTGTCGTGTGCCGACGTTTATAAACTTTGGTGATTAATCACGTACCCTCGAAAGTGTATTTTATTACAACACATTTAAGCGCTTTGTTCCAGTGATGTAGCGAAGCGAATTCAAGCTCAGCGATAATTTTTTTCTTGGTTGTCAAAAGCGTGATAAAAAGCAGTAACTCCGGCGAAAGACTGACAATCCTAGCGATCCAGGACTTGACCAAGTGGCAGAGCCATGATTCTCAGAATAGTTGCACTAACTAAAAAAAGAGAGATTGCTATGAAATATTTGCAGTAGCGAAATATCTGCAGAATGTTAGTAAACTAGTAC
The DNA here is from genome assembly GCA_910589605.1 of Chrysoteuchia culmella. Lineage (NCBI taxonomy): Eukaryota > Metazoa > Arthropoda > Insecta > Lepidoptera > Crambidae > Chrysoteuchia > Chrysoteuchia culmella. Next base: position 14,916,611 of record OU342652.1, read on the forward strand.
TAGTAATTTTTTCGCAAGGAAATGCCATTGTAACTTTGTGGACAGTAGGTAAGAACGTTATTTCAGAATGTCGTCCCAAATATCGCTTGCATGAGTATTTCTGACAGGTAAGACAGTTTCTCTTTGTACTCTCTTGCAGTGGATCGTTTCGCAAGCTCCAGGTGATGACAATGTAATTCATCTCTAATCCATACAAAGGGTAGGAATGATAGAATTTCCGTAACCTTGCCTTTAGGGTTAGAAATAAGTAAGCTGGATAGTCGAAAATATTTATTTTAGTTTCTACGAAAAGGTTTACCGACTACTCCGAATAAGTAACTTGATAAATGTTGTAAAACGTTGTCATCAGTAAGGAGAAAAACTATCATTATACGAAATTAATTATCGTTGGTTTTATTTACAACAGCGGGTCTACCATCATCTAGGCATTAGACACCATCATGTCCTAAGATGATTTTGTTTTAATTGAAGTTGTCACATTTTGACACAGTTCACACTTTATAGACGATGATTGAGCAAAGATGTCAAAAAACTTCCGTCAAAAAACAAGCTTACTATCTATTAGATTTGTAGTACGAAAAAACATGGTAAGATTGAAATAACACTGCGCAAAGAGATGGCGGTAGGCCCCGTGAGCGCAGCGGAATTTATTTCAAAGAGAATACGGCAGAGTAAAAATCCAATTAAATTTATTGTTTTGAAAGATGCTCAATTGTCATCAATTTCACCAATCTTAAAAGTTAATTATGAAAAAGTTTTTCTCTATTGTCAAAATAAAATGTTTTTATCAAAAGTGTGGTATGTATTCAAATAGTTTAGGAAATAGAGCATCTACTAATCTACTTGTAAGAAAAGTTGAGATTGTCCAGTACAAAAAGTTTAGACAAAAATGTTGTTGTCTTTCCTGAAGAATTTCAATTAATGTACTTACTAACATACGCGACTTTCAAAACCCTGTTAATTTGTTTGGAAAATACTTTAAGAAAGAAAGAAAGTAAGAAAATTATATTTATTTTAGACAAACACGACAAAAAGATACATCAAAGAAGCACAAAAGAATGCACAGGTTTGTCCCAAAACGGTACCGACTCATCATAATCGTTTATAAACTTTGGTGATTAATCACGTACCCTCGAAAGTGTATTTTATTACAACACATTTAAGCGCTTTGTTCCAGTGATGTAGCGAAGCGACTTCAAGCTCAGCGATAATTTTTTTCTTGGTTGTCAAAAGCGTGATAAAAAGCAGTAACTCCGGCGAAAGACTGACAATCCTAGCGATCCAGGACTTGACCAAGTGGCAGAGCCATGATTCTCAGAATAGTTGCACTAACTAAAAAAAGAGAGATTGCTATGAAATATTTGCAGTAGCGAAATATCTGCAGAATGTTAGTAAACTAGTACTAGTAATTTTTTCGCAAGGAAATGCCATTGTAACTTTGTGGACAGTAGGTAAGAACGTTATTTCAGAATGTCGTCCCAAATATCGCTTGCATGAGTATTTCTGACAGGTAAGACAGTTTCTCTTTGTACTCTCTTGCAGTGGATCGTTTCGCAAGCTCCAGGTGATGACAATGTAATTCATCTCTAATCCATACAAAGGGTAGGAATGATAGAATTTCCGTAACCTTGCCTTTAGGGTTAGAAATAAGTAAGCTGGATAGTCGAAAATATTTATTTTAGTTTCTACGAAAAGGTTTACCGACTACTCCGAATAAGTAACTTGATAAATGTTGTAAAACGTTGTCATCAGTAAGGAGAAAAACTATCATTATACGAAATTAATTATCGTTGGTTTTATTTACAACAGCGGGTCTACCATCATCTAGGCATTAGACACCATCATGTCCTAAGATGATTTTGTTTTAATTGAAGTTGTCACATTTTGACACAGTTCACACTTTATAGACGATGATTGAGCAAAGATGTCAAAAAACTTCCGTCAAAAAACAAGCTTACTATCTATTAGATTTGTAGTACGAAAAAACATGGTAAGATTGAAATAACACTGCGCAAAGAGATGGCGGTAGGCCCCGTGAGCGCAGCGGAATTTATTTCAAAGAGAATACGGCAGAGTAAAAATCCAATTAAATTTATTGTTTTGAAAGATGCTCAATTGTCATCAATTTCACCAATCTTAAAAGTTAATTATGAAAAAGTTTTTCTCTATTGTCAAAATAAAATGTTTTTATCAAAAGTGTGGTATGTATTCAAATAGTTTAGGAAATAGAGCATCTACTAATCTACTTGTAAGAAAAGTTGAGATTGTCCAGTACAAAAAGTTTAGACAAAAATGTTGTTGTCTTTCCTGAAGAATTTCAATTAATGTACTTACTAACATACGCGACTTTCAAAACCCTGTTAATTTGTTTGGAAAATACTTTAAGAAAGAAAGAAAGTAAGAAAATTATATTTATTTTAGACAAACACGACAAAAAGATACATCAAAGAAGCACAAAAGAATGCACAGGTTTGTCCCAAAACGGTACCGACTCATCATAATCCTTGTACGTTTTAATCTTTATATCTCAACTATATGTCTCAACTTTTGCTGCTGATTCTAAACGAAGTTAAATTCCATGGTTTAGAATTCAACTTCGTTTAGAATCAGCAGCAAAAGTTGACAAATAATTATTCACTGTTAACGCTGTTAAATAAAAATGTCATCAAGTCTTGTCTTTCAACTTCACAATTTTCCGTGTAAAAACTTTCAGATATCGCAGCCTTCTAAATTAATTCCATATAAACCGCCTCCGTTGAGTTTCATATTTTAACCCAAATAGTATCGTAACCTTAACGCTATAAAGAGTATAATACCTTAACAAGCTAAGTCATTAAGGGAGGGTAAAGTTTTTTTTTATACAGAAAAAAATCGTTGAACATTTTTGGTAGAAGCTTGCGCTTTACCGGGATTACTAATAAGGTCCAATTATTTTGTCCGTCAGTCCATAATCACGTTATAAATTTGCCTGGAACCTAGCAAATTGTCATTTGAGTATTCTTTTTGTAACGGAATACACATCTACGTATTGTGATTTTGGAACAGGTATTGTTGCTATAGTATTTTTTTGGTATTTGGCTCTGTCTATTGTATAATGGTGTGATTATGCTATAAGGCAGGTTCAACATTTTATTAATATTAGAATTTACACCCGTAGAATCTGCAGTCCAATAAAAAGGGAAGAAAATGTTCTTTAGCCCTTAAAGAAGTCTCGTCTCGAAAGCAGCCTTACGTTAAGTACCTGCGGGTCTACCACCACCTATTAAAAATTATCATGTCATAAGAACGTTTTGTTTTTATTGAAGTTGTCACATTTTGACACACTTCACACTTTGGAGGCGATGTTTGAGTGAAGACGTCACAAAACTCCCGTCAAAAAACAAGCTTAAAGATTCGTAGTACGAAATAACATGGTAAGATTGAAACAATACTGCGCTAAGAAATGGCGGTAGGCCCCCTGACATGACAACGTTAAGAAATTCGAAATCATACAAAGGGCTTATGTTTTTATTTACTGTTTCTGTGTTTCGCGCAAAAGGATGGAGACTTCTTAGTTTTTAGTTTTTTTGCATTTTACAATGTTATTTTTAACCGACTTCCAAAAAGGAGGAGGTTCTCAAGTCGGCTTGTATGTTTTTTTTATGTAATTTCACTGATTATAAGCTTTTTTGAACGATGTAATATTCACGATAAGTACTTTGTTTATAATGCACATGAAACCTAAGAATCTAATCTAGAAAAATCTAACTGCAGCTACAAAACAACCAATTACATACACTAAAAAATAAATTATAAAAAACTGCATTAAAAAACCGACTTCAAAAACTAAAATGCAAAAAATATGCCTTTTGGTGTCGGTGCCAGCCAATGCATTCGAATTTGAGCTCTTCTACTTAACATTTTTCTTGCCTTGGTTGGCACAGACTCCAAAAGACTTAAATTGTGCTTTTTAGTTTTCGGAGTCGATTTTATATACCACATATATACAACAATATATGTTGTATATTTTTCCTGCAATGAACATATTACATTTCTGCCTGCCTGTTATATTATCTCAACAAAATGCCTACTGAAATAACTGAAAGGCTACAAATTAGAAACTTTCACCCTTCACTGAACATTTCAAACTAATTGAAGCGAACTTCACAAATTACTTAAAGTTCAATACCAAGCTCGGTTTCAACCTATTTAACAACAAAACGTTACTGCAAATACGGAGTTTAGAAGAACTTTTCGGCTGGTTTCGGAGATAGGTACAAACAAGCGATTTGCTTTTGAAAAATTCAGATTTGATTAAGCCAGGTAAATTTTATAGTAGGAATCAATTTGTGGTCAATACTTTTTCCTTTTTATCCTACTTTCTACTCATATTATAAATGCGAATGTTTGAAAATTATTTACTCAGCATATGTCGGATGTTACAGACAGTTCGACGCTGATCTTCCGTGGCTATCCACGAGATATTGATGACCCCACTACCAGCAATTTACATTATATTATTTGAAACGTACAACCAGGGGTGGAAAAAATCTATGCGCCTGGAGGAGAACTACCTTAAATCCTTTAGTTAGCCCATTTTATTGAAAGGAAACATTCCTTTACTTAAAAAAAAAACAAAACTGCATTCGAAGATTTTTGAAATTTTTTAAAAGAGCCTTGAATAAATGTGTTTTATCCGTCCCATTGAGTTTATAAGTTGATTTTTCATGTATTTCCTTTAATTTAATTTACTATGTTTGTTAGAGAGAGAGTTGATCCCTTTGATTGACCCTATCGATTGATTGTATAAAAGTACTGGATGTAATTTTTTACAGATTTTAGCTGGTTCGATTACTAGGTGTGGGAAGCTTTTTTTTTTTAAAATGTGTCAATGCAGTTGTGTTTCTTTTAATATATGAAGGAATATTTAGCTAACTAAAGGATTTAAGATAGTTCCCCTCCAGGGCTCATAGATTTTTTCCACTCTGTATATTCATTGACACCGCATAAATATTTTTATTACTTACTAATCTAGTACTTTGTTTTAATACTCAGTTGCACTAGAATCGCATTTAATTCAATTACACTTGTGCCACTTTCTAGTCGGAAATAAGACTAAAAATAATAATAACTAAATGTGATAATAAACAGTAAGTCTTGGTACCGAACATCCATCCAGGTTGCGGGTTCTAGTCCTGTCTGAGCAATTTAGACACTAGTCATTTTTTTCTAGTATTTTTCCAGAAAATCAAAACTTTAAAAAGTACGTTAAAAACCTACTTCAAAAACTAAAAAGCAAAAATTAAGCTCTTTGGAGTCGGTGCAAAAAAAAAATAAAAAATTTTGACGTGTTAGTGTCTGTAATAGGTTGTTTTGTAAACCACAATAGGATTTTTGTAGATTAAATTAGGTTTCATGTTCATTAAAACAAAGTATCGTGAAAATAACATCATCCAAGTTATCTAAAAAGCTCACAAAAAAAAAACAAAGTGAATTAAATTTTTAAGGAACCAAATGGCAACTATCCCGCGTCGAACAAAAAAAACACGTAAAACAGATCAGAAATCTTGGCATAATCGGTGTACATACATAAAAACATCCCAACTGAATTGAGAGTCTCCTCCTTTTTGGAAGTTGGTTAAAATCAGTGCGTCGCCGGTCGTCATAACATCGTTGTTTCAGTAACATTCCTGTAAATAAAGACCTGCAACTCATCCTTATATAGTAAAATACTTGTTTTAAAATATTAGACAAACAAAACTTCAGCCCGTTGCTGAAACACAGAGGAGTTTCAGCAACATCGCTCAACTTTTCAGAGCTATTTAAGAATACCTGTGGGTAATTTTGTGTGAGGTCTACAGAGGAGACTTACAGAACTTCTTTGAATAACGAGTATTGTCTAAGGGAATATTAATGCTGTTTTTTCAAGAGTCCAAAATAAGTTTTCTAATAATTTATAGAGAGATAATTTACTGCCTTTATGCACTTGAACTTATTTATTTTACCAATCGATGCTTAGAACTATTACGGAAAATATTTTGCTATGTTTGTATGTTTTGTCGAGTCCTTGTTAAACTCTTTTTCGTAATAGTTAGGTATAGTGATTATGGCTATGATAGTTTAAAATATTATTCAATCAATGCCTTAACCAACATTGTATAAAAAAATCCTTTAGTTCAGGCGCAAAATAATAGCAAAGTAAAGGTATGAACTAACTTGCTACTTAAACATTAGGTAATATTACAATTACTTGCTTTGACGACCTGTTTGGCGCAGGGTAATTCTGATGCAACCTCGTTCTAAGATTGTTTATGATATAACTTCAATGTATGTAACCTAAAATTTTCAATTAGTACAATCTAGTAAGACAGAGTCCGGCTATAAGTAAAAATATGTTAAAACGAGGAAAATTTTTTTGGACGAATAATAAAATAATTTTGTCATAACTGAATAAATGAATACGTTCATTATTAAATTGCATGTTTGGTGTGGTAGGTATGTGTAAATAATTGTAAAAGAGCGCATATCCCGCCAACAAATTATGTTCATAGTTTGGTTGGACATTATTTAAGTGATAATTGTAACATACCACTTGATAAATAAATAAATAAAAAGGGGTAATTTTCCCGCCTTCTGCGCCAGAAGTGGGTTCGATCCTCTAACAAATATTACTAGTCAAATATTTGAGTGCATGAACATGTCTATTTATCTTGGTCTGGGTGGTTAATATGTATATTATGTATGTACATAAAAAAAATATAAGTAAGTATATTTATCCGTTATCTAGTATTCATAACACAAGTTCTTCATGAAACTTCACGTCACAGCTAGATAATTAGTGTGTTATAATAATACATTTTTATTTTAATTTCATAAAATTTGATTCCTACCTAAAAAGAGAGATCATTTAATAAATAATTGTTTATTCACAAAAAACGATGTGCAAATTCGAAGTTTAAAATTCAAATAGAAGGTTAACAGCTTCATTCGATTTTATGGTTCTCCTGAACCCTTCAGAATGAAAAAGGTTCCTTTCAGCGGCCATGTAAAGCCTTTACAAAATTTAACCTGGTAAATGTTTACCTACAAATTGGTATCAATAAGGTAGCTCATAAAAGTATTACCAAATTATTTAATGATTGGTACTAAAATTTGTAAACCAAACAAATGCTTTATAATTTTTATGAAAATTATTAATTATAAACGCCACAGATACTTAAACCAATATAATTAAACAAGTAAAAATATACTAGAAAAAAGCAACTTGTCTCATGAATGCGAGAACATTTGTCTCATTGATGAAACGACGGTGGCCAACACTGTAGAAAAAGGTGCAAATAATAGAGAATTTCAACGTGTTCTCATAGGTATCTATAGCATAATTGGTCAGTGCATTGGGCCGGATTCCCAGGTATGCAAGTTCGAGTCCCGTCAGGGCGACATGAGACAAGTTGCCTTTGTATAGTTAATTTACTTGTTTTAAAATTATCACATAAAAATATCATTGTAAAATGCAAAATTAAGAAACCAATATGATTTCATCAACTTAAACAGTGCTTCGTATCGGGAACAGAATAGGTCCATGAAGTCCTAATAATACAACATATTTGGAAAACTAGACAAAAATAAATGTATAATAAGATAATACCAAAAAGAAACACAAAGTATGATAGTTAGGAAATACCTATTATTATCATTATATAAGTACTTAATCGGGAAAGTCATTGTTGTAAAAACATACAGTTAGATTTACATAACAAAAGCAAAAAAACAATAATAAAGCTTATGGACGACGAAGACAAATAAGCACATCTTTTTTTATGATTTTGTAATTTTTGCATTTTTCAATGCTATTTTTATACTTATCGATTAAGATGCAACTGCCAATAATTTATGATTTTGTAATTTTTGTATTATTGGCAGTTGCATCTTAATCGATCGTTAAACACCTGAAAAGATGTTTCTTTCGAATGCAAGGATATTTCCTAGCATTGATGTAACAACGCTGGCCTACAGCGTATTAAAAATATAAAAGTATTGGAGAATTTCGACGGTGGTTCGCAAGTCTCGGTAGCTCAGCGGTTAGAGCATTGGACCGGATTTCCAAAGGTCGCTGGTTCGATTCCAGCCTGAGAATTCACTTGTGGCCGAGTTAATTTTTTCCAATATTTTTCTATTTAAAATTTACCATAAGTATAAAAATAGCATTGAAAAATGCAAAAATTACAAAATCATAAATTATTGGCAGTTGCATCTTAATCGATCGTTAAACACCTGAAAAGATGTTTCTTTCGAATGCAAGGATATTTCCTAGCATTGATGTAACAACGCTGGCCTACAGCGTATTAAAAATATAAAAGTATTGGAGAATTTCGACGGTGGTTCGCAAGTCTCGGTAGCTCAGCGGTTAGAGCATTGGACCGGATTTCCAAAGGTCGCTGGTTCGATTCCAGCCTGAGAATTCACTTGTGGCCGAGTTAATTTTTTCCAATATTTTTCTATTTAAAATTTACCATAAGCACATCTTTGTTGCCATAGTAAAAATTATTAACTTTTAATAAGTAATTATCTAAGTAACCGTTTCCGAACGCAATAAATCAACTTTGTGAAGGTAGACTTATAATTAGCTAGTCAACCCGTGACCACGGCAACTGAAAAGGTGCCGAAACGTCAAGAAACCAAAAAACCTCAAATAATCCGAAAAAATATATATTTCGGGTAAATAAATTGCACCAAATATTCCGCAAAAGTTGTTTTATTTCAAGAAAAATAAGTAAAAAAACATAGGTACTTATTTAACGTTCACCGACATTTAAAAAGCAGCACGTAGGATATATGTAATTGATCGAACCGTTTCATTTAATCGGTCTCATTTATATTTCCATTTAAACATCCGTCCTCATTTGAATTTCCTAAATATCTAAAAGCAACGAAGCGCAAAATTTATTAATATCTTTTACACGTGTGGTTTATTTTCCCATGGTAATTCGACCTTAAAGTATCCTATTTTTTAATTCGTATGAAAAATTTCATCCAAAACTATTCAGTCGTCTGCGTGTGATTGAGTAACAAATAAAATCCTACTAATATTATGAATACGAAATTGTGTCCGTTTGTTTGTTTGTTACTCTTTCACGCAAAAACTACTCAACGGATTTGGATAAAATTTGGTACACAAACAGTAGATAGCCTGGGTTAAAACGTTGGATACTTTTTATTCCGATATTCCCACGGGAACGGGAACCACGCGAGTGACACCGCGGGTGGCCGCTAGTATAAAATAAATATATATGAAATAAAACAACTATGTGGCCAATTGAATGCTTTCCATTTTACCGCTCAAGTAAAAAATCAGTTTTAAATTTAATGATTAATATATTAGATTAATTTAATTATTATCAAATCTTTTTTATTTGTGACGACTACAATTTATTTCATACTAGCGGCCGCCCGCGGTTTTACCCGCGTGGTTCCCGTTCCCGTGGGAATATCGGGATAAAAAGTATCCTATGTTTTAATCCAGGCTATCTACTATCTCTGTGCCGAATTTCATCTAAATCCGTTTAGTAGTTTTAGCGTGAAAGAGTAAATAAAAATCAAAGTGACATACTTTGGCTTTTAAAATATTATTAGGATTAGTTATTGTCTTTTTCATAGTTAAGATCACTTAAAATAAAACTCAAAAAATCCTTTATTAACAAGCAAAAAGAAAAATTGTAAACCCTCTATAACTGATATTCGATACACGTATCTCTATATTCCTAATATCTCCTGAAATTACTGTAAAAAGGTTTTTTTTTTTATGAACGACGGGGAGACTCTTAGCCTTCATTACACCTGATGTTAAGTATTGATAAGGCTGAAGATGGAAGCGAGCCTCTCCAGGAATCTTAGTAGTTACTTAAGAAATATATTAGACAATCCTTAGCAGTACGGGCAATTCTGTTTAACAAATTTATATATTGAGTGAAAATTAATGCTGAGCCAGCTATGAAATTAAGTTTTGTCGTTTTATCGTAAAAAGTAAGTGGTTGAACTAACGCGGGAGATTCATTTTTTTGTAAAACACTCTTGTTTGTAAATGAAAATAATTTTACAGGTAAAAAATACCTTGTTACAAGTTGATGAATAAATCATTTTTTAAACCAGTTAACGTAAAAAGTAAGTGGTTGAGCCAACGTGGGAGGCTCATTTTTTGTGAGGATTAAAACACTCTTGTTTGTAAGTGAAAATAATTTTACAAGTAAAAAAATACCTTGTTACAAAGTTAAAGAAAAAGAAAATTAAACAAGTTATCTTGCCCAATTTAAGCCCAAGGTACATTCAATGATGAAAATGGAGAAACCGTCATAAAATAGACCTTTGTAAGAATAAACAACTTTTGTCTGCTAAGAGAAAATCATTTTCAAGAAATAAATAACGTTTTGGTATAAAAAAAATACATAAAGAAATAGAAACCGTCATTTTAATCGACCAATTTGTATTCACGAACGTTGAAAGCAAAACGACAACCCGATTTGCCATTGCCATGATGCCAGGTCCAAAAACCGCAATATGAAAACGATAAACAAGACATATAGGCACTCACCATTTAATGAAACGCCAGCGATTAAAAACACGCTACACTTCCATTCCATGGGCCACTCACAAACACAGCACTAAGTCACAGCATGTTTCATAAAAACGTGAATTTACGAAATTTTCAACTTCGTGGCAATGAATTTTCCAGACAGAGCGACGCGACACGAACGCACCGGGCGGCGACCAGAGCGCTTTTGGGAGCTTCTGCGTATCCCCACCCCCCAGGCCATAATATCAGCAAGTCCCACCATAAAAATATTTATATTTCTCTCCGTATTGCGACCTTTTTACTTCTCTAGTTTATCTATGGCCAAAACTCCTTATCCGGTACAGTGGCATTGAAAAATAACACTAATTAAGAGAAAATTTCGCTTAAAAGCGGCGTATAATAAAGATTAATTAAAAGAGTGCTGTGAAAAGGGCTGAAACAGAGACGTGAAAAAAATTCTAATCAGTTTTCTGGGGAAGTGTCACGGTACCCCGTTTCAGGAGATTGCCCCACGATTTATTTTTAATTTAGGCTTTTTGCATTTGGGAATTAAATGATACGCCCTTATTGAGTTCCGGCTCACGCAGTTCGAATATGAACACGGAAGTTAGAATTTCCTTCTTTGTAATCTGACATTCTAACAGGCTTTTAAATCTTTTTGTTTTAGAATAATGTTGGTTAAACCAATATTTTTATTAATAAAAAAAACTGTTTAGTACAGCTAAAAAATAAATTATCAGCAACGCAGTTTCCATTTTTCTCGGTAACTACCAGGCCGATTTCGATGCGGTTGTTATTTTAGAGAAGGTTTCTAGAGATGTTTCATGGTGGTAGACCACCAGGGGGCACAGCAGCAACCAGTTCCTTACCTGACTAAAGGTGATGTAGGTACTATACATTTATCCACCTATTCATAAATTACAAAGGCAACAAAAATCCGTCAGGTGCTGCCGGTCGGAGGATTTTCGTAAAATTATTTAACTCTTTTTAATTTTATTTATGGCGTTTTTACATACGGCGTGGGTATTTTTTATTTTTATTTTGTCTTTTATTTTTTATTGTATTATCTAAAAATGTGTTTGTTTGGGTTAATAAAAACGATCGCTCTATTATTAAAAAAATAATTTTAAATTTTACCTTTTTCAATCAACTTTATAACTTCAATAAAGAAATCAAATTTATTAATTCGTATATTCATAAAATCTTAAATTATGATGAACAAAATTTTCAAATTAGGGTATTAGAATAAGAAATTATCAGATCAAGTATCTTTAAGCGTCTGTCCAGAATATTTTGTCCTGGAAAAAGTTGATAAATTTCGATTCGACAAATCTTCAATTTAAGTTTAAATTGGACGCAGGTCAAACTTCAATACAGTTCATTCATAACAAAATTTAATTGAAAAAGTCATTTTGATAATAATAACGAAAATTAAGAGTATAGATAAAACAAAAAAATATATTTGGTAACACCGTCGTGGAATTATGTTTTGACTTGGAGGAACTCGGTAGCACAGTGGTTTGCGATTTTGGTGGTAAAGCAACTTTCGCAATGGTCATCCCGGGATGGGTGACCGAAATTTTACTAACTCGAGTTTCGTCGCGCTTCGGAAGTACGTTAAGCCGTTGGTTCCGATTGTACTTCAGTCGTTAAATCCACCAATCCACATGGGGACCATGTTCTAAAGTGAGTAATGTTTAAAGTGGGTTACGACCTGTTATCCAAAAGATGAAAGACCTCAAGATGATTAGTTTTTGGTCACCCATCCTGTGACGGACCAGTGTGAAAGTGTGAACCACTGTGCCACCAAGCTCTGAATTCTTTAATTTTGCTACCAACAGAATAATGCGACTCAAATCACCATCAAATAAAAATACTAAAAACATTTTTTTACTTATCACATATTAGATTTTAAATGTGTCAAACATAATTTATTTATGATCTAGAAAAACAAACTGTTACATCGTGTTAATGAGTCAAATATTAGGAAGTGGTGTCAACGACTAATGGCTTCAAGATGAACGATGTTTTTTTTTAACTTTTAGTTTTATATTTCAACTGGATATTACATTAAAAAATAAACTAGTATCTTTATAAATAACTATTTTTCAAAAACTAGTAAGGAAAGATACATAAAAAAAAATTTAAGACTGTGGATTCGTCCAACATTTCTTAGTAACTAGTGGCCGCCCGTGGTTCCCGTTCCCGTGGAAATATTGGAATAAAAATATTGCGATAAAAATCTGTGTATCAAATTTCATCCAAATATATCACATATTATACATCCAAACATCAAAATTTTCACATTTTCACACAAAAAATAGCATTCCGCAATATTTATTTTACCGTTTTTTTTTATTTCATAATCCTTTAATTCAATTTGTATTTGGAATGATTTCGTTAACTCAAGAAACAAATGATAGTGTACCTTTGCCCCTTGGTAACACCAAAAAGGACGTGATAATACTCCGAAACGATTTATCATAATCGATACCGGGCGATAATCGAGGGATTCGATTGTAAATCGAATCACGACCTCATCACCCGATTGATTTGATTCGGCTTATCCGAATACTGATATTAATTGTCGCATTCTCAGGTTAAACCTGCTCTACCGTCAACTGTTATTAATAATATTCAAGTAATGTTAATTAAAAGACGGAGCAATACAATCTGTATGGTGCCATTTCGCTCACAAAAAAAAAAAATATGTAAGTAAGCTTGTTTGTTACTTTAATTAGTTTTTCTTAAACATGCATGGAAATGTTGTCATTATTTTCGAAAAAAGAACACGCGAAATATCGAATTAAATCCATTGCAGGACCTGCAATTGCCTATTTCACGGCCTTTGCAATAATCTACTATTGAATCACTAGTGTATTTTAAATAGGTATTTAATGTAATTGTTTACGCCATTTCCGGCTTCCCTATTTTAAATTCGCGAGCTTCATGATGTGGTTCCTTACTTCCTATACCTTTCCTACTCACACCATCGTGCGCAGAGTGAGAGAACTAATCAAACAAGTGCAGAGTGCATCGTGATTCGTCGCGTCAGTCCTTCCGTTTTCGACAACCAAACCGCGTCGCCATGATGTGCGTGCGCCTCCTGATATAATTTAAAATAAAATGCATTAACCGCAGCTTGAATTAATTATAAACTGTGTAATGAGTGATTCAGTGTTCTAAAGTGTGTGGAACTTAGCCGGCCGGCAGAGTAACCTAAGCCTAGGGTTCCTGTCCATCCGGCATGTGTGAGACAGTGAGTGGCGTTTCCTGAAGTGCAGCTGAAGGCAAGATACTCCAGAAGCTGAATCGAACTGCGCTCAGTGAGTCCCCTTCCCTCTCCATAATATCTACGGTCCACATCATTTTTTTTCTGAACCACAATTCACAAACCGCCCCGCTATGCCGCTATACAGTCCACTTATATAACCGCCATACCAGTAATAAAGTTTTAACAAGAAAATACATCACAAAAATCTACTTATTTTGTATCGCCCAGGCGGGGTTGTTGTTGATTTTTCTAGTAAGTATATTTTCTTTTTTATTGAACACAAAAAGAGCATTGTAAAATGCAAAAAATAAAAATCGTTATTATGTATTTTACTAGGGCGGTTACAACCCGATACTCGGGTTCGTCGATCGACGAAAAATTCCAAATTATACGAAAATCTTTAATTGCAGTTTGTGATCATCACGTTTAACATTTTGTATATTTTATAGTTTTCGGAACAAATAGACTCGAGTACCTTTAATTTGATACCTTACTCGGCCGCGTACTACGCGCCAAAGTCCCTATCGAGTCGTCACAAATTTTGCGAACCTGAATTAAGTATATAGATAGTAATGTATTTTATAGTAAGTTTGAGTTTTGGCGTACCTCGTAGCATTCGGCCCGAGACTTACATTCAGTAGGATATATCGCGGTCTTTAGGCGGATACTTCAATTTTTCACATAAAGGTAGCCTTTTAGCTTTTCAAAGATCAAATCGATCTTTATGTCAAACTCATCAAAATAAGTTTTGTTCCTACCTATCTTTTGTTCTAACCTACTTCTGCATAAAGTATATTCGCACATTTTTAATCTTGACTTAAATTTAAAATCCTCTGATGCTGCTTCAACTAATATCACTTACACACTTAAGTTCTCTCTCTCTCTCTCCTTACTCGCTTAAAATAAATAACATGATATACCCTTTTTTATCCTGTCTCTGTGATAAATTCCTTCACTCAAAGAGATGAGTTGCATTAGACCAAACGTAAGGAAGCAGTAAAAAGCGTAAGAAAAAATGCTTCCATATACGAAACTTATCGTAAAAATGTACGTCTGTGAAACCAAATGAAGCCTTTTCTTGTTGTTAAAATTTGAGCTTTGAGAAAATAATTGTTTTTGAAAAGTAGTTTTAAGCTGTCGCGGTTGACTTTAACATACAATTCAATAAGTAAAACTTGCGTGGTTCCCGTTCCCGTAAGAATATTGGGATAAAATGTATAATATGTTTTAATCCGTGCTTAAAAAATAATCTGTGTTCGTCATCCGGTTTTACGTGATTGTGTAATAAACATCTAAAGACTTAACCATTCAAACTTTTACATTTTACATTACCCGCAGGCTAAGTAGAATAGGGAAGTGATTTCGAATCAAAATATTTTGAGCACATGCGTTACGGTGATCGTACAGTAAAATAAAAATTACTGGGCCAAACTACTAATTTTTTAGGGGGCAAACTGCAACTATTCCGCATCGAACAAAAAAAGAATGACGTAAATCGGATTAGAAATCGCTGCGTAATTGGTGTACATACATAAAAATTAAAAATAAAACATACCAACTGAATTGAGAACATCCTCCATTTTGGAAGTCGGTTAGTTCTGATAACGCCAAGATAGAATAATGCAATAGGTCAAAAATTCATTTTTTTTTATTTAAGCTTTATTATTTTTTAATTAACAATCCCAAATACTTGGTTAATAGTCAAGATTAATTTAACATCGCATAATAAAAGGTTGAATTCTCAAAAAAGGGTTCCGTAGCGAAGAATCGACGCCTTTAATGATGACCATTTTTCCTACAAATGTATCTTCCAACCCGTATTTGATGAGGAGGTCTGAAATTGATGCTTCGTTATAATTTGACGTCTCAACAAAACTGGCTCTTGTGTTCTGACGCATACGAATGAAAATTCTGACGCATAGGAAAGAGATCAAATTTTTATTCGGTTAAAGGTCGTTGAACCTTGCAGCTGATGACTACACGTGCTCTTGTTTTTTATATAATCACAGTATATCAAATATTTTGATTCCAAAATAAGCTTAAGCGGCTTCATTATAAGATCCTAATTTTCGAGGGTAGACTTATAAGTACACGTAGCCAGTCATCCCGTGATCACGGTAGCTGAAAAGCTGCCGAAACGTCGGGAAAATAAAAAAAACCAGACAATTAGATCTTCTTTCGTGAAATATAGTTTAATATCCGGAAAAGCTGTTTTATTTCAATGAACAGTTGCGCGCCAAAACTTAAGATGTACGTAGATCCTGGGGCCCAATGTAAAAAAAAAATAATGTTTAAGTAGTTTAGCTTCTTTTCGCATAAAAATGTATCAAAATTTACAACTTCTTGGGCAAATCAACATAACAATAGTATCTAACCACTATAACAAAAAAAAATCTGAAAAGTCTTAAAAAATCAGGTATTATAGCACTAAAATTACTCCATAAAATTAGACAAAAAATTTAACAAATAAATTTTGAACAGCAGTTTTTTGTTTTTCTCATCCCTCAAACCCTTTCATCCAGCTACTGCAAAGACGAGACTCGCAAGGTAACAGTAAAATTAAATAATTTGTGTTTAAAAACACGCCGGGTTAACAGCTCAATAAAAGCAATCTTCGACATTATAGGATAATCAAAGATAATTGAAACTAAAGGTTTTTGACAGCAGTAGAGATTTTACTTACATTTTTAATAAAGAAATTAAGGATATAAAAATGTCGAATGCGCGTGAAACGGGCCCCTGGTCTGTGACAAGAGTGTTTAAGCTTGTTTAATTTCGAAATCAAATAAATGTACCTATGTATTTTTTATGTAACTGTAAAGGCTCTTACACTTTAAACTGTATACGACACCGCTTCGTGCTACGACGCGGCTTCGTTTCACCGAAATATGGAAATCTACGACGAGCAAAGTAAAAATTCACGACGAGGCATCGCAACGTGCTACTAGGCTCGTCATCGACTAGGGTTATCAAATGATGAGCCTTAATATCGTCTTCTAATCTTTGATTATTGAATTTCAAATGCGGTACCGGCGAAGGAGTGCATCGAGAGTTTCTACGATACGACGTCGTGCGTCGTGGCAGGTTGGGATTGCGATGTCGTGTCGTGTTCATATGTAATAGCCCTAACTCAGATATAACAATGACGTATTTTACCGCTTATAAAAAGTTATTTAAACCGAAAGTTGACAAAGTAATTTTTTTTTTTATAAAGACATGTAACAATTCGCGTTCAGAATCATACATTTCCGCATGAAAAATCTCTTTTGCTAGCATTTCTGACAAATGTTTACACTTATTAACCATCGCTTAGTCAATTAATAACGTTCGCCAGTACAGTCGCGTGCAATAATACACTATACAACCTTATTACATTGAAACACACGGAAACAAAGCACTCTCTGTCCACAAATCTAATTCAATATTTTATTGTGACAAGGTTGCATAATGTTCCTATGTTATTGCATTACTGTACACCAAAAACAAACCAGCGAAGTATAACATTCTGGATGCTGTTTATGCGTGTGTATTTTTATACACACTCTCTCAATTTGTTTTTACGCTTACATTGATTGATGGAAATGTAAACATTTACACGTGAAATTGTTGCAGCAGTTTATGTATAGGAATTATTTAAATACTAATTGGAACAGAAATGCCAGTTATTCATCAATGTTTTTGAAGTGATTCGATTTACCAAAGTATTTCGAATAAAACGATTTATCGATTATCGAACCCCTTTCACAGCTAGATTTTTTAATTTTTTTTTATTTATTTATTTGCATTAACTAGTTACTATACTATTCATATTTTATTTAATCTTGTAAGTTATTCATTATCCTACTGGTTTATTAGTCTTCCACGCAATCCTTCTCCTTCCAACATATTTTTAAGACTTTATACTTTTTTTTAAGTGCGTCATTTTCACCATTTCCCGCCCACCCATCAATAGGGTGAAGGCTGAAAATCGATATTTCGCTCATCCCACGAGCGAAAATACCACATCGAGCCTAGACCCTGTTTTGCTGCTGCACATAGAGGCATCCGCACTACGTCTGACGAAGTGATTTTATCAATATGTCACCTAATTTATAAGATATCTACCTAAATACCAGATGTACCTATGTGTGTGTGTTGCAACAAATTAATCAATTTTCTGTTCTATTCTATTCTATATTTTAATTCTGCGAGTTCCACATTTTCTGTTTATTTCACAAATATAATATTTTCAACGAAACATTAATCAAGTTACTTGAATTTTCTCTTGTAAGCTAAAAAATACCGGAAAAATTGTTCCCAAAAATTTTTGTTATAAAAATTAGGGTTGCCAAAAATTTCATATTATTTACATGAAATTCAGCGGAAAAAAAGACAATAAGCCACATTTGACCGCGTCACGTAAGCAGATTTCGTATAACGCTGTGTCACATCGGGTCTTCGATATAAAACAAGTGACCCATGTCTGCCCATGTGTCACCGCAGCGCAATCAAATCAAACCTTGTACAATCGATGTCAGATATGGTTGAACACTTATTTATGACATATTTTTTTAAGATAATAATTGATTTGATTTAAACATATTCAACTCTCTTCTCGTACAAGGTCTACCCGTCGTACCCTAGGATTTTGCGAACCGATGGCGTAGTTTCTTTGACGTTCATAAGTGCTTGTAACAGCATAAATTGCTCTCATACATTTAGCTCTTGGCCGTTTTACTCTGCCACAATCGGCACAGTCTAATGAGACAGCGGCATACGGCATCAAAAATCTTCACTAGCAACCGATTCAGTTGGTTGAAACAAAAAACGTTTAAATATGTGGTCACTTTTTTTGATCCGTTGCTATATGAAGCGCAGTATCTAGTTGTAGCAACGCGGAGACCAATGGTGAACACAAGTGTATATTTTTTTTATAATTTTATTAATATTAAACAACTCTCTTCCCCTACTAAGGTCTCTCGCTGTAAGATTTTGCGAACCGCGGGGTTATTATCCTATCTTTGCAACAGCAATTAGATAGCAAAAATTACGCGATAATTGCTTTACGTCACGTATCACCATAGCAATCGCACTGTTATTACAGTGCGGCGTCTACCGCACAATCGATGAACTATAATGTGCATTCGCGGCGTCTCACTTTCGCACTCTAGGCTGAAGCGCAAGAGAGTGAGACGCCGCTATACGAACCATCGTCATCATTAGTCTGCGATCACATACGTTATGCCATTTTTATTTTGACGTTCCGCGTCAATCGCGCGATCACTGCGCATTGCGCATGTTTAATGCGTAATTTCTTTCACATTCATAAGTGCTTGTAGCAGCCTAAATTGAATTTTCACTACAACATCTCATAAGTACATTGCTTTGCTCAAGTAAGTACTTTGCAAGTGGTTTTTAGTTCACAGCAACCCAATATTGAAAAAACAAAATCTTTTACATATAATTTCTTCAACATTAATAAAACAGAAAAACTTTTACGAATTATAAATATTGAGTTTCACACATACAGATTTACGTTTACGGCTCATTTTTTGCTTTTTAGTTCTGATTTTGAAGTCGGTTAAAATCAGTCACAACCACAACAATATCATCTAGGTAAACGACTATTTGCCAAAACGTAATTTATATTTTTTAGGTTTATGAAAAACTACCATCCACATCTTCTTAATAATTATACTAAAACCTTATCCTAAATGCAACAAATACTTTTTATAACTTTTTAATTTTGCATTTTACAATGCCATTTTTATGTGATAAAATATTGTCGCCCTGACGGGACGACATGGGACGTCCGTCAGGGCGACATGAGACTAGTTGCTTTTTTTTAGTATATTTTCTTGTTTAATATTTATCGCAACAAATACTTTTATGAAAACCGCATCAAAATCGGTTCAGCCAAACGCGAGATAATCGCAGACAAACATACATACATACATACATACAGGTCAAACTGAGACCCTATTTTTTTAAGTCGGTTAAAATTACATCGTCCTAACTCCTATCCAACAAAAATACTCATAAAATAAAAACTTCTGGGCCAAACTGAATTAATTATATAAGGGATCAAATGGCAACTATTCCGCATCGAACAAAAAAAGAAACACGTAAATCGGATCAGAAATCTCGGCGTAACTGGGGTCTATCATCAGCATGTGGACGTCCACTGCTGGACATAAGCCTTTCCTAGCTCATGCCTATTGTGGCGTCACAGGAGGCTATTAGCCTACTGCTACCACGCTGGCCAGACGGGTTGGTAGAGGGTTTGTTTCAAGTTTTCCTTCTCTCGCACAGGTGTTCAATACGTTGAGCCTCTTAGTCGACTCTTACGACATCCCAGGCATGTAAGAGAGTGGTGACACGTGTATTTTTAAGCCGTTACCACACGGCACCTGGTGTCCATACATAGAAAAAAAAAAACATACCAACCGAATTGAGAAGCATACCAACTGAATTCCTTTTTGGAAGTCCGTCAAAAAAGACTTATTGAGTACCTACTTTATGTGTTAGTAAATAAAGCTTAAAACATCGTGTGTATAAAAAGCTATGTTTGTGTGTAGCAGGTCCATACAATTGAGAGTTATTGCTGAAGTAGTACTTGTTTGACACACTCGCAGTTCTGTTGTTGTAGTTTTTCATTTTCAATGCTATCTTTATACTTATGATATTTTTTTTTATAGAAAGTATTATAAAAGTCGACTCGGTTCACAAGTTATTCTCGTGTCCCGAATGTTCCTATTGTCCCGTTTGAGAATTAAATGTGAGCCGAGTCGGCTTTTTCTATTAATTTTTCTATAATCTTAGTTATGTACAAAATAAGTAAAAGTACAGCTATTATTCAAGAAGCTAATTTGTTTCGCGGTATTTGCAGTTATAAGAGTGCGAAGAGGAACAAACAATATAATACGAGATGCATTTAATAAATAAATAATTAACTGCATACAATCACACCAATTATCTAGCCCACGTTAAGTTTCATGAAGAACTTGTGTTATCAAAGTCAAAGTCAAAGATTTTTATTCAAATAGACTTATAGATAAGTACTTTCGAATAGTCCAACATTTTTTTCCCTACCAGCCATTCAGGACATCTTTTAACTGATAAGAAGAACGGCCGCAAGAAACTTATCAGCCTTAGCAGAAACAACAACATTTACAATGAAACATGTTGTTGCCAAACACAAATCTACAATCTTGAAATATATTTAATAAAAGAAGAAAATTTTCTCATACTCATATTAGAATATTTTCCTCTTACACTATTTACAATAGTATGTTTAATGTTGGTATCACATCCATGCATTTTGGTCTTTTAAATAGTCATCTACCTTGTAATAACCTTTGCTTAAGAGCGTTTTTTTAACATATATTTTAAATTTATGCAAAGGCAGCTCAATAACTTGTTGTGGAACTTTATTAAAAAAGGCTATGCCTTTCCCCAAAAACGAGCGTCTACATTTTTCAAGCCGAAATTTTGGAACGGCAAGCTTATTCTTGTTTCTAGTATTAAAATTATGAACATCGCTATGCTTTATAAATAAATCATGATGTTTCCTTACATATACTATATTATCATAAATGTATTGTCCCGCCAAAGTTAGTATATTAATCTCTTTAAACAATTCTTTAAGAGAATCTCTCTGTCGAAGGTTGTAAATGGCGCGCACAGCTCTTTTTTGAAGTATAAAAACATTTTCTATATTGGCTGCTGAGCCCCACAACAACAGGCCATAGGACATTACACTATGAAAATAACTAAAGTAAACTAGTCTTGCCGTTTCAATATCAGTTAGGAGCCTTATTTTCCTTATTGCCAAAGCCGCAGAACTAAGTCTACTCGACAAGGTTTCAATATGTGGATCCCATTGTAGTTTTGAATCTAATGTAATACCAAGAAATTTAGTACTCTCAACTAACTCTACTACATCCCCATTCAAATTGATGTGCATGTCGACCTGCCCTACATTAGGTAATGTGAATTTAACAAATTTCGTTTTGGTAGGGTTAAGAGACAAATTATTACTGTTGAACCAGTGTGCGACTTGAGAGAGAGCACTATTTACTTCGTCAGAACAATTGTTTCCTCTATCAATTTTAAAAATTAAAGATGTATCATCTGCAAATAGTACTGTCTCACATAAATTACTCGCGTAGTTAGGGAGATCGTTAATATATATTAAGAACAGCAGAGGGCCCAATATTGAACCTTGGGGCACGCCCATAATAATGATTATGGATACTAGATAACGGATAAACATACTTATATACTTTTTTTTAAGTACATACGTATAATATACATATTAAACACTCATACCAAGACAAATAGACATGTTTATGCACACAAATATTTGTCTTGTCCGGGGATCGAACCCGGGACCTCTGGCGCAGAAGGCGGGTTTAGTTCCCCTGCGCCGAACAGGGTCGTCGAATTACTTACCCTCCTACATTACACTTGCACTCCGAAAACCATCGCTATTTCGAGCGACGTAAGGGCGCGCTTACGGTCAAAGCGTAAAACCATAGATGCTGTTGACTGTACAAAAAACGCAGAAACGTTGATCTCTATTTTACATTCTTTCCGGTTGACTGGCAAAGAAAAATGCCTAAGGGCATTAAGTCCGCCTTTTTTAGGTGTATATCTATAAAATGTGCAATAAAGAAAATAAATAATAAACGTATTCCACAAAAAGTGTGTGGTGATGAACCGTACACAATCATATTTAGTGCTCGGCGCTTACAATTTTACCTGTCTTAGGATTTAATAGGATTAATAGTGTCGTTGTACGATATATCTCTACCCGGTTGATCAGCTAATTAATTGTTAAGAAACTCGACGGTGCCACTGTAATGGGGCCATTAAAATAGCGATATTTACGTTTTATAATCTTGTTATTGTTTACAAATATCTTCATGGGTTTTATGATTATGATGTATGACGATTCAAAAGAGCTTTACTCATAAATTTATGTGATTAAAGATTTTTTGTTTTTTCATTGAGAAGCTCGGCAGTACAGTAGTTAGCGAATCAGCTTGCGATAGTCACGGGATAGGTAATCAAATTTTTTTTATAAAACTCCTCCGTGTTTCGATACACACGTTATAAACTGTTGGTTAAATAATAATAAATAAATTTATGCTTAATAAACGCTACATTTAAAATTGTTTACGCCCAAAATAAAATCACAGAATGTTATAAAGAGGTTTCATGATGAATATTAATGCTAACTAAGTGCGGAGAAAGCCGTGATCTGCGACTCATTAAATATAAATTAAATATTTTTACATGTACTGATTACTTATATAGACCTTGACTGGAAAAGCTATTAAGTGTTTTCTTGTGATGTGCAACGAGGCTAGCAATTAAATTTTGTATCTTCTTTTTTTTAAACATTATTAGCCATTTCTTATGTGAACCCCCACTTTTTTCCTTCCCCATCCTTTTCATAATGGATGGATAAGGAAAATGGACCTTGACTCACCACGCGGGCTCAATGTCGATGGGTTTTGACGACTACTGACAGATACAGTTGGGACAAACAGCTTAAAGTGCCATAAGATTTTAAACTTTCGCGTTCCATTATACTAATAGTTAGGAGCAACTGGACTCAAACGCAACATTTATTATGACAATTTGAGGGTGGTCGAAGATCTTCAAGTTTACTTAAGAAACTTTACAGGCGGCCTAATAAACTCTGACACTAGAGGTTACCACTAATCCTCATACGACAAGAAGAAGAAGAAGACCAAGCTACATTTTTGAAACTTTGCAAAGGTCCCGTTTTGTGGCCCCACTCCAAAATGGCGGTAGATACGCTAAAACAAGCGTAGGAACTTTATACATGTATTCCAGTAACCGCTCCTCCTCGGAAACGTTTTAGTTGGTAAGTGCTGTTTTAAAATTATCCGAGAAATGCTTCGATGTGGATTTATTGAATGAAAATGGCCGGAGATAAAACTGAATAGTCTAGTGCAAGGGTGGTGAACCTAAGTAAATGCTAGTAAAATGTAAGTAGATATATTATTTTGTTTTCCAATATCTTTAAAAATATCATTAAGTATTATTGTAGTCATATTCATCAGCCATTTATCCCCACTCTCTAGGTCACAGGCCTTCGCGGGCCAAATGCGGATTTATTGCGAGCGCGAGGCAAAGTTTTTTTTAAATTTCTTACACTATTTTTTGAAATAATTAAGAAAAAAGAAATAGAGTGACAAGTATGAGACTTTTAAAATTAATATGTGCAAAAAGGATAGATGTCGTTGCACATGAATTATAAAGCATAAAAACAAAATACACGGATACCAAAGGTTCGAAATAAAGAGTATGGACGAAATGAGGTCGCATGCATGATATAAATATAAAATAAGAAAAATTTATGAAATCTATATGTAGTGAACATTATATCGGTTACTTTAAATATCATGTTTGGTTTTCATAAAAATGACAAGCAGCAGACTTATATCGATTGCGAATTATCTGCTAAATATCTGTAACAGTTTTCTCGCTGGTAGAGGTGAAAAGTTGTATGTTTAACACGAGAGCAATTTGTTTCTGATGTCGCGTGCCTTTAAACCACTCACTGTGCTCAGTAGTCTATATTTGAATCACTCGCTACGCTCGTAATTAAATTTTGGACTATTTCGCTAGTTCGTGATTTAAAGTCAGCACTCGCAGCAAAAAATGACATTGCTCTCTCAAGGTTTGTATAACAAATAACTATTCCCCCATGGATTTTTCTACAATAAAAAGTATTTAAACAAGGTTTAAAATGCCCCAGAACGAGTCAGCTCAGTGTTATTAGAGCTTAAAAAAATGTGTTTTTTTTTTGTAGGTTTTGATGAAAAGCGAACATGGAATAAAAACTATAAAAAATCTAGTAGTTTTACATGTGTACCAACAAAAAAATCTCTAGCTTTTTTATTTTTTCGAATACATAAAACATAAACTCGTGACTACGGCCACTGCAAAAGAGTCGAGACACCGGGAAATCAAAAATAAAAACAAAATAACTAACAATGTGTTAAAAAACGCAATTTAAGGCCATGGGAGTAATAAGAAAAAAAAATGCTAAGAAATCCTAAGTTAGAATTAATCAATCAAATCCAAACTGTGGTCTGCGGCTAAATCATGAATTAAGTATAGTACTAATAAAAAAATAATGGATGCTTTGAACACTGAAACCTGTAATTAATCTTAGTCCGACTCAAGACTAAGAAAAAACTGAATCGCATTAGGCTAAGAAAAATGAACTGAAAAATACTGAACGCAAAGTCAGGCCGAGTCAAAGTGGAAAAATCATTTATCCAATTTATAATGTACGCATTGGCTGAAATAAAGCGATTTTTTAAGGATTACAACGCATGAAATTTGTTTTATATTAACTGATAGTGATTGCGAAGTTTTATTGATTTGATAGATATATTTTTTCTTTTTACCCGACAGCAAAGAAATGTCTTGTATGTATATTTCTTTATATGTAATATTCTTTATTACCTCTTATCTCTAAAACGGCTGAACGGATTTCGATCATAAAGATATCGTTAGATTTGTGTTGACAGCCCCAGTGTTCTTAGATAAGTGATGTCAAAAAAACCGACGTAGCAGCTGTGAGGTCCTATTATTCGAAGTAAAAAAAAAAAAATTTTTTTTTTTCATTTTTCTATATGGGTATCAAATTAAAGAGCTAGTCTTAAGAATATCAAAAAGGTATATCTTGACCGATAAATCACTAAAAAGATATAAATTAAAAATAGGTGGAGGTATAGATTTTATGAATAAGTCGAATCATCCATCATCTTATGCCTCTGACTGCATGTTGAACAAAATATTTTTATATTTCTATCTTGTTTCCATCTTTTCAGTTGACTTGTCTTTTGATGCTGGCGAGTTTTTTAGTTTTTTTAATTCATATTATATATAAATACATATTTTAAATAATTATTTGTTTAAGTTGTTCAACGAATGATTTTGAGACAGTTAAAGGCAACAAATATAACAATTGTGAAATAATCACGGGTTAAAGAATTCAGCAGAAAAGTCATCTGCCTGTGTCCCTCAGTGGGAATTCTAATTTCTAAGTAATACCACAAATAATTTAATACTACAGACTAGTATACTATTAATAACAATCTTACTTAATAATATTATAAATGCTTGTTTGACTCAACAATATACACACCCTCTCCACACACACTCACTCATATTCATTTTACTCACCGTGATAGGTTCACTACATATAATCTAACTTTAAGGTTTAGTTTTGATTCTGGCATTTTTTGTTAGTTTTAGTTTATACCATTTTGCCTCTCTGGTTAAAGCTTGTTTTGTACATAGTGAGAGTAAGAGCACTGCACCTGAGATACAGGTTTCCTAGTTCGGGTGCAGATGTTTACCATTGGCTTGTTTCAATCAATGGTTTATTACATGTAAGAACTAAGTTATGTTTACAATTGTCTTATTGTTACTTGCCAATGTATTTCTTCTTTGGTGAAATAAAAATATAATAATAATAAAATATAATTACTTTCACGCAAAAACTACTAAACGGATTTGGATGAAATTTGGTATGTAGGTACTTCAAGTAGTGGACTAACACATAGGCTACTTTTTATCCCGATATTCACACGGGAACGGGAACCAGGCGGGTGAAACAGAGGCCGGCCGCTGGTCATTAATAGATTTTCTGTGGTTGCAAACTAAAAAACTTAATAGCAATATCTGAACCTAACCCAAAAAAATAACGTTTAATTATCCAACTGCAACAAAGACAAAGGGTGAATAATCTAACTTTTTATTGTGTAGTCAACTCCTAGGTATAGTTAAAAATCTATATCTGAAGGATAAATATTCAATTTTAGATTTTATAAATCATAGTTAAAGCCAAAAAAATACGTAATCCAGCTTTAAATATGAGTAATTTTAAGTAAACGTAAATAATTTATGTAAGTAAAATATACAAACTAAGGTATTTATTAAACATACCTATGTGCATAATTTGAACAAACGAGCCATTGCCGCTTCATTTGAACGAAGTGGCAACGTCGACGTTTGGGTAGGGAATTTACACCAGTGATACAGGTTTCCTAGTTGTGAGCAAGTTGTGGGGCAAATGTAGTGGGGCTAGAACGAATAACTTTCGAGTAAGTATCGAGTAAGTCAAGTAAAAAAAATGTATGACATATTGAGCAGCGTTCCTACCGGATGTAAACGGAACTACATTTTCCTATAAATTTTTTGACTTTACGTGCTCGATACTTACTCGATATTTATTCGTGCTTGCCCTACAGTTTCACCGAAACCGAAAAAACTGTTTTTTGGCGGATTATACAAGATTTTATATTTAACCGTAATAAGTATAAGATACAGTTAATAACGAAAATGCATCTTTAACCGCTTGATTAAAATCGTTAATAGAGGGCTTCACATCTATAATTACGCTAGTTTTAATTTTAACTTAGACCTGAACTAAACTTAGACAGACTTTAAACCGCGTCTGTGGTCTAGTGGTACAACCACCGGTATCAGACCCAGGGGTCCCGGGTTCGATTCCCAGCGGGGGTAAATATTGTATTCGGTTTGGTTGGTGGCAGGACTTGTTGTAAGCCCGCCTGACTAGCTACCACCATCTTATCTAAGCCTGACGCCATAACAACAATGTTTTCAGCATTGTTGGGTTCCGGCAGTTCGAGATAAGATAGCCAGTTCGTTAGTGGTTGAGGATTCCGGGAGAGGCTTGCTTCCATCTTCAGCCTTAACAATACTTAACATCATGTATGATGAAGGCTAAGAGTCTCCCCGTCATTCATAAAAAAAACAACTTTTATTTTTTTTAAACCAATACAACGCGATACTTCAAAAGTAACTTATTAAAATAACCGCTTTCACAAACTCGGTTAAAAATATCGCAACACTCTCTCTCTAAAACACAACAAAAGGGGTAATCCGAGTTAAATATTCATCAAGTGGCCTATACGTAAAGGATACAGAAGTTTCCAGAATCCCGACCAAACGACATTAGGAGAGAACCCAGGAGGTCTATTCCGTTAATGTTTAGCCACAATTGTATCTAAATTGCGTTGCAATTATAGTATTTTTTACACTGTAGTAACAAGAACTGTGTAAAACAGCGCTAAGCTTATACCCCCTTCATCCATCGGACATCCAGACGCACTGCGGGCTGCCACCCTTTTCTTAGTTGCTATCCTGATATGTCGCACTAAGCGCTACTCAAATATTTTATATTGCGCACGGCAAAGGAGTGGAACTCCCTCCCTGCGTCTGTATTTCCGAGTACTTATAACACGACCATCTTCAAAGCAAGGGTGAATAGGCACCTTCTGGGCTATGTTGCTCCACCATAGATCCTGTCTAAGCCTCTGAGCTTGATTAGGATCAAGAGCGATCCCATTCGAAATAAAAAAAGACACTAAAATTAAACACGATCGAGATACGGTTATGACTAAGAGTTATCAGAATTGACCCCCTGATTTGTAACTTCGGGAAGTGGAACGGGGATTAGGAATTAATTGTCTTTTAAAGCTCGAAGAGTTGGCCATGTTTATTGAAACCAATCCCGAATTGAAACTTAATTTGGGACGAGGAGACTGGTTAGAAATACTTATTTGTTGGCTTCAGTAGGATTATACGTCTGACTTTGAAAACAAACTTTTAATAAGCATTATTAAAAATAAATACAACTGTTTCTGGACAACGTTAATCTATGACAGTACAGTCAAGTTCAATAATATCTGTGCATTTTTGGACTTTGTCGCATTAAGTTTTCTGACATCGTCTTTGGCTTTCTGTACAAATTATCACAATAATTATCATGAAAAAGTTCAAAAGTGCATAGATATTATTGAACTTGACTGTACATAATACAAAGCATGACTATTTTGTAACCACAGCAATGAAAGCCCCAAGTCAATAAATATATTTTTACATACTTTGACAGCCCATAACGCCGATATCTCATGGATTAGAATGTTGCATTGCAACTTGGGTACGTTTATTTACCTAGTTTTAGGGAATCCTTGTGCACACAGTTTGACCATATCCATTGAACTTAATTTTTTTGGTGAATTATGAACCATCTTTCAAATAGCAAAATAATAAATAGTCAAAGGACAGATATTCTTGGCATTGCATTACGTCTAGATTGCTCGTAATTAGTTAAACTCTGATTTCATAAAATTCTGTTCAAGAGCGTCGTGGATGTGTTTTATAGCAAATTCTAGTCCTTTTAGGAATTAATTTGTCAGCCATTTTGTCCAGATGGGACTTCTGGGATGTTAAAATTTCGTCCTAGATTTGAATGCTTATTTCATTTCAGTGTTATTACTAGGTCTTTTAGCAATAGCATCATCAGTAGTAAAATTTTCCAAAGTTATTGTTTATATCTCGTAACAAAATTAGGTCAAATTTTTATTTGAGAAGTAGGTTTTCAGGGTTATGATATCGTATGGAAGTCGTTATACTTACTCAACTAAAACACAATCCTCTGTCTTCCTTTTTAAGGGTTCTAAAGAACCCTTACAGTTTCTCCATGTCTGTCTATCCGGTCAATCGTCCGCCCGTCCGCCTGTAAGTCCGCGGTTAGCTCAGAAGCCCTTACTTCTAGAAAGTAAAGCTGTAATGATGCATGAAATGAAAAAAAAAAATATCGCCAATCTCTTAACGTAGGGTGTCGTTGGATAGGACTTTATAAAATATTTTAGGTTTCTGAAGACTACTTTTCGACTCCTCCCGATATTTAGAAATATGCTGATATTCCGGCATTTCCATTGACCCAAAGAGTTCATCCAATAAAAGCAAATAATGATATACCGAGCACAATAGTACTTGGGCTCTTCAGATTTATTATCTGGCTTCTCAAATATTCCCGGCTCCAGTCAATCTCGTTTGTTTCCGATATGGGACCGAACCGGGAATATATTTTCTTCACTCCGTTCGAGTGATGGCAAATGGCTTTGCCTTCACTGTCAGAATGACAAAGACTAAGAAGTTATAGAACTTTAGGCTTGACCCAAAGAGTTCATCCAATAAAAGCAAATAATGATATACCGAGCACAATAGTACTTGGGCTCTTCAGATTTATTATCTGGCTTCTCAAATATTCCCGGCTCCAGTCAATCTCGTTTGTTTCCGATATGGGACCGAACCGGGAATATATTTTCTTCACTCCGTTCGAGTGATGGCAAATGGCTTTGCCTTCACTGTCAGAATGACAAAGACTAAGAAGTTATAGAACTTTAGGCAGTTTGGCCCAAAGTGTTTAAAAGGCTCTTTTGAGTGGATAACGGAATTTGGATTCTGTTTATATTAATAAATAAATAATTTATTCAATAATCAAAACATTACAGTGGTAAAAACTTATAACCTAGATTTATTTACATTATCTATAATTATATAATTAGCCTGAACTATAAATACCTTGTGTTTCAGGCAAAAAGGACTTTCATTATACTTAAATATAATAAAACTAAATAAAAATCGTTTCAGTTTCCAGTTTTGTCCCTGTTGTGGCTGTCATCGTCGTCATCGTCTCAGCCACATAACACCCACTGCTGGGTATAGGCCTCCCCCAAAAGGGGGGGGGGGTTTGCCATAATCGCCACGCTTGGCAGGCGGGTTGGCGATCGCAGTATGGCCAAGTTTGTAGGAGATGCTGATGCCCGTCTCCTGAAGACTGAGTCCCTTAGTCGCCTTTTACGACACCCACGGGATAAGAGGGGGTAGTGCTATTCTAAGCCGACACTACACAGCTTATGTGGCTGTCATACAGTATGAAAATATGACAGTCATGAAAGCGACGAAATTGGTTGCTAGGTAATTTTAAGTTATATAATCAGCCTGGGGAAGTCCATTTTATCGATTCCGCTTGCGTTGCAGTGATTAACGATGCCAAATAAAAATTGTAAAATTTTGTTATAATTCCAAATAGCATATGTGTCAAATGCCAAACGAATAATAAAGAATTTTGACATCAGAGAGTAAAATAGATAAGTAATAAATGGAGAAGTTTCTTAATGTTGAAAACATTATATTTCACTGAATGGGATTAAAATTAGAATATCAAAACTAATACTTACTATGATGGCGCAGCGACCCAAAGTGAGTCTTGGCCTCCGATAATAAGACACGCCATTCTGTCGTGTACAAGCTCCTTCCAATCTGGCACTCCGAGCTCAAACAGGTCGCGCAAGACTTGGCCCTTCCAGCGGTGTCTCGGCCGCCCAACAGGGCGCCGACCACTTATATGACCAGAGTAGGTCCGCTTTACTGCACGATCGTCCTCCATCCTCTCCAGGTGACCAAGCCAGCGAAGTTTCTGAGCTTTTATTTCGCCGATTATATTGGGAAGACTGCTAAAGCTAATAAGACAAAACTAACAAGAAATTTTTTTTAATCAATCAAGAAATGGTTGATAATTAAATTATTAAGATTACATATTTTCGCGCAGAATTGACTGTAGCCTCAAATATGGCGGTGACTTCACGTCACATCCTCACGTCGTCGGAGTACCGCACTACAAATTACCAGCAGCGAGCCGAAGGTGCGTGACGTCTTACGCTGAGCAGTTAAGCGCAACTTTAAGGCCCCATAACCTCTCTACTTATAGATAATATTATAATTTTAGTTATATTTTCAAATTTAATTAATAGAAAATAAAAATTGGATACTTCTCCATTTTCCACCAGCGTTCGAAGTGTCACTTCTGCGCCATCATATTCCATTCTGTATCATGGCGACATCTCCGGATTGGAGCGGTGTGTTGAGTGTATGAAGATGTAATGGGAACTTCCGACACGCTCCTATATGACGAGTTTCAAACACATATCTCTTAGGCTAGACGTTTTTGCCAAAAAGAAAAAAATTTTTTTTTATTTATATTTACAACCATATATAAAGAAATAATAACTATTTGCACAATAATGTGGTTTTACGTAAACAAGTAGATGGTCAGAAAAATCCAAACCTTTAGACTTAATTTTGTGATGTGTATCAGTAACGATGATGATGACAAAAAAGTTATGATAAAATATTCTACCTCCTGAGACCCAGGGCAACCTTTTTCGGATGTTTTTTTTTATGAATAGTAATGAAGTAGTAGTAAATATTTAAAAAATCCCCCCTCCCCGTCTCATATTATGTGCTCATATGAGGTCACTTGGTCTCTATTCCAGCAAGAAACCCATGGGATTCCATTGTTATCGGTCACGAATTGTGTACGTTGGTTGCTGTAAGTTTGTTGTCGGGCGAGAAAGAGTCTATGGGTCCATTCTTGGTTAGACAGCTGGTTTCGGTGCTGCTGAAGACCTCGGCCGCGACCGAGACCATGACCACGTCCTCTTTGACGCATGACGCGACTCCTAGTGAAAGACATCTATTATGTGCTCCTTCCTCATCTTACCCAAAGTTCTTCTTCTACCTCTTGATTGACCACGTCTAACTAAAACTGGTGAAAGCCGAGGGTACTTGTACGGGTAGTATCTTCATCGAACGAATTTTTCAGGCTGTCTTAGTAACGTGTCATTTTTGCTTTCTTCGTTACCTGAGCTGGAATCACCTCAATATGGTCTGGTGCAACTAGAACTTCATGCTGTTCCTCTGACAATGCCTCACTTTCGGGTTTATGTAGCTATTCCAAAATATTTAATTCCTTGTCTATGAAAAAACAACCTAATCGAAAACTGATGTCATCAAGTGATGACATTAAAAAGTTGGTATTGCGAACGAGTGTCATCGATTGATGACATTAAATTTGAGGTTAAGGTTTTTACAATAAACTGATGATTTGCTTGAAATAAATGTTTTATAAACGTAGGTAAATAGTACCTCTATTGGTTTTATAAAAAACCATGAAAAATAACCTCTAATTTGTACCTGTGTTTTCAAATTGATTAAACTTATACCGCGTCATGCCCCGAGCTATCATGCGAGGAGCTATCATGATGAGATATCATGATAGCTCCTCTTCGTAACACTGTCAGGTAGGCCTTAAAAAACCAAGTAAAGTATTTTTTTTCTTGTATTGGCACTCCTACATCCTAACAGTGAATAAATTAAATTTATGCTTATGGGTGAGCTCTGTATAATAAAATAAAATAAAATAATAAATAAATTTCATACAATCATACCAATTATCTAGCCCACGTTACGTTTCATGAAACGAATAAGTGTAACTAACACTACTTTGTTTTATATATATAAGATATAGCTCATGAGCTTAAAGTCAATAAGTTAACACGCGTTAATACCTACACTATTACCTTAAATTACGTTTTTGCATCTTTGCTAAGGATATTAGAATCACCGAAGATATTACAAATATACGTAATATTACACCAAGACAGAATAAACACAAATATTTGTCCTGAGTGGGGACCGACTCCACGACCTTTGGTGCATCAGGCATCGAGCAATAGAATCCATTATTTATGACTAGCCACCGCCCGCGGTTCGACCCGCATGGTTCCTGTTGTCGTGGAAATATCGGGATAAAAAGCCTGTGTGGTCTCCGTCCTTTCAATTAACTATATTCCAAAAATCAAGTCGATTGCTTGCTTGGTTAGGGTGTGAAGGAAGGAATATTTAACAAAATTATAATAATCTGGATGCGGGCGTATGTTAGTATGTAACAAAATAATTCAGTAATAGGCAATCGTCCCTTACATAAGTTGCGGGTAGACATGAAAGTTTTCTTGTTTAACTTGAAGTTAGAATCTAAATAGGCAAACATAAACAGTATTATGTAAGTTACAATTGAGGTCAATTTGGTTATACATACGGTCTGCTGAACTTGGTAGGACTTGAAGTTTAGTTGCCAAGATTATGTTTGCTAATTGTTCATGTAAGCTTATCATTAAATTTGTTATAGGTCACGCTTGTTGATTATCAGAAATAAGAAGATTTGTAGAAGAACTTCTTGGGTTGAGCGTTTCAAAATGATGTGAGCGTACTAGAAGACGCTCCGTCAATAAGTAGGGGGGGGGGGGGGGGTTATTTTATGTTTACAGCGCTTAGACCTCTCCGACTGGTTCAGTTGAGATAGCTTATTGGAAAGGAGAAGTACACCTGCGTGCCAACAGTTAAACTATCCAATGTGACAGAGCTTAGACCTCTCCTACTAGTTCAGCTGAGATAGATTTGAACACACGGTGCATGAAAGAACCTACCTACTGTGACAATAGATGGCACTGACAACAGCTCAGTATGGGATTCAGCAACATATATGGAAACCTACATCGCGCTAACAAAGTTTCACCAGCCGCTTCACATATATATACCAAGTCCGACGCGCATTATTCGGACCGTGGTCCCCGGACTACCACTACCCAGTCCGGAGGAAAAGCTCATCATTTGACCTTCGTACTGTAGCGGGGCTCCTGGTCCGGCTGCACTACAGTCGCCGGGACTTCGGAACCGCCGCACTCATTTAGTAATAGTAAAATGATATAAAAGTATCGTTCTACAGGCGACTTGTTTTATTAATTTAAAGTAAGGAACTGTAACAAAATGAAAATACATGGATATAACAGAAGTCCTAGTTATAAAAAAATTAAACAATGAGTAAGAAAGTAGGTAGTTATGCTTACCCCGATACACGGGTTCCTGATGTATTTACGAGAATTATGAAGGGACTGCTTCCTTCATCAACACAACTTTTGATACTAAAATATGGTTCTGTTAAATAAGCTCTGTTCAGCTTGATGGTTTTTGTAAGATTAAGTCAAAATGAGCTGAACAGGGATCGTGGAACGGAGAAAATTTGAATTTAGACAGATAAAAAATATAATTTGATTTCCATAGAGTGAAACTACGGAGTTTCCAGCCATTATGTAGGTTTTATCCATCCATAAGGCTAGAACGAAATGGCATCGTTACAGTAATAGTGGCTTACCATCTACCACCCTTTTCCATACTTCTACCATCATCCCTACAGCTTTTTAGAATGGAAAGGAGAAGAAGACCCGCATGCCAACAGTTAAAACTATTTAATAGTTACATCCTAAGTTTTAGCGCGCACTGTTCATTGAAATGAAACAACTTTTACGGATATCAAAGGCGCTATATTTCATGAACTAAGTTGTAATTGTCCGTATTTTTATGACTATACCTATTATATAGTCATCCCGTGACCACGGCAGCTGAAAAGATGCCGAAACGTCGGGAAAATGAAAAACCCGTAAAAACCAAAAAATATAACATTTTGTGCTTGATATTTTAATATATTATATTAGTAACTAGTAGAGGGGAACCAAAAGTTATCCTTACAACTGTCAATTAATCAACTCAATATAATGTTCTTTCGATACGGAATGAATCAAAGCACACTTGTGTACGTAAATCATTGAATAGCAGTTTTCAGTTGTGCGTTTATTAATTGGCATGTCAATCAAGTCCTCTGTGAATATTAAATCTTATTTAAAGATTTTTACATTTTGTTCGGTTTCGAGTATATTCTACAAAACTTATGCTGGTGGTAACTAGTTTATATGATTGGATTTCCTAATTGTAAATGATCTCCAATACTTTTTTGTCGTACCTAAAAAGATAAAGGTGAGTCGGACCGTTAAGAAATAAAATTAACAAAGTATCAGAATACATCATGGAAATTGGCATGATAGTGTTCCGTATTTTATTCACATGGCGATCTTCAACAAAGTTTTCACGGTCACCAATCACAAAATCAACCTTTCCGAAACCCGCTTAACTTTCACAATCATTTATAACATTCCTAAATTAACCGGGAATAATACGTTTCCAATTCCAGTCCCTTGAGTGTCGTAATCCACGAAGCCTTTATCAGACGACATAAATGTTAATACTTGGCTTTAATAAAATAAGCAGAATAATGCCATAATGCTATTGAAATGTCACGAAGTTTGCATTTTGTGGTAATTGGTAAAGTTTATGTGTACTAGTTGCTGCCCACGACTTTGTTCTAACAAGCTGAAGGAAGCTGAAATATAGTTCATTTCCATCATAATTTTTCATATTCATAACTTCGAAAAGCAATTGCTTCTTCGATCGAGCCTTTTTGGTATCACAGTGGTTTGTGCTTTTGGGTTTTAATTGTAGCGGTTTAGCAACTATAGTTAAGGTCAGTCAAGGTATGGGTGACCAGAAAGTTATTATCGGAAGGCACGTTAAGCCAGTAGGTAGTCACGGAAGGCGTGTTATATACAGCTACCATAATTACAAACAAACAAACACTTAAAGTAAAGGAGACGTTATACATGCTTGTTATTTAAGCACATCTTAAGTTTCTTCGCGCACTCATAATTGAATTTTTTTTTCGGTTGATTTGTGGTTTTTGGCTTCTCAGTCTTTAGTCAACCCGTGACCGACAAATAAACCAAAATTATAGTACCAAATATATATTTCGGGTAAATGAATCGCACTAAATAGTCCGCAAAAGTTGTTTTATTTCAATGCTTGTTATTTCTTTAATGTAAATTTTGTTAGATTTATCCTGAGTTTTTTTTTTTATTATTTTTCTAAAATGCATCCGTATTGACATCGACGTTTCAATAAAAAAGGGGGTCTAGTTTAAAACTAGCGTCAGCTTTAACACTGACTTAACGCCCCAGATCCAAATCAGAGACCAAATTCCTCAACGACAATCGAATTCTTATCGAGCTAGGAGAGGCCTATGTCCAGCAGTGAACGTCCACCCACAGGCTGATGATGATGATGATGATGGAATCGAATTCTTAAAATGAATTCAAGGCGCAAGCTGCACCTGGCATGTTTGCTGTTGGTGTTATCAAATTTATATTGTATAATACACTACACTGGATTGCTAGCAGGAGGCAATGTGGAAGAAGACAGTGCTCTCAGCAACTGTCTACCAAGCCGCACAGGTCCGCATCTTTCAGGGGCGCTTTCTCTCGCCGCCGCCGCCGCCTCTAAGTTATGGAATAACATCTCCCCCGCCCTAAAGAGCTATAAATTCTTTTTTGGTCTTAAAAGGCAAATTAAAGGAATATCTCATAACTGCTCAACTCGACATAGGAGATTGTAAAATAAACAACATCTCATTCATATAGGCGGTGTGGTGCATTGTTCCTAGCTTCCTGTGCGTAAGCGCAACAGGGTGTGATTATTTGTCGATTTTCAGTTTATGTTAGTCTAGATTTGTATTTACTAATATTTGTGTTGTATATATTTGTATATATATTTATGGTAATTAATTTTAATAGCTTCGTGAAAATTAGTTCTTTAATAATTATCTTTTTTATCTAGTATGCGGGACTTGTCATATGAGCATTGCTAAATTAACTAATGATGGTTGGCATCGGCATATTTGGCATCCTTTTGTCAAAAAGAATGTCCAGGGGTCAATTGAAAATCAGCGCCAGGCTCTTAGGGTCCGGCAAAATTCGGAATTGACTTCCTTTTTGGCTGCAGCCGTGAGACATCTACTTCAGACAGTGAAATTGTACACCTTTTGGTTTAAGTTAGTTTTTTAATTTTTCTTTTTTTTTGCTATAAAATTGTAATTGTCTCATGTATGTATCCAAATAAACTCTTATTCATTCATTCAGATCTATATCATAGCGTGTCGAATTTTTCGTACCTACGATGACATCACAAGCGAGATTTAGTGATGTGGAAATGTTATTGAGGAGCTCTTGCAAGAAAGCACTGCACAATTAACCATTTTTGTTTCTGAGTGACGCGTATTTTCATGGCAATGGACTCAAGCGGACAGACTTGGGTCGAAAAACTTTGACCGTGGATCACACTTTTACCGTCTATCTCGAGATAGGTCTGTGTCTGTGAATTCAGGCATTTGTCTAACAAAAAATGTACCTAAGAATAATTATAGCTTTAAGAGCCTTTAATTTCAGTCTGTATTTTTGTAATCTAAATTGGCACGAAACTTACCCCCATATTCTAAGTCGTTCCTCGAAAACTTTTTACACTCCACTTAACCTCGTCGTGGGTAAAAATGGTAGTGTGCGCTAAGCCTTACAGGGAGTGGCTACGTACTCTTTGGCTCCTCCAGGTCCTTACGGAGTTATGACTTAGAATACCGATTTCGAGGAGTATTTTGAAGATGTTTTCAATTAAGTTTCGTTAAGTCGAGGACGAGTAAGTTTTGGAGGAACGACTTAGAATATGGTATCATTTAAGTATAAATCCTGGGCATTAAAGTTTAAATTCGCAAATCACTGATTCAGAAGTTAGCGTCTTATGATGATTGACCAACAAAAATAGTATGAAATTGAAATGACACCAACTTCTTTCTTCAAATAGATATTTTATTTTTCTACAATCATACACTTTACACAAACACTGGTTAATCAACTGATCACTTCGAACGCCACGCAAGAACTGAGCTCCGTCTGACAAGCGGAGCTCAGTTCGAATCGCTCCCCACTTCCAGCCCCACCTCTCTCAGAGGGGGTAACATGTCACAGAGTAAACACGTTATCAGTGTTGCCAGAGTAAAAAGAAGTAACAATAAATAAATCATGACATTCGGCCATCTGATAACGTGCTGCCTCCTGGCACACAATTGTTAGTTTTAGAATCATACTAAAGCTAAAATAATAATTATTTTATCTAATGAATAAATCCTCAATAAAATCGTTACGATATACATCATCTAAAATATTTGTTAAAATAGAGACAAAAATCAAGAGCGAGAACTTAAAATCTAAATAAAACCTACATAATCATCATAAATATTGTAATTCATAAGGACATAAATCATGACATTGGGTGAATCAATAAATTATGAAAAAGTGAGTAATCACCAACATGCATTTACTACTAAAATAATAATCACAACTTTGATGCCATAAAGCATTAATAAAAAAACAAAAACTTTATTAACGTATACAGTATTACTTATCAAAAAAAAAAAGTATACAGTACTTTTTATATTAGCAATAAACAATTCATTTATTGATTTAGAAAGAAAAACACAATTAAAAAAAACATTTCTATAAATATATTTTCAATCATTATTTTTTTCTATATCACTATTTATTTCACTAGAACTACTTTCGTCCGTGTTATGTACCTCTAATGCCTTTATATGTATCCAAGGTCGCATTCTATCAAAGGCAATTACAGTTTTATAGGGTTTTCCCTTTTGACTAAATCCAGGAATATCTGATATCCTATAACGGTCGTTACCTAAAACTTCAGTAACTTTATAGGGTCCTACGAACTTTGACAAAAGCTTTGTACTTTTCTTGTCATTATCAAAATTATTTCGGGAAATTTTTACTAAATCGCCTACGTTATATTTGGCGGCTGGAAGACGGTCGGTGTCATGTTTTTCCTTTTGTCTGGCCTGTTCCTTTTCTATATTATTGCTAATGTTTTGTCTTATTTCTTTTACATTTGGTTGTGTTATATTGTCGTTTGCATTAATATCGAGTTTATTAGATAATTGATCACTCATTTTAATTCCAAACAAAGCTTCCGTGGGTGTCTTTTGCGTCAAGGTAGGAACGGTATTGTTGATGCCCCACTGAATTTTCCCCAGACACTTGTCCCAGTCACGCTCGTGGCCGAAAGAATTTTGAGAAGCCAATGAATTAAGGATCGTTTGATTGAATCTTTCGGCCTGGCCGTTAGGTGCCGACTATCGCGGGCCAACGGGATCTGGTAATAGCCAGATGCGAGGTCTAAAGTTGTAAAAAGTGTGCTACCACTTAAGTTCGTTAGCTGATCGTCAATAAGAGGTAAAGGGAACCGGTCCTTGGCTGTTTTATTATTTAATGCACGAAAGTCGACACAAAGCCCTGGTTCCCCACTTTTCTTCTTGACGATCAGTATAGGACTAGCATAGTCAGAAGTCGACTCTCGTATAATATCATTCCGTAAGAGCTCATCTATCGTGTCACGAACTTGCTCACGCTCAGAATGAGATAGACGATATGGCCTATATACGACTGGTCGATTATCAGTGAGTTCTATCTTCATTTGTGCATCTACTGCACACCCTATTTCATCCAATTTGATCGCAAAACAATCACGGTACGATTCTAACAGTGCATGAAGTCTTTCTACTTGAGTCTCGTCGAGTCCTGGTCCAATTTGAATCTGAGTTTTGTCAAGGGGCTCCAAAGACATTTCTCTTTGGATCCTATTAACTTGACGCAACTCTCGTTCAATGAAACGAATGGATCTAGCTATCAACCCGCCCTTTTCGAAGTTTATAGCCCTTGGGGATAAATTACTTACAACTAGTTTACCCTCGCCATCAGAAATATGATAGGCGCCCTGCAGCAGTCTAAATTCCTTTCCAGGTTCAGTGGAATTGTAGCCCTCAATGAAGACATCACCCGTAAATGTGAATTGAGTATGGACATGCACAATATTTGTATCTAAGATTTGAATGGAGTTGGTCAAGTATAGCTTCAAACAGCCGTCACTGCCACAAAAAGGATTATCGCTAGGACACCTATAAAAAACTAGCTTCTGACAGTCTTTTAAAACAGTCACAAACGGCAGCTCTGTGAAATTCTGTCCAAAAATTAACGATGTTTGCATATAAGAATCTTCTATTATTAAAACTTCGATAGTGGACTCGACTTCATCGACTTTGACGCAAGCAAAGGACTTATATAAAGGTACAACTGACGAGAGACCAAATCCCTTGATAACTGGGATATCATCATAGTACTTCACAAGTTGCAGAGTTTTCGCATCTGTGCTACGTAAGAGAGTACACTCACTGCCAAAGTCTATGTAGCCTTTAAAAAGACAATTATTAACTGTGACATCTTTAAAATATTTATCATCACTTTTATAAGATGTATCGATTTTCAAAGTAGTCTTTTCTGAACTAATTGCACGTGCGTTATCGTTATAATTCCTAACATAAGGTTCTAGTCTACAATTATCATTTGAATGCCCTATCCTGTTACAGCGTTTGCATTTCAGAATCGGTCTTGTACACTTATGGTAAGGGTGACCCGTGGCACGACAGTTAAAACAAACTATTGAGTTGGGGTTACTGGTATTCTTTGAGCTGACGTAGCTGGAGCTGGGATTACTATTCCTATTAGTCGCTGGATCTCGTGATCTACTATTTACGGACGGTTGCTGCCTTTGAGAAAAAAGAAAATTGAGTAAATCTTCAGGTTCATTACAATTTAAAGTTTGTGCTCCATTCCTGACCTATCACTAATTCCGTACACGATGCAATCAACTGCCTTCTTGCCCGTGATTTCACACCTATTCAACAAGCATAACTTATCGTAAAAATATTCCCGGAGGTTTTCATCGTGACGAGAAGTACGTGCCAACATTTCCTCTAGTATGCGCCCGTAATTCTCTTCACACGGAAATGCCTTACGGAGCTTCGTCTGCCACTCTGCCCAAGTAAACATGACTGTAGGTAGAGCCTCGAACCATTTCTTAGCAAATCCAACCAATTTTTGTAGCGAGAAATGTATGATTTGCTTCTCATCCCATCCGTATATTGAAGCACATTCATTAACTTTACGTAGCCAGCAGTCAGTGTTTTGGGCCCTATTCGAGGGGTCGAATTCCGGTACGACATTGTTGAAATTATTACTACTAAATACAGTATTCTTACTCCTTTCTCCTGACCACTCCTTGATAAGCTTCATAACAGCTCCAGCCGTAAGTTTGTTCAACTCCTTGCGGGTTTTGCGAGTCACGGGTTCACTACTAGAACTTGATGTTGATGACGAGCTGCGTCTAGTCCTCTTCTTAGCTCGCC
Source organism: Chrysoteuchia culmella (assembly GCA_910589605.1). Taxonomy (NCBI): domain Eukaryota; kingdom Metazoa; phylum Arthropoda; class Insecta; order Lepidoptera; family Crambidae; genus Chrysoteuchia; species Chrysoteuchia culmella. The sequence goes on from OU342652.1 coordinate 14,958,149, forward strand.
GCCGCCGTCTGGGAGGCGTACCAGGGGGAGTCCTCGATTCTTCATCCGATACCATGATCACTGAAAGATTATAACATTGTCTTCGACATAATCCGTTCGGTAAACTTTTCAGAATAACACGCTTTAATCATGATGGACTTGAGAATGATAATAATAATATTTTTCTTTAATTGACTGATTCCAGTGAACATCCATAGTTCCTCTATTCCGGCAAGGTATGTAGTCCACTAGAATTCATAAAGTAGACAAACATAACCTGCCCCCTACCAGTCCGGCCAGCGCTCACACTGATTGCCCAATAATTCCAACACAATCGAATTATCCACAACTATAATATATTAGACATGTATCACAAAATATTCCTCTTTTTATCCAGTCCAGTGAACATTCCTAGTTCACTCATTCCGGCAAGATATGTAGGTAGACCTTTTAAAATTCACAAAGCATACACTACACATCCTGCCCCCTAACTATTCATAAAAAAAAATATCAAATGTATAAAACTTTTTCCAATCCATTCCAATTTATCCGTTAACAACTTGATATTCCATTAAACATTTCCTTTAATTCTAATTTAAAACACTTGCACATAGTCAGCTAAATGTTAATTTATTCAGATTGAGTTGCACCAGCGAACCTCAACCGGTTTATGGTTGTCAAAGCTGTCAAATCCTATAGATACATTTCCCTCCGTTAAAGTTTTACTTAACGTTTAAGTTAGATGGCGCGATCCACCCTAAATATTTTCGAATGTTGTTATAAAGCGCGTGGTGAGCCATTACCTTTTCTTATTATCAGTCAATAAGGCCAGTGCCCCAGCAACAGGGACGTTAAAATGTTTAATGATGATATCAAAATATGGTCAGAAAAAGCGGTAGTCTTTACTTCATTTAAAGTAAGTACTTCAAAATCAAACCCGAAATATCCAGTTGGCAATCAAATTTATATTTAAAAACAAAAACTTTATACTATAACTGCGTTCGTTTAAAGAAGTTCGTTAAATTCGTTAAAAGAAAAGAAAGAAAAAAGAAAATCTGTTAATAAAAAACAACTTGTCTCCTGTCGCCCTGACGGGATTCGAACCCGCATCTTTGGAAATCCGGCTCAATGCCCAAACCATTATTTAATATTTACCACAAAAAAAAAGCATGTAAAATGCAAAATTAAAAGTTATAATTTTGCTAATTTTTAAGCCGAAAAGCATTTTACTACTCAATTAAAGTATTACCATGCACTCTAACCACAATGAACACTACCAGAGAGTCGCCCCGTTCAAGTATTCAGCTCAAGTAAGTCCAAACATGGCACAGTTTAGCATGGTTTTTTCTCTTTATACGAAAGTAAAAAAACAAAAATTGTAAAATGCTTTTCAACTGCTAAAAGTAAAAGTTTGCAATGATAGATAAGTAATCAACTCTTTCCTACCTTTTCCTCCGGTTTTATTATCCCACTTCTGAAGTGAAATGACACCAACTTCTTTCTTCAAATAGATATTTTATTTTTCTACAATCATACACTTTACACAAACACTGGTTAATCAACTGATCACTTCGAACGCCACGCAAGAACTGAGCTCCGTCTGACAAGCGGAGCTCAGTTCGAATCGCTCCCCACTTCCAGCCCCACCTCTCTCAGAGGGGGTAACATGTCACAGAGTAAACACGTTATCAGTGTTGCCAGAGTAAAAAGAAGTAACAATAAATAAATCATGACAAAATTATATTTTTAGGAGCCTTGAATATCCAAGTCTTTATTTTTCCAGTCTAGATTGGCACGAAACCTTAGTCTCCACTCAAGTATAAATCCTGGGCATTTAAAGTCAAAATTTGCACCTCACCGTTTCAAAAGTTAACGTCTTATGATAATTGACCAACAAAAATAGTAAGAAAAATTATAGCTTTATAGAACCTTGAATATCAAAGTCTTTGTTCAATTTATTTTAGCAATTTAGATTGGCACGGATCCTTAATCTCCACTCAAGTATAAATCCTTCGTATTAAAGTCTAAATTCGCACGTCATCGATTAACAAGCTAACATTTTAAGCTGATTCGGACTCTAACAAATGAAAATAGTATGAAAGAATATAGCTTTACCTACCTCGAACATCGAAACCTTTATTTAGCAATCTAGCTTTCTAGACTTATAACTAAAGATTTTGGCAAGAAAGGCATAGAATTTTAGTTTCCATTCAAGTATAAATCCTGGTCATTAAAGTCTGATTTCGCTGGTCACCGATTCAGAAGCTAACGTCTCATGATAATTTGGACACGTGTACCACTCACAGTCTAGCTATCTTGTGCATTTATCAACAAAAATAGTAAGAAAAAATATAGTTTTATGAGCCTTGAATATCAAAGTCGTTCTTTTTGCAATCTAGATTGGCACGGAAACTTACCCTCCACTCAAGTATAAATCCTGTGCATTAAAGTCTAAATTCGCACGTCACCGTTTCACAAGCAAAATTCTATAGGATAATTGACCAACAAAAATAATAAGAAAAAATAGAGTTACCTCGAATATCGAAACCTTTATTTAGTAATCTAGATTTCTGAGCAAAGATTTTGGCAAGAAAGACATAAAATTTTAGTCTCCACTCAAGTATAAATCCTGTGCATTAAAGTCTAAATTCGCACGTCACCGATTCAGAAGCTAACGTCTTATGATAATTCTGTCACTGATTGAGCGATTACCAAATCACGCACGGAACGGATCTTCCGCTTGATTTCACCCTTTGAAAATGATACGTAACTGAAAGCGGATTTTCAAAGGAAAAAAACACTTTTATTCGTGGGTAGAAACATGAAATAAACTTTGAAAGTTGTTATAGAAGAATTTTGTTTGTGCGGAAAGAATTTATTTTTGCTTTGTAAATCTTGGAAGGTTATGAGGAAAAACCTTTATAGATTGTTTTTTTTTGTGTAATTTATAATGTCACTGAAGTTTTCGAAAAGAGATTGACGACCTCCGTGGTCGAGTGGTTTGTACACCGGTTTCAAGGTGTCACCTACTCTGGGGTCCCGGGTTCTCGAATCCCGGTAGGGGCAAATGTTTGTATGATGAATACGAGCATTTGTACCTGAGTCATGGACATTTATATACATTTATACACATAAATACTTATATATGTTTAAATCCGTCACCCTAGTATCCCATAACACAAGCCGTACAGTGCTTACTTTGGGACTGGGTTAATTGGTGTAAGTGTAAGAAATATTTATTTATTTATTATTTATTTTAGATTAAGATGATATAATCTAAGTAAAATCTGAAACGTGCTAAATTACAATTCATCATACCCAAAGAACATAAACATATAACCACAGAACCCAAGATAGTTATCAATAGGAAGACAGTTGGTTCACACTTATGTTACGTATTTTGAATTCATGTTGTCATAGCAACGTGCTTTTTTCCGAGGCAACACTAGCACGAAAAACTATCGAAATAGTATCGAGTGAGTATCGAGCACCTAATGTTAAAATAATGTATAGGAAAATGTAGTTCCATTTACTTCCGGTAGGAACGCTGCTCAATATCTCATACATTTTTTTTTACTTCCTCGATACTTACTCGATTACCTCGATACTAGGCTTACTACTAAATGCTTGAAATACTCTTTCTTGTGTTCTGTGCATGTAACCACGGTACAATCGGGGAACTTCCCAGATGACCAGTAGAATTTTTTTGAGAAACGTTTTCTCGGAAAGTACTCAGGTTAAAAAAATAATTCAAAATTGAAATGATTGTCAATGATGGTATTTTATTTGTGTTAACATTTTCTATATTATTATATAGAACATGGCTGAAACATGGACGCTCAAAGCTGCTGATCGTGCACGCATCGATGCTTTTGAGATGTGGTGCTGGAGAAGAATGCTCAGGATACCATGGACAGCACATCGGACCAACTTATCAATACTTCAGCAGCTCAGGATCACCACAAGTCTATCTTCCATCTGTCTCAAGCGAGTACTTGATTACTTTGGCCACATTGCCAGGAAAGAAAGTGACAACCTGGAGAAATTGATAGTGACAGGGAAAGTCGACGGCAAAAGGTCTCGTGGTCGCAGCCCGATGCGTTGGTCCGACCAGATCCGCACCATTCTCGACACGTCAGTCTACGACGCACTGCATGCTGCCGGTGACAGGGGACGATTGGTAGGCCATCATCAAAGAAAGACTGCTAGGAGGTGGTGGTCACGACCCTCAGACATGAGGAATACGACGCAAGGAGGAGGATATTATTATATGTTTTACTTTTTTAAATAAAGCTCGCCGAAAAACTCTACTGGTCAACCGGGAAGTAGACACAAGAGCACAAACTAAAGGTACAGCCAACAGTTTAACAGGCTCTACTTTATCTTCCACTATCCGACGACCTCAGTGGAAATTGACCTTACTGATATGTTAAGCTCACTTTTCAATTTGACGACCCTGTATGAAATAAAACAGGGAGAAAAAAATTGCCCTTGGCAAGTTTCTTGCCGGTTCTTCTCGTTACAAGGTCTCCCGCCGTAGAGTTTGTGAACCGATGGCGTAGCTTCTTTGACGTTCATAAGTGCTTGTAACAGCTTAGACTGAATAAATTATATTGAATTGAATTGAGTGTAGGTAGTACGTACACCGGTTTCAAGGTGTCGCCTACTCTGAGGTTCTGGGTTCAAATCCCGGTAGGGGCAAATGTTTGTATGATGAATACGAGCATTTGTACCTGAGTCGTGGACGTTTATATATATATATATTACGGCCTCAGTATGGGTCTTTTAACATCTTGTATAAATATGTATTTATAACCGTTACCCTTGTATCCCATAACACAAGCCTTACAGTGCTTACTTTGGGGCTGGGTTGATTGATGTGAGTGTAAAATAAAATATTATTTATTATTATTGATACTACCTCAAGGTAAAACAGTGTGGTTAGCACGAAACACATTGGAAAAAGTGTTTGGATCGTCACGTCAGATAATGTATAAGGAAAATTTCCATTTACGCCCGGTTGGATAACGATGTTCAGTATCTGATACATTTGCTGACGTGACGTTACAGATACTTTTTCGTGCTAACCGCGCTGTAAACCCTAACGTGCTGTTGACTGTTCATAACCTAACTAAAAAGCTTGAATATTTTTGATATATAGGTACTCCTTACTCAATGTTAACAAGTCAACAGACCTCCTTTTTGCCTTCTTAATGTCTTAAACCAAAACAAAGGCATGGCTCTAAAGAGGTCGTCACAGCAAAAACTTCGGTCCCTCCATCGGCCGTTTTACCACTTGCCGGCATGGAACCGGCACGGTAACGGCATCGGCACCGGTCTGACTGCCGATGCCGTGGACCTAAAATGTATGAAATTAGTAGCGGTTTCACCAGCGTGGTTCACGTTCCCGTGGAAAGACCTGGTTTAAAAGTAGCCTATGTTTTAATCCAGGCTATATTCCATATGCGTGTAAAATTTCATCCAAATCAGTTCAGTAGTTTTAACGTGAAAAAGTAACAAACAAGCAAGCAAATAAACTAATAAACATACTGACATTACTTCCGCGTTTTTAATACTAGTGGCCACCCGCAGTTTCACCCGCGTGGTTCCGGTTGAATCCGGTCCCATGAGAATATCGGGATATAAATAATATCCTATGTTTAAATCCAGGCTATGTATTATCCGTGTGCCAAATTTCATCCAAATCCGTTGAGTAGTTTATGTGTGAAAAACTAACAAACATCCATCCATCCAAACTTCCACACAAACTTTTTATAATTTTAGTAGGATAGGATAGGATTAGTAGGATATTGAACGTTTTTTCACTTGCCGGCGCCGGCGACGACAACCCAGCGTGCATACATTTTGCCTCGCTGGCCGGCCCGTGCCGGTGTAGTGGAAAAACGCTCATCCCTTGCCAGACCATTAAATAATCGTGCTATTGGCCCGTTGACGTTTGAGCGGTATATAAACAACCCATGAATGTGTCAAGACCATTAAACAGAAGTGTAGGCACTGATAAAGTATTTTGAGGCTTACTAAAGTTATGGCCGAGATAACTTAATAACGCGTATAGGAGCAGTAAGAAAGTATTTTTTTTTATATTTTGGTCATTGAAAATTTTTCGAAAGAAGTTTTCAGTTAGACAGATAATAAACCTACAATAACATTATAAAAAAAAATGACTGTTTGTAAGAAGTTATATAAGGAAATGGAACTTCTGTATCTAAGGATTTGAAAATTCCTCAGTTCCTCAAGCGCCGCAAATATTCGTCGCTCTCAACAAACCACGAATTTGCGACGCTTGCCGTTGAGACAATAGGCCCTTGGTCGTCTGACACCAAAAATTTTATTAAAGATCTTTCCACGAGACTGGTCCACGCCTCAGGAGACCTGAGAGCTGGTGCCTATCTTTCCCAGCGGCTGAGTCTTTGTATTCAGCCGGGCAACAGAGCCAGTATGCTCGGTACTATGCCACGCGGCTGTGAATTGGATGGCGTTTTTTTGTTATAGTATAAGAAATAACGGTTTCTTGTTTTTTCTACTAATTTTTAAAATTATTTACCAGTTGAAAGTATATCTATATCGATAGTGAGAAAATTGCATCACAAGTAAAAATGTGTGACGCCCAGCAAAATGGCGACCATCTGATCTAAGTCTGACGCCATAACAACAATGTGTTTAGCATTGTTTGTGTTCCGGCAGCTAGGGATTAGATAGTTAGTTCATCAGTGTTTGAAGGTTCCGGGATAGGCGCGCTTCCACATTCTACCTACTTAAAATCAAAACGACCGACCGAAAATCATCACGACCTTGTTCCTCCAGCCAGCCCCTTTCCACCATCGGGGTACCAGACGCAGGTTAGTTTATCACCCGTACGTCGTAGACATTCCAGCGATCCGTACCAAGCGCTTTGCCGACACATTTCTTATGCGAACCGTTAAAGAATGAAATGTGCTGCCTGCTATGTGTTCTCCGATTCCTACAACCTTGGTCTCTTCAAGGCGAGAGTGAATAGGCATTTCCAGGGCAAGCATGCAACACCTTAGACCACATCCTGTTTGTTAAACACGATGGTGGTCAAATGCCTGCCCAGTTATTACTAAAATTAAAAATGTTTTTATAGTCCGTATCGTAGCTAAACATTTAGGCTTTATTTCATCAAAATCGGTCAACTCTAGCAAAAGCAATAGTAGAGTAAGATTTTATTTTAAAGATAACCGTAAGTAGGCTAGAGAGGCTCATAATTTATGATTAAGATAACATTGTTTATTAACTATTTACTGTTGTGTCAGTAGAGAAAATCCTAGTATCATTAAACAAATACCTAAATAGACGAAGTGAAAGTAATAATAAATTTACATGGTACAAAATATTAACTTTTTAATTAATAAATGTCTAACCATATCTGAACGAAACAATAAAATTAACTCTTCGAAGTAGCCAGTCATCCCGTGACCACGGCAGCTGAAAAGGTTTTGAAATGACGGGAAGCAAAAAGAACCCCAAAAACATTAAATCCAATAATTATGTGCTAACGGTGAAATATAAATTGCAACTTAAAATAAAAGTTGTTTACTTCAATAAATTAACATTGAAATTAATAAATTGAAGGAATAAACAAAAGCTTTTTTACATTCTAAAATGAAAATATTACTTTAATTATAACTCCGAGCATTCGCAAATGGAAATTAAATGAAAACTAACATTTCGTGTTTAGTACACAAAGGCACTTTACTCTCATTTCAGCTGGCTACATTCAACGTGGAACATACAATTTGTTTTACGTCACTCTGTTGCTCTGGAGAAAAGAATTTATAATAAACTTAGCATCAGAACCTGCGGGCCTACCATCATCTATTAGAAAGAAAGAAAGAAAGAAAGAAAATTAATTTTATTGAGACAATACAACAAGGACAATTGAACATATTATTAATAATTAACACAAAAGCATTGTCTCAAAACGGTCCCGGCTCAGCATAATGCATGGTCTACGACCAACGCTGATCTTCCGCCGGAACCGGTTTGTTGACTCCGCTACACAGATAAACAAACACAGTAACACAAAAAGAACAATAAAAACAACGATAAAAAAATGAGAAAGGAAAGAAAATAAAAACATTATAAAACCTAACCGACAAGGTGTGTGTACAAGCACCATAATGTGAGGCCAGAGCCGGGGAAAGAGAAAAAACACACATATATAAAAAAAAAATAAAAAAAAACAAAATGGTTGAGGGAAAACTTTTCCAAAACAAAACAAAACTTAGCAAACAAAACAAGGCAAAATACTACTTTAACATGAGGTGAGTATGGTTAAAGTATTCAAAACATAAATTGTACATAATTGTGCAATGCAAAAAGTGGTGTTACATTACATTACAGGTCACTCAGATAAATTAATTACTAAAATATAATGGGCGACATGGAAAGTATAAAATTAATATGACAACAGAGCCCAGTCAACAAGGAAAACAAAACCACGCCAAAACTTCTCGGAATATAAAATTAAGGTGAGTTGTTTTAATTTAAAGTGCTTAAAAAACAGTATATGCATGGCTACAGGATACTTGTGTCTTGTCGAGTTTCCTGCAAAACTTGACGATTTCTAAGGAATAATTTTATATTGTGCCTGAAACTGTAAATACTTTGCAGGTCCCTAATCGGTGGAGGAATGTTATTCCAGCATTTGGAAGCAGCGTATCGGAAACTACCTCGAAAGGCGGCGGAGGCATGCCGAGCAGTAGCCAGTTGTTGCGCACATTTTCGGGGTCCACGAGGCCTATGACTAGAGGTCCAGGACAGCTTGTCGTATAAATAGACAGGTGCACCGTTTTTTACTATACCAAACATTAGGCAAGCCAAATGTAACTTTCGACGATGTTGCATCTTTATCATACTATGTTTATTTAAGAATGGTGATACATGGGCCCTTAACGGAATATCGAAACAAAAACGAGCGCAGGCATTCTGCACTCTTTGGATAAGTTTTTTAGTTTTGGCAAGTAGGCGAGGACCATAGACAGTGTCCATGTAATTTAATTTAGACAAAACAAGAGATTCCACAAGTTGAATCCGTATTTGTTCACTTAGATGCCGTCTAACCTTGTACAATACTCTAAGTTTATAAAAGCAATTTCGGATACAATCTCCAATATGGTCCAATTTTATTAGAAACCATCATGTCATAAGAACGTTTTGTTTTTATTGAAATTGTCACGATGATTGAGCGAAGACGTCACAAAGCAAACTTTCGTCAAAAAGCAAACTTACTTTAAGAGATTCGTAGTACGAAATACCATGGTAAGATTGAAACAACACTGCGCTAACAGATGGCGGTAGGCCCCTTGGACCTCTATTTTTGAATCACTCGTCGCGCGAGTGGCGAGGCTAACGAGGAGGCGCAGGCGATTAGCGACCTCGCATTCGTAGACATAGCACGCTTGTCGCTTTGTCCCTCGCGCACTCGCGTTGGGAGGCGGTACTACTGGCTAAATGCGAAGCTATGTATATGGGCAAGGTCGCTTTTACGGAATACGGAAACTCAAACGTCGCACGAAAATCAGCAGAATCCTCGGGACGGGTGAATCAAAAATAGAGCTCCTGTGCTATGATTTCTTAATCAGCCCAAGATAAGTTTTCATGACAAATCCTCCTTATCCATCCAAGTCATTAAGGAAGGCTAGTGCCCCAGCAGTGGGGACATCAACATATTCCTAATGACGAAGATGAAGTTTTCTTAAGAACTTGGATAATAGATAAGTACTCACTGAAAAATGAAAAATGAATAGACAAACAGATAAAATAAGTCATCAACTTTTGTTTCGAAGTATTTTTCTCTTGTTCTAAAAATTTATATGTCGTAGGTATGGTTTGATAATTAGAATTTTCGAAAAAATCCTAGAGTTATTGCAAAAACACGGATAATTAGACAATGGGTTTGATATTTCTCAATCTTACTGAAAAAATATAGGGTTTTGCAAAAATACGGGTTTCTTTAGTAAAATTGGATATGTTTTACTCTGATTGGCTTAATTTTTGCTTAACTCTTATTCTGATTGGTTCACAGAAAGTTTACTACACGTGAGAGAATGGATTGAAGTCGTTGAAGTCGTCAACCAATGAGAGAAGGTGTTGTTTTGGACGGTCCGACCATCCAATCAGTGTTCTTATTTATTAATAGCCAGCGATTCTTTTCGTAATCTTAATAAGGCAATCAGTATTTTTTTTTCTAAAACCCTATCTTTTTTCAGTAGGATTGAGAAATGAAAACACCATTGTCTAATTTTCCGTGTTTTCGCAATATACCTAGGATTTTCGCAAAAAAAACGAATTAACTAATTATCCTGCGACATACATAAATAGTTGTTTGAAAACATAGGTACGATTTTATTATAAAGTATATGAACTGAATCAACTATGTTCATCCTTGAAACAATTTCTGCTACGACACTTATAAGAACTAGAAAGAGCATTACCCACTCATATTTGCATTTTAATCCCTAGATTTTTTTTTAATATTGAGCCTAAGGCTTGAAATGACGGCAATTTTATTTATTCACTCGTTTTTGTCAAGAGCTCGGTATTCGGAGCAGTGTTTCGTGTACAAATTTGGGCACTAGATGAAGGGAGTGTCCCTCTGTGCTTTGGAAACCACAGGAAGCCGTTGGTCCCGTATTTACAGTCAATAGTACGAATATAATTCGAATAATGCTCGGTGGATCATGGCCCATTCCCTGATCTAAGTTTAATACATAACATAAGGAAAGGCCCATTGAAATGGATGATGTTTATTGCACATACATCAAAAGGACTTAACGCACTTATTTGTTCATAATAGAAAAAATAGCATTACATTATTAATATTGAAAAGTTTCGGAAAGACGGGTTTCTTCACGTTTCTGGAAGACGCCTCAGTTCATAAGTAAATTTACTTAAAAATAACTTTAAGATTGCCTCGTGTAGGAAAATTATTATCTACTCAGTACTAGTAAGTACATTTACAGTTGCGCTACGAAAAACGACGCTATTGCGAATGACATACGGGTTCTTGTTAGGTAAAAGTATAAACTGACTTGCTGTTGGCTGTACTACATAAAATAATGCTTGCCCCATAATTTAAGACAAATTTTGGAGTAGTTTAACATATTTAATGTAGGCTTTGTGTGTTTGTGACTCTGAGATAGGATTCATGGTTTTGGTATAATCTTGAAATAATCTCATTATACTCATAATCTTTGTTTCAGGTACATTCTGCCAGAAAACTCATAGACAAGTTGCCGTTAATATTTTTTGCCGTATATTTATGCCGTTAAGGTATATAGATAAGTTATTTATATTAATATTATAAAGAGGAAATTTTGATTGTTCATAATAATATGTTTCCAACGATTAAACTCAAAATTACTTAGGATTTGGGATATTAATCCCAAATCCAAATTAGGATTTGGATGAAATTTGGTATACAGATTGTAATTAGCCTGGTTATGAACGTAGGATACTTTATATCCCGATATTTCTGCGGGAACGGGAACCACGCGGTGAAACCGCGAGCGGCCGCTAGTTTGTTAATATTCGAAAAGTTTGTTTTTTGTCGTATTTATATATTTAACTAGTATACGAGCATAACCCGTCTGTGTTTTTTCATACATAGTTGTTATCGCTTCATTGAGAAACCAACATTCAAACATTCTCATTCGTTATACTCGTATTTATACAACCTCCGCAGTGATCGCCAGTTTGAATTTCGTCGAGGTAGCTCGACTGGAGATCTTCTCGTGTATGCCACCCATCTTTGGAGTGAAGCGATCGAGAAACACAGCGAAGCCCTTGCCGTATCGCTCGACATCTCCAAAGCCTTTTACAGGGTCTGGCATGACAGCCTAACTGCTAAGCTGTTCATACGGTATCTCTGTTGGCCTTTGCACTTGGATTGCTGACTTCCTTCGCAATCGCTCCATCCGAGTTGCAGTGGATGGCCAATCTTCCGACCTTCTGTCTGTAACACTGTTTCTTCTGCACAGTAACGACCTGATGGTGTCTGATACCATTGGGTATGCAAATGACACCACTTTAACCAGCAGATATTTCCCATCTGCAAAGGCTACCAGTGATGAAAAGTGATACCAGTGTCTGAATCTGTCTTCCAACCTGAACTTTGGCGAGTATATCGACTTCATTGCGATGTGTGCTGCAAAGAAACTGGGCGTTCTCTCTAAGGCTAGGCGATACTTCTCTCCGCATCAGCTGCTCCTTTTATACAAAGCGCAAATTCGGCCGTCTATGGAGTACTGCTGTCACCTGTAGGATGGTTCTGCTAAGTATTTAGTATCCAGATACTTAGCAGAGCTTCTGGAATTAATTGAAAACCGTGCCAGGAAACTCATTGGAAACTCAGCATTAGCCACGGTGGAACTTCAGAGCTTCGGTCACCGCCGCAAAGTTGCATGTTTATCGGTCTTTTAGAGGTTACACTTTGGAGAGTGTGCGAGAGAACTGCACGACCTTGTTCCTCCAGCCCCTTTCCACAATCGGGGTACCAGACGCAGGCTAGCTTATCACCCGTACGTCGTTGACATTCCGTACCAAGCGCTTCGCTGATACATTTCTTATGCGAACCGCTAAAGAATGGAATGCGCTGCCTGCTCATGGTTCCCCTATTCCTACAACCTTGGCTTCTTCAAGGCGAGAGTGAATAGGCATTTCCTGCGCAAGCATGCAACACCTTAGACCACATCCTGTTTATTAAGCATGATGGTGGGCAAATTCCTGCCTAGTTATTATTAAAAAGAACCTATTTCATTAGATTTACCAACATTTGATAACAAATAAATTCAGCATGCTTTTGAAAATATTTACTATCTAAACTAACTAAAAGAATAAAGTGCAGAGGCAAATATAAATAAAATTCAACAAATTATATATACCAAAAGAACAGAGAAAGAAAATTTAACTGTTTACAACTATTTATCCTGCGGATACCACCAAGCGAGTAAAATTATAGTCAACCATGTCATGTCATTGTAGTTGTTTAACACGAACTAACACTGCAAAGTAGTCTTGTGTAGTACGCGTACTAAGTACTAATAGGTGACGATACTCGGCACTGTACGAAAAGTAATTTAACCGAACGGACAGTTGGACTATTAGTATACAGTCTCCCGCTACACTCAAATGCTAATGTTAGTTTTCCGAATTACTCCGAATTGTGTGTGAACTTAAATTTTTAAACAATTTGAGTGGTTTTGTGTGTTAGAATACTTTAATTTGAAACGTTCCTTAATTTTATATAAAGTCCTTGATTGGGCATACAAAATCTGAACTTAGCAGTGATCATATTTTATTTGTCACTACTTCTTGAATACTGTTTAGTTGGCTGAACAGTAGTGAGTCTACAGAGAATAGCGCACTGACCTCTATATTACTATTTACATACACTTAACGACTTTATATCTGAGTACTATTAGTACGGTGTACTAGTACAGTGCGGACGGAAAAGTGTACGATTAAGCACAAGACTACTGCAGAGGGCGCCATTTACAATGAAAGACAAGTCACTTTTAAATAAAGAACGTATATTGCTACCGCCCCGTAGCCAAAAATAAGCCTAACAAATGCCTAAAGAGACAATCACTAATATATATATTATTTCAGTATAACATGCCTTTACCGCGAACTAGGAAATAAACAGCGACATCTATTGCGGCTGGGGGAACTAAAGGACAATACAATATGAATTTCAACAGTAGTTGTTCACAAGCCTGCAGAGTCGAGTCAAGTTAATTATTTCTTCAAATAATATTATAAAATAACTTTTTATGTCAAACTACGTTAATCGATAGGATGTTAAATAAACTGAATGCAACAACAGTACTTTAGTAAGACATGTGACATAAAATTAGTATCGGTATATTATTATTCATCCTATGCAAATATTTGGTTCCATATTTCTGTCCCCTAATTTGTATTTACTTGTACAACGCTTTGACAAGGGTTCCGTATGAACGTATTTATATCGAATAATGAAATGTAAGCTTTGCCCAATTATAAATTCAGTGGGCAGTATTGTAATATTATAACTTGTGGCTTTCATTCGATACTAGGTTATTGTATGGATTACATAATACAAAATGTTGTCTTACAGTAATTCTATGCATAATATTGGTACCAGCCTAGATTAATATCAATAATATTATCCTCAAATTCACGATTATACACAAATTCTACGTTCCATCTGGTGTTCCGCAAGGATCAATGTGGGACCATTACTATTCGTACTACTTGCATTGAAGTCAATTTTTTTGGAGTAGTGGAAGAAGTGTTTTTAAAGTAGGTATAAGAAGGTATATTTGAGATGTTTTTACATAAAAGGTACCACAAAAATATCGCTTTTGATTCATAGAACATTACCCATCCCAGCTATCTCGTATTCTCAAAAAAACTGCCTAGTCAAAAAAAATCTAAAGCAAAGTTTTTTAAGATTTCATACCAGACAAACTTAGGGCAAAAACTAGTGCAAAATAAATGTACCCATATCCCATTATTGATCCATTTTGCATATCAATGTACGGTAGTCTTTACATCCCGTTCGGGAGCGGGGTGTTACGACGTCATATTGGATTTAGCTTGTCTCGCGGATTTGCCTGTATTTTACCTGCTTTATTACAAAGGATACAGGTTTATTCTATTCTTTGCGGTAAAGTCGTGATTTAGTGTAACTTTTTATTTTCCCGTCAAAATGAGGTCGGATGTCGGAAAAGACAGGAAGGTATTCCAGGAAAAAAGGTATTCATAAAACAGATTATTGGGTAATTTAATTTTGTTGGATTGGAACTTACATAAAAAAGCGGAAATATTTTTCTTAGGTGGAAAAAAATATATTTGGGATGTTTTACTGAATCATCATGGGATAGGTTCGCAAAAATTGTTTTCTCCAAGTAGCCGCCCGCGGTTTCTCCTGCAGGTTCCCTTCCCGTGTAAATATCGGGATAAAGTGTATGCTATGATATAATTTAGGCTATTAAATATCTCTTTCCCAAATTTTATTCAAATCCGTTTAATAGTTTTTGTGTGGAAGAGCAACAAACATCCATCCTAACAAACGTTCGCATTTACTAATACTAGCGGCCGCTTGCGGTTTCACCCGCCTGTTTCCCTTTCCCATGGGAATATCGGGATAAAAGTATCCTATGTTTTTATAACGGTCTACAAAATATCTGTGTACTAAATTTTATACAAATTTGTTCAGTTGTTTTTGCGTGACAGAGTTACAAACATCCATTCATCCTCAAAAATTTACAATAGTGGTACGTTAAAGTAGAACAAGTTTGATGAAAGGTAGACAGTAGGTACCTTTAACAGCCTAACTAAACAGTTGCTTTTATACAAAAACCGTCCGTATTTCTAACCCTATAAGAGCTATTTCAAGGTCAATATGCAAAGCCTGATCTCATGACAACTATACCCAGGACTCTCATACAAATCGGATTAAACACAGGAAAGGTTTACCAATATGAATAATTCATATGACGCGTAAGCCATGCATAATTTAAACAACATGGGATCTTACGTAAAACAAAATTAGTTTACAAATAGGATACATTTACGTCAAAGACAAAAAAGGAAAAAGTAGAATTAAATACGAATCAAAGAAATTGGCATTATTTAGAAATGGTCGGTTCCACGAATGTACAAGAATAGCCACAGTACATAGTTACAGTTTGATGACCTTAGTGGTTGAGTGGTACGTACACCGGTTTCAGGTGTCGCCTACTCTGAGGTCCTGGGTTCGAATTCCGGTAGGCGAAAATGTTTGTATGATTTTTACGAGCATTTGTACCTGAGTAATGGACGTTTATATATATATTTCTACACATAAATACTTATATATGTATAATTACGTATTTATATCCGTTACCCTAGTATTCCATAACACAAGCTTTACAGCGCACTTTCGGACTAGGTTAATAGGTGTGTGAGTGTAAGAAATATTTACGTAATATTTTTGTAGTTTAATTCTGGACCTGAGAAGCATTACACTGTAAGTGCCATATCTAAGCATAATTTTACAGTAGAGACGATTTTGTGATAAAATTGATGGTGTATGGACTTTATCCCTGAATAACATTGTTTTAGTAACATTGTTTTTTATTTACTAAATAAAAGCTACTATTCTAGATTAAGAATTGACACATTTATAGATAATTTTTTTGTTTTCCTTACTTAAATTTGAAGTAATTTGAAAAAAAAACCGTTACATACAGTGTTGTGCTTCAGCAAGTTATTACTACCAATAGTAAGTGCCATAAGCATATTATAAAAAGGTATAATACCTTAAAAACTTTGAAGAGAGTAGGAATAGTTGTTTTTAAAATAATAAATATAATAAAAATAACAATTTGTAATAAATTAAATTTTTTTTTTCGAATAACAATTCTTCTACCAATTAACATATTGCTGTGGTTCTCTATGTATATGCCGTAGGAGGATTTGATAAATAGAATTTTCGCAAAATTCCTAGAGATATTACAAAAACACGGATAATTAGACAACGGTGTTGACATTTCTCAATTATATTGAAAAAAGATAGGGTTTTTGCAAAAATACTGGAAAATCTTTGTTGACTTTTGTGACTGAATCTGTGATTTTCTGAGTAAACAGTCAATTCGAATAGTCGTTGAAACTGCTCCTCTAACCCAGTTTCATAGGGATTTGTTCTCTCTGCGACCCTATTCTTGCTGCAATATTATGACCTGTATGTACCCGGTACTGTTGGTTATGCAGACGAGAGCAAGGTTACGGAGAGATATTTATCCACCGCAAAAGCCAGCATAGAGGAAGCCCGTTCTTTAAAAAGCCATGGTTGAGCGATCAAACTCGATTTTAACTCTTGTCGCCCAATGATAGATGTGATAACAATCTGGTCAGTTTTAACGATGCCAAAACGAGGCCTCTCAAAATGACTTTTACTTTTTACTATATACACTTATATACCGTTTTTTACCCAGTTACATAATTACTGATTCATACATTCAAAACTATTTACACATGCATTCACACACACCCACATTTTTCATGCCTTCATACAGTCTCAATTCAATACCAAACTGTATGTATCTTGTATAGAGTGATACCCATAATCACCATATCAATGCTTACGATAACTACAATTCTTTTAAACTCACAACTTAATGTTATTGATGAATGTTATTCTAATAATAACATTCATCCACAACTTTCAACCAATATTTGTTTTAACAACTATTTCAAAAATAATAGAGAAACTTATTAATATAAGACTGATTAATTATCTAAATAAATATAATATTTTATCTAAATAATATGGCTTTTGTAAAGGAATTTCTACTTAATACACACTCTTTGACTTGACAACTATTAGAGCTGAAGAAGTTGGCAATGAAAATAAATGCCTTACTGTATTTTTAGAGCTGAAAAAGGCACGACACGATTTCAGTCCCCGTTCTTGTAAACAGACTAGAGAGAATGGGGATTAGAGGTAATGCACTCTCTCTTTTTACTAGCTACCTCCGTGATAGAACTCAAGCTGTAACAAATAGATAGATTCATCAATGATGAAGCAACAGTTAAATATGGCGTTCCGCAGGGGAGTGTACTTGGCTCGACTATCTTTTTAATTTATATAAACGAATTATGTAATCTGCAGAACGTCGGAAGAAGGATACTCTCGTATGCGAACGACACTGTCATCGTTTTTAATGCCAAAACTTGGAGTTCTGTACACGGTATGGCTACGCTTGGTTTGTTTCATGTGACGAATTGGCTGAGGGAAAACCTTTTAACTTCAAATATACAAAAAACAGATTACATTTCTTTGCTCCCTACACCTCATCACGGCCAAGTAATGACTTGTGCATCAAAATCCATAACTGCTCAAATCCCAAATACAATACGTGTGAATGTCCCTGCATAGATAAAGTGACCCAAACGAAATACCTTGGCATTATCGTGGATCCGAGGCTTAGCTGGAGTCGGTTATAAATCGCATCAGGAAACTAATTTGGGTGTTTAAATCATTTAGGTCTGTTATATCTAGCTCGCTTTTAAATAAAAGGTCTTTTATAAAGGTCATATACTTCACACCGTACAAATTCTCTTCGAACAGTCTATACAAAATAAGCAAACTTCTTTCAGTTCGTAAGTTATATGAACTTAATTTGACTCTAAAATTCCATAAATCCTTACCATTTAATGAATCAATTCAAAGAAAACGAAGATATGATATTGTCGCTCGCTTACCCTCTATACGTACAGCCTTTGCTAGAAGACAATCCCAATCTGTGAATATATATAATAAAACAAAAATATATCCTCTACATGTGTATTTATGCAAAAAATGTGTGACTAAATGGATAGAGACACTTACTTATCACGAAGTGGAAAATCCTTTGACTAGAATTGCCTGACCACACACACACTCTCTCTCACACACACACACACACACACACACACACATACATACACACATACACATGCACACTCACTCACCACAATACACCTATGCCTCATATATAACATCAACTGCATGCTTAACTTTAATAATATATTCCTCGTATCTTTTAGTTTCTTTACTTTTTATCTTTTGTAAGTTTTGTAACAATAAAATACATCTTTGTAATCCACTGTCATCTACTAGGGAAGAAGCGGGTCCAAATACAAAGTACCTTTTGATAACTTACAGGGAATTCTCAGCAATGTACTGTAACATGATTACTGAAATAAATGCATTTTATTATTTTTACTTTCCGAGGTTTCGAGGAAATCGAGTTGAAATCCATCCGTTCGTGGAATACTGTTCCCACCTAAATAATTTCTATTCTATTTACCTTTGGGATAGTTCAGTAAAATACCAGCCAGCCGCACTCAATTCGGTGGAACGCAGAGCCAGGAAACTCGTTAGGGATGATAAACTGGTGAACAAGCTCCACAGTCTCCCTCATCGTCAATCGCAATCAGTACTTTATTATAGTATTCGCGACAGAACAAGATAGATAGACAGAATCAGCTATTTTCGCGTGATCGAAGAAAAAACATCCAAACTCACATTTATAATATTAGTACGCTTTATATTCCTCAAAGAAACTGAAATAATACATAAAACATCAGCGCACGCAAAATTGCTGATTGTATGAGCCCTGAAAGTTTCACGCGTTACTAAGGAAAACTCTTTACTTCGCTGGGAGCGAATTTGTGATTTCACTGTTATATTGTTACGCGGTGAAGATAGTGTTGTGCTTAAAAAAACTGTTACTGGTATTAGTAGTATATCAAATAACATACAGCATCACATGTATTGATCAATCCAGGATTCGGTGGGAGCGAATTTGTGATTTTACTGTTATATCGTTACATGGTGGCGATAGTGATGTGCACAGTAGAACTGTTACTGGTATCAGTAGAACATTGAATAACTGATATCATCACATGCATTGATTAATCCAAGAAAACTTTACGTCGCTGGAAGCGAATTTGTGACTTCACTTTTATAATGTAAGACGGTGGCGATAGTGTTGTGTTCAATAGAACTGTTACTGGTATCAGTAGAATGTCAGATACTGACAGCATCACAAGGAATGATCTATCCAAAAAAAAACTTTACTTCGCTGGGAGCGAATTTGTGATTTCGCTGTTATATTGTTATACCGTGGCGGTATTGATGTGCTTATAGGAACTGTTACTCGTATGAGTATCGCATATGAGACAGCTGACAGCAACACGTACATTGTTAACGGATTCTGATTCAGAGATTATGTAACATAAAGCTTGTGCTTGATGTGCTTTGTGATATTGTTCGATTTACGGATATAAAGAACTAATCGAAATTACAAATAATGTACAATATACTTTATATCGTCATCAATGGCTGATGACGATATCATGTATATTGTACATTATTAATTAATAATTAATGTCCCTACTGCTGGGGCACTGGCCTTCTCATTAACTCACTCGTTCCTGAATTACCTTTTTTTGCACAATTGATTTGAAATTTCGTATAACTCACGGAATGGTAACATAAAACTGATAAAAAAAATCCGTTCAGGAAAAGCGGAAAATGCCGTGTTGTTAACGACACAGTGAGAGAATCTACTACTATGATCTTTCACTATGTCGATTTCAGTAGGCTTCGACAAAAAGAGGAGAAACATAATAAAATACGTACAATTAAGCACTTATTATCTTAATTTGACTCTTTTCTTATATTGGAGGACACACCCTCACGCTCAGTGATGTACAAAATACCTTAAATAAAGTATTTGGAATACAAAAAGCAAAATACTTTTAAATTAAGTATTTCAGATACCAGATGCAAATAACTTTCTGGAATTGTATCTGAAAAAAATGAAAAAATAAAACACGTATCTTTTGAATACTTTTTTAAGATAACTTTTTTTATTTATTGATAAATATGTATTACCGGCCCTGGCATGTGTCATGTCATAGTTTTGTATTTCATTAATTATTTGATTGTTTGTGTTTTTTTTAATTATTTCTTACTTTTATTTTATTGTCCTCGTCAACCACGCATCCCTAGGTCTTGTCAGAATACCAGCGTCAACACAAAGCTGAGGCTGGACCTAATTGACCATTGATGTAATGTATTTTGTTTTTTTTTCATTTTAGTATGTTTATTATGTTTGTAATAATTGTGTTGTCTTTGGTCAATAAAATGCTTCTCTCTCTCTCTCTCTCTCAAGTCTAGTGGTATTGTAATGTCCTTGCAGGGTCACATGTTTACTAAAATACTTCTGTATCATCTCGATAATGTAATGTGACTTGCAATAAATATATTATCATTTTAATTATAATATTTAATATCATAATCTTAAGTAAAAAACTATTTTTTAGGGTTCCGAAACTCTAAAAAAAAGGAATACTTTTAGGTTTACTTTCGTGTCTGTCTGCTCGTCCATCACGTTTACCTCGAGAACGTGAGGTATCTAGTTGAAATTAAAACAAACCATATATTCACGTTAACAAACTTCAAAATTAACGTTAAAAAAGAAAAAGGCCATTTATGCCGCAAAAAATATATACTTCGACACTCTTAAGGGAATCAAAACTCATAGGGTACTTCCCGTTGACCTAGAACTATGAAAGGTGATTGGGCAAAATTCACCCAGAGATCATCAGAAACGAGTTATACGTCAGTTTTTAGCCTTGCTTTAAGCAACAATCATACACAATTTTATTTTTCACTGGGTTATAATTAAACAAAACATGTTGATCAGAATTCGGGCTACAACCGTTAGTTTCTTTTTGTGAACACGATGACTTCCAAAGAAAAAAAATGTTTTGATCTTAGTCAATCAAATACTGTTTATTTCGTTCAAATCCAACCAGTAGTTTTGATGCTATTGCGAGTTGTACTGATCGGCACACACGCGAGACCTCATTGGGATGTCGCCGAATGGATCTTCACAAGTCCTAGCACTAACCAAACCGAATATAATATGTTACCCACCCCCACTGGAAATCGAACCTGGCACTTCTGGGTCTGATACTGGTAGTTGCTACCACTAGACCATAGATATTCATTGCCACAGAACCAGTTTAAAAAATAAACATTAATACACATGATGTTGTTTTAATTAAACCAGCTGTTGGATAGTAAAACTGCCTTTTATCTCTTCCTACAGAAGTATCACACAAACAAATAATGAAAAATATATAAGGCTAACATGTGTGATAATATGGGAAAGATTTGGTTTTTGTTGATGCTGGGTGGGTTTTCTATAGCATTTGCCCATTCTCCTTTGGTAAGTAATATCATCTTTTACTACGAATACAGGATAATAATCTGAAAACTATAGATTTGTAATAAAATTATAAAAAATGTGGTCTTAAGTTTTGGAAATTGAATTTCGGGAAACTTCGAAAAAAACTGCGGGACTCAATTCCTGAACTATTTATAATATTATGTACCTAGGTAGGTACCTACCTAAAAATTTGTGCGGAACCCTCGTTAGGCGAATCCGACTCGCATTTGTCCGGTTTTTTTATATGTAAATCGCGTTGATCGCACAAACGCAGGAAATCCAGATTGCTAAATACACCCAACTGAGATGATCAACATTTTAGGAGATGTCTGGATATGTTAAAAAAACACGAAAATAACAGAAAAGTGTATGGAATTTCTGAAACAGAAAACTCTGATCTTTACATATTTTAGAATGTTGATCAGATCAGTTAGGTTTGTATAGCAATCTGGATCCCCTCGATTGCTCCTCTATTGGTACCATGATAATGCCACCGTAAAATTGTAAGTACGGTAGAAGACTCTGGAGGCAGAGATTGGTTTTACTTCAAAATCTCCCTGGGACTGAACTCGGAGCACTTGCTAAATTTGTAACATGAAGGATTTCTCTGATGAATGAGAATTGACTCATATAGTAACGGTAAGGTCACTCAACAAGTAATGTAGCAAGACATTCTCGCTGTTTTTGCTAATGGGGTAGGGCGGTTCTGGAAAGGTGACTTTGTAAGTAGGCCCCCAACAAGGTGGACCAACGATCAGATGAAGATCGCAAACTGCTGCTGGATGCGGAGAGCCCTTCAACGACCGATGGACGTGAAGATTCTTGGTCTCTAGAGGATCATTCGATGGCTGCCCATACCCAGCAGTGGGTGTCATGCAGCTGATATGATAGTGATGATGAAAGTTATGGAATCTGGAAATAGTTTCTCATCATTTTGCTTTTATGCCTCAGTTATCTCGTTCAGAGTTTAAGGTTTACGTAAATTTCTATAAGAAATTCAAGTACTACTGATAGTAGTACATTCTCCTACTGTGTCTTTTACGGAACAGACAAAGTAAAACGAAAATTCTCGATGATATTTTTTTATAAAAATACCTACCTTTATTAATTTCAAGGTTTGTAGGAACGGACTATTGATAATTAATTAAAAACAGCATAAAACAATATTTCAATTTACCCTGAAGTAATCATTGTAATAAGCACGTAATTCAACCTCATTTTGCACTATGACTGACTAAGGCATCGAATTAAAAGAGTAAAGAACCCTCAAAAAACTCAATATTTTTATAAAGTTAAAGACTGTTACGCACTTGGGGACAGCCGTGTTTATTCAACACCCACTGCCTCCAAGATGCGGTCTACTTAGCTAGCTCAGATGGGCACGAGACTCATGGGAGTATGCGTGGGTTGTACCTTGATGGCTGTTACACTCGGAAATAAAATATTGAGATTAGTTCACTAAAAGGTTCTAATTCTTACTTCTAAAGAGGGCGCCACCAACACAGGAGTGTTGGAATAAATCAAACAAAGTGATACATTTCTGACAAAAATCCTATGTATATTGATGTTAAACCACTGTCATTATTTAAAATTACAAACAATTCTTTCTTAACATTATTAGCAGAAAACATGGGCACTGTTAATAAAACTCATTAAAAGTTAAAGAATAAAAGTTACATGTGGGTACTCAAAAACTTCTACATTCCGTGGCCTGAGACGAGACACACTGCTTCAAGGGGACATGTGCATCAGCCCGGGGAAAGTTGTCAGAAATGTAAAGAAATTAACTTAATTTCTGGCTTAAAACAAAAGAGCGGCTCTCTGAATCAAAATAAGAGAGCACACGATAATTCTCAAGAAGTTCCACCATGAAGCGTGGGACTCCAACCAAGACGAAACGGTATGAAAAACTCACCTGCCGCTCCATATTAAAACTCTTGATTTATATAAAAAAAAAATATTGGCACTAGGCCATATCTTGGACAATCACCACCTCATCTCCAACAACGGATCGGACGATCCCAATATAAATTTTCTGCTTCCAATATTATAATGTCGTATCGACGCCGAGGATCAAAAAAAAGGCAAGTCACCGTCACCGGCGACCATAGACGAGCCGAACCAAAGACAATGATATATTGTTCCAGAACTTACCACAAAAAGAATTTAGATTTTTTATTCTACAAGTAACTGAAATGTATTTTAATAAATACAGAAGACATACTGAAAGTAAACTAAACCATTACAATATTAAAAAACATTAGACAATAGCAATAAATATGCAATGAGTAACTTTCACAAAGACAACAAGTTGTGATTTATAACATTAAGTTATTGCCTGTTACGAAACGTAAAACGTCAGATGTCATGTCATTCGCTGTCAATGTCAAAGCCACTCAAAACAATAACACTGGTAGTTGTTATTGTGAAAATATTGAAAACAACAAAACATTACGGAATAAACGCTAAAACTTTGGTAAATACGTGTAAAGAATGATTCTGCAATGAAATGGCTCGGTGCGCAAGGAACCTACGGTTAGTAACACTAAAATCAGTGCCACAAAAGAATGGTAAACAAAACACTATCGTGTCTGGGCCGACGGTGTATCCCGTGGTCTGTTCTTGGCGTCGTTGATGGTGAATTCAACACAGGGCCTGAGCCCAGTCCTGCGAATAGACCACCAGACACACCCTCACTGAACTCACTCACCCTCACTCACTGACAGAGTGAAAATACCACGGTTGCGTATTATACACGCAACAAGACATATTAGAAAAATGGGTTAATGGCTGGCTTTACCTAATACTTGATATACTGGAGGTATATCTGTATCAAATAAATAGATAGTAGTAAGAGCTACGTTATATTTGTTAACGAAAATGTGCTAAAAAATATTTACGCACTGGCCGTCTGAATTACTAAAAGTTACAAATGAAACCGTCGTGTTTCATTTGTAACTTTTCGAAACAAAAAATACCTATAAGTGAAGTTTTCATAACGTCACAACACAACAATGATAGTAAGAAATTGTTGTTTTGAGAAAGTGTGAAAAATTTACAAGCTTAATAAATATTCATCACTGTTGTAAGCTCGCCATTCCACAAACTTGTTAAATAATAGATTTTTATTTTGAATGTAGGTAAGTCAATCTTGATTTCAAAGGAAGAGTAGACAATTAAAATTTCTTCATTTTACTCAAAGTCAACGTTTACTCAAAAGACAAAGGTTCAAAGTAATAGTTAAATAACGTTGTCATGCCACAAAAGTATCAAATGTCACATTTAATATTTTCACTATCAAATGACACGCATATCGTCCCATCCCTAGTCGGACCCACGATGGTAAATTGCACGGAAATTCAGTAAAGATAACCCCCTAACAACCCTGCACACTTCGTCGCTGTTTTGTTATGTTTGAACACAATATACAACCGCAAAGAAAAAAACATCATACACGGTAGCACACGCATACATCATTGAAATAAAGCAGCTTTTACGGATTTCAGTGCAATATATATTACCCGATATTTAGTGGTACTTATATTTTATCGGCGTTTTAAAGTTTTTTGGTTTCCCGGCGTTACGGCACCTTTTCAGCTACCGTGGTCATCTCATCATACATGCTCCATACTTTTTTTTTTTTAAAGAGCCGGGCCAACATAATCAAAGCTATGTATTGTTAGACTTAGTAATGTCGAGCATTAGTTTTCCCAATATCTATCATTGTTTTAAGTTTCCCAGCACTGTTAGGAATCAATAACTTGAAAATTAGGAGTCACTTTTATAATATGCCTGTATGGGTTGAGGATACACCAAAGAAAGATATTTTATGATGTAACAAAGATATACTTTTATTGACACAAAATTACTTATTTAGTTGATGAAGTGTGAATCGCGGTTTGATGATCTACTACGACTGACGCGCTGTGCCCCAGATTCGGCGCACTCGCGTAAATATGCTGACATGAATAAATGTAATTAATGACAACTATTCTGTGCGGTTATCTGTACCGTACATGTTGGGGGGCGCGAGAAGCTGAGTGTAAGATGGTGTTTTAGTAATGGTGTGAGACAAGGTGATTGCATTGTTTATGTTAGTAATGATAATACATCCTGAAACCGACATTCAATTTGTAACGAAACTTATTTTGCTAAATTCAGGTGCGGTCACTTTAGTGTTCCGTTTAGTGTTACGAGTATGTCCACTATATTTTGCACTCACATTTGGCACACTATAACCATCGTATTCACTCACTCTCACTTCACATTGTTCACAATCACTGACCTCGGAGAACGCCCTCTCCGCCCGGCGTGAAGCCGGAGGGGGGCGCGCTGGCGCGGGTGGCGCCGGCGGGGCGAGCTGAATGCTCACTGCTGCTGCTGCTGGGCCGGGCGTGGGTGCCGATACCGGCGGTGAGGGCACAGGGGTTGCTCGTCCAAGGGGCGCGTGCTGCTCACCTGTTACCGGGATTGCCGTACGGCGCAATCTCCACCAGACGAATGCTACACACGCGACGCATATAATCGCTACGGTATAGATCGCAGCGTACTGGTGGACATCATGTGATGATAGCTCGTCCTCTCGATCTAGTCTGCTTTCCTCTGATTTCAACTCCGATATCTTCTTATCGACCGATTCAAATGATTTTCTCATATCGGTGTAGTTCATAGATGTGACAGGTATGGTCAAGTTTATAATTTGGTTAACTGTGGCAATTTCAGCCAAAACTATTCCAGGTTCCAAATTAATTTCGTTCATGTTTTGTTTATGAGCCATTATACTGAATGAATCACTTTTGATTATGCAATCACTTCCGAGCGCAATAATGTTAGCGCCTTTTAATTGTTCTGTGGTAACTTGACGCCCACATATGAATCTCAAGTTGCATTTATCGCAACAGGTGACTAAGAATTTGTTTACATTGATAAGCTCTGTCCAGGTGTCCCTACACATACTTATAGATGTTATACATGCCCTGTTTTGGTGATCTCTGATACATAAATCTTCATCCGAATCTCTATGGAATACTGGTTTTTGTAACTCGCACAATGTTGATGTTTTGTCCAACTGGCTGCATTTCCTTAGTTCCGTTTCCGATATTGGTAAGTAGGTATCTTTTTGTAAATTGATAGCTACGTAGTCTGCTATCGGGAAAATAAATATTGTAGAGGTAATATGTTGTTGTGGTACGGAGTAGGTCTTGTATAACTCATACGTATCTCTGTTGACTAAAGGAATCTGGATCTCAAAAATAAAATATTGTTTTGTCATACGAGCGCTGACCTTGAGAATCTCGTACACCTTTGGTAAATCGGTTTGGATGTTATCGATGGGTAATGCTGCATCTTTTGACAGTTGTCCTGATATAATATTTAGTTCACTGCGCAGCTGTTCCGGAGATAAAATGTGAAAGTTAAAATGGTGAGTATTAATCATCGTATCCAAAAGCGTATCTTGAATGCTTTTCAAATTGTTGACGATGTTATTTGCAATAATACTTGCCAAAATAAATTCTTCCGAAATGTCAATTTTTTCTATCCCACCCTTTAGAGTGTTTGTTGCTTTCTCTAAAGTATTTAGATGATTCTGAAATATTTCATGTTGGTTTTCCATGGTTTCCCCAATGCGTTTCAGAATATTATTTAAGTTACGATAATACTGTTGTAACAATCTTGCTCCACTCCAGTAAGGATCCATGTTATAATAGACTATAAGTTTCCATTTATCCTGTATGATGCGCAGGTCCGATAATTTATCAAAATAAATGCTGTTGTTACTATGCAAAGTCTTAATATCATAATTGCTTTGTGCACTTGTTGTTCCACATAATGCGAATAGCATAAACAATGTCATAATAAAGTTGATACATGACGTCGCGAAATTATTTTTCTTTGTTGGCTTGGACGGTGACGGTGAAGGTTTTTGCTGACTAGCAGTTGTTTGCTGTGCTACAAATTGATTTTTATCACTGCTATTTACGGGGAGTAGTGACACCTTGACTACGGGTCTTTTTAGGACACCGTTTTTCGTCTTGACACTTATAACTCGTACGTGCTCGTCTTTCCCTGGATGTACATCTACTACTCGTCCGAGCGCCCACTTCCCGGGTGGTAAGTTGGCGTCATGTATGACCACCACGTCATTTAACTTGATGTTATTTTGTCCTTGTTGCCATTTAGATCGTGCCGTCAGTTGTGTTAAATATTCAACGCGCCATCTTGCCCATATGTCGTCGAAAATCTTTTGTGTTAATTTCCAGCGAGTTCTCTCGTCCTTTTCTGTCTCATAGATCGTGAGTATCGGGCCACTTGACAAAAAATGGGATGGGGTTAAATAATTTATATCATTTGGATCTTCGCTGATCGCGCAGAGTGGGCGAGAGTTAAGGCACGCTTCGAGCTGAGCTAGTAAAGTTGTATACTCTTCGAAGGTTAATTTTTGCTCGCCTACTACTCTGCGTAAGTGATGTTTTAAGCTTTTGACGGCTGCTTCCCATAGCCCGCCTGCGTTGGGCCAAGATGGGGCGTTAAAACGCCAGTTAATTTTCATTTCACTGATTTCTGCTAGAAACTCATCAGATAAAATTGACTTTAAGGTCGAAAATTCATTATTTAGCACCTTATTTGCTCCGACAAAATTTGTCCCGTTATCACTGTATAAATAGCGTGGGGTGCCTCTTCGTGCTGCGAGGCGTCGGAGAGCCGCTAAAAACGCCGATGATGTCAAATCAGAAACAAGTTCAAGGTGAACGGCTTTTGTCGCCATGCAAACGAAAACTGCCACATATCCTTTCGTTGTTTTAATGCCTCGACCCTTGCTCGCCTTGACGTCGACGAACCCAGTATAATCGACCCCCGTATGATAAAAGGGTCTGGAAGGGTTGGTTCTAGCTACAGGTAGGTCGCCCATTATCTGATATTGTTTATTCGGAGCATGCCTTTTGCAAATAACGCATTGATGTAATCGTTTTTTGACGGTTCGGTTGCCTCCCAATATCCAATATTCACTTCGTAGATATGATAAAGTCAAACGGGCACCCCCATGAAAGCATGATTTGTGTGCATGGTAAATTAAAAGATCTGTGAGATGGCTGGAGTGCGGTATTATTAGCGGGTGTTTCATGTCTTCGCTAATGTTGGAGTTCTCTAACCTGCCTCCGACTCTTAATGCTCCAATTTTATCTAAATATGGATTAAGATTACTTATTTTGCTGTTATGCTTGACTTTTCCATCTTTTTGTATGTTTAATATGTCAGCTGAAAACTCATGCATTTGTACATATTTAATTATTTTCAATTTCGCGGCAATGACCTCATCAGCTGTTAAAAATGACTGACTGCGATGTTTTCGCTTTATCGCTCGCATTACCCACGCAAGGAGCCGCGCTGCTCGCGTAATACTGCTGTGTCTGCTTAAAAGTTGTGCAATTACATCTATTTCTGTATTGTTTATTTGTATCGTATTAGTTTGTAACTTTGTTTCTAAGTTAGTTTCGAACTTATTGTTTTGGTTTTGCTGTTTGATAGTTGGCAGCCACTGTGGTCCGTTCCACCAGAGCTGGTGATCCTTAAGTTGTTGAACAAACAGACCGCGGCTTGCACAATCAGCCGGATTCTCTTCCGACTTTATGTAACGCCAGCAGTTTGAAGGGATGACTTCTGTTGTCTTTTTGACCCTGTTGGCAACGAAGGGCTTCCATCTGCCCGGATCCCCTTGTAACCAACCAAGCACTGCTGTTGAATCACACCACCCATATATTTCAACTTTGTGATCTTTTAAGCTCTCGACTATCTTTGTCATTAGTTTTGCTAGTAAGAGAGCGCCACACAACTCTAACCTTGGCAGCGATGTTGTTTTATTTAGTGGCACTACCTTTGTTTTGGAGGCCAGAAGTGTCACTGTATTTCCATTTTGCTTCTGTACTCTTACATACACAACACTTGCATACGCTTTCGTGGACGCGTCGCAAAACCCGTGGAGCTGTAATACGTCACTCTCTCCGCTCTGTATCCATCTAGGTACTGTTATTTTACTGATGTTTTAATATCTTCTCTTAGTTGGACCCACCTCTTGAAATGCTCGTCCGGTATCTCTTCATCCCACTGAAGATCTAAAGTCCATATGCTTTGAAATAGTAGTTTCAGCTGGACGACAACTGGAGATAACCATCCTAGGGGGTCAAAGATTTTAGATATTTCCGACAACAATAACCTTTTGGTGGGTTTTTGTGTTGACTTTGGAGCCATTTTACACTGGAATGTGAAGTGGTCTTCTTTTGAATTCCAGGCTAGCCCTAACGTCTTAGTGGACTCTTGATGACGGAAGTTAAAGTTTGGAGACTCTGACTCAGGTAACATATCTTTATCCAGTAATGACAGTTCATTCGAAGCCCATTTTCTGAGATTGAATCCTGCTGAACCAAGTAGTTTAATGAGCTCTACTTTCAACCGTTTTGCTGATTCAACGGAAAATTGTCCTGTCAGGATGTCATCCATGTATATTTGCTCTTCTAGGACCTTCGCGGCTGCTGGATAAGTATGGCGTTCGTCCTGTGCCAACTTGCGCAATGTCATAATAGCAAGAAAAGGTGCAGCTTTCGTACCATAAGTGACGGTAGAAAGTTGGTAGTCCCTAACTGGTCTATCAGGTGAGTCCCTCCATACAATTTTTTGGTATTTTTGATCCTCATTATGAACCAAAATTTGACGGTACATTTTTTCGCAGTCAGCTGTAAATGCGAACGGGTATTGTCTAAATCTGATGATAAGTACCAATAAATCGTGTTGCAAATTAGGTCCTCGAAACATAAGGTCATTCAAACTATGTCCGGTTGTTGTCCTTTCCGATGCATTAAAAACAACTCTTAACTTTGTAGTTGTAGACTCAGCTCGCTGTACACTATGATGCGGCATGTAATAGCCTTTCGGTTTCTTGTTACCGGCGGCGATTGCTGAGGTATCTAATTGCATATGACCTAATGAACGATATTCTTGAATAAATAATTTGTAATCAGCTGCTAATTGTTGTTGTCGTTTAAACTTTCGTTCTAATTGATAAAATTGTGCCAAGGCCTTTGGTTTGGACTGACCTAGTTCTTCATCAATATTTATATGTAATGGAAGGCGCACAATATATCTCCCACTAGAGTGACGTTCGGTAGTCGACTGATATAACTGCATACAATGCAAATCTTCAAATGACATTTCATTGTTTTCATTGACATCTTCGATTTGCCAAAACTGGTGCAGGTTATCATCGATCAATGTTACATTACAATGATATGATTTTGTAACACACGCGCTGCCACATAAAATCCAGCCTAAGCGTGTTTGCTGTGCTATAGGCATTGTGTCATTATATTTTATTATACCGCTTAATATGATCGCGGAATAAACGTCGGCTCCTAACAATATGTCTATAGAGCTGCTCTTGAAAAAATATGGATCGGCTAATTGAATGCTTTCTATTTGCGACCAAGTTGGTTTTAAAAATGTTTTATTAGGCAAATTGTTTACTAACTTCTTTGTGACGAAAACACTGACGTCTAGCGTGTAATCATCGTGTAATGACGACATCATAATAGAGATCATGCCATTGCATTTATTTTCCTTGGAACCAACCCCGCTGACGACTGCTTTGCATCCCTTACGTTTAATCCCTAAACGTTGCGCGGCTGACTCGGTGATCAAGGATACTTGCGAACCCTGATCAACTAATGCTCGCATGGTAAGGACAGATCCATCAGCCTTCTCTACCTTTACCAGTGCCGTTGCCAGTAATATTTCGCAATCTTGTTCTCGAAGCACATTACTGTTTGATTGACCCGCTTGTATGTATGCGTCATCTTGCTGTTCGGACGGACGTGTTTTACCTACGACTTTATTGTTGCAGCCGTGCAGTAATGTATTGTGATCTCCATCGCACTCGCGGCATTTTTTGCTGGAAAAGCATTTTCCGTTCCGATGAAAGTGCAAGCAATTAATGCATAGTGACAACTTCGTGACAATGCTTTGTCTCATATGCGGAAGCATATTTAAAAATGCTTCACACTTGTAAATAGCGTGATCTCGATCTTTATTGCAAACGGCACATTTTGCTTTCTGGGTCAGACTGCTGGCACTATTCTGACTCACCTGATATTGATGATGCTTTTGATGACTCATTAGCGACTTAAAATACTGAGGTTTCTTGAAATTATTCCCGAAATCTTGCTGACTTTGAGGTTTGGACGACTCTGGTTTACGTCGAGATGCCTCTAGGGATGTAAATTTGTTTTCTAGAAACTGTAATAAATCATCTAATGACGGTAGAATCCTTGGATTTTTTAAGGACTCTATATAATCTATATGTGTCTCGGCATCTAATTTGTTAGACAGGATATAAACGAGTAATGGATCCCATGTAGTGATATCTACACCGAGCGCTTTTATTGCGTTAAGACATTCGTTTGTGGTGTCAAATATCTTTTTTATTGCCGTCGCGGATTGTTGCTGTATAGACGGCAAATTAAATAAAATATTCACGTGACTGTTGAATATTAATTTCACATTATTGTACCTGCGATTTAGGATATCCCAGCTCACTTCGTAGTTTTCGGAGGTGATTGGTAAATGTTGCACCAATTTTTCTGCTTCCCCACGAAGTTTACTTTTCAGGAACTGGAGTTTTTGTGCGTTTGATAAGGAGCGGTTATTGTGTATCGCTTCTACGAACAAATCCTTAAAGGATACCCATTGATGGTAATTCCCGACGAAGGTAGGTATGTCCATCTGTGGAGTAGATTTTTCCCGATGACTCTGGCTCCACATTTTGCTGTTGATGTTCTTTTTTATATCATTGAATTGTTGCTCGTACTTACCAAAGGATTGCTCGTATTCAGTGTTTTCATAGAGCTCGCTGTCTATTTCCCAGTGTAGGGAATCAATAGCGGACCATCTGGTTTGCACCGACTTCAAGATATCCTCGAACTCCCACCTGTCAGATATATTATCAAGGTTTATGTTACTAACCGTCCTAGAGAATGCTTTGAAGTTGCTCTTCTGCTTCCGAAGCATTTCTTCAAGCTTGCTGCTCATCCCCTGGACTGCACTGCTGTGCGAAGAATTTGACTCTATTGGACGCTGTTGCTGCGAAACGGCTGGTGAATCGATGCGAAATGTAGCAGGTCGCCCCCCATGTGTCAATGGAGTTGCCGGACGCAGAAGTTGTTTTTCCTCCGACGATGTATCAGAGGGCAAGTAATTTTGTATGTGTGCTCTTATATCAATGTAAAATTCTGATGTGCGCTTATAAGTATTGCTAGCGAAATAATCATGAGAGTTGTCATCATACTCGCATAGTTTAATGTGATTGCTTTGAAATTCCTGCCAGTAACCTTCCAACGTGCTCAACCGCTTTTTTACGTAGCACGAAGTTTTGCGATCGGAACCGTCTTTTTTGAAATTAGTGAAAAGCGTGTTCATCGCATCTATGATGAGGCTCTGGTTTTTCAGAAGATCTTCCATGTTGATTGATGATGTAAAAAGCAAAGATAACTCACCGAAGACTGGAACTGCTGGACTTACTCAACTCCACGTAGTTAATGTGGCGGTCTAAATTGTAGGGCACGAGTCTACCAACACGCACGTAGGTATTACGCGAATATTGTCCCACCTTCGCCGGCTCGAAGGACCATTTGATGTATGGGTTGAGGATACACCAAAGAAAGATATTTTATGATGTAACAAAGATATACTTTTATTGACACAAAATTACTTATTTAGTTGATGAAGTGTGAATCGCGGTTTGATGATCTACTACGACTGACGCGCTGTGCCCCAGATTCGGCGCACTCGCGTAAATATGCTGACATGAATAAATGTAATTAATGACAACTATTCTGTGCGGTTATCTGTACCGTACAATGCCAAACTATGTTTGTGCTATTTTTAACCGACTTCGAAAAATGGAGGAGGTTCTCAAGTCGTCGGAATATTTTTTTTTAACAATGCTTCGATAAGTAAGTTCTTACTACTACTACTAGTTCTACTACAAGCTATAACAATTATGTATGTGTTAATAATTATTTTTCTGTTATAATTAAAATAAAATATATTTATTTCAGACAAGGTCCACATCATCTCATTTATCACTTACAATTTTAGAATTTAAATATATATGTATATATCTAGGTATATCTGTTATGCAGCTTCATTCTCTTCCTTCTCAAAAAAAAAACATCGAAATGGCACGCACCAAGCAAACAGCTCGCAAGTCTACCCGTGGCAAAGCACCCAGGAAGCAGCTAACAACAAAAGAGCTAGAAAAAGCGCTCTAGTCACCGGAGGAGTAAAAAACCTCATAGCTACCGCCCTGGGACTGTCGCCTTACGAGAAATAAGAAGATACCAAAAAAGCACTGAGCTTTTAATACGAATCTTCCATTCCAAAGGCTAGTGAGAGAGATCGCGCAAGGCTTCAAGACTGATCTGCGCTTCCAGAGTTCAGCGGTTATGGCACTACAAGAGGATAGCGAAGCGTATCTCGTTGGGTTATTTGAGGATACTAACCCAAGAGGGTTACTATGATGCCTAAGGATATTCAGCTCGCGAGGATGGTTAGAGGCGAGTTTGACAGGAGTTTGAAGCGGCAAGAAAAAGTGAAAATGATTCTAATCCCTTCAGTCGTTGACACGTAAATGAGTAACAAACAAACATCCCTATTATAAAAATGAATCTCTGAAATAATGTAAGCGCATAACTTCAGAACGACTACACTAAAATAATTATTTTTATGTTGTATTCGTTATTGCTAGGACAAGGTTGCATAAAAGAAAACAGTAGAAAAAACGTATGGAAAAGTTTATAAATGTCCACGGGGACTAAGTCGCGGGGAAGAAATCGCGGGGACGAAGTAGCGGGGACGAAGTCGCGGTGACGAAATAGCGGAGACGAAGTAGCGGGGACGAAGTCGCGGTGACGAAATAGCGGAGACGAAGTAGCGGGGACGAAGTAGCGGGGACGGAGTAGCGGGGACAAAGTAGCGGGGACGGAGTAGCGGGGACAAAGTCGCGGGGACGTAGTCGCGGACGGAAAGCTATTTTAGTATCCCGAGAATATCGGGATAAAAAGTAGGCTATGTTTTAATCCAGGCTATTTTCTGAGCGCCAAAATTTATCCTAATCAGTAGTTTTAGCGTGAACAAACAAACAAACTGACATACTTTCGCATTTATAACATTAGCAGGTAATAGTAGGATTACTTTATCAATTCTAAACATTTTAAATCAATTCCGCACCGATCCCAATTTCGCGCCAAAACAAACAAATCTCGCGGATCTGAAATTCAAATTCGTGAACTTAGCTCTTAGAATAGAGCTTTGGATAAGTATATATTTGATTATAGAGGGTACAATAAATGAATTAAAAATTTGTTACTTTGAATTTATTTATATCATTTTTGGTGGCATATCTGAGGCATAGTGAATGTATAAAATAGAGATGGCTAAAATTTAAATGAGGGTAGAATAATAAAATTTAAATAAAGCATTGATTTTGTAGTGCATTATCAAACTACAAAAATAAAATGAAGATCCTCAGTGGTTGAGGGTTTTGGGAGAGGCGCAATTCCGCCTTCAGCCTTATCAATACTTAAACATCAGGTATGATAGAGGCTGTGTTGTTCTGTGTTGTTCATAAAAAAACTACTTTATGGCCGACTAATGTTTTATAACAACTAAGTGCCTATTACCACTAAATTTTGAGCCTGCTACTACTAATTATTACTACTACTACCTAGGCGATAACTGAAAAACTGATAACGCAATACTAATAAATAATAATAATAATAAATAAATATTTGCATTCAATCACACCAATGGAGAATGTTACTGGGTATGCGAAATCGCTTGTAACTTTGTCACAGTAAAGCCTATGTGAATATAAACACACTATTTTTTGTTTCATGCCAAAATATCAAATAGTTTAGATTTTATAGACATTTAAAAATCCGTTAATTTGCAATCGCCGCGCGTTGGCGCTGCGATGGTGTGACGTCACAGGTCATACACTCCTTCCGCCCGCACGCGCGCGCAGTACACGGCCCAGAGACATAAGTGATATGATAACGTACTTAACCATACTTAACGCTTGTCAGTAAATTGTTGTTTCATTTCGTTTTTGATATAAGTATATTAGGTACTGTTATCTTCATAGTGAAATTCACAACATGGATGAAGGATATGAAAAAGGGCAATCGGATAATTTACGCAAAATAGATGGACTAATGGTTGCCCACTATTTTGCAAAAAATTGTGATTTTGTTGCTGCTGAAATGCGAGGAGTAAAAATGAAAAAGTAAAAAGAAAAATCTAAATATTTTATTAGGACGTTTTTTTACTGCAGATCGGTTTATCACTGTTTTCTTGTTGACATTTTGTGAGGTACTATGTCTTTTTTAAGTTGCAGTTTGCCCCAAACCAGTTTATATTTAATGTAGTTCTCCATATCATTCTCAATCTGAAACAAGAATAAATGCTTTAGGTTATGATTTGAAGCGTTTGGAGCAAAAGGTTTTGGCTCGTATTGATACACTAATACTTGTAGGTTCTTATCCTAACTAATATTATAAATGCGAAAGTGAGTTTGTTCGTTTATTTGTTTGTTTATTACGTTTTCACGCAAAAAATATTGAACTGATCTTCATGAAATTTAGCATTGGTATTGTCAAGAACACGGAGAAGGATATAGGCTAGCTTTTATCCCGGAAATAATACAGTTCACGAGGGATAGACAGTAACGCTGGCGGAACCGCGGGCGATAGCTAGTAGATGAAATAAACAAGGTATGACGTAAAATTTGTTGTTTTTTTATTTAAATTTTAGGTAGATACGTTTAAACTGATACCAAAGGTTTTGCACCTCTGGTCTGATTTTACATATAAGTGCCTACATAGTTTAGGTAGGTACTCTTGCTGGCAGCGGCCGCTCCTTGACTGTACTCGTGCACGCACTGAACGACTACATCTTTAAGTTTTACAACTTTATCCATTTTTGTTTGGCTCAAATTTGCGGAGTGCTTTTAAAGTACGTCTCTCCATACAAACTATTGTTAGAAGATAGAAATTTTCTCGCGCGTGAAACGGAAGATGTTCTGTGGGTACTAAATGAATGGGAAATAAATAGGAGCGGCGCACGGAAGGCCTATGTTTCCGACTCCGAGTGACGTTCGGTGCGCCCGGGCAAGCCCTGCGTGCGTTTATTGTTTCGCACCTGTGATGCGATCTCTTGGACGACTATAGTTTATTCGTTTGTTTGTGCTACGTAACTGATCCATCATTTCTTGGAATCGGCTCGTGATTCCAAGAAATGATGGTTCAATTACCACTTATACCTACTTGTACAAACCAAATACAAACTAGATCCTACTAACCTACTGCAAACTATAAAAATACAATAACAAACTACCTATAATACATTTAACATAATAGATTGTCAATGTACAATATACTTTGCTTTTATCTCCAAATGGATCCAACCTCTTCATAGCTTTTAGCCATTTCTTACGTATTTTAATATCCATTGGAACCAAAAAAAATAACTTTTCGGGTGCATTGGTGGTAGTACTTTTACATTTTGGCACAACACATGATTTTCTTGTATTTGAATTCGACATTTCGAACAATATTTGCGTTATTTCGTAGTGAACCGTACCAGAGCGCGCAACGTACTGCGTGAGTGTATGACCTGTGACGTCACCGCAATGAGCGCCGGCCGGCCGACACTCGCGATGTTTAAAATTCAATATCTCGGGAACTAAGTGACATATCGAAATAATTTTTACACACACTTTTTTTATTTCATATGGACTATAAGAAAAGTTAAAAATCGAAACTAGTGAACATTCTTCATTATCCAGCCCACGTTAGTTTCATGAAGAACTTGTGTTATGGATAACGGATAAACATATACGTATTTTTTGTTGTAAATACATACATAATATACATACTAAACACCCAGACCAAGACAAATAGACATGTTCATGCACACAAATATTTGTCTTGTCCGGGGATCAATCCCGGGTCCTCTGGCGCAGAAGGCGGGGTTAGTACCCAGCGCCAAACAGGTCATCAATATACTAAACTATATAAACACATACACATACATAAATATTATAACGACATTCGTTTTAATGAGACTGATGATACGTGATACTTTTCAGTACTTGATGAAAAGATTTTAGCGCTTGTGATAAACCTATACTGAATAGATTATTTCTCAACCATTTGGACCCTAGCAATTGTTTTTTTATGCATGACGGGTAGACTATTAGCCTTCATCATACCTGATGTTAAGTATTGATAAGGCTGAAGATGAAAGCGAGCCTAGAATTTTAATTGTTATAAGTTATAATATGTCTGCATTCCAGTACAGGGGTTAATAGCTGAGATCAAAATTCAAAATTCAAAATTCAATATCATTTATTCAGTCTAGGCTGTTACAAGCACTTATGAACGTCAAAGAAGCTACGCCATCGGTTCACAAACCCTACGGCGGGAGACCTTGTAACGAGAAGAACCGGCAAGAAACTCGTCAAGGGCTATTTTTTTCTCCCTGTTTTATTTCATACAGAGTCGTCAAATTGAAAAGTGAGCTTAACATATCAGTAAGGTCAATTTCCATCACAAAAGAAAATACTAATTATAATATTACATTTTATGGTTATCCTAACCGTAAACAATTTTCAACTCGTAAGGAAGGACTTACATTTAACATTTCTCGCATTACAAGGTTACTGTACTGCAAGTTGTGACGTACATCATACAGGTCGATAGTAATTTATTTTAGATGAAAATATTTAATCTCTAAGCACAACGTTAAGACAAGCAGACTGAAGCAGACCCATTTCCGCTGGCGGCACCCGTTCACGAGCATGACGCATGAACCAGCCATCGCTTCGCTCAACCATATTTTAGGGAACGTAACGACCCGCCTCACACGACACCGCCGAAGAAACGTTTGAGTGAGCATGACGTACTTCAGGTACTTATGTTAAAGTGTATAAATATAAAAAATACAATGGCAAAAACAAAAAAAAAGAAATATAAAAGTGCATTAATATAAGACGCAACTTACAATGTTACTGGAAGACGCATCAGCTGGGTCATAATCATAAAGCGTATTTAAAGTAAATTAATAATAATAATAATAATGGCTTTCATATACTTGATTACAAAAATTGGAGAACATTACTTGTTTTTATTTATTCTGATCAAGCAGTGCCACGTTCTCAATTCAAAACATCATAAATAACATAGAATTTATAAAATTGAAACAAAAATATAAATATCTCAACACATTTTAACACAATCAGACAAGAGCAGACCCATCCCACTGGCAGCACCCGTTCACGAGCATGACGCATGAACCAGCCATCGCTTCGCTCAACCATATTTTAGGGAACGTAGCGACCCGCCTCACACGACACCACCGTAGAAATGTTTAAAGAGAGCATGACATACTCAAGCTACCTGCGTTAAAAGTTTAATCTAATAATAATTATACTAAACAAATTAATGACACGGCTACAACTTCGAAAAAATAAAACAAAACATTTATGACCAAGCTGTTTTGTCATTCAAATAATCCTTTATAGTATAATATCCTTTCTTTAGTAGACAATCTTTTACATGAATCTTAAATTTTTCAAAAGGCAAATCCAAAATACATTGTGGAATTTTATTGAAAAAATTTACACCTAGACCCAAGAAAGATCCGTGAACCTTTTTTAGCCTGTATCGAGGTATTACAAGTTTATTTTTATTTCTCGTATTAACATTGTGCACATCACTATGTTTGGTATATTCTGATAGATTGCGACGAACAAAAATTATACAGTTCAAAATAAATTGACATGCAGCTGTTAATATACCTATCTCTTTGAACTTATCCCTAAGAGATGTTTTAGACCCTAGCTGATAAATGGCTCTTATTGCGCGTTTTTGTAAAATGAATATAGTGTTTATATCAGCTGCTGTCCCCCACAAAAGAATACCATAAGACATGATGCTATGGAAATAACTAAAATATACAATCCTAGCAGTTTCAACATCTGTTAACTGTCTAATTTTTCTAATAGCATATGCAGCCGAGCCAAGTCTACCAGCTAATGCCGCGATATGTGGGGCCCATTGGAGTTTAGTGTCTAGAGTTACACCCAAGAAAACAGTTAAATCGACTAAAACTAATTTTTCTTTTTTAATTTCAACATCTATTGGCAGGACTTTTACATTAGGCAAAGAAAATTGGATACATTTGGTTTTCCTTGCATTAAGTTGTAAGTTATTTGCATCAAACCAAGTAAGAATTTGAGAGAGTGCCATGTTTACATCGTCAAAATGAGTTTGATTTCTGTCAATGTTAAAAATAAGGGAAGTATCATCCGCAAACAAGACAATCTCACAAAACTTCTCTGCGAAGAATGGTAAATCATTTATGTAAATTAAAAATAGGAACGGACCTAAGATAGAGCCTTGAGGCACGCCTATCTTTACAAGACAGCCGGACGATTTTACGCCATTAATATCAACGGTTTGTGTCCTCGAACTGAGATACGACAGTAACAACTTCTCAGCATTGTCCTTTACACCGTAGTGGTTGAGCTTCAACAGCAGCGTCTGATGATCTACGCAATCGAAAGCTTTGGATAAGTCGCAAAAAATGCCTAGAGCATTCTGCGACCCCTCCCAGGCCTTAAAGACGTGCTTTAATAGCGCGACCCCAGCATCAGTTGTAGACCGACCCTTTGTAAAACCAAATTGTTTATTATGCAAGAGATGATTCATATTAAAGTGCGTTAATAACTGTTCGAGTATTATTTTTTCAAATATTTTACTTAAGACGGGTAATATTGAAATTGGTCTATAATTACTAGGGTCTTCTTTATCTCCAGATTTAAATAATGGTATTACTTTACTTAATTTCATAAGATCAGGAAAAATTCCTTGATCAATACACAGATTAAAAATGTCAGCAAGATAAGGAGCAATAGTATAAACAATTTCTTTGACTATATTTACAGATATGCCCCACAAGTCTGTAGAATTTTTCATTTTTAGTGATTTAAAAGCTTTTACAAATATAGCATCGATTTTTTTAAAAGTAAACAATGACCCGCATTCCGTTACGTTCCCTTTAAGCATAGAGAGTGACGCTGCTGGTGAAGAATCCAAATTCGAAGTAGTTTCTAAAGGAATATTCACAAAAAATTTGTCAAAAATGTTAGCGATTTCTTTGTCCGACTTTACTATTGTATTATTGACTTTAAGCGCCATACTACGGTCACGTGGTTTATATTTACCAGTTTCACGATTAATGACTTCCCAGGTCGTTTTAATTTTGTTTTGGGCTTGTTTTATTTTTGCTTTT
Organism: Chrysoteuchia culmella; assembly: GCA_910589605.1. Classification (NCBI taxonomy): domain Eukaryota; kingdom Metazoa; phylum Arthropoda; class Insecta; order Lepidoptera; family Crambidae; genus Chrysoteuchia; species Chrysoteuchia culmella. Next base: position 14,999,326 of record OU342652.1, read on the forward strand.
ATGAATTTAGACCTTGCAACAGAACATATATTTTTGAACGTCTTAGAATATTGTTTCACATACTCTAGGAACTCTGGGCTATGGTTAGTTTCTCTTAATTTATAAAGTTCATACAGTCTATTTCTACTTTTATAAATATCTGTCGTAGCCCAGTCACAGAACTTTAACTTTTGAGTACATTTAATAGTCTTAGGTTTAAAGCAATTTTGAAACTCATTAGCAATCAGTTTAAAGAGGTCTCCGTATAGAACATTGGGATTATCGTGGGTATAAGGCATTAATGGTATATTACATTCCACACCGTTTTTAAAATTGTCTAATCGTTTCTTAGTTATAGGCCTGCATTCTATAATTTTTGTATCGTCAACAACATTTAACTCGTATGCTACTTTCAATCCATAATGGTCAGATGAAATATTACTAAAAATCACTTTGCTTACCGGATCACATTCTGAAAAAACATTATCCAAGCAAGTAGCAGAGTGGCTTGTCACTCTAGTGGGTTCAAAAAATTGGTTGGTTAAATTAAAAGAATTAAATAATGCTAGTAAACGAGTAGTCAATGGAGAGCTTACTAGAATATCAACATTAAAATCTCCGCATACCATCACTGACTTATTTCTTAATTTTAATTTATTAAGTACATCTTCCATTACAGATTCAAAGGTTTCAAAGTTACCCTTAGGGGGTCGGTATACACATACTATAATTAAACTACTTAATTCTATACATGATAGCTCGATATGGCTTTCTGACGTAAGTTTCACAATATCCTTTCTTTCCCTAAACTGAATATTATTATTAACTAAGATTAAAGATCCGCCATGAATCGCTGACTTTCTACCAAACACACTAGATAGTTGAAAATTGTTTAAGTTAAATGACGTATTACAATGCTCCAGCCAGTGTTCAGTAACACAAATGATTTGAATATTGTTACTTTCAACAAAAAGTTCTAATTCTAAATCTTTGCCAGACAGACCCTGAATATTTTGATGAATAATATTAATACTAGCAGGTCTGGCTGTTGTCTTTTGCCTCAGTTTAAATCCGAGTTTGTCATAGTCTTATTTAAAACATTAAGTCTACTATTATTAGTAGAACTCAAAGAAATAATAGGTATATTTGACTTTGTTACACAATTTGTAACAGAGTCTTGTAAATTATAAGCTAATAAATTAGCTAACTTTATCCTAAGTTTTTTAGACAGATACATGGTATCTGGAGTCAAGATAAAATTGTTAATAAATTTATTAACGTCAAAATATAATACAACGTCACTATGACAACAAATCAAGTTATACATATACATATTCAAATTATAGATTCGTTTGTTCTCATCCCAATTTAGATTACTGGCATATGGCAAAGCACTTATTATCATTCTGCATTTTGTCTTAGATTGCAATGACAATAATTTGTTTACATTAATTAGTATATCCTTTTTTAATAATTTAGAACTATCACCACAAAATATTACTAAAGTTGTAGTTTCATTTATTTGGGATTCGTCTATTTTTGCAATAATTTGGCTCACCGACTGGCCAGGAGTACAAATATTTATACATTTATTGTCAATTTTCTCTCTAATAATTGATGCAAAACCTTGACCTATCCAGTCAGAGTACATAATTGTCTGACAATTATTGCTTAACACTGGCTTAAAACTTACGGTGTTATACTTTGACTCAACCTGATTCGGAGAGACCGATGTATGACTTGGTTCAGAAATACTTGTTTCTAAATTAATTAATTCAGAGTTTTGTAATAAAGATTTTGAACAGTTTGTTTGTTGACTAGAAGAATTCAATTGAGTTCTTACTAATGAATCATACCTGTCAGCATTATAATTACAGAGTTCCACCAGCTCTGTAGCTGACCGAATATGTTCATTGATCTGTTTTTGTGCACTTGAGTATTGATTTTTCATGAACTCGAGAGATTTATGCAATCTTTCAATGTTTTCTTGCAAATATTTGGTATCTCGTTCATACATATGTCTACTCTCAATTAATTTAGAATTATAAATATTTAATGAGTCAATTAAATCTATCCGTTCTTTCCTAAGTACAATATTTTTATGGTAACAATTATTTCTTTTAATTAATTTTTCAGTTTTCCTAATAAACTTGCTAATGCGGATATACTTTTTTACTTTCTTAAGCCCTAAGTTACATTTAAGTTCATTTATGCAATTAGTTTTATGTTCTAACGGTTGTGGAGAAAGACACACTCCTGGTGACTGCATCAGTTCCTCAAAAAGGCTCTGAGTGTGAACCGTCTCTTGATTTTGCATTGTTGCCTCAAATTCTGCTATACGTTGATTTGCAGAAATCAATTCTTTTTCTAGCTCTGTGATGCGGCTAAGAGCTCTGTCATAAGTGTTTAGCTGCTGGTCATAATCACAGATGGTGTCTCTAAGATGATCCCTTTGCACCAACACCTCCATATGTTCCGAATGAAGTTGGGCCAACTCGCTCTTCAAAAGAGAATTCTTGTCAATGATTTTCTTAATCTCGTCTTCACTGTCCTCCCGTTCTTTTAAGAGCTGATTGCAAGTATCTTTTGAAGCCTTAAGTTCTTGTAATGCTTGTCTTAACTTCAACTCGGTGCTCTGAGCGACTGCCTTACGGGTCATCATTGTGAATAATTTGCCTGAAATTATTTTATTACTTTAAATAAGTGTTTTTAGAGGGTTTGTGGGGTCGATGCTAAGTTTTATTTTCAATTGGTTGTGATAATTTTTTAATAGAATACTTTTTATGCAGTAACACAAAATAAAAATAAAAAAAAGTGGGTAGGTAATAGAATTGTATTAATTAGATTTTACAATGATTGTTGCTTTTATGTTTAATTGCTTATTGGGATAATTAGGTATATATTGCAAGTGTTAATTCATTCTTTAGAAAAGGAGGACCACAGCAAACTTATGAGTTAAGATTTGGAAAATATATTATATGGTTTCACTACATGTAGGTGTACTTTTCATGAGTAAGATTGACTTAATTCTCTTCCTACACAATAAATATTGACATGTTAAAGGCAACTAGCTAGTTATATTGTAAGATCTACTGACGAAGCACTTCACAGTTAATACAATGTAACTACAATGTAACATTATTCTGTGAAATGCTTTGGACAGGAAGGACGGCAGACGCAATGTAAGCAGTCTTGCCGATCCTTAGAATTAAGTTGCAATGTAGCAATTATTATTATAATCTTTTTGTATTAGAATAAGGAGTAGATCGAGTCAGTCCGGCATCAAACTCTGCTGGGTTCACTCGTCTTAAGTTAGCCTAAGTTAGTCTGTAGTTCATCGATAAAATCTCGATACATTAGTTTTTAAAAACATATTTCCACGCTCCGGAAAGTTAACTGGCGCAGCCGGTAGGATAGTCTACTGTTTATCATACGCGGAAAACTCTCGAAAAAGTACGCTAGCATCGCAGAAAATTCGGGAAACAGTTTCGAAGCTTCGTAAAATCCGAAATCGTTGCTGAAGTTCGCGTGTGTGCAGCAGTTCGCGTGTTTCAACACCGGTAAAGACTATCCACGAACCAAATAAATTTGTTAACGGGAGTAATTTGCCTAAAATCGGTAATGTGTGAAAATAAGGTGCAGACTGGCATGTAAGTTGTAAAATTCTTCTACATCCTTTCCTATCCTTTATCCTAGTGTTAGATTTAAGTGATTATTGTGATTTTTTTTTTATATACAAAAAGTGAATATAGTTTTTAAACATTTGAAGTATCTACGCGATAAAATCTCACGATTTACTTTGAATATAATTTTAATTTTAGTAATAGGCGATAAAATCTCGCAAATAAATTTTAAAGTTTACCTAGATAATTTAAAGTTTACGCGATAGAATCTCGCGATTACCTTATATTACCTACCTTATTTTTAATCATAAACTAAGCTTGTGTTATAGTAACTATATTTATATTTAAAATGGAGAGCGAATTAGATTATCCGACACCACACATCCCTCGCGAAATGCTAAACCTGATACCTGAGTATAACGGGAACACAAAAACTTTAAGTTTGTTTTTGAGGAAATGTGAATTCGTTATATCAAAGTACCAAGGTGCAGCAAACGTTAATGAGTTTTTACTTCAGTCAGTTACTAGTAAATTGTCCGGGAAAGCCGCTGCTCTGATCAGCGAGCGAGGTGAATTTCAGACGTATGACGAAATAAAAGCAATTTTAATCCAACATTTCGGAGACCCGCGAAGTGAGGAATGTGTAGCGATCGAATTAGAAACATTAAAAATTAGAAACAATGAATCTTACTTAGAATTCTGTGGTAGAATTCAGGACGTGAGAGCAATTCTTATTTCAAAAGTTAACCAAAGTTCATCCGTTACCTTAAAAGAAGCAAAACGTATTATTTACGATAATACTGCCTTGAACGTTTTCTTATATAATTTACCCGAACACATGGTGCGAATAGTTAGAATTAAAAATCCGACCACATTAGAGCAAGCATTGAGTTTTGTTTTAGAAGAAGTTAATTTCCAAGAACAGTATAACCTTCGATCAAAGATGCTCCAAAATAGACCATTAATCACTCAACAAAATATATTTAAACCATCAATTCCGCAGAACACCCAATTTAAATTTGGTATTCCTGCATTTCCGACAAATCAATTTAAATTTGGTATTCCGGGAAACACCCACAATCTTTTCCGACCAAATAATCAGTACTTTGGTAATCGACCTCTAAATACAAATGCATTCAACCAACCGCGACCCACAGCACCACAATTTAATAATTTTACAAAACCCCAATTTAATACGAATACACCATTTCAACCAACGGGCTACCGTCCGCAAATAGGTCAATTTGGTTATAGACCTCAAACGCAAGGTTTTAGACCACAGCCAGGCCAATTTGGATTTAGGCCTCAGCAGCAACATCAAGGTTACCGTCCTCCTAATTTCTCTAATGACGTTTCAATGAGAACCGCACCCGCTAAACCGCAACAGTTTCCAGTAAACGAAATATCTACTGATGAAACTGATTATTATAATTACCCTTATAATTACGAGACCGAATTTGATGAAAATATGTACGCTTATTATAATGAAAATGCATATACAGAACAATACCCCGATCCTTGTGAAATTGAAAGCGATAATAATCCACAATTAGAAAATAATCAGGAAAAAGTAGATTCTAATGAAAATTTTCAAGTCAATTGCCTCCGAATCATCCCGAGATAATTGAAATAAATTCAGACAATACTCTAAAATTACCTTATATATATGTACCAGATATAGATGCTAAGTTTATGTTAGATTCTGGAAGCACACGTTCTTTTGTTAGTACATCTAAAGCTAATGAGTATTTCAATAACTATAGATGCTACGAACCGTTTATGGTAACTAGTACGCATGCATCCAGTGTCCACAATGATGTAGTTAATATTCCTCTTTTCTCAATTTTTAAAGAACCATTTACACATAAATTTTATATATATGATGTAGATAAAAGATACGATGGAGTAATCGGTTGTGATCTTTTGTCTCGACTCAAAGCAAATATTTCTTATAACCATATGATCCTTCAGACAGACAAGACTACTATCCCAATAGTTTATAAAAGTGATTATAAAATTATATTAGAACCGCGATCAGAACAACGCATTAAACTACCAGTGAATCAGGAAAACGGTGATGCAATTATTGAATTTAAGGAATTTTGTCAAGACGTTCGTATGCCTACTGCCTTAGTTTCTTGTGAAAATTATTTTGCCGAAACCATTATACAAAATGCAACAAATAATTTATTAGAATTAGTTATTACAGCACCCTTCAAAGTATCCAAATTTTGTAACGAAATAGAGACTAACTATAACGGTGACTATACAAACGTAGAGACAGATACCTTATTGAATGACAACTTAAATAAGCTTCGTTTAGACCATCTCAACATAGAAGAGCGTAGAGAAATCACTCGTCTATGTGAAGAATATAAAGATATATTTTATTGTGAAAACATTCCACTTACTTTTACCAATCAAGTAAAACACCAAATCAGAACTGTAAATGAAGACCCAATTTATATAAAACCCTATAGACAGGCACCGGCTCAAGCACAGGAAATATTACATCAAGTAGAAAAATTATTGCAAGATAACGTAATACAAGAATCACATTCTCCTTGGAGTGCCCCTGTCCATTTGGTTCCAAAAAAATTGGATGCTTCAGGTGAAATAAAATATAGAATGGTCATAGACTACCGACGTTTAAACGAGATTACAGTTGACGACAGATACCCACTTCCGAACATATGTGACTTATTTGACAAATTAGGTAAAAGCAATTACTTTACAACGTTAGATTTAGCTTCAGGATATCATCAAATTGAAATTACAGACTCAGATAGGGAAAAAACTGCGTTTTCCACACAAAATGGACATTATGAGTTTCTTAGAATGCCATTTGGTCTAAAGACAGCTCCGGCAACGTTTCAACGAACGATGAATAACGTGCTGAGAGGCTTACAGGGAATACATTGCCTCGTTTACCTAGATGACATTCTGATTTACTCGAATGGACTAAAAGAACATCTTCAAAAATTACGTGCAGTATTTGAACGACTCAGACAGACGAACTTGAAGGTACAATTAGACAAATCCGAATTCCTTAGAAAAGAAGTACAATATTTGGGACATACGTTGACAAAAGACGGACTTAAACCTAACGATGACAAAATTAAAGTAGTCATGGATTACCCAATTCCACAAACACAGACTGAAATAAAACGATTTTTAGGATTCATAGGATATTACAGACGTTTCGTAAAAGACTTTTCTAAAATATGTCAACCTTTAACAGCATGTTTAAAAAAGGGCAAAAGAGTGATTATCGATAATAAATATACAGAAGCATTCCAAAAATGTAAAGAACTTTTAATAAATGCACCGATTTTACAATATCCAGATATGAGCAAGCCATTCATTCTAACAACAGATGCATCTGAAGTAGCCCTCGGTGCAGTATTGTCACAAGGCTGTATAGGTAGCGATAAGCCGGTGGCATATGCTAGCCGAACGCTAACAGATACTGAAAAGAAATATAGTGCAATCGAACGTGAGTTGCTGGCTATAGTTTGGGCCACAAAACATTTTCGACCGTATCTATATGGAAATAAATTCACAGTTTATACGGACCATAGACCTCTAATATGGCTTAGTAATTTAAAAGAATTGAACAGCAAATTAACGCGTTGGCGTTTGCGTCTGCAAGAATATGATTTTCACATAATCCATAAAAGCGGAAAACAGAACGCAAATGCAGATGCGTTATCACGCCTTCAATTCAATGCATTAGGTAATGATGATAACGATTCCATGATTGTTAATGTGGACGATAGTAAAGAGCTATCATCTAAATTAACGAAAAAGGATATCGTTGACTCAGACACCATAACCATTTCCGATTCTGAAGACACCGCTTCTATTTCAACAGATATGGATATCGAACCATCTAACTATCCAATTCGTTCCGATAACTCTAGTATTCAAACCATTCACTCAGCTCAAGAAGCAGAATCTTTAGGTATACCAATATTACATGAAGCAGTTGATACGAAGCCAAATCAGATATTAGTATTTTATAAATTTAGTCAAGATATGCAAGTAACAGATTTATCCCGCGATAAACAAAAAGTTTTAGAAGTGTTCTTACCATTACAAAACGACCAAATAATAAAAGATTTTCTGAAACGATACATTAAGCCTAAAATCAAATATTTCATTTACTTTGAACACCCAGAACATAGAAAACGATTTAGTAAAATAATTATCGAATTATTTAAAAAGGGCACAGTAAATTTTATTGAATGCACCGAACGCGTAGTTTACGTAGAAGATGAGCAGGAACAACGAGCAATAATTAATAAAATACATGACGGGAAAACATGTCACCGAGGTATCACGGAAACAGTTAAAAGAATAAGAGAAACTATTTTTGGCAAAACATGCATGAAATGGTGACAGCAGTCATCAATTCTTGTGAACAATGTAAAGTTTCTAAATATGATAGAAAGCCCATAAAACCAGTTTTACAATTAACGCAAACACAAAATGCACCATTCCAGGAAATATTCATGGATACATTTTCAATCGAATCAAAAACATATCTAACAATTATCGATGCTTTTAGTAAATTAGGTCAGGCAATAGAAATCCCATCCAGATCAACACCCGAAATTGTTAGAGCCCTAATTAAATATTTTTCTTTTTACGGAACACCACAAAAAATTAGTTCAGATCCTGGAACCGAGTTTAATAATGCATTAATTAAAGAATTAACAGATTTACACAAAATAACTTTGCATATTGGAACGCCAAATAACCCAAATTCCATGGGATTAGTTGAACGTTTCCATTCCACTTTAATAGAAATATATCGATTAGCCAAATATGAAAGAAAATATACCGATGCCGCTACAGTTATGACTTACGCAGTCATGGCTTATAATAATACCATCCATAGTACTACTGATTTAACACCATTTGAGGTAGTTTTCGGTCATACCGAATTAAATTCAACATTTGATACAGATTTCCAGAAAAATTATCAACAGCAACTTATTAAAGATCATAGAAAAAGAACTCACGAATTATATAAACAATTATCGGAAAAAGCAGTGAAATTAAAGAAAAAAGTAATTCATAAACGAGGTGGAGAGACAGGCCCTGAATTGAAAGTAGGACAAACCGTATTCGCCAAAGCAGTCAATAAGCGACAGTCTAAAGACAAACCTAAATATCAAAAGGCTATAGTCACGGGTAAAGCAGACCGTAATATTTTACCTATTAAAGTAAATGAACGCGATACGAAGGTACCAATTAAAAATGTGAAACGCCCTTCGCAGGTGGTGGATGAGGTGGATGAACCTACTGATATGGATGTCGATAACGCAACGGCTCCTAGGTCAAACTCTCCCCAGCCAGGGACTTCAACTGGTAGAAATTAAACAAAATCCGGGAATCTTACCTTTTCAACAAGGTCAAGCCTTTTTACAACGCGATCAGTGGTCCATTATAAAAACAATAGATCTGAAAGGTTTCGAACGAGATATTTTATTTAATATTGAGAAATATTCTGAATTAAATGACATCACAACTCATTACAGTAATAACAGTTTTTATCAATTTGAGATTCAGGAATTACAACAATTAGTACAATACTTACGTGATGAAACTATTGAAAAATTCCAACAACTGAGCCCCTCAAGAAAAGTCAAACGAGGACTCATTAACCCAATTGGCTCAATTATCAAGATAATTACAGGAAATTTAGATTATGACGACGCAGTTAAATATGATAAGCTTATTGCAAACATACAAACCCACGAACAGGAAGTTTCCAATAAGGTTACCATAATATCTAAAATGTTAGATCATTTCCTAAATTCCACAAAAACTATTGATGAAAATACACAACTTATGAATGAGCGTCTTATTCGAATTGAAACAAAACTTAGTGACCTCTCTGTCAAAGAAAATCAGCTAAGCTATGTAACTTATCTCATTAGTATTTTAAATATGTTTGTTGCTAACTTCCGAACCATGTACATTAAACTCAGCGAAATAGAAACTGCTCTAGCGCTCAGTAAAGTATCAGTTATCCACAAAAGTATTTTAAACCCAAACGAATTATTGAATTTATTATTGGAAATAGCTCAACACGATAATTTAATGTTTACCGTAAATGAACAAAATCTCATTAACCTGGAAGAAACATTTTCTGTAAAAACTTACATCACAAATAATGTTATAAGATTTATTATAGATATACCTTTAGTTGACAATGTAACATATAATTATTTTAAATTGTATTCCCTTCCCATATTCTATAATTCCATAAACCTAACCTATATTATAATCCCTGACTTTCCTTACCTACTCGTAGAAGGATTGAAATACTTACCAATAGCCAAACCGTGTAAAGAAGTTACAGATAAAGATTACTTGTGTACTGAAGATGACCTCACACCTTATGCCGATAAAACCTGCATTGAACAACTGATGACGTATTGCCCAAATCCATCTTCATGTTTCCCTAGATCAGTCGACATGGAAGACCTGAAACTTCAAAAGATTACCGCAAATAGTTGGATTTTATTCTCCAAGATTAACAAAATTATTTCACAAAACTGCGATAGTAATATCATCCATGGGCAAATACAAGGCACATACATACTAACCATACCAGATAGATGTATAGTATCCATAGAAGGAATAGAAATTCGAGGACATCGTTATTACTCCATGTTCAAGAAAAACAAATCTTTACCTGTAATCACATTACCCAGTTTACCTGAAAATCAGCAACAGAATTCTACGGACTACGAACCTGTGAACTTGAAGAAAGTAAATCTGGACGACATTCAGCATTTAAATTACGTGCTACAAAAAGGCGTGAAAAATGTGAAAAGTGTCAGTGTGCAACAAAGTGAAAGCGTTGCTACCATAGTATTATATGTAATAGTTTCCGTATTGATTGTAATTTTTATTGTGTTAAAATATAAGATAATTTTAAGAAAATTATGTAAGAAAATTCCATCTGATGTTAATAACCCTCAAACTTCACCTAATCAAGTAAATGAGATACCCTTGATACATTTGAAAAAGTAATTATTTTAGTTCTGAAACACATAGTTTAAATTGTTAAAATTAGGTAAAGTTTCCAATGAGTTTTCTGAAAAATTTAGTTTTTCAGATAACTTCATTCTAAGGGTGGAGGAGTTATATTGTAAGATCTACTGACGAAGCACTTCACAGTTAATACAATGTAACTACAATGTAACATTATTCTGTGAAATGCTTTGGACAGGAAGGACGGCAGACGCAATGTAAGCAGTCTTGCCGATCCTTAGAATTAAGTTGCAATGTAGCAATTATTATTATAATCTTTTTGTATTAGAATAAGGAGTAGATCGAGTCAGTCCGGCATCAAACTCTGCTGGGTTCACTCGTCTTAAGTTAGCCTAAGTTAGTCTGTAGTTCATCGATAAAATCTCGATACATTAGTTTTTAAAAACATATTTCCACGCTCCGGAAAGTTAACTAGCTCATAAACAAAGCACAGTCTAGGTTGCGAAACAATAAATATGATTGTGTATCACTAACTAAAATAGTAGGTGGAAATGTCAAAACAATAAGTTTGAAGGCTAATTAAAAATACATAGAAATGGTCTGAAAATGCAGTGCGAGTAATGTAAATAATGAAAATAATACTCCCCGGGTTTAAGAAGTTGCAGTCCACAGTATTTACAACTTTTCACTTCATGAATTTGAATTTTATCTTCGTTGACAGTTGAGGACAATTTGCTTCGCCGATAATTTGAAAGTTAGCCACTGTAACTTGCTAATAACAATATCACTTATGATTTAATACACAATTTAACTATTTGTAACAAATAAACTGGGATTTAACACTAAATAATATTAAAATTAAATTAATTAAAATCCTAGAACAAATTGACAGGTATAGCGGCCAGTGTTGCCAGCCAAAAGTCCAAGATCTTGTAAGGTTGCTGATATTCGGAATTCTGCAGAGATCTGTTGAGTAATTAATAATGCGCGTTGGAACCTATAAAAAAAGGAATACTTATTAATAAACCGATCGATTAAAAGTTATTAAATTGAGCGCCTAAAAATCTAGGTTGGGTTGCGAAAAAATAGTATAGTTAGGTTAGATTGGCGACTAAGTCGCTAACCTATTTTTTTTTGTCGCTCAAATTTTTTTTAGGCGATCGGCTAAATACTACCCAAAAATATATTTAATTGCTTGTCAAAAATCATGTAATGATTAAACATAAATGTTGACTTGAAAAAGAAAATCTCTGTCCAATTTTCAATTTGCCTTCTCCATAAAACGTCGTGATTCTTCAATACCCCTTGCCCACCTGCTTAAGGAATGCAAAATTAAATCAATGGCGGAACCCTACCGTTCCCTCCCAACTTCAAAGGAATAACGGGCAAAGTTGAGGACAAGAATCCGTATTTTACTGCAAGTTTGAGAAATTGGGTTTCGGGATTTCTTTAAAGGGTGGACAAGTAGAAAATATATCTTAATAAGCTATTCTCCAATCTTGTGGAAATGGTCTAAGAAGAAAATATCTAACACTCGGCTCCAATGAGGATGAGCAAACCACTGCGCAACCAAGCACCTCAAAAATTGTACCTTGCACTTTTTTATCAACAACGGGGAGGCACTTAGCCTTTATAATACCTGAAGTTAATTATTTTATTCCAGGTTCGATCTCCGGACAAGACAAATATTTGTGTGCATGAATATGTCTATTTGTCTTGGTCTGGGTTTACTACTTACTTACTGTTAATACCTACGTATCTTACCTATGTGTGTAATTACAAAAAAAAGTGTATAAGTATGTTTATCCGTTATCTAGTATCCATAACACAAGTTCTTCATGAAACTTAACGTGTATGCAATTATTTATTATTGCCAGAAAAGAAGGCGACAACCTGGAAAAATTAAGTAACAGGGAAAGACGACTGCAAAAGATCACGAAGTCGCAGCCTTATTCTCTGTTCCTATCAGATTCACACCACTCTCGGTAGTTCAGTATACGAGATGCTACATGCCGCCGGTGACAGGAGAAAATGAACATCATCAAAGAGAATCCCCTAGAAGGTGGTGGCTACGACCCTTAATCATGAGGAATATGACGCAAGGAGGAACAAGGGGCGAGCCTTTTGCCATCATTGGACCAGGATAAATAGGGAATCCATGTGGCCTACCGCCATCTCTTAGCGCAGTATTGTTTAAATCTTACCATGCTATTTTGTACTATGAATCTCTTAAAGTAAGCTTGTTTTTGACGGAAGCTTTGTGACATCAATGCTCAATCATGGCCTCCAAAGTCTGAAGTCTGTCAAAATGTGACAGCTTCAATAAAAACAAAACGCAAACAAAACGTTGTTCTGATATGATGGTTTCTAATAGATGATGGTAGGCCCGCAAGAAAAATATGGTCGGAATAATTACGGAATTGGATTAGGCAAAGGAATAGATAGGGTACTACTGACTCGAAAGGATTTTTTGGATAAAATCGTTGTAGTGGTAGTAGCATGGCAGTGCATCTCTGAATGAGGTGAACTAACTTTATTACAAGGAAACTAATATAAGTAGTCGTCTAGGACCAGTCAACTTAAGCACATAGGCCGACTTAAAGACCCAAGTTAGTTTCTTCCGTGGAGAAGTTACAAAGTGACGGTCGACAGGCGTGATCCCAAAGGATTAAGTGAGCCCTAAATTGTTAGTTTGGTCTGTACTTCTGTTAGTTTTATTGTATCTAAAGCCTGTGGGCTGTAGTGGCGATCACACTGAGTGATGTTCTCAAAATAGATTGAGCGGTTAATTTTAGGGACCACAACTTTTATTATGATCTACGTCTTCATAAATTTTCACACACTCATTTTTCAGTTAATTAAATTATTTTTTTACGGAAGCGCGCACTGTTTTTTAACACTAGATTTAGATTTAGTGTTTTTTAATTTCGTGAACAGATGTTTTTTTAATTTTTTTTAAATAAGACTGAGGCTTTTGAGGTGTCTATGCCCCTTGTCAATGTTTGAAGTAATACAAATAATTTTGAAGGTACTCTTACATTCAGCCGATACTAATATCGAAATAACTAGTCACTAGTTACAAATTTTAAAGAAAAAACTAGCTTTTCTAACTCCGACGAAACTTTAGATATTCCAAAAAATGAAAACAAAATACTTTACTGTTTTTTTTTAATAACATTCATACGTATGAATATCATATTTCGTTCTTAACCTCAATCAAATAATAGGCCTTTACCTATGAAATTGCCGGCTTGTATGAAGAATTTCAAAGAAAGTTCGTTTTCCATACTTACTAACAATTTTTGTTATAATTTTTAGTGCAAATTCTAATGCTGTAGCATTTTTTTGAAAGCTTTGTATGAAGTCTGAGCAATCTAATATTATGTTTTTACAAAAAAAATTATGAGTATCTTATAAATTATATCAAATAAATTGTATATCAAAAAAAATATAAGTACCCTTTGAGGAATTTTTTATTGTATTAGAAACAAAAGAAATATGGTTCTTGACTTTTATGATCTTAATTTAATATAAAATCAAGCAAATATTGTACCTTTTAATCATAGAAGTAGTGATCTCTAGAAGTGTAAGAAAAAAATATTTCATATGTATCATGGGTATACATAGGTATATTATATTGTAATACGGAACACATTAATGCACAATTAATTCCCCTACATTTAACATTTGATGAAAGCATTTAGCGTTAATAAAGGGAGATAACTTAATTGACAAAGTCCTCAACTTGAGCGTCACTTAGGTGCCACTTAAGTAGAAAATGGCGCAAATATATTAGATTACAGTCGCATACACATTTATCATAGAGAATGGGTAGGGAAATAGATGGGGATGAAAATTATGGTGTTTGTCATTTTAGTATTATTGTTGTACGTTTTGGAAATCAAGGGTCAAAAGCATACCTAGTCCTTGAGGTTTACGTTGAGATAGGGTCAATCACGTAGAGGCCACCAGCTTCTGTAAATAATATTAATAAATAAATAATTGCATACAAACACACCAATTATCTCGCCCACGTTAAATTTCTTAAAGAACTTGTGTTATGGTTAGGTACTAGTAACGAATCGTCGTCTCAGCCACATAACGCTCACTGCTTGGCAGGCGGGTTGGCGATCGCAGTATGGCCAAGTTTGTAGGAGACGCTGCTGCCCGTCTCCTGAAGGCTGAGTCCCTTAGTCGCCTTTTACGACACCCACGGGATGAGAGGGGGTAGTGCTATTCTAAGCCGACACCACACAGCTAGATAACGAATAAACATACTTATATAGGTACTTTTTTGTAAATACGTATATAATATACATCATATTAAACACCCAAACCAAGACAAATATACATGTTCATGCGCACAAATATTTGTCTTGTCCGGAGATCGAACCCTTAACTATAGTTAAGGGGTATGCCCCTAATTTCTATATATTGCATTTCGCAGTAACTGTAATTTTTTGGAATTTGTCATTTTGGTATTGTTGTACGTTCTGGAAATCAATCGTCAAAAGCAACCCGTGTTCAAATCAAGGGTCAAAAGCAACCCGTGTTCAAATCAAGGGTCAAAAGCAAAAAAAAACTTGCGTAGGGACACGGTATAGGCTACAACACAAGCTGAGCTGGTCAGCCCTTTCGGATGTTTTCATGTGCCTACTTAATCAAATTAATCTATAATAAACACTTAATTTTGTACCTCACTATGTTAGATTAAGTATGTTAAGTTTTTATGTGAAACTCCGAATAAATGATTACTTTACTTTAGAGGCCACCTTCTGTATATTGCATTGTTTGCAGTAACTGTTTTTTTAAGTATACAGAATATATCGTCAGTAATAAAATAACCTTGACTATTAACTATCTAAATCTTTTTCATTCAACAATTAAGTCACAAACAAGTTCCGTAAAAAAATAATTTAACACAAACAAGACAAAACACAATCTAGTTACATGCAGAAAAAAGCGTCTAACAAAAATCTTAAGCAAAAAAAAATTATACAGAAACACATTTTTTTATCGCAAACTTTGTCCATCAACTTTCGCTTAACGACTCCGCTGACTTTGGAAAAATAAATGCTTTACCTCATAGCGGAAACACCATTATTCATACGACGGACAGAAACAAAACGCCTCGATAAGTAACCGTCAAAGTTCGTAACAATGAGATAAAACAAGAAGGAGGTCACTTCGGACACAAAGGAAGTAAGGCAGCAGTGCGGCTAAGCAGAGAGCCGTAGCCTAAAATGTTTTGGCACAATGAATTTGGCATAATTATACTTGGTCATAATTGATTTTTAGCAGCATATGCACTGTGGAATAGTTATATTTAGGTCTAATATATTTATGCATAGTTATAATTTGCACAATGTCTTTAGGCATAGTGTACAGTCGCCTAATAGTATATTTTACTAGTAGTAGGTTTAGGTGCGGCGGGGGTGGCCCTTGGGCCACCCCTAAGAAGCCTTTTAATTATTTTAAATAAGTAAAAAAAACATACATATAAAAAATATTAAAAAAAAATACCTTTTCCCTTAGAGCATTAGGTTCATGATTGTGAGTTTTCATTATTTTTGATACTATTTCATGTTGCTGGTGTTCATTCAGCTTGGTAATAACTCTAGAATTACAGGAGTTACTTATTCTGCGTAAGATGATTATGACTATATTTATTATAGTTTGATACTTTTATGCCTTTATAAAGCTATGCTTATATTTTTTATGCTTAAATATGATTAGGCTAATTTTATTTATGATTAAGACAATTATGCTTAATTTGTTATGGAAAAAAAATATGGATAAATATCATTAGTCTTAATTACCATATGCCAAAATATTTTATGGTTATTTTTTTTATGCAAATGGATAGTGAACCTGAAAGATCACTCAGAACTATTCACAGTCCTTGGTAGATCAGTCAATATTAGAATAGGATACGGGTTCTTTGTCACGCACAGCTCGATAACATCCCGGCGCCAGCGTTTTTGCCTCACTACGCCTGCAGTTGTGCAATGTTGGCCGGTGGCTTGTTCTTGCCGATTCCGGTCGGTAGTTGTGTGACGCTTGTCATAAATGTTGTATTGCGTTCTGGCCATTAGAAACCATCATGTCAAAAGAACGTTTTGTTTGCGTTTTGTTTTTATTGAAGTTGTCACATTTTGATACATTTCACACTTTGGAGGCAATGATTGAGCGAAGACGTCACAAAACTTCCGTCAAAAAACAAGCTTTCTTTAAGAGATTCGTAGTACGAAACAGCATGGTAAGATTTAAAAAATACTGTGCTTAGAGATGGCGGTAGGCCCCCAGATCTGTTCTAGGCAAAACAGAACAGCGTCGGTAGGTATATGGTCGGTCTTAGTGCCATTTCTAATTACAGGCAATTTCAATTTTATTAAATTGCTATTATCAAAATAATAATAGTATTGTCACTAAATAACATATAGAAAAAAGTTCCTATCACAAATAAAGTCTACGGTCAATGCAGTAGCAAGCAATCCTCGTGGGTCAGTGTTCCTTCTGATATTTTTTTATTTTGTGCTTCGGGCATAGGCCACGTCAAATAAACTGCGCATGGAGTGAGCGATAAAGGCCTACGTACATCGTGACCTTACCATAGGCCTGGGAAAGGGATATTTAATCAGATAAAATAGACCAAAAATACTAAGTGCGGATCTGGGCCCTTATTCTCTATGACCACTTTGCGATTCCTTGCTGCAAAACCACGCCAATATCGTACATGGTTACGACATTTTCAAAATTCGTATTCTCTATGACACTTAAATGAAACCGTGTGATATGAACGTGACTTGCGCGTGGTTTGAACTGTCAAAAATTCCACGTTTTAGAAACGCGTGGAATCAACGTGGAATCTGCAAGGAATCGTTGTGACTGTGAAGAAATTTATTGTTTTTGTGCTAAAAACAATTTAAATAAATCTATAACGTACCTAAGGCCAAAGACCTTCTAAACACCATCTCTTTCTTTAAGTATTTCAGTGAAATTTAGTGTCAGCTATTTATATTATAATCTACTATTACTAAGATTTTGTAAATTTTGTATCGAATTAAACCACATGTAACTATAAAACTATTTTATTATGAACTTTTATGTAAGTATTTTGAACGCAACTACCGAAGACCATTCTTGATCTACACTTATGAATGAACTTGTGAATCACATTTTTAAACAAATTGATTTCAATGAAGTAAGATGTTTTAGTTTTACATCGCTTTTAAATCTGGAACAAATGCAAAAGACATATGTTAGGGGTTATGTAAGTAAATTAGATATTATAAGGCAAGTAACTTGTAACATTTTTGGGAGTAACAAACGATTAGGTACTCACAATAACAAATCGCTTCAAATAAAATACCGCCAAGTACATCAAAATTCTTCAAACAAAATATACTCGTAGGTACAATATTAATGTTTTGAAGTGTATGTATATATTTCCAATGAAATACTAAGTATTATTATTTCTTTCTTGTAATAAACATATAATAAACAGACAAAATTGAATCAATTAATTTTCATTGTAAAAATCGATAACAAGAAATAAAAAAGTAAAAAGGAACGTTCAAAAACGTTCGAACGTTTTGGTTTTGCTGCGTGTTTGTTTAAATTATTGTGTAATATTTTTTCTTTGTTATTGCTAAAATTGCATTGATATGATTAAATATTAATAGAAACATAATAAATCACGGTTAATTGTTAGTGAAATTAAATTTTGCAAGTAATAAATTTAAAATCTTAAAAGTTTTAAGTTTAGTTTTCGAACGCACTCGTGACTTCATAACGTACCAAAGACAATTTGTCTTGGAGGTGTCTTGGAGCGCGGTGGAACTTACAGAATAGAGTTGACCAGATTCCTTACCGTGACAAGATACGATATTGATGGGGTTTATGCGTGGTAAGGTTTGAGTGTGGAATCTAAGTGGTCATAGTGAATAAGGGCCCTGTTAGCACATCAAAGTTTTTCTTTTTGTTGTGCCTTTTTGTAGTATTTTTAATTTGATGCACAATGCGTTATTGTTGTTTTGTTATTAATTATTACAGTACAAAAATACATTTTAAACGTTGTACGTCGTAAACACGACTTTCACAAAAAACCACATAGGTTTAAACCAGGGGCCGTACCGTGCAAGTGGCGTCGGCATCGACATCGACTGCATTTGACAGATGGGTGTGACATATTGCTCTTAGTCTTTGGTAAGTTTTCATTTGTGTCAAAAAGAAGCAGCAATGTCTCACATCCATTTGTCAAATAAAGTCGATGTCGATGCCGACGACAACTGCGCGGTAGGGGTTCAGGGCCGCCGGCCGTACCGCGCAAGTGGCGTCGGCATCGATATCGGCTACATTTAACAGATGGATGTGACACATTGCTGCTTCATTTTGGCACAAATGAAAACTTACCAAATACTAAGAGCAATATGTCACATCCATCTGTCAAATTAAGTCGATGTCGATGCCGACGCCACTTGCACGGTACGACCCCTGGTTACCGGTACAGTACAAAAATACATTTTAATCGTAAACATGACTTTCACAAAAAACCACATAGATTTAAACCAGGGGCCGCACCGTGCAAGTGGCGTCAGCATCGACATCGACCTCATTTGACAGATGGATGTGACATATTGCTCTTAGTCTTTGGTAAGTTTTCATTCGTGTCAACAAGAAGCAGCAAAGTGTCACATCCATTTGTCAAATAAAGTAGAAATCGATGGCGTCGGCATCGAAATCGGCTTCATTTAATGTGACACATTGCTGCTTCATTTCCATCCATCTGTCAAATGAAGTCGATGTCGATGCCGCCGACACTTGCGCGGTAGGGGCCCAGGTATCTTTGAACGTTAGGTTCAGTTGGTGATCAGTCAAATAGGTACTAGCCCTTTTTATTTATTAATTCATTAGATATCCGCGACATATTTCACGACAAAAAGTAACCTTTTAATTGAGAATTTCAAGTTGAGAATATCTTTAACTATACTCAAAACAATGAGTGATGTTTGAGACGTTCTGAACTTGGAAATATCAATATAACCTAAGTTCTTATCTAAAATAATGACTAGTTTCTGTGCTAAAATTAAAAAAAAAATGGTTCAGTGTTTCCGATATTTGAAGGTATCAGACAGAAAGATAAATTCGCATTTATATTATATCTTTACATGAGTGTATAATCAACACCTGAAAGAATTTAGAAGTTAAGGTATTGATTTAAAGTAAGTACCCGAATTTAATAAGAATGTATTAGAAATGTGATATGAGTAAAAAACCATACTAGACGTTCGGTGGCATAAAAAAATCTATTATCAATATGCAAATGAAAATTATAAGTAATTTATATTATTATACGCAAGACGCTTATATTAAAAGAAGTAATCGTTTGCAGATCTATTTTCAAATTCAATATAAATCTTCAAAAACTGTTTATTAATGTTAAAAATGGAAATAAATAATTTGGATTAGAAATATAAAGGAGATTTGTATGTGACCTTGTTGATATTGGTTAGAAAAACCTAGACTATTCATATTTCGTATTTGTACTATTTACTGGATTTCTATTTATTATATTGTTAGAGATTTCTTCGGCCTGTGTCTTTTTTGGCGCAGGGGGTATGGACCCGCCTTCTGCTCCGTGGTTGCGGGTTCGATTCCCGTACGGTCGTTTCGAATACGGTTTGACAACCTCCGTGGTATGGTACACCGGTTTTCAAGGTGTAGCACCTTCGAATCCCCGTTCAAATGATTGTATGATGAACACGAGCATTTTTACCTGACCCATAACAAATAAATACTTTTTCACATTTCTTTACATGTATTTCTATCCGTTACCCGAACAACCTAGCACAGCAGCTATAGTACTTTGGGACTAGTCTAAATTTGTGTGAGTGTAAGAAATCTTTATTTATTATATTTTATAGCACAATTTACAAAATAGTACCATCGAAAACATATAGTTACGTCTCTTAGAAGAGTTCCGTCGACCCAACACTTTAAGATAAGGAAAACCTTCCAACTATTCGGTCATAACACAAGCCCTTGCCGCACCCTGATTTCTCTGTACACTTTTGTGACATATTTGTTAACTACGCAAGAAAATCTTTACTAGCTCATATTTTATCTTGGATACAACTTTTATAACAATACTTTTTCAAATCTTTCAATTAAGACACCTTGGAGTACAATTCGGTTACAAAATATGTTTTAATCGTCTTCAAGAATTAAATAAAAAAATATATATATTAATATTTTTTGTCATTATATCGTATCCTTCCAAAAAATTTTATAAATGCGTAAGTAGTCACTTTGTTTCTGTATTTGTTAGTCTTTCACGCTAAAACTACTTAATGGATTTCGGTGAAATTTGGCACAGATATAGTAGATAGCCTGTATTAAAATCCCACGTGAGTAGAAATCACTTCAATCAAATCAATTCCCACGTGAGTAGAAATCACTTGGGAAAAACCACGGGCGGCCGCTTGTATTTCATTCAAATCTATGTAGTAGGTAATTTTTTTATGTATCTTCAACTTTGCAATGCTATTTTTGTACTCATCTTTCGTCTTACATAAAGAAATAAATATAGACAATGCACACCAACCATTAATAAAGTTTAATAATATTAGCAGCATTCTTCTTGGTATATAAATGTAAGTAAACAAATAAATAATAACCCCTAAATTATACCAACTAACTTGCTTTGTAACCATATTCAAGCAAATAAATCTTATCTTATCTTAAGCTATGTAAAAGTGGTGAGGGGTCGAAATATGGCAAAAGTACGCCGGACCAAAAATTTCCCCAAAATTTCTCTTAATTGTATGGTATGGGTGAGGTGGGATTTCAAAAGGATAGACCTTCGCCTAGACCTTTCGCCACAGGTATGTAACGAAAAAGAGTGAAATTCATAAATCAGGAGACGTAGTTTTGAATCATTCGAATTTCTATTCGCATACGGAATCGTAAGATTCGCATGCGAATGCTAAAAACCGTATTTTTTAAATTCCAATTCGCATTCGAATCTTCGACGAGTGGTCCCAACCACTTCTTTCATTTTCCACAGAAATTCCGCCAACGTCCCGTAGTGAAAGAGACACAGTGAGAGGTTTAATAGAACACTCTCTTTTGATTCAAGCGATAAAAAAATGACGTTTAGCACTTAATGTCATTTTCAAATTGACATTGACATGACGGATAGTTTGACAGCTTATAAACGTTTCGTTAACGGTTTTTAAGTATTCTGCGTAAAATGAAATAGTGTCAGGAGAGTTTAAGAAAACTTCACCCGTGTTCTTTTCGTATCAACACGTGTTGTGAGACTCCATTTTTAACTCAGTCTACCGTACAATTGCTACATATTACAAAATATATTTACTTGACATTGGCAAAATTCGCGAATTTTATCGTGAGCACGCCATTAATTAAGAAAGAAAAAGAAGAAGAAAACAGCAACACTTCGAATTCAATCCGCATGATAAATTCGAATGATTCAAAAATACGACTCCTGGTTAATAAAGTTCTTCAGTTACTTAGTTCGTTGATCGTCGTCGTCCAAATAAAACATGAATATTCAATGCTACAAAAAAAATGCATTTGTGAAGAAGGCGATTACATTTTCCAGTAGCTTATGAGTTAAGAGGCTTCTGCCATTCAAATCAATCCTACGCTAATAACCCAATTACATAACGCAGTTATTCACTTATCCCATCAATCCATAAGTACTGGAATTAATGTTTAGAACGAACATTCGATGAATTACGAATATTCCGTTGAAATTATCGTCTTTTTTATGGAATAGCTTTTAATTTTTTTATGCGAAGATTTTTAAAGGCCCTTTCACATGTTCTGGATGTCGGCTAGCCGGCGGTGACTACTGCTAGGTAGTAATGGAAAATGTTACTAGAGTCGTTAAATTGCTTAACCGTATAAAAACTGAAAGATAGGCTACTTTTTATCCCGATATTCCCATGGGAGCGGGAACCACGCAGGTGAAACCGCGGGCAACAGCTAGTTTAAAATAAATTAAATATTTTACATAATTCCCAATTAACACAAATCGCCTTCAGACTTCTACCGAAATCCGAATTTATTACGAAAACCTCCTTATTCAAAATAAACTTAAGTCAAATAGTATAAAAAAAATTTCGCCTTTTCGAGCGCCCACAGTAATTCTGAACATGATAAAGTTCCATAGCTTGACATAAATAACACTTGTGAAATTCCTAGCGTTACGCTGGGATTTAAAATTTAATCCGAAGCAGCGGTGTAGTGAGGACAAATTTTATTTCCTAGATAATACCCCGTAACAAATGTTTTTACACACAAAAAACCTCATAAGTATAAACAATCTTAGAGGAACGAGATGATAACTATCCTACAAGTGTAATAAATGCGTAAGTATGTCAGTTTCTTTGTTTATTTATTTATTTTTCGTTTCACGCCTAAACGGTTGAACGAATTCGGATGAAATTTGGTATGAAGAGACTTCAAGTAGTGAACTAACACATAGGCTACATTTTATCCCGATATTCTTACGGGAACGGGCGAGTAAAACCGCGGGCGGCCGCTAGTTATGTATAAGTACGAGTATACTTTGCTTTTATTCTTGGACGACCTGTTTGGCGCAGCGGTTCTTCCCACCCACCCACCAACCCACCCACCAACCCACCTTCTGCGCCAGAGTTTCGATCGGGTTCGATTCCCGGACAAAACCAATATCTGTGTGCATGCACATGTCTATTTGTCTTGGTCTGGGTCTTTAAATGTGTATTATGTACGTATTCACGAGAAAAAAAAGTATATAAGTATGTTTATCCGTTATCTATCATCCATAACACAAGTTCTTCACGAAACTTAACGCGGGCTAGATAATTGGTGTGATTGTATGCAATTATATATTCCTTATCAATTAAACAATTCAGCCTATTGCAGTCCACTGCTGGACGTAAGCCTTCCCCAATGTGTGCCACAAGACACGATCTCCCGCCTTTTTCATCCAGCCACTACCCGCAACCTTTCTCAGGTCGTCGATCTATCTAGCAAGAGAGCGTCCTACACTACGTTCACCGAGACGTGGTGTGGTCTCCATTCAAGAACTCGTCTATTTGTAGGGTAGGTCCCAAGAACTCCATGCGAAACTGTGGCCCTATCGCGTATGTGTCGTCAACGTCGTTGACTTGTCGAATATGGGCGCGACTCTTCACACGCGAGCGATGATGCTACAGCGCTACTTCGGCCTCACACAGAGTCGAATATTAACTGGCTGTTTCATCTTAATCGATAGTGAAACATTTGTAAAAATGTTTCTTTCGAATGCGAGGATATACTAAAAAAATCGACGTGTTCTCATAGGTCTCTGTAGCATAATTGGTTATAGTGCATTGGGCCGGATTCCCAAGGATGCGGGTTCGAATCCCGTCAGGGCGACATGATCTTAATATATTATGGCTTTTCGTATACTACAGTTATATTTATTGTTGCACCTACAGTTTTATCAGTCCGCCTCCACAGATGGGGCAAACTGACGTCGCGCGTAGGGACCCGCTACCGCCAACAGTTTTTATCCGGCCGCCTCCTCAGATGGAGCAAACTGAAGCTTTATTCAATCCCGATATTAAATTTTTCCATTTCTAGAATAGCTAGTTAAAAAAAATTGATATATCTTGATCCAAGTCAACAAAAAAATCTTGAAATTTTGTATAGGTAATTTTAGAAAATCTCTAAAATCTCTTAGCTACAGTTGCAATGCACAACCGAGCACTCCCTTTGAAAAAGTACTAACAGATTATACTATACAGCGTGGTACTTTAATATTTCCTACATAAACTTTTCATGTTTTTAAGTTAATATTGATAGGAAGATTAAACTTGCGAATTTAACTTTTTAAGCGCACTCTAAGCAAAACTAGACTGACCTCGTTTAAGCTGAGTGAGCCAGTTCAGGCCACGCGGTAAGCACAAATTATATTTATTACTTAGATCGGATATGATCAAGTTATGATTAAGTTAAGCAGTTTAATGTTGGTTATAGATATGTATTGTTCGTTTTTCCTAATTTATTTCTTTAGGTTTTTCTTTTGCGCTTGTCAGTAGTTAATTAAGATAGGTGGTTTGCACATCATTTTATTTTAAAACGCAAGTTTAAAAAGGTTCTGCGAACAATATGTTACCTTTAATTTTTTAATTTTGCATTTTACAATGCTATTTTTATGTGATAAATATTAAACAAGAAAAAATATTTTTTAAAAATATACTAGTAAAATGCAAAATTAAAAAGTTATTACTAAATGGCTGTTTCAACTTAATCGATAGTCAAACATTTGTAAAAATGTTTGTTTCGAATGCGAGGATATTATTCTCTCGTTGATGAAACGACGGTGGCCAACATGTCCTCATAAGTCTCTGTAGCATAGTTGGTTAGTGCATTGGGCCGGATTCCTAAGGATGCGGGTTCGTATCCCGTCAGGGCGACATGAGACAAGTTGCTTTTTTCTAGTATATTTTCTTGTTTAATATTTTACGTACTGCTACTATATGTATTTTTATGTTAATTAATCTTACAATCGACTTCTTTTCAGACCCTCAAACTGTTGGCTTACCGCAATATGGTTTCAATCATACCAATGGTATTTCACACCACGCCCCTCTTAAAATAAGCTTATTTACCTTCAAAGTATGAAGTGTCTCAAAATTTTACAACTTCAATTTCTTCGTTGGCCAGAACAAAGATAAAGAAGTATTTAAAACTGAGATAGTTGTCCTGAAAAACTTACATTATACAAATAATATCATAAATATTTCAATATTGATATTTTTCTTTATGAATATTCAGTAGCTGCCTATTGAAGTCCGCCATTACAAAGTAATATCAAGTGTAGATAAGTACGTTTTCTTGTAGGTATTTCATATAAATAGATTTATCTTGAGATATGTATATAAACATATCTCAATGGACAGGAATAAATTTTTTTTTATGGTACGAATTTGAAGAGTATTGAAAACAAAACATTATTATGACATGATGGATTTTAAAATGCTCATGAACGGGTGCCACCAGTGCCACCACCTAAATATTTTTATCTAAAATAAATTGATGCAGACCTGTATGCACCTCCTACCTTGTAGTACAGTAATCTTGTAATGCGAGAAATGTTGTAAGGTAATAGACAAGTCTTATACTTACTCGTAAATTTTAATTAGCAAAATATTGGAAAAAATTAACTCGGCCACAAGTGAATTCTCAGATGGGAATCGAACCCAAGACAAGTCTTTCTTTGCCTGTTGAAATTTTATACTGTATCAACCGTTGGTGATCCTAATAAAGAGAAAAAAAAACAAAAAAAAATATCTACTCTGTATGAAATAAAACAGGGAGAAAAAAACAGCCCTTGACGAGTTTCTTGTCGGTTCTTCTCGTTACAAGGTCTCCTGCCGAAGGGTTTGTGAACCGATGGCGTAGCTTCTTTGACGTTCATTAGTGCTTGTAACAGCTTAGACTGAATAAACGATATTGAATTTTGAAAAGATGACAGTAGGCCCCCTGGACTAATTATCTATATGTCACCGACAGTTCACTCTCTATCTACCCACTTGAGATTGATGTGACAAATATATATTGACCCCTGTCATATTAATAGTACTACAAAAAATCCTAATCCTAATTATTATATTTATTATTAAAATTATAAATGCTTAAGTGTGTTTGTTTGTCCTTCCTTCTCGCCCTAATTGAGCAACCAATCGACTTAATTTTTGGCATAAAGTTAGTTGAAATGACGGAGAGTAACATAAGCTACTTTTATCCCGATATTCCTACGGGAACGGGAACCGGATGAAACCACGGATGGAAGCTAGTATTTAATAAAAACAACCCACTGATAAGAGAATTAAATACTACACGAAATAATTGTAAAAAATCACGAAAATGCTTTTTTGTGTTTTTTACAATTACTGTTTCATAACACAAGTA
This sequence comes from Chrysoteuchia culmella, assembly GCA_910589605.1. Lineage (NCBI taxonomy): Eukaryota > Metazoa > Arthropoda > Insecta > Lepidoptera > Crambidae > Chrysoteuchia > Chrysoteuchia culmella. Next base: position 15,025,911 of record OU342652.1, read on the forward strand.
CATACATATGTTTCTTAAGTATAAAAATAGCATTGAAAAATGCAAAAATTACAAAATCATAAATTATTGGCAGTTGCATCTTTATCGATCGTTAAACACCTGAAAAGATGTTTCTTTCGAATGCAAGGATATTCCTAGCATTGATGTAACAACGCTGGCCTACAGCGTATTAAAAATATAAAAGTATTGGAGAATTTCGACGGGGGTTCGCAAGTCTCGGTAGCTCAGCGGTTAGAGCATTGCACCAGATTTCCAAAGGTCGCTGGTTCGATTCCCGTCTGATAATTCACTTGTGGCCGAGTAAATTTTTTCCAATATTTTTCTATTTAAAATTTACCATAAGTATAAAAATAGCATTGAAAAATGTTCATATAAAGTACCTACTTTACTTTATATTCGATGGTCTAGATACCAAGGACGATGCGCTAAACTCGATGTCGTTTACTTAACAAAGTTTAAATCTGAATTAATCAAGTTAATGCTGAGGTCAGCAATTTTATTACGTAGCCGTGTGACCGCGGCTTGGCCTCTCGGCTTCATCCGATTTATGGATAGCGCCTTACTAAGCAAAGCTAGACCCGCTTAAAATAGGGAAATGACCTTTAGTGACTAGATAATAGTAAAATATACAAGAAAATATTAAAATATTAGCTTCCTCTCGCGGTTTCACCCGCGTTACTCTTCGTCCTTGCAACTAAGAGTAAGTTGAAAGGACTAAGAAGCAATTATTATTTTTAATAAATTACCTGACGAAATAAAGAATTTGCCATTCCGGTTGTTTTATAAAAACTTAACAGACTGGTTGCTGGAGCATTGTTTCTATACAATTAATGAATATTTAGAAAGGAAATAATACCGTATTATATTATAAAATATCGCACTTAATTTACATTAATAATAATAATTTTGTACCAGTCTACAAATTTAATTCATGTATTATTTAGTTTTTTGTGACATGTAATTTTTCTAAAATGTAAATTAAAATTTTTATACTTGACATTTTTGTACCTAATGATGACATTTGACATTTAAATAATTTTGTAATTTCCTTATTAATAATCAATTGTATTTTTTATGTAAGTATGTACTAATTCCTACGCTTTTTTAATGGCAGAAAATGTTTGCACTTTATTAATTGTACCATCTTATATAATACCATTTTATATAAATAAATGATTCTGATTCTGATTCTGAAGAGTAATGCCAAAATTCAAGTCGATTGGTTACTTAGTTAGGGCGTCAAAAAAGGACAAACAAACACATTATCATATTTATAATATTAGTTAAGATTAAGATATCCTTACCTGAACTTGCACTTTTTATTTTTCTTAGATATAACTTCTTGTTCAGACCACAAATCAGAAGGCCTAGCACGAATAACTTTCGAGTAAGTATCGAGGAAGTAAAGTAAAACAATGTATGACATATTGAGCAGAGTTTACCGGACGTAAACTGAACTACATTACATTTTTTGACATTGCGTGCTCGATACTTACTCAATACGATTTCGATAGTTTTTCGTGCTTGCCCTACTGGACTACTTTCTTTCTGGAACGACTTTTAACCCTTTAATCACCCATGACGGATTATTGCGACAAATATTTAATGACTCCTGTCATCCTCATTGTTTGTAAGAAGTGCCTTGTTCTGCACTTCTATTTTAGTGGAAATTGACAATGGTTGGTGATGGGATACAAAACATCACAGCGAACAACCGATTAAAGGATTAAAAACGCGGAAAAAATAGTTGTTTCGTGGATTTTAACAGAGCAGGTAAGTAGGTACTACGGGAATTTCGTAAGCTATTTATTACGAATACTGTACATCTATGCATGCTAGGCAATTGCGTAAAATCAATCGTATTCATTTGACAGTTCATATTGTATAAATGACATTCCATACAAATTGCAGTATATTGAATACCATATGAACTTTACTGTCAAATTAATACGATTACTTTACGCAATCACATCCATGATATTGTCTATATTTGAATTGAGTTTGAGATGTCCTCGGCTTGAAATTCTTAACACAGAAACCGATCATTAGTCCCTTTGATTAACAGTAGACAACGGTCGAAAGTCCAACTTAATTCACTAAGTTAGCAGAAAAAAATTATTTGTTTTGTACCTTCATTAATTTTTTCTCGCGTAATCAAACCGGACCTACCCACAAAGACATTAATTCGTAGCCTTTAATGAAAACGGGCAAAAGTTGAAAGTAATTTGCATCAAAAAAGGAGGATGCCTTGAAATTTTCGTAAAGTTGCAAAATTAAAATTAAGATTTAACGTGTTTTTCGGCAAAGTTTTTTGTTTCGTTATTCGGTCGCGCACTCCTCTTCACTAATGTAATTGTCTCTTGACTTTCTTGATAAGTTTGTTTTTGTTTGACTTTAGAATTAGTTAAGATTAAATTTGAACGTGTAAATATTTTAGGCTTAGCTTTGTGAATTGTAATATCATTGTTATACTTCAAGATTTTAATATTTTAATTATGACAAAAGAATTAAATGATAATAGAATAGTTAACTGCTATTGAATCATCAGTTCGGTCTTTGTATCTAAGATCACACATACATTAGTAATTTTTGCTCTCAAGTTTTCCACTCTCAATTTCGTTTCGTATTTCAGAAATATGGTTTGTCTGGATGAAAAATCTGCATGCAAAATTTCATCCAAAGCTGTTCATCCCTTTACGCGTTATGAGTAACAAACTTTATAATTATTATATTAGTAGTAAAATTATATAAACGTCACAATATTCGATAAAATCTACTTATACTGACTTTTCCAATTCACAGATGGGAGTAGCAACAAAGGCAAAGGTACATTTTTGACCAATCACACGGTTGATAGATTTACAAGTGTCTTAAAGGGTTAAATCGTTAAGGGTTATGAGTAACTTTAATAAGGTATTACGCAATACCTTTATAAGAGGGGTTGGGTACGATTGGATTTTTCGGATCAAATTGGGCCAGCTCAATTATTGTGGAAATACTTTTTCCTTTTAGAAAAAGAAAGCGGTTAACAACGGCCAATTATGTTTCTGACTTACGATATGTAGATTACGAGAAAAAATATAAAAAACATCGAAATTCGATAAAATCCTGGAACCTTTAATCAGGCTAGTAATTGTAAAAAAACTGAGGAAATGGTTATATTTGTACTTAACCGTCTCTATGGTCTAGCGGTAGTCGATTCCCAGGGGATGTACACATTAATATGGTTGGTGGTAGGACATGTTCTAAGTCCGCCTGACTTGCTACCATCATTTTATCTAAGTCAATCACCATAGCAACAATGTTTATAGCGTTATTTTTTATCCGGCAGTTAATAGATAAGATAGCTAGTTCCTCAGTGGTTGAGGATTCCGGAAAAAGCACGATCACCACCTTCAGTTTCATCATTTTACCTACTTATTAACATTGTATGATGACTGTTTCCCCATTGTAGGTTAAGAACATAATGTGTCCTGCGTGGTCGGTTCAGCGTCGGGAACTCGTGGCAGTGGTGGGAGGGGATCTCTCCCTACCCAGCATCGTCAGTAAGATGCTGGGTAGTGACAGATCGTGGCAGGCGGCAGTCTCTTTTCTGCGAGGATGTGATCCATCAGAAGGAGACAGCGGAGAGGGCTTGCGAGCAAGACGCTCATGCGGCTCGTATCCGCCGCAGGCGGTTAAGGGGAAGGAGGCGTCGGTATGATCGACTCATTCCCCTATAGTGAAACCACGCTGGCGTTGGTGGGTATGCCAACACTGGCCTTGCACGGTTTCCACCGTCTGGGAAGATGGCTAAACTTGCTCGGCCATCTTCCAGTCGCGAGGGGGCCCGGGTAATCGGGCCACGGCCGCCTGGTCTTAGGGGTGATTGCTTGCGAACCCGACCCCCCGTGAGCAATGGCGGCAAGTACAAGGAGTTTTAGTTGGTAGTACCCTAGGGAGTGCGTGGCCTATATGTTTGTATAGGCCGTGTACTCCAGGTGAGTCCAACATTTCGAATCGCCCCTACACCTGGGGGCGAGGAATGCGTAAAAGCATTTCTCCTAGTACAAAAAAAAAAAAAAAAGGTTAAGAACATAAGAGATGAAATCTATCTTGTAATAGAAACGCGTGGTAATTATACTAAGCAATGACGCATGTTTATTTTTTCTTCATCTATAGCTTTATGTCGTTTCACCACCTGGCTCCTTCACGTACACGCGTTATAGAACTTATAAATACCTAGCCGAAGTAATTATATTACGCAAAGGACAGTTCTGTTAGTCGATGGTGCAGTCAATAAACTTTTACTATGCTCGAGATATGTGCTAAAAAAAAAGTGAGCTCCTTTGAAATTTCCTTTGCAAAAGACCTCGAATCAGCTGAATTTACAGTAGTTTCCACCCACCAATCCACACTGGGCCCGCATGGCCTCTCTGTCCGTCTCCCTTATCCATCCATGACTTGGGTAGTAGGGAAATAAAAATTATGAATGATGAAACGAAATCACACCGATATTTGTTTATTCAAAGACTATCAATTTAATTATAATTTTTTTATTTTGCAATTCTTGTATAATATTTATCACTATCAATTTATATATATAATATATATAACATATGCGTGAATGCGTATATTATGCTCCTTGCAATTGCAGCAAACTGTTTTAGCAGGATCATCTTTGTGCGGCAGTGGGATCATGTCAGTGCTTTGGTTACACACATGGCCTTTGTGTAGCCAAACTGTTGGCAGCCAAAGCACTGCAAAAAGGGGGAAAATTTCGGTGGGTACTCCTTTTATAATAAACATTGGTTGCATTTTAGGTGGTTCTGCCTTGGTGGTGGTCGTGGATGATACCGAGGATTCGATTTTCGCGAGTGCCAGATGCTTCTGCTCAGTTTTGTCGAAGTCCATGCGCACTTTCCCCTGGGAAAGGCGCTGGATTCGAGCAGTGACAAAGTCGAGTTCTTGGTACCTCATAGCTTGGCTGAAGTCTGTGATAATTTTCTCGTGAGTCTTGTTTTGCTCATTGCCAGACAAGACGATTGCTGGTTTGGATCTTTTCAGGGTCAAGTTTTGGTTTGTTTAGGGTTTTAGGAGCGGTTTTCGGAGCCACTGGCAGCAGCGTAAAATCTGGATTGTCCAGCCTCTTTAGTTGGTGTTGATTGTGCTACGGGTCTCGGCAGGCTTTCAGCAACAGCGGAGGTGATCTTAGGGATCAAAACGCTTCGAGAATGGGATGGCAGAAGGTGCGGGCGAAGACGAAGGAAGAGATGATAGTGATTCACGAACGGTAGATAAATGTTAGCTTTGATGTCGGCTAACTCAGTGGATACAATTTCTCTGATAATTTTGTGGATTTCTTCTTGAAGATTTTGTTTATTTACAGTGTAGGGGAAGTCATAAATCATAAATTTTGTGAAATTTAACTTTGAAAATTAAGAACTCTTTCTCCTAACTTATAAATTATCATATATTTTCTCTCTTTCAGTATCCATCTATTTGTTAATATATTTTTCATTTTCTCCTCCTTCTTCGTGCACCCATTCCCCCTATTACCATATTTATCTGTTTTCACTATGACTGTTTTAAATATTTTTTTCTATACAAAATTTGAACTCCTAATAGTTCAGGATTTGAGCTTCGGAGTTTTATGATTAATTACAAATGTATAGATACATTTTTTTTTCCTGTATTTGTAGTAAAAGACAAAATTACTTTACAAAACTTCATAGTTCTAGATCATACCCTGTGAGTTTTGAATCCATTGAGAGTGTCGAAATACTTATACGTTTTTTGCGACGTAAACGGCCCTTTCTTTTTATAAGTTAATTTACAAGTTTGATATTTTTACAGCTCCAACAGACTGTTGACCTGAATATAAGTTTTAATTTCAACTCGATACCTCCACGCGTTCCTGAGATAAACGGCGACGGACAGACAGACGGACATCACAGTGATCCTATAAGGGTTCCGTTTTTTTCTCTTGAGGTACGGAACCCTAAAAACACTACCAAAATCCTCTTACAAATACAATCTACATTCAAAAACAGGACATCAAATTGCAAGCCTACGTTTCTTTGCATCCAACACTAATTTGCCGTATAAATTTTCTATTAATAAGCGACTTTTGTCCGAATCCAGGGTGTTGGTAAAATGAAATGGTAATTTATACAGACGATATATCTCCCTGGAAAAGCGAAGACCTTTAACGAGACACCGGGAGACTTCCATTTTTCCTCCCAATTTACCGTTATAAATAGGCCTCGCCGGTTGTATATTTTATACTTTTGTTTCGATATTGCAAACTAAAAGTATTATTTTAGTTTACTATCCTAAACCTATCCTTTTGAATCAATAGTTTAAACGATACTTTAGTAGGTGGAATAGCAGTGGAGAACAAAAAATCCTTTTTCCTATCGACCCGTTATGCCCCCTTTCGCTTCATTTGCATTTGTTTTTATACTAAGGTAAATGCAGGTATTACCGAGGGGGCTAAGCAACATTTCATATTGGCAGTAAAAAAAGACGCATAAGTAAAAGGTTTTTTCTCTGAAGTTTATTAAATTCTCTTTCTATTAATACTAAAATTTGCTTATCTTTTGAACTGATAAATATTTTTTTAAATCAGAAAGTCACCTGCTGGTAATACCGATTGTCCCCACATGCCGATCAGCTAATACCGAGAGACTTACCGAGGGTAGGCACTCGCATATACTCGGTGATAACTTCCCATAGGAAGCTAATGCCGAGTGACGAAGAAATTTTAATAACTCGGTGATAAAGCAATGAATTAATTATGAGCATGTTTTACCGACCCATATCACTCGGTAATTAGGTTCTCATCCGTGCTATTAACGAGGGTTGTTAATTTTTTCGGTCGGTAATAGCTTCGGTAACAGGATTTGCTTTAATCTTATACCGACCCACAAATGAACGTCAGTTGTGTTATATAAAATCTAAAAATGGAAACAGAAATGTCTATTCTACAATCTGAAATTAATGTCGCAGTAAAATTAATAAAAATAACTATTACTTTTTGAAATGCAGTCCTTTTTGTCTGAGAACTGATATTTTTATGCTTGATGTTTCTTGACAAAAAATAAGATTTCTAGGTAATAAACTTTATCACGGAAATGGCTCAAAACTACTTTTAGATATTTTAAAGTATCATGGCACTGTTTTTATTGACAAAATTAATACCGTATTCTAAAATAAAAATCAAGTAAATTCAGCATTCACTTATTGCTTTTACCGAGGCTATCACGGTAAATAGCAGCAACTGCCAAATCCTGGAAGCTATCACCGCGGCAATATATTTTTGATTTTATTTAAAGCAAACATATCAAAATACAAGAAACGTGCTTCTTTTGTATTTGGAATATAGTAAGCAACGACTTTGTCAAATAGGCGTTGCCATAAATATCATAAAATGATTAAAAAACTTTTACGAAAAAAATGTGTGTGCTTACGTTCGGCGAGAACGCTTTCTAGGCTAAAGCACTTGCTGCGCGGGCGGCGCACAAACAAACCGTTTTTTGTGGGGTTGTCAGAGTGGAACAAATTTTTGGTATAGACGATACAATTAAGGAATATATAATCATTATTACTGTATATTCATTTGTATAAAAATACACTTTGATTATTGTTAAATTCAAGAAAATAAATTATACCTCGGTAACACCTGCAGATTTTGGAGGGGTCGTTATTACCTGCATTTACCTTAGTTACAGCGCGACAGAAAAGAGTAGAAAAAAATGAGGGCACCACTAGTCTTGTACTAGACTACAACTGGCAACACTGATAATACTACGCAAACAAGTTTGTTGATATATTTTTATTAATTAATTGGTCGTTTTTTGTAAAACCACTTAATCGTTCGAACCTAGTAACCTACCCATTTACCACTGAGCGTTAACCGGTTACCACGCTAGACCTTTCTCGGTAAACTTTATTTTATGCAGCTTAGCTTAGTCGATTTATGTAAACTAAGAAAAAGACAAAGGAAGTATTTGATAGGTGAATTAGAACAAATAGTTACCTTTGAAAAGCTAGAAATTTTTTTTTTTAAATATTTCATTTTCAGTTCAAAATCTTTTAAAATTTCAATCGAAAATCTGCTTGTCTGCAACTGCACCAAGCCGTTCCAGTCGATTGAGAATTTTAACATAATAAATGCTAAATATTAAAAGAAATAAATAATTATCTCTTTTGTTAGCAGATCTAACTGTCGTAAATTGATTAAATAAGACACTTTATTACAAACTTTATTTAAACTATTATTCTCTCACACAATAAATACACCTATAAAGTGCAATAATAATGTAATGGACTGGGATTGATTGAATAATTAATTGATACGTATTAATTTAAAATGCTCAAAATACTTCAGTCGCGATATAAAATTAAGTGTTTTTGTTTACTTCCAAGGTAAGAAAAAAAATTATAAAAATGATATTTATGACGGGAAGATCTTAACGAATTAACTTCCATGATCTATTTAATACTTCGTGAATACGTGTCGTATAACTTACTTACTTGTAAAATCCGCTATTAGTTATCACCGTCGAGATTGCTAAGCAACTTTCCGGCTTGAATTTCTACCAAGCAATGCAAAAATATTTTTATATTATTTCATGGGCACCGCTACGACTTAATTTATTTAATAGTCTTTGAGTTTGTCATAATTTCCACTTCTTAATTACGAAATTAATATTTAATATGATGACGCTAAAGGTTTGACAGTAGAATTACCAACTTGAAAATCAGCTTTCTACTCTTTTCTGTCGATCTGTACCAGTCATGTCTTCGGTCGCTATGACATTTTTTAACTTTTATCGCATGTGTCACCTTTCATGTGCTTCCTACGCTTCGTCTCGTCCAGTTTGTGGTCGCCAATCGAGAACTTTTCTTCCCCAACGGTTATCGGTTCTGCGAGCGATATGGCCTGCCCATTGCCACTTCAACTTAGCAACCCTGAGAGCTCCGTTTTGTCATGACATCAAGCGTTTTTTGCGAAAGCTTCTGGATTTTATCTTTGCGGGGTGTCTTGTAGAACTTGAATCCCACCGCTTGGACAGTTTCCGCAAACCCTTCATGCAGGTCGTTCACAATCGGGGTTGGATGGAGCGTGGACTTTATGAGACGTGACCTTTCCAGCTTGATATTAATATTCAGGTGCCTCTTACCATTCGGTGATCGCTGTCGGTTTTCAGCCTATTGATCACAGATAATTCGCTGAATAGATGCTGTTTTGTCGTCATAATAAAGTGAATCTCGCTTTTAGTGGTACCGCTGGGACTGCACCACGTCCATTGTCGGGACGGTCGCTTCTTGTAGAAGGAGTTCATCATAAATAATCCCTTCTTTTCCTTGAATTCGACCAAACGTGAGCCCCTACGGTTTCTCTGCCCCTATCCAAATGGTCCCACTCTAAACTCCTCGTCGTTTTTTGTGCCCAGTCTTACTTGTGACATGCAGAGATATGCAAAATAGTTTTGAAAATGTATTTGAATAGAAAATGCAAATACTTCTTGATTTTTCTATTTCAAATACAAAATAGTTTTTCTTTTTGTATTTGAAATACTAAATGCAAAAGATGTATTTACAAAATACTTTTTTAAAATAAAATACTTTTATCAACTCTGATTCTCATATCGTAAATTTGGAATTATTTAAACGAGTTTACATGCTTTACGAACTCGTCATTTACCATTTTAATGTCATGTCCCCACTGCTGGGGCACTGGCATTCCTTATAGATGGATAAGGAGAATGGGTGATATGATGATACACCACGCGGTCCCATTGTGGATTGGTGGGTTTTTAACAACTGCAAATTCAGCCGGGACCAACGGCTTAACGTGCCTTCCGAAGCACGGAGGAGCTCGAAATAGTGAATTTCTGGTCACCCATCCCGTGACCGACCAATGTAAAAGTTGCTTATCCTCAACAATCGCAGGCCGAACGCGCAAACCACTGCGCCACGGGCTCCTTATCAACTCGATAGGGAAATTTAGAAATAGATACCGAGATTTTTAACCGCCTCTGTGATCTAGTGGTAACACCACCGGCATCATACCCAGAGGTCATGGGTTCTATTCCCAGTGGGGGTACAAAATTTGTATTTGGTTTAGTTCATTATTATCATCCTTCAAATGTTGAAATGATACCATTAATGATATCTTCAATATTGGTTTGCACTAGCACTTAAAACGAAAATTCAATAATTAATTAGGTAAGATCATTGGTTAACGCCGGTAATCAAGCAATAACCAATTTGCAAACAAACAGTTCAGTTGTGGACCTCTACTTTTTAATCACTCGGCACGCGAGTGGCGAGGCGAAGGTGGAAGCGATCAGGCGATTAGCGACCTTGCATGCGTGGAAAAGCGCGCTTTTCGCTTTGCACCTCGCGCGCTCGCGTTTACGGAATACGGTAACTCAAACGTCGCACGAAAATTAGTAGAATCCTCGAGACGAGTGAATAAAAAATAGAGCTCTTGTACCTACCTACGATACGTAACAATTTAGTTTCATGTGAATGTTTTGATTTTGTTTGAAAAAACTTGTCGAAATGTATTTTGCATTTTGCAAATACAAAATATTTCCAAAAAAGTATTTCAAATAAAATACTATGATATGCTTTTCAAAAAAAAACTTTTTATAAAAAAATGAAAACCGACTTCAAAAAACCAAAAAGCAAAAAATAAACCTTTTAGACCTGTGGCGTCAGCTCGGACTTTGTATCTAGGCCAAAATGCACTCACACAGAGGCAATTATTTCCAGCTGACGCACATACAATAATATGTTATAATTTAGTATTTAAGATGAGAAAAATAATAAAATGATTGCTCTTAGCTATTAGCTCTCAGCACTAGCACACCACACTGGCTGTTTGATTCATCTCCCACGCTAGGAGCCAAATTGGTGACCCCGACGTGATTCTGCCCGACGTGATTCTGCCCGACGTGATTCTGCCCGACGTGATTCTGCCGACGTCATCAAGACCGACTTGATATTACTTCAAGAAATATATACACGGAAATCCAACGTCGCCCAGGGAGACAATCTGAAGATCGCAGCCACCAAAAAAAATCCAAAACTGAAGAAAGCGCAATCACGCAGTTTGACGTAACTGTTTCATCGTTCGTTATCTAGCGGATCGGTTACTGGCCTCCCACAAGCGGGTCTCACCAGTCAATTGAGAAGTCGCACATAGATTTCGAATATCGAAACAGAAAACAAGCGCTATGGCCTATCAACAGTGCCCTTCGATACCGTCGCCGTCGCACAGGGAAACAGCTACAGCCACGGCCGAGTTATCTGCTTTATCCGTTTCATCTCGGATACCCGACTTTTGGCGGGACCAACCACGCCTATGGTTTTCCGTTTTTGAGTCTGCAATGGCTCCCCAGAAGCAAGGTGACGACTCTAAGTACCACCAAGTCGTTAGTAAATTGGGAAGGAACGAAGTACAACAAGTCAGCGACATCATTTTAAATCCGCCGAGCACAGGAAAATACGATGCGTTGCGAGCACGGTTACTACAAATATTTGAAGAATCCGAAAGCAGACAACTTCAAAAGCTTTTGGGAGAATTAGACCTTGGAGACCAGCGACCAACACAACTCTTGAGGAGAATGCGAGAGTTATCCAGAAGTAAGATCCCGGATGATACCCTTTCAATCATGTGGCAGCGCCATTTACCATCCGCAGTACGAGCTGTCTTGACCGTAAGCGATAGCAAGGACCTGGAAACGCTGGCGAATATCGCTGATAAAGTCCTTGACAACATGAAGCCTTTAGAAATAGCACAAGTCTCATCCAGTAGTAAGGACACATCCACGATTGACTTTCTTGTCAAACGAGTGGATTTGCTGACAAAGGAATTATGCGAGTTGCGCACTTCTTACCGTCACGTGTCAAGAGGGCACGATAGAAATAAGCAGAGGCGCAGATCAACATCCCGCCCACATTCAAGATCACGATCCCAGCGAGACGATTGGTTATGTTGGTACCACCGAAAGTTTGGAGATCAATCGACGCGGTGTGCAGATAAATCTCGTTGTGTGTACAAAGCGCAGCGAATTACGCAGTCGGAAAACTAACTCCGACACTAACCGCGGCGGGAGTTGGTGTTGACGGGTCAAGTTACCGTCTATGTGTCACCGACCGAAAAAGTGGGACACAATTTTTAGTAGACACCGGAGCAGACATATCTGTACTCGCCCGCACACGAGAAAAGCCCACGAATGCCGAATACACAATTTATGCCGCCAATGGAACGAAAATCAAGACCTACGGACTTAAGACCGTTTGCTTAGATCTGGGACTACGAAGACCATTCACGTGGACATTCGTTATAGCTGACGTGCGCAGATCAATTCTCGGAGCAGATTTTCTCGCTAAAAATCAAATCAATATTGACTTAAGCGAAAAGAGATTGATCGACAAAATAACGAAATTATCGGTTGCTGCGCGCACAACGCACTCGAATGACTCATCGGTCCGCACGATAGATGTAACCGGACCGTACGCCGAGTTACTACGTGAATTCCCTGACGTAACAAGGCCGTCGACGCTGAAAAATGCACCTAAGCATAATGTCGTGCATTATTTACATACGACGGGGCCGCCGATCTATGCAAAAGTTCGTCCATTGAACCCAGCAAAGTATAAAGCCGCGAAACAGGAATTTCATAGGATGATGGAGTTAGGCATTTGCCGCTCCTCTAACAGTCCTTGGGCAACGCCGCTGCACATCGTTACAAAGAAGAATGGCGAACTAAGGCCATGCGGCGATTACAGACGATTAAACGCTGTTACACTTCCTGATCGCTATCCTATACCAAGGCTTCAAGATTTTACATACTTGCTGCGGAATAAGACCATCTTCTCCAAGCTGGACATCAGAAAATCGTTTCATCATCTACCTATTTTCGAAGAACACATACCGAAAACGGCCATTACAACGCCGTTCGGCCTTTTCGAGTTTACGAGGATGACGTTTGGATTACGTAACGCAAGTCAAACATTCCAACGCTTCGTAGATATGGTTTTTAAAGGGCTCGACGTATTTGTTTTTATCGACGATATCCTCATACCAACAAGGACGAAAGAGGAAAACGAGACCCTACTTCGAAAGGTACTGGAGAGGATGGACCAATACGGCATCACATTAAACGTGGATAAATGTGAATTCGGCAGAGAAGAACTGGATTTCCTGGGCTACCACATATCCAAGGATGGCATACGACCGCTGGATGAAAGGACTAAGGCAATTACCAACTTTCCGTTGCCTACTACGGTCCAACAGCTGCGACGTTTTCTCGGCATGGTCAACTTCTACCGCCAGTGTATACCTCACGCTGCTAATACACAAGCTGAACTTAACAAGTACCTGCACAACTCCAAGAGGAAGGACAAAAGCGAGATAAAGTGGACACAAACGTCAATAGATGCGTTCGAGAAGTGCAAAGAAAGCATAAAAAGCGCTGTTGCACTATCTCACCCATCCACTTCCGTTCGTCTCGGCCTTATGACAGATTGTTCGGCCACATGTGTAGGAGCAGTACTACAGCAGCACGTGAATGGAAAGTGGGAACCCCTATCCTTCTTTTCTAAAACACTGAGCGAGACACAGAAACGGTACAGCACGTACGACCGGGAACTACTTGCTATATACATGGCAATTAAACATTTCCGTCACATGATCGAAGGAAGAGAATTTACGGTTTATACAGACCACAAACCGCTGACATTTGCTTTACACAAACCAGCGAGCTCATGTGACACGGAAAGAAGACTGCGCCAACTCGACTTCATCTCACAGTTTTGCTCCGACATACAACATATTTCCGGCAAAGATAATGTTGTTGCCGACTGCCTATCGCGAGTGGAAGAGATTACTTTCCCTTCGCCTATCGACTACGAGCAACTGTCGACAGAGCAAGAAAGAGACACCGAGTTGAGAGAGTTACGTAACAACCCGCGCTTGCAGTTTAAAATGTTCCCCGTACCTAATAGCGATAAGGTAATAACGTGCGAAACATCGACGCGCTATATGAGACCGTACCTACCGCAGCTGTACCGAAGAAAAGCATTCGAGATCGTGCACAACATCAGTCATCCCGGCGTCAGAGGAACACGACGCATGCTAGCGCAACGCTATTTCTGGCCATCGATGAATACAGACATTGGAAAATGGGCAAAGGCATGTCTATTATGTCAACGGTCCAAAGTGCAACGCCACACTGTTTCGCCGATAATGCACTTTCCGCCGGCCGATCGATTCGCGCACTTGCATATTGACATAATCGGGCCATTACCTACGTCCGAAGAGTGCAAATATTGCGTTACTATGATCGATCGCTGCACCAAATGGCCAGAAGCGTATCCCGTCAAGGACATTACCGCCGATACCATCTGCCAGATTCTACTCAGAGGTTGGATTGCCAGATTCGGAACACCGACGACGATTACGTCAGATCAAGGTCGACAGTTCGAGTCCGAACTCTTCCGGAAGCTGACAAGCAAGCTGGGCATCAACCACATCCATACCACCGCTTATCATCCGCAAGCAAATGGACAAGTAGAACGCTGGCATAGAACACTCAAGGCCGCGCTGATGACGAAGTGCAACCGAGTCAACTGGGTCAAAGAACTACCCATGATCCTGCTCGGACTTCGCACCGCTATACGGGACGACACGAAAGTGAGTGCAGCAGAACTGACCTACGGCACGACACTACGGCTACCTGGAGATTTCTTCACCGCTAGTACGACACTTCAAGATGAGAATGGCATGTTACAGCAGTTACAGCATACAATGACGTCACTGCTGTCGACACCGAGGAGAAAACACACTCGGCGAAACATCTTCGTACATGATGAGTTACGAACATGCTCACATGTATTTGTACGCGATGACGCAACGAAGAGCGCACTTACGCCGCCCTACAACGGTCCGTACAAAGTGCTCGAACGTCATGAGAAGTTTTACTCCGTCGAGTTACCAAACAGAACTGCCATTATCTCCATCGACCGTCTCAAGCCAGCCTTCCTACTTCACGACGAGCAGAGTGGCGAACTCAGCGAGCAGCAGTCGCAGCCGCCGCCCGTGATGAAGCCTGGACCATCGACGATTCCTGAGGGTCAACAGCCAGCCAAGGACAACGTGAAGACCACGCATTCCGGCAGAATCTCCAAGCCAGTTGTTAGATTTAAATTCAATTAATCACATGCACTTAATGCAATGATTAATTGAATATAAACAAAGTCTATTTTTATCGCCGCCGCGAGTACTTTGCCTATACAGCAAATACCGTCCTCGGTCAGTGGACAGTGTCAATTTACAACACCTGTTCCTAGTAGTTAGTCATCGTAATTATAGTAACTTTTACTTTTGTTTTGTTTATTGGTTTACATCATAATTGTTATAGATTTTTAGTTATTGTAAATTTCTTTTTTTATCCCTTTCTTTATATTTAGGGGGGAGTGATGTGGCGTCAGCTCGGACTTTGTATCTAGGCCAAAATGCACTCACACAGAGGCAATTATTTCCAGCTGACGCACATACAATAATATGTTATAATTTAGTATTTAAGATGAGAAAAATAATAAAATGATTGCTCTTAGCTATTAGCTCTCAGCACTAGCACACCACACTGGCTGTTTGATTCATCTCCCACGCTAGGAGCCAAAGACCTTTTAGACTTTTTAGTTTTTTTAAATTGTCGGTTTGAATTTTTTTATAAAAAGTTTTTATTTCACAAATTTTCAAAGATAGAAGAGGTCCCGTGCCTTCGCTGATAACCTTATGACAACTCCTCATCACTTTTTACAAAATGCTGCTTTTCCCGGTGCAGCGACGTTACTTATTGAGGAGTTCTCCCGATACTTCATCATCAGCTGCACTTCATCAGATGCATTGAGTCGAGCATAAATTGCTTATGAACTACAAATCGTATAGCTGCCGTGAAATGCTAAGTATTTAATAGTTCCAATGACCATTTGTAGTCTTCATCATCAGTTCCACTTCACCAAATGGTGCATTCCGGAAGCATATGCATAAGTTACTATAGAAAACACCGAAATCGCTATAGGAGTGTCTATAATATTTGAAGAGTTCCCTGGATTTCTCCAGGATCCCATCATCAGATCCTGACATGATGACAATGGGACCACATGTGAAGTATACCCTTTTGAACAAAAAGAATTACTCAAATCGGTCCAGCCGTCTTCGAGTAATCGAGTTACATAAAAAAAAAAAAAAAGATTCCGTCGAATTGAGAACCTCCTCCTTTTTTTGAAGTCGGTTAAAAAGCATTTAAATACAAAATGGAAATAGGTATTTTGTATTTGGTATTTTGCATTTTAAATAGAAGTATTTTCAAAATGTCACATCTCTGGTGACATGCCTTAGCTTTGAAGTCCCCCATAACAACGGTGTAATGCGTTTTGGAGATATGCATGGCTTTGATGATATCCTCATCTATAACCTCCATTTCATCGTCTGAGTGTCTCGAGGTCGGCGCGTATATCTGTAGAACCTTCAGCGAATACCATTTGGTTATTCTGAGTTTAAGGTAGGCTATCCTGTCCGACACAATTTCGACTTCGACAACGTTGTTAATGAAGGGCTTGCCAACGACACCACCCTGCGATAGTTGGTCTTCCTCCCGGTAGAAAAGTAGGTTTCCGGATTCTAAAATTTGCGTGTTCTGCCCCACACAAATACGACAGCAATATCGATATTGGTTACAAACAAAAAAGTAGCAACATCATAGTATTTATAAAATACCATTTTCCTCATAATTGCCAAGTCAAATTTTAATGTCTCTTTGTACAAGTGCATATTTAAGGAATATGATATGATCTATGGTCTATGATCCAATACTGATATTGTTGTGATATATGTCACAACAATATCAGTATTGGATCATAGACAGCAAAAATATTGCTAAATCTCAGTATTTCTAAAGTAGGTACCGTTTTTCTCAAAACTGCCGGGGCACATATTAATTCCCCTTTGCTTAAGGGTGTATTTAAGGTGTCCTCACACATATTTCACAACAGTTCATAGACCACTTCCCATACAAAATGGCCCAGTCTCCTTTCATTGGACTGTAGTTACAGCACAGCGTACATAAGGCGGCGCCGTTATTAAACTACTTAACAAATTCCTTAGCTTATGGCCTGCGCAGACGACGGACATTGAAGGACTTTTTGTCCGCGACACGACCTTATTACTAAGAACATAAAGTTGAATAAATAACGAGGACTATCGCGTACTTTTCATGGATATACGCGCTCTAAGTTGAATCTTATTTGGTTAAGGCGCTACTCGGAAAAAGTATGGACTTTTTTATATAAAACTATAGCATGGTTACAGTTGTTACAAATCTGGTAATAACATATATATTTCTTCATACCTTTAACTAGATTCGTATAGTTTCAAAAACACGATTTTATGATTTTGCCTCGACACTTTTTCTTTCCGAAAAGACCTCAAAAAAATTCGAAAATTCAAGATTATTGTTAAATGGGGTTACTTACACTATTGGAAATTGGTTTAAAAAGTGGACACCAATAATATTTAGGATCGCATAGAAGCATTTTTTTAAAATCGCTGTAGTTTTTTAATACGAAGTGATTTTGTGTTCTTTTTGCCTAATCTGCAAAATCGGTCTCGCTCCCGTGCGCGTCGTTTTCTCATTGCTATCTCGCTTCAGCATATTTTTTTGAGTATCGCCTTAATAATAAAGACGTGTCGCGGACAAAAAGTCCTCCGTTATCCGTCGTCTGCGCTAGCTCTTAATTTTAATTTTATTGTAGTTTTGTCACTGAGCGTCGCTCCGTATAATTATGTTTTTTGTAGAAGAGTAGGTACGGTTATTTCATCTCTGAAAAAAATATATAAAAAATCAGAAAACTACCTTGTACAATCCATTACTTGCATATTGCTTTTTGCGGCGCCGTCTCGTTACAAACTTGCACAGTAAAAACTTTGCGAAGACTAAAGTTCATAGTTCATCATGACCACAGTGCCGATCATTTGTTACAAAATTTACTATCACAGGCCAAGTTTCTTGAAGTAAATAAATTATACTCAGCGCTTTTAGAAGTTCGCCAGTTGGTTCAAGTAAAAATGGAATGCCTAGTGAAATATACTATTCAGTATGTCTGTTGCTGAATTGGAAAACGTTTAATTGATAAATGTGTCGCTAGAAAGAACCTCGTAGGTAAATGATCAAAGGAGATTAATGGCCTAAAACCAACAAACATTTGAGATGTACGTTAATTTGTATTAGACTTTAATACAGTATTTGAGTATAATAATTGACAGCGGACACTGCTTAATATTTAATCACTTTTAAACGTACTTATTCTTAATACCATGAAACCACCTTCTTAAATGACAATTGTCATTTGCATCGAAAGTCAGTTCAGCACTTACTTACCTATTGATATTACACATGAAAATATCGATATTTGCGTCAATTTCAATATCGTGTAATAAATTATTATACAGAAAACATTGATATTGTGCAAGAATTTAAGGTTTTTTGAGCCTATAAATAAAAATAAAAAATATTAAATATTTTTTCTGTAAATGTCAACGGAACTGGAACTGGCGGCGAATTGTCGGCGAGTGTACGTGGAGATAAAGATGTCGTTTCGACGATGACGTTCGGCGTGAAGCGCGAGACTTCTTCGCTCTGATTAGCCATTTTAACTTCACGGTGTTGTTGCGGCATCAAGGCGCGTTTTAATTGGTGGAAATTAAGGAATTTTATATAACATAACCTCAAAATCTGATCCTTTATAAGGTTTCGTAGCCTAAAGGCAAAAAACGAAACCCTTATAGATTCGGCCAAACCGATGTATGTCACACCCTTTTTTTTCCAAAACTATGAGGATTACAAAGTTGAAACTTGGTAGGTAGATGTATACTGTAAACCGCTTTTTACACAAAAATAAAAAAATATATGAATTAAGGGGGGGCTCCCCATACATGGAACTGACACGGATTTTTTTTTTTTCATCAAACCTATATGTGTGAGATATCATTAGATAGATCTTTAAAAATTACATTGAGGCTTCTAAAACAGTTTTTTCTCAAAGTCAACCGTTTGAAAGTTATACGCTTCCAAAGTGGAAAAATTATAATGGCATTTTGGCAATAATAATAATATAAACTTTATTGCACACGATTCAAAAACAAACACATACAGAGAAAATGTCAAAAAAGAGGAACACACAATAGGAAGGCGGCCTTATAGCTACGTAGCAGTCTCATCCAGGCAACCTTGGGTGAGAGACGAAACCCTTCATGTGCGAGTTCGACTCGCACTTGGCCGATTTTTTTAAATAACAATGTTCTCAGCAGTGTCTTCGAAAAAACTCTGTTCTTGTGTGCTAATACGGGCCATCTATTACTATAAAATTAATTTTCCACTGCTGTTAGTTCTTAGGCTAACAATGTATGGGCGCGAAATATTGTCCTTTACTTTCAAATTTCTGATGCGTTTTAGCCTTAATTTACATGTCAAATGTGTTAGTCAAATTACCTTGATCGTTTACCGGGCTCTTAACTTGCTCAGTCACTATAGTTTTTTGGTATCTAAACAAATCAAACAAATCTTTTTATTTGTTAAATCGTCTGAAATTAATAAAGACTCTGGATAATTCACGCAAAACTATTTAAAATTTATCCATTTTTCTAAGTTTCTAACCCCTAGTCCCTATATTCAATTCAATTCATTTATTTGCATAAATATGAGTACATAAGAGGTCACAAGAGTACAATATTTAGTTCGTCATATTTTACCCATGATGATTAAAAAACGATTTATTTTGGCTAGGGACAGTTACTTTTTGACATACTTTCCATAAATTATTATGTAAAAAACTATCCGTAGCAAAACGATCTGCTAGTAAACTATAGGAACCGTGTAAGTATTTATACACGTTGATGGGTATTCCCATACTGCCTTCTTATACATTGTGGTTTTCGCTTTCACGACTTACTGTATATGCAAATTTCATTTTTCATACGAATGGGCGTTCGTGTTATAAAAAAATGTAGGTACGATGAGGTAAACCATAAACTGAGAGGGAAGGCAAGTAATATTGTAAGCGAAAAAGGGTTTTGCTAGCTGGTGTGATTGTTTTAGTGATATATTCCATTCAGTATTGAGAGCGCCCGTGGCGTCGTTGCTTGACAGACTGATCGTATTCGATCACGTTTGTTAAGCAATGTTTGGTCCGGCCAGGTGTCGTATGGGTGACTGTAAAGATGTATTACAACTGAACGCTTCCATGATTCGGAAGGCACGTTAAACCGTCGGTCCCAGCTGTTGTCATCTGATAACAGTCGTTAAGCCAGGGCGTTCTAGGCTTAACCCTTAATCACCGACCTATACGTCTCACACACGGAGTTATTTATATTTTTATAATTATTTTTTAATGCAAACGCTGAGGGTCACCCCTACGTACTAGGGAACTAGGGATATTTTAAGTTAATTAGTTGATTTTATTAATATTATAAATTAAAAAAATTATAACCGACTTTAAAAATCTAAAAATCAAAAAATAAACCTTTTAGTGTCGGTGGCAGCCAAGGCATTCTACATTGCGATCCCACTCTTTTATTTTTTATGCCTTGGCTGGCACCGATGCCAAAAGGCTTATTTTTGCTTTTTAGTTTTTTGAAGGCGGTTTTCATTTTTTTATAAAAAGTTTTTTATTTCACAATTTTTAAAAGTAGAAGTCCCGAACCTACACTAATAACTTTCTTTATGTCAACTCATGTCACTCATCACCTTTAACAAAATGATGGTTTTCCCGGTGCAGGGACGTTAATTATTGAGGAGTTCATTCTGTATATTGCAATGCCTTTAGGTATCGTCAAAGTTTCAACAATGGAAAGAATACATTGAAACGTTACCAACCTTTTTCACGGAAAAAGGTTAAAATACAAAGAAAAATATATGTTAAAGAGAATAAAGTGCTTAATAAAGTTTCGTTATTATAAGCTATTTTGTTTTGTAAAAGCTCAGCTATTTTCCTTTTATTCGCTAAGGTAAAGGAAAGCTATAAAATATAACAAATTTCCAATATTATGCGCGGACGTGATAGCCGCGGTCGGTGCGAATGTTAAGTACAAGTCGTGCGTAGAAAAGTATATACAAAAAGCATTTATAATCTGATTAAAATGATGCATTCTGAAAGCAAAAATACTGTGTGACTAATTTTATATAGTGCAATTTAGAATCTTTATCACAGGTTATTAGAAAACCACATGAGACATAATTTTTTATTGACCTTATAAGTTTTGCAAGTCATTGGCAACAAAACAAATTAAAAAAAAAAATGTTTTCAGTACGGCACCCAATCGCATTCTTTTCCTCAGCGTTGATTTTTTTGCGGTTTTCAAGTTTTTTTTTGAAAGGGCACATTTAAGAAAACAAAATATAAGTAAGTAATGTATTATTGATGCTCTAAACAAGAGCTAGGTATTTGTAGATTACAGTATATGAAATGAAAAAGGGGGCATTTTATTTTGTCCCCCAGTGTTTCGGTAAGCGATTCAGTAGGCTAAACGCGAGGCAATTTTCATAAAGGGTATCGTACAAAGTCCTTCGTTCGAAATTAGGGGGCGCCCACACCTGCCTGCCCTAATACTATCCGAGTTGTTTTAAGCGAACCCCGTATACGCCGTGCTGTATAAAATAAAAAAGATACTAAAACCTTTTCAAAAGATATTCATAGCTGTCAGAAGGTTACGGAAGGTATAGTGTATTATGAGTTTGCTGTTTATCTTCATTTGGTTAAAATTGGTTCACTTTTAACGAGTTCTAGTGATGTTATTACCAAGAAAATCAAAATTATATTTGGTTAAGTATAAAAAGTAAGGAGAACATGCGCAGGTGGGGCTATAGCTCGGATAGCGCTTGCCCTTGTGGTGTTTCCTGCAGACAATGGGACATCAAACTGTGTGAGAACCTAGCGTGTCGAATTTTTCGTACCTACGATGACGTCACGAGCAAGATTTAGTGATGTGTAAATGTTATTGACGAGCTCTTGCAAGAAAGCACTGCACAATTAACCATTTTATTTATGAGTGACGCGTGTTTTCATGGCAATTCATGGCGTGTCTCAAGCGGACTGGCTTTGGTCGTAAAATTTTGACTGTGGATCAAACTTTTGGCACGCAAGGTAGGTATAATTTTTACCGTCTATCTCGATATAGGTCTATGGGCACATCTTTAGCCGAGTACCATAACTTTACTGTTTGATACAGTAACGAGGTTCTAGTGTGTACGCTTGTTATAGCTTAGGCTTCGCCGTCGCCCGAAAGCTTTCACCGAGCGTACTAAATTTTCGAGCTGTAAATGTAACCAAACAGATACAGTAACGAGATTGTAGTGTGTACGAGAAGTCCGCATCACTGTGACCGAAATGACAAGCCAGAACTATCCACAGTTTCGTTTTGTTTTGCCATGCGTGTCCCAACACCATATACGCGAGGATCTTTACAAAGCTATTGATAGTGCTGTGTCGGTGGCTGAGTTCTGGTCCTCACACAAAAGCCTGAGTTGACATAAAATAATAAGAAAGATAAAATAGTATGTTGGTACTTGATGGCTTCTGTTTTAAAGATAAAACCAATTACGGTAGAGCTAGCACGAAAATCTTTCGAAATAGTTTCAATAAACACGGGATTATTATCAAAAATTAATAATCTTGAGCTTGTGCTTCGAAAGATAACCATCACAGACCTATATCGAGATAGTCGAAAAGGCCGCTTCAAACTTTGTGAGAACCTAGCGTGTCGAATTTTTCGTACCTACGATGACGTCACGAGCGAGATTTAGTGATGTGTAAATGTTATTGACGAGCTCTTGCAAGAAAGCACTGCACAATTAAGCATTTTCGTTTCATGGCAATGGTCTCAAACTGACTGACTTAGGTCGTAAAACTTCAACCGTGAATCAAACTTTTGGCACGCATGGTACGCAAGGTACGCACACTTTTACCGTCTATCTCGATATAGGCCTGTGGTAACCATTGATCCCGGTTGCATTTGCCGTCACTACACCCGTCTAAAATGTTCCCGCGTGGTGGCTCGTGGCCCATTATCCTTATCTATTCATAAGGAAGGCCTTGTGCCCCAGCAGTGGGCACTTTACAAATTGCCTGATGATTCACGTTGGATTCTGAATAATACTGCAAATAAATAAATTTCTTTAAAATTTTAATTCAATCAAGTTGTAATTGTCCGTATTTTTAGGTTTTTTAGGGGTTTAATGATTTGGGGAAAATCATTAAACCCCTAAAAAACCAAAAAATACAGACAATTACAACTTAGTTCGTGGAAATATAGCGCGTTTGATATCCGTAAAAGTTGTATTATTTCAGTGAACAGTGCGCGCCAAAACATAAGATGTACGTACCTACTTTGATTTTTTTTATTTTTCTCAATACTCTCTCTCTTATCGTATAAAGATAAGTGTCCACCTCTGGTGTCAGAGTTTATTAACCTTTAACCACCGACCTAGCCAAAACGGCGTAATTTTTTTAAGCGTGCATTTAAATATATAAGCTTATTCGATTCTTATATAACTTTCATAATTGGTACCTTTAATGATAAAGGTAAATTATTTTTCGTTTGTAAATAAAAAACACGTTTCAATTTAAAATTACAAACAACGTTTAAGAATATTTGGGATCATCAAATCTACATTAGAAATTTTAAGAACTTACATCTGGCTACATCATGGTCCATTGCTCTTCCTGTTATATATTAATGACCTTCCTCAAGCTACAAATCATTTCTGTACATTGTTCGCAGACGATGTATCGGTAGTGATACCCAATTCTTACCAGTCTTTGAATGAATATTATAAAGAAATTAATGAGACTGTGTCTAACATTATAAACTGGCTTACCCAAAATAATTTAAGAATTAATGTATCTAAAACAAAATACTTACAATTTCACAATCAACGAAATAATAAGTTCAGTGAACTCTCAGTAGAATACAATGGTCAAATGATTAGTGAAAGTAAGGAGGTTAAGTTTTTAGGGATTATCATTGATAAAAACCTTACCTGGAAGTCACATGTACAACATGTGTGTAGTAAGGTTAATAGCTCATCATATATGCTATGGCGACTCGTAAACATTACTGACTTAAAAACAGCCTTATTAGCATATCATGGATATGTGGCCTCTATCATAAGATATGGAATGGTAGTCTGGGGCAACTCGGTTGACATAGATCGAATTTTTATCGCCCAAAAACAATGCATTCGCTCTATCTGTAACCTGTCTCGTATGACGAGCTGCAAGCCTTATTTTATACAACTGAAGTTGTTATCAGTACCGTGTATTTATATATTTGAAATATGTAACTTTGTTAAATCACATCCAAGCATTTTTCATAGGAAGAGTGACATGATCTCTAAGTATAATAGAAGATATCCAAATAAACTGATATATCCAACAGTATCTTCAACCCTGTATAGACAGAACGCCTTTCCAATGGCAATAAAAATATTTAACAAACTACCTAAGGACATTAAAGATTTACCCTTAAACTTCTTTAGGAAAAAATTGTGCCAGCTTCTTCTGAATAAATGCTATTATGGTGTAAACGAATATCTTAATGACAACTTATAATCAATTTTGAATTTAATTATTTTATCTCATTGTCACATTACATATTTTGTCGGACATTAAAATACGAATTACTGAAATCTTAAACTGACATACCTAATGTAATACCTATGACATTTAATAACTTGGTGACATCTAATTGAATTATTGTATTAGTCTAATATTTTCCTCATTATTCTTTAATAATATTGTCAAGTCCGCTGATTTGTATAATATTTATATTTGCGTGCCAGTACCTGGTGCAACGCGTGATCATATTATAATCTGTAACAGCTTTTGTACCGTGTTTGCTTGCAAATAAATGATTTGGATTTGGATTTGGATTTGGATACATATTTCAACCGACTTCAAAAGTAACTGTAAACGATAATCTTTAAAAATCAATATTCACTTTGATCCTCAATGACTCCTAAACTATCAGCTTCCCAGATGTGGCCCCATACAAGAAAATAATAGTAATGATGGGGAGAATACGTGGTTTCCGTTTTCGTTATGGACCTTTTAACACCCTGTCGAGTTCCAGGTTCTTTTTTATAAAGTACGGGGAGATTCTTAGCCTTCATCATACCTAATCATATCTAATCATGTTAAGTATTGATAAGGCTGAAGATGGAAGCGAGCGTCTCCCGGAATCCCCAATCACTGAGGAGATGGCTATCTTATCTTTAACTGCCGGAACACAACAATGCTGATAACTTTGTTGTTATGGCGCCAGACGTAGCTAAGATGGTGGTAGCTAGCCAGGCGGACTTACCACCAACCAAACCGAATACAATATGTTAGGTTTAGTATTGTATCATCTGTTTTCTGTTTGCTGCAGCACCTTCTAGTATTCTACCATTATGAACCATGTGTAAGAACCTGCTCTGAAATAACCCTTTTCGAATGCAACAACCCGCATTGAAATCGGCCCGGTAGTTTCCGAGAAAAATGGTAACAGACATACATACAAACGACCTCTAACCCCAAACGCATATGCCGCCTCCGTTCCGTTCTGTATTTATGCTAAAAATATTTGACGCCAAGCGAAGTAGGCACGGGTCAGCTAATCAAGAATATTGACGATTAACATAAAATATCATACCCAATGAATACTTTTGACTTATGTTTCTGTCCCCAAGTAGCAAAACAGCTTTATAATATAAGAATATATAAGGATAGAATTCTTATACATGTTTTATTAACACTCTACTTTTACCATTATCCTTATAAATGCAAGCTATAAGTGTTTGTAGCTAATATGGTATTTTATTCTTATTAGGCAACCGTATTATCGTTTATAAATCGGATTTATATATAGAACATATAGAAGCAATATGTAGTACTTTTCGCCTTACAATAAATAAGCCTTATAGTTGCTTTTGCCACGTACTGCTCCAAATTTAATAAAGTTTTTATATAACCAATACCCTTATAGTTGCACGTCTTTTAGCTACTTTAAAGCAATGGCTAAATGGTAATGTTATATAACTGCTACAAGGGCGTAAGTTTACATAGATCCTGTTTATAACCTTTACAAGGTTATTATTCTTTGAAGTATTCTTTATATGGCCGTTACAAGTACTTGTTTAGTTAGGACCTTCAACAGACGTCGGCTTTTATAATAATGGATTTACGAGATTGGAAAAGATTAAAACGAAATGGTTCTTATAGACTGAAGATAAAAAAAGAAATCAAAATATGGTAGCAGCTCATGATCTAAGGGTAAAGAATTCTTTACCTTCAACAACTAGTTCGTCCATAGCCGAGATGAACCAACATTCTGTGGGTTCCGCCGAATTATTTTTACTTGACAAAATGAAAAATAATTAATAAAACATTTTTTTGTTTTATTAATTATTTTTCATTTTTCATACCTATAATTGTATTTTGTTTCAATAACGAATGAAACAACATTCACACTCTTCATGAATATAGTGTTCGTAAATAACAAATTGACAGTGCTGGCACCAAAACTGATTACTAAACAACAAAAATTTAATTTTGTCTTTACGTAAAATAAAATGTGACGGTGCTATTGAAAAGATTTGACAGCCACAACCAAAAAATATAAAATGAGTAAATTTCCATGGCTATCTCACTCCTTCAAACAATTGGCGGAAATCATCTTTTGTCAAGAAGCGGTCTACATCCATAACTACCCCCATCTGGCTAGAGAGCAAGAACAAGAAAGTAGGTATGAGTTAAAAAGTAATACTACTACTATAAATAAAAGTGTTTTATTCAAATTCATTGAACCCTAAATCTTTCAATATGGTGGAGGGCTTGGAATATCTTAATGCTTTTATAAGGGCGTTCGCCTTATATGTGTTTTATAAACGCAGTAACACTTGCTAATCTTTCTTAAAGTGGATACCAATTAGAATTATCGAAAATAAACATTATTTTTTTATCATAAAAATAAACAATTTAAAGAGCGCATTAAAAAAATGACATAAAATTTACTTAAATTTGCAATGAAAATAATTTGCCGCATAGATTTTAACGTATTAGCCTTGATAAGCCTTCTAAAGTAGTATATCTATATTTTTAACCGACTTCAAAAAAGGAGGAGGTTCTCAATTCGGTTGGTATAATTTTTTTTATTTTTTTTTATTTTTATGTATGTACACCGATTACGCCGAGATTTCTCAACCGATTTCCATGATTCTTTTTTTGTTCGACGCAGAATAGTTGCCAATTGGTCCCATAAAAATTTGGTTTCGTTTGACCCAGTACTTTTTATGTTATGAGCATTTTTATATATTTCATTTCATTGTTGATTTGGACGATGTAGTATTTACGATAATTTTGTTTATAATGTACATGAAACCTTATCTAATCTAGAAAAACCCTGCTGTAGCTTACAAAACAGCCTATTACAGACACTAAAAAGTAAAAAAAAAAAACTGCGTTAAAAAAAACCGACTTCAAAACTAAAAAGCAAAAAATAAGCCTTTGGAGTCGGTGCCAGCCAAGGCAAGAAAAATAAAAGAATAGGAGCTTAAAGTAGAATGTCTTGGCTGCCACCGACTCCAAAGGCTTATTTTTTGCTTTTTAGTTTTGAAGTCGGTTTTTTTTACTTACTTTTAGCTATCCTTAATTAGGTCACTTCACGTTTCGTCCACGTTTCGACATAACTTTTTTCTTGATTTGAATCATGTCGTCAGAACCCATAAACTTGCATAACACATGCTGCTATAAATGAAAAATCGCTTATAGCAGCATTTAATTAACGATTATAAGGATCATTGACAGTATAAAAGCAAATTTCTTGCTTTTTCAAGAGAAGTTAGCTAAACCATTGCTTGTATATGGTAATTATGAGAAAATTTAGTTCGTTATATGGTAATTACAAAACTTCTAGAAGAGTTATCCCCATATAATTTGTGCCCAAATGCAGTCTTATTAATTATAATAGGGTTTTTAAAAGGGTTATATTTTTGGCTTTCGTAACCTTTATAAAGCAATTTTTTGCAACTTGGGTCTGTACTATTCAATTATTCACACAGTGGTTATGGTTAAGTCTTAAACCATAGATTATAATAATACCAGCCAGCCAACCTTATCTTCTGCAAAGAGCATCTGGTTTGTTCCTTCACAGACTTTTAAACTTTAATTCTGTCTTTTAAGTACAGAAATACATAGGCAGTCCGCAGCTAGCATTGAGATTAACTACAAACTTATGCAAATCAGCTGGGACAAACATTTGACTCAGGGTTGTCAAATATATTAAAAAGGCAAAAGTCTGAGTGTATCCTATTAATATTATAAATGTTAAAGTATTTCAGCATGTTTGTTACTCTTTCGCGCTTACACTACTTAACGGATTTGCATCAAATTTGGCACAGAGATAACCTACCAGTATAGTATAAGATACTTTTATCTGGTTATTCCCACGGAAACGGGAACCATGCTAGTGAAACTGCTGTCGCTGCTAGTGAACAATAAAATGTAAAAAATCAGAATGTTGTGAGCATCAATTCAAATTTCACTGCTAATGCAGAATAAGGGTTAACAAAAACACTTATATTGACTTTGTTATTTTGTTGGTGAAAAAAATATTTTATATGAGAACTCCGTGCCAAATGCACTTCTTTATTATTAATGATTGTCGAGGCGGTTAGCAATTTTCAAATTTTTTATCGACTTCCAAAAAGGAGGAAGTTCTCAATTCAGTTGGTATTCAATTTTTTGCCTCCATGGGAAATACGCACACAAACTCAAATTATTTGAAAGTCGAACCGTCGCCGTTCACGCATACCAATGTAGAAAATACCTTCTTTTTGAGTCCCGTTGAACTTAAGAAAATGAATTCCATAATAAAAAACCTTAAAAACAAAACATCCTTCGGTATAGACGAGATGCCTCCTAGTCTAATTAAAAGTTGCGCTGATTTATTAACGGTTCCTTACACAATCTTGGTAAACCAATCTTTTTCTGAGGGTACCTTCCCTGATGCTTTAAAAATATCTGTCATTAAACCCATCCATAAAAAGGGATCAACTACGGATATTAATAATTTTCGACCTATAGCTCTCCTTCCAACGTCGGCAAAAATATTTGAAACTGCAATGGTAAAGCGTCTTTATTCTTTCCTAGAAAAATACAAAATTTTGCATGAAAATCAAAACGGATTCAGGAAAAACCACTCTACAACCTTAGCTATTTATAAATTCATAAAAAACGTCATGAATGAAATCGACAGAAAGAAATATGCAGTAGGCCTCTTACTCGATATGAGTAAGGCCTATGATAGAGTCTCTTTCAGAATGCTCTTGGAAAAATTGTATCAATCAGGGATAAGAGGTGTGCCCCACAATTGGTTCAAATCTTACCTAGATAATCGTTTCCAATATGTAGAAATTGAAAGCACTAATTTTGAGACAGGCCAAATCAGCTATACTAGATCTGATCCTACTCATGTGACCGGCTCTATCCCCCAGGGTAGCGTCTTAGGCTGCGTTATGTTCCTTATTTTCATTAATAATCTCCCTAATGTACTTGACAATCTTTGCGTACTTTTTGCTGATGACATTTCGGTATTGATATCTTGCTCTGATACTACAGAATTAAAACTTAAATTAGACTCTACATTGAACAAAATTATGTTATGGCTCCAATCTCATAACTTACAACTCAATCTTACTAAAACAAAATTAATTCAATTTAAACCATATCAAAAGACCCCACTACAAATATCTTACAAATATAGAGGCACAGAACTTGAGACAGTCGACTCAGCTACTCTTCTGGGAGTGGAGCTGGATACTCATATGAACTGGAAGTATCACATACAAAAAATTGAGAAAAAAATGTCTTCATTTATTTATGCGCTCCAACACCTTAAACGAGTAACAGACTTTAAAACGTCGCTAACAGCATATTATGCCTACGCACACTCAGCCCTATCTTATGGAATTATCTTGTGGGGGAACTCTCCTGACGTAAATAAACTATTTATCCTACAAAAGAAGTGCATAAGAATCCTTACCAATATAGACCAAATGGAATCGTGCAGGCCTCACTTTATTGAGCATAAAATATTGACATTAGTATCCATCTTCATTATTGAATCCTGTAAATTTATAAGAAAACATCCAGAACTTTACTCACCCATTAAAATAAATAAAAGAAATAATAGATATTTAAATAAACTAAGAGTACCCTTTACAAAATTACAATTAGTTTCTTCAAGCCCTCACTTCTTGACAATCAAAATCTATAACCATATACCTAATTATATAAAAAACATAGAAAACAATGAACAATTCATAAAACAATTAAAAATATTCCTGATTAAGCAATGCTTCTATGACTTAAAATAATTTTTTGATTATAAAGACTGTACCAAGTAGATAGATTGTAATTATTGAAATTTATTTATCATATTATTATCATTTATTAATTTAATTTATAATTTATTTTTTTTTAATTCCTGGAATAGACAAATATTATAATTCTCTGTTTTATTATTGTGATTTCAAAACTATAAATGTAATTTAATTTAAATATCATTAAGTATTGTAATAGTTTAAAGCCCTCTAGTCTAGTGGTATTGCTATGCCCTTGCAGGGCGTCACATGTTTACTTAAATATTACTGTATCATCTCGTTATATAATGTGACTTGCAATAAATATATTATGAATTATGAATTATTATGCTTTTTTTTTGTATGATGGACGATTGAATTGAACGATATAATTTTCACGATACTTTGTTCATAATGTACACGAAACTTAAACTAATCTAGAAAAATCCTACTATGGTACCTGTTTACCGACAAACCAACCTTTTACAGGTACAAAAAGTAAAATATAAAAAAAACTTCGTTAAAATAAACCGACTTCAAAAACTAAAAAGCAAAAAATAAGTATTTTGGAATCGGAGACTTTTTCAATTAACAATATTAAAATAATTTTCTCACATACACGTTAATATCAAAGGTTTAGGAAAATTACTAGAATTCGTATTATTAAACTTTTTCGCTAAAACATGATTTCTTTTTCTTTCTCGATAGTGCCAGCCCTACGACCAGCGGACGTTTTACGAAACACCTGCCACGGATGAAATTTACATAAATATAGCGGCCTATCGCCACAGTCTATAAATATGTAAACTATCCACTTTCCCCAGAATACAATAAGTGTGATGTCGGTTGAATTTATAGGGCTCTGAAATATTTAGGCCGCAAACAAAATTATTCAGCACTTCATGTTACAGGTTTTGACATGGGGCTATATTGAATAGGGTTAAAGAGACAGCGACCTGGGCCTCTACGGCGCAAGTGTCGTCGGCATCGACATCGCCTTCATTTGACAGATGGATGTGACATATTGCTATTAGTCCTTGTAAAGTTTTCATTTGTGTCAAAAAGAAGCAGCAATGTGTCACATTATTCTGTCAAATGAAGCCGATTTCGATGCCGACGCCACTTGCTTACGCTCAAGAAATTAAATAAATAAATAATTTTCATACAATAACACCAATCATCTAGTTCAAGGTTGGTTTCATTATGAACTTGTAGTATGGATACTATAAGCAAGTTCCCAACTTTGAATCGATCCATTACCTTCCTATTTCCATCTGTTTCGCGTAGTAATGGGCTATTGTGCACCTTCTTTTTGATAGAGGGGAATGCATGGAAGGCCTACCAGGTAAACCCCTCCCTACTTTTTTTATGAACGACAGGGAGACTCTTAGCATTCATTATACCTGACGTTAAGTATTAATAGGGCTGAAAATGGAAGCGAGCCTCTCCCGGAATCCTCAATCACTGAGGAACTGGCTATCTTCATCATAAGTCAGAGGCCTTATAGGCGGCTTGATAAACTCTGACACCAGAGGTGGCCACTAATCCTCACTCGATAAGAAGAAGACTGGCTATCTTATCTCTAAATGCCGGAACACAACAATGCTGGAAACATTGTTGTTATGGCGTCAGACTTAGATAAGATGGTGGTAGCTTGCCAGGCGGACTTACAGCAAGTCTTACCACCAACCAAACCGAATACAATATGAGCACCCGCTGGGAATCGAACCCGGGCCCCGAGGACCCGGGGTCTGATACCGGTGGTTGTACCACTAGACCACAGAGGAGGTTAGGCCTACTTGCTCTCGCCGCCGTAGGGTCCTGGGGAATCGTGTTGTCAATCGCCCATTTGGGTTATTGTGCCCCGCTTTCATCATCGGTCTGCCATGGGGACTCCAAGGGTTTTTTGAGCAGGTTTCTCTGAGATTTTTTTGTCATTTAAAACTGAGTAGAAATGTGTAGCTAGGAACATATTTTTAACTCTGCTTGATATTATAAAAACTATACTTTCAAATACCACGGGGCCTCATCTGTCCTTAAAACCATGAAATATTTATTGTGTCTCATTTTCCTGTAGGTATCTGACGAACTAGTATTGTATGACATAATTTAAAAAACCGGCCAAGTGCGAGTCGGACTCGCGCAAGAAGGGTTCCGTAACATTATCTACAAAAACGGCAAAAAAATCATGTCTGTTGAATTTTATTCTGTTTTTTAGTATTTGCTGTTATAGCGGCAACAGAAATACATCATCTGTGAAAATGTCAACTGTCTAACTATCACGGTTTATGAGACACAGCCTGGTGACAGACGGACAGACAGACTGACGAACAGACAGCGGAGAGTCTTAGTAATAGGATCCCGTTTTACTCTTTGGGTATCCGTAGCTAAAGTGTAAAACGGGATCCTGAATTTACTAGTTAGGGTTCCGACCCTAACTAGTACGAGTAAATTCCGAAACTAACTTGAAGTTTATAATATAATGTTTACGGCTTATTAGCATGTGTGTCTGGTGATGTAAATAAATAATAAATAAATAAATTCATTTATATTGTTCGAAGTATACCTGAACCATTCCAAGCATAAACTAAAGCAATGCATATTGTTTATGTTTTAAGATTTCAGGCCCCGGATTATACGACAATAGATATTCCATTGTTCTCTGGACATCAGTGTCCGGTTCTGGTTAGAAGAATTAAAAACGGAGATAATTGACTGCATAAGTTTAGTCTGTGGCCGCTTGTTAGACGAATCCCCTTATTTCTAGTCGCCCACGACTGTCCAGGCTCATAATTGTCTGCAATTTCGTGGAAATACGCCCATCTACTGTAGAATTTATAGAAAAACGCTATTTCTTAGGTACCACGCATACTAGGTGTGGGTACTTGTTAGAATTTTCTATTTTGTATTTTTAGCTGGAGATCGTTGGATTTCGTTGTACTAAAGTTTTTGAACTTTCGCTAAGACTTTTTTTTAAGATAAACTTTATGGTACAAAAAGCAACTTGAATCTAATTACTTCAGATGCGATCAAAAGTTGAGAGTTTCAGTATGATTTGTTTTTTCTGGTACAAGTATTTATGTAAAACAAGCTTTGCACCGTCCTTAGGACACTAGTGAATAAACGGCGTATTACTACTTGTACTATTTAGTATTCTGTGGTATTACCTTGTACTATTTAGTATTCTGTGGTATTACCTTGAACTATTTCGTATTCTGTGATATTACCACTTGTGCTATTTAGTATTCTGTGGTATTACCCTGTTCTATTTAGTATTCTGTGATACTACTTGCACTATTTAGTATTCTGTGATACTAGGTATTACTTACATAGTTTCAACGAAATCTTAATTACTAACGTGTGGAGTTGTTGGCGGAAGTTCATATTAATCAACTGTTATGTCACCACTGATGGAGCACTGGCCTTCCTTATGGATGGGCCCGTTCATAGATATCCATATAGGTAAGGAGATATGATTATCCATATGGGTAAGGAGATATGGATATCCATATAGGCAAGGAGATATGGATATCCATATGGGTAAGGAAATTTGGATATCCATATGCGTAAGTAGATATTGATATCATATGGTTAGGCAGATTGGGCCATGACATACGCGGGCGGGCGGGCCACCAACTTAATTAATTATCTCTTTCAAATGGTATTAATTATGATCAGGGTAGCTGTTTTACAACTGGATATACAACCAGCATTGGCTTAATTAACATGCTTGCCCAAGTAAATACAAGTTGAAGTGGATGTTGCCCATCCCGTGACCGATCATTGCGAAAGTTACGTTTTTTATGAATCATGGATAGACTCTTTGCTTTCATCATACCTGATGTTAAGTATTGATAAGGCTGAAGATGGAAACGAGCCTCTCCCGGAACCCTGACCACTGAGGGACTGGCTATTTTATCTCTAATTGGCGGACTTATGGCGTCAGACTTAGATTAGATGGTAGTAGCTAGCCAGGTGGACTTACAATAAGTCCTACTACCAACCAAACCGAATACAATATGTACCCCCGCGGGGAATCGAACCCAGGCCCCTGGGTCCGATACCGATAGTTGTACCACTAGACCACAGAGGCGGTTAAAACCGCTAACACGTACATACGTAACTGCTACATACTTGTACAACGTAGACCACAGAGCACAGGAAAAAAAACTGTGTTCTGTGACGTAGACCGAGCGGGCTAACCACTGCGCCAACGAGTTCCTCAAATCAAAATATACTGTCTCAATTAATTTTTTATGAAGTTCTGGGAGACTCTTAGCCTTCATCATATCTGATGTTAAGTATTGATAAGGCTGAAGATGGCAGCGAGCCTCTCCCGGAATCCTCAATCACTGAGGAACTGGCTATCTTATCTTTAACTGCCGGAACACAATAATGCTGAAAACATCGTTGTTATGGCGTCAGACTTAGATAAGATGGTGGTAGCTAGTCAGGCGGACTTACAACAAGTCCTACCAACAAAAGTATCCGAACGAAAAAATAAATTAACTTTTCAAGGGTAGACTTATAAGTAGCCAGTCATCCTGTGACCACGGTAGCTGAAAAGGTGCCGAAACGTCGGGAAAATCAAGAAACCCCTAAAAAACCTAAAAATACGGACAATTACAACTTAGTTCGTGAAATATAGCGCGTTTGATATCCGTAAAAGTTGTTTTATTTCAATAAAATATTATTATCCTCCATTACGCTTAAAGCTAACTTTATTGTACCGAAACTTGTAACATAAGGGACTGTAAAATTTTAAACCCTTTTTAGAGCTGTTCTCTTCCTAAGTGACTAATAAAAGACTTTTTGCTGACTTAATGCCCAAGGTTGAAATTTAGGGTCTGAACATTCCTGAATAATTAAAGTCTAATGAGGTTTTTTAAGTCTCCTTTTAATTAAAGTATAAAGTATACAACTATTAATATCTTTTTTAAAGTTGGGTCCACTGTAGAACTAAAAACAACATTATAGATTTACGTTCGTAAAAAAATGTAGTATAATTGTTTATAACTTCTTCTTTCTTAATTAATGGCGTGCTCGCGTTAAATACGCGAATTTTGCCAATGTCAAGTAAATATATTTTGTAATATATAGAAATTGTACGGTAGATTGAGTTAAAAATGGAGCCTCACAACACGTGTTATTACGAAAAGAACACGGGTGAAACTCATTGTTTATAACAATGGTTAATACGATATGTACGGACAACTCCGAACTCAACGGCTTACGTCTTAAAGTTAAAAGTTGATTGGAGGGATTCAACAGTTATTTCAATCCTGATCTGTAGGCCTAGTATTTTTTTTTATGAACGACGAGGAGACTGTTAGCCTTCATCATACCTGATGTTAAGTATTTATAAGGCTGAAGATGGAAGCGAGCCTCTCCCGGAATCTTCAATCACTGAGGAACTGGCTATCTTATCTCTAACTGCCGGAACACAACAAAGCTGAAAACATTGTTGTTATGGCGTTAGACTTAGATGAGATGGTGGCAGCTAGTAAGGCGAACTTACAACAAATCCTACCACCAACCAAACAGAATATAATAAAATAATAATAGAACTTTATTTACATGTTTTTTTTATAACTTTTAATTTTTTGCATTTTTCAATGCTATTTCTATACTTATGATATATTTTAAGTAAAAAAATATTGGAAAATAATCAGCTCGGCCACAAATGAATTCTCAGATGGGACTCGAACTCACGACCTTTGGAAATCCGGTCCAATGCTCTAACCACTGAGCTACCGAGACTTGCGTCAAAATTCTCCAGTACTTTTATATTTTTAATACGCTGTAGGCAAGCGTTTTCACATCAATACTAGAAATATCCTTGCATTCGAAAGAAACATCTTTTCAGATGTTTAACGATCGATTAAAATGCAACAGCCAATAATTTATGATTTTTGATTTTTTGCTTATAATGGTATTTTTATACTTATTAAAAACAAAAAACATTGTGAAAGTACAGTAGTACAATTATTACGTTTAGAATCAGAATCAGAATCGTTTATTGCGTTTCATGTGGTAGGTAGGTTTATATTTAAGATCTTAAAGGTAGTTATTTAGTACATACATATAAGCCTGTAAGTACATAACAATATTAAATCAAATTACTTATAAACTAGTCAAACAAATTAAAACAAAATTTAAATATTATCTTCAACAAAAACACAAAAAAAAATCTGTAACATTACATTAGGTATGAAATTAAATTATTGCGTATTAAATATTTTTGCATAGGTTTATAAAATTGATTGAGTTATAGCAACATTATTATTTATTATAGTTCCACAGCTTATTTTGCGACTGACAGTATGTTTCGTCTGGATCAAACGATCAAATTCAGTCAGTAATAGTACAACGATATAACGTTAATGAAATCCTATTCCTAACTATTATTTTGAATGCGAAAGTGTGTTTGTTTGTCGCCCTAACTAAGCAACCCATTGACTTGATTTTAATCCTACTTTTTATCCCGACATTCCCACGGGAACGGGAACCACGCGAGTGCCACCGTGGGCGAAAGCTAGTAAATAAATAAATATTTCTTACTTCACACCAATTTATTAGCCTATCTTCAAAGTAAACACTGTAAGGCTTGTGTTAAGTTACAAACGAGGAGCCTTGGTTATCTGCCAAGGATTGACCGAGCGGTGATCTGATAATGGTCATCCAAGGAGTGAATGGAGAAGATCCAGATTGCTACACACACCCGACTGATCTGATCAACATTCAAAAACATGTAGGGATTAGTAGTAATGTTATATATATATATTTAAATAAACTTAAACAACCATAACAAATACACACAAAAGCAATTGAAATTTTCCAAAAACAGTCACTAAAGAGCGTGAGTAACATCGCTCGTACAAATTGTGACAATGAATTTATTCAGTGAGCGATTTGGCGTCACGGAACGATTTATAACCCTTTTCAGATTTAATTAACTTCAATTAGTCGATACAAATCAGTCGGTTGGCTGGTGCCCACTCAATTAATTGTACACGGGAAAGTTGTATGCGCAAATTAAATTTTGGTTTTAATACAAATAGACAAAGATTTATTTGGTTCTTTGATTTTTGTTAAAAAAGAAAAACGTCATAGCGGTTACCAACGTAACAAAAAAGTTTATTAAAGCAAACGGTTACAATGTTTGACAATTTAAGGGGATAAAACGCGTAACCGCGTGACTGATTAAGACCACTGTGCCATTGAGTCAATGATTCTCATGAAGCGCTCATGACCGCGCTTGGCAGACTGATCGTATTCAAACAACTCGGCCCGGTCAAGTCAAAGTCAAAGATTTTTATTCAAATAGACTAATAGAAGTACTTTCGAATCGTCAATTTTTTTTTCCTACCAGCCATTCAGAACATCTTTTAACTGATAAGAAGAACGGCCGCAAGAAACTTATCAGCTTTAACTGAAGCAACAAAATTTACAAAGGAACATTTCGTTGCCAAACACAAATCTTCAATCTCGAAACAAATTTAATATAAGAGGAAAATTTTCTCACACTCAGTTATTAGAATATTTTCCTTTTATACAATTTACAATAATCATGTTTTATGCTGGTTTTATGTTAGTATCACTTCCATGCATTTTGGTCTTTTAAATAATCATCTACCTTGTAATAACCTTTGCTTAAGAGCGTTTTTAGGGTTCCGTACCTCAAAAGGAAAAAACGGAACCCTTATAGGATCACTTCGTTGTCCGTCCGTCCGTCTGTCAGACCCTTTTTCTCAGGAACGCGTGGAGGTATCAAACTGAAACTTATAGTCAGGTCTACTGTCCCTTGGAGCTGTGAAAAGCCAAAGCAATCAAAAGATACAGCCGTTTATGCCGCAAATTTCCGCAAATTTTCGAAATTCGCACGGGAATCAAAACCTACAGGGTACTTCCCGTGAACTTAGAATCTTGAAATTTTGTACGAAGTAACGTCTTATAGTACAGACAAAGGAAAAATTGCGAAAACCATAAATTATTAGTTACATAATATAATAAAAAAAAAAAAACGGAACCCTCGGTGCGCAAGCTCGACTCGCAATTGGCCGGCTTTTTTTGGGTTCCGTAGCCTAATGGCAAAAAACGGAACCCTATAGATTCGTCATGTCTGTCCGTCCATATGTCTCAGCCACTTTATTCTAAACTATGAGGATTTCACAGTTGAAACTTGGTAGGTAGATGTATTCTGTAAACCGCTTTACGGTTTTTACACAAAAATAAATAATACGTGTCTTCCGAAGCACGGAGGAGCCCTAGTAAATTTTTGTTCACCCATCCCGTGACCAACATTGCGAAAGTTGCTTGACCTCAACAATCGCAGGCCGAGCGCGGGAACCACGTGACCAACATTGCGAAAGTTGCTTGACCTCAACAATCGCAGGCCGAGCGCGGGAACCACTGCGCCACGGGCTCCTCGTGCCGGGCGCCATTTTATATCGCGTGACAAAGCTAGGAGGCATGTAGCTCTAGAATGAGCGGCTTTCATCGACACTCACTGTCCCGCCACAGAATATATAATAGTAACAGTAACTCCTTTGATCTTAAAGAAAGCCGACATTTTATTAGCCTACAAAATTTCCAATGCATCTGGTGCATTAAAAATTGCACCTAACCAAAACGCTCATAAGAGCGCAATTCCTTTGTGTTCAGAATTTACCTACGCCACAGTTCAAATTTCAGGGTTGTTGACGTAAAAGCGAAGTAAAATAAATAACAACATAATTATATACATCATTTTTTCTATTTACAATTGTTTAACTTAAATGTAATGTTATATGTATTTCTTACCATCTCTAAAGTACCTATCGTTAACTTCAGTTTGCTAAAAGTCGAACTCGAACGAACAATATTAAATGGTTTAGTGTCGGAAAACCTTGAAACATGGTGTAGTTAATGTTTTGTAATATTTCGTAAGTAAGTATAATGTTTTGTAAAATTCATGTTTTGAACTGCACGCGTGTACTCACAAGCGCGGGGCGGCCCTAACTGATTTACAACTCTAAGTTGTAGCGCGCTGTAGGTGCTTATCGCGGTAGGTAAAGGCGAGTGACGGAGCTCTATTTTTGATTTACTCGTCTCGAGGATTCTACTGATTTTCGTGCGACGTTTGAGTTTCCGTATTCCGTAAAAGTGACCTTGCCCGTATATACGTAGCTTCGCTTTTCGCCTGTCGTACCGCCTTCCAACGCGAGCGCGCGAGGGGCAAAGCGAAAAGCGTGCTATGTCTACTTATGCAAGGTCGCTAATCGCCTGATCGCCTCCTCGTTCGCCTCGCCACTCGCGCGACGAGTGATTCAAAAATAGAGATCCTGAGCTCTATTTTTAATTTACTCGTCTCGAGGTTTCTTCAGATTTTCGTTTGACATACGAGGTTGCGTAATTTCCGTGCTTCCTTAATAGCGACCTTGCATCACATACACAGCTTCGCTTTTCGTCTGTAATACCGCCTGGGCAAAGCGAAAAGCGACCTATGTCAGCTAAGGGCTCGACGCGCAACGAGTGAATCAAAAATAGAGTACCTCCTCCCGCTCACATCACATGTTAGCGGAGTTGTCATCATGCGCCATTTAATATCACGTGATGTAGCAGTATTCATGCTGGGAAGTCTGATTAACCAAGCAGGACCAGTATCAAAGAGCCAGAAGCTCTTTTTTTGAATCGCTCGTATGACTTAAGTCACACGCATGCGACATAAGTCATGCGTCGCACGCTTGATTCGCTCGACTGCAACGGGTAAGGGCACTCGTTGCGCTCAAGCGATTCAAAAATATGGAAATTCATAATTTCTAACGAAAATCATTATAAACGAAACGCTCGACGCGCTACGAGTGAATCAAAAATAGAGCATCTGCGCGTAATATCGTGTTGTCTCCCAATTAGTACAGCTATTTTCAATTCACACAACAAACAGCTGTAAAACCTGTCCCCAAACAAAATTAAAGTCAAATTAAAAACAATGAAGACCCAAAACTTTTTCATTTAGTTGTAAACTGGATTCGTACATACAATTGTTTCTCGTTTCAGTTTTCATCGCCATAAATGAAGGGTCGCAATTATGCAAAGCAACTTTCAAATATTCCGCTTTTGAGTGTCACTTACTTCGCAAGTTTGTGGAGACCGTTTTTTGAAAAACTTGCAAGTTACGCCATTTTTCATTTTCTTGTGTATTCTGTTCTGACTAGTGTAGGGGTTTCTTTGAATCTTTGTTATTAAACTATAATTTGATAAAGAATAGCGCATACATCTAATAAGTGTTTAATATTTAAGTAAATTTTATTTAGTTTAATATCATATTTTTATGACAATACGGGTTAACACTTTGGCTGCGAGGCCGATTTACAAGTTTGTTATTCTGGTGCGTTAAAAGGTTTAAAGAGCCCCATCCTACTTGAAGTTCAGTGCGGTATAAGGTCCATTGTGCCCCACCACGTAAGAAAACAAAAACTGTTTGTTTTGTCGTGGAGGTTTACCGTAGCGCATATATTCGAACCCGGGCTCTTTTAGACCTTTTGCTACTCCGAATTGGCATACTTAAGCTATATTAGGGATGGGACACGATTATATCATGTCGGGTGTGAATACGTTTGTACAAAGAAAGTTGTATGGACAAGCGTTATCTCATAAATTACGAAAAGTTACCACTTGGGCTTATTCGAACTGAATTAGGCGAGGAACATAATAACGTACCAACTTGTGGTGCAATGTCATTTTTAATTCGTCGCGTATATATTTTTATGTATGTTCACTAATTATGTTGTATTCTATCTTTTTGTATGTATGTTTTTCGCCTTATCGCTATAAAAACGCTATCAACGCTATCCGTATCAAAACACGTATTGGTTATTTCTACGCCGGCAATTCATAAAATTGCTATATTAATAATGAGAATGAGGTGCAGGCGTAGAATTTTGAATTTACTTTACTTTACT
This sequence comes from Chrysoteuchia culmella, assembly GCA_910589605.1. Taxonomy (NCBI): domain Eukaryota; kingdom Metazoa; phylum Arthropoda; class Insecta; order Lepidoptera; family Crambidae; genus Chrysoteuchia; species Chrysoteuchia culmella. The sequence goes on from OU342652.1 coordinate 15,067,312, forward strand.
TAGTATAGTTTTCCTCATACGAGTCGAATAAACGTAAAACATCACATCACAAACAATATTTAGGTAATTAAAACATCTACTATCACTGTCCGTGTGCGGCACGTCACTGCACGTTAAGATTGGTCGACACTCAGTGCAGATGGGGCCTGCAAGGGGCCGAAGGTCTCTTAAAACCCTTTCTGCACTGAAATGAAAAAAGATGACATTCAGTGCGGGTGGGGTCTAATCTGCCCCTCACATAAACCAAGTATGCCATATTATCCAAACTTAAGAGATAAACAGAAAACAATAATTGTCCTTGTCTTACTCTAACGATTGGCTAAGATACGCTCCCCGCACTGAACGAAAGAACACCATTTTCGCAACCGCACAGGGTTACGGCCACGCAAAAATAAGCCTAAGAAATTAAATCAAGTATAATCAGAACGAAATAACTAACTTTGCGAAATGCTTACAACTTTAAGTCTATTCTCCTAATTTTAGTATCGATAAGGAGAAGCGGTGTCAATAGTATGACAACTTCTTGGCACGTATAGACCAAAACCGTTGAATAGATGTTGACATTTAATTTTAAAAGATACACACACCACTGTGACCAATCGATATGGTGCTAAAATAACGAGACTAGTTTTAGCAACACTATGTCCACAATGTGGATGAAATTGTCAAAGTTGTTGGAACTGCTCGCTACGCCCGCTGAATACTGAACAATCTTCACCATTGTTATACACGGTGTTCCGTGAAATTTTGTAGGGAAAGCGGTTTTACATTCGCACTGACATTATCAATCAAAGTTGATATGTCTGTTCGATATTAATGATGAACTATTTAAGTAATAATCATGTAAAATTTTTCCTAGCGTTAGTTGTCGTTGTTTGCTATGAAACTTTTTTTTATAGGTCCTTGTCTTTTGTAGTTTTGTGTCTTTGAGTCTTGGAACTCGAGATACTTCTAGAACTCAAGGAGGTAGCTTCTGCATCTAAATGAATCTAATTGTTTTTTATTATGTGAAGCAAAAGATTATTGGTGAAAATATAATTAATGTTTGAATGCAATGAAAACTGTCACACCGCATGATTTCATTTTCCTTTTTAAAAAGTCAGTTTATCTTGACACCCTGTATAACTCATTTTATACTAGTTGAATGTTCAAACAATCGGTGGTTATGGAATATTTTATTTGTTCTTCGATAACGCAAACAAACAATGCGATTGAAAATGTTAGAAGTCAGTTTCTTGGAGAACATTTTAGAAGCAATTGAGAAAATTGTATTAAAAGTGAAACTAAGTACCTTTTTTTATGAACTACGGGGAGACTCTTAGCCTTCATCATACCTGATGTTAAGTATTGATAACGCTGAAGATGGTAGCGAGCCTCTCCCGATATCCTCATTCACTGAGGAACTGGCTTTCTTATCTCTTAACTGCCGGAACACAACAATGATGAAAACATTGTTGTTATGGCGTCAGACTTAGATAAGATGGTGGGAGCTAGCCAGACGGACTTAGAACAAGTCCTACCACCAACCAAACCGAATACAATATGTACCCCCGCTGGGAATCGAACCCGGGGCCATTGGGTCTGATACCGGTGGGTGTACCACTAGACCACAGAGGCGGTAAATAAGTACCTACTGCTATTGTTTCTGAATATTTAGTTATTTAATTTTATAATACGAGTACATCTTATGTCGCATGAGGAGCTGGGTGGGGTGCAGTGGTAACCATTTTGGCCTGCGAGTGTAAGAAACTTTTCCAATGGTCAGTCACGGAATGTGATCTATTTTTTTTTAGGTCAAGATCCTCCTTGTTAGGAATACATTATCCTCAACGCGTAAGGGTAGAAAAACAAATACCTTATGACACTTTTGGATATCTTATCAATAGGACTCTGTATCATGCATTACGCACACTGTTGGACTTCTCATTAAAGATCACGGGATGGGTGGTCAAAGACGTATTTAATTAAGCATCTTCATGTTTGGGGTTGATTAAGCCATTGGACTTAATCAACCCCAAACATGAAGATGCTTAATTAAATACGTCTTTGACTTAATCAACCCCAAAGCCATATCGGACTGTGGATTGACAGGCCCATAGCGCATAGTAGGCCATGGTCCATTCTCCATATACATCCATTAAAAATTTATAGATGTATTTCTAAGTTACTCGCTATAAAGTTTGCCAGAATATCCGAATAATTAACGAAAACTAACTTTTTAAAATTTTTACTTCCACTGCCTTTAGCGAAATTATTATTTATTTTATTTATTGAAACACGATCGCGAGTACTCTGTACGTAGACGATATTATTGTCTACTTTACGACATGGATTCATTTAGTATCGGACATTTCCGTGTTTGATAATATTAAACTCATTTCGAACGGTTTTATTAGGTCGCCGATACAGCTTGTCGGGAGATTGTTTTATTTCTCGGAATTAATGAAAGATTTTATTAGTAGTGCGTCAACTATTGAGTTTTATTAAAAGTTATTTTAATGCCCTCACTAGCTTTACTTGGTAGCGCATTGGTTCATGCGCTCGGCCTGCGATTGTAACCGTTAAGCAACTTTCGCAATGGTCAGCCATAGGATGGGTGACCACAAATTTATCTCTAGCTCCTCCGTGCTTCGGAAGGCACGTTAAGCCGTTGGTCTTGGTATTTGCAGTCGTTAAAAGCTTCCAATCTGCATAAGCCCCGCGTCGGTCATGGTCCATTCTCATTATCCATTCGTAAGGAAAGCCAGTGCCATTGCCGTGAAATTGATGACGACCACTCGCTGCGCATTGGCTTTTCTTATAGATGGATAAGGAGAATAGGTGATGTCCCACATGAGCATTTGCGGGTTGGTGTTTCAACGATTGCAGAAACAGCAAAGGACCATTGCGACAGTTGCGTGCGCGTGAAACACTGCGCCGCGAAGATTCTCACTGTTCTTTATTTTTGATTAAAAATTATATCTGTTGAGTCAGATCTTTTCACTATATTGTCAGCGAAAAGAGAAGTTTTTTCTTCAAGCTAGATGTCTGTGCTCGGGAATCGCAACCCTACTGTTGGAACTTATATATAATTGCAGCGAGCTGAGAAACTTCTATAGCGCGATTCATATTTCCATACAAATCCTCGCTGCAGTTTTGACGTCTGTGTGACTTGTCGTGTGTTTAAATTGGTTCTTTTCATTCGTCCTGATTTTTTTCCATTTTCAACTTATTCGAGATAAGCATACTAATGTGAGTGCGTCTCTCTACATATATATTCGGATAGTAGATATATAATATAAGTTAAAAGGTTTTCTCAGAATGTAATATCTATAAACTCAGAGTTTGGGAATGCAAGTATCTTTTATGACTTCATCAGAATATACTCTTCTTAGCAACTAGCTACGAACTTACTACGAACTGGCTACGAAGTGTGCTACGACGAGAACCGCAAGTCGTGTAACTTTTGCATCGAATCTTAAATATTAAGATTGCAACATACTTTAAATTTGATATGGAAACCTTACATTAATCCCTATTCTACTAAAATATAAAAAAAATAATTATGCGGATGTTTGAGATTATTGTTATGTTACTTAAACATGCATACGATTACATAAATAATCATGCAAAAACGGGTTTGGACGAAAGGCACACAGATAGTTTATGATAAAGAAGCGTTGTCATACCCAGCTTGAAGCAAATTGGGACTAGTACCATTCGAAAGGTCTAAAAAAACTAAAATTTATTTTGTATGGTGACAACTCCGTCCCTCACGGGAAAAGCAAGTAATTTGACTTTTAAATATGCCAAAAACCCTTAGTGAATTCACTCTACGCGCCATAAAAAGAAAGCGATTTCGCAATTTTTCAATTTGTCATACGAACTACTTTTATGTGCATAAGACACTAGGCCCATATCGAAGACCCCGACAGCTTTCAACTTGAGCTCCGAAACCGCTTCAAATCGATCTACACAACACGGTGGTGGATACTGTCCGTACGGTAGGGTCCAAGTACTTTAAAACCCGCCGTCACAAATTAAAGAAGCTCTCCGACCAACTCCTACACATAGATCAGAGACGCGTAAGAGGCTTCAGAACTTCAGTTCTTCAATGCTTCAGTTTTAATTATTATTCAACCAAGTCCTATTCCGATCGACGAAAGTTTTTATATTATAATAAATTACTCAAGAAATGTACGTACATTTATAAAAAATACTGTTATCAAAGGATATAACACAGTAAAAATAAGGGTAAAACATTTGCAAAGCAAATGGACGATCATCAAAATCGAATCAAATAAGACTTGCAGTAGAAATTACTTAACTCAAATTAATAGTAAAAGAAATGCCATGACGGATCCAAAAAATATTGCATCGCCATTTAACAATTACTTTAAAAGTGAGACAAACAAATCAAACAATACAACACAGAACACAATACTAGACAATACACAATACTAGACAACTACGTAGTCAAGACGTGGGCGAGACGAAGGATCTTTTAAAAAATACAATTTTATTAGTTCTAAAAGTATTCTTACGACTGACTTACTTACTAACTCATTGCAGCCTCATACAATGCTTACAATGTATCAGAGCTTCCAGCCGCCGACTCAGCATCTTGATTCTAGAAAATGCTATGCTGACGCGGAGCGATGGTAGAGTCGACGGACGTAACTACGTTATGAAAGATATTATGTCTCTAATAAACAGTCAATTTATAGGCTATGATTCTGTTTGTAACTTTTCAACTTGTCAATACAGACAGGCACATTTCCGAATAAAGCTGAAAGTTGCTACTGTTAAGCCAGTGTACAAAAAAGGTGATAAAAATGATTGCAACTACCGTTCTATATCTATCAATATTTTCAAAAATATTTGAGAATGTAATGCATGATCACTTACTGAGTTTTTTTATAAATTAAGGCAAAAAAAAAACCTATTCGGGTTCCAAAAAAATAAATCAACATCACATGCTGCATTTGATTCCATTGACAAAATTCAGCAAAATGTTAATAATTAAAACTACACAACAGTTATATCTTTGGACATGTCAAAAGCTTTCGACTTCATTTGTCATGATCTCTTATCCAAATTATATAGCTATGGAATAAGAGGCCCGGGACTAAAATGGCTAGAGTCCTACCAAAAAAACAAAGTGTGGAAATAACCCAAATAGACGGAAAAAACGTAACACAAACAATAAATCGTAATTAATGCAAAATAATTTTGCAAGGTAGTGTACTGGGTCCATTGTTATAATATAAATTGTTAAATTGATATAAAACTGATGTTTGCTGATGATGTATCTAATTGCTAACTTAAAAATTAATCTATCAAAAACAAGTATAATAAATTTAAATAATTTCAAAATCAATAAATTGACATTAACTTTGATGGTCATCCTCTGGGAAATACAAAAAGCGCAATGTTCCTGGGTATTTTAATAGATACAATATTGTCATGGAAGGAACAAATAGAGAAAGTTTCCAGAGAGATAAATAGCTTTGCATTTGCGTTATATAAACTATCTGGAGTGGCAAGTGTAAGTGCAGCTGTTACTGCTTACTTTGCGTATGTAGAATCTGTGATAAGATATGGCTTGATAGTATGGGGAAACGGCACTGATATTAAACAGTTATACAAAAGCGGTGTATATGAGCTATTGGTAACATAGCTACAGATGTCTCTTGTAAGCCCTATTTTAGGTCCTTAATAATAGTATCCTTACAGGCACTCTACATATTTGAAGTGTGCTGTTTTGTTAAGCAAAAAATGGATAATTTTAAAATGGCGAAAGATATTACCCAAAGATTAAGACGTGATCCAAACGAACGAACAAACGAAAAGACGATAACAAAAACTCAACGATTCCTTAAGAATTGTAATAGTATGTCACACATATCTTTAATAAAATATCGAGACACTTTAAAGATCTACCCTTAATGCGTTCCAAAACACTTTTGCGTAGGTGGTTGGGAGAACACGCGTTCTATTCTCTTGAAGAATTTTTGAAACATAAGGAGTCTAGTTGTAGTCTATGCATGGCTTAGTTTAAAAAAAGTTATTATTATTATTATGTACTAAATTATAGGATACATTAAACAATATTAAGCTGGCATTGAAATATGACATTCAGAAATATTATGATTATGAGTTGAAAAAACTGACATTGTGTTTTCAAGGCATGGGTAATTATTTTTTGGTGTCCGTCCTTTATAAATTTGCATATTGTTATCTCATATTGCTATAAAGGTTTAAGCACTAAATTAATGACGACCACATTCATTGTAACGACCCTATTAACTGCGAATGATATTATTTGTATTTGTATAAAAATACCTATAGGAAAAAATCAATTCGGCTACCGGTGGTTATAGCAGTGGGCCGGATTCCCAAAGGTCGTGGATTCGGGTTCCATCTGAGAATTCACTTATGCCGGAGTTATATAAATATTTTTCTATTTAAAATTTATCATAAGCATAAAAATAGCATTGAAAGATGCAAAAAATAATAAATCATAAACAGATAGTTTTAAGCCAGGATAAAAACAGAGAATCTGGGGACACAGTAGTGTCCCCGCCAAGTCGGAGATAAGCGAAGCGCAAGGGCACTATTTCTTTCCTTGAAGCGCTTCGCCCTAACTCTACAAGCCCTAACTTCACAAACTCTACACCTTAGTCAACATATATGGCTTGGCCGTTTCGTTACTACAAGGACTATTGTGTAGCAGAAAAGTAATGAACACTTAACATTTTTTTTACGCTCATGTAAAGGTAGCAGTCAGGCCAAGCTACATATTTTGTATAGTTAGAAGCTTGTCTCTACTTGAGATCTGATAAGTTTGTGACAGTGTGAACTGTGACGGTGACGTCTTGGCATTACATTTTTACATGAAAATGTTTTTGGTGAAATACATTTTATCCCGATTTTATTCTATATGTGTAAAACCGCGGGCGGACACTAGTATTTTAAATGTTAAAGTTTAGATGTTTGGATTTTTTGATTTTTGTTACTAAATCAACGACCTGTTTGGCGCAGAGGTACTAACCCCACCTTCTGCGCCGGAGGTCCCGGGTTCGATCCCCGGACAAGACAAATATTTGTGTGCATGAACATGTCTATTTGTCTTGGTCTGGGTGTTTAATATGTATATTAAGTATGTATTTACAAAAAAAAAGTATATATGTATGTTTATCCGTTATCTAGTATCCATAACACAAGTTCTTCATGAAACTTTACGTGGGACTAGATAATTGGTGTGATTGTATGCGAATATTTATTTATTTATAAATCAGACGAAAAGGCTGGAATTAGATGAAATATGGCACAAAGATAGTTTATAGCTAGTATTAAAACAGGAGCTGTTATCCCGATGTTCTCACGGGAACAAGAACCACGCGGGTAAGCCTAAGTTGTAAATAATAGATAGTATTTTTTTAACTCAAGCATAATTTAATTATTTGTGTAATGAAACTTAATCACGGCATGTCACGAATAAAAAACCGCCACTGTGGTCTAGTGGTACAACCACCGGTATCAGACCTAGGGGTCCCGGGTTCAATTCCCAGCGGCGGTGCATATTGTATTCGGTTTAGTTGGTGGTAGGACTTGTTCTAAGTCCGTCTGCCTAGCTACCACCATCTTATCTAAGTCTGACGCCATAACAACAAGGATTTCATTGTTGTGTTCCGGCAGTTAGAGATAAGATAGCCAGTTCCTCAGTGATTGAGGATTCCGAGAGAGGCTCGCTTCCATCTTCAGCCTTATCAATACTTAAAATCAGGTATGATGAAGGCTTAGAGTCTCCCCGTCGTTCATAAAAAAAAACCCTAATTGATGGTTATAGCAGTGGGCTGGATTCCCCAAATGTCGTGATCGAGCTAAATCTGAGTATTTACTTATGCCCGAATTGATTTGTCTCATATTTTTATATTTAAAATTTATCATAAGCGTAAAAATAGCATTGGAAAATGCAAAAAATTATAAATCGTAAACACAGATAGTTTTAATCCAGGTTTAAAACAGTAATCTGGGGACGAGGCAGTGTCCCCGCCAAGACTGAGCCAAGCGAAGTGCAAGGGCACTATGTACCTTTACTCGAAGCGCTTCGCCCTAACTCTACAAGCGTGTATTGTGTAGCGAAACTTAATCACGGCGTGTCACGAATAAAAAAGAACTAAATAAAATTGCAGGCGTGCGTGACGTCACAACTGCATCAAGTCAAAAGCGTTAAATTGTATAAAAATCTGTCTCGCAGTATAAAATTTTCTTCGCTAGATGCAAGTTCCGAATTTCACACCGCAGCTTTACGAACTAAGTCCTTGCTTGTTGGAAGGTCTTCTCTTTCGTGAATAGTGAATCTAATTGTATTTTTTGGATCACAGAACACAAGAAAGATATAGGTAACAATTTTCTTCATGTTGTTGTCATAATAACGTTCCAGGCGAAACTTCTTATAATACTAAATGCGCACAGACCTATATCGAGATAGACGGTAAAAGTGTACCTACCTTGCGTGCCAAAAGTTTGATCCAAGGTCAAAGTTTTACGAAGTCAGTCCGTTTGAGACCATTGCCAGGCAAATACGCGTCACTCAGAAACGAAAATGGTTAATTGTGCAGTGCTTTCTTCCCATCCCTAAATCTCGCTCGTGACGTCATCGTGGGTACAAAAAGTCGACACGCTAGGTTCTCATACAGTTTGGAGCCCCCTTTTTTTCTATTTCGTTATAGGTCTGTGTAAATGCGTATTGCTCGTTTTACTTCTTTGTTGTGTTCTGCGTATCCTCCTAATGGATGATTGGATTTGGATAAAATTTGGCACACACATTTGATAGTATTGTCTGGATTAAAACACATATATCGACGTGGGTATATCCGCCGGTGGCAGCCAGTAAAACATAATTATTACATCACAATTACAATTCGTTTGTAAAAATAACAATACTGATGTGCAGTGGACTGTACAAAAGTAGGAATTATCTAGGTACTAAAACTCTTCTCAACGAGATTTTCTTCGTTTTACAAACTGTCTAGATAAACTACTTCAGTCTCACTAGTTTTTGGATCTTCGTTTTTCATCTGTTAAAGGCACATTTAACTTTTTGGATACAGTTAAATTAACTCTTTGAACGGAGTTAAATGATAAGGAGTTTCCACTTAAAATAAACCTCTTTTTCGGATTTGGATACCTTATTTATAAATCGTTCGAATTATTTCGAGTGTTTTGAAAAGCTATTGGATGTGGTTGAACTGATGTTTTTATCGCGACAAAATGAATTACTTATGTCTTTAGTATAAAATCAAACAGATTTCTTGAATCAAGCATTCGAACACTTTACTTATAGACAAAGATGCAATCAACGATAACTACGGCGCGCGTAGATATTACATAATGTCAAACTTTAGACGATTCCGAACTCAACTCAACATCGATTTGAGTAATAAGTTAGTTTTGTAAACTCCTACCGTAGTTTCGCATTTTTAATATTTAAAGTATATATACTTTTGACAAAAAAATCATCATTGGTTAAACTACCAGTACTACCTTAAATAATAGTTTTTCCAAATGTAGACACATTTGCATAGTTCAGTATATTTCTAGCGACTCTGAAATAAGGTCTGAATCATTTTAATTAAAAAAGGACTGGGCATAATTCATGCCGTTCCAAGAAGTCCCAAAATTCTTAATTAGCTATCTCAAAAGCTACTTTAGATGGATTCCTGACATTTTATTTTTGCTTTTATTGCCTCTTTTGTTCTTAGGCAGCTGAGAAATGATGTATAACGTACTTAGGAATTCAATTATGGTACCGTTGCACTAATTTGTATCTACGGAAAAGCTTGTTGACTTAGCTTGGTGATATACATACATTGGGCGTTTTTCCATAAGTCGACACAACACCGACAACGGCAGCGACCCGATTGTCGGGGACGCAAAAATGTATGAAAAAATATGGCACGTCTTTCCACTCGCCGGCACGACACCGTCACTATACCGACACGTTGTTGACTCCCGCAGGCAGCCGGCCGGCCGTTTGTATACGTACGTGTGCGAGTGTGTGCGCGTGAGTGGGCGGAGTGGGAACGAGCCGGTAGCCCGGTACTAAAAAACTGAGTGTCTTGTCGTGTTGGTGCCGTCCAGTGGAAAACAGAGCGATGCGCGACGGCGGCGGCGTCCTGTCGGTACGGTGGCGTGTCGGCGTAGTCGTGCTGTTGTCGTGTCGGCTAGTGGAAAAACTGTGTTTGTGAATCTCATCACAAACGGTTATTTATGTAAAAACTCCCATACGCTGACGCAATTATTCCTTTCGTGGTTGGTAGAGTATCAAAGGTGCAGCAAAAGATAAAATTGTGTAGTTATTTTACAATCCAAATTATGAAAAACTAAATCCTAGTATTAACAGACGCAATAACCTTATTTTTAACAGCAAATCAAAATGTCAGTTGTCTCTATAAAAAGTAAGGTAGATATTTTCACTTGTTGAGTCTGCCGCCGGCCAGAGTAACGAGATTTCACGGTAGATGGATGTCTGACTCAATTTCTCAACAGGCATTAAAAAAATCACTGCAGACTTATTCTCAAACTGGAGACAGGTTCAGTACTTTGAAATTTTAATAACCGGAACCGAACAGTTGATTTTGACTGTAAAAATATTTTACTTCTGGCACAAAGTATGGTTTGTTGCTTTGCTTTTTGTTTTTGCGAATCATTACTTATTCTTTCTTTGTTTATTTTTACTTAGGGTTGATTTTTCAGTCCTTTGATGAGCAGTTTCATACATAGCAAAATAAAATAAACGAAAATAATATAACTGAAAAGATATGAAGGACAAAATTTATATACTTACACATAAACGCGTCGAATGAAATTGCTCATAATTATGATTGGAATTCACTTGTTAAAATCGTTTGATCTTTAAATTTGATTAAGATCTAATATCGGAGGAATTTTTATTTGGAAATTGATATATTAGCCCTAAATTGGAAAATTATTATGAAAAAAGAATACTTATTTTGGAAAAAAATATCAGGACGGACAAGGCTTTATTTTGTGGGAAAAATAACAAATATTACCAGATTTACATGTCGCAGTAAGAAAGACGTGGCCGTAATTATACTGGAACATTGTTCTACCAAAGCGATTCAATACTAAATTCCTAGGAATATAATTATAACGCGGTTGCGATCTAGTAATATGAATATTTAACTTTCTAATCTATTAGTAAACTAGTTATTAATGTAGCAAGCAAACAAATAAAACAAATATTGGTGTATATTTTAATCACTAAATAAAGTTATTGTTATATTCAATAAGATTATTCTTTAGCAATGTTGCGTATTGTAGTAATTAACATAATAGCAATAAAATCAACGAATTAATAACAAAACTATCTTTTTTTTTTATTAAACCACAATGATTGCAAAAAATTGTTAACCTAGATCTTCCTGATATATTATATAGCATTTGTTCTTAATGATTTTTCGCATGCAGATTAATAACCATTAAATGTAGTGGGGAAATAGATTTAAAATAATGCCGGGTTCGATCCCCGGGCAAGACAAATATTTGTGTGCATGAACATGTCTATTTGTCTTGGTCTGGGTGTTTGATATGTATATTATGTATGTATTTACAACAAAAAAAAAGGTATATAAGTATGTTTATCCGTTATCTAGTATCCATAACACTAGTTCTTCATGATACTTAACGTGGGCTAGATAATTGGTGTGATTGTATGGAAATATTTATTTAATTATTTATCCTAACTAGCCAATATTTAAGAGGAGGAATTCAGTGCCTTAAGTGCCGATCCGAGATTCGTTGTAATATATTTCTGACTCGCAAAAAGATATTTTAGTTTTACATTTAGGTATTTAACTTTTCAAGATTAGTAAATAAAATACACACATTAGGTTATGTAAATTCATAATTTATTTAATTACATTACTACAAATTATTTAAACAGTGAATATATGGCACTACAATTCATGTGGACAGTGACATTGAAATACCGGCCCTTAGAAATTAATCAATATAGAAGTACTATGTTACGGTATATGAACATATTTCTAGGGTTATAAATATATTACGGCTACATCTGTCTTACTGCGACATAAATAATACTCAACGTCAAAAAAATCGTACCTTCACAATTTTTAAAGGTCCCGAACCTACACTAATAACTATATGTCAACTGCTCATCACCTTTTACATAATGCTGCTTTTCTCAGTGCATGGACGTTAATGATTGAGGAGTTCTCCTGATACTTCACCACCTGCTCCACTTAATCACATGCATTGAGACGAGCAAAAATTGCTTATGAGCCACAGTAAAGTAATCGTATCTCTTCCGTGAAAGGCTAAGTATTTAATAGTTCCGATGACCTTTGTGGTCTTCATCATTCCACTACACCAAATGGAATCGACATCTAATAAAACATCGAAATCGATATAGTCGTGCCTATAATATTTGAAGAGTTCCCTCGATTTCACCAAGATCCCATCATCAGATTCTGTCTTGACTTTAATGGGACCAACTTGAAAGTACACCCTTTCAAACGTTTTTGAAGTCTGTTAAAAAGACAGACACAGTCAATATTTTCATGCACTTAAAATTAAATAAGCTTGACATTATACTGGTCACATGCAAACATTGATATATAACCCAACACCTACTAACAAACTTCAATTTAACATAATCTTTTGTGATAAAATCTGCGTAAACAAATATTTCATACATTCGCGTCCCAATATTGTATTGTAGTAATATTAACAATGTGTAGGATAAAATAATTACAAACTATTACAAACAAAGACGTAGGGAATTAATAATTTATGTAATAAGTATGCAAATGTATGTAAATTATTAGGCCGTCGCTGTCCGCAGTGTATGTTATGGAATACTGAGTTACCAACGTACCGATGGCATTTAGAGGTATCATAACTAATACCTGTATTAGTTTCGTAATATACATTTTTTTTATAAAATTATCAATATTTTTATGCTCAAATGTTTCATATAAATTGCCCAATATCACAGATTATATAAATAACAGGAACAAAGTCCAAGGAAGGATTGCTCAGCTGAAGTGGCAGTGGGCGGGATACGAGAAGAACCGATGGCCGTTGGGGTGGAAAGGTTCTGGGACGACGCTCCGTGGATAGACCCCCGACAAGAAGGTGGACCGACGATCTGGTGAAGGTCGCGGGAAGCCGCTGGATGCGGACTGCGCAAGACCGATCGTTGTGGAGATCCTTGGGGGAGGCCTATACCCAGCAGTGGGTGTCATGTGGCTGAGACGACAACCATTACCGGGAAACAATTTTCTTTAAGGTGGTACGACTTCCTTACAAACAAACATTGCACATTAATTGGTTCATCATACGTTAATAAGTCATAAATACATGTGCAACTAACTCGTTTTAGTTATTTGTTTGGGTGAAATTATTAAAAAATGTACTTTCATACATGAGGTATATAAATGCGATGGGTCACACACACATACGTAGAATTATTGAAATTATAAGATATAAGTATATTCGTATTATATGTATGAATGTACATTTTTTTTATTATTTCGCGCAAACAAATAACTGAAACGAGTTAGTTGCGCATGTATTTATGAATGATAAAGGTATGATGAACCAATAATTGTGTAATGTTTGTTTGTATAGAAGTCGTACCACCTTAATCTAGTATCTATGACACAAGTTCTTAAATCTTGTGTTTGTATAAATTTATTAATTTACAGATTGGATTAAATAACGTTTATTATTTAAATAGAAAAATAATGCTCTAGAGTATTGGACCGGATTTCCAAAGGTCGCGGGTTCGATTCCCGTCTGAGAATTCACTTGTGGCCGAGTTAATTTTTTCCAATATTTTTCTATTTAAAATTTACCATTAGTATAAAAATAGCATTGAAAAATGCAAAAATTACAAAATCATAAAAGATATAAACTAACTACCCCACAATGCCAAATGAATTCACAAACTACTACAGCAAATGAAAATTAACAAGGTCCTATCTCCACTAGCGTTATCATCTGTAACGCAGTCCACTACACCCTTGTCACCCTGGCCGGTTAATATTTAAAGCCGTATGTCGGTGTAAATCTTACTTAGAGGTCCCTTGTCCTTTGATTCTGAACGCTCATTTGATGAAGTACTGTTTGTGGTACGACGCTTTTTATTTGTCTTCCATTCGTTACAAGCTATTGTTTCAAAAGCTTAATATGTTGACAAAGACTGAGATATATTTTTGTGACACATGAGATTTTTTTTAATAATCAGTGACTTCAAACCCTTGTGAATTTCAAGTGATCGAAATTCGATAATATTACTCGTTTTTAGGGTTTCGTAGCCTAAAGGCAAAAAACGAAACCCTTATAGATTCGGCCAATCCGATGTATGTCACAGCCACTTTATTCCAAAAGTATGAGGATTACACAGTTGAAACTTGGTAGGTAGATGTATTCTGTAAACAGTTTTACGGTTTTTACACAAAAATAAAAAAAATATATGAATTAAGGGGGGCTCCCCATACATGGAACTGACACAGAATTTTTTTTTTCATCAAACCTATACTTGTGGGGTATCTATAGATAGGTCTTTAAAATTGTATTAAGGTTTCTAAAACGATTTTTTCTCAAAGTCAACCGTGTCAAAGATGTACACTTCCAAAGTGGTAAATTGTGTGCCCCCCCTCTAATTTTTTCTAACTTTTTAAATATGAGAGTGAAAGAAACATTTTTTTTTATCAAACCTATACTTGAGGCGTACGTATAGATAAGTCTTTAAAAATTACATTGAAGTTCCTATTACAGTTTTTTCTCAAAATCAACCGTTTGAAAGATATACACTTCCAAAGTGGTAAAATGTCACAGCTACTTTATTCCAAAACTATGAGGATTACACAGTTGAAACTTGGTCGGTAAATGTATTCTGTAAACCGCTTTACGGTTTTTACACAACAATAAAAAAATATATTAATTAAAGGGGGCTCCCCATACATGGAACTGACACTTCATTTTTTTTCTTCATCAAACCTATACGTGTGCAGTATCTATAGATAGGTCTTTAAAAATTGTATTAAGGTTTCTAAAACGATTTTTTCTCAAAGTCAACCGTTTCAAAGATGTACACTTCCAAAGTGGTAAAATGTGTGCATTTTGGCAATAATAATAATAATAGAAACTTTATTGCACACTATACAAAAACAAACGCATACAGAGAAAATGACAAAAAAGAGGAACACACAATAGGCGGGCTTATTGCTACGTAGCAATCTCTTCCGGGCAACCTTGGGTGAGAGACGAAACCCTTCATGTGCGAGTTCGACTTGCACTTGGCCGTTTTTTATTATTTGATGACAAAGATTTTGGTGATCGGAGGCGATTAGACGAAGAAGCGTTTTATTTGTATAAATTTATGTAAGAATGAGAATATACAAATATAGCAACGAGTTCGTATTGCGATGCTAATAGTGCAGCATAGTACACTCCACAGACCTATATCAAGATAGACTTTTTTCGACTTTTGTAACACAAGTTTACTTTTTTCAAAGGGTAGGGCTACATTAAATTGTAATTTTGGTGATTGTTGCAATAAAGATTTTCATTTTTCATTTTCATTTAAAGAGCCTTCAAACTGTATGAGAACCTAGCGTGTCGAATTTTTCGTACCTACGATGACGTCAAGAGCGATCACTAAATTGATGTGTAAATGTTATTGACGAGCTCTTGCAAGAAAGCACTGCACTATTGACCATTTTCGTTTCTGAGTGACTGGTGCTTTCATGACAATGGTCCCAAGCGGACTGACTGAGGTTTAGCTTTGACCGTAGATCACGATCTACGTCTGTGGTACACTTGTGGTACACTCCTTGTATTAATTTATTTACTATTATTTAGTACTAGTTTTCGCTTGCGGTGTCACCCACGTGGTTCCCGTTCCCGTGGGAATATTGGGATAAAAAGTAGCCAAAGTTTAATCCAGGCTATCTTCTGTCTTTGTGCCAAATTTCATCCAAATCGCTTCAGTAGATTTTGCGTGAAAGAGTAACAAACAAACAAACTGACATACTTTCACATTAAAATATTAATAGGATGATGGAAATACAATGAAACCAGATTGCTAATATTTTACACCTGGAAAAGGTGTGCCAAGTACTGTTTATAGCGATATTATATTAATGAAATATTAATTAATTCTAGAACTTAGTAAAATTGTAATCTAAATACAAAAATATCTATCACAGAACTAAACAAAAAGTTATATCATAACGGTTTTATTTCGCTCGTTATTTTACATGTAATGTAGTCGTAGTGCTATTTTAATTATTAATTCTGAAAAAACAAAACAATAATTTTTAGTGAGTTTTTTTATTTCAGAATCTAACATGTACACGGGGCTCATTTCTGCTTTTTAGTATAAATAATATATTGAAAACAAAATCTAAGCCTGAATTTTTTAAAGCTTGTGAACTGTACTAAGCAGTGAATATACACCTATTCACTCATTCCCTCTCTTGTGACAAGATAAATTTCTAGACGTCAGAGCTCAGCGCGAACCTAATTGTCTGAGAATATTTTAGTCTGGGCCCCAATTCTGCTGAAATTTTGTGTGAATCGTATCTCAATGGTGATTCTATAGTGCTCATTAAGGGAGAGCGCGCAAGAGCAACTTTTGTCACCGCAACTAAGTGTTTTGTCTCTGGCATCAAGTCTACAGGCTATATGAGAGTACGCGCATGTAGCGATGCGACAGTGGCTTTTATGTCCGTGGGTTTTGGACTCAACCCTGCGACGCAACTATTGCGACTACAAAAAAGTTGCTGAATACGGAATATTAAACAGAAAAAGTTGTGTTGCTGTCACTCTCGTGTGCGCTACTTTAAAATCACAGCAAGAAGATGGCAATAGAGATTTTTTTTTTTCTATTATAGGGTTTGCTGTTGTTCCCAATCAAGCCCAGGGGTTAAGACAGGATCCACAATGGAGCGAGCTAACCCAGAAGGTGTTTATTCACTCTTGCTTTGAAGATGGACGGGTTTTTGTAAGTACTCGGAAACACAGACGCAGGGAGGGAGTTCCACTCCTTTGCTGTGCGCTGTATAAAAGATGTTGAGTAGCGCTTTGTGCGACATTTAGGAATATCAACGAAGAAAAGGTGGTGAAAAGAAAAGAATAATACTACAATTGAAACACGATTGTGCCTAACGCAGGCAGAATTGACCCCCAGGTCTCTGTTCAACAAGTAGCCAACAAGTTCAAGTAGCCAAGATGGAATTGAAGCAAAAACTACGGTAATCCCTTGGAGAGGCGGTGTTTTTTGTTTACGAATTTAGTTATTTAAACTGGGAGTAGATTAAGATGAACTGGCATGCCATCACAATCATAGTAATTTGTACGTTTATTTTATACAATTAGTTGATGGTCTGTGTAAACTGTTTGTTTTAAAAGAATTAAAGTTAGATGTTTACGCCACTACGTATATTTTTTCCTCTGTACATAATGATTACATCCTCTTTGCATTTCATATTTTTATACTGCGTGTCAATTGTCTATGTTCCAAATTCAAACTTGCGTAATATTACTTTTGTCTTGATACGATTTTTCCGCCTTATTATCACTATTTTTTCGCTCTGCTATTGTAACCTTGCAAATTAAATTCAAATATACGTTTTTATATCTTGTAAATAGCACTATTCATTTCGAGTTCATTCAACATTATTTGCAAATCCCTCGCCGCTACATTAGGAGAAATATCGGTACCGCCGGTAAATACCCCCGAGTGCACCAACTGAATAACCAACCGATTGACGCTATAACGTATTTTCAATGTCATTGAGTTTCAGTCTCTTGTTTGGAATTTAAGGCGTTATATGACTGAAATCATAAAGCAATGAAAAAACCAGACGCGCGGGAGCAAGACCGATTTTGCAGATTAGGCGAAAAAAACCACGAAATCACTTCGTAGTAAATAACTATAGCAATTATATATAAGAGAAATGAAACAACACGACGCTTAATATTATTGGTGTCCACTAACTAATTAAACCAATTTCCAATAGTATATGTCATTAGCCCCATTTGAGAATAATCTTGATTTTTCTTATTTTAAGGGGTCTTTTCGGAAAGAGAAAGTGCAGTCAAAATCATAAAATCGGGTTTCTGAAACTTTACTAATGTACATGTCGTAGGAGGATTTGATAAATAGCATTTTCGCAAAAATCCTAGAGATATTGCAAAAACACGGATAATTAGACAATGGTGTTGACGTTTCTCAATCTTACTCAAATCTTACTGAAATGGTTTTTGCAAAAATACCGGTTGGTTTAGTATCATTGGATATTCTTTACTCTGATTGGCTTAATTTTTGCTTGCTTGCTAACTCTTATTCTGATTGGTTCACAGAAAGTTTACTACACGTGAGAGAATGGATTGACAATTGAAACGTCAAGTCGTCAACAAATCAGAGAAGATGTTGTTTTGGACGGTCCGACCAGCCAATCAATGTTCTTACTTCATAATATTTAATTTCATACATAATAAGGGTCTTTTTGACGACCTGTTCCTGACGACGGCGCAGGGGTACTAAGCCTGCCTTCTGAGCCAGAGGTCTCGGGCTCGATCCCCGAACAAGATTAATATTTGTGTGTGACAGAATATTCAAGTTTATTTAAAAGTAAATTGCTATTCTTTTAATCTAAAGTTATTAAATCAATTTTGGAATACATACTTGTGATCCTGTTAAATAATAGTCTGATTTTGTAGAATAAACATGTTCAAAGCTTAATTATTTGAACATTTCCGGCATTTAAAAGACGTGATTTTATTATTTGATCAAGACGATTATTCTTACGTTGGTTATTTCCGATTTAATAGATATTTGAGAATTATTGTGTAAAATTGGTATTGAATTTATTATATTGGTATGGTAATTGTCGTTATTGGTTTATCCAAATATTAAGTGTTATTGTAAGAACAGTATAATACTAAAAATAAGTATTTTGACTAGAATTGCTCAGTCTTCTGTTTATTTCCTGTTAATTCTTAATCATATTGAAATATAAATATTTAACAAGTGTTTTTACTTGATAAAATAAACCATTTACAATGTATCTTTGATATTTCATTAAAAAGATGGATTTGACAGGTTGGCGCCACTGTAGCAAGGCTATTCTCATACTGATGTCTGATTGGTTGTAATTAATGACGGGAGAAACCCCACTCTTTTGACTCCCTCTGAGACAGAAGACACATATTTTGGGCAGTCTTTTGTGGGCAGTCAAGCAGAGAGGTCTCAAAAGCTAAGTAGTTTCTTACTGTTTATTTTTGACGAAGTTATGCTTAACGTGTCTGTTAAGTGACAATTTATGGTCATTATATGTGTTGGATATTTATAGTTGTGTTTGAAATAATAATTATTGGAGGAACATTTTAATTGTTGTTTCTATTGAATAAATTTGAGTAATTATTGAAAGATTTCTAAGTTTTATTTATTTACTCCTTGTAGAACAATAGTTTGACTACAAATTGAAGCTTCTAAACCATTCCAGTAGCTTTTGAATTAATTATTCATTGATACTTATGATTTAAATTCTAACATGTGCATGACCATTTCTATTTGTCTTGGTCTATGTGTTTGTATATTATGTATGTTTTTACAAAAAAAGTATATAAGTATGTTTATCCGTTTTGTAGTATCCATAACACAAGTTCTTGATATAACTTAATGTGGCTAGATAATTGATGTGTTGATGCAATTATTTATTTATTTATTTATTTAAAGGGACAGAACGATGTTTTAAACGATAAATTAATAATCGAAAGTTAGTGAACATGGCCTAACGTATTTATATGATAGATATTCCTCAAGGAAAATAATATGAAATAAACACTATGAAGATGTTATCAAAGAGAGGCTTCGCTTACTCGTTTATCATTTGGTCTGACCATTTATTTTGAGTTATATCTACTTGAGAGTTCTTATTTTTCAAAATGTTCACAGAACCCGAATCTTAGTCGTACAAAGTCGCTGGCAAAAGCTACAGTCTCAAATCCACTAAATTCCTACTAATCCTATTTAATATTATAAATGCGAAAATATGTCAGTTTGTTTGTTTGTTACTTTTTCACGCCAAAACTACTGCACTAATTTGGATGAAATTGGGCACACAGATAGAAAATAGCCTGAATTAAAACATAGGCTACTTATTATTGTGATGTTCCCACGGGAACGGGAACCACGCTGGTGAAACCACTGGCGGCCGTTAGTAATAATATTATAAATGCAAATGTCAGTTTGTTTGTTTGTTTGTTACTCTTTCACGCCAAAACTACTGAACGAATTTGGATGAAATTGGGCACTCGGATAGAAAATAGCCTGGATTAAAACATAGGCTACTTATTATCCCGATGTTCCCACGGGAACGGGAACCACGCGGGTGAAACCGCTGGCGGCCGTTAGTTATAATATTATAAATGCGAATGTCAGTTTGGTTGCTTGTTACTCTTTCACGCCAAAACTACTGAACAAACTTGGATGAAATTGGGCACTCAGATAGAAAACAGCCTGAATTAAAACATAGGCTATTTTTTTGACGACCTGTTTGGCGCAGGGGTACTAACCCCGCCTTCTGCGCCAGAGGTCCCGGGTTCGACAAGGACAAGACAAATATTTGTATGCACGAACATGCCTATTTGTC
Source organism: Chrysoteuchia culmella (assembly GCA_910589605.1). NCBI lineage: Eukaryota > Metazoa > Arthropoda > Insecta > Lepidoptera > Crambidae > Chrysoteuchia > Chrysoteuchia culmella. The sequence continues at coordinate 15,088,011 of OU342652.1, forward strand.
TTGGTCTGGGTGTTTAATATGTATATTAAGTATGTATTTCCAAAAAAAAAAAAAAAGTATATAAGTACGTTTATCCGTTATCTAGTATCCATAACACAAGTTCTTCATGAAACTTAACGTGGGCTAGATAATTGGTGTGATTGTATTCGAATATTTATTTATATTTATTTATTATCCCGATGTTCCCTTGGGAACGGGAACCACGCGGGTGAAACCACTGGCGGCCGTTAGTAATAATATTATAAATTCGAAAGTATGTCAGTTTGTTTGTTCCTCTTTCACGCAAAAACTATCGAACGAATTTGGATAAAATTTGGTATGTAGGGACTTCAAGTAATGGACTTACACATAGGCTACTTTTTATCCCGATATTCCCACGGGAACGGGAACCAAGCGGGTGAAACCGCTGGCAGCCGCTAGTACCCCATAAAACCCATGTTTACGATACCAAGGATGCTTAGTAAACATAGCTATCCTATCTTTACGAGCTAACTATTAGCCAAATAAATCATGCATCTTCATTCATAATGTGGTTCGCTCCACGATTCATAGGCCTCACTTGGGGCCTGCCCTGGTATCAATCAAAGTCACCACCAGAGGTCCGAGGACAGGGATGGACAGACAGACGGAACGACGAATGTTTGAGGATCATCCAACATCCCAATTATTATTAATAATAATAATAAAATAAACTTTATTGCCCATAGTTACAGAGAAATACAATACAAAGGAGACACAAAAACAAGACGGTAAACACACAATAGCCGCCCTTATTGCTTCATAGCAATCTCTTCCAGGCAACCTTGGGTGACAGAGAGTATAGATAAAGGATAGTAGGGGAAGGGGTGCAAAAAGAAAGTGAAATAAGATAAAAATTAAGTATATATTCATACATAAATAGTGATGGGGAGAAAAAAAAGACCATTTAAGTTAGGAGAGAGTGATGAGGATAAAAAAAAAGATAACTAATAATTATTTCATATTATACTCGTACTTTGTGTAGTATTAATATGATTTTAAATTTTTCAGGATTTGAATCTTCAACCAAGTAAGTCCTTCTTTCTTTAGCTCCTCATAAAGGTACTATTGCCCGCCCGCGGTTGCACCCGCGTGGTTCCTATGGAAATATCAAGATTGTTTTAACCGCCTCTGTGGTATAGTGGTACAACCACCGGGTTCGATTCCCAGCGAGGGTACATATTGTATTCGGTTTGGTTGGTGGTAGGACTTATTGGAAGTCCTCCTGGCTAGCTACCACCATCTTATCTAAGTCTGATGCCATAAAATTCAGCATTGTTGTGTTCCGGCAGTTCGAGATAAGATAGCCAGTTCCTTAATGACTGAGGATTCCGGGAGAGGCTCGCTTCCATCTTCAGCCTTATCAATACTTAACATCAGGTATGATGAAGGCTAAGAGTCTTCCCGTCGTTCATAAAAAAAAAGATACATATCAGTTTTACATGTTCATTAATTGTCTAAAAGAACAATATTTAGTTTAAAACTTTTAAAAAGAATATTATACTTAATAAAATATATTTTGACTTGCTACATTATACACATTTGGTTTTAAATTTCAGTTAAACCTGTCGTTCAACCGTAATTGAACCCCGGCTCACCGTAACATTAATTATTTACTGTCAGAACTTTCACAAAGTTTACGTAAGAAGTTAAACAGTCTCCGAAATCGGAAGACCTGATTCTCAGGGACTAGAGACATAACCTTTGAAACATCGAAGTCGTTAACTTAGTTACCCAAATAAATCGAATTAGATAATTCTTTTAACAAAATTTCATAACTTTTGTACATATTACCCCAAAGCAAGCATAGCCATTCAAAGTAGCTGTAAAAAAATCAACTCGTGTCTTAATTGCATAGACGGGACACGAACCCGCAATATTACGATTTTCGGACCACTGCTCTTCCAAGATATATCGAGATACATGTAAATATTCTAGAGATAATAGGCTATATTGAAAAAACCATTTTAACATGCTAGGCTAAGGTATTATCTTTGCATTTTTAATGCTACTTGCTTCCACCCGCGGTTTCACCTGCGAGTTTCCCGTTCCCGTGGGAATATCGGGATAAAAAGTAGACTGTGTTACTCTTCATCCTTTCAACTAACTCTATGCCAAAAATCAAGTCGATTGGTTGGTTAGTTAGGACGTCAAGAAAGGACAAACAAACACACTTTCGCATCTAGAATTAGTTAAGATTAGGATTAAAATTAAATTATTGTAGGCCAGCGTCTCCATAATGCTCAGACGGGATCCTAACCATGAATGTTATAATTTTTTTTATTTTAGAATTTTCACAATTTTAATGCTATTTTCATACTTAGGTATGATACATTTTAAATAGAAAAATATTTGAAAAATTCAACTCGGCCACAAGTGAATTCTCGTTTTGTTCTTCGTTCTCTCGAGCCATGTGTGTCACAAACTGCCTACGGCATTTGCCCATTTTCCCGTGATAAATCTAGGCAAATGTCCGTCGTTGTCCAATCCGGGAGGCGTCGGACGTATCACACCCGCCGTGGGATTGCACGTTTCTTTGGTAGAATATTATCTGTCAAATTGTCTTGTACGACGTTTTAAGGATCTGTGAGTCGAATATAATATTTTATTCTTTACACAAAATACTTTATAGTAAGACACTGACATGTTCTATACATTGCACATTAGTAGGTATTTAGGATGTCTTGCATGCAACAAGAGATATAAAAAATTATAAATTTTAAATAGAAAAATATTGAAAAAAAACAACTCGGCCACAAGTGAGTTCTCAGATGGGACTGGAACCCACGACCGACGTGAGGTCGCTCCTAGAAGCCTGTGAACGCCCCAGGAGGCTTCTGCGCTTCTGGAAGGAGCTGGGATGGCTTGACTAGCCATACCGATGCTATGTTCAAGCATAACGGACCAAATGGGAGTCTAAATGCGGAGAAAATGGTCCCTTACCCATTACCAATAAAAAAAATACCCACGACCTTTGGAAATCCGGTCCAATGCTCTTTATATATTAGTTTTAAATTAATCATATTTATTCTAATTTAGTTACTCTCGGTAGCTCAGTGGTTAGAGCATTGGACCGGATTTCCAAAGGTCGCGGGTTCCATTCCCATTTGAGAACTCACTTGTGGCCGAGTTGTTTTTTTCAATATTTTTATAAAAATGTATAAAAATAGCATTGAAAAATGCAAAAAATCAATTATCAATAATTAAATTATTTCATAGATGCAATTAAAATCATTCCTTATTGTGTATTACTTTTTTATCATCCGTATTATGTTTAATTCTATCATGTTAAAGATCGCAAAGCTTCCAACCGACTTCCAAGGAATTTGGTAAAGTACAAGACTTTATTCAAATATAGCTAGAACACTGAAATCTTTTGCCCATTCGTAAAACGTCTCCCGAAAGTAAAGAATCAATATATTCCAAAACATTTTATTCAAATGCTGTGAATTTGTGTTTGATATTTCACTCCGATCTGGACCCAGGCGTTCGATAAACTTTTCCTAGTTCGAAACTAACTCCCATTTATCCGTCTAGATCTAAAGCCCCTAAACTCTAGAACGTTCGAACAAATCCCGATAGCGGCCATTTTGTCGCGTCATCCATCAACAAAATGGACGATGCATCGTTTTCTCCCGTTCCTATTTCAAATTCTTATGTACATATATTTACATGCAAAACGTCCGAACTAGGTCGACTCTAATAAGGTTTCACCTGGATTACTTTCTTATCGAGATTTCTTTTAGGAAAGGCACAGCCACATTTTTTACATAGAACTAAGCAGTACCTCCATTTTCATTTAGAAACAGTAAGGGCGGCCACAAATCTTTTTGTTTGTTTTAAATGAGGAGAATTCTCTCTTCACGAACTAACCTGCCGGTCATAGATTTATAATTGGTCTCTGCGTTGCTAGATACCGCACAACTAGATACCGCGCTGCATACAAACAACGGATCAAAAAATGTGACCACAACTTTTGTCGTTTTCTTCAACCATCTGACTCGGTTGCTAGGGATGATCGTTCGCGCCGTATGCCGTGGTCACAGTAGACTGTGCCGTTTGTGGCAGAGTAAAACGATCAAGAGCTAAATGGGCGTATCTAGTTGTAACAACGCGGAGACCGGTTCGGCTGTTCTGCCTAAAATATAATGGGAACCTAGAAGGGAGGCTAAAATGCATTACAGAATATGACACGCGTCACTATTTGATGATTCCGGTCGTAAAGACAGATAGGTAGAACAGATAAAAATCTGCAGGTCTGTGGCCGCACTGCAGCACATCTAAAATGTGATTTACTTTACAGTTATTTTAGGGTACCGTACCCAAACATTAAAAACGGGGGCCTATTACTAAGACTCCACTGTCCGTCTGTCTGTCACCAGGCTGTATCTTATGAACCGTAATATATAATAGCTATTGCTAAACAGTTGAAATTTTAACTGATGATGCATTTCTGTGGCCGCTTTAACAATGAATACTAAAACAGAATAAAATAAATATTTCAGTGGGGCTCCTATACAACAAACGTGATTTTTCGCCGTTTTTTTCTCGATATTAATAATAATGGTACGGAACCCTTCGTGTTGGCCAACCTGCCAACTGGCCACTTAGCCAATTTGGATTAACCGATATTTTGACAGACAGTCTACTCTACTCCACGATTATGGCGCTTGGAACTGCGTCGAAATATTGGGATCTCGATAACAAATGGTAAACATGGTAAACATCCCGTTTTTCGTCATAATATATATAAATAAAAATGAATCACTGAAATGTACAGCGGGGAAATTCCCGGTTGATCAGTAGTTTTTTTTTTGAGAAATGATAATTCGGAAAGTATTAAGGTTAAAGAAATAATTTATTTATAAAATGAAATACCTATGAAAGTTCTATTATTTCTGATATAAACGTTTTATATAAGTCTATTACTTTTTAAGATATCTTTAAAAAAAAAAGTTAGCCGACTGTACCTACTTGTATATAAGCGCATAACTTCCGATCGACTGCACCAAATTGGTTAATTATTTTTTTGTTATGTTCGTTATTGGCAGGGCAAGGTTTGTATAGAGGTATAAGATTGTAACGATGCCATTTCGTTCTAGCCTTATGGATGGATTAAACCTGGCTGGAAACTCCGTAGTTTCACTCTATGGTAATAAAATTAAATTTTTAACTGTTCTGTCTAAATTCGAATTTTCTCCGTTCCACGATTCCTATTCAGCTCATTTTGACGTAATCTTACAGAAACCAGCAAGCTAAACGCTACATTACAAACTACTAACATTTTTTATCTAAAGTTGTGTAAATAATATATTTTTCATAAGCATCAGGAACCCGATACACGGGGTAAGCATAACTACCTACTTTTTTACTCATTACTTAGATTAAGTATTTATAACTAGGATTTTTGCTATATCTTTGTATTTTTATATTGTTACAGTTCCTTATTTCCATTATCTATTACTACAAAATAAACAAGTCGCCTGTGAACGATACTTTTATTTTCGTTTCCCTAATTATTAAATGAGTGCGCCGGTTCCGACGTCCCGGCGACTGTAGTGCTGCCGGACTAGGAGCCCCGTCACAAGATTATTCCCACGGGACCGGGAACCATGCGGGTGGAACCGTGGGCGGCCGCTAGTACATTAGTACGTATCAAAAACTAAGAGTAAGACTAAAATAGACATTTTCATGGACATACATATTTCGTCTGGGTGTCGAACCCGCCACCTCTGCACTTTGTTCTTTCCTGTGCCAAACAGCCCCAAAACAGCCACCTTACTTTTGACGATCGCATTGATATCTAGATTGAATTAATATCAAAATTCAGTAGTTATGACCTATAATAGGTAATTAAACTAAAAATTAATACCTGAAATAAGTAAATAAAGTAATGTTGTACTCTAGAAATCGATTTAAGTGCCACTCAAAATAGAATCAACATCGAAAATCAGTAAATATTTACATTCAATCTTGATCTCAAGTTCTTAACGCATTGTCGTCAAGAGTATTAACTATTAATTGTAAATGTTAATGTTACATTTACGTAACAAACAAAGCTGAAATGTTCCGCTAATGTAATAATGCAATGTATGTAATATTGACTTTCATTTCGGCTGTAAAAGCGTTTGCATTTAGTACCTATAAAATAATGTTAGTATAATGGAGCAGTTTCCTCGATGTTGAAAACATTATATTTCACTGAATGGGATAAGATAATGTTTTTTTTTTAAATCCATCAAGTAATGGCTGAGAAATAAATTATTTAAATTACATATTTTCGCACGGAAATGACTGTAACTTAAATATGGCGGTGACGTGACGACACTTCCTTTCGTGGCGAGTCGTCAGGGCACCGCCCTACAAATTACCCGCAGGCTGAAGTGGCGTGACGTCACACGCTGAACCGTTATGCGCAACTTTAAGGTCCCATAACTTCTCTATTTGTAGAGATATTTCTATGATTCTTTCACACTTATGATAGTTATGTTTAATTTTACTTATATTTTCAAATTAATCAAATCAAATAGAAACAAATTGGAAACTTCTCCATTTCTGTACCACTTTTTGTGTTGTTATTTAAACCGGGTTTTTTTTTAAGAAATAATTTTTTGGAATTATATTAAAGTGTAAATTGGGGTAGTTGAATAGCGTACGATTGAGCAAGTCTTTATTTACGGAATGAAAATTCGGTTGCATAAAATAAAAAATACGACGTCACTAGCTTTTAACCCTTAGAAGCTGGTAACGATATTTTTTGTAACGTAGTTGGTATCGAGGGTCCAAAGTGACCCCAATTAAAAAAAATATAAGTACTTAATAGTCCATGTTTTATTCACATATTTTGAAAAAGAGCGGTAATTTATAATAAAATAGCTGTTGAAATAAAACAACTTTTACATATAAAAAAAACCTTCAAAAACCCATACAAAAACCACTAAATATCGGGTAAAAAAACAGTGTGCACTGAAATCCGAAGGTATAAGTTAATTTATTACAATGATGACTGCGCGAAGAAACTTAAGATGTGTTTATGAAAGTAGCCCTTTTTAAATATAAAAAATTACTTTTTAATAGATGTCACTTATTTTATTTACTTATTACCAACAACCTCCGGTTTTAGCTAATCTTTTTTAGTCCGTACTTTAAAATCAACAAAAAAAATTAAAAGAAAAACAAAGAAAATCATACCTTAACACTTTTTTGTGTTTCATTATATTCTTAACCAATTCAAAATTAGTCTTTCTTTGGATATTGATGAAATATAAAAAAAATACACACGTATTTAACGTAACATCAAAATTTTCTTGCTCGCCTAGCACTTTTATTTCAAATTCTAATTTGCATGTGAGCCATCAACACAAACGGTGAAAAATTGTCTTCAAGTTTTTCACTGACACATAAATCAGTAAGTAATTATATCTCATAGAGACTAAAGAGATAGGATGAAAATAGGAGAGAGATAGCGTAGACAGATATAGGGTATATATAGAACATCAAGTATTCTTAACCTCGATTACCTAAACTTCTTTTGTAATTTGAAACATATCTGTATTCCAGATAGTTCGAATTCCCGATACATCGCTCCCCGTTTTGTCGCGTCATCTATCAACGGATAGTATGGCTATCACAATATGTATCATCATCATGAACAGACATTGGTCGTTATTCCACATAGAGACAGGAGAGATATGAGAGAAATAGGATAGGAAAGGATAGATGTAGGAAACAGGATTGAGATAGGAGACAGATGGAAAAGAGATAAGAAAAAAAAGTTTTTCTAACCTATCAATTACCTTAACTCCTTCTCTAATTTGAAACATATCCGTATTCCAGATAGTTCGAATTCCCGATACATCGCTCGTTTTGTCGCGTCATCTATCAACGCTCGCCTAGCGCTCTTATTTCAAATTCTAATTTGCATGTGAGCCATCACAGCAACAGTGATAAATTGTCTACGAGTTTTTTCCCATCGGATACGGAATTGGACTGTTTGTAAGCTTTACGAGTGTGGATCTGGTTGGTTGATTTGTGTAAGCTTTCGCTATTATTTGTTTGTTTGCAATACGTAGTTTCGTTCAAACTTAATTACATTCGACGATTTCGATAGTAATTTTATAATATAAGATTTTAAACTTTCGCGTTCCATTATAATTATATATTAAAACAACGGGACTAAAACGCGACCTTTATTAAGTAGTACAACTATGTACTTACAGCTTGACGTTTCGGCTATGTTGCAATAGCCGTGGTCACAAGCAGACTGGCGGTGCGCGGCGTCGTCTATTCGGGCGGGCTTGGAGATCTTCAGCCACTCTCATATTGTCACTATTTTTATTTTTATTGTCTTTATAATTGTCCTGACGGCACACAACACTTACAGTATCGGGGTTTGTTTGAAACGGTAAAACTCGCGGCTTACACTTGTTAATCACTAGATTCCACGCAGATGACAATTTAAATCCGTCCTCCCGATTGAAATTTTTGTACTTCTTGATTTCAACCGCTTCTCGTACCATCCTAGTATGATAATGACGATCGGTGGAGAGGATTTTAGGATCATGTAACTCCATCCAATGATTAATACCAGCTTCTAAAAAACTGCCCTAAAAAAACCGACTTCAAAAACTAAAAAGCAAAAAATTTTGGAGTCGGTGCCAGCCAAGACATTCTACTTTAAGCTCCTATTCTTTAATTTTTCTTGCCTTGGCTGGCACCGACTCCAAAAGGCTTATTTTTTGCTTTTTAGTTTTTGAAGTCGGTTTTTTTAACGCAGTTTTTTTTTTACTTTTTAGTGTCTGTAAAAGGCTGTTTTGTAAACTACAGCAGGGTTTTTCTAAATTAGATAAGTTTCATGTACATTATAAACAAAATTATCGTAAATACTACATCGTCCAAGTCAACAATGAAATGAAATATATAAAAATGCTCATAACATAAAAAGTACTGGGTTAAACGAAACCAAATTTTTATGGGACCAATTGGCAACTATTCTGCATCGAACAAAAAAAGAATCATGGAAATCGGTTCAGAAATCTCGGCGTAATCGGTGTACATACATAAAAAAAATAAAAATGATACCAACCGAATTGAGAACCTCCTCCTTTTTTGAAGTCGGTTAAAAAGATGTTCAGCTACCGCGGATTTACTCGTCTGTCGATTTTTAACAGCTGTGATATGTTCTTTGACACGTTCTGCGATGGTCCGCTTTGTTTGTCCAATGTATGAACTACCACAGCTACAATCGATTTTATATACACCCGGAGTCTGAAAAGGTATTACGTCCTTTGGCGATCGCAGTTGCTTAGAAATTTGTCATAACGAAATATATACAGTCTTGATGGAGAATTTTCTATGTACTGTTCCAAGTTTATCCGTTACGCCTTTGATATAGGGTAAATATGCTGCCTGACGACTCACTTCTGGACATTTTTCCTTTTTCTTCTGCCTTTTCCATCGCTGCCACACCTTGTATCCGTTTCATTTTAGTACCTCCTGAACATGAGCAAGCTCCAACTGAAGATGTTCAGGGTCACACAAGTTATGAGCTCTGTTGGTCAACGACGTTATCACGGATTGAAGCTGCCGAGGATGATGATAAGATGAGGCATGTAGATACCTGTCTGTGTGTGTGGGTTTTCGGTAAACCGAGTGAGATAAAGTACCGTCGTCTTTTACCCTGTTCTGCACGTCAAGAAAAGCCAAGGCTCTGTAATATTCCATCTCATACGTAAACTTTACTTTAGGGTGGACAGAATTCAAATGTGCTGTATATTGTTCGATTTCCTGCTGACCTCCGTGGATAACACAGAAAATATCATCCACGTACCTCTTCCAGAGTTTAACAGTTTGGGGTCCAGTAGCTAATGCTGTGTCTTTCACTCTATGGTAATCAAATTAAATTTTTATCTGTTCTGTCTAAATTCGAAATTTCTCCGTTCCACGATTCCTGTTCAGCTCATTTTGACGTAATCTTACAGAAACCAGCAAGCTAAACGCTACATTACAAACTACTAACATTTTTTATCTAAAGTTGTGTAAATAATATATTTTTCATAAGCATCAGGAACCCGATACACGGGGTAAGCATAACTACCTACTTTTTTACTCATTACTTAGATTAAGTATTTATAACTAGGATTTTTGCTATATCTTTGTATTTTTATATTGTTACAGTTCCTTATTTCCATTATCTATTACTACAAAATAAACAAGTCGCCTGTGAACGATACTTTTATTTTCGTTTCCCTAATTATTAAATGAGTGCGGCGGTTCCGACGTCCCGGCGACTGTAGTGCTGCCGGACTAGGAGCCCCGTCACAAGATTATTCCCACGGGACCGGGAACCACGCGGGTGGAACCGTGGGCGGCCGCTAGTTCATTAGTACGTATCAAAAACTAAGAGTAAGACTAAAATAGACATTTTCATGGACATACATATTTCGTCTGGGTGTCGAACCCGCCACCTCTGCACTTTGTTCTTTCCTGTGCCAAACAGCCCCAAAACAGCCACCTTACTTTTGACGATCGCATTGATATCTAGATTGAATTAATATCAAAATTCAGTAGTTAATTAAACTAAAAATTAATACCTGAAATAAGTAAATAAAGTAATTTTGTACTCTAGAAATCGATTTAAGTGCCACTCAAAATCGAATCAACATCGAAAATCAGTAAATATTGACATTCAATCTTGATCTCAAGTTCTTAACGCATTGTCGTCAAGAGTATTAACTATTAATTGTAAATGTTAATGTTACATTTACGTAACAAACAATGCTGAAATGTTCCGCTAATGTAATAATGCAATGTATGTAATATTGACTTTCATTTCGGCTGTAAAAGCGTTTTCATTTAGTACCTATAAAATAATGTTAGTAGAATGGAGCAGTTTCCTCGATGTTGAAAACATTATATTTCACTGAATGGGATAAGATGTTTTTTTTTTTTAAATCCATCAAGTAATGGCTGAGAAATAAATTATTTAAATTACATATTTTCGCACGGAAATGACTGTTACTTAAATATGGCGGTGACGTGACGACACTTCGTTTCGTGGCGAGTCGTCAGGGCACCGCCCTACAAATTACCCGCAGGCTGAAGTGGCGTGACGTCACACGCTGAACCGTTATGCGCAACTTTAAGGTCCCATAACTTCTCTATTTGTAGCGATATTTCTATGATTCTTTCACACTTATGATAGTTATGTTTAATTTTACTTATATTTTCAAATTAATCAAATCAAATAGAAACAAATTGGAAACTTCTCCATTTCTTTACCACTTTTTGTGTTGTTATTTAAACCGGGTTTTTTTTTAAGAAATCATTGTTTTGGAATTATATTAAAGTGTAAATTGGGGTAGTTGAATAGCGTACGATTGAGCAAGTCTTTACTTACGGAATGAAAATTCGGTTGCATAAAATAAAAAATACGACATCACTAGCTTTTAACCCTTAGAAGCTGGTAACGATATTTTTTGTAACGTAGTTGGTATCGAGGGTCCAAAGTGACCCCAATTAAAAAAAATATAAGTACTTAATAGTCCGTGTTTGATTCACATATTTTGAAAAAGAGCGGTAATTTATAATAAAATAGCTGTTGAAATAAAACAACTTTTACATATAAAAAAAACCTTCAAAAACCCATACAACAACCACTAAATATCGGGTAAAAAAACAGTGTGCACTGAAATCCGAAGGTATAAGTTAATTTATTACAATGATGACTGCGCGAAGAAACTTAAGATGTGTTTATGAAAGTAGCCCTTTTTAAATATAAAAAAGCAAAAAGACGGGTTGCACTCCGGGAGTGCCGGCAGAAGTGAAAACTTGATTATTAACGTTGAGCATGTTTGATATTTTGGAATGGTTAGGGAATAATTTTGCACCAATTGCTTTATCAGTATAAAAGTACTATCATTTATGTGGTAGAATACAATATTCATTTATTGCGCTATCGTACACAAACATGACAAACCATATTAAAGTGAACGTTAAGTTAGGTAATAAGATATAAGAAAACATTAGTTATTATAGAGAATCGAAAAATATATATTGACAATAAAACAAGAGACAAGTAAAAGACATTATCAACAGTCTGTCGCTAAGCAACCGAGACCATAGTCAACCTGTCACCTCAACATTCTCCATCCGTCCTACGCTTTTTCGATCAGGTCACGTGTCCTGACGCGAGTTTAAGATTTTATACCCATTACAGAAAAAGTGCTCAACGCCGCTAAAGAAGTTTTCACTTCAAAAAATTACTTTTTAATAGATGTCACTTATTTTATTTACTTATTACCAACAACCTCCGGTTTTAGCTAATCTTTTTTAGTCCGTACTTTAAAATCAACAAAAAAAATTAAAAGAAAAACAAAGAAAATCATACCTTAACACTTTTTTGTGTTTCATTATATTCTTAACCAATTCAAAATTAGTCTTTCTTTGGATATTGATGAAATATAAAAAAAATACACACGTATTTAACGTAACATCAAAATTTTCTTGCTCGCCTAGCACTTTTATTTCAAATTCTAATTTGCATGTGAGCCATCAACACAAACGGTGAAAAATTGTCTTCAAGTTTTTCACTGACACATAAATCAGTAAGTAATTATATCTCATAGAGACTAAAGAGATAGGATGAAAATAGGAGAGAGATAGCGTAGACAGATATAGGGTATATATAGAACATCAAGTATTCTTAACCTCGATTACCTAAACTTCTTTTGTAATTTGAAACATATCTGTATTCCAGATAGTTCGAATTCCCGATACATCGCTCCCCGTTTTGTCGCGTCATCTATCAACGGATAGTATGGCTATCACAATATGTATCATCATCATGAACAGACATTGGTCGTTATTCCACATAGAGACAGGAGAGATATGAGAGAAATAGGATAGGAAAGGATAGATGTAGGAAACAGGATTGAGATAGGAGACAGATGGAAAAGAGATAAGAAAAAAAAGTTTTTCTAACCTATCAATTACCTTAACTCCTTCTCTAATTTGAAACATATCCGTATTCCAGATAGTTCGAATTCCCGATACATCGCTCGTTTTGTCGCGTCATCTATCAACGCTCGCCTAGCGCTCTTATTTCAAATTCTAATTTGCATGTGAGCCATCACAGCAACAGTGATAAATTGTCTACGAGTTTTTTCCCATCGGATACGGAATTGGACTGTTTGTAAGCTTTACGAGTGTGGATCTGGTTGGTTGATTTGTGTAAGCTTTCGCTATTATTTGTTTGTTTGCAATACGTAGTTTCGTTCAAACTTAATTACATTCGACGATTTCGATAGTAATTTTATAATATAAGATTTTAAACTTTCGCGTTCCATTATAATTATATATTAAAACAACGGGACTAAAACGCGACCTTTATTAAGTAGTACAACTATGTACTTACAGCTTGACGTTTCGGCTATGTTGCAATAGCCGTGGTCACAAGCAGACTGGCGGTGCGCGGCGTCGTCTATTCGGGCGGGCTTGGAGATCTTCAGCCACTCTCATATTGTCACTATTTTTATTTTTATTGTCTTTATAATTGTCCTGACGGCACACAACACTTACAGTATCGGGGTTTGTTTGAAACGGTAAAACTCGCGGCTTACACTTGTTAATCACTAGATTCCACGCAGATGACAATTTAAATCCGTCCTCCCGATTGAAATTTTTGTACTTCTTGATTTCAACCGCTTCTCGTACCATCCTAGTATGATAATGACGATCGGTGGAGAGGATTTTAGGATCATGTAACTCCATCCAATGATTAATACCAGCTTCTAAAAAACTGCCCTAAAAAAACCGACTTCAAAAACTAAAAAGCAAAAAATTTTGGAGTCGGTGCCAGCCAAGACATTCTACTTTAAGCTCCTATTCTTTAATTTTTCTTGCCTTGGCTGGCACCGACTCCAAAAGGCTTATTTTTTGCTTTTTAGTTTTTGAAGTCGGTTTTTTTAACGCAGTTTTTTTTTTACTTTTTAGTGTCTGTAAAAGGCTGTTTTGTAAACTACAGCAGGGTTTTTCTAAATTAGATAAGTTTCATGTACATTATAAACAAAATTATCGTAAATACTACATCGTCCAAGTCAACAATGAAATGAAATATATAAAAATGCTCATAACATAAAAAGTACTGGGTTAAACGAAACCAAATTTTTATGGGACCAATTGGCAACTATTCTGCATCGAACAAAAAAAGAATCATGGAAATCGGTTCAGAAATCTCGGCGTAATCGGTGTACATACATAAAAAAAATAAAAATGATACCAACCGAATTGAGAACCTCCTCCTTTTTTGAAGTCGGTTAAAAAGATGTTCAGCTACCGCGGATTTACTCGTCTGTCGATTTTTAACAGCTGTGATATGTTCTTTGACACGTTCTGCGATGGTCCGCTTTGTTTGTCCAATGTATGAACTACCACAGCTACAATCGATTTTATATACACCCGGAGTCTGAAAAGGTATTACGTCCTTTGGCGATCGCAGTTGCTTAGAAATTTGTCATAACGAAATATATACAGTCTTGATGGAGAATTTTCTATGTACTGTTCCAAGTTTATCCGTTACACCTTTGATATAGGGTAAATATGCTGCCTGACGACTCACTTCTGGACATTTTTCCTTTTTCTTCTGCCTTTTCCATCGCTGCCACACCTTGTATCCGTTTCATTTTAGTACCTCCTGAACATGAGCAAGCTCCAACTGAAGATGTTCAGGGTCACACAAGTTATGAGCTCTGTTGGTCAACGACGTTATCACGGATTGAAGCTGCCGAGGATGATGATAAGATGAGGCATGTAGATACCTGTCTGTGTGTGTGGGTTTTCGGTAAACCGAGTGAGATAAAGTACCGTCGTCTTTTACCCTGTTCTGCACGTCAAGAAAAGCCAAGGCTCTGTAATATTCCATCTCATACGTAAACTTTACTTTAGGGTGGACAGAATTCAAATGTGCTGTATATTGTTCGATTTCCTGCTGACCTCCGTGGATAACACAGAAAATATCATCCACGTACCTCTTCCAGAGTTTAACAGTTTGGGGTCCAGTAGCTAATGCTGTGTCTTTCACTCTATGGTAATCAAATTAAATTTTTATCTGTTCTGTCTAAATTCGAAATTTCTCCGTTCCACGATTCCTGTTCAGCTCATTTTGACGTAATCTTACAGAAACCAGCAAGCTAAACGCTACATTACAAACTACTAACATTTTTTATCTAAAGTTGTGTAAATAATATATTTTTCATAAGCATCAGGAACCCGATACACGGGGTAAGCATAACTACCTACTTTTTTACTCATTACTTAGATTAAGTATTTATAACTAGGATTTTTGCTATATCTTTGTATTTTTATATTGTTACAGTTCCTTATTTCCATTATCTATTACTACAAAATAAACAAGTCGCCTGTGAACGATACTTTTATTTTCGTTTCCCTAATTATTAAATGAGTGCGGCGGTTCCGACGTCCCGGCGACTGTAGTGCTGCCGGACTAGGAGCCCCGTCACAAGATTATTCCCACGGGACCGGGAACCACGCGGGTGGAACCGTGGGCGGCCGCTAGTTCATTAGTACGTATCAAAAACTAAGAGTAAGACTAAAATAGACATTTTCATGGACATACATATTTCGTCTGGGTGTCGAACCCGCCACCTCTGCACTTTGTTCTTTCCTGTGCCAAACAGCCCCAAAACAGCCACCTTACTTTTGACGATCGCATTGATATCTAGATTGAATTAATATCAAAATTCAGTAGTTAATTAAACTAAAAATTAATACCTGAAATAAGTAAATAAAGTAATTTTGTACTCTAGAAATCGATTTAAGTGCCACTCAAAATCGAATCAACATCGAAAATCAGTAAATATTGACATTCAATCTTGATCTCAAGTTCTTAACGCATTGTCGTCAAGAGTATTAACTATTAATTGTAAATGTTAATGTTACATTTACGTAACAAACAATGCTGAAATGTTCCGCTAATGTAATAATGCAATGTATGTAATATTGACTTTCATTTCGGCTGTAAAAGCGTTTTCATTTAGTACCTATAAAATAATGTTAGTAGAATGGAGCAGTTTCCTCGATGTTGAAAACATTATATTTCACTGAATGGGATAAGATGTTTTTTTTTTTTAAATCCATCAAGTAATGGCTGAGAAATAAATTATTTAAATTACATATTTTCGCACGGAAATGACTGTTACTTAAATATGGCGGTGACGTGACGACACTTCGTTTCGTGGCGAGTCGTCAGGGCACCGCCCTACAAATTACCCGCAGGCTGAAGTGGCGTGACGTCACACGCTGAACCGTTATGCGCAACTTTAAGGTCCCATAACTTCTCTATTTGTAGAGATATTTCTATGATTCTTTCACACTTATGATAGTTATGTTTAATTTTACTTATATTTTCAAATTAATCAAATCAAATAGAAACAAATTGGAAACTTCTCCATTTCTTTACCACTTTTTGTGTTGTTATTTAAACCGGGTTTTTTTTTAAGAAATCATTGTTTTGGAATTATATTAAAGTGTAAATTGGGGTAGTTGAATAGCGTACGATTGAGCAAGTCTTTACTTACGGAATGAAAATTCGGTTGCATAAAATAAAAAATACGACATCACTAGCTTTTAACCCTTAGAAGCTGGTAACGATATTTTTTGTAACGTAGTTGGTATCGAGGGTCCAAAGTGACCCCAATTAAAAAAAATATAAGTACTTAATAGTCCGTGTTTGATTCACATATTTTGAAAAAGAGCGGTAATTTATAATAAAATAGCTGTTGAAATAAAACAACTTTTACATATAAAAAAAACCTTCAAAAACCCATACAACAACCATTAAATATCGGGTAAAAAAACAGTGTGCACTGAAATCCGAAGGTATAAGTTAATTTATTACAATGATGACTGCGCGAAGAAACTTAAGATGTGTTTATGAAAGTAGCCCTTTTTAAATATAAAAAAGCAAAAAGACGGGTTGCACTCCGGGAGTGCCGGCAGAAGTGAAAACTTGATTATTAACGTTGAGCATGTTTGATATTTTGGAATGGTTAGGGAATAATTTTGCACCAATTGCTTTATCAGTATAAAAGTACTATCATTTATGTGGTAGAATACAATATTCATTTATTGCGCTATCGTACACAAACATGACAAACCATATTAAAGTGAACGTTAAGTTAGGTAATAAGATATAAGAAAACATTAGTTATTATAGAGAATCGAAAAATATATATTGACAATAAAACAAGAGACAAGTAAAAGACATTATCAACAGTCTGTCGCTAAGCAACCGAGACCATAGTCAACCTGTCACCTCAACATTCTCCATCCGTCCTACGCTTTTTCGATCAGGTCACGTGTCCTGACGCGAGTTTAAGATTTTATACCCATTACAGAAAAAGTGCTCAACGCCGCTAAAGAAGTTTTCACTTCAAAAAATTACTTTTTAATAGATGTCACTTATTTTATTTACTTATTACCAACAACCTCCGGTTTTAGCTAATCTTTTTTAGTCCGTACTTTAAAATCAACAAAAAAAATTAAAAGAAAAACAAAGAAAATCATACCTTAACACTTTTTTGTGTTTCATTATATTCTTAACCAATTCAAAATTAGTCTTTCTTTGGATATTGATGAAATATAAAAAAAATACACACGTATTTAACGTAACATCAAAATTTTCTTGCTCGCCTAGCACTTTTATTTCAAATTCTAATTTGCATGTGAGCCATCAACACAAACGGTGAAAAATTGTCTTCAAGTTTTTCACTGACACATAAATCAGTAAGTAATTATATCTCATAGAGACTAAAGAGATAGGATGAAAATAGGAGAGAGATAGCGTAGACAGATATAGGGTATATATAGAACATCAAGTATTCTTAACCTCGATTACCTAAACTTCTTTTGTAATTTGAAACATATCTGTATTCCAGATAGTTCGAATTCCCGATACATCGCTCCCCGTTTTGTCGCGTCATCTATCAACGGATAGTATGGCTATCACAATATGTATCATCATCATGAACAGACATTGGTCGTTATTCCACATAGAGACAGGAGAGATATGAGAGAAATAGGATAGGAAAGGATAGATGTAGGAAACAGGATTGAGATAGGAGACAGATGGAAAAGAGATAAGAAATAAAAGTTTTTCTAACCTATCAATTACCTTAACTCCTTCTCTAATTTGAAACATATCCGTATTCCAGATAGTTCGAATTCCCGATACATCGCTCGTTTTGTCGCGTCATCTATCAACGCTCGCCTAGCGCTCTTATTTCAAATTCTAATTTGCATGTGAGCCATCACAGCAACAGTGATAAATTGTCTACGAGTTTTTTTCCCATCGGATACGGAATTGGACTGTTTGTAAGCTTTACGAGTGTGGATCTGGTTGGTTGATTTGTGTAAGCTTTCGCTATTATTTGTTTGTTTGCAATACGTAGTGTCGTTCAAACTTAATTACATTCGACGATTTCGATTGTCATTTTATAATATAAGATTTTAAACTTTCGCGTTCCATTATAATTATATAATAAAACAACGAGACTAAAACGCGACATTTATTATGTAGTACAACTATGTACTTACTTACAGCTTGACGTTTCGGCTATGTTGCAATAGCCGTGGTCACAAGCAGACTGGCTGTGCGCGGCGTCGTCTATTTGGGTGGGCTTGGAGATCTTCAGCCACTCTCATATTGTCACTATTTTTATTTTTATTGTCTTTAGAGATGTCCTGACGGCACACAACACTTACAGTATCGGGGTTTGTTTGAAACGGTAAAACTCTTGGCTTACACTTGTTAATCACTGGATTCCACGCTGATGACAATTTAAATCCGTCCTCCCGATTGAAATTTTTGTACTTCTTGATTTCAATCGCTTCTCGTACCATCCTAGTATGATAATGACGATCGGTGGAGAGGATTTTAGGATCATGTAACTCCATCCAATGATTAATACCAGCTTCTAAAAAACTGCCCTAAAAAAAACCGACTTCAAAAACTAAAAAGCAAAAAATTTTGGAGTCGGTGCCAGCCAAGACATTCTACTTTAAGCTCCTATTCTTTTATTTTTCTTGCCTTGGCTGGCACCGACTCCAAAAGGCTTAGTTTTTGCTTTTTAGTTTTTGAAGTCGGTTTTTTTAACGCAGTTTTTTTTTACTTTTTAGTGTCTGTAAAAGGCTGTTTTGTAAACTACAGCAGAGTTTTTCTAGATTAGATAAGTTTCATGTACATTATAAACAAAATTATCGTAAATACTACATCGTCCAAGTCAACAATGAAATGAAATATATAAAAATGCTCATAACATAAAAAGTACTAGGTTAAACGAAACCAAATTTTTATGGGACCAATTGGCAACTATTCTGCATCGAACAAAAAAAGAATCATGGAAATCGGTTCAGAAATCTCGGCGTAATCGGTGTACATACATAAAAAAAATAAAAATGATACCAACCGAATTGAGAACCTCCTCCTTTTTTGAAGTCGGTTAAAAAGATGTTCAGCTACCGCGGATTTACTCGTCTGTCGATTTTTAACAGCTGTAATATGTTCTTTGACACGTTCTGCGATGGTCCGCTTTGTTTGTCCAATGTATGAACTACCACAGCTACAATCGATTTTATATACACCCGGAGTCTGAAAAGGTATTACGTCCTTTGGCGATCGCAGTTGCTTAGAAATTTGTCATAACGAAATATATACAGTCTTGATGGAGAATTTTCTATGTACTGTTCCAAATTTATCCGTTACGCCTTTGATATAGGGTAAATATGCTGCCTGACGACTCACTTCTGGACATTTTTTCTATTTCTTCTGCCTTTTCCATCGCTGCGACACCTTCTATACGTTTCGTTTTAGTACCTCCTGAACATGAGCAAGCTCTGACTGAAGATGTTCAGGGTCACACAAGTTATGAGCTCTGTTGGTCAACGACGTCATCACGGATTGAAGCTGCCGAGGATGATGATAAGATGAGGCATGTAGGTACCTGTCTGTGTGTGTGGGTTTTCGGTAAACCGAGTGAGATAAAGTACCGTCGTCTTTTACCCTGATCTGCACGTCAAGAAAAGCTAAGGCTCTCTTATCTTCCATCTCATACGTTAACTTTATTTTAGGGTGGCCAGAATTCAAATGTGTTATATATTGTTCGACTTCCTGCTGACCTCCGTGGATAACACAGAAAATATCATCCACGTACCTCTTCCAGAGTTTAACAGTTTGGGGTCCAGTAGCTAATGCTGTCTCTTCAAAATGCTCGATCCAGATATTTGCAATCACCGGCGCGAGAGGGCTACCCATTGCAACTCCATCGATCTGGAGGTAGAACTAGTCTCTGAACAGGAGGTAATTTCCGTCTTAACAATTTTCAATCAGAACAATATATTCATCCGGTAGCTCATTATTGTAAAGTTTACTTCTAAGTTTATAACTTCAAGGCCCTTCAAGGTGCCTTCAAGTTATTAAACGTAAACTTTCGTTGAGCTTTCGTTGTTCGTAAACTATCCTTGAGCGGGACATTCGTAAAGAGTGACTCCACGTCGTTTTAGTCCCGTTGTTTTAATATATAATGTTATAATGTTTTATCATCATGTTGGATATTCGACAGATTGTTTTATTTATGTACAAAGTGTACTTCGATAAATAATATTACGATTTAATCATCAATCATTTTCAGTTGCGATGAATTTTCATCCTCGTCGCCGTCGCCTCAGCCACATAACTGGGTATAGGCACAACACTGCTGGGTATAGGCCTCCCCGAAAAGGGGGGAGGGGGGGGTTTGCCATAATCGCCACCCTTGGCAGGCGGGTTGGCGATCGCAGTATGTCCAAGTTTGTAGGAGACGCTGCTGCCCATGTCGTGAAGGCTGAGTCCCTTAGTAGCCTTGTACGACACCCACGGGATGAGAGGGGGTAAGTACTATTCTAAGCCGACACTACACAGCTAAATTTTCATCCTATCCTAATCTGAATCTTATCTTAATGATATTATAAATCCGAAAGTGTTTTTGTTTGTTCCTTCAAGCCATAACTAAGCAACCAGTCGATTTGATTTTTGGCATAGATTTTGTTGAAAAGACCGAGAATACCATAGGCTACTTTTTATCTTGATATTCCTACGGGGACGGGAACTAGTATTTTATAATTTAAATTCGATATTGGAATTGCTTCCACATCCTGTATAATCGTATTTCGTTCTAATCAGAACTTAATTGAAGTGAAAACTTCTTTGACGGCGTTGTGCATATCAAAGTTTAAAATTTTTGGGATGAGTAAATATGTTAATGTCGCGTCAGGACACGTGACCTGATCGAAAATTTGAAATTTAGCAGAGAGTACCACACCGTTCTTATAACATTTTTTTTATTCACGACGGGGATGCTCTTTTCCTTCGTCATACCTCATGTTAAGTATTGATAAGACTGACTGACGTCAGACTTAGATAAGATGGTGGTAGCTAGCCAGTGGACTTACAACAAGTCCTACCACCAACCAAACCAAATACAGTATGAACATCCGTTGGGAATCGAACCCGGGACCCCTGGGTCTGATACCGGTGGTTGTTACCACTAGACCACAGAGGCGGTTAAACATAAGTCTACTTAAGCACTTTCTTAAACTTAAGCATAAACCGACATCCCTAGAATTCATAAAAAGTCCCTTCGTCCCAAGAGTACTCAGTTTTTTTTTTGCATTATTAAAACCTCGACAAGAAATTCCCTCTTCAAATAAAACAACCTCCTTAACAGATGAACTTATTATTCATATTATTTAACTTGACTGTTAATTAATGCAATGTTGGTTCGTTCACCTTCTTAAGTGGAAAATTGTGTCTGCTAAGAGAAAATTAAATAAGACCAGGGTGCACTCTTGAATCAGCAAAATCATTTAAATGTTATATTTGAATATATTAAGAATTTCACTTTTGTCGGTGACCACGTTGCTTGAGCTTCTCGGTTCAGTTAGAGGTATAAATTTGAGGGTTAGAAAATCTAACTTTTAATATCTTTAATTCAGTGGTATTACAATTTTATTTTCCTTCTTGTTTGTTTACATAAAAAGTACTCGCTTGGCTGTAATAATTTTATTTGCATTAAAAAAAAGGAATATTCAAATCATGAAGAATGAAAAAAAATATTAATGTGCTTTAGATATTTTTGCATAATAATATGTTATCATAACATATTCATGAATTTACATCTTGTAGCTTGATTTGAAATATTCATTGACGACTTCTTTGAACCTTTCTATTCGTCGTATAGTCTATTTTCACTAACAAAATTGGGGTGCGTATTGGATGATATGATTTCATTTGGTATAATTTATTTTCAATATCGTTCTTATTACATAATAAACATTAGTCATAACAACACTTCAATTATTTTTTTACATAATGTATATTTGTTTATAAATCATTTAACATTCTGCTCATTTTATATAAAAAAAATATATAAATCTTATTAGCTATATCGGTCATTTGGTATAACTTTGTTTCATATAATCATGTAATAATTTTATTTGATACTGGCGAAGCGTCAGGGATAATTCTGCTAAGTACTAAAAATGACGAAACGAAATATTTGTCAACTTAAACACTTAGGTATGTGTTTATTATATGAAACGATCATAAATTAAATGTTCATTACACGTTTTAAAATTATATATTTTGAATTTATGCTAAAGGCATTTCCCTGCCAACATGCTGTCTATTTATTTTATCGCCTGTCTTATTTAATAAACAAATCACCCACCTGTCATTTGTTAACTAATTCCAGTATTTCTCATTTTTATCCGTCTGCTTCATAAATAATGCAGTCAATAATGTTCGGCCGCTCGCGAGGACAATGAAGCATGGCCAGGCTCAAATTAAAATAAAATAATACTTGGACATAAGTAGGACTAGGTTATGAACTTGCTGTGGATGTTTTAGTTAGCCTTAAAAGTATGCTTAATGGCCTGCGCAGACGACGGACATTGAAGGACTTTTTGTCCGCGACACGACCTTATTACTAAGAACATAAAGTTGAATAAATAACGAGGACTATCGCGTACTTTTCGCGGATATACGCGGTCTAAGTTGAATCTTATTTGGTTAACAATAAAGACGTGTCGCGGACAAAAAGTCCTCCGTTATCCATCGTCTAAGCTAGCTCTAAAAGTTTATGTGTAACTAGCTTTCACCCGCGGTGGTTCCCGTTCCCGTGGGAATATCGGGATAAAGTAAGTAAAGTAGCCTATGTTACTCTTTCAACTAACTCTATGCCAAAAATCAAGTCGATAAGTTGCTTTATTAGGGCGTGAAGGAAGGACAAACAAACACACTTTCGCATTTATAATATTATATAGTTAGCAGTGGTGAGGGGTCAAATATGGACAAGGTAAGCCGAGCCAAAAGTATTACTCGAAAATTCTTTTAACTGTATGGTGGATCGGTGGGGTGGTATTTCTAAAAGGGAAACCGATGGAAATCGGTTTGTGTTGACCCTTCGCCACTAAAATAGTTAGGATTACATCACTTTTTTATCTTTGTACAATTCTTTATCATAACCACTTAATATTACTTTGTTTTGCCACATCCTTTTATGTCAACGTAAAAACGAACCCATCTATACCTATACTTAATTCTTGTGACGACTCGATAGGGACTTTGGCGCGTAGTACGCGGCCGAGTAAGGTATCAAATTAAAGGTACTCGAGTCTATTTGTTCCGAAAACTATAAAATATACAAAATGTTAAACGTGATGATCACAAACTGCAATTAAAAAGTGTCATTATTTTCGCATAATTTGAAATTTCGGATTTTATCGGGTTGTAACCGCCCTAGTTTACGGTTTCAGATTGGAATAGTTATTCAGCGTTTTCTTTTATTTTCTCGAGTTCAATACTAATGACTATTCCAAGCTAAAACTGGGGCTAATTGTCTAATTTTAAAAGCTATCGCAATCACTTACTATTTGTCATTTGACAGATATTTTCACACTTCAGGCCGTCACTATTTGACATTTGATAGGGATTGTGATCGGGTCGCGTTTTGAAAGGTATTGAAGAAGTGTCTAAGCAAAGTGACACACGAAAATATCTTTCAAATGTATACTTCAATGGCCGTTGCGTCTATTGCAGACGATTTATAGCAGTGCCACGAAGGCAACTTTTTACGTGGCTTAACAAACCGATGCGAGAGCGGCATACTCTCCCACAAGCTTAGCAGGGGAAGTTTACGGCTGGTGTGTTAGTGCCGCTATGGTGGCGCTTTTCCCTTTTGTCCGCTAGTGCTCTGAACCAGTTCTCATCGCATGACCTCTGACCCTCCGCGACACACTTTCGCCACGTGGACCGCTTGTTTGCAATCCCCTCCCAGTCCTGATGATCCTGATGATTCCGAAAGGGATTGTGACTATAAGTTACACAATTCCATAAATCACAATAAAAATACCTTTGAAAGGCATTGTGATAGATTTTTAAATTAGACAATTAGGGAGCAGGTTTTTAAGTAAGGGAGTAAATCTTGTTCGTTTGATTCTCCGATCACAAAATATTGAGTAATAATAGAGGGGGGTTCGTGCGGCGCAGTTACTGTGTTCTGACGTGTTTGTCATAAGGCGGGTACAGATTTACGAAATGTAACATGCAATGTAACATAAAAAGAGCATTTCATAAGTGTGGACGCAGGGCGCGCACGAACCGAGGATATACGTACTCGCATCTGTTTCCGGCACGTAAGTACACTACAGTGTCCTCTATTTTAGCCTGCTTAGCTCGCGTAGGTATTATATTCATTCCGTTGACTTGGAGCAGTAAATTCGTTCTGTGGATTTTCATCAGCAGTCTTAGGTTGTTGAACCGCCACCTGAAAAACATAAAAATAATTTATAACTTTAGACTGTAGGGCCTTTCTCTTGAAACTACTAGACAGGTGGGTGTTTTGCTACTGGCTTTGTAGCCATCAGTTTTTTGTTTTAGATTCCAACGACAGAATAAGCTTGGTTGAATATAAGCAAACAGTTTGAATAGAAGTGTAATTTTCCACACTGTTTAGGGGCATTGGACGGAAAACACGTTGTGTTTGAAACACCTATCAAAAGCGGAACCGAATTCTTCAACTATAAAAACTTCTTTGGCATCGTTCTTTTTGTTGTGGTTGACGCCGATTATAATTTTGTATTTGGATTAGATGTGGGACGCCAAGGACGGATCTCAGACGACGGTGTCTTCAAGGATACAAAACTTTGTGATATGATAGAAAATCATTTATTGAACCTTCTATCACCTCATCCACTCCCAGAAAGACATATCCCAATACCTTACTTCGTTGTGGGGGATATTAGTGCCTTTGCTTTAAGTGAAAATCTGATGAATGACACTGCCACGACAGTAGATGACAAGGTGATAACTCTGATAATTTTCAAGCAAGCTTTGAAAGTGACTCAAAGCTTGTTTGAAAGTTATCAGAGTCAGGCCAGACAAATCTTTCCCGTGGGTAACTGATACTGAACGACTGTAGGCAATTCTTTTATTTGAACTGGCATCATTTTATAGATCCTGATCACATTACAAAACGTACTATTTGCGAAGATTTTTAATTTCTGTGATGGGATCTGTAATTTATGCCTAAACTTATGTCTATTGTTAATTTTTTTATACCGTGTCATGTAAGGGAAAGAGACGTGAATGATTTTTGACAAACATACTCAAATATATCTTTATATATTTGAGTATGTTTGTCAAAAATTATTACCCTGTCTCTACAGGGTAGCGGACTTGTACTATTAAGTATTCTGTGGTAGCGGTAGAATCCTTAGTTCATTAAATAGTGGCTTGCAATAGTCAAGGAAGTCAACTTCGCAAATTGACCTAATACATTTTTTTGTGTTTTAAATGCTCTATGAGCATCTACTGAGTTCCCCCGAAGAATAAGACCGTAACGCAAAACAGACGAGACATATCCTTAATATGCTGCCAAAGTGGTCTCACCCTTAGCCGCCTAAGTACAAACACGAATTTGTCCAGCTTACTACATATGATCTTTCCAGTTGAGGTTCTTGTCTATCGTATTGTCTATCGTATCGTCAATTGTACATCTCTGACCAACCAGACAAAACTTTGGATTCGTTGAGGAACTGTAGGAGTGACCTGTATAATATAGCTCAGTAGTCAGTTTTTTTTTATCTTTATTGTTTTTAGGAGCTTTTGTACAGAGTTACATGCCAGCCCCATTGTAACTATAATTTATTGAGGCACTTTAAAAGTGGTCAGTTGAAAATGGACTTCTTCTCAACCCTTCCAAATCTAAATTTATGGTGATAGGATCAAAATCCCATATTTTCAAAACGCTTGAATACAATATCTCCCTCTCTTAGTATTGGGGATCAAAACCTTAAAAGGCTGGAGGAATGTCGAAATCTAGGCATTACTTTTGACAGTTAACTGCAATTTGAGGCTCATGTTCTGGGTGTGGTTAAGAGCTGCATGTACCGGCTTAAGGTTTTATATAGGATTCGGAACTAATTAAGTGAAAAAGCCCGAAGTGCTCTTTGCGAGTCTCTGATTCTATCCAGACCTAATTACGGCGATATTGTGATTGGTCCTCGATTCTTGTCGAAAACTAGTAGGTTGCTTCAGGGAGTCCAGAATGCTTGTTACAGATACTGCTTTAATATATGCCCCTAAAACTCACATATCTCTATATTTGAATAAAGCTTCAATGCTAAGAATGGTTTTGCGTAGACGAATGCACCTGCGAGGTCTAGTGTTTGATGTCAGAGGCACGAGTATCTAGTCAGCAAATTAAAGTGCTCCACACTACACGATTGCTATGGAGATAGATCCGCGGGATTACCACTGTCGTATTAGTTTCATCGTACAGTTGCATTCCGAGGCAGCTTTCGATTCCAGATAAGTTATTTTCTAAGCGAACATCCTTGATAATGACAGCTGAAACAGCGGAGATCACCTTATATTCAATACTATTTGACAGCTAATGTGTAACGCGGTTCTAAAAACCGCACACTCCTAAATCTTAAGCTAAAGCTAAGTCCCCAGTCTTACCCTCGCGAGAGCCACCAATCGAAGATTCCCATGAACCCACACCTGAGCTTGTAACATCTTTTATCTTATAATTTATACTTGTTAACCACTTATAGTGTTTCTTTTCTATCTTTTCTGCACACCGGTCGTGCTTAACACGATCGGAGCGTGTCAAATGTGACATTCAATCATGACATCAGCGTCGATGTTTGCTCAGAGATTAACCCCCCTGGCTACGACGACACCGAGCCTTGGCCCTGTTGCTGCTGCACACGTGTCACACCTAATGTTTTTGTTTTATCTGTATTATTTTGTTATTAACTGTAAATGGTTTTATATGTGTGTTGAACAGCAATATATCATTTTATTATTATTATTAACATAGAGGCGATAAAAGTTACGTACGAATATTCTTTCTCTCGCTATATTACAGAATGTCTGCACCATAACGAAAATACCTTTTTTTTATTGTATCGAATAGCATTTAAAGGGTTCACAAGTGTCTAAATGATCGCATAAAAGTATAATTTACGGCTGATATAATCCAATAATTGTTTTGCTGATCCGTAATATGGATTTTCGTATAAATTTTATGTTTCAGATTTTGTTGAAAAGTTTTTTGACCCATTTTTTATATTTAAGTTTTGTAGACCGTGAGACGATGGTTTTTAACCCCCTTATGTTTTTTGACTTAAAAAACATAAGGAGGTGTATATCTATATATATATATATATATACACCTCCTTATGTTTTTTAAGTATATATATATATATATATATATATATATATATATGTATAATTAAAGGTTCACGATAATATTTGTCCTTCTTTTCAAGTAAACCTTTTTAGGTATTGAATAGTCGAAACGAAATAATCTCGAAGAAAATATCATCATAAACAACGAATAAAACTAGTGCAAGTTTGTTCCATCGAAACAGATATAAACACAGAAGAAACAAAGAAACGCCACAACGTCATCCGCTTAAACTTAAAGCCTTTCCACTCTTTAGTGGCGAAATAAACCTTCAAGACTTATGATTTCATCCAATGCTTCGGAAGGCACGAGAAAATAGAGACTGGATGGTCGTCGTCTCAGCCACATGACACCGTAGGGCTTATATAAATTTTGCATACTCTTTTTAAATGAAGAAAAAAATAAGTTCAACTCTAAGAAAACAATACATTCTAGGGAAAAGTGGCATACGACCACGGCAATTTCAGATGAGAATATTTTCTTGTTTCATACTTTGTAGAGCGTGATTTTTCAGTAGTCGGGTTTTAGTTTTTGAATTCATTTTTTTATTTAAATTCTTTTGTAGTTGTAAAGTACTACAACGTTCGAGAAGCGTTTTATTTTATTAGACCGCTTTGAATTTCGTGAGAAATTGAGTTTAACTCCCTTCTAAGACGTAATCTTATGGAAATTATTACTACCAAATTTTATATTACCAAAATTCGATTTATGCAAGCAAAATCTAATGAAATATATGTTTTTAAAACGTGCTTACCAAGAGCTTTCATATGACACCAAACACGATATTTTTTAAAAATATAAAGTTTTTTAGTTCACAGCTTTATGTCGTCTAGAGGGCGCCATATTCAATTTCATATGACGTGACATAGCCTATAACCAGCGGACAATCGAGACGCTTCAACGATACCTCAATTGTGAATATATAATGAGCAGTTTAAAAGTTATTTGGATACAGATGAACATACATACATACCGGTCAAAATCATAACCCTCCTTTTTTGTTTTGCCGTAGTCGGGTAAAAATGTCCGCGAGTGGCGGCGTTGTTCGTCTGATTTCGAAAAGAAGTTTAAATTTCCGCGCATAATTTGAGAAAACTACTATACAAGCCTTGGCCACAACAAGGCCTCGGCCCACATTTACACATTCGTCCATCCACGCCTCTTTTGCTAGCCGCTGCAATAATGTACTATAACTCCACAATAATAAATGCAAGATGTACAAAGGTAAGTGGGACTTCACCTCTCGAATGTTAAGTTACAATAACAACGCCCAAACTAGAATGCTAAAACATTTGCGTGGCGAGACGAATTGTTCCCAACAGGTTCCCAAACTTTGAAACATCGTCTTGGGAATGAAGTGATACTGTACAGTTAAATGTTACTTTACAAGCAAGAGGTATCCACTTTATAAATGATTTTATGTTAATTCAAATCAATTTTTAGACGACCCTGTAATCGCTGTAAAACCGGTAGACCTGTAGACCGGGACCGCGGTCTCAAAATCCCCTTTAGAATTAATTCTTACTTTCGATGCGGCTTTCGGGACCTAAAACCGCGTTCCCAAACGCCTCAAGAAAACGCCTTAAGAAATATTTTAAAAGTATCGCAAACTCATTTCGTATTTAGCAGCGTTTCTTCGGACGTACACGGAACTAAACTCTATACATTGTTTACTTAAATACAGCATTTATTAGCGAAAAATGTTTCATATAATTAACCAATTTTTTTTAGTTGTACGGTGTTACCGTGCATTTCGCCAAACCATCAATTTATCTATTGTACATTTAAATAATTTTAATTAACATTAGTTCAAGGCACCACACACATCGCGGCGGACGCGTGCTTATATATCAATCATTTAGCATAGTAGTATCATTTACGGTATCAATTGATCGTATAATAATAAATAAGTTTAAATCGATATCATCTTTTAGAATCTTTAGGTGTCTCGTACAATCGTAAAAATGTAAACATTAAAAGAAAGAGGACAAAAATAGTAAATTGGCTGTCAATCGTTGATTTTGAATTTCTTCACGTTTTGTCATGTTTCAGTTTTCAGTATAGTAGCGCTAGAACTAAAAACTATCGAAATAGTATCGAGAACATATCGAGGACCTAATGTCAATAAATGTACAGAAAAATGTACAGTAGAACTCCAATTATCCGAATTAATGGGGACCCATTCGGATAATCAAATATTCGGATAATCGGAGTTTAGCACACTGGCTAATCAAAACAAACAATGACAGGTGCGCCGTGACTGCAATGCGCCGGAACTTGTCTTAACTTGCCGTTGTGCCTACACTGACTTCGCGGAGGGAAGGACAATAGTGAGCGAACGCGCAAACACTGGCTTCGCGGGAGAAAGAATAATAGCGCACTTAGACTTTTTTTGGACAATTTTTTTTCTGAAAGTGATTCGGATAATCGGCGATTCGGATAGTCGGAGTTCGGATAATTGGAGTTCTACTGTAGTTCCGTTTACGTCCGGTAGGAACGTTGCTCAATATGTCATACATTTTTTTACTTTACTAGTTTACTTACTCGATAATTACTCGAAAGTTTTTTTGCTAGGCCTACTGAATTTGTAAAACGCTTATGTATACCTCTTTCTTTATTCTGTGGCTATAAGTTAGTAATACAGGCTAACAGATATAAAGAAGATTATTACTGTTAACGGTCAAAGATTATCATATTTTCTCCCAGACGCCAACTATTCTCGTACTTTCTAATCGCTGGACGACTTTGAAAAAGAAAAGACTAGTTTCCAAGTTTTCGCATTATAAGAGAGATAATAATATGTTAATACTTAGCCAAGCTTTCTGAAGACTTTATTGGTAATACATTCATAAGTTAAAATCTCGTTTTTGAAGTTATATTACTTTTGGCTTTGGATTTAAATTGGTTTTGGATTAACATTTTCTTTATGAACAACGTCGGGGCTATTACATGTCTTTCTTGGACGAATTAACCACTGGACACGAAACCCGAGAAGAATGTATGAAATTACGATCAACCAATTCTTGCGGGGGTGAGGGGCGATTACTAATGTCAAATAATGACAGTAGTGCTTGAAGTAATCGATAATTTTTTTATCGATAAGTAAGGAGTGAATGAATGAACCTATTGAGTTTAATAAATCATGTGTGTTTTAAAGAAATTAGTAAGTTAATTGTTTATTTCGTGGAAAAATAAAAAGCACGATAAGTAAGGAGTGAATGAATGAACCTATTAAGTTTAATAAATCATGTGTGTTTTAAAGAAATTAGTAAGTTAATTGTTTATTTCGTGGAAAAATAAAAGTCACCTAATAATATGAAAACTTCATTAAAAAAATCCCTCAAATTCATTAAAACTACAAAATATGGTTGCCAAAGCGTGTGTTTGGGTTTTTTTCGTGAAAAATGGGTAGATACATGCAACCTGATACTAAATGGAAGCGCGCCTCTCCCGGAATCCTCAATCACTGAGGAACTGGCTATCTTACCTCTAACTGCCGGAACGGACTTAGATAAGATGGTAGTCCTAGCCAGGCAGACTGACAAATTACTTACTAACACTCTTTATGTGAGTAAAAATCATTAATATTTGGTTTATATAATAATATAATTCATTATTTACATTAACTTCTTCTTCAATCACTCGAGCTTTTTTATATAAAACAAAATATGGGTAATTAGTTCATTACAGAACCTTTGTATAGGACATACACAATAGCAACCCCTCCATAAGTGTTTAATTTTATAATCGATTGCAATCCTTTTCAAAGGTCAAATAGTTGGGGCGCGATGCTCGTATAATATGTACCTTTTAAATGAAAATTTTAAAGGGATTGTGATAGATTTAAAATTAGACAATTAGCCCCCTGTGTGCTTCTCGAGCTGTGACATCTCGTATTTGACATTTTCTTTGGAGCAAAAAATCTAAGTATACTAAAATTTACTAAAAATATGAATCGACATTATAGGATGGTCAAAGATCGTTGAGACTAAACATTTTATTTTCTCTTTCATTTCTTACATTTAAGAAATATGCATATTTGTAAGAAAAAATATAAACTTGTTTTCACTTTATTAAAGATCTCAAAACATACGCCACCGTATAAAATTAGCACAACTTAAACCCAAATTAGAAATAGTAGACTAGCATTTGGATAGCGTATGGTCCAGCATACGCTATGACAGTTTTAAACAACAAACTCCCAGAAGTTATCAACAAAACATCGCATATAAATTACCTATATTTAAGAAAAAGCCAAGGCAGTTTCTTTTTAGCAACTACTAGCTGAAATACTAATTGCAAGAATATTTCAACCAATAGTTTATTGTAGTTTTAAGATTATTTTACTTGAATATAATAAAACGATATTTTAATTAAGATAATTAAAGATGAAAAAATAGTATAATATAGCTTACGTACATACATTATATAATATAAATATAATTAATTTTATTCTTGCTGTGACCTAACAAGGTCTATGTTAGAAACAAATAATAAATGTAACCACCAGTTATGATAAATTTTAACAAGAAGAATATTGGAACAAATGAACTCGGCCACAAGTGAATTTTCAGATGGGACTTGAACCCACAACCTTTGGGAATCCCGCCCACTGCTCTTACCAATGAGCTACCGAGACTTGCGGACCACTGTCAAAATTCTCCGATACTTTTATACTTTTAATATGCTGTAAGAATATCCTTCCTTGCATTCGAAAGAGAAAAAAAACAAATCTTCAACGATCAATTATGATGCAACAGCTAATAATTTATGATTTTTGAATTGTCAATGCTATTTTTATACTTATGATAAATGTTAAATGTTAATGTACAACACACTATGATAATGTACAACATAAGTCTAATACTAAAAAACAATACCGTGCCTGATTGATAGGCAACGCACAGCCCAAACGGCTAAACCAATTAAACTGAAATTTTGCATACAGGTTCCTTTAACGATATTGGCGAGCACTAAGGAAGGATGTTTTGATATTACCACGGGAACGGGAACCATGCGGGTGAAAAAAGCACCTTTTTTTAAGTTTGAAGCTATATTTAAAATATAACGAGCTCAAAGTTCGTAGGGTTGCGTCGTATAATTACAGACTTCCTATAGTTATCTTCTGGCTCCATCATCAGACCTTAGATGTTATCTCCCTGCGTACCGGTTCCACCCAATTTCTTCTTGTTAGGGGTTCAACTGTAAATCTGAAATTAATTTGAATAGTTCCTACATTAAAATTGGATTCGTTCGTTCATTTACATACATCGATATGTTTATCGATATGTTCAAGCCCTATACGACATAAAAATGACAATTGATTGAATGAATGATACATATAACCCAACCAAATTACTTATGCAATATCTTTGAAGAATTTACACGTACAATGATTACTTTTTGAAATGACGTATTACATTTTGTTTACAAACCAAATTTTATTCATTTTACGAAAAATTGCTACTCTAATAGATTGAAATTATACTTACGCGTGAAAAGAAAAATGTTTTGATTGTCCGGTATGTTTTTTACAAATTAACTCGGCGTATTTACCCATTTTTGCGATAATGTTCCACTTCGAGATCTCGCGTCATACTGACAACGCCATATTGCTAACTGTGTCTAAAAGGCAGGGTAAGTGACAGAGGGGTAAAGGCGAACGCGGTCCTCGTTACGCGTCCAGTGGTTAATTCGTCCAAGATGTCTTTGCAACAGCAACGTGACAGCTGGAGCTCTATTTTTGATTCACTCGTTTCGAGGATTCTTCTAATTTTCGTGCGACGTTTGAGTTTCCGTATTCCGTAAAAGCGACCTTTCCCGTATATACATAGCTTCGCTTTTCGCCTGTAGTACCGCCTCCCAACGCGAGCGCGCGAGTGGCAAAGCGAAAAGCGTGCTATGTCCACGCATGCAAGGTCGCTAATCGCCTGATAGCCTCCTCGTTCGCCTCGCCACTCGCGCGACGAGTGATTCAAAAATAGAGGTCCAGAAATTGCGCGATAATTGCTTTTTTTATGAGCGACGGGGAAAGTCTTAGCCTTTTTCAAACCTGATGTTAAGTATTGATAAGACTGACGATGGAAGCGAGCCTCTCCCGGAATACTCAATCACTGAGGAACTGGCTATCTAATCTTTAACTGCCGGAACACAACAATGCTGAAAAAATTGTTGTTATGGCGTCAGACTTAGATAAGATGGTGGTAGCTAGCCAGGCGGACTTACAACAAGTCCTCCCACCAACCAAACCGAATACAATATGTACCCCCGCTGGGAATCGAACCCGGGACCCCTGAGTTTGATAGCGCTGGTTCTTAAGGATAATCCACTTATAAACAGTTTTAAATGTTTTTTTTTTACTAAACAACCAATCAACTTGATGTTTGGTATAGCATAGTAGTAAGTTGTAAGGACGAAGAGTAACATAGGCTAATTTTTATCCAGATATTCCCACGGGAACGGGTACTACGCGGGTGAAACCGCGGGTGGAAGCTAGTAATAATAATAATAAATACCAACGTTCAATTACGAGTATAAATATATCTTAGATCTTAATTTATTAAACCTTGATAAGAAAACGACAATAGTAAACATCTGCACCCGAACTAAGAGACCTGTATCTCAGGAATAGGAATATGAACAGGAAAATTAGGAATTAGGATTAGTATATTAGAATTAGGATTAGGATATTAGGATTACGAAATTAGGATTAGGATAGTTGTTGATTAATACATTTTGTAAGGCGAATTTAATTGGTGGTCAGGTCAAGTGTTTGCAATCTAAGAACAATAAAAAAAAATCTAAAAAACACTTTTTTCCTAATAAAAAATAAAATTACGAGTTCGTAATTTACCTACTAGTTAATATTTTAAGTGTATCTTATTCATTATCAAACTTAATTAAACCTTGAATAATGAAAAGAAAAACCGAATAAACTATTAAAAAACAGCTGATATTAAGCTACACTGCGTTGCGCGGCGCCGGCCGTCGACCACGGCCAGTCAGCTGAGAGCCATGAGTACCTACCTACTATGCAGCAAAGCTACCGCCTGGGCTGAGACCCAATTATTTTCTTTTCACATCTAATTTGAACGTATTCGTTTCTAAGGTACAATTCAGGCAAACAATCAATTGCAAGATTTAATAGGTAAGTAGGTAGGTCCCTACATTATAACGTGTTGGAAAGCTTATGAACTTTGGCGTGTGGCAGATGAAACTAAACTGTAATTATTAAATTAGCTTTTTATTTTATTTTATTTAGTTTACCTAATCTGCGTGCGGCAAAGTCGATAAGCTTTCAATCACACTTAACAGGTTTTGGATTAACAAAGTAAAGTACGTAATCATAATTATGTAAACAGGCAATAGTTAATTAGTTAAAAGCGCTAGAATAACTTTTATGATAAATGCAAAATTATTATTACACTAATTCGGCGGCGTCAAAGTCGCCGACAAACGATGCCGCCACGGCCGCCAAACGCTGCCTATCGCTTTTCGGCACCGTCCGCGTCGCT
Source organism: Chrysoteuchia culmella (assembly GCA_910589605.1). Taxonomy (NCBI): domain Eukaryota; kingdom Metazoa; phylum Arthropoda; class Insecta; order Lepidoptera; family Crambidae; genus Chrysoteuchia; species Chrysoteuchia culmella. The sequence continues at coordinate 15,123,352 of OU342652.1, forward strand.
CGGCGGTCCATCAAAAAAGCTAGTGAATCGAAGATGATTGTGGAGTGCAGACGCGCAGTTGCGTGCCGCGTGCGGGCTGCATTTTCGTTTACGATATCGATCGGCAATAGTACACAAGCAAACGTGTGAAAAGTACTAACCAAACAGTGTCTCAGTGAGTGTAACAACCAATTATCAGTGCAATAATGTTAAGGAGTGTTGTGATGTATGAGTGAATGTGGTCGACAGCGACACAGGATAATGTATCCCTTTTTTGTATGCAGAATATGCAGATGATATAATCTGAATGAAACTTATGCCGTGCATGTAAGTAACTAACTTAAAATTATTTGGTTCTTCTATAACAGTTCCAAGGTAACAATTTTTTGGCGTGACAACGTCTTCTAATGCGATGAAGCTGGCTGCACGCACGAAAAAACATGACTCATGCGGCGTTACCTCGCTCTGAGGCGTTTCATTTAAGGCTTGAAGTGCAAGCGAGAGCGCGGAACGAGCGACAAAGAGGCAAAATCGGCCTCCGCGTTCGGCAGCGTTCGACATCTGTCTCTCTCCTACTTGAGTGAGCGATGCGACGGCGTGTCATCAGTATTTTCGACGTTGTCACGTTCAACTATCTTCAGTAAACCGACTTTACAGACAACCGATTTTTTTACTTCTTTATGTTTTAAATACGAAGGATTATAATAGGTACGTACCTAAACACGCGCTTATAATTAACTAGGTAGGTCTCAGCAGTATCCACTATAAGAATTATTTGATAATCATACGCTTAATCTTGCTCCAGAAAGGGTTACTTACACTATTTTGATTATGCAATTTATTATTTAATAGGTACATTAGTGTGGTGGAAAGCATATCAACTGTGGTGTGTTGCAGATGAAACTAAACTGTAATTAACGCCATGTACCTACTGACAATAATTTAGAAAAAGCTTTTTAGGCATTCGCTTATCCGTTTATTTTATGTAACACAAGACTTTATTTAATTTTATTACGTGTAGGATTGAATTAAAACATGCTTGTAACTGTGTGGTAGTCGTAGGGATGTATGGTAGGATAAGTATGTATGGATCTCAGCTGACTGGTTGGGTCGAGGTCGACGCGACACGGTCGGAGCTGCTGCGCTCCCTCCCGTGCGAGCGTAATAATATCAACTGTTTAATTTTTTTATTTAAATGATTTTTTTATTATTATTTAAGGTTTAACCTTGGTAATTGATTAAGTACACTTGAAAAAAGAAATAGTAAATTACGAACTCATTAAATTATTCTAAAAAAAAAAAAAAACTTAAATTGCAAACACTTGACCTGACCACCCCTTAACATTTTCAAAATTCCATTTCGCCTTATATTTTATAAAAATGATAATTTTCTATGATTTTTTACTTTTTGCTTTTTCAAATATGTTGGAAAAAATCAACTCGGCCACAAGTGAACTCTCAGATGGGACTCGAACCCACGACCTTTGGAAATCTCTAACCACTGAGCCGATTTGTTTTTTTTAATATTTTTCTATTTAAAATTTACAGTAAGTGTAAAAAAAAAACAAAAATCATATTTTTTTTTTTTTTATAAAATATACAAAATTATCAAAATGAAATTAATCCTAATCCTAACTATCCTAATCCTAATTTCGTAATCCTAATACCCTAATCCTAATTCTAAAAGTTCAATTAATCCAGGACTTTGTTAGATTTTTCTGTACGTTCCATTCCTACTTTCAGCTTAGTGAAACAACAAAGCATTTTAGTTAAGATTTTTCTCGTTTGTTCAGAGTTTTCAACTAGGTGGAGATCATTATTAAGTTTTAAAAGAGTTCAAGTAAGTTGTTACTTGGAAAGACGTTTAGAAGCGTACGTTTGCGGCGAAGATTATTTACAACGAATTATTCGAGAAATGTCGACAACAAGTCACTTAAGTAGTGTCAAAAAAAGGACAACGTTAAGTACGAGGGTTTTTTTTAACTGCTACCTGATGATAAGTATTGATAAGGCAGCAGATGGAAGCGAGCCTCTCCAGGAATCCTCAATAACTGAGGAACTGGCTATCTTATCTCTAACTGCCGGAACACAACAATGCTGAAAACATTGTTGTTATGGCGTTAGACTTAGATAGGATGGTGGTAGCAAGCCAGGCGGACTTAGAATAAGTCCTACCACCAACCAAACCGAATACAATATGTACCCCGCTGGGAATCGAACCCGGGACCCCTGGTCTGATACCGGTGGTTGTTACCGCTAGACCACAGAGGCGGTTAAACCTTTTTAAGATTTTAGAACTCAAACTTGAGTTTGAGTTTGAGTTTATTTATTTGAGTTTTATTTGAGTTTGAACTCAAACTCAAACTCGAAACTCGAAACCCGAAACTCGAAACTCGAAACTCGAAACTCGAATCACGAAACTCGAAACTCGAAACTCGAATCTCGAAACTCGAAACTCGAATCTCGTAACTCGAAACGTGAAACTCGAAACTCGAAACTCTAAACTCGAACTCTTATGAACGTCAAAGAAGCTACGCCATCGGTTCACAAACCCTACGGCGGGAGATCTTGTAACGAGAAGAACCGGCAAGAAACTCGTCGGTAACTCGGAAGGTAACAACTCGCGTGGACTCGCGAGTTTCATACTATTGACGAATGAGTAGCTTTGACGACTGCAAATACAGCCGGGAATAAGAGGGAGCTCGAGATAATAAATTTTTGGTCACCCATCCTGTGAATGACCGTTGTGAAAGTTGCATAACGGCTACAATCGCAGGCTGAGCGCGTAAACTACTGCTACCACCGAGCTCCTCGTAATAAAAAATTACCTATAAAAGGCACCCCCAGATTGCTCAAACGGCATAATCACATTTAATCAATAAAAAATGTTTTCTTCCAACGTTTTTGTCGATTTCTCGTCTCGCTAATAATATATTACGATCGAATAAATCAAATATTAATAATAGCATTTGAATACATTATTATATAAATCTGTTATTTTTGACAAAAGAATCGTGAAACCAATTTAATATCTCGTTTGATCCACTTGCAGCGCCTGAGGGCAGTTTTCGAGGATTCATAAATTTTCAAAGGACCTGCCTTATATGATTTTATAATTATAATCTTACTGAATCATTATGTTCGTTTTCAGAGCAATTGGAAGGCAATCCGATTGATATAATATAAATTTGTATGGAGATAAAGTATGTATTACTAGTGGCCCGCGGCTTTACCCGCGAGGCTCCCGTTTCTGTGGGAATAATGGAGTAAAAAGTTTCCTATGCTTTAATCCAGACTTTAAAGTTTTTATGTGCCAAATGTCTTCTTAATCCATTCAGGTGTTTACGCGGGTTTGGGTAGGTAACAAAATATCGAATCATCCAAATTTCAAACAATCAAACTCTTTTTTATGAATTACGGGGAGACTCTTTGCCTTCATCATACCTGATGTTAAGTATTGATAAGGCTGAAGATAGAAGCGAGCCTCTCCCGGAATCCTCAATCACTGAGGAACTGGCTATCTTATCTCTAACTGCCGGAACACCACAATGCTGAAAACATTATTGTTATGGCGTCAGACTTAGATAAGATGGTGGTAGCTAGCCAGGCGGACTTACAACGAGTCCTACCACCAACCAAACCGAATGCAATATGTACCCCCGCTGGGAATCGAACCCGGGACCCCTGGGTCTGATACCGGTGGTTGTACCACTAGACCACAGAGGCGGTTAAAATAGGCTTTCACATAGTGTCGATACAACTGGTACTTTAGGAGTCAAAAATAGTTTTGCTTGAATAAAATTTTGTTATGAACTTCATCACCGAACATTAATTATATTTGTTACAGTTGTCTCAAAATAAGAAGCCCGTTTGGGCAGATGTCAACGACTCTATAACGTAACATTTACAAAAAAATGCGAATCATTACGGAACGTGTCAAAAACAATTACGTTCTCAGTCTTTATTGTTTTAAATCCTAGTTTTGTAACCGATTAGTTACTGATTTTCGTCAACTTTATTCGATTTTATCGTTATCAAATAACTTGTTGTAATGTTTGTGTGAAAACTATTAGCTTGGCACTTGGAAAGTGATTAGAAATCAATAAATATTATTTTAATTTCGAAAGTTCATTCTTTTCACTAACCTACTTTATTACAAATTTCTATCATTATAACTGATGAATAGTTGAATCTTATCGTTACATTGAATTTAAGATGTTAAATTAAATATGTAATATTTATTATGTAAACTAGTTTAAGATAAGAATTCACTTGTGGCCGAGTTAATTTTTTCCAATATTTTTCTATTTAAAATTTACCATAAGTAAGAGCATTGAAAAATGCAAAAACTACAAAATCATAAATTATTGGCAGTTGCATCTTAATCGATCGTTAAACACCTGAAAAGATGTTTCTTTCGAATGCAAGGATATTCCTAGCATTGATGTGACAACGCTGGCCTACAGCGTATTAAAAATATAAAAGTATTGGAGAATTTCGACGGTGGTTCGCAAGTCTCGGTAGCTCAGCGGTTAGAGCATTGGACCGGATTTCCAAAGGTCGCGGGTTCGATTCCCGTCTGAGAATTCACTTGTGGCCGAGTTAATTTTTTCCAATATTTTTCTATTTAAAATTTACCATTAGTTTAAGATAGTTAACAATAAACAAGATATGACATGGGGAAAGGCGCTGATTCCCTAATTACAGGTTATATGTCTATAACCCGGTAGGTTCAGCTAAGACTCTTATATCATATTGTTATTTCCTGCCTTATTACTAGTGTCTGTATTTGTTAACTGTGAACAATAGCTATAGCTATTACTGTTGTGACATTCTCATTATGGCATGGCAAGAATAAATCATTTTATTATTATTATTAATGTGATTATAAAAATTGTCGTAGTTTTATATGCAACTCAATTTTTTACAGATTAAAGTTACATGTTGTTTTTTACCATATTCTAGCTTTTATATTCTTGTTACCACATTCTAGCAAATAAATGATTTTGATTTGATTTAATTTGATTTGGTTTATGTAGGTAAAGAAATCATAATGATACATTTTATAGTACTAACATGAAACAGAAACATTATAATTATTCTATTACGAAGTAACTACACTCGAGTGCAAATAAATCGCATAGTGGCGTTATTTCAATAAAAATGTATTTGTATTTCTGTGAAGATTTATGTGTCGATAGCGAAGTCAAATGTTCAAAAAAGCAATTAACATTTAAAACAACTGAAAAAACTTCTTGATTTCCTAAACTTTCAGTGAACCAAATGTTTAATTTCGAATTCATTTATAGTTGTAGAAAACCGGATTGAGTGAATTTGTTTTTCTTACTTTGCTCTTATCTGAAGGTTTTCTTGAATTTTCGCGACTTTTATTCGTAAATCGAGTATTCGACTCCTACGTCGACGTATACATTTTCACATAACTGATAATACTTTCAAATAAAGAGACTGTAAAGTGAGCATGTTTGTATGGAAATAACGCCACTGTGCGATTTTTTTGCACCTGAGTGTATATTATTATGTTTATTCAACAAAATCTTAGCAATTGTATTAGGGCCAAATTGAGATTAATCTGTAGCTAAAGTACTTACATTTTCATATAACGAACTTGAAAGTTGAATCTAATCCACCTATCATACCAAATCTAATTGATCAATCGGCAAACCAACTTGAATCGATTTATCGCGAGTATCGATCATCGACTTGTATGGTAACATTTCTAATTACGTCGCGATGACAACTGTCCAAACGGGCTTCTTATTTTAAGACGACTGTATGTATATGTTTACTTTAAATAATACACACACCGGCACAATTATGGGAACACAAAAAAAGGTCGATTTTTGACGACAATGGACAAGTGAGTGGGGTCGTGTTTTATTCACCGATGAGAGCCGCTTTTGTGTAAATTTTGTGGATTCCCATCCAAGGGAAAGGATGTGGAGGTATCGAGGTGAACGCTACAACCAGACTAACTTCACGAAAACGGTGTCATATGGTGGAGGGTCAGTAATGGTATGAGGTGGCATATGTTTAGGAGCCCGCACAGAGTTAGTGCTCATTGATAATGGATATCTCACTGTGCACCGATACATAACAGAGGTCTTAGAACCACATGTCATGCCTTTTGCCCCATATATAGGCCAAAATTTCATTTTTATGCATGATAATGCACGCCCTCACACTGCAAGAATAGTGAGTAGCTACCTCCAGGAGGTTGGTATCAATCAAATGTACTGGCCAGCACGATCACCGGACATGAACCCAATAAAACACGCTTGGAACATTCTGGGAAGAAGAGTTCGACAGCGAAATCCAGCTCCCAGGAATGTCGAAGAACTGAAACTGGCTTTGGTGGAAGAGTGGGACAATTTACCCCAAGAAATAATCGACAGCCTTATTCAGAGCATGGGAAATCGCATACAAGCTCTGCTCAGAGCCCGCGGAGGCACACTCGTTATTAATTTAATCATTATTGTGTAATTAAAAAGAAAAAGTAAATTTATAATCTCACAGTAAAATTGTTTTATTTTGCAAATTTTCGCAATTCAAGTGTATTTTCTAAAAACTTGCTAATGCGTAGCTTCTTTTGGTTTAATTTGAGATATTTTAAGATTATGTATTTGTTTTATAGCTGCAAAAATGTATAGAAATTTAATGAAAATTAATTGAAAAAATTGGCCCTTTTTTGTGTTCCCCTAATTGTGCCGGTGTGTGTATTATAAAGCTGAAGAGTTTGTTTGTTTGAACGCGCTAGTCTCAGGAACTACTGCACCGACTTATAGAAAATTCTTAGACCATTAGAAAGCTACATTTCTCCCGAGTGATATAGGCTATATATTATCCCGATATTCCCACGGGAACGGGCACCACGCGGGTAAAACCGCGAGGATCCGCGAATTTTATCATAAACCTAACCTCACACTGTGTAAAATATTAAACTTAGTTTGAAAAGTGATAGCAAAATTATAATGTGTGGTTTTTGATCTACTTATAATATCGATTAACATAAGTATTTCACAACATATAACATTCAAATGAACCAGTTATATTATATTTATGAACCTTTTATCCCGAATGAAACTCGTATTATTCCAGCTTTTTTATATTTTGCAACGCTCTGCAACCCATTCGTACAACAAATTGGAATGATCTATCGGATCCTATCCGTTCCTATCCTATCCGTTAGCCGGATGATCCGGATTTGTTGGCGTCGATACTTTTTCTCTTTATATCCACAATATGCGGCCATTTAAGCACAATAAGATACAAAGAGCTGCACTATCGAATGATTCAAGATAAAAAATGCATAAAAGAGCGCAAGTAATCGTGAAAAAAACCTCAAAGGAAGAATTCAATGACGCAGTGGGAATCCCGTACGGCTTTTTGCAATGGTCAATCAGGGAATAAATGGCCATTTTATCTCAAGATCGTTCGTGATTTGGAAACCACGTGAAGACTTTGGTCTCGGCTGTATTTGCAGTCGTTACACCCCTCATCCATCCATCATCATCCCATTGCGCCCGTGGTTATGACCCATTTTCTTTTTCCACCCATAAGGTTAGCCCAGGAGCCTAATTATTATGACTCCCTAATTCCAGAAAGTTTTCTGATTTGCTATCAGTGTAAACAATGAAAAAGGGATGACATTTAGCAATGCAGAAAACTGTCTATAAATAAAAGAGGTCATAATAGGTTGCCTAGTCTAGGTTGTCTAGACCTGTTAGTTTTAGTATTTAGGTTAAAAATTTACTCAGTTAAAATATGCCGAATTTAAAACTCGACATATTTCAAACTGGGGTTTACATTGTGTCCCACAATACAGGATCGCTTTTGTTTTAGTTAATACCGAGCTATATTTCAAACTGTTAAAAATTGAGTGCCAAATGCAGTTCTATTTTATTGGGAGTTTTTTGAGACATTTGAGAACTATATTATACTGAAGTCTGAATTGGAGCAATGAAATTGAAATAAAAGTTATAAACCCGAAATAAAAAAACTTTTAAGGATTAAACGAACTTTTTTATTAATACTTTTTGCTTTATATTCCGTGTAATTTTTCCTTCATGTTGATGAAATATCGGGAAAACGAAAAAATCATAAAATAACAGGCTTTTTATAAAACCAAAATTATGTAGGTAGACTTAGTTACCTTTATTAGTTACACCAGCTTTTACTGTCAGGTTACACTTTATCATTTAAATGTCGTAACATTTCAGTCGCTTGCTTGAAGTTTGAAACGACAAAACGTTGTTTTAAAACGACGACTACTTATTAATCGAAAATTAGTAAAATTGGTTCTAAAGTTGTTTTTGTTTTTATAGTCAGAACAAAATTGACAAACGGTTTTTCGTTTTGTAGTAAGTAAAAACTGAAAGATGTAGAAAATGTATGTAATTAGGTAATATGGAATGAGCATTTTTTGTTTTTTATGTTTTTGCATTTTTTTTGCAATTTTTATACTTATGATAAATTTTAATATTGCCGGATACCCAAAGGTCGCGGGTTCGAGTCCCGTCTGAGAATAACTTGTGAGCGGAGTAGATTTTTTCAAAAATTTATCTTATGGAATGAGCTATTTTCTTTTGCGAAATGCAACCCTCTTTTTCTAAAGATGGTTTAAAAACCTCTGTCTAGACTGTCCCTAGCCTAATAAACAAGTTTGAATATATTTTGTTAGACTTCAGACAAATTGTGAAGTCACGAGCGTATTCGTAAGCTCATGCATGTAAATGGCGATGTTGCTACACTTTCTAGAATAAATTTTAACAGAGTTCACGTGTAAAATTACAAATTAGTTTTAACTAATGAGATATGTTGAAGTAAAGACTGTTGATAGTAGTGGTACCACCATAACAGCTGAAAAGGCAAGTTTATTTAAATAAGTACAAAGTGAAGGCACAATACAGTTTATTATTGTTTGAGCTCTAATAAGACAATACATACATCACAACGTAATGCGAAAACGTAATCGGGCTAATATTTAGTTTAGTTGAGTTGGAATTTAGGGAAATGGGTGTGAGGGAGGTTGACGTGGTGTCACCCCATTCCCCCCACTAAAGCATTTTACACGGAAACGCATTTTTTTTCATACATTATTAGGTTAGGTCATGTTAGTGCGAACAAAAAAGCGTAGCGAGCGTGCAGTGGCAGCGGCCGGCGAAGCTCCTATAAAAATTTTTAGGAAGTAGGAATTTTTTTATGTAAATTTACCTAAATACCACTTCTGCTCATAAATTTTTAGACACTTTAAAAATTCGTTAAATAAAGTATGCGTTTCCACGTCAAATGCTTTTTGGGGGGGGGGGGGGGGGGGAAAGGGGGGGACACCGCCCTCCATCCCCCTCACACACATTTCCCTAATTTGGACTCAACTAATGGTAATTAGAACCCGTAATCGTAATACGCGCGTAGAACGAAAGCAATCTATGATTCGTCGCGTCAGTGCTTCCGTCTTCGACGACCGAGCCGCGCCGCCGCAATGTGCGTGCGACTCCTAATATAATGTAAAATAAAATGCATTAACCGCAGCTTCAATTAACTATAAACTATGTAATAAGTGATTTATTTTATTTTTATTTTATTTTTGTTTATTGAAAACCAACAGTGTTACAAATATAATTGACAAAAATTGTGTACACTATAATAGTAAGACCAATTACAGGTTTCCTTAAAAATTTAAGCCAATAACTCAATTAGAACAAAAAACAACGACACAAAAATATCAGCCTAGCTAGTAAACATAGTGTGTGCGTGTGTGTATGTGTGTGTACGTGTATGTATGTGAGTGTGTATGTCTGAATGTATTTCGTAATAGAGTTAAATATTTAACGTAACATAATATGTTAATAGCATAATATTCGTAATAGAGTAAACATGATAACAAGCAAAATTATATAAAAACTTATATGAAAATCCAACAAATATGAACGCAGATGTTGGTTTAAAGTTAAACGATGGCAATGTAAATAATACAATATTTATTTCCTATTTCCAACTAATTAATTATAGTCGACTTATCATTGAAAAAATATTTAATTGTTACCGTACTGATCATTTATTTTTTATGTAAGTATATTATGTCAACTTTAATTTCAACTTGTATTATATCTATCTATATATCCAATGTGTTCATGCATTACAACAATAATACCTACAAGGATAAACCGGACAGTGAGGCAGCATAGGTACCAAAGATACCAAAACTTGTAACAGCTACCATATGATTTGGGACCTTAAATTATTTAGTAGTAAACAAATCCTTATTAGTATAATTGAATTAAATTTTATGATTTACTAATCAGCAAAGCAGACACAGCTTTTTTGAAAGCTGGCTTAGATAATGTAAAGATATCAAGATCACTGAACTTCTCATTATACAACATAGCAAGACGTGATAGTGGACTATTCTTAGCATAGTTTGTAGAGCATAATGGTACGTGGAGTAGTGGTGTATGCCTTGTGCGACGTTTAGGGGTACGAAAAACTATGCCAGCCAAAAGCTCTGGGCAGTCGATGCGTCCGTTCAAAATATCATGCAAAAGACACATATCCAAAAGTTTACGCCGATCTTCAAGAGTAAGTAAATTGTGAGTAAGACAAGCTTCGACATATGAACCAGCGGACTTACCGTAACGATAATTAAGATGTTTAATAAGAATCTTTTGGATCTTTTCGAGACGATTAATGTGACATGCATATTGGGGTGACCATATCGAGCACGCATATTCTAATAAGCTACGGACGTATGCAAAATACACGCATTTTACAGTAAATATATTCTTGAATGGTTTGCACGAACGTAGTACGAAACCTAAGTTTTTGTATGCTCTTACAGCAACAGAGTCAACTTGATCAGATAGTAACATTTTATCATCCAAAAGCACCCCCAAATCACGAGCTTCCGACATTGTGATAATTTGAGAGTCGTTAAATGAGTAAGGATAAATTATTGGCTTTTGCTTGCGAGTAAAACGTACGCATTGACATTTTTTTATGTTAATATTTATTTTATTAAGATTATAATATTGAACTAAATTATCTAAATCCTTTTGAACATTCTCACAATCATTATAACTTTTTATTCTGCAAAAGATTTTTTTATCGTCTGCGTAAAGCAGGTGTTTTGAGTTTATTATAGAATTTCCAATATCATAAATGTATACGTTGTAAAACAAGGGTCCCAAATGAGAGCCTTGAGGCACGCCACTAGGTATACTAACAAAGTCTGATCTGTAACCGCCTACTATAACCGCTTGGGAACGATTTCTTACAAATGATTCCATCCATCTAAGCAAATTACCCCGTATTCCTAAAAATTGAAGTTTGTTTAGCAGGATGATGTGATCCACGCGGTCGAAAGCTTTTTCAAAATCCGTGTAGATCACATCAACCTGACCGCCCCCATCCATATTCTTTAGAACATAGTCTGCAAAACACGTCAGGTTCGTAATAGTTGAACGCTTCTTAATAAAACCGTGTTGACTAACGGGAATACTTCTAATAAGAAGTGGGTAAATGGCTTCATAAACAAGTTTCTCAAAAAGTTTGCCTATGGTACAAAGGATTGTAATACCGCGATAATTTTCAACTTTAGTCTTAGACCCGCTCTTGTGCAATGGCAAAATATGACCTCTTTTCCAAACCGATGGGAAAACACCGCATCTAAGAGAGCTATTAAAGATTATGTATATTGGAAGTAATAACGATTTTATACAGTTTACCCAAAATATCGGTGGGATTCCATCACAACCAGAACCTTTGGAGACATCCAATTTTTTTAAAGCCCGTTCTAAATCATTCAGTTATCATTAGGGTTCCTGTCCATCCGGCATGTGTGAGACAGTGAGTGGCGTTTCCTGAAGGCAACATACTCCAGAAGCTGAATCGAAGCGCGCTCAGTGAGTCCCCTTCCCTATTCCTAAAATTTAAGGACCACAATTTTTTTTTTCTGAACACAATTATTCACAAATCGCCCCGCTATCCGCTATACAGTTCGGTATCAGCGACTCATATTACATGAAATTTTATTAGAAGCGTACAGGCGTAAAAAGTGAAGTTTAAAATACTTTTTATTAAGAAATAATACATTTTATTTGTATCGGTGGTTAGATAGAGGAAATTAACGATACGTCTACGCGAGACGATTCGATCGTAAAACTCACAGACCTATATTGAGATAGACGGTAAAAGTGTACGTACCTTGCGTGCCAAAAGTTTGATCCGCGGTCATAGTTTTACGACCTAAGTCAGTCCGCTTGAGACCATTGCCAAGAAAACACGCGTCACTCAGAAACGAAAATGGTTAATTGTGCAGTGCTTGCTTGCAAGAGCTCGTCAATATCATCAACACATCACTAAATTTTGCTCGTGACGTCATCGTAGGTACGAAAAATTCGACACGCTAGGTTCTCATACAGTTTGAAGCGCTCTTAACGTCTATCTCGATATAAGTCTGTGGTAAAACTTTTGTTTGTCTTGTACAGTCAGCAACGAATCTTGCCGAACAAAATAACGTTACAAAAGACACTAGACACATGAATTGTACATAAGTTACTGAACATAGTTCCATTTACATTATAAATTTCCAAAAGTAGCTATATAGTATATTTCCAAAAGTGGCCGGACATTATATTTTCGAAAGTGGCTGGACAGTAGACTTCCATAAGTGGCTGGACAGTAAACTTCCAAAGTTGCTGGACAGTATATTTCCAAAAGTGGCTGGATAGCTGCAGACTTCCAAAAGTTGCTGGACGTAGTATCGTCTAAAAGTGATTTGTTAGATCATGACCGGACCAATTTTCGAATTTAGACTGATGACAATCACCGAAAAAAGTACAGCACTGTCATATAACACATTTGTCTCTTTCATTTTGGTCGTGACATCATTGACATCATCATTTGTTTATGCCAGCCTCTCGCTTCTTAATTTTTTTTACTATTTTAGATTTTAACTGACTTCAAAAAAAGGAGGTTTTCAATTCAATTGTGTTTTACGACATTTATGAATAGATTTAACAATTATTTTCTTTAATGGATAATTCACACTCCAAGGGGTGGTGGTGGCTTTACTTTTTACAGGGTCCGATAAAACACTTCTGTTTTTTTTGGCGTCGTAATAGTTCGCACGAAAGTGATCATTATTGTATGGTTGATTTTTGTTTTAGTTAGTGTTTAAAATATATTTATACCCTGACCCACTAAAGAACCGTGTCACAATGACAATAAGAAACAATTTGCTTGACACTTCTTATGTTCTGACAGAGTTCTATGATGGGTCAGGGTTCCATTTTGTCGATAGTACCGCCGCCGTTTATTCGAACTTGGTCCTAAAATTTACAACGTAGAAATTAAGGTCAAATTACTGAGTTCAAGATAAATGTTCATTGAGTTCAATGACCCACTATATAAACATTGCATTTTTTTTTACATTTGGAAAATATGTATCAAGATATAATTAAGTTGGGGGTACAGTAATACCAACATCAGGAAACGCTTTCTTATATCAGTCCGCCTATCAGTCAATTATCAACTAAGAAAAATATAGTAATACTTATAAACATCAACTCGACATCCTGTTTCAGTTTCTCAGAACGTTTCGTTTAGACCTTGTATAATAAATAGGATTAACAAACACCGGATGCCGGTCCTTTATAATAGTGTGCAGGTGTTTTGAAAATTAGGATGTGTTCATGGACTTTTGTTGCTGACTGTACTCGCTGCGTCTTGACGATACGCTTACACTGCTCTTTGGAGAGGCTTACTATACTTTAAACTCTTTCTTGTATTTTGTGCTAAAATCTCTAATCACCTATATGATGTAGACAAAATTCATGTACTGTTAACTTTACATTAGGTAAAGTACCGTCACGGCTTCTGTGGTATAGTGGTAACAACCACAGGCACTGATTTGATGCAGACAAGATTCATACTGTCAACTTTACATTAAAGTACCATCACGGCTTCTAAGGTATAGTGGTAACAACCACAGGTGTCAGATCCATAAGTCAAAGGTTCGCGTCCCAGGGGATAAGTACTATACTTTCATTTACTATTACTATTGAATTCGGTTTGGTTGGTGGTAGGCCTTGTTGTAATATAAGTCTACCTGGCTAGCTACCACCATCTTATCTAAGTCTGTCGCCATGCGTTGTTGCGTTCCGGCAATTTAGAGACAAGAAGCCAGTTCCACAGTTGAGGATTTAGTGAGAAATGCGATTCCATCTTGGCAACTGCTAAACATAAGGTATGAAAGAAGTTAACCGTTTTCCCGTTCTAAGTAAAAAAGTAAATTGTACTTTTTTACTTAGAATGCAACTTTTTTAATTTGTAGGAACAAAAATATTTGACCCATTTCATCCCGGATGGGATACCATTCTCTGTAAAAAAAACTTCCCCTTTTACATCTCACACGTTCCAATGGCCCAATTAAATTCGCCATTCAACAGCGGGGTTAATTAAGAAGAAAATTATCTTCTCAAACACAGACGCGAGCATGAACTCTCGGGTGTGAGACGTAAGCGACTGGAGGTAGACTTCTGATATGACCAACGCATGTTGTGTTGGTCATATCAGCGATATAGCGATTTATTGTATTTTTATAGCTAAGTATCAATCTTATTTGACGACGACCTGTTTGGCGCAGGGGTACTAAGCCCGCCTTCTGCGCCAGAGGTCCCGGGTTCAATCCCCGGACAAGACAAATATTTGTGTACATGAACATGTTTATTTTTCTTGGTCTGGGTGTTTAATATGTATATTATGTATTTACAAAAAAAAAGTATATAAGTATGTTTATCCGTTATCTAGTATCCATCATACAAGTTCTTCAAGAAACTTAACGTGGGCTAGATAATAATTGGTGTGTTGTATACAATTATTTATTTATTTCATGTTGCGGTGCCTATGATATCATTCTTCTTCTTCTTCATCCATTACGGACGGTTTCCGCAACTCGATGACTTTTTGCGCCTATTTTGCGACCGGAGGGTGTCAGGCCGGATCACTCCAGCCATCCCAGCTCCACCAGGAATGCTCCCAGCGCCTTCACATCGGAGAATGCTTACCGGAGACTGCCTGGTGAGCCGAGGTACTTCGCCCGGTAAGGGGCTACTCCGTCACAATCCAACAGAACGTGAGCAGCTGTCTCTTCTGCCTCCATGCATGCATAGACGGCTGTCAGTGGCACCTAAATTGAAAAGGTGCTTGTAAAAGTTACCGTGGCCAGTGATGGCCCCTGTTCTCATACGTAACAGCGGTCTACTGAGTTTAAGGAAAGATGTGAGAGAGAGATATATGATATTATTATGGCGGTCACAACTTCATTTCAGATGCGTATTTAGAAACCTAAGAGATCGTCTATACGAAATATGTTAAAGAATAATATTTTGTAGTCACATTTCAAAAGTAGTTTAGCATACCTACCTAAAACCCTAGGAGCGAGGCGTCTATTCGATATAATGTACAAGTCAAGTGCAATTACTCAATCGTTCCCTGATAGTTGAGAATCATGACTCCGTGCAAGAAGGTGTCGTACAAGGTGTTTCCACTTTCGGTCTTCGGCTGAATGTACCGCGGCATTTACTGGTATCTCCAGATTTTCTTTCACCCAGTCTTGCCAACTTTTTGGGCTTCTGCCTCTCCTTCTTTCTGTCTTTCCTGTAACGATGAGCGTCTCTATTATGATGTTTGGGTATTTACGTGAGATGTGGCCAATTCAGTACATATTGGATGCAAGTAAAACAACTTTTACGGATCAAAATACGCTTTTTGTTTGCATTTTCTTTTCATGACGTTTCAGTAGTTTTTCATGAATCATGGTCCATAGAAAACTATCCGTCCTATCCTAACTACTTACCTACTCATATATTTTCCTAGTGCGCCTTGAGAGCCTTACGTCGCTTGTAATAGCGGCGGTTTTCGTAGTAGCTGCTGTTGACTGTACAAAAATACTCTCTCTCGTTCGTAACTTGGGACATACTTGATATCGTAAACTGAACGACCGCTAGCGGGCTAAAATATGGCAGAAATTCCAACAGCAAAATGCCTATTTCTTGTGAATTATAACTAATGAGACGAATATTAAAGGAATTGATGGCCTCCGGTTTGGAGTTTTTATTTTTTCCGTCAACAATGCCTTCGAACGCATTCTTTGTTTTCATTAAGTCTAATCTTTAATCGATATTGCGTGTAAAAAATAAATACATTCGCTTGGCGTTGTTTTAAAACATTATAAAAACGTTTCTTAGCTTTTCCTCTTAATTTGTTATTGAGATAAATTATTATATGTGTCGTAGTATAATTTGATAAATAGAATTTTCGCAAAAGTCCTAGGGATATTGCAAAAACACGGATAATTAGACAATAGTGTTGACATTTCTCAATTTTACTGAACAAATATAGGGTTTTTTGCAAAAATACGGGTTGCTTTAGTAACATTGGATATTCTTTATTCTGATTGGCTTAATTTTTGCTTGCTTGCTAACTCTTATTCTGATTGGTTGGATGATGAGATGAGAGAATGAATTGACAAATTGAAACGTCAAGTCATCAATCAATCAGAGAAGATGTTGTTTTTGACGATCCGACCAGCCAATCAGTGTTCTTATTTAATAATAGCCAGCGATTCATTTCCCAATCTTACTAAGGCAACCAGTTTTTCGCAAAAATCCTATCCTTTTTCAGTAGGATTGAGAAATCACAACACCATTGTCTAATTATCCGTGTTTTCGCAATATCCCTAGGATTTTCGCAAAAAAACGATTTATCTAATTATCCTACGACATATGCATTAAATTTTTGCCCAAATCGATATGCGTCCAGGGCCAATATTTTACTTAGAATATAGTACTTAGTAGGTATATAAAAGTCCTAATACATACATAAATTTAATTCCTAATATAACCTAGCTTCTTAGCTCGTGGAGGCAGACATAGGCGGAATCCGGTGGGTTTCGGTGGGTTGGACAACATGTTTTCCAGGCATTATTCTCAAAAAGCCTGGCTCGCCGCGATTCCAATTTAGGTTAATTATACCGTGTTTTACCCGTGGGTCCACCGGTTTGTCCGCGCGGCGTAGGAGAGGAAGAAAGATCTTTCTACCGCGCGGCGAAAATGTATGCCTGCTCCTGCTGTTTCGTTTTAGCGGTTTTCACTTCTTCTGGCACTCCCGGAGTGCAACCCGTTTTTTTCCCCTTAGGTAGTCCGTGGTGTATATGTTCAAATGCTGGATAGTTCACCTATATTAGACGCTGGATAAATCACCTCATCAACACCACATGACACAAATATTATATCTAATACCCGGATGCACCCGTGTGATTCCCATGGGAATATCGGAATTAAAAGTAGCCTAAGTTTGTTACTCTCCGACCTTTCAACTAACTGTATGCCAAAAATCAAGTCGATTGGTTACTTACGAGTAGTTAGGGCGTGAAGGAAGGACAAACAAACACACTGTCATTGTTATAATATTAGCTAGTATTAGGATTAGTCTTCGCCTCCCGTCCCCCCATCGAGCCTTAGGACTCGGTGGGGGATCGGGAGGCGGGTGTCCCCCCCCCCCTTCCCCAATTTCTCATCATTAGGATGGGAAGGTGGCGATACAAGGGGATATATACCCCTTCCGAACCTCCACCGAGCTCACACGGCTCCCCCCTCACGATAAGTCCACCGCCCGCTCGCAGGTCGCTCGCTGGGCCTCTCTTATGGTCTCACCCGGCAGGGCTTGACCGCGCTGAGGGCGGTGTGTGAAGCAACTTAGGGAGGGGGGAAAACCAACAAGACCAGCCTGCAAGATGGCAGGCCGCGGACCCGCAACCCCATCAGTGGCGCAAGCCAAGATATGGATACCCGCGCGCGAGAAGATAGCAACAACCGAGCTCACACGCTGGGTGGGGGTGCGGGAGGGGCGTGGGATGGAGTGCGTGGCTATATGTTTGTATGGGCCGTGTACTCCAGGTGAGTCCAACATTTCGAATCGCCCCTGCACCTGGGGGCGAGGGATGCGTAAAAGCATTTCTCCTAGTATAAAAAAAAATAAAAAAAAGGATTAGGATTAGTCTAGTAACCATAGTAAAA
This sequence comes from Chrysoteuchia culmella, assembly GCA_910589605.1. Lineage (NCBI taxonomy): Eukaryota > Metazoa > Arthropoda > Insecta > Lepidoptera > Crambidae > Chrysoteuchia > Chrysoteuchia culmella. The sequence continues at coordinate 15,141,426 of OU342652.1, forward strand.
GTTCTGCTTAGTTTGGGGCTATCTTTGTTCAGTCAAACCCGTAAAAACCACTTTTGGTTACATAAATCAGGCAAAAGTGGTTTTGCCTGATTTAAAATTTAGACTATCGGTCATAAACAGTTAAGGTGGTTAGTGAAAATTACCAGGAAAATCATCAAAAAAGTGTTTAAAACTATTTTAATGTGTAACGATATATCACAATATCACAAATAAATGATTTATGATTATGATTATGAACGTTTTATATGTATACAAAATTCAATCGACATTGTACGAGATCAGGGAATTGCAAAGAAGCAGAAATACGAGATTCTGTAGTGAAAAGTGATTTGACCAACGTCCTTCCTTAGTTTAAATAACTTTCGACTGCGAAATATAGTCAAATTGATTTTAACTAAGGGCATCGGTGAAAATTGCTTTGGTCTGATTTTTGCAGTCAAATGTGATTTTGACCGGTTATGAGTTTTAACTATAACATATAGGTACACTGATGCGTTAAAAAATCCTATGGCATTTTGTTCGACTGTAGTCTATTTATTGTCTTACTAACGGTCGGTCGCGTTTTACTTGCGTGACTCCGGGATCGGGATAAAAAGTATCCTACGTTCATAACCAGGCTATCTACGATCTGTATATATCAAATTTCATCCGAATCCGTTCAGTAGTTTCGGATCCTATTCAATGCAAAAAAAACAAACTAACAAACAATAAAATCTTTCCTCTTTATAACGTTATCGTATAGATTAAAAGCGAATGTAATACAAGCCGGCCAAGAAACACAATATTATAACGATACTGCAGTAAATATGCCGATATCTCAGCATCAGCGTTACGAAGTTGATGACCTTATTGTGGCCATAAAATAAGCGGCTGTTGAAAATCAATCGCATTGTTGTAATATTGTAGCAAATTCAATATCATTTTAATGATAATTACTATCAAATAAAAGACAATGTCCTTATAAAAACTAAAGACAGTTTATTCTTCTTAAAATTAATGAGGGTCAGTCAGCTCTGCATATTTAGATTTCTCTTTTACAAGGCGAAAGAGGTCGGTGGCACTCGTTATTAAAGAGATGTCATTGTGAACTGCAAGATAAAAGTATTTATTTAGGTTCGGGTAATATGTATGACATATTATTATCTGAGAAACGTTTGTCTATTTAAAAACGATTTACCAACGTTTGTATACACCAATACTTTTAAACAATTACTGGCTTATTAGATATAAATCTAGGCGCAACAAATACTTAAAGGTACTGGAAAATACAGCATGTTCCACTACCGCTTAAATATGTGTTACTAACTAGTGTAAATAACTAATATAATATAATAATATAATTTAATACTTTGCCAATACGAAGGACAATAGCAATCACTACCTCTTATTTGTATCAAGTATGGAATGTAATTTACTTAGCGGGTCTGACTTAATATCGAACGGGTCGCTGTATTCATTTACCAATTTGCATAGTCTAGGTATGGGCGAATTAGAACCAAATTTTGGGTTTTCCGTAGCGGTGGGCAAAGAGGAGTTGTTCTATTTCGCGGGTATCTAGCTGGCGCTCGTAGTTTAAAATTCGTAAGAAGTTTGGGGGCAATCGATCTTCGACAGCAATTTGTCTTATTTGACACGTCAACAAAACATGTCAGTATAAAAACCTATCACGAACTGCTCCAGGGACGGGAGAAAAATGGAATGTAAATAAGGAGGATAGTCACTACTTCTCTAAGTTGAAAACTTCCAAAAGGAAACTGATAAAATACTATAAAACTAAACGCACATGACAAAATAGAGGATATGTTACCTAACTCGAATTTCCACTTCAACAAAGCTTATTACATAATCAAGTTCCAGACGCTAACTTAGTGGCCCAACGTCACGGAAACTACAAGCGGTTGCCATGGTCAGCGTTTCTGAGGATATCTCCATTAATGAGCTCTTCAATATACCTTAAGAGGCGATGATAGAGATTAATATCCCTCGGGAGGCGCCACAGGCGGTAAGGAGGGGGAGCATATTTTATCACCTGCTTTTCCTGTTAAGGACAACATCTCTTTAATATTACATACAACGGTATACATTGATCCGATTGTGTTATAAGTCTAAGTAGGGTTAAAGATAACAGAACTAACGCCTGCGACTTTGTCCGCGAATCTATTGAAATAAAATGTAATAAGTACGTAAGTATTCTAATTTTGTTCAAATCGGTTCAGCTGTTTTTATGTGAAAAGGTAAGACAGATATAGTTACTTTTGCATTCATAACATTAATATAGATAGTTATCACCGAGACAAGAAATCAATACAAATATTCATCGCATGATATTGAACCCTAGACCAGATCCTTCTGGATCAGGAGGCGGTATCCGTAAACCGCATTTGGAAATACCTATTACTAATAGGTCTTTACGGATAACAATTGCCGATTTTTTCTTACATTTCTAGAGCACCTTACAACTTATATAATAAAAAAAATACGTCAATTGATTTTATATTAAACTTAGATCATAACGGTCAAAAATTAGTTATCGTAAGTTTATTATTTTCGTTTCTTATGCGATAAAAAATACCTCGAAAGGATTTTTTTTAAATAAAAATAGCATTAGATTGATCAGTCTTCATACAGTGCTTTTACATAAATTTGAAATTCTTCATATAAATTGTTTTTTACAATTCCGTAAAATCTAATAATATTAACTTTTAATAAATATTGTATAATACCACTTTAAACAGTACAAAATAAGATAATTTACTACAATATTTTAGGTTAATCATCCGACAAGGATGTCAAAGTGGCTGAATTCTGGGCCTCAATACTTTAGTGTCTGCTAAGAAGAAGAAGGTAAATCGACATTGGGTGCTGCGTCACCTTGAAGGGACAATGGCATAAGATTCGCTTGAGATAGGAAGAATTTGGTCTCCCATCCCATACCCGACCATAATAAAAGTTACTTAACATTTTTATAAAGTGTAAAAATATTTAAAATTCGCTGTTTTACCTGGCTGTGTGTCCTGGTTTAGTGTTGCAGCGAAAATTTCCGATAAAATTATCATAATGAGGACCGAAGCGCGAGCGCGTCGCAAGGACACTTAACACGAGCTAAATATTAGCTGACAATTTTAGTATTATACAGAAAATCCCAAGTCAACCTTATTACTGCAAAGATATCGCAAGATTAGAAAAAAAATGTATAACAAAACAACGAAGGATACCCCTTTGTTGTTTTGATATTACCTACTTATTTTTTTTAAGGTAAATTTAAAGTGGCGTCAATTTACATTTACCCAAACGGAAATAGTCAATTTGAAAAGAACATAAATCTCATTATGGAACACATTAAAGCTAAACTATTAAAAACTATTACTATAAGCAAAACTATTTCAGTACCGAGATTTCAGACGTTTATTGAATATTTATTAAATTATTGAAGTAAAAAAATACACAAAAAGAAATCATATCTCAGGTCCGATTCACTTAACACTTTGGTGAGCAAAGTCGTATTTCTGAGTACATTATTATTTGTTAGAACTCGATTAACAATAAAATCTGTTTAAAATATTTATATTGTATTTTCTCAGCAAATTTTTTAAGTAAGTAGTCTCTTTTAGTTCTTCAAAAGCAAAGATTTAGATTAGATTTGTCATTAATATCAGTGCGATTGACTTAAATAGAGAAAACAAATGTGGTATATCACACAAAATTTGATTAAAATGGTTTTGTGTTATTTTTAGTTTCGGGGAGCAAACTGTTTTCTTCCCGCATAATAGCAAGAATACTAACTTTGACTAAAATAGTCTACTTTTTATATAAAGTATAGGTAATATTCGCATTTTGTTTGTACAAGTTTAACACAAATGTTGCACTATGAGTAGGTATTATTTTTTCTGCATTTCTCAGTTTAACCTAGTAAATATATTATAACAAATGTATGTACTTAAATAATGTTTCACAATAAGCGATGCGTGTTTGTTTCATAAAAGTTTGTGCTGAGACTATGAGTTTGCGGTGTACAGAAAAACCTAAAAAGGTTTGTGAAACTCCGTTTTTGTTTTAGAATAATTAGTTTGTAAATAGTTTTGATAACTACAACTACTACTTCGCTGGCTCAGCGACCCAAAGTGGATCTTTGCCTCCGACGTCAAAATGCGCCATGCGTTCCTGTTTTGTACCAAGTCTGGCCAATCGGTTACTTCCAGTTCCTTTAGGTCTTTAAATAGTTTTGATAATAAAAAAAAACTGATATTTCATTTAATAAGTAGCACTTTTATCCATAATTTTTATTTAAAGCCGTAGTTTGTCTTGCATTTAAATTTTGTCTGGACATTGAAATAGCATGATTGTTCTACCACAAAAGCCTACTGGACTACACTAAAAGGCTTTAGGGTAAACTTTGAATACAAAAGCTAGACAGGCAAGCCGAGATCAAAGGCGATTCTGGTAACCGAATTGAGGACAATGACTGGTCCTAACGTTGAGCTATCCAATGAATATTTGATTCGGAATCAATTGTAAATATGTGAAACGAAATGAAACGAATTGTTTTATTGCTTACAGAAAATTATGAGTTATGAGCAAATAGTGATCGATAACGACTACGTACGAGTTGTCGTGTCGCATTACACACACATTATTACCATAAATAGGTGTTATGTCTAATACTTAAGTAATAATTAATTATAATTAATAAGGCTCAGACTCTCCAAACCTTTGGTGATCGAGTCATAAAGAATTTCCTTTTTTCTTCATCTACCTTATAATACTATCAAATTACTCTCTCTATAAGTATTTATGTATCATTAAAATACCTGTAAATGTCCATTCTTTTCATGCACCCACTCCCATAATATTCTGTCTATATATTTCTTTCTCTCACCCACTTCACAAATAAATTATTCTGATTCTGATTCACGATTGCCTGGAAGATATTGCTTTGTAGCAATAAGGCCGCCAATTGTGTTTTCTTTATTGTAATTTTTTCTGTATTCTGTATGTTTAATCGTGTGCAATAAAGTTTATTTTATTATTATTATAAGGATGACATGCAAGTTTGTGTGTGCGTGTGTGTGTGTGTGTGTGTGTGTGTGTGTGTGTGTGTGTGAGTGTGTGTGTGAAAGAGAGAGTCGAGAGAGTCGTGCTTAGTAAACAGGATGTTTTTTATATTATTTTCCATTGTTTTTGGACGCCCGGTGGGTGTCCTGCTAGCAAATGATGAATTAAAGGCTAATTAACAGGAAAACAACAGTTATATTATATTTTGGCATAATATTTAATAAATTTGCAATCACAAAATACTACGATGTCATCTAAAAATACAGAGTGTACAACAAAATTGAAAATTTGTGTGCGTTTTGATATGCCATTTCATTGTTTTGTGCATGTCGTCTAAGTGTCCCATATTTTAGTTTAAAGTACAAATTACGCCCTATTATAACAAAGTTTGCCTAGTTCTGCCTTAATTCAATTTCTAGTATTATCAAATTGTATTAAAATTTCGCATTATTTTATTTTTATTAGGTCAAAGAAAATAATCAAAAGCCAGAGCTTATTTCGAAATTAAGAAAAACGTTCAAAAAGCCAGAGCTCTGAGCATTAGCCTAAGAAGTCTGGCAACTTTCGAATATTGTACAAACTTCTTTTACCACGTTCTATATTAAATTTCACTGACGATGTTGACCCTATAAAAGTTCCCGCAACTTCACTACACAAAAAACAAGTGCACGCGAGCTCTTAGTTGACACTCGGGTAATTTGCATTTTTTTTTCTATTAGGAGGGCCGCTCACGTATAAGTGACTCATATTATTGCCTGGAACCCAATAAGGCCTTTAGGTAACCTAGTTATGCCATAATTCAATATGTAGTACAATCAAATTGCATTTAAACTTCTCAAATATTTTTATTTGTAATTTTTTTATTTATTTTATTTATTTCTAAAAAAAACGTTCAAAAAGCCAGAACTCTGAGCATTAGTTTAAAAATTCAGGCATCTTTACAATATTGCACAAACTTCTTATACCACGTTGTATAAAAAATTTCACTGACGATGTTGAGCCTATAAAAGTCCCCGCAACTTAACTACAAAAAAAACAAGCGTGCCCAAAGTTGTCGCTTAGATAATTTGCAATTATTTTATCTATAAGGATGGCCGCTCACGTCGTCTAAGTGTCCCATATTTTTGCCTGGAGCCCAATAAGCGGCGCTACGGCCAAGTTTGCCTGCCTCTTCTAATTAATTTCTACTCCGTGCCGCTAAAGTGTGACTTCTTGATGTGGTCTAAGTTAAAAACTTTTTAGACTGCTGAAACTTTTTTTAAATTATTTTTTCTATTCTTCGAATCGATTGGCTCATTTAGGTAAAGCTCATTTAAGTCATTTACTCAGCCTAGTAATGCTTCTAAGTTCTTAATTCGGTAAAAGTTGCCTCCGCCGTGGCGCTGTAAGTTATCTGCAATAGATGTAAAGGCCATTGATATCAATAACAGTTTACCAAGTACCTACCCTTTCATATTATAAACATATCTGTATTAAAAAATGCATAATACTAAAAAGTGACGCAAATACCAAATAAATATCTAATATTATAAATGTGAAAGTATGTCAGTTTGTTTGTTTATTTGTTTGTTACTCTTTCACCCAAAAACTACTCAACGGATTTGGATGAAATTTGGCACACACATAGTAGATAGCCTGGATCAACATATAGGATACTTTTAATCCCGATATTCCCACGGGAACGGGAACCACGCGGGTGAAACCGCGGGCGGCCGCTAGTAAACAAATAAATATCAGACAACTACAATGTGACTACCATCAGACAAATTGGTCAGCTTCAGCACTTATGTTTCAGATATCAGGACAAGAACATCAGCAACGTTGCTAACGACTCCAATAGGCAGGATTAGTACCACTATACAATCGGAGAACTTCCCGGTTGACCAGTAAAGTGTTTTTGGGAAACGTTTTCTCGAAAAGTATTAAGGTTAAAAAAAATATTTATTATTCAAATGAAATATCTGTTAATGTTCTATTATTTGTGATACAAACAACGTTTTCTATTAATATGTCTATTACTTTTAAATAAAGCTCCATAAAAAAAAACACTACTGGTCAACCGGGAAGTTCCCCGGCTGTACCATATTATGGTCCGTCTCAATAAAATTGTACCAAGTACGGTTAGGGCTAGCTTAATTGAGACTATATACACTTACATCAGTTGTGTATATCTATTTCCTAAAAAAAAATAACACATTATTGCGTTATAACTTTTTAATTTTTCATTTTACAATGCTATTTTATGTGATAATTTTTAAACAAGTAAATATACTAGAAAAAAACAACTTGTCTCATGTCGCCCTGACAGACCCCGTCGACCCCCGACGGGACGGGGTCCCGTCAGGGCGACATGAGACAAGTTGTTTTTTTTTTCTAGTATATTTACTTGTTTAAAAATAATCACATTATAGCGTCATAACATAACATAAGCTACCAGGAAAAATCAAACACATCACTCAATATGGATTCCGGATATCGAAGACGGAACAAATATAAAGAGTTTTGACTAGGTACCAATAATACTTACCTATTATTTTTCCTGAGATATCCGGAAATAAATAATTCCTACCTGGTACAAGACATATAATGACGAAATAAAAGAGTGCCAACATGGCGTAATACCGGCGTTTACCGGAAATACGGACAACTTCAGAGCGTAATAGGTGGCGCCCCTAGCGGAAGAGAGAGGCAAGTTGGGCGGAGACGCACGAAAAACGGAAGGCTTGACTCACTTCCGAAAAAATATTCGTTGTCACGTCAAAAATTTTAAGGGAAATGTTGTTCCGTTTACGTCCAAGAGGAACTCAATATGACATACATACATGTTTGACGATACGTCCTCGATACTTAGGTACCTATCCATCATCAGCCTGTGGACGTCCACTGCTGGAAATAAGCCTCTCCTAGCTCACGCCAATTGTGGCGTCCATAGGAGGCTATTAGCCTACTGCTACCACGCTGGCCAGACGGGTAGGTAGAGGGTTTGTTTCAAGTTTTCAGTCTCTCGCAAAGGTGTTCAATGCGTCGAGCCTCTTAGTGATTCTTACGACATCCCAGGCATGTAAGGGAGTGGTGACACTTGTATACTTAGGCCGTCACCACATGGCACACTTAGATACCTACTCGATAGTTATTAGTTCTAGGCCTACGGAACTCTACATAATGTTGTGCCTTGGACCAAACCATTATGGCGCTTTACAAGGGTGATAGTGAAACTTCAGCAGGCACTGAATTGGTGAGATTAATTCGGCTACAAAAGCGTAATATTTGGGGGAAGTATGTGTCGTGTTTTGTGTAAATGTTCATATGGCGACATTTTAAAAGAAACTTTGGGGCATACCGTCACATAAAATAGGTGCGAGGTAAATAAAAATATTTCTAACACACACCAATTAACCTAGCCCCAAAGTTAGCACTGTAAGGCATGCGTTATGGGATACTAGGGTAAGGGTGCTTGTACACGGTGCAAGTAGCTTGCGCATGTTGAGGCACTTGCGCGGGTTATATGCATCGTAAACATACATCGTAAAAAACATGTGCGGGTCTAGTGACTCGAGCATGTACCAAAGCGAGCTACCCGCGCAACTAATCCGCGTGCTCTGCGACGCGCGCGGGTCACTCGCGCATGTCACTTGAGCAGGTTCAGACGTGCGCAAGCGCGACGCTACAGACCGATAGGAAGCGGTTTAATGTAATTGTTTTTCTATTACGTGAATTGTTTCTTCTATAATTGTTTAGTTTTTGTTTTAATGTGACCATAATGAGTAAATTAGATAAGTGGAACGACGAAACGACTTGTCGTTTCGTACTTTTGTACAAATCCTACGATTGTCTGTGGAATATGGAATCGTCAAACTACAAAAATAAACAATCAAGAGAGAACGCTTTAGAAGCAATCGAGAAAGAGATGGGCATTGACGGTTTCGGAAAAAATGAAATAAAAAATAGAATACGAAGTCTTCGATCTACTTACAATTTAGAAAAGTTGAAAATCGAGAAATCACAAAAATCTGGCGCTGGAGCCACAGAAATATATAAACCTTCATTGAAATGGTTTTACATGCTACAAGAAGTAATGGTCAAAGTTGCGGATGTGAAAAGAAAACCACAGGAATTAGTAAGTAACGTTCTATATTATTATATTTTATTATTACTAACATTTTTTCACAATACACAGGCACAGACGGTTGTGTTTATTCAGAAAGTAATAGAAATTTCTTTTTAAAGTTAAAAATATAAATGGCAATATGTTGAATATTTATTTATTTAGTATTCAAGGAAGAATTTATTTAAAAATAATTACATATTTTATACAAAACTTCTGTCGCATATGCGTGTAACGTAATTTGTTTGTGCAGTGAAATTGTGTTTAAATAATTTACCTGTACCTTAACCTATATCACCGTGTGTCTCAGTTTAGTAAGGTGAAGGAACGGAACAGTATATATTTTAAGTAATCATAATATCTTGCCATGCTACCCTCCATTGTGTGACAAAATATTTCTTATAAGTATTTCTTACGTCTTCCCCGGTTTGCGAAATAACAGAATAATGTAAATTCCCACGTGCCTCTGTTGTGTCCCCTTCATCATATGTACCTGGAGGCATATATGTTGCTTCAACATTTCTTAGCCAGTTATGTAGTGCACATGTAGTCCGAATCAACCGTTCCGCCACTTCAACAGAACATGCTATCAAGTTTTCGTAAATGCGAAATTTACTTCTTAAAATCCCGAACGTACTTTCAACTATTCGCCGTGCTCTGGAGAGACGATAATTAAATATTTTTTCAGCATAAGTTAAGTTCCTTGGCAAACGTGAATAGGGCTTTAGTAAATATGATTTTGAAGGAAAAGCATCATCTCCTATTATGAATCCATTGTCAGGTAATACATTTTCTTCTAGAGCATTATAAAGAGCACTGCTTCGAAATATGCCTCCATCTGATGCTGAACCATTGCTACCAACATTTATGTACGTAAAATTGTAGTCATGATCAACTAGTGCAAAAAGCACGATGCTATTTTTCTTTTTAAAATTAAAGTACAGTGAGCCGCAATGTTGAGGCGCCATAATATCTACGTGCTTTCCATCTATAGCACCACAGTAATTCGGAAAATTTTATATCTTCTCAAATCCGTTCTGAATTACTTTCCAGCCTTCTAATGTTGTAGGAGTCTGAAACATGAAAAATAACGTGCATAATATTTATTTTACATTATTTTTTCAGGGTTTGCAACAAATAGATGAAGAAATACAAAATACTGAACATACTGTTACATCCAATAACATGGGTAATAACAATAGTATGGGGACCTGTTTCACAAAGAACACAAACGAAAAGAAACATATCAACAACACAGAGCTCTGCTTCTTGGGAAAAGAAACGTCGAACAAAATTTGATGTTATCAATAAAACAATGTCAAATATTAGAGATATTTTAGCCAGCGATCAAACAGATGAAACTGATAGTGATGAATGTGTTGCTTTGGAAAATATGTGGGGTTGCAACTGAAAAAACTATCTTCTGAAAACCGTATATATACTCAATCAAGTATTCAAAAATATCTTATCTGACGCATTACTAAGTGAAATACGGAAAACATCCCGAAGCAGAACTCGTCTAAGTGCTGAGACATCAACAACGATCACAGGCAGCGATTATTCTGTGAGTGACATTTATTTAGTAGAATCTCCTATGGTTGGTGAAAATGATCCAATATTAACTGAAAGTGTTAATAATGATGATGCAGTTGTAATCACTAATCCTGAACAAAACAATGATGATCAATCCGATGTCTCACAAAGTGATATTTTAACGCAAGCTATTAATCAAACTATACCTGAATGCGCTTCAAATGAGTATGAAGAATAATGAAGCATTCACGAGCTGTTATTTATTCCCTGTATTAATTTTACGTAAAATGATCACAACAAATGTTTAGTATTTTTGAAATAAAAGCGTTATCTATATTAAAAATTGTTTATTTTATGACTTACCTTTATAGAGGCCTTTATTTTTTCATAAATGGCATCACATACTTCCGGAATGAGTTTAGATATTGCGTATTTTGATACACGGAAAAAATTCTCCAGAAAAGTATAATTGCAGCCAGTTGTTAAATATGTTATAGTAATTTGCAATTTCATTGAAGGAGGAAGAGCCTGTCTCATATTAGTATCTTTTTTAGTAATGAGTCCACTGACTTTACTCAAAAGTAATTCGAAAGTTTCGGGTGACATTCGAAAGCTAGTTTTAAATTCTTTCTGACCTTCAGTTCTAACTTCTTCCAATACATTTAAACTTTCATTTCTTCGTGCTATCCAGTTACGCATCCATTACTTTTTGCTTCGTAATTGTATTAATTCGTCTTCTAGCATATTTAATATTTCTGGTAATATTACATTTTTAACAAATGATTTTAAAAGAATTTTCGTTCGTCGAGACATTTTGACGCGATTCAACTCATAAAGCTACCGTGCGAATAGCATGCACATTTAGCTCTTGACCACGACTACTTGCGCAAGTAGCCTGTGTCTTTACTTGCTCCAGTTATATGCACCATGTATAAGTACAAAGCGAGTAACTCGAACAAATAGCTTGCGCATTTTACTCACGCGTCTAACCCGCATCTTTACTTGCTCCAGCTACATGCACCGTGTACAAGCACCCTAACGGATATAAATACATGTAATTATACATATATAAGTATTTATGTGTAGAGATATATATGTGTAGAAGTATTTTGGTTGGTGGTAGGACTTATAGGAAGTCCGCCTGGCTAGCTACCACCATCTTATCTAAGTCTGCCGCCATAACAACAATGTTTTCAGCATTGCTGTTAGAGATAAGATAGCCAGTTCCTCAGTGATTGAGGTTTCCGAGAGAGGCTCGCTTCCATCTTCAGCCTTATCAATACTTAACTTCAGGTATGATAAAGGCTAAGAGTCTCCCCGTCGTACATAAAAAAATATATATATAAACGTCCATGACTCAGGTACAAATGCTAGTATTCATCATATAAACATTTGCCCCTATCGGGATTCGAACCCGGGACCTCAGAGTAAACGACACCTTGAAACTGTACGTACCACTCTACCACGGAGGTCGTCAAAAATCCTAATCCTAACTAATGTTAAAGTGTGTTTGTTTGTCCTTTCTTGACACCCTTACTACACACACCGGCGCAATTAGGGGAACACAAAAAAAGGTCGATTTTTTAAATTAATATAGTTTCTATAAATTCTTGCAGCTATAAAACAAATACATAGTCTTAAAATATCTCAAATTAAACCAAAAGAAGCTACGCATTAGCAAATTTTTTGAAAATACACTTGAAATGCGAAAATTGGCAAAATAAAAAAATTTTACTGCGAGATTTTAAATTTATTTTTTCTTTTTAATTAAGCAAACAATCGACTTGGTTTTTGGCATAGAGTTATTTGAAAGGGCGAAGAGTAACATAGGCTACTTTTTATCCCGATGTTCCCACGGGAAGCTAGTATAATCTAAACATAAGTAGCTCAAATTCGGAGGTTTAGAAACAAGGTCAATTCGAAGGTTTAGGAAGACAACGGTCTATGTGGAACATAGACTTCTTTTACAACTAAATGATAAAAAGTATAATTTTTAAACATGTAAATATACTTGAAAAAAAAAACAACTTTGTCTCATGTTGCCCTGACGGGACTCGAACCCGCATCCTGGGGAATCCGGCCCAATGCACTGACCAATTATGCTACAGAGACCTATGAGAACACGTTGAAATTCTCTAGTATATTAACCTTTTCTACGGTGTTGGCCACCGTCGTTTCATCAATGAGAGAAATATCCTCGCTTTCGAAAGAAACATCTTTACAGATGTTTGACTATCGATTAAGATGAAACAGCCATCTATTTATAATTATCTCTTGTTTTTCTTCTTAAAATTGGACTTTATCTCTTGTCGCCCTGACGGAGACAAAGTTGCTATTTTCTAGTATATTTACTTGTTTAAAAATTATCACAAAAAAATAGCATTGCAAAATTTAAAAGTTATAGATAAAAAGTATGTTTAAATATCAGGCAAAAGCCCACTCTATGGCTCAACTCCACTGGCCCAAGCTAGCATCGAACCTACGACCTCTGACTCATTAGGATGTAAAAGTACCACTGCATCATCGGGCCTGTTAACTTTAACAGGCCAAATAATACGCATTATGATATTCTTATTACTTAATAAGAATATCATAATGCGTATTATTTGTCGACCGCATATATGGCTTTCCGTTATCACCTCGTCCCCACGAAGTGCGACGACATCGATACGCCTTTTTTAACTCTCAACCTCGGAAAACCCGTATCCATGTGGGCACCAGAGGGGACGAATTAGAGACGGGATTACAGCGCCTCATCAAATACAATTTCTCTAGAAACCCGTGTTCACCACGTCAACTAAAGAGCGTTGAGATAGATATGTAGGTACGCGTTTTTTAAGTAATATGCGCGTATTACCTACCGTCAAAATCCCGAAGCGAGCTCGTCACTATGAAGTGATGAATTGGATATACTTATCTACAGCTCTATTGCATTGTATAAACGGTGAAATTTGCTTGCGAATCAGTTGTTGGTATCGATCTCTATTGGCCGTTTAATTTTTTTACTAGCTTAGTCTTTATTGCATTGTGTAAGCGGTAAAATTGGCTTGTCTACATACTTACTGAGAGTGTTGGCGTTATCTGTCTTTTTCTGCAGTGTGCATACAACGGCTTTGCGTAGTAAAATTTAAAAAAGTGTTACCCAATGGATAGAGACTAATCTAAAGGATTAGGATTCCCTTTGTCATGGAAATAACAATAAGTTTTGAAGGGGGTAGTAACTAACCGATTGACTAAAAACTTTTTGTGCGATGAGAATACTAGCCGCCAATCTAACTTCCTAAACCAAGTTTTCCGCAACTCAACCTAGATTTTTAGTCAGTCAATGTAGTAATATTTTGTCGACGGTTTATTATATTCCTTTTGAATATACATGTAGGACTACTATAATTTAGTGCATTATTACTAAGATTGACTGGACAATATAAAAAAGCAGTAGGCTGGTTTTTATGTAATACACTAGGTAGGTATTTTGTAGGTACGAGTATAGGTAGTAGGTAGACTTATAAGTACTTAATCATAATATCATATAATACATTTAATCAATATTATTCTAGATTGTGCTTAAATTCCCTGTCGCTAAGTGAGAGACGTAGTAAATACGGTTTTCTAATATAACATTAGAAGTATGTTGGTATAAAACCGTATTCAACTGGTCTACTATAAGGTCCCGAAATGGAGACGGGCTTCTCGAGGCGTGACCGTTTGAAGTAGCTAAAAAGCCGTATCTAGAACGATCCCTCAAGCGACCAGGTGAATACGGGTTTCCAGACGTTTTCGCCCAGAAAAAGCGTATCGACGTCGTCACACACATCAAGGGGACGAGGTGATAACGGAAAGCCATATAATAATAGTCTAATTTCAAAATCTATCACAATCCCTTTCAAAGGTATTGTGATTGTGATAGTGATTTATAGAATTGTGTAACATATAGTCGCAATCCCTTTCGGAACTTTAAATGATACTTCATTTGACACTTCTCCATACATTTGAAAGATATTTTCGTCTATCACTTTGCTTAGACAGTTCAATTTCGTTTATTCGATACCGTTCAGAATGCGTCCCGATCATAATCCCATTCAAATGTCAAATAGGGACGGACTGAAGTATGTTAATATCTTTCAAATGACAATTAGCCTCCTGTTTGGCGCAGGAGTACTAAATCCGCCTCCTGCTCCAGAGGTCCCGGGTTCGATCCCTGGACTAGACAAATATTTGTGTGCATGGACATGTCTATTTGTCTTGGTCTGGTTGTTTAATATGTATATTTTTTATGTACTCGTATTTACAAAAAACAAAAAAGTATTTGTTTGTTTATCCGTTATCTAGTATCCATAACACAAGTTCTTCATGAAACTTAACGTGGGCTAGATAATTGATGTGATTTTATGCAACTGTTTATTTATTTATTATTATTATTTATTTATTTACTATTATTCATAGCTGGTGGTGATTGGAACTGCAAACACACCATGTGGGGATCGAGATTAATCACAACTAGAGGCAGAGAACTTAAAAAAAGCATTGATGCAAACCATCTGACTCCTTTAGCAACTTCGGAACCTACGCACTGGCCTACAGATCCAAAGAAGCTCCCAGATCTTTTGGACTTTTTCATAACGAAAGGAGTTTCAAGACTATTTTTCAAAATAGAATCGTGCCTAGATGGATCATCAAACCATACCCCAGCCATTCTAACTATTAGCACCTCCGTTTTGGCAAAAACCACTGCTCCAAAACTTTACAATAAAGGTACAGACTGGAATTTATTTAGAGAAATATTACAGGAAGAATTAGATCTAAAAATTCCACTAAAAACCCGCGATGACATTGAAAGTGCAACCTTGAAATTTACGCAAGCGATCCAAAACGCATCATGGGCCAGTACTCCAGAATTTAAGCAGACTCTTCATAGGCACAAATTAGTTCCCAAAGATATACGCCAAAAAATCCTGGAAAAAAGGAGACTTCGTCGAGTATGGCACACTAGCAGACTCGCGTCTGATAAAACTGCATTCAACAAGGCAGCAAAAGAGTTACATCAACTGCTCCAAGAAACAGAAAATGCTACCACGCAAGCTCAAATTGAAAATCTTACAGCTACAAATGCAACAAACTATTCATTGTGGAGAGTATGTAAAACGCCGACTGTAACCAAACCCCCGATTCGCGTGGCAAATAATAAATGGGCTCGTACTCCTCAAGAAAAAGCCGATGCGTTTGGAAGCCATCTTGCATCAGTATTCAAACCCAATGATGAGTATGATAGAGTAGATGACTCCTGTGTAAGCGAAATTCTCCAACAAGACCTACAACTAGATTTACCAATACGGCCGACAACTCCAAAAGAAATAAAGACCATAATTAGAAACTCATTAGTATAACAGTTACGAATCCCATCATAAATATTAGAATTGGGAAAATTAAACGGCTTGAACTATATAACCTATTTAAAAAAATGTTACTACAACAAGGACTTGAATCCGCAACTTATGGATGGAGTGGTATCGGATCTAGAGGTTCCTGGCGCGATTTCCAGTGAGGACTCATATTGTATCAGTTTTGGTTGGTGGTAGGACTGGGTCTAAGTCCGCCTGGCTAGCTACCACCATCTTAGCTGTGACAGGTTTATAAAATAATTAAACAATAATATTATGCATACATGATAGTAGTACGAATTCCTAGCATCCTATTTGTACAAAAAAGTAAACAAACATTTAAATATTTACAGCAAAACAAGGTACGAGTGTAAATCAATTATTCGTAAATTATAGCGAAATAGGGCTTTATTGGAAATCCTGCAATAATTTGCTTTACATAGATATAAATAACAAAATAAGTACTTCATGATACCTGTTAAAACACACACACACACGCACACACACACACACACGCACGCACACACACGCGCGCACACACGCACACAAAACTCTCTCACACATACACACACATAGACATAAATTGTTGTAACATAGTTGTGTAATCCGCGGGAGTAACCTGGAGTCCTGAAATACAGGGTCGCCCTAGTTTAGGCTCCAGATCGCACGCTCGAGGCAGTTATTGTACTGTAAATCTTGTGTGTGATGAATAAATGTCTTTATTATTATTATTATAGCGTTTAGTCCTTTTTATGAACAACGTGGAGACGCTTAGCCTTCATCATACATGATGAAGGCTAAAGGTGAAAGCGCACCTCTTTTGGAAATCACAACCACTGACGAACTGTCTATCTTCTCTCTTACTGCCGGAACACAGCAATGCTAAAAACATTGTTGTCATGGCTTCAGATTTAGATCAGGTGGTGGTAGCTAGGCAGACGTTTAGTTCCAACTTTGAATTATGAAATAAAAGTCCTCATGCTATTTGTTATTTATTTATTTATATATGGTACTTCAATAATGTACATACCTACAATAACATGACATATGAGAAACATCGTATGACATTAATTACAGGTGTACTCGGCATTCAAAAACAAAGTCTAATAGTTGATTAATAAAAATGGATAATAACCCAGTGACAGAAGAAAAATACTATTAAAAGCTTAACATTTTATAAAAATAAATTAACGTAGTCAATTTGTTTATTTAATAAATTTGCATACTCTTGCTAATACATAGCAACATTATCTGTGCGAGTGCGTAGGTTCAAATCCTTCATATTTTAATCGCACAATTTTCCCTAAAATTTAATTGCAAGAAAGGATTATACAATCGCGTCGCATATTATAATAGGGTCAATAAACTGTAGCATTGCTTATCTTAAAGCGGAGTAGTGTGGCCGCCAGCGAGGGTAGGTGTTTTGCCGACACTTGGTCCTTCGGGCCGTATCTCAGCCGAACAGGCGCCATTAACTTGTTTGGGTGAGGACAGAGTGCAGTAGCGGTTTTGGTAGCGATTTGTATTTGTTTGATGCTTTCATCATTTTTGTTACATTTACATGATAGTTGATTATAGCTACAGGCCTCCCCCAAGGTTCACCACGAAGTTCGATCCTGTGCTGGCCGTACCCAGGGGATCGGGAATCTGATGTCTACATCGCAGAATAAAATGAGTATTTTTATTTGTCACACAGATGCGAAATCAGCTTCGGTGTTAGGTCAAATTACACGGAGAACCGAATACTGTGGTGTGTGGCTAAAATTAACATCACCACATTTTTTTATAAATTTTTAATTTTGCATTTTACAATGCTATTTTTGTGTGATAAATATTAAACAAGAAAATATACTAGAAAAAAGCAACCAGTCTCATCCCGTCAGGGCGACTGAGCATTGTAAAATGCAAAATAAAAAATTTATAATATTTATCATCACCACATTTGTTTACACAACAACGAGAGAACACTGTCGTGTCTTAATGGTAATTAATTGGTAACTACGTAATTGAAATGACCGATATTGAACACAAAGAGTGTCAAAACTTTTTTTATATTTCTCAATGTTTCAGAACTTTTCCAGGGCCCGTGGTCACGGGTCGACAACAAAACAGTGCGCTTCTGTTTTTCAACATTTTCACATTTAACATGAAAATCGCGTAAGCTAGTAAAACCGCTCGCACCGTGCCCGCAAATAGGTCATCATGGGCGTAACCACGGACGTAATGAACTAATGATGCTGACGCATCTGCCATTACTGTGCCACTGACAAAGAATGCCCTATTGTCCCTGAGGCGAAGGAGGCCTTTTTTAGAGCCTTGCTTGATTAAATTCGGATACCCTGATAGGTTGCCAGAATTAATGACGAGATCATTTAAGTAAAGTTACGTAAGATCGTTTTTTTTTTTATATTATACATACAGACATGTGATCACGCATTCAGTCAAAAATGGTGTTGCTTAAATATTGGTTAACACTTACAGAAAAAAATACTGACTCTGTATTACTTTAAAGTTTACCATTCTTTGTTTAGTTGAACTAGTTCAGTTATTTTGAGAATGCTCTATTATACCTCAGGCAAAAGAGGCCTTTTTTAAAGCCTCGCTTGATTAAATTCGTAGTAAAAAGATCATAATAGTAACATTACGTAAGATTATAAGAATTTTTTATATTATATACATATTATATAAATAACCACACCTATACTGAAAATAGTTTCAATAGTTATTTGCATTCCATAATATAACCAAGTTGGTAGGTTGGACCCTGTTGGGCATAGAAAAGTAGAAGAGAGGATGACGAATCGCGTCTAAACCACAGAACCTTTTCAGAACTATTACCCCTAAGGCCTGTTAGAGAAACCGATTTTGGCCAAATTCAAAATTATATCAAACAAACAATACAAGCAAGTACAAATAATATATCATTATTCATAAAAAATGCACATTTACAATTTGTTATTATTATTATAGTGTGAACGCGAGAGAGCGCTATGCCGTGTACCAAGTATTTTATACATAAAATATATTTTTTCTGTCTCTTTATCACACCTCACTTACCCCCATAGAATAGCTGTTTTACCCCCGCGGGGGTAATTACCCCCAGGTTCGGAATCAATACCATACAGCCACGTGGCTTACAGAGAAGCGGAGCTTCGCGTAGCTGAACTGAGACTTATGAAAAATTTACCAATGATATTGCTCAAATCACACAGCTCATCTCCGCTCCGCTTCAGTGGAAACAGTATTAGTTGAGTTGAGAAGAATTATATTAAAATGTATAGCGTGATGTGCAGAGCGGAGGTTTGTCATGCTGCAGCGATGCGGAGTTGAGGTAAGTAGAAGCGGAGAAGCGGGACCGGGCGGGTCCTGTCTGACACACACTAACTGCAACCAAAATGTATTCACAGCCACGCTCGGTTTAACTTTAACTAGATATAATATAGCTTAGCTCTGCACAGCTCGGCTCATCTTCAACCAGCTACACAGCTTGTCTCTGCACCACTCATCTTTGCGCAGCTTCAATGGAAACACTGACCTGTTTACACAGCCCCGCTTAGCTGAGCTCCGCGCTGCCCCAAGCAGCTCCGCTTCTATGGAAACGCAGCCTAAGCAGTCTTTGCACTACCTAGAAAAGGTCGAATTGACGCACTCACAAAGACACGCGCCGCTACACGTGCGCTCGCAATTGTTTTACCAGTGAAAATCATCGAGATCGAGAGGCTTTGCTTAACTTACTGAAAAAAGTATCTTAATATTAGTGAAACAGGTCTTTTGAGAATGTTCTATTGTCCCTCAGGCAATGGAACCCTTTTATAAAGTCTTGCTTGATTACATTAGGATACCCTGATAGTTTTCCAGAATTAATTATGTGGTACTAGTAAAATGAACAATGTTTGTAGTTTCGTTCGCGTTTTATTAATTGGGTACTATTCATGAATGTTCATTATCACATTTTATCGCGCTTCCCTGATTAATTCTGTCATACTCAGTTATTGAAATGTACGGTTTCATATACTTCAGTAATGGGAAAGAATACAAATTGAATGAACTTTGATAAAACTTGAACAAAAATGCCTTTGTGAATGAAACACTATAATATCGGCGCAGTCCACCTTTATGATGACATAATGAATGCTTTGGTATTCTGATTAGTTCTTTTGCAAATCTCTTTCGAATTCGCACATGCAATGTCAGTATGTCGTATGACAAAAATACAAAAGTACCTACTAGGTACTACTAATCAGTGGCCCTACCGCATAAGTGTCGTCGACGCCGTCGACTTGTGGAATATGGGTGCGACTCTTCACACACGAGCGCTGATAAATAACATTAACACATCACTAAATCTCGCTCGTGACGTCATCGTAGCACAGTGTGTTTTTGACCCTCATTTTGGGACAGCCTAATTTTTTTGAATGATCGAATGGAGAAATATATCACAAATGCTAGAGTAAAACTCCCGCGAGCCTCGCTTTGATAGTTTTTGAAAAAATGCGATCTAAGTAAAAGTACCGGTATTTTTTTTTTTTTTTGTTTTTATTTTTTTTTCATTTTTCTATGAATGTAACACTTAATTTTGCAGTGTGATCGTAAAGGCCTATCATAGGGCAAAATTATGAACCATGAACGAGGACGCTACGACTTCACAGTTTCAAGGTAATCGCAAAAATAACAAAATCGGAATTATTTTTTTGTGGCTAAAGTATTTAGTATTAGCATTTAATTTTTACTTAAGAACATAGCTACACATATGGAATACTACCACAAAAAAAATCGATTGCTAAAACCGTGGGACTTCGGAGATATTAATTTTTAAAAAGTACCGGTTCGGTACCGGTTTTTGGTCAAAGTCCTCAATGTCACTTTTTAGCAATATCACATACAATTATTTATTGTAGCTCACCATATTAGGGTAACGACGATTTAATTTTAAAAAGGGAGAATGGGCAAAATTCCCCGGTCTTTAACAACTTCAAACTTCTAACATTAACTTTTAAGTTTGGACGTG
This sequence comes from Chrysoteuchia culmella, assembly GCA_910589605.1. NCBI lineage: Eukaryota > Metazoa > Arthropoda > Insecta > Lepidoptera > Crambidae > Chrysoteuchia > Chrysoteuchia culmella. The sequence continues at coordinate 15,162,502 of OU342652.1, forward strand.
TAGCCTCAAAGGCTCCGGAAAGTATGTTAGTGTCTAAGTTTTGTGTACTTTCCCCACACTCTACCTGAACAACTTAGTAGCTTTAGTTTTAGTATCGAAACGGCCAGTGATAAAGAAGATTGCATCGTTCCACCAAAAACATGTGAGTAATATTCATCTAAACATCGTATAGAGCCTGTCAGGCTACATGCCCATAGTTGTGTTATAAAATATTTGTAAACAACTTTGTTCTCGCTTTTAAATTTTCTTGTTAAACATGGCTGAAAATAGTGAAGCATATCCTTCTCGTTCTAAATTAAAGGCCGTGATATGAACATTCTGAAAATGTATAATTGTAAATGCATCATACATATCACACATTCAAGGTGTAAATGATAAAATATATGATTTAAGAAAGCCCTGCTGAGGCAAAGTGGCACTATGAGTCTGGAACGGCTTTATAGCGCCTCACCCCCGCATCCTCCAGGTAATATGTATTAATGCGGGGTTTCAGCATGCCTGACGAGGGTGGACTCCTTCCCGCATTACGTATTACTCATCATCGGAAGATTCGATTGGTAGACCGTGCATTTCACATGACATGAGAAGCATGCAATGGTGGAGCGCGTTTATAATACACTCATTTGCAAAAAAAAACGGGCGGTTTTGATTTTAATTCATCTTTAAAAAGATACAATACTAAAAAGGTTTCAATCGTTTGTACACGTTACTGGCCGGTTTTAAAAATTATGTGGTATTTAAAAAAGTACGTTCTAAATTCAAATTTTCATTTGATGCTCATTTTTACAGAAAACCCCTTTTTATCCTACATTTTTGGCGCGAAGTTCCAGAAGTTAACATCGACTTTCATAACTTTTATTCAATTTTTATCGATTAATTTCATATCCTTGACTGTCAAAGCTTTATTTATTGCTGTTTGGCTGTATCAAAAATGGTAGATAAAGTGGTAAAAGCTACCAAAATTATCGCGCTGCTTGAAGAGGGTTGCAGCCAATGTTTCGTGGCTAGGAGGCTAAATGTTAGTCGCTCGACAGTCCAAAGGACCTGGCAGCGATATCAGGAGACTGGTTCCGTCGAGAGAAGGCCTGGTTCTGCAAGAAAACCATGTACCCAACCACGGGATGATCGTTTTCTTGTGAGTCGCGCATTGAGAAATCGCAAATCTTCGTATGTGGATCTTAAGAACAACCTCCAAGAAGTAAGAAATGTGCATATTAGTCTATGGATATGGATATATGGATGCGTATATTGGCAGCGAGAAGCCTCCTCCTGACCGGAGGAGGCTTCTCGCTGCCAATATACGCAGTCACCGCCCGACCCGCGGCCCCAAATTACTCCGTGAGCACAGAGTTCACAGGCTTAGGTTCGCTTGAAATTGTGAATCATGGACTCAAGAAGATTGAAATAGGGTTTTGTTCTCTGATGAAGCCAGGATATCTCTGTTCGGTGAAGATCGACGTCGGCGAGTGCTAAGAAGACATGGAGAACGCTTTGCAGAGACATGTTTCGAAGAAATAACACCTTATGGTGGGGGCTCTGTTATGTTTGGGACAGGAATAAATTCAATGGATCGTACAGAGTAAGTCTTTATTGAAAACGGCTCACTGACTTGGCATCGATACATAACGCAAGTTCTAATTCCTCATGCACAACCCGCATTGGCCGCTCTAGGTGAAGACTGGATTTTTATGGACGACAATGCTCGCGCCCACCGATCCCGCGATGTTAATGCGTATTTGCAAGAGGTCGGCATTCGTCGTTTGGATTGGCCAGCTCGAAGTCCCGACCTCAATCCCATAGAGCATGTCTGGGACGTTCTGAAACGGCGTGTGAGATCAGTACACCCGGCTCCGCAGACCATCAGAGAGCTGAAGAATGTGAGTGGGAACGTATTCTGCAAGCAAGTATTCGGGATATACTCGCTAGATCGCCCAGACGAATTCAAGCTGTGATTTTAGCTAGAGGGGGTCACACTCGATACTAAACATTTATCTGCTTTTACTTTATTAAAGAAAAACAAACAAAAAAACTTTTTTATTTTTACTTCATGAGTATATGCACTACTAGCGAACATACACTACTAGCGAGGTTTAGCATTATTTCCCATAAATTGTATCTAAATTTTATGAAATACTGATGAAAACGATTATTTTCTTATTAATTTACCAAATTGTGAGGATAAAACTACCTATAATTATCAAACAAAGCAATATTAACATTTGGAATGGTTCATTGCTTAGGTGCCCGTTTTTTTTGCAAATGAGTTTATTTAGAAAATCCTTGTTGTACATATAATGATTTCCTATACCTAGAATTTGCATGAAATACTTGCCTGCGTGAGCATTCTTCCGCATCCAAGAGGCTGCAATAAAGAACTGTATTTGATATTGCTAAAAAGTGGTATTGAGAACTTTAACCAAAAACCGGTAACGAACCGGTACTTTTAAAAAATTAATATCTCCGAAGTCCCACGGTTTTAGCAATCGATTTTTTTTGTGGTAGTAGTCCATATATGTAGTTATGTTCTTAAGTAAAAATTAAATGCTAATACTAAATACTTTAGCCACAAAAAAATAATTACAATTTTGTTATTTTTGCGATTATCTTGAAACTGTGAAGTCGTAGCTTCCTCGTGCATGGTTCATAATTTTGTCCTATGATAGGCCTTTACGGTCACACTGCAAAATTAAGTGTTACATTCATAGAAAAAAGAAAAAATAATAAAAACAAAAAAAAAATTAATACCGGTACTTTTACTTAGATCGCATTTTTTTCAACAAGTTAAAGAGGATAATAAACAGTAAACGTTAAAGTCCTTAGGTCTGCTTTTAATTTGATAATCCCATAATCCAATAGGTTATGGGCCCAGAGAGCGTTTTTCAACGTTAGGTACTGTGCTTGTAAATCCTGAAAAGTGTGACGCAGTTACAAAGTGTAAGTCGAGACTATGGAAAACTTAAAATCATCAAAACGTAATATTAAACCTTTTGATGGTAATAAATACAGCACATGGAAATTTAGAATTCGTGCCTTATTATGTGAAATAAATGTGATTGACGTGATTGATAAAACTCCGATCCTTGAAGACTCTGAGTGGCAGAATAAAAACAGAATCGCGAAGGGTGTTATTGTAGAGTATCTCTCAGATTCGTTTCTCGGATTTGCGAGGGAAGACAATACGGCTCAAGAGATTATAAAAAGATTGGATGAACTGTATGAACGCAAAAGCATCGCGACTCAGTTGGCGTTGCGTAAAAAACTATTGCTGCTAAAATTACAGAACAATCCACTCATCAAACATTTTACAATTTTCGAAGACTTAATAACCGAATTACTTGCTGCGGGAGCAAAATTGGAAGAGACAGACAAAGTAGCCCATTTACTGCTCACATTACCTTCGTCATATGATGGCGTCATAACAGCCATCGAAACATTATCTGAAGATAATTTGACTCTTGCCTTTGTTAAAACGAGGCTTCTAGATCATGAGGTAAAGTTATTAAATGAATCCAATGATACAAGTACCAAAGTACTTCAAGCAAATGCAGTGGGAAGACAAAATTCATCATTCAGAAAAAGAAATTTTCATAACTTTTCACAATCCCAAAATTATAAAAACTTACACCACAAAGAAAATAGATCAAAGAAATTCATTAAAATATTATTAAATGTCATCATTGTGGCCGCAAAGGACATGTGAAAAATGACTGTTATTACTTTATGAAGAATAATAAACAAAACACAACGGGGTCGGAAAGACAAAGAACAATACAAGCAGTTGAGATTAACCAACCTTCAACAAGCAATCAAGACCAAGTTTCAGGCTTTGCTTTTATGACCAATACAAGACAATATGAAAAAGATGGCAGCAGGCAATTAACATTTTTATTAGATTCCGGATCATCAGACCATATCATAAATAGGGAAGATCTTTTTATTAATTCATACAATTTACCCTCTCCTGTAAAAAAATCTGTTGCAAAACAAGGTTTTTTCATTTTAGCCAAGAAAAAAGGGACTCTGTGTGTGACCAGCAATATGGATGTCGACGGGATTCTTGAAGACGTACTGTTCTGTCCAGAAGTACCATACAATCTACTATCAGTTCCTAAGATGCAACAGGCTGGTTATACAATCACCTTTGATAATCAAGGAGCCCGTATAAGTAAAGATGGTAAAGTCATTATGACCGGTAAGTTAGATAATAATTTGATTTCAATAGATTTTATTGTGTCTGGTTATGAAAATGGACCTGTTTCCCATTTGTGCAGTAGTGACAAAAATAGCTATAAAATATGGCATCAGCGATTAGGTCATATGAATAAAAATATTTTTTTAGAAATAAAGAATAATTATTTAGTTGAGGATATAGATCAAATTGATACAGTCGAACCTAACAATGAATTATGTGAACCGTGTATAAATGGAAAACAGAGTCGCTTGCCCTTCAATCAATCTAAAAGTAAAAATCATATCAAGCGACCATTATTTATAGTACATTCAGATGTTTGTGGCCCCATCACTCCTCCAACTGTAGATAATAAAAACTATTTTGTGTTATTTGTTGATCAGTATACTCATTACTGTGTGACGTATCTTCTCACTCATAAATCAGATGTGTTTTCTGCCTTTAAAGATTTTGTAGCAAAAAGTGAGGCTAAGTTTAATCTAAAAGTAGTTAACTTATATTGTGATAATGGTGGAGAATATTTATCCAATGATATGAAAAATTATTGTATTGAAAAGGGAATAACATATCATTTGACAGTCCCTAGAACTCCACAACAAAATGGTGTTTCTGAAAGGATGGTGAGGACAATAACAGAAAAGTCTCGGTGTTTAATAAATGGTGCTCAATTAAACAAAATATTTTGGGGTCATGCAGTGTTAACTGCAGTTTATTTGATAAACTTAACACCAACAAAAGCATTAAAAGTCTCACAAACACCATTCGAATTATGGCATAACAAAAAACCACAAATAAAATATTTAAAGATATTTGGTGCTACAGTGTATGTTCATGATAAAGTGACCAAATCAAAATTTGACAGTAAATCATGGAAAGGAATACTTTTAGGATATGAACCAAATGGCTATAAAGTTTGGGATCCTGTAAACAAAAAATGTGTTGTAGTCAGAGATGTAATTGTAGACGAGACTAATTTTCTGAAATCCAGGCCGTCGCTTGAGCCTGAAGAGAATAACTTAAATTCTCAGAACAAAACTGATAATAGTTTTAAATCAGTGTTCGATAAGTCTCGGAACTCTGACAGTTCAAAATCAGATATATTGAAATCTGATGATAATATGTGTCCTAATAAAATTCAAAAACTTTACCATGATGAAGTAAAATCAACACCAAATATTAGTAATAAGTCTGATAGTTCATCTTTAAATAGGGATACAAAACAAAACACAGAAAATAGTATTGAACTTAGGAGGAGTGATAGAGTCAAAGGTCGTCCCCATAAGTATGATGATTATTTAATGTGTGCTCAATCAATCATTTGTAAAGTACCTAACTCATTTGATGAAATTAAAAATTGCATTGACCGATGTCGATGGGAAGATGCAGTAAGAGATGAGTTAAATTCTCACTCTGTAAATAAAACGTGGACTATAGTACCACAACCACAAGGTAAAAATATTGTCGACTGCAAATGGATTTTTACCATTAAAAATGATGAATTTGGTAAACCACTCCGCTACAAAGCACGGTTAGTAGCTAAAGGTTTTAGCCAAGAATACCTTACAGATTACAATGAAACATTTGCACCAGTTGCAAGAATTGCTAGTTTTAGATTCTTGATTAGTTTTGCAAACCAACATAAATTACTGGTACATCATATGGATGTGAAAACAGCATTTTTGAATGGTGAATTAAAAGAGGAAATTTACATGAAAATTCCTGAAGGAATAATTAATGAAAATAATAATTATGTTTGTAAATTAAATAAAGCATTATATGGATTAAAACAAGCTGCTAGATGTTGGTTTGAGGCTTTTGAGCGTTCTTTAAAAGAGGAGGGTTTTCAAAATTCATCAGTAGATAGGTGTATATACATTTTAAATAATGGTGATATTTCTAAAAATATTTATGTGGTGCTTTATGTGGATGACGTCGTAATAGCATGCATGAATAGAGAAAGAATGAATAATTTTAAAGAATATTTGATGAGTAAATTTAGAATGACCGACCTAAATGATATAAAATTATTTTTAGGCATTAAAATCACTAGAAATGAAAACACAATATCATTAGATCAAAGTTCTTATATTCAATCAGTTTTAAACAAATTTAATATGCAGGATTGCAAACCTGTAAACACTCCCATGGAAAATAAACTTAATTATGAAACATTGAACTCAGATAAACACTATGATGCTCCATGTCGGAAGGTCATAGGTTGCCTAATGTATTTAATGTTATGTACTCGTCCAGACTTAAGCTTATCTGTTAATATATTAAGCAGGTATGCAAATAAAAGTAACTTAGATCTGTGGCAATGTCTAAAACGAGTGCTTAGGTATTTAAAAGGCACAATTGATTTAAAATTGAATTACAAAAGGTGTGAATATAATGATATACTTTGTGGCTATGTAGACTCAGACTGGGGTGGAAATGATAGTAATGATAGAAAAAGTACAACTGGATATGTATTTAAATCTTTTGATAATTGTACAATAACATGGTGCACAAAGAGGCAAACTTCAGTAGCAGCTTCTTCTACAGAGGCTGAATATATGGCACTATATGAAGCAGTTAGAGAAGCATTATGGCTTAAATCATTGGCAATGAGTTTAAATATAGTGATTGATAAACCTATAACAATTTATAAAGATAATAATGGTTGTATAAGTATAGCAAACAACCCAACCAGTCATAAGAGGTCAAAACACATAGATATAAAATATCACTTCTCAAGGGAGCAAATTGAGAAGAATGTGATCAAATTAATTTATGTTCCCACAGGTGAGCAGTTAGCAGATGGACTCACCAAGCCCTTGCCCGCTATAACATTTACCAAATTAAAATGTGGATTGGGCTTACAATAATGTGTACTAATTTGTAAAATGCTGTTGGTTTCATTCAATCTTGTTGATTAATGATATGTGTTGATTAAATTCTGATTATTTTTTTTAAAACATGTTACTCGTACTTATGTTAATTGTTGATTTAAATTACATCATAAGATTGTTGATTTGAATGCTATGTTGATTGTTGATATCAATGTTCTCTTCTGTTATTAAACAACTGTGATAAAGAAAGTATGTTCCTAATAACTGTTAAGTAATAGAAATGAAAGATGAAAGTTTTATTGTTTGGAAATGTTAAGTTTTATTATTATTATAAAAAAATTTACAAGTTATTGTGATAATGATAATTCAATTTTGATTGAATATTTTAACTTCATCTCATTGTAAATCACAAGTGGTCTGATTAGGTTTTACTGGGGTTTCCCTAATCCATGCAATAAATGTTGGGCCATGTATTTTTTTTTCTCCCCAGAAACACTAGGAAGAGCGGTAGCTTACTCAAGAGTAATTTTTGAGGGGGCATGTTGAAATAACAGAGTTACCAAGTACAAAAATTAATCAAGAGTTAGTCTGTGAATTTGCCCTGTCTTTTAAGTCTGTGCTTTTTGATACTTCCTTCCTGTCTATTGTGTGTGAACTCTACTACGCACTTGCTAACCGCTATTCCTGTGTATAATAAAAAAACAAGTTAAAGAGGATAATAAACAGTAAACGTTAAAGTCCTTAGGTCTGCTTTTTATTTGATAATCCCATAATCCAATACTTGGCCAACGCAGTAGCACCGAACTCCTCTTGTCCACCATTTACAAGGTCATCCATCAGCACTTACCATATGAGACATTCAAATTCTGGTGGGTGAAGGGACACGCAGGGATAGTTGGAAATTGCTTGGCCGATTCCGCAGCCAGGGCCGCGGTATCGATGCGCAGCAGCTGCGCATACTTCCACGTTCCGATTTCCTACCTCAAATCCATAACCAAAAGCCAATCCCTCGAGGCGTGGTCTGAGAGATACTCGGACTCACCCCAAGGTTTCCAAACCCGCTCCCTTCTTCCTTCCCTGGAATGACACTCATAACACACTCTTTATACTGTGTCCCCTTCCTTCTTCCTCACCTAGTACCTTCAGTACCTCACGGGACATGGTGCCTATAACGCGTACCTTCACCGTTTTCACCTGAAGACGTAGCCCATGCGACGCTACTTCTCCGCAAACACCCGAACATCTCATAAAAAATGCCCAAGATTTGCCATGGCCAGGCACAATTACACCTCGCAGTACCAGGCCCTCAGTGGATCCCCTTTCTCATTTACAGATATTCTCCCGAAATCCAATATCACACAGGCCTTCTGCAAACTGGTATACACATTATATCTACTCCAACTTGAAACCTTTCAATAATCGTACACCCTGAAATCTTTCTATAATCGTACACCATGACCATTACAATTTAATAGTGCTAATAGGGCCTACTCTTTATATATATTATACATATATTTCTACGTTTATCGCCTCTCGAGGCCGTCCTCTATCTCCTTCTTTCCTTTCTTTCTTTCCTGCTTCACTGTCTTTCCTCCCTTTAAAACATCTGTCCTCTACCCCTCTTCCGCTCTCCCTCGTCTGTACATCCCTCCCATACGGAATCGTGGTGTCGGAGTGCAGCGTGGGCCTTTCAATAACTGGAACTCTTTAACATTCAGCATTTCGAACTATTTTCATTCTTATTAAAAACCCCAAAAATCAATAAGAAAGTAAAAAAAAAAACACTTATGGGGTACCTCTATGGCTTGAGGGATTAAGCAACTATCACCAGTTCCCTGAACGGTTCACGAAAAAATAAAAAATAAATATCTCCGGTAATAACATATATATTTCTTCATACCTTTATCTCGATTCGTATAGTGTCAATAACACGATTTTATAATTTTGCCTCGACACTTTTTCTTTTCGAAAAGACCTCTAAAAAATACGAAAATTCAAGATCATCCTTAAATGGGGTTACTTACACTATTGGAAATTGGTTTAATAAGTGGACACAAATAATATTTAGGATCTTATAGAAGCATTATTTTAAATCGCTGTTTATTTTTTTAATAGGAAGTGTTTTTGTGTTTTTTTTGCCTAATCTGCAAAATCGGGCTCCCGTGCGCGTCGTTTTATCATTGCTATCTCGCTTCAGCATTTTTTTTTTCGAGTATCGCCTTAAGCCTTTGGTCCTCGTTGTATTTACATTTGTTAAACATTTTACGACCTGTTTGGCGCAGGGGTACTAACCCCACCTTCTGCGCCAGAGGTCCCGGGTTCGATCCCCGGACAAGACCATTATTTGTGTGCATGAACATGTCTATTTGTCTTGGTCTGGGTGTTTAATATGTATATTATGGATGTATTTACAAAAAAGTATATAAGTATGTTTATCCGTTATCTAGTATCCATAACACAAGTTCTTCGTGAAACTTAACGTGGGCTAGATAATTGGTGTGATTGTATGCAATTATTTATTTATTTATTATTATTTCCCGTAGGTACAAACGCTTGGAGGAAACATCAGTATCCGATTAATAGAATCAACCTCTTAATACTGTGAGTAAACAGTGACAAAGGACGTGCCCTAATGAACGAGCCCTTATCTTTAAGGTTGTTTGCTTAAGGCTTATAGGGCGTAATAAATCTGATGACAGGCAGCTGATTAAGCTGGTTTGATGAGCGATATAGGGCGCTGATGAGAATGGTCAGAAAATTATGATAAGGCAGGAAGTTTTTTGGGTAAATATGTAACGCCTTTGGTATAGTAGCCCCCTCTCATGGTAGATAGGTACGAGATGGGTAAGCAAGACAGCTTCATGCCCCATTCCTGACGACCCCTTTGGCGGAGGGGTACTAAACCCGCCTTCTGCGCCAAAGGTCCTGGGTTTGATCCCCGGACAAGACAAATATTTGTGTGCATGAACATGTCTATTTGTCTTGGTCTGGATATTTAATATGTATATAAAATAAATAAATACTTTATTTTTCCTCCATTTTAAATAATTCGTGGAACATCATAATTATCCTACTCATTCTAGATACTATAAGATATATAACGGGTACTTAAACTGGGAAAGCCCGTACTTTAAGTACCAGCAACCTTCCATTTGCACTGATCGGTTAGAATGTAAGATAAATCACACAAGAAAGAAGTCTATGATAACTTAATGCTATATATGATGCTACTCTTGATAATTGATACAATTTATTTCACTACAGAAAATAAAAATAAAACAGAAAACTAATATTCCTTTTAGACATAAAAAGTGTTCTTTACACACAAACAATTGAAGTATACTTAATACATTTCGCTTTTAAATTTATTAATAGTAAATTCTCAGTCTCATCATAATTATAATTATGTAATATCTATAGTATGTATTTACAAAAAAAAGTATATAAGTATGTTTATCCGTTATCTAGTATCCATAACACAAGTTCATCATGAAACTTAACGTGGGCTAGATAATTGGTGTGATTGTATGCAATTATTTACATATTATTTATTTATATCATATCGGCAGAACCTAAGATACGATTATGATAAATTTTAAATAAAAAAATATTGGATAAATTTACTCTTGGATGGGAGAACTCACTTGTGGCCGAGTACTGTTTTTCCATTTTCTTTTCTACTTAAGATTAATCATAAGTATAAAAATATCATTGAAAAATACAAAAAAATCATAAATCATAAATAAAAATCGTTGTCCAATGTGATGAAATTTGAAATTTTGCAAGGGAGATAAGCAAAATTTAAAGGCTGGTCAACATGCCTGGTGGTTTACTTTCCTTCTTTTAGCGCAGTATTGTTTCAATCATACCAATGATATTTCGTACCACGAGTTATGACACGACCCTCTTAAAATACGTGTGAAGTGTGTCAAAATTTGACAACTTCGAAACAGTTGAAAATCATGGACAAGACGAAAGTACCTACGACCAAATACACATATGTATAATTTTCACAAACTGTCCGGAAACTATAATTTTCCCTTCGAGCCGAAAGGCCGCTTGCCTTTCTTCCAGGGTTGCGAACTGTACTCTAAAATTAAATATTTTACTCTTTTTCATGTACTAATGTGCGTATATAACTTTAAGTTAAGTCAAATTCTGTTTTTCGTAAACTGCCTTTAAAATTGAAAAAATAATTTAAAAACAAATGTTACCCTGGTCGATTTTTTTTAAGAACCTCGGGGATACCTGATGTTAAGTATTGATAACTCTGAAGATGGAAGCGAGAATCTCCCGGAATCCTCAATCACTGAATAACTAGCTATCTTTCTACAACTATCGGAACACAACAATGCTGAAAACATTGTTGTTATGCCGTCAGACTTAGATAAGATGGTAGCTGACCAGGCGGACTTACAACAAGTCCTACCAGCAACCAAACCGATAACAATATGTACCCCCGCCCGCTGCGAATCGAACGCGGGACCCCTGGGTCTGATACGGTGGTAGTTATCACTAGGCCACAGAGGCGGTTCAAAATGTACGAGTACATCGTCGTCATCAGCCATTTTTAATGCCCCCACTATCGGGGCACTGGCCTGCCTAGGTATGTGAGAGACACAGATCGTCTATAGCCTGAATAAAAACTAACTAAATATATATTGAGATCCCAACGCGAACGGAAACCAAATGAGTAAACCACGGCCACTAGATACATTATTTTCTGGACACACTTTGAGTTCCGAAGCCACAACAAAAAGTTAGTAAGTATATTAGTATTTTTTTTATTATTTTTATTTTATATTGCTATTTTTATGTTTAATGGCCGGCCCAATGCACTACCAATTATGCTACCGAGACTTCTTGGACGGATTCCTAAGAGTGCGGGTTCGAGTCCCATCTGAGCGATACGAGACCAGTGGTTTTTTTTTTGTATATTTTCATATTGACCAAGCGAGTGGCCTAAAATGCTTTTGGCTCTCTGTCAGTCTGTCTGTTCTCGCCTAGAGGCTGCATTTTTCAACTGATATTGATAAAATTTGGCATACATGTTCTTGATTTATTTAATATTTTTTATCGAACGCAGTTTTTGATTGGGGGTAAAATAGGGGGAAAAATAGAAGTTCGCTGTAGCGTTATTTATCGACGGATTTCAATTAAATTTTAGAGGCACACTAAGGACTACATTCTACACAATATTCTGTAAAAAAATCAAAATGGGAGAGTGGAGGGGGGATATGACGGGAAAGTTTGCTGTAGCGTTATAAATGGCCGGATTTCAATCATTGGACCGTTTCATTAACTCCTACCGCGCAAGTGTCATAGGCATCGACATTGACTTCATTCGATAGATGGATATGACATATTGCTCTCAGTCTTTGTTAAGTTTATGGTAAATTTTAAATAGAAAAATATTGGAAAAAATTAACTCGGCCACAAGTGAATTCTCAGACGAGAATCGAACCCGCGACCTTTGGAAATCTGGTCCAACCGATACTTGCGAACCACCGTCGAAATTCTCCAATACTTTTATATTTTTAATACGCTGTAGGCCAGCGTTGTCACATCAATGCTAGGAAATATCCTTGCATTCGAAAGAAACATCTTTTCAGGTGTTTAACGATCGATTAAGATGCAACTGCCAATAATTTAACCCGGCTCCTGGGAGAGTAGAGTCACCTTCTTTGCGCTCCACTTGAGCAATTCCTGTCTGGCGCGTCCACGTCGCGGGGGTGGGCATCTTACACTTCAGTAGGCCGGAGTGTCTAGATGGCGAAGTTCGGCAGGGACCCAGTTCTGCGGGGTATAACGCGGAGCCCTTGCCCAGGGTAACGGGTGAAGACCTCAACGGTGGGGAAGAGCGGAGACAACAGTTGTCGGTACGGCCCAACCAGCGGAGGAGGCGAGCCACAGGGGCGTTGTACCTGGATCCTGGTGGAGGGCAGCGGTAGCCATCAGCACTGTAGTGAAGCACAGGAACCATATGCTCTGAATTGGTTCACTAACAGATTTTTACGGACATTGAGTCTGTAGTACCGCGATGTAGAAAGCAACGGGATACTACTACATTATTAATTCCCACGAGAGTTGAATGATGGAAATGCAACACAATAGAAAAGTACGTTTGCCTGACGATCCGCGTAGCGACCGGCGCTCTGGGTTTTCCGGGACTCACAGTGTGAAATTGGCTACCGGCCGAGGGAATGTAGGCAACCAGGCATCCCCCGGAAAGCATGCGACTGGAAGAGGACAAAAACAACTCCAATTGCGTAAGAATACCCGTATAGGCACTTGGAACGTGCGAGGACTCCTTGATGAGGGTAAATTACACATCTTGGATCATGAGCTCCAGCGATGCAACACCACCATTACCGGTCTAAGCGAGACTCACTGGAAAAGTAATGGCCACCGAGACTTGGATAAGCATTCCATCTATTATTCAGGAGATGATTCCAGTAGCTACGCTGGAGTGGCCATTGCAATTCCCAAACAATGGACTAAAGCGGTCTTAGGTTATAACCCAGTCAGCAACAGAATTATAACAATGAAGCTCGATGCATCTCCTACCCCACTGAATATTATACAGGTGTATGCGCCCACCAGCGCGGCGAAAGATGAAGATGTAGAAAGGTTCTACAATGACGTTGAATCTTCAATAGCAACAGTACCAAGTAGAGAACTACTAATCATACTTGGCGACTTTAACGCGAAAGTGGGTAACACACGGATGGATGTGGGCTTGCGGAATATTGTAGGCAACTATGGTCTCGGCCAAAGGAATGTTAGAGGGGAGAGATTACTCCAGTTCGCAGCCGACAACAACCTCACCATTATGAATACAGTATTCCAGCAACACTACAGAAGACTGTACACCTGGACGTCCCCTGATGGAAAACACCGAAATCAGATTGACTTCATACTTATAAGATCCAGATGGCGAAGTTCAATTACGAACGCACACACATTGCCCGGAGCCGACTGTCAATCTGACCACCAACTTCTCGTATGCAACCTCCAACTTAAGTTACGCAACTCCGTACCTCGTAAAACTAACAAGAGGCTTGAATTAGTGGACCACACGTCTTTTAGGAACCAACTGGCAGTCGATAACAGCACATGGAGGTCACTAGCTCCCGATGACGACCCCGACTCACTCTGGCAGTCCGCAAAAGAGCACATAAAAAAGACTGTACGCTCGTCACAACCTACCCTACCTTAAGGTAAACACCAACACTGGATGTCAGATGACACCTGGCGTCTAGTAGAGCGCCGTCGTGAGATGAAAGCCAGGGGGGCCTCTGTCCAGGAATTGAATTTGATGGGTGCACAGATCCAATCTTCTACTCGCAGAGATCGTAATAAACAGCTCAAAAACATCTGCCTAGAGTTGGAAAAAAACGCAGAGCGTCACGAAACTAGCGATTTATTCAAGAAGATTCGAACAATTACTCGTCAATTCAAACCGAAAACCTGGGCTATCGAGGATTTAAATGGAGTGACTGTATCAGAAATTAAGGATATTGTGGGTGTGTGGAAGGAATACTGCGAACAACTTTATAGCGATAGCAGCATAACACCATCGTGTAACACTAGTATACTCTCACAGAATGCTATGGAACCATCAATCCTGAAAAGTGAAGTTAGAGCCGCAATTGATCACCTGAAAAGGAATAAGGCTGTAGGTGCTGACGCTATTCCAATAGAGATCTTTAAAGCGATGGGTGAATACGGAGTTGATATTATGCATGTTATCTGCAACCGCGTCTGGGAGACAGAGAAGTGGCCTCGAGACTGGGCACACTCCGTGTTCATACCACTGCACAAAAAGGGATCAACGAAGAAATGTGGCAACTACAGGCTTATAGCCCTAATTACACACGCCAGCAAAGTACTCCTTCATATTATTAACACCAGACTGCAAGCTTTTCTGAATCCCGAAATAGCTATTGAGCAAGCGGGGTTTGTCAAGGGTCGAGGAACAAGAGAGCAGATCCTAATTCTGCGACAAATCATTGAAAAGTCTAGAGAGTTTAACATCCCACTCTATATCTGCTTTGTCGACTTTCGCAAAGCCTTCGATACCGTGAAATGGCATAAGTTGTGGGACGTACTCATTCAAATGGGAGTACCTAACCATCTAGTTCGTCTCATACGCCGACTTTACGAGGACGGAACTGCGACTGTTCGGATAGACGACGTTGACTCGAGAAGCTTTCATACACACGCTGGTGTTCGACAGGGGTGCATACTCTCTCCAATCCTTTTCAACATCTATACGGAGTGTATTATGAGAATCGTTCTGGAACAATGGGACAAAGGTATTTCAGTGGGAGGTCGAAAAATATCTAACTTGAGGTATGCTGACGACACTACTCTTCTCACTCAAACAAAAGAAGACATGGAACACCTGCTGACACGTCTAGAGACAACAAGCCTTTCCTTCGGACTTACGGTTAACAGAGACAAGACCAAGATGATGATAGTGGACCGAGCTGAACTAAACCATCCTGACATCTCTATGGTTGGCAATTGTGAGGTTGTCCAATCTTATGTGTACCTCGGTTCCACTATCACAAACTCTGGGGGATGTGAAGACGAAATTCGAAGGAGATGTGCTATCACACGATCTGCCGTTGACAAGCTGAAAAGAGTTTGGTGCAACCGTAACATCACCAAAGCCACAAAAATCCGCCTAATGAGAAGCTTAGTCTTCCCGATCTTTCTTTATGGCGCAGAAACGTGGACGGTTCGCCTCAAAGACCGACGCAAAATCGATGCACTCGAAATGTGGTGCTGGCGGCGACTGCTGCGGATCCCTTGGACAGCATTTAGGACCAATGTTTCGATCCTGGAGGAACTAAAAATCAAGCAGAGATTATCGTCGACTGTGCAAATACGAATCCTCAAATATTTCGGACACGTTGTTCGAAACGAACAATCCATGGAACGACTCGTTGTCCAGGGGCAGGTAGAGGGCAAGCGGTCACGCGGTCGATCACCTACGCGTTGGACAGACCTCATTAAAGCTGCGACACAAACCTCCATAGTCCAGAGTTCCCGAGACGCTGAAAACCGCAACAAGTGGAGACGCATCGCGGGGGCTGCTTTGGCCAATGAAGCAACGTCATCAACCACGACCACTCTGCCAAGAGTGAACGACTGAGGAGGAGAGGGCCAATAATTTATGATTTTGTAATTTTTGCATTTTTCAATGCTATTTTTATACTTATGGTATTTGTTAAGTTTTCATTTGTGTCAAAAAGAAGCAGCAATGTGTCACATCTATCTGTCAAATGAAGCCGACTACGATGTCGACGCCACTTGCGCGGTACGGCCGCAGTACACAATCCTTTCCGCCTTCGCGAGACAAACCAGTAAACAAACTGGTGGAACGGGAGTAATCACCCTACTTATTTACCTCAAAAGTCTCTTTGGATAATTCAAGCACGTGAAATTCGATTCAAAATTAACGTTTCTTCCTTACTTTTATTGCGCTAATTACTATAAAATAAAGCATTATCCGCCGCCAACTGTTCTCACAGAACCACTAGTTTATATTTATTAGTAAGTATAATTATTTGTTCTTAAAAATTTGGTGGCAACCCTAGTTTAGTCCCAATCCGGTCTATTAGTTTGTTTCATTTAAATTTAAATTATGATAGTGGCAGCAGTTGGTCGAAAAGTTGAGTCCAAAATTGAATTTGTTTTGCGGTAATTATGAATGACGAATGAAGGACGAATTGGAATGAAAGCCGCATGTTAATGCCTGTTTCAGCTGAGAATGAATTAGTTTGTTAGTAGTTTCATTGGGTTACTTTCAGTGGTTTGTATTAGTTACCTAACTAACTTAACTATAATAACTAACTTAACTATACACACACACACATACACGCACGCATGCAGGCTATACATACTCGTTCATTAATGTTTAGATGATGTATCAAATCATCCATCATCAGCCTGTGGACGTCCACTGCTGGAAATAGGCCTCTCCTAGCTCACGGGAGGCCATTAGCCTACTGCTACCACGCTGGCCAGACGGGTTGGTAGAGGGTTTGTTTCAAGTTTTCCTCCTCTCGCACAGGTTTTCAATGCGTCGAGCCTCTTAGTCGACTCTTACGACATCCCAGGCATGTAAGGGAGTGGTGACACTTGTATTCTTAGGCCATCACCACACGGCACATGTATCAAATAATAGACTATAATTAAGTAATAATCTTTTTCCGTTAAATTATCATAAAAATCATTGTAAGATACATAATTGGGAAGTGGCGAGTCATTCCCACTACAAGTATTTAAAATTACTTCCCGGGAAGGCTCATCAAAAATTATTTGTAAAAACGATTTCACGAATAAAATATTTTTTATTTATTATTTATTAATTTACATAATTTCATTGAAAGAACAAAGAAAGAAGTAATTTATGTTAAGAGTTAAGATGTTCGTTACTTTATCACGCGTAAATTGCTAAACGATTTTGAATTAAATTTAGCAGTTAAAAGACTGGATTGACTAAGGATATTTTTACTTTTAACTTCTTATTTTAAAATCTATCGCAATCCCATTAAATTTCTCGTTTGAAAGTTATTTACGAGCTTCGCGCCACAACTATTTGACATGTGATAGGGATTATGATCGGGACGCGTTTTGAAAGGTATTGAATGAACGAATATGAACTGACTAAGTAAAGTGACACACGAAAATACATTCCAAATAAATGGAGAAGTGTCAAAATAAGTGTCAATTTAACACCATTCGTTACAAAAGCAATTGCGACTCCAAGTTAAATAATTCCATAAACGCTATCACAATCACTAAACCTTTGAAAAGGATTGCTATAGATTTTAAAATTAGACAATTAGGGTGCTGGGGGCTAATTGTCTAATTTTAAAATCTATCGCAATCTCTTTCAATTCGTCATTTGAAAGATATTTACATACTTCAGGCTGTCACTATTTGACATTTGATAAGGATTGCGATCGGGACGCGTTTTGAAAGGTATTGAATGAACGAAATTGGACTGTCTAAACAAAGTGACACACGAAAATATCTTACAAATGTATGGAGAAGTGTATGAAATGTCATTTAAAACATCATTCATTCCGTAAGGGATTGCGACTATAAGTTACACAATTTCTTAAATCACAATCACAATACCTTTAAAGGGGAAAGAGATAGATTTTGAAATTAGACAATTAGGGAGCAGATCGCAAATGTCAGTCCCAATCATACCGAACTTCACGCATGTAATGTGTTTGTGGTGAGAAAATAAAGATTATTTATTATTATTATTCCCAAGGGACCGCGGGTAAGGAATGATATAGTTCACTACTCGTCCCTTTTATGCAGCGATCTTGTTGGAACATGACCAAACGCTTCACTTGGTTGCTAAGCTCTCTGTGCGATCGTGGCTAAGCAAAGTTGTTTCAAAGTTGACAAATTGGAAGAGCAACTTTATGGCGTAGGACATCCCGGGGACAGCCAGGAATTTCAAGCAAACTATAATATACCGGAACTTAGTTACATAGTTGAAACGCCATGTTACGTCATACGATTTCTGTTAAAGAGAAAGAGCGAGAATATCTATTGAACAAGACAACACACCAATACAGATTAGTCAATCAGAAACTGATCAGAAAGAAATCAACACAGGTGACAAACGTCGTTCATAAAAATATAGGATTTGAAAAAAATCGAGATGAGTTGAAGAATTATTGATAGATACGTTTAGAAGCATATACGGTAGTTTCCCATCTGAGAATTCACTTGTGGCAGAGTTAATTTTTTCCAATATTTTTTTATTTAAAATTTATCATAGATACGGTTAGCTCTTTTACTAGATAAATATCAAAAGGTATAGGTGGAGATAACCATATCTTAACTTCCTTTATAAAGGTGGAGATCGGCCCGCTTTCGAAGTTTTCTTAGCAGCTTCTTGCTTCGAAGGTCCTCCCAATTTTTGAACTTCCAGTAGAGTCATTAGTTTTCTCTTTTGTTAATAATAAATATTTAAAATAATAATTAAATCAAAATATCAAATCAATAATAATTGTTGCCATAGTAAATGTCTAACCGTATCCGAACAAAAAAATGAATTAATTTTTCGAGGGTAGACTTATAAGTAGGCAGTCATCCCGTGACCACGGCAGCTGAAAAGGTGCTGAAACGCAGGAAAACTCTTAGTTCGCGAAATATAGCGCGTTTGATATTGGTAAAAGTTGTTTTATTTCAATGAACCGTGTGCGCCAAAACTTAACCTACGATTGTCGACAGATGTCAGCCGACGACAGAATCTGGGAAAAAATTTATTGTAAACTGAATATAATAGTATTTTTTACCTAGTATTTTCCTCTTATATTAAATATATTTCAAAATTGAAAATTTATGCTTGGCAACAACATGTTCCATTGTAAATGTTGTTGTTTCTGTTAAAGCTAATAAGTTTCTTGCGGCCTTCTTCTAGGCGTTCTTCTAGGGAAAAAAAATATTTTTGGACTATTCGAAAGTACTTATCTATAAGTATATTTGAATAAAAATCTTTGACTTTGACTTTGATTCAATCAATGACACATTGAACACAAAAAAAAACACATAACGAACTAACTAACCTACTCCTTTGCTTTAATAAACTTAGAGTATTATACAAGGTTAGACGGCATCTAAGTGAAGAAATACGGATTCAACTTGTGGAATCTCTCGTTTTATCTAAATTAAATTACATGGACACTGTCTATGGTCCTTGTCTACTTGCCAAAACTAAAAAGATTATCCAAAGAGTGCAGAACGCGTGCGCTCGTTTTTGTTTCGATATTCCGTTAAGGGCCCATGTATCACCATTCTTAAATCGACATAGTATGATAAAGATGCAACATCGTCGAAAGCTACATTTGGCCTGCCTAATGTTTGGTATAATTAAAAACTGTGCACCTGTCTATTTATACGACAAGCTGTCCTGGACCTCTTGTCGTAAGCCTCATGGACCCCGAAAATGTGCGCAACAACTAGCTACTGCCCGGCATGCATCCGCCGCCTTTCGAGGTAGTTTCCGTTACGCTGCTTCCAAATGCTGGAATAACATTCCTCCGCCAATTAGGGACCTGCAAAGTATTTACAGTTTCAGACACAATATAAAAATATTCCTTATCAATCGTCAAGGTTTGCAGGAAACTCGACAGGACACAAGTATCCTATAGCCATACATATACTGTTTCTAAGCACTTTAAAATATCTCACCTTAACTTTATGTCCCTAGAGGTTTTGGCGTGGTTTTCGTTTTCCTTGCTCACTGACTGGCTGACTGGGTGTGTGGATTCTGTTCCCTTAATAATTATAAACTTTCTTATCATGTCGCCCATTATGTTTTAGTAATAAATTTATGTAACTGTGTCTTGTAATTTTCCGTAACTGAACCATTTATTTTTATTTTTTTTGGATTGCATTGAAATACCTGTAAAAAACACCATTTAATTTTAGTCTTGTATTTTCTAACATTGTATTTGTACGAGATTTTCATCCCGCACTTTAAAGAGGATATTCAAATAAGACGGCAACAGTATATTTACAACTGTGTATTATGTACATAATATTTACAACACTAACAGATAGCATTAGTTCATCAAATTGTGGTAATTATAATTTCACTATATCAAAATATATACAATTATTCTCGTAACTGTCATGACTGACAAGTCCTTGTTTTATCTTTCTTATTTTGTGGAAGATCGAAAACAATGAGGTATTAAACCTCTTTCGACCCCCACATCACCCCCCTACGGAGTGAAATAAAAACAAAAATAAGGAAAAAAAAAAAACTTAGGACTAAACTTAGAACTAACAAGTAACAATAACAACTGAGTAGTTACAAAATAAAAAATACATAAGTACATTAAACTTTAAACCCTAAACCTAACCTTCCTCCCAGACCGTGTTTGATATACCGGTGGCTGAGAAGATGGACTTGGTAAGGAGGTTGAAGGAGGTCCAAGATCAACAGGTAATGGAGCCGAAAGAGAAGGCTCGCTCAAGATAAATGCTGGCTTGACACGATCGAGGCTTACAGTAAGATGCCTTTCACCCAACAAAATTGTCAAGGTTTTGCCATCTTGAGCATGGGATATAACTTTATGAGGGCCTGAGTAAGGTGGCTTTAAAGATGATTTAATCGTATCATCTCTTAAAAATACATGAGTTGCCGACTCAAGATCTTTAAAAATAAAAGTACGTCTTTCACCGTGGCGCGAGGGTGGAGTTGGGCTTAAAGACGCCATGTGTTTGCGAAGTTGTTCTGCAAAAGCAGAGTCTCCGATAAGCCCTAGAAGAGAAGAGGGGCACACAAACTCACCCGGCAAGTGCAAAGGTTCTCCATACACAAGATCAGCCGGAGACGCCTGAAGATCTTCTTTAAAAGAAGAACGCATGCCCAAGAGGACAATTGGCAAGGCTCTATGCCACGTGTCATTGTGACACATGAGAGCTGATTTAAGATGCCTGTGCATGCGCTCTACAAGACCATTCGCACAAGGATGGTAACTAGTGGTGCGAATTCTTTGTATACCACAATAGCGCAAGAGACTCTGAAATAGGCCGGACTCAAATTGACGTCCCTGATCTGTAGTTATGACAGAAGGAACGCCAAAGCGAGATATCCATTCCCTGAAGAACGTCTCAGCGCATTGTTCCGCCGTCATAGAAGTCATCGGCCAGGCCTCCGGCCATCTAGTAAACCTGTCCACAGCTGTAAGACAGTACTGAAAACCACCACTGTGAGGCAGAGGACCGATGATGTCGATATGAACATGACGGAAACGCTTAGAAGGTAAAGGAAATTGTCCAAGGGGAGTAACAGTATGTCTGGACACCTTGCTACGTTGACAATTCAAACAGGTTCGCGCCCAGTTACGACAGTCACTCTGAATACCAGGCCACACAAATCGCTCAGCAACTAAGCGAGCAGACGCTCGCGGGCCAGGGTGACTAAGTCCATGCAGCTTGTCGAAGTGTAGACGGCGGAAAGATGGAGTCAGGTATGGTCTTTGCTTCCCCGTTGACGAGTCGCAGTAAATGGATACATCCGTGCCGGGTAAAACCACCTTCTCCAGTTTGAGTGAGGAACTAATAATCATCCGTTGCAACTCCTCATCCGATGCCTGATCTTGAGCAAGGGCAGCGAAATTACCTTCCAAGGAAAGAGCGTCTACGCGAGACAGAGCATCAGCAACGACATTGTCTTTTCCACTGATATGCACTATATCTGTCGTAAACTGGGAAATGAAAGAAAGCTGATTGAGCTGCACAGGCGGCAACTTTTCACGCCGCTGGGAAAACGCGTAAATTAATGGTTTATGGTCAGAGAAAACCGTCACATGTTGCGCCTCCAATATATGGCGAAAATGCTGCACCGCTTCATATACCGCAAGTAACTCACGATAATAAGCTGGCCAGGTGGTCTGTTTCACCGACAGCTTCTTACTGAAGAATGCCAGCGGTTGCCAATGGCCTTTTATGTTTTGCTGTAAACAAGCTCCAACATGGCTCGATGAAGCATCTGTGAAAAGTCCCAATTGGGCGTCAGGAACAGGATGAGCCAGGAGAGTAGCACTACCAAGGTGGTCTTTACACTTCTGGAACGCAAGCCCCAAATCCGTTGTCCATGGCACAGGCTTTGAGCCTTTAAGTTGAGACGAGGCTAAAACATCTATAAGCGGCGCCTGGAGTTCAGCTGCCCCTGGAATGAAACGGCGGTAAAAATTCACCATGCCAAGGAACCTGCGAAGTCCTTCAACCGTTTTTGGTAAAGGAAAGCTTTGCAAGGCTTCAATCCTTTCTGGGGGAGGTCTTGACCCATCTTTGCCGATAATATATCCGAGAAATTTTACCTCTTTGGCTACTAGCACACACTTGGCGGGGTTGATGACAACTCCATAATCACGCAACCGCTGAAACAACAACCGAAGGTGTTGGATATGCTCCTCTAGCGATTGGGAAAACACCAAAATATCATCTACATAAGGATAACAAAAGTCGAGTCCCCTTACGACTTCATCAATGAAACGCTGGAAAGTTTGTCCAGCATTTCGTAGACCAAACGTCATGAAGGGGAACTCGAATAATCCGAATGGTGTAGTGATAGCTGTCTTGCAAATATCCTCTTTATTAACCGGAATTTGTTGGTATGCTTTCACTAAATCGAGGGTACTAAAGAAAGTAGCGCCAGTCAGACTATTAGCAAAGTCTGCAATATGGCGAACAGGGTAGCGGTCGGGAACAGTTCTGGCGTTTAATGCGCGGTAATCACCACAAGGACGCCAACCGTTTTCTCCCTTGCGAGCCATGTGCAACGGAGATGCCCAGGAACTGCTGGAAGGTCGAGCTGTTCCACAGCTAATCATCTGCTCAAATTCCTTTTTAGCAGCCTGGAGTTTTTGCGGCGCAAGTCTGCGAGGACGACTCGAAACTGGTGGACCGTCAGTAGTAATGATATGATGCAAGGTCGTGTGCTTGACAACTCGTGGTAGGCCAGGCGGACGCAAAATATCTGGAAATTCCAATAAAAGCTGAGCAGCAGGTGACTCAGCATTTTCGGCAACGACAGTCTTAACGCTCGCCTGGGTAGAATTAGCAGCAGCTGCAGCAACAGTTAGCTTAGTAAGACCGTCAAGTAATCGTTGATTACGACAGTCTGGCATCAAGTGGTATTCAGCTAAAAAATCTGAACCAATAATGGGTACGCCGACTTCAGCAATAACAAAATTCCACTGGAATTCCCGTCGGAGACCAACATTCAAACGTAATAAAATGGACCCATACGTTTTGATGGTGCTGCCGTTAGCAGCGCGGACATCAAAGGTACTTAGGTGGTAATTACTTTTAAGTAAATGACGGGGAAAACAGCTTATATCTGACCCGGTATCAATAAGGAACCGATGGCCTGACTTAGAATCTGTAACAAATAAACGGCGGCTAGGGTTCAAGCAATCATCTGCCGCCTCTACTGATTGCTGGAGCGGTTTCCCTTCTGATCTGGTTTCCAAGAGCACGGTGAAATGCACTTGGCAGCTTTAACACCGAAGCTTTTGTGGTACCAGCAAAGGCGGTCATGAGAATTACTCGACGACCTGGATGTAGAAACACGAGATCCAGAACGCGAACGACGAAAACTCTCAGTACTAATAGCCTCAACTTTCCGTGAAAGGTCTTCAAGCCGTTCCATTATATAGGACAACTCTGGTGAACTGACAGCATGGACTGCTGCCGGTAGCGGAGGTGACGCTTCAGCAATGGCATCAGCAATTTCGGCCACCTTATCGAGCTTCAGGTCCTTCTGCGCAATGAGTATACGCTGCACTTCACCTGGGAGACGGCGCATCCATAACTCACGCAGGATGCTGTCATCACCCAATTCAGTACCAGCAAGGGATCGAAGATGGCGGAGGAACGCTGACGGACGTCTGTCGCCCAGCTCTTCACCGCTTAGCAACTGCCGAATCTGCTGGGTTCTGGAAATAGAGAGCTTACTGATGAGTTCGTTCTTTAAATGTTCATATTTCTGATCTGCAGGAGGATTAGTAATTGCATCCTCAACTTCAGCGGCAACCCTCGTGTCCAGCATCGACAAAACGTAGCCAAATTTAGTGGTGTCGGCCTTAATGCCACCGAGATCGAACTGAGCATCAGCCTGAGCGAACCATAACTTCGGCTTATCCGCCCAGAAAGCAGGAAGTTTCACTCTTACCTCACTCACATGAGCACCTGCAGAAGACAGGTTTAAAACGCGTTCCTGGAGCTGCCTCAATTGTTCCTTTAAATCTGTCTCAGCCATGGTATATCACCACACTATATAAAACAAAACCAAAACAGAACATACATAACACAAAATTATATTACCATACAAACAACTGACATTAATAGAAATAATGAAAGTAATGACATGCACATCACAGTATCAACAAATACCTAGTTACTTACATACGATACAATCAGCAATTAAACGTAAACGTAACAATATATCCCACTTTATACAAATAAGAATCATGCAAACGTGCGTAACAACCTTAGTAAGTAGTGAAGGAACACTAACTTTAAGTAAGTAGTAATATATACACATACTGAATGTATACTATAGGTATACTTTACACAAATTAACAACAAAACACATTTTAACACAACAACAAAAGAAAATACTTACAGTTTCTCAAATATAATATAACCACTTCGTATCGTAACACGCACAAAAGCCAATAGTTTCAAAACCACACCGAAATACTTCCTCGAATATACAACAGGGCAGTCGGGACGGGGCAGCCGGAACAGGACGGGCGGGAACGGGCAGTCGGAACAGGCTGCACGTGGCGGCCGGTATTGGGCGGGCGGGACGGGACGGCCGGATTGGCCCGGCCGCGGCCGGCAACACCACACCTTACCGAAGAAACTTCACACGGCGCTGATCACCGCACCGGATTCTGGTGCTGATGATGTTAAATTCGCTCCCAACCACTATTTCGGCCATAGGCAAAACAACATTGAAGGCCGCGTCGCTCGTCGGGGTCACCAATGTACGAGATTTTCATCCCGCACTTTAAAGAGGATATTCAAATAAGACGGCAACAGTATATTTACAACTGTGTATTATGTACATAATATTTACAACACTAACAGATAGCATTAGTTCATCAAATTGTGGTAATTATAATTTCACTATATCAAAATATATACAATTATTCTCGTAACTGTCATGACTGACAAGTCCTTGTTTTATCTTTCTTATTTTGTGGAAGATCGAAAACAATGAGGTATTAAACCTCTTTCGACCCCCACATCTTATATCTTTGACACAATTTATCATTGCAAAGTAAGTAATTAAGTAAGTGTTATACTGTAACCGTACTTACTTCATGCAATTTGTTTTGTATTTTACTAAGTTTTGCAAAGCTTTTAAATAATTGTAGTCACAAACTAGTTCGGCTAAAGTTTTGTTTGGCTTTGGAAAACCGAAAAGTTTTCCCTCAATTCCCTCAGCCATTTTGTTTTTTTTTATGTTTTTTTTTCAATAGCTTACCCCGGCTCTGGCCTCTAGCACACACATTATGGTGCTTTCACACAGTCTTTGTCGTTTTGGTATTTTTGTTGTTTTCTTTCTCATTTTTTTTTATTATTTTTTATTTTTTTTACATATAATCTTTGTTTTTAATTGTTGTTTTTTTGTGTTACTTTGTTTGTTTATCTGTGTGCGGAGTCAACAAACCGGTTCCGGCGGAAGATCAGCGCTGGTCATAGACTATGCATTATGCTGAGCCGGGACCGTTTTGAGACAATGTTTTCTGTGTTTACTGTATAATTGTTCGTGTACATATTTGTTGTCTCAATAAAATTAATTTTCTTTCTTCTTTTCTTTTCTTTCCTTTTATAAATCTGAATAACTTAGATACCACAAAGTCAGACCAAGTAGATATGTGATAGTAGGATGATTGTTGATGGTGTATGTTGTCACAGTAGGCTGTGCCGTTTGTGACACAGTAAAACGGTCAAAAGAACAAATAACAATAGATTGCATAAAGGAGACGCGTGCTTGTTATTTTGTTATTTTATAAATGTTAGTTTTAATCTTAGTTTTATTTTTGTTAATTTTTTCGATGCTTCCGTATTCACATCGACGTGTTACTAAAAAAGAGGTCTAGTTGAAAACCAGCGTCAGCTTCAACACTGACACATGCTGAACTAGATCCCTTTTGATGCAGCCATGTGGAACGTTTGGCTATAAGATTTTGTGTATTTTTTGTCATATGTTATGTCTACGTCCACTGTCTGTGTCAAATAAATGTTATGATTTTTTAACCGCCTCTGTGGTCTAGTGGTAACCACCGGTATCAGACCCAGGGGGCTCGGGTTTGATTCCCAGCGGGGGTACATATTGTATTCGGTTTGGTTGGTGGTAGGACTTGTTGTAAGCCCGCCTGGCTAACTACCACCATCTTATCTAAGCCTGACGCCATAACAACAATGTTTTCAGCATTGTTGTGTTCCGGCAGTTCGTGATAAGATAGCCAGTTCCTCAGTGATTGAGGATTCCGGGAGAGGCTCGCTTCCATCTTCAGCCTTATCAATACTTAACATCAGGTATGATGAAGGCTAAGAGTGTCCCCGTCATTCATAAAAATGATTTAAGAGCTAAATGTATGTGGGCGTTAACTGGTTGTATCAACGCCCATACCAATAATAGACCAATAATAAATCTACGGTTATCGATTTCGTTAGGTATTTATAACGCCCAAGTAGGTAGTTTCCTCATCCATAAACTAATTTTGTGATCGAACTTTTATGTCATCAAAAGAAAGTTTCTTCCCCGAAAACATTGTTTTCTTAATTAAATTAACTTTGGGAAAGAACTGACAAGAAAGTCGAAGAAAGATTTACTTTACAAGTTTTGATTAAGTTTGGAGTGACATGTTACTTTATTGATCATTCCATAGATTTTCATTCTCATTCCATTCTACCCAAAATCACAAATAGTAAAAATGAAAAAAACCGACTTCAAAAGGTAAAAGATAAGCCTTTTGGAGTCGGTGCCAGCCAAGGCATTATGCATTGCACTTCTATCTATTAGTTTTATTTTTCTTACATTGGACGGCACCGACTACAAAAGGCTTACTTTTTACTTTTTGAAGTCGGTTTTTTATTTTACAGTTTTTAAAGTCGATAACAGCACCATTTAGTTTACTGCAAATCAAAATGTGCAGTATTCCACCTAGCGGCATATTAGAAACTCCTACGAACACACCTACAACAGTATTTTCAAGATTTCCTAAAAAATACTGAATTGATTTCAAAATGTCAATAAATGGGACCAACTTGGAACCACTGTACCACACCTGCTAGTTGATTATCTAATTCCGTTGCTAACAGATTTTAGTTGAAATTGATTGAAAGTGCAGATACATTACTGCTTTAGTAAGATGGTTTTCACATGCCAGTCACATTTTTTTTACTAAAGCAGCAATGTGACTGCACTTTCAATCAAACGTTGATAGAAACAAGTTACATAATCAGGGGGCTGATGTAATAACGTGAATTATTACAATCGGTCCAACCGTCTTCGAGTGTCCGTGGAATATACATAAAAAAACTAGCGGCCGATCGCGGTTTCACCCGCGTTGCTCCCGTTTCCATGGGAATATCGGGATAAAATCCTATGTTAATCACCAGGCTACCTACTATCTGTGTACCAAATTTCATCCAAATCCGTTCAGTAGTTTATTCGCTACAAACATACAAACAAACAATCAAATCTTTCCTCTTTATAATATTAGTATAGATAACCTGATAACCTCCTTTATTTGAAGTCGGTTAAGTAATACCTACTACACAGTAAAGTAATATTTAAATGACAAAGACTTAAAGAAGTATAAAATATAATGATAATTTTGTTAATATAAATATGAAGGTTATTATAATAATACCGAAAGATGCGTCATCCTCTCTTCAAATTTGCTATGCCTATAAACAGTAAAACAACAATGAAACAGTGTCCAAAATTGTGTCTTTTCCTTATATACCATCTTTGTAACATTTGGAACGCAAATAAATTGAAATTGAAATTAAATATATACGCGACAAATTGATAACCTTCTCCTTTTTTATAGTCGGTTAAAAAGTGCTTTGATGACTGCTGAGATTAAAAAACATTTTATAAAAAAAATCAAACCGACTTCAAAAAGTAAAAAATAAAACTTTTGAAGTCGGTGCCAGCCAAGGCATTCTACATTGCACTTCTATTAACTATATTTTTTTTTTGCCTTAGCTAGCTAGCACCGACTCCAAAAGTTTAATTTTTTACTTTTTGAAGTCGGTTTGAATTTTTTTTATAAAATGTTTTTATTTCAGATTTTTTAGTTACATCATGTGCCGTTACTTTCACTAAAAATCAGCCCATACACAACCATGATATCATCTAGGTAAACGACTACTTGCCAAAACGTTTATGATATTTTTCAGGATTCTGAAAAAACTACTGGCCAAATCTCTGAAAAAATTATATGCGACCACACATAAACCATTTTCTTTCAGATAAAAAAAGAATTATAAAAAGTTTCATCAAAATCCGCTCAGTAGTTATTGCGTGAAACTTCAGCTCGAACAAGAATCTAACAATTACCTGGATGATATAATTGTTTCATTACTTCCATGACATTAGGCCCCATATCTCCGAAGATTATCATCGGATCTCAATGAGACTTATATGGGACCAAATTGACAGTGTACCCGATCGAACAAAAAAACAACTATTAAAATCGGATCACCAACACCGGAGTAATCGGTATACATACATCAGACAAAAAAAAATACGCGTTGAATTGAGTACCTCCCTCCTTTTTTGTTGAAGTCGGTAAAAACGGCAAAGATGATAGCAGTAAAACAACTTATTAACACATTTGGTTATATCCTGCGTTCCCGACGTTTCATCATTACGTCATAGAATGACTCGGGATGACTCGATGACTCATCAGCCACCTTTTAATGTACCCACTGCTTGGGCACTGGCCTTCTTTATGGATGGATAAGGAAAAAGCGCCATGATCCATGAGCAAAATGCTGATTGGTGGGTTTTAACGACTGCAAATGCAGCCGGGACCAACGGCTTACGTGGCTTTCAAAGCACAGAGGAGCTTGAGATAGTAAATTTTCGGTCACCCATCCCGTGACTGACCATTGCGAAAGTTGCTTAACCTCAAAAATCGAGGGCGGAGCGCGCGAACTGCGCCACGAGCTCCTCGATGACTGGATTGTGAGGTTTTAATCACCCAAAGTTAGTTTATTTATATAAACAGTTAGTAGAAAGTTAGCAATTATTTTTTCATCCCATCTATTCGAAAGACGCTGATTGATTCGCCTTTAAGTGCGAGCAAAGTAAGTCTTTTCTCCAAGAGACTTTTTCACGGGGCAGTAATGAGATTTGAATTTCGAACATTAACATCGTCCCTTAGTGCTCCGTGACCAAAGAGATCGCACGAAAATATTGTATGAAAAAGTCACTGGCCGATTATTAGGTGACCGGCGCGTGCAGCGCCGCAAAAAAAAAAGAAAAAAAAAGAAAAACGCGCGAACTACGTATTACCCTTGTATTGGACTTTATTGGAGTAAACAGTGTTTTGTGATATTTGCAGTGCAATAATTGCGAAAAATTAGTTCCACAAGCAGCGACAGTTTTTTTTTTAACTATGACTCAAAATTGCACAAATGTTTCAAATATTAATATAAATTTTTAAGCTGTTACTTTATATTTTTTTTAACATTATAAAATTATATTGGTGTTTCATATTTTTTTTATAAATACATTCATTAGTTGTATCTAGAAACGCCTCTTATTTCTTTTTCTCATAGACGGGGATGAAAAGTAGAGTGTATCACTCGGCCGCAATATATATTTTTGCCTCGGGCGACGTACTTTGAATCCCTCGCTACGCTCGGGATTCTACTCTAGAATCCCTCACTTCGCTCTGGATTCAAAAAAGCGCCCTCGCCGTAAAAATATTATTTTGCTCCCTTATGGTACAATCTACTATTTTCATTTTCCCTTTAAAGTGCAATTGCTTTAGCTGGGGTAATATTTATTCATGGTTACTTAATAAAAATAGACCCGTCCATTATTAGGTTGGTAGTAAGATGAACTGCCTTAAGTAAAAGGCACTAAAAGGGGTCGAGGGGGTGACGGCCGCTTTTACAGATGAGTACGAAATTTGGACTTCTTCTATATTTAGGACTAGACATTTTCGACGACCTGTATAGCGTAGACAGGAACAAAACCTGGATAAATTCGCGGGTTCGGTTTTTACACAAGATAAATATTAGGATGTATGAGTATGTGTTGATAGGAATGACACATCTGGAATCAAACTGGAATCTGCCCCTTAATTGTGTAATTTTAATATCTATCACAATCCCTTTCAAAGGCTCAGTGATTGTGATAGCAATTTATGGAGTTGTGTAACCTGCCCCCTAATTGTCTAATTTAAAATCTATCACAATCCCTTTTAGAGATATTGTGATTGTGATATTTTCGTTTGTCATATTGCTTAGACAGTTCAATTTCGTTTATTCCATACCTTTTAAAACGCGTCCCGATCTCAATCCCTTTCAATTGTCAAATAGTGACGGCCTGAATATCTATCAAATTACAAATTGAAAGGGATTCCGATAGATTTAAAATTAGACAATTATTAGCCCCCGGGTGTCGCAATTACTTTTAGAACTAATGATGTTTTGAATGATATTAAGATGACACTTCATTTGACACTTCTCCTTAGATTTGAATGATATTTTCGTGTGTCACTTTGCTGAGACAGTTCTGTTTCGTTCCTTCAATACCTTTCAAAACATGTCCCGATCACAATCCCTATCACATGTCAAATAGTTGTGACGCGAAGCTCGTAAATACCTTTCAAATTACAAATTGAAAGTGTTTGCGATAGATTTTAAAATTAGACAATTAGCCCCCTGGATGTTCTGGAACCAAACTAGAAATCGAAAACAAAGAGTAGCAAGCAGAAAGACCACAAACCTATATTGAAATAGACGAAAAAAGCGCTTCAAACTGTATGAGAACCTAACGTGTCGTATTTTTCGTACCTACGACGACGTCACGAGCGAGATTTAGTGATGAGTAAATAATATTGACGAGCTCTTGCAAGAATTCACTTCACAATTAACCATTTTCGTTTTTGAGTGACTCGTGTTTTCATGGCAATGGTCTGAAGCGGACTGAATTAGGTCGTAAATCTTTGACCGTGGATCAAACTTTTGGCACGCAAGGTTTTACCGGATTTATGTCTGTGAGAGAGCCACTTATGCTAGAGCTACTGAGTGTAGCCCTAGCATAAGTGGCTCTATCGATACTTGTAACTCTATAATGTTAGCGGGGTAAGAAAGACATCATCACTCAGCATGTCATATCGCGTAATATCGCTATATTACGCGATATGACATGGTCTTCTTCTTGTTATCGAGTGAGAATTAGCCACCTCTGGTGTCAGAGTTTATCAAGCCGCCTATAAGACCTCTGACTTGGCTTAACTTCTGTAATCAAATGAGAACAGCCAGGACCGACAGTTTAACGTGCCCTCCGAAGCACAGAAACGCTCAGTTGTAATGCCACTTTACGGTTACCCATCCGACAACTGACCGGGCCGAACTATAAAAAATATAATATAAAAATATAGCGGTGCTAGGGGGCCAGAACAAAGTTCAGTTTCTCACACTTGCATAATCATTAAGTTAGGTTTACAGGGGGTCTATCGCAATCTTTTAGCGCAGTATTGTGTCAATCTTACCATGATATTTCGCACTACGAATACTCTTAAAGTAAGCTTGTTTATTACGGAAGTTTTGTGACGTCTTCACTCAATCATCGCCTACAAAGTGTGAAGTGCGACAAAGAGTGACAACTTAAAAAAAACAAAACGCAAACAAAAGCCAAAAAAACGTTCTAATGACATGATGGTTTCTAACAGATGATGGTAGGATAATTCTTAAACAGTTACAAGCAGAATTCAGTCGCATTGGTCGACAAAATTAAGCGGCAATTAATTAATACCACTTCTCTTAAAAACCAGCGAAGTAAGTAAGTTCTCTTGAACATTATGAGCAATAACAGACAGGTATCAGTCGAAACAAGGCCCAATCGAGAAAATAAATCACAAGATACTTTTATACCTTTTTATCGAGCTCAAATTGGATAAAACGGCGACCTTTTCCAATATTCCAATTCCTTTGAAGTTACATTACATTATCTGGAACCTCTACAAGGTATTCTGAGGGACAATGACATTTAGAATCGGATGTCTTCTATCGCACAAATAATTATATTGAAAAGTTTAATACAGTCTCCCATGCTGGACTGCTGCACCGGTGCCTCTTGCAGGTAAGTTTTCTTACCTGCAAGAAGCACCGAAGGAGGAAGAAAGACCGTTTTGTGCACGTAATTCCTACGTGTAGACTTCATCAGTGAGAAAATAAATCAAAGAACAAACCAAATAGATAGTATAAATTAAACTTTTACTAACGACTAATAAATTAACAATAATTAACCTCTCTTTTCTTACCAGAGAGTTCTATAACAAATTTGAATGCACTTAAATAAAAACAAAATACTACCCTTTAAAATGTTTCCCGTTTCAGGAATTAATTTAAAAACGGTGTCGTGTGACCGTTTAACTTTTCCATTATTATTCGTACACGAAAAATATTTTCAATATAATAAATTTATTTTTGTCTGATAAAAAATCTAGCTGTCCCACGTGACTTAGTCTGCGTAAACATTTTTAACCAACTTAAAAAAAGGACATTATCATTGCGACCCGTATGTATGTATGTACCTAATATTGTCAGAATTGAAGATTTCTTGTTTCTGTAAGACTTTACCAGCTTCTAATAAAGTATAACATAGGTAACTGAAATACCTCCTACTGTCCGTGCATACTCATGTGCGTCTGAAAAGGTAATAAAAACTAAGAGAATTAATAAAAAATCAAAACCGTACATATTTAAAGTTTTTTTTTTTTATTCTATAGATCCATACATTTTTAAAGTTATTCCATCTTCTATTCGTTTTCGCGACACCAAATGTATATGTATTTCTTTACTTATATAAAACTTTTATAAAAATAAAAAGTAAAAGGAATTCTACATTCAACTTAACTTGGCTGGATCGATTCCAACAAAAGGTTTATTCTTTACTTTTTGATTTTTGAAGTCGGTTTTAATTTATTTATAAAATGTTTTTTATTTCACAATTTTAATTTAATAATCCATCATGTCATAAGAACGTTTCATTTACGTTTTATTTTCAATACTCTTCAAATTCGTAACATGACCCTTCAGAAAGTAAAATTTTGTTTTTCCTGTACATTGAGATATATGTATGGATATGAAATACCTACAAAAACACGTGCTTATCCAGGCAGCTACTGACATCCGCAAGAATAATATCGATATCGAAATACCTACTTATGATATATTTGTATAATGTATGTTTCTAAAGACAACAATCTCAGCGGGCCTTCCACCATCATGTAGTAAGAACGTTTTGTTTGCGTTTTGTTGTTATTGAAGTTGTCACATTTTGACACTTCACTCACACTATGGAGGCGATGCGCGATGACGTCACAAAGCTTCCGTCAAAAAACAATACTATGCTAAGATATGGCGGTAGGCCACCCGATCCATGTACTTCTATATTAATTGTTTCTTCAAACGAACAATGTAGTTGTCAAATTTTGACACGCTTCAAAAAATTTAAAGGCACAAAACTTCTATTTTAACAAAAGCTTATTTTAAGAGGATCGTGGTACGAAATAGCATTGTATGATTGAAAAACAATACTGCGCTAAAAGATGGAGGTATCAGATACATTCCTTAACATCAGGGGGTTTACCCTCTCATGTAAAATAATGTATCTGATACTCTTATCGTTATTTACC
Organism: Chrysoteuchia culmella; assembly: GCA_910589605.1. Classification (NCBI taxonomy): domain Eukaryota; kingdom Metazoa; phylum Arthropoda; class Insecta; order Lepidoptera; family Crambidae; genus Chrysoteuchia; species Chrysoteuchia culmella. Next base: position 15,196,989 of record OU342652.1, read on the forward strand.
ATCGGGAATGTTGAATCGCGCTTCTCACAGAAACCTCAAACGCTCAGGAACTAACTACCTTATCTCAACTGTGCTGAAAACAATGGTGCTATGGCGTCAGACTTAGATACGATGGTGCTAGCTAGCCAGTTTTTTTTTATACAGTAAATAGGCTCACTCTTGGCCTCACTCTGAATCGTAAAATTAAGAAGAGGCCTAAGGTGGAGCGAGCTTGTCTAGAACAAGCCTGTTCACTCGAGTTTTAAATATACCAGAGTTGTAGGCACCCTGGAATACAGACTATTAAAGATGAAGAAAAGCGCTTTGTAAGTAGACGTGGATATCACCAGGTACGGGTGAAAGCCTGCAGTCCGTCTGGACTCCCGGTGGTCAAAATAAGCTGGAGGGATGAGCTCATGTAACTCAATAGCATATTCTCCGAAGTACAATCTGTAGAATACCGACAATGATGCTTCATCGATGAGGGAGACTGTGGAGCTTGGTATGCACCAGTTTATCATCCCCAATGAGTTTTCTGGCTCTGCGTTTGCGGCTAGCTGGTATTTTGCTGAACCAACCTAAAGGTGGGAGCAGTATTCTATGCAGGTGGACATAGAACATGTCCTACCACCTACCAAGCCGAGTACAATATGTACCCCCTGGGAATCGAACTCAAAAACTCTGGGTCTAATACCAGTGTTATTTGACAAAATAGGCGGAAGTTTCAACAACAAAGCAAATAGATTGAAGCACAAAATGTCTCCGTAAGCAATGAAGTGTAAACTTTTACTCGTTTCAATTAATTAAGTCTTAAAAGCGTTACAGGAAAACAAACTCAATTCCTCGGACATAAAATCTATGATTTATCTCTGATCTGTCCAAACTCGCGACATTGTAACAACGTTGTTTATCTTTAATAACGTTATAAACATCCCAATAGCAAGTTAAACTAAGACAACAGTCAGGCAGGGCTTTTCCATTTATTAAGACATTACGACAAATTGGAATTGTTTGTAGAGAGGGCCCATAAAAATACGCTACAAGTCACAGACCACCCTGTTTCTGTCATAACTAGGGTTGGCATCTAATAAAAATATTTTTTGTGTAAAATATTCTTAAACGAAGTCGAATGGAACGCACATGTTAGGAATTATGACCATAAGTACATGTATCAATGGATATGGATTTAACAACTCATCCGTGAAAATAATAAATTTGCTACCGTGGCGCCAACATGTCAAATTAATTATTTTATGAAAATAACATACTTTAAATAAACTATTTGTACTAACTATAATATAAATATTATTAACATTATTTATAACTTAATTTAACAAGATACAATACATGTTCAATATTTGTATTACAAAAATGATTAAGGAAAATAACAGGAAGTCAACGGAAAACTGACCATTTGTCAATCGTATGATCAAAACATCTTTTTAGTATTTTACTGTTATTAACTATCGATTTTAATATTTTGATAAACCAATATCGATAAGCTTCAATAATATAATGAATTGAATACTAAATTTACATAATAATTATTAATTTAATATCTACTAAACAGGAAATCAAATCACATTTTTTAACAGAATTTGGATAAATGAATTGGAAAGGAGAAGAAGAATGTTAATGAGTATGCATTCTAATATTAATTTTATGACTTTATAAGCAGTAATTGACAAATAAATTTATATTAAAAATTAAATATTCTAACACACATTTGTTTTAAAGGTGTTTCCCTATTCACGACTCGATCTCCAGACCAATCAACTTAGAAAAAGATACTTCTTTTCTACCGCAGTTACACTACAAGATTTTTTATATATATATTTTTTATCGAAACGAGTTAACAACTCACAAACAATACGTAGGTATTGTTAGATAAAAGAAAATGTTCTGGTAAACCCTTAAAATACAACACAATAATATTTTTTTAAACGAAATACTTTTTGAACGCTCAAAGTTCTCAGCTACGAGTATATTAATAACTCACTGCTGACTCATGAAATGTTTTCTGACATTTTTATTAGTAATCGATTCTATCACTATTACGAAAAACGTGCATTTAATTTTGACTTTTTATCAGATTTTTTTTATTTCTTTTTGACAACCCTAGTCATAACCCGCCGAGGTTAACGGTAGTTGGGGGAAATAGCCGAAGTTGCTCTGTCGCCAGAAGTATTATTATGTGAAACTTTGAGAAGCCGTGGACAACAATCCATCTTGGAATTTGACAAATACTTGGACGCAATCTTTGAGATTCAAAAGCAACTGTGATTTACTTTTTTTGTTCAGGGTTTAATAAGACTTTTTTTATTGAATCTCCTTTTTTTGGACTTCTTTTTCTTCTTCTCCGTATCTATCCATAAAAAAAGGCATATTATTATGCTCTTGTAGGGACATCAAAATTTGCTGAGGTTGATAAACTTCTTAATATGGTTGGTCGTGACTACATAAAACGCCACCCTTTACCTCGTCTAGTACTATTATTAACTCTGTGATTTTGCTTTATTGTACCCGGATCTTGACGAGTTAAAAAAAAACCGTAATATTTGTTTATGGTCAAATGAAACATTTGTTTTTCGGGTGAATACGTGGAGTGTTCGGTTACGGTCACCAAAAAGGTCCGTAGCCCAACAGTGGGGATTTAAAAAAGAGTTATTTTTCTTTTTACTGTAAACTTTTTGGAAAAAAATATTTTTTTTTTATCTTAATGTACAAACTGGACCAATTATTATCCGCATTGGGCCCGCGGGGTGGGTCATGGCCCATTCTCCTTATCCACCCATAAGGAAGGCCATCAGTGCCCCAGCAGTGGGGACATAAAAAAATGGCTAATGACGAGAGCCTGGACTTTTTATAAGAATCCTTCTAATAATATAAATGTTAAAGTGTTTCTTTGTTTGTTATTCTTTTTGTATAAATTTGGTATGGTAGGGACTTCAAGTGGTGGGTAGACTAACATTTTAGCAACTTTTTATCCTGATATTCTCACGGGAACGGGAACCACGCGGGTGAAACCACGGGCTGCTGCTAGTTCATTATAATGACGATGATTGTTGGCCAAGAAAACTGACTGTTATTTAAAATATCCTTGAAATAAAACAACTTTTACGGATATCAAACATGCTTTATACCACGAACTAAGTTGTGGATGACTTTCATCCCGTGACCATGGCAGCTGAAAAGGTGCCGAAACCTCGGGAAAATTAAAAAACCCCTAAAATCCAAAAAATACGGACAATTACAACTTATAAATATTAAACAAGAAAATATACTAGAAAAAAACAACTAGTCTCATGTCGCCCTGACGGGATGACATGAGACTAGTTGCTTTTTTCTAGTATATTTTCTTGTTTAATATTTATCACATAAAAATAGCATTGTATAATGCAAACTTAAAAAGTAACAATTACAACTTAGTTCGTGAAATATTATATTTTAATCGCCTCTGTGGTCTAGTGGTACAACCACCGGTATTAGACCCATGGGTCCCGGGTTCGATTCCCAGCGGGAGTGCATATTGTATTCGGTTTGGTTGGTGGTAGGACTCGTTTTAAGTCCGCCTGGCTAGCTACCACCATCTTATCTAAGTCTGACGCCATAACAATAATGTTTTCAGCATTGTTGTGTTCCGACAGTTAGAGATAAGATAGCCAGTTCCTCATCGATTGAGGATTTCGGGAGAGGCTCGCTTCCATTTTCAGCCTTATCACTACTTAACATCAGGTATGATGAAGGCTAAGAGTCTCCCCGTCGTACACAAAATATATATAGCGCGTTTGATATCCGTAAAAGTTGTTTTATTTCAATGAACAGGGGGCCTACCATCAACTGTAATGCGATTCATTTTAGGTTACTTTGTCAGTGCGGGACGCCGCCGCCGCTAGACGCGCCATATGGCAGCATCCCACTCTCACAACCTACAATGAATTGCATTACAGTTGATGGTAAGGATCCAGTACGCGCCAAAACTTAACTTACGTATCCGTAACTTACGTTACGTAAATATCCTTTTTAATTAATATATTATTTTTTGTACTTACGGCAAATAAGTATTGTTTAATATTCCCAGCACAATTCTTTTGTTAATAAAACTTTTGAAGTGAACGTTACTTTTAAAAAGCGGATATTTCTTAAAATTCCCGATACGTTTTTATTTACTGTCATTCATTGGTTATTCCACAACAATACAGAGGATGCATTTCAATGCATCTGCAGGAAATTCTATCGCTGGCCACTGAGAAACTTGAGTGCTTCTTCGTCCGAAATATTATTTCGAAATTCCGTACGTATTTGTAAGTAAAAATAATAATATTTTTGCTACAAACGGATATGACGACTGACTCGAGTAAAGATTGTCATTGATTATCATCACATATTTTCTGTTTTAAAGAAAGTTTTAAGTTATTTAATAACTATATCTTCTCAAGTGTGTCAAAACGACTTTTGAAAAATATGGAATATAAAATAAAACTAATTTTAACCGTTTTAAAAAAAAGAGAAGGAGTTAATAAAACGTCGTCAGATGTCAACCAATATTAATGATTAATTTTTTTATCTGAAAGAACATACTTAGTTCAAGAGTGGTCCCATATAATTTTTGCGAAGATCTGGCTAGTAGTTTTCTCATAATCCTGAAAAATATAATTTACGTTTTGGCAAGTAGTCGTTTACCAAGATGACATCATTGTTGTTTATGGGCTGATTTTTAGTGTAAATAACGGCATGTAACAAAAATTGTGAAACAAAAAACCTTTTTATAAAAAAACCCACTTAAAAAAGTTTCCGTCCCACTGCTCTAACCACTCAGCTACCGAGTCTTTAAGGGTTCGGGACTTTGAGAATTGCTTGTGAGCCGAGCCCACTTTTTCGAATATTTTTCTATAAAAAATCATAAAAGTAGTTTGTTTTGTGATGTTGTTATACGTCTGAATTACTTATCTACGATAAACTATTTTGGTTATTAAATCGTCTTTTGAATCAATTATAACATCAGTTGTTTGTAAGAACAATAAATCAAAATAAACCCACGCTGCAGATTACCATTTTAGTCTTTTGCTCTGTCTTGATTATAACATTGTCAGTCACGGCTCTTAGAAAAGTATCAAAACATCGGAAGATCTAAAATAAAGGTTTAATATAAAAAGTGCGTTTTATTCCCTCAAGGTTGTTTTATTCAGTAAGCTTTCTCAATATAATCTCTCAACGTTTCCTCAAAGCAAATGCTTAATCATATACTAAAAAAATACCTGAGGTGGGCGGCAAAGTCAGGGAGGCGTTTTTTCTTTATTATCGCGTCTGCTTGTGATAAGTTTAACCCTTCGTTCGCTAACTAACAATACACGGGGAGTTAATGACCTATAAACCACCAGTGATTCGGCCCTAATGTGTTTTTAATGGCATTCAGTTTGCTATTGAACTGTCATGCCTACGGCTAACAGAATTTACGGGTGTGACTCTGTTGGTATTTACGCGAAAACCTTTTGTTGACACTTTTTTAGGGGTCGGTGCGACCGTGTGGCTTTGTTTATTGCGTGTGCTTTTGAAGGGTTAACTCACCCACTATGGTATATGCCTAAACAGTGTGTGTGAGAGCTCCTACTATACAGGGTGTTAAAAAACCCATACCGAAACGTAATATATGCATAGTTTACATCAAACTAAATAAGAATTGTAGGTAGAAATAATTGCTCGGAAACGACTTTTATTTTAAATATAATTAAAATAGATGTTATTTTTAAACGTAATGAAACGCGTGCAACAACGTTTACGTGTGTCTAGAGGAAAAGAGTAGGCGACCGGGGCCCAGATTCATTGATTGGTTTTGATATTCATTGCGATTTTGTAACTTTAAACAATATTCTTTAAAAATACTTATTGACATTAATTCCCAATAACTCCTCAACTATCAGGTTCCCATATTTGGGCCCATACAAGAAAATGATAGTAACGATGGGGACAACACATGGTTTTCGTTTTCGTTATGGGTATTTTAACACCCTGTATTTATCAATTTACACAAGTGCCTACATTTTTTTTTCGCTTACGTTTCAAATAGGTGGTTGAACATATTTGTGAAACAATAAATTGCTGCAAGAATCGGAGACCTTAGTGTAAATAATTAAGGTAAAATGTTTACCTTATATCCTTGCTAATATTAGTTCGTCATCGTAGAGAACTTTCGTAACATCTTAATTACATTATCTGTATGAGCCGCTTAGTTGACCACGTACTCGATACACCATAAATAGAAGTTAAGTTGTTGTAGCAGTGAATAGTTCGAGTGTCTTGAAGAAAACCCACGTTATGAGATTTCAAATTATTATTTAAAATGTTTACAGGTTGTACAGTTACTTAGACACTAAATTAATATAAGTAAAAACAAATAATTACGACTTTGGATGACGTAAGTAATGTTTATCGTGAGCGCGTTGAACTCGTGATATTGCTGACGACGCGGTATGTTCGTTGTAAACCGTACATATTTCCCACCCAAGAAGAAAAACAATTTAAACGATATTAAGTAAAATGTAAAAATGTAAAAGTAAAGTATAAAAAAATTCAAAGTAACAATTTATTAAAAAAAAACCTTTTATAAAAAAAATCAAACCGACTTCAAAAAGTAAAAAATAAAACTTTTGGAGTCGGTGCCAGCCAAAGCATTCTACATTGCACTTCTATTAACTATATTTTTTTTGGCCTTAGCTAACTAGCACCGACTCCAAAAGTTTTATTTTTTACTTTTTGAAGTCGGTTTGATTTTTTTTATTTCAGATTTTTTTGTTACATTATGTGCCGTTACTTACACAAAAAATCAGCCCATACACAACAATGATGTCATCTAGGTATACGACTACTTGCCAAAAGGTGATTGATATTTTTCAGGATTATGAAAAAACTACTAGCCAGATCTTCGTAAAAATTATATGGTACCACACATAAACCATTTTCTTTCAGATAAAAAAATAATTATAAAAATCTGTTAACAGCTGGCGAAGTTGTGGTAGAACATACATAAAAAAAAAAAAACAGTCCTCTTGAGAACCTCCTTCTTTTTTTGAAGTCGGTTAAAAATAACACAGAGTTAAAAATTATAAACTTAAATAAATTAGGATTCTTCAAAACGGAAGATTGGATTTCTTTGTGAAGTCGCTTTATTCTTGTAAGGCTGCGAAGTGGTTGTCGTTTCCTCCCGAGCCAACTTCGACATCGCCACCTTGCCGTAGGTAGGAGAGGCGGGACCCCGCACCTGCCGCAGCTCTATGTCTTCATACTGTGGCATCGGATCCTCTGCAGAACGTAGTTATATACGTCTGCGACACATGTGACGTTTCTTGACGATCACAATGATGATCGCAGCTATCACTATAGCTACTAGTGTATAGCTGATTATATATTGGTGTATAGACTTCAGGGATCGTCTTTCACTATTCATCATTGTTTTTATTCGGCGATCGATTTCGTTATCGTTGTAGTAGTGAATAGTTCGAGTGTCTTGAAGAAAACCCACGTTAAAAAAAATATAAGTAAAAACAAATAATTACGACTTCGGGTGACGTAAGTAATGTTTATAGTGAGCGCGTTGAACTCGTGATATTGCTGACGACGCGGTATGATCGGCGTAAACCGTACATTATCATTCTAATGCGTTTAGTAGTTTTGAGTTTATTCGTTACAAACAAACAAACAATCAAATATTTCCTGTTTATAATATTAGTATAGATATGTAAAGTCAACGTTGTAATAATAAATAATAAATAAATAATAAATAATAAATTGTTTATTGTGCTTTAACAGTGTGTACAGCGGTGGTTTACAATTTAAGTACATTAGGCATGTTAAATTAAATACAAAACAAGGTTGCTAAGTAAACAATACACTAGTACCTAAACTAGGTCAAACCTGTAATATAGGTACTAGTTCCTTCCATAGTAGCTAGTTTTTATTTTTGTTTTAGCGCAATACAAGCAAAAGGTAGACTATTATTAATTAACATACAATTTCAAATAGATTTTCTACTTCTACATAAGACAATGATTTTAGCCAATCAGTAATTTTAGACTTACAATTATGATAATTTAAATGATAAATGTTAACAATTTTATTGATTTTATTATATAAAAAGGGCCCAAGAAAACATTGAAACTTTTTTATGAAAGTTGTTCTATAAGTATTTATAGAGCAGACGTTGTATTGTCTTCGAGTGGAAGCTGTTGGTGTTACATAAGTCAGCTTTTTGTGTTGTGAGAGTATGGTGCTGCTAACAAACAACTGCCTTACAGTGAGTACATCACACAGTGCATATAGATGGCGTGTTGGAAATTTAAACGGTTTACACGCTATTACTTTCTGCAAGGCTCGTTGGGCTCTTTCAACTGTTATTATGTTAGATTTGTTGGCTCCACCCCATGCTGTAATGCAATATGATAATATGGACTGTGCTAAAGCGAAATAAATTGTATTTATTAGATTTTTGTCCTCTATGTGACGGAGTGATTTAAAAATAAACATGAGTTTTCGCGTTCTCTCCGATATCATATTGATGTGCGATTTCCAAGAAAAGGTACGATCCACGAGAACGCCAAGATACTTAATATTGTCGGTTTGATCAAGGGACTTACATTGACATTCTGAGGCAATATTCAGGGAACAGTTATGGGCTTTAATTGTGTATTCGGAACCGGGCAGTTCATTTTTTGACTTACCAAAAGTTACGACCTTTGTCTTTGTGGTATTTAGGGTCAAGAAATTGGCTTGTAACCAATCAATAGCAATCCGTAAACCCTCTTCAGCCTTTGTTCTAGCCTCTTCCGAAGATTTACCGTAAAATATTAGGGCCGTATCATCGGCATAGGTAAAAATCTTACAGCTTGATAGCTTAAGGTTGCAGAAATCATTAATATAAATTAGGAAGAGGCTAGGACCGACTACACTGCCCTGGGGCACACCATAGGTAACTGAGGCATCTCCGGAAGTGTGTTCTCCAATTTGCACCCTTTGAGTCCGATTAGATAAATAATTGGTGAAAAGTTTTAGAGTGTGTCCGCGAATGCCTATCTTGTCCATTTTCCGTAAAAGCAGCGGAATGGAAACCGAGTCAAAGGCTTTTGCCAAATCTAAAAACACTCCTACACATTTATTTTTGTTATCAAGATGTTCGGCAATATGATTTGTCAGTTCAGTAACAGCACCAGTTGTAGACTTTCGGGCTCTAAATCCAAATTGATTTTGAGATAAAAGTTTTTGATTCTCAAGAAAAGATAATAGCCTTTTGTTCATGACCTTTTCTAGTATTTTGGATAGAGCAGACAAGACAGATATTGGGCGGTAATTATCCACGCAGTCTCTCCTACCTGATTTATGTATAGGATGAATGATAGAAATTTTGAAAACTTGTGGAAATACTCCCATTCGTAAGCACAAGTTCACAATATGTGTAATGGGAAAAACAAGATATTCTAAGCCTATTTTAAGAATTTTATTGGAGATGCCATCCCATCCAGTTGCACAGTCATTCTTCAGATTATTAATAAGAGCAGCAATTTCATCATTAGTAGTCTCCATTAAAGCCATGGAATTACAAGGACTACGGTGACCAGAGTTAGTAAATCTTTGAGGAGAGTTGGTTTGTGAAGAAGTGGAAAATTTACTTGCTAGATTTTTACCAACGTCTGCGAAATAGTTATAAATGTAATTTACAGAATTTTCTGGGCTATCCGCTATTCTTAAAAGATCGCTAGAAATTGTTTTATCTTTTTTCAGGTGAGCAATATTTTTAACTATACCCCAAACCTTTTTCAGATCCTTCGAATGTTTTTTGAGTTCATTTTGTTCGTATTTTTTTTTCAGGCGCTTCAGAAGGTCATTGCAGTAATTTCTATATCGTTTATATGTGACCGAGAGAATAGAGTTATTTGGGTCTGCTTTACATTTAAGATGCATTCTGTCTCGATTTTTTATGCAGCGGATGAGACCAGGTGTGATCCAGGGCTTTAAACAATTATATTTTCGCGAAATTACCGTTTTTATAGTTCTGTTCATGATATAGCTTGAGAGTAGATCAACTAATTTCTTCGCAGCCCAGTTGGCATCCTGTGCTGAGAGAATGTCATCAAAGCTCGTGTTTTTGATGTCATCTAGCAGTGCTTCATAGTTAATTTTTTTCACAACTTGGTTAACACTTTGCTTAGATAATGAGTTAGCGTTAATACACGTCATTACGCCTGAATGATCAGTGAGAGGGGCATTCATGACAAAAGTAATAACTGGACTGCTTGATTTGATCATGGCGTGATCTAGGCAATTTTCACCTCTGGTAGGGTAAGAGTGAGCTTTTAAGATTCCATGGGAGGCTAATAAATTCAGGTATTCAGTAGAGTTCGGATCTTTGTTATTATCTTTCACATCAATATTTATGTCTCCTGTAATAATTATATTTGAACAAGATTTATATTTAATTAAGATTTTGTCTAAAGAATCGATAAAGGCAGAGATATTTCTATTGGATGGTGATCTGTAAAGAGCAACTATGAGTGTTTTTTTGGTTTGTCTGTATCAATAAACAACTTGCATCATTGAAATCTGGTTCTTCCACAACAAGGGACAAGCCATTTCTGACATACAGAACAATACCGTCATTCTGGTTTATATTATTTTTTGTAAAATATGTATCGTAGGAGGAGATTTTAGGAAACAGTGTTTTATTAGCATTCCATGACTCAGTTAAAATATAAAGATCGCAGTAAACTTTGATTCTATTGAGAAAAATGTGAAATTGATTAATATTTTTATTTATGCTTCTAATGTTCTGTGTCAGTATTTTAAAAGAATTGAGAGCCTTGTTAGAAGTGATTAGGTCTCGGCACGACTCTGGATCACACATAAAAGATTGGCTAATAGATATTTCATCAAGTTCATTAATAGTTGAATTTATGTTAAAAGGATCGAATTTTAGCGGGAAAAATTTTATGGCCCTGTGTCATACACACAATATTTAGCGAAGTAAAATCAGAGTATAAATTCGTACTATGTAAGCAAATAATAAACAATTTCATGCAGTAGAATTCATGCAAAAACAAACTTATAATAATAAAATAAGTGGTCCAGCCGAACCCTGAAATAAATAGTCTATAATTATATATTTTTTCAAATGCGATTCTTAGATATATTTTTGAAGTGAAAACTTCTTTAGAGCGTTGCGCACATCAGAGTTTTAAATTTTTGGGATGGGTGACCTGATCGAAAATTCGTAAGGAGAGTAGACCGCCGGCGCGGCGTAGGAGAGGAAGTTATATCCCCCTCTCTTTCTACCGCGCGGCGAAAATGTATGCCTCCTTCTGCTGTTTCGTTTAAGCGGCTTTCACGTCTGCCGGCACTCCCGGAGTGCATTCCGTTGTTTTTTTAAATTAGTTAAGCATTTTTGTAACGGTAACAAAAACAATATTTACTCGTTGATTCGAAGTCCATTGATTTTTTAATTTTGCAATATTCAATGCTATTTTATATATGATAAATATTAATAAGCGTCCCGCCTGATAACAACTTGTGAGACGAATCGATTTTTTCTAGTAATTTTCCATTCATTTTCTTTCTAAGAATAAGATGAAATAAAAAGCAGCAGGAGGCTTCCTTAAAATTAGAATAAAGAGATTAAATTACAAAAGAAGTGATCCTAGTTAAAGCTAATTTCCAAATCAAAATAAGAAACGTATTAGCAAAATCAAATATCAAAATGTTGAGACAACCATTTTTTTTTTACATGCGAATCAACTGTTTCATAAATATGTAAAATTCTTGAAAAACTAATCGACGGTGGAAATTAATTTTTATTTTTACTTTAGTAACGATTTATAAACATCGTCGTCGTCGTCTCAGCCACATAACACCCACTGCTGGGTATAGGCCTCCCCCAAGGATCTCCACGGCGATCGGTCCTGTGCTGTCCTCATCCAGCGGCTTCCCGCGACCTTTACCAAATCGTCGGTCCACCTTGTGGGGGGGCCTACCCACGGAGCGTCATCCTATGCGCGGTCGCCATTGCAGAACCTTTCCGCTCCAACGGCCATCGGTTCTTCTCGCTATGTGTCCTGCCTACTGCCACTTCAGCTGGGCATTCTTCGAGCGATGTCAGTGACTTTAGTTCTCCTACGGATCTCCTCATGTTTGATTTGATCACGTAGGGATACGCCGAGCATAACCCTCTCCATTGCACGCTGAGTGACCTTGAGCTTTCTTATCAGATCCATAGTTAGCGACCACGTTTCACTACCGTAAGTCATCACTGGCAACACACACTGGTCATAGACTTTCATCTTGAGACACTGCGGTAAGTTGGACGTGAAGATTGTACGGAGCTTCCCGAATCCTAAATATTAATGTACTTAGTTAAATTAGTTAATTATATATACATTTTGCATAATAATCATACTTTCCCAAAATGTATTAAGTACTACTTACTTACTTATTCAAGTATCTAGATGTAAGTTTATCTTTTTTGTTTTTAAATCATGCATGTATTCTTTTTAATCAGTAGTACTTAAGTTAATGAGTATCACAAATTAACTCGAGGATAATGTTGTGGGCTTCACTATAAGCAATACTTATGTACTATCCTTAATTTTAACATATATTGTGAACGCTGTTTTTTGTCCCAAATAAATAAATAAATAAATAAATCCTGCCTGCTTTATAAACATGCTTTAGAAACGTGCTGCTCTATAAACATACCAGGTTTTATTAAAAGTTATGAGTAATCAAAAATACTTTATGGCAAGCGCTTTAAATGCAGTTCTTTCTACGACTTAAGTCTAGACCGAATAAATCAAAAACATTTTAAGTTTATTTTACGTTTTCTTTTATTGGCGGTCGTATTTTTATTCATTGCCTTCAACCATTTAGTGATACCAAAATTATTCAAGCAAAATAACGTATAACCACTGAAAACACGAAAGACAAATTACTATAAAGGTAATATAATTATCTTAATATAAAACATCATTGTCTCAAAAACAAGCAAGTTGCCATGAAAGCGTGAACAAATTCAAAATCATACAAATGAAAATGTGTGGTCTGCTTCTATGCTGTGACAGCCAGCTCCCCTTATTATTATTACTATTATTCTGAGGGGGGGGGAGGCCCGCAAATCCGAACGGGTGATCAGTCTCCTGGAACAGAACGGGTGAGGAGCCCGTGGCGTAGTGTTTCGCGCGCTCAGCCTGCGATTGTTGAGGATAAGCAACTTTCGTAATGGTCGGTCACATGGAAAATTTAAGAAATCTAGAAACAGTTATTTAAATGCTAATTGGTTACTGTCTTGATCATTTGACTTTACCGCCAACACCCAAATCTTTGCAGAAATACACATACTTTTTTAGTTATTACACCGTGAATTCAGAATGTTTGTATGAAAATAACGATTTCTTTGCAGCCGAGTGTATTTAGCATTTTTGTGGTGCGGAAGAATAGCATAAAATTAGTATTATAATTTTGTTACAATGTTAAGTGTTTATATTTACTTATACCATATTAAAGTATAGGTACCACATTTCAATTAAATTTTAAAAGTAACAATTTTACCTGAACGTGTAGTAAAGTACCGCGTTTAACCGCAAACCATGAAGAGGGTCGGCAAATTAAAATTAAAATGTAGGTACCCTCAAAAATAAATTATGTGATTAAATTCTCACTGACCTTTAAAACACACACTTTTAAATTGCAAATTTATCTTAATTATTAGAAATTAGCGTTTTAAAATTAAAATTTAAATTTTATGTCCATCAACTTTCTTTGAAGCATAAATCACTAGCAGCTGCCCACGGTTTCGCCCGCGTCGTTTCCTTTCTTTATTTTACCGTGAAAGAGTAACAAACAAATAAACAAACTGACATACTTACGCATTTATAATATTATAGTAGGAAGAGGTATTACCTAACTTAGGTTATCCTTTTTATTTCTGAAATTAATCTGTGTATAAAAAAAGTTATTGCAATTATAAAAGTGTGGTTATTACTAAGTTTTGAAGACCAATGTATTTTAAAGTCCGTGTTTTTTATTTAGTCGTTCTCGATTCTCGATTTGGTCTCGATTCAATCCAAAGTAAATAAAAAGCGCATCCTAATCCCTAAAAGTTATTTTATAGGAGTTGTGTGAAGAACTCAGGTTAACTATGAACTCAGGTATTTTAACCGAGATGAGACCAGAGTGCCTACCATCATCTATTAGAAACCATCATGTCATAAGTTAGAACGTTTTGTCTGCGTTTTGTTTTTATTGAAGTTGCCAATTTTGACACATTACACACTTTGGAGGCGATGATTGAGCGAGGTCGTCACAAAACTGTCGTTATAAAAACAAGCTCTCTAAGCGTCGGTTTCAATAACCTACCCATAGTATCTAAGAGTTAGGCTTACTAGAGGTTTGTTGCCTCGGCCCAAAATTATTCAAATTAACAGCGGTTGCTCAGTAACGTAACGAAGATAGGCCTATCTCTTGTTAGAGATAGAATATTAAAACCGGCCGTAAGAGATACGTAGTGCGAAATAGCATGGTAAAATAGAAACAATACTGCTTAAGAGATGGTGGTAGGCACCCAAGTACGCATACAAGTATACTGTCTGGCATTTCTCCGCGGTACGGCAAACCGCAGATCGAGGCATATACAAACCATTTTACCTCGAATTTCTCCTCCCATTTTTTGTTGAACAAACGCGAAGATTTATGCTCGCGTAATTCACTCGGAATTCGGCGAATGCCGTTAAGGTGAAGTCCTAACGCGGGTAGGGTCACCATACTGACCATAGCCACCGGGACTATTGTGATTGGAATTGTAATTGAGTTTTTATTAAGTACTAGCTCCTGCCCGCGTGGTTCCCGTTCCCGTGGGAATATCGGAATAAAAAATTGCCTATGTTACAATTCGACCTTTCGACTAAACTCTACCCCAAAAATCAAGTCGATTGATTGCTTAGTTAGGGCGTCATGAAAGGACAAACAAACACATTTTGAAATGTATAATAATAGTTAGGATTGGAATGATTATAAGCGTCAACAATACTGTTTTCTGGAATAAATTATGTAACTAGAAAAATAATGGTCTCTAATCTGAGAAAATTATGTGTTCCAAGAATCAAGAATATTTATCTGCGAGAATTCACAGTACAGAAATTGACAATTAAAAAAATGTGTGGCGCTTAAGTGATGCACCAGATACTGGCATGCAAACGCTACAGATATAATGACGCAATACAATATGAAAAAAAAATGTTAGTTTATTAGTAGAAAACAATGTCAAGCAATCAAGAAATGTTAAGTAAATACAGTGTGCAGACTAAAAAATGTGTATATTAAAATTTTAAGCAAGCAATACTACAATCATTGTCATGTAAAATGTCAAAGCGAAATGCCATGTTAGCGTGTTAGTAATTACAATTTAACTGTAGTCTTTCATAAAATAATAATAATCAATACTTTAGAATTTATATTAAAATCACAATAAATTGTATATTCAAAAAATAATTAATGGTATATATTTTTGGCAAAGCAGATAGTTTTATGTGAAGGTAAAACTAGTCGGTTGGGGTATCTCGTTCTGATATAGTATGGCCATAACCGCTGCGCACTCCCTGAGGTATGCGCGCGGCGAGACGGGGGGGACGCGCTCTGTCAGTCCGCCGTCAACGCTCGTGGCGGCAGGTAGTGTCGCAGACGCACATGAGATAAAAATTCAAAGATGGGTCGTGCGTTATCTCGTGATGTAAAAACCGTAATTTTTAAAGTGGCTGAATATTTTAAGAAAAGAAAAGCAGACAGAGAAAGCTTTGGATTCAAAAGTGATGCGAATATTGCCAAAATCGTTGCGGAGGCTACGGGGTACTCTAAAAGAACCGTGCATAGTGTAATTTCTGCGGGTTATTTATCTATGGAAAATTCAAGCCGTTTAAAGTTTCAATCGCCGAAAAAACCAAAAGTTATAATGAAAAAACATATTGTGGATGATTTTGACCTTGGAGTTATCAGAAGAAAAATTCATCAGTTTTACGAAGTCGAAAAAAAAACCAAGTGTCCGTAAGTTACTATCAAGTTTGAGGCAGGATGGCATATTGAATTGTGGACGGGAATATTTAAGACAGCTTTTACACAAAATGGGCTACCGTTACAAAAAATGCAAATAAAAGAGACTACTCCTTATAGAGCAGCCTAATATTATAGTGTGGCGGAAAAAATACCTTACACAAATCAGAAATTACAGAATGCAAAACCGCAACATATATTTTCTTGATAAAGCATACATCAACGCCAGTCACCATGCCAGTAAATGTTGGCAATCATCTTCAGAATCCGGAATTCATGCTGATATTGGGAGTCGAAATGGCTTGGTGGATGACGTATTGACTATATTCAAATCAGATGCTAAAACTGGCGACTATTATGGAGATATGAACGGGCCTACTTTTTATAAGTGGGTAGATGAAAAGTTAAAAGATAAGTTGCTGCCAAATTCTGTTGTTGTTATGGACAACGCGTCTTACCATAGCGTTCAGCTAGGCGATTGCGTAGAGTCAATCGTATTCATTTGACAGTTCACATTGTATCATATTAAATGTCATTCCATACAAATTGCAGCCGATTGAATACGATATGAACTGTCAAATGAATACGATTATCTTATGCAATCGCACCCCTGGTTGAGAAGAAGCCAACTATATCAAGCATCAAATGAGAAATGCAAGACTGGTTGCTACGCCACAATGTAGAATTTTCAGGAACAATGACAAAGGTTCAGCTGCTAATTCTTATCACAAGTACACAAAAAGAACCCGTGTATAGAATTGACGAACTCCTGAAAGCCCGTGGACACACTGTTCTGCGTTTACCTCCGTACCATCCAGATTTAAATTTTATTGAGTTGGTCTGGGCTGATGTTAAAAACAACATAGCCCAAAACTTATTAATTCTTCTCTAGACGAAAATATAATCATATTGGATAAATTGTTTTCGGAATTCACGGCAGAAAAATGGCAGAGATGCGATGATCATGTCCAGAAAAATGAAAATGATTACTGGAATCGCGATATTAGGTTCGATAATATTATCGATTCATTCATAATAAATTTGCAAGACTGATTCAAGTTCCAATGGCGATACGGACGATGAAGATGATGACGAAATGGAAGATAAAGTTGAAACAGAATCTATGTCGGAATAACTTTACTACTTATACTAATATCTATTTGTTTGTAATTATAATAAATTTTCAATAAAACAAATCCTGGTTTGAATTATAAGTTTAGTTCTTATTCATCAACTGCCTAGGTATTTTAATACAATATCGAGTATAATGTAGATTACATTTTTATCAACTAATAAGATAATACAACTAATACATTTTTATCCACTAAAGAGCGTCCGACCACCGTTCCGCCACAAGTCTTGCCTTAGAAATGTAAACTGATATCGTAAGATTTGTCCGACGTGTATTGATCTCATGTGAACTCATGCTCTTTTTTTCCTCAGCTCCTACCTCGCCGCGCATACCTCAGGGAGTGCGCAGCGGTTATGGTCATACTATAGTGCATACTTCTTATTTTTTGTAAATAATTTAATTTTTTTCTTTACAAACATGCACATTTCGAAGACATACATAGCGAGAAGCGTTAGCTTTTTTTATCTTAAACTTTAAATTCCAACGTGGATTCGTGTGTCCTCACATCAATGAAATATTAATTATGTTATATCTCATTTTCCTGTACCTAACGATCAGTCGACAGGGAACATTTAAATATTCCCTGTCGACGAAAACACAAATTTGAAACAGTATCCATAATTTTAAATATAACCCAGAGCACAATAAAAGCGTATTAAATTTTATTCTTGTTAATAAATAATATAAAGTTATAAGCCGTTGTTAGGAAAACTTCCTTTAAATTTGTAATACGTTTCACTGCCATGAAATTAGTAGTAAGTTTTGTCTTATTTTAACTATCTGTCCCTAATCGGAGCACGATTAAAGTTCCTAACAGTATTAATTATTATTTCGGCGTAGCTGGTGTGACGCCGACGCCTATTTGAATAGACGTAGAATAAAATTAAGTTATCTAGAGTTATCCTAACTTTACCACTAATTATGGAGGCCCTAAAGTTGCGTACCTGATTTATGTTCCAGAATGATTTGCATACGGAAGCCGAGCACTTAACTGACATTTCTTTTATTCGTTCTCTTGTAAAAGAGTAGTTTTTAATACATAAATAAGTTTTATAATAAGAAAGATGCCATCCAAATAATATAGAAAAAATTGTGCAATTTCGAGCGGCGGACGCCACAGTTGTTATTTCTGTTATTGTGTAAAACTGTGTTAAGTCTGGTTTTTTACCAAATTATTTAATTTAATGATAAAAAACTGTCTGGAAAGGGGTACTGATTCTAATATTCATGATCAGACTTATAAGATGGGTATGGTATAAGAAACATGAAAGTTGGGGGGGTGGTTGGGACCTCCTTGCGGCCCACCCCGGGCAATGGCATCACGGACCAACACGGCCCGTGGTCAGGGCTCCGTCACTCCATGTAGTTGCCCGGTCGGGCGTTCTCGGGCCGTTAGAGGACCAAATTCAGTGCGGTTTTCGCAAGCGAAGCGCAAGCACGTTGTTCAATCTTAGTCGTTACATTCGTACAGAACATTCCTGATTTAAATGAATCTATGAATAGATTGTTTATCCATTTTAAAGCATTCAACAAAACATCGTCTTTTTACGGAAAGTTAAAAGTGGCAACAGATCAGTTGGGCATAGTTAACTACAATTTTTTAATCTAACTACTAACTACGATTAAAAGTAGTTATGATTACATGTAATCTAACTACAATAATCAAGTTACAAAATAGTAGTTGTTAATCTGATTACTGAAATCATGTAGTTATAACTACTGAATACTTTCATTCTAAGAAAATCCTAATTTATAACGAAATATGTAAAAAAGTCAAAAATTAAAATTATAAAAGAAACGGCTAATAGAAGATGTTTTATATTCTACAAAATAACCTCTAAATCGTCGGTAGGTATACAAAAACCTTAAATTTATCTTAAGTTTTTTATTATCGATGAATATTAAACTTCGATTCGTGAAGATGCGTTGGTGCTTTTACAATGTGATAATTAAATAACGCAATTCTTTCAGGTGGTAACTCAGCCTATGAATTTTAACAACTTTTGTTCTTCCCCGAAATGCAACAAAATAATTCAGATTATGATACAAACTATGATCAGGGGGCTAATTGTCTAATTGTAAAATCTATCGCAATTCCTTTCAATTCGTCATTTGAAAGATATTTACATACTACAAACCGTCACTGTTTGACATTTAATAGGGATTGTGATTGGGACGCGTTTTGAATGGTATTGAATTAACGGAAAAGAACTGTCTAAGCAAAGTGACACTCGACAATATCTATAAATCTAAAATGTATAGAGAAAATGTCAAATGAAGTGTCATTTAAAACATCACTCGTTCGGAAAGTGATTGCGACTATAAGTTACACAATTCTATATTATCACTATCACAATCACAATATCTTTGAAAGGAATTGTAATAGATTTTGAAATTAGACAATTAGAGGGCAGTTTGTATCATAATCTGAATTATTTTTGTGACTTACGAAATGATATGAATATCCGATTTTTATGAGATTTCGGGAAAATGTTTGTAGACCAAAAGTTGTTCAGTTTCATGCGCTGAGTTAATACCTAAGAAGATTTGCGTGACACTTTTATTTATAGTTTATTATGTAGATTGATAGATAAAAAAATCAACTTTGCACAGCAAACATCTTGAAGACAATTTAGAATAAAAGATTCAAATTAATAATTTAAAATATTTAAATTATCTTTTAATGCAATACGTTTTTCGAACATTTCGTCGCTCGCGTTTTGTCTTTTTACTAGAAGTAAACGTAGGTAGTTACAAAAAGTAATCACGTAACCGTGATTGCAACTACAATTTGTAGTTAGTAATCAAAATATTTAACTACTTTTTACGATTATTTCATGTAATCTAATATTATGATTAGGTACTAACTACAAATTGTAATCGTAGTTAGTAATCAGTAGTTAGATTACATTTTGCCCTACACTGCAACAGATGCGTTTCATAATTATGTAACAGAACTTGAGACTATGTTTCTTAATAATTTTGTAAAAATATGAAACAAAGGCCGGGTGGTACCTACTCTTTATGAAATTTTAAATAACATACATTTTGATTCTCCCTGCCCTTGTTTCCCAAAACAATATCTAATAAAACTTTTTATTAGATTCAGGAAATTTTCTACACTAAATTTTAATAACCGAGAATTTAGAAAGGGTAAGAAATTTATAAAAAATATTTAAAAATAAAACACATAAAGTAAAAAAAAGGTTTTTTTTATTTTACCTACACACTGAACTCTATAATTATGTTTTATCTTGATGTATTGCACAGTCAGCACAAATTTATTAAAAAATATTTTATAAACGATACAATTTTGAACTACCATCTATAGTCAGAACATATTCACAGTTCTCAATAACATAGACACAAAAAGTTATGTTAATTTTATTTTATTGAAGAGGCAGCCCTGCGATTGCGCGGTGCGAAGCAATCACAACTGTACGCTTGAGCATTTAGGCACATTTTAGCATGCAGCGGTTGCTGACGCGACGGAGTAGGCTATTATACCAGTAGGTATTGGAAATTTTCTACTGAGTGAAGTATCTGTTACGTAGTAACTATTTAGTAATCTGTGCCGTGTTGGTGGCTGATGATCCCAATGGCGGTGGTAAACTCCGCCAGAGGCCAACTGGCTCGCGAAAACCACCCTCCTGAAAACCTGCGCCAAGCAGCTTTGCTGCCTTCCGTCGGCGTGCGGGACTGCCAGTACCAATGGGGGTTGGTAATGAGTCAGTTGCGCAGCTTTTGGGCCGGTCTTGGTATTTTGGCAATGCTGTACTGGTATTTAGCCGTTAGCACGGTTTCAGCCGTTCACCGACTGCACTTAGTTGGGGGCCAACTAGCGCGCTAGCCACGCGTGAAAGGCTGCCCCGCCAACTTGCGAAAAATCCCGTAATACTCCACCGTGCCAGTTGGCGACTGGATTTGAGGACCCGGTGGCCATTTCGGGGGAATTCGGGCGTCCCCGCAGCAGTCTCCAAATAAGTTTTCCTCTGGTTAGTTAAGCCTACAATATCCTTTATGGTCGACTAAGCAGAGACTCGGTTAATAATCCATTTCCCACTACCCTACACTCACCATTCATGACCAAGCACAAGAAGAAAGTATTTAAACAACGGCTGCAATTCCTCCCACTTAAAGAACCTCCCACTTCGCGAACATTAGGGGACTGCACTTTAATCTCGATCCGGTCCATCACCACCTGGAGACTGAGACCTGTTCTTCTTGACAGAGACGCAAATAGCAACCCCGTCGGACGTAGCATACCTCAACTACCCTAGTTACACACTTGAACATAAGTTCAAGAAGTACGCAGGGGTGTTCGTCCTACATAATTTGCTGTAGGCGTCTCCGATGCTTTGAGAAATCCGGGTTTTTCTTAATTTGGCTTATGGTGGACACTGTGGTAGAAAAGATACTCTACATCTGTGTCTACCTATCGCACAGCGGTAACCAGTAGACGACTCGGCTCATGGATTACCTCACTGAGACGGCAGACTTAGCAACTCAGCGGAATCCAAAGGCGGAGCTTGTTTTTCTGGGGGACTTTAACGCTCACCACAAAGAGTGGCTGTACCCTATACTGGCTTTAGTTTCCTGGTACGGACCAGGAAACTGACCATGCTGGGAGGCAGGCGCGATGGTTTGCTCAAAATCTAACCCAGCTGGTGGATGAAGCGACGAGAATTCCAGATATCGCTGGCCACACACCCAATTGTCTTTGCTTACAGCAGACAACTGATCCACACAAATATTTGGTATCGGTAATTTCCGACCATTGTGTGGTGAAATCCCAATCGATCCGCTCTCCTCCGGATGACAGCCCTAGGGGCACGAGGCGAGTATTTCTATACGAGTCAGCAGATTGGGATAAAATGCGTATACTCTTTGCTTCTTATCCCTGGCGGCAAACATGATTCTCCTCGAGTGATCCTTCATGCGCTGCTGATGCGATTGCGGATGTAATTCGGCAGGGAATGGAGTATTTTAATCCATTCTCTGACATCCCGCTCGGTTACAAGGCCCGCCCGTGGTATAATGCAGACTGTGCTCGTGCTGAGACCCGAAAACAGTCCATTTACCAAGATTGGGTGCAACCTCGCAGTCGCAAGATCCGCGCACGGAGAATCCGAGCGAAGAAGTGAGTCTAAAATTCGGCTGTTTGCGTGCAATTTGCGTCTGGACACCGGCTCTCAACAACCACCTAGCATATCTCGCTGTGATTTTTCAATGTCAGAGATCACAATCCGTAATAAAGAGGTCCGTAGAGCCCTACTTAGTCTGGACGTGAACAAGGTCAGTGGTCCTGATTGCATACTAGCAAGGGTATTGAGATATTTCGCGCCCGACTTGTCTCCTGTGCTAACGCGCTTGTATCGCCTCTCTCTCAAGACAAAAACCGTACCGAAATGCTGAAGCTTGCCAATGTGCAGGCAGCACCAAAAAGAGAAGTCGTGTTGATCCATTTATCGTTCTATTTACATCACTTCCATACTATGTAAGACCATGGAAAGAGTTCTGAACAGTAAGTTGCTCTCATACTTAGAAGTCCTTCTCATTGACCGTCAATATGGTTTTCGCCGAGGACGATCAACTGGGTATCTTCTAGTTTATGTGACGCACTACTGGGGCGAGGCCCCGAGATGCACGGCGAAGCATTTGCCGTGTCACTTGACATCTTAAAGGCTTTTAACAGGGTCCGGCACGCAAGTCTGCTGCGCAAGGTTCTTGCGTATGGTATCCCTCGCTGGCTTTTGTAGTTGGATAGCTGATTTCCTGACGGAACGGTCGATCAGAGTAATCATCGATGGCTGCTCCTTTGACTCAGTGGCTATTGATGCCGGAGTTCCTCAGGGGTCTGTTCTCTTTGCGTCGCTTTTCCTGTTGCACATCAATGACCTGAGGAGTTACTCTTGACTTAATCGACTTCATATCAGGAATTGATGTCAAAACCGTACTATGGAAACCATAGCAACCGTTTTCAAAGTATAACAGATTGTTGTTTCTGTTAGTTTGTGACATTTTATGATACACCTTTTCTTATTTTTTTTTTTTTTGATATAACATGAGATTTCCATAAAAACGACTCTGTAAGTTATGATGACGATGATAATTTGCCTTTGTCTTGTTTTGCGTCTGGCATCAGTAAACACTGACTTAGAAGACCCCCTACTCAGACCAGCTCTTCAGCTTCCACTAGTCATGGAATAACTCGTCTAAAGTCGAAAAAAAACTTCAGCGTGGATTTATCACGTGCATCTTCAGAAACCGTAGGTATACCAGAGTTCATTTTAGAAAAGTGACACCTTAACTACTTTTCCATTTACTTTTGTCTGATAACTAACAAGAAATAATTACGTTTAAAACCAATCTACAGATTGGTTTTAAACGTAAGGTTTCTCAGATTGTGTGGCATATACCACAACACATGCCACACAATCTGAGAAACCTTACTCTCCCACTATGGCTGAAAAAATTTAATCGTTGACAGCGTTGAATCTGGTGATGGGTATAAAAAAGCTACCAGGCTATGGAAATTATTGGTTCTTTAGTTCATATTTGCTTGATCCTTACGTATAAGTATCAATAATCCCTCTCAATATAATAAAAAAATATATCAAAAGGTGGATTATTTCCTGATAAATAATACTAATAATAATTAGCAACAGTAACCACCTCATATTTATGCTGCTAATACATTATTAATACAAAAATTGAGACATAATTTTATGAAAAATATATAATGAAAACAATATTTTATAAAACAGAACAAAAACAATGTACAAAATCTGTTTCTTACCGTTTCATTTTGCAATTTTGCTAACAAGAAAAAATTCTACTCACATACGGTATTATCAAATCTCGGTTGTGACTAACAAAACCATTTGCGGACAAATAAAAAATTTAATCAGGGTCATCCGAAAAGCTTATTAACGAGATATTTCAACAAAAATGTGCTACGTAGTTAAAAAAAAAAATCTTAATTGGTGGTTAGTGACACTAACCACCAAGACTGAAATAGTTAACGTTGATTCGATCCAGAGTAAGGGGGCTGCTGATACTGGGAATTGTTTGGTATGCAGATGACAGTACTGTCGTAGAGAGATACCTGTCCGATACAAAAGC
Source organism: Chrysoteuchia culmella (assembly GCA_910589605.1). Taxonomy (NCBI): domain Eukaryota; kingdom Metazoa; phylum Arthropoda; class Insecta; order Lepidoptera; family Crambidae; genus Chrysoteuchia; species Chrysoteuchia culmella. Next base: position 15,221,302 of record OU342652.1, read on the forward strand.
CAGCGGTGACGACGTGATATTGATAGTAACTTTCAACGCCAACAAAACCCAAGCGTGTGTGTTCACCGTAAAAAGGATCCCTTTAATCTGACTCCAACTTTCTGGTGTGCATCTGTACCTGTAACTGACAGTCTCGAGAACTTCGGCACTAGCATCGAGTCCAAGGTTCAAACTGTCAAGCAATATTTTACGCCAGGACAGCTTTCAACTTTCTACGAGTATAAAGCTCAAGTCCACTCTTGCATGAACTATTGCAGCCACCTCGGGGACGGCTCAGCGAAATACCTACTAGCTGCACTGGACGCGATCCAACACGAGCTAAGAGGCTAATTGGCGGCAAAGAACTGGTGAAGAGCAAGTTTCACATACTAGGTGTCCGCCGAAAAGTTGCCTACCTGTCGGTCTCTTACAGTCTATACTTCGGAGAGTGTGCTCAGGAGCTGCATGAGCTCATACCGCCATCCCCCGTCTTCCATCGGACATCCAGACGCACTGCGGGTTACCACCCTTTCTTGGTTGATATTCCTAAATGTCGCCCCAAACGCTACAACAACTTTTATATTGCGCACAGCAAAGGAGTGGAACTCCCTCCCTGCGTCTGTATTTCGGAGTACTTATAACCCGACCACCTTCAGAGCAAGGGTGAATAGGCACCTTTTGGGTTAGCTCGCTCCATCGTGGATCCAGTCTTAGCCCCTGGGCTTAATTGAGATCATGACCAAACCTATACAAAGTAAAAAAAAAAAGTAAAATAAATGCAGCTTTCTGATTTCTCTAGCTATAAATATTCTAATACAAATTCAAATTCTTAATAAATAAACGATTCAATGCTGCCATAGAGCAACGTGGCTGCCGTTCCAATTAGGAAGCCGCTTTGCTCTATGGATGAAGTTTAGAGAATCATAACTGGTGTGAAAATAAGTGACATAATTAGTAATGACGAGTTGAGATGCAAAGATTAAAGCGATGATGACAGGCTGTATCACTTTTACTACATTAAGAATGGATGATGATGATTCTCAGTGATTGAGAAAGTTCTTCAGAGATTGAGGATCGATCGGGAGAGGCTCGTATGATGAAGGCAAAGAGTCTCCCGTTGTTCGTAAAAAGAAAAAACTGAATGCTCTCATTTGCAAACCACTACATGTATCTTTTATTCCTATCAATGTAAAATTGAAATCGTCACGTTTATTTCTATACATTGACCTTCATCCCACTCACAGTTCTGACATATTTTCATAAACACTAGTCTATTTGTTGGATTTGTTGTTGGTAATTTTACGTCCTTCACACCTGTCGAATATTTTGACTACTCCTACATAGTTCATTGATAAAAATCTATTTCTATACTGTGAATGAAGATAGGCTGTGTTTGAAGGCTTGTCAGATTCAGATATTGACTGCTCAATAAAACGTGTACTAAAGGTGATAAAATAACACAAGATATCTGTAATAAAATGAGTTGAAGAGTTTGTTCGTTCGTCGTAACGTATTGTTACGTTTTTATTTTACAATATAATTGAGCAAGCATTTGGCCACCAACTGGTTGGATTGAAAGCGAGCTGTGGCCTAAGATGTAGCATGCTTGCCCAACAAAACGTTACGTTACGGGGTGAATCTACGGGTGTTGATTCATTCGTCATCAACACCCGTATTGTCTTCGACATATTTTCATATTTTTAGAGTAATAAAATTGTCCTCGTGTCCAGTTACGAATAAAGGTCCCAGACTAGTAGCGTTTAGCAGCATAACCTTTAATATATTCGCAATATCATGCATGACACTTTATATGTCGAGGACAATGACGGCGTTCAAAACGCCTGTAGATTTACCTACGACGAAATGATTCGGGTCAGTCACCACCTTTAGATTTTATTCATACATTCTAATGGTAAGGATCTGAAGGATTTTTTTCCGGAAACAAGGGGGAGTTTTAAATTAAAGGTTTTTTTTTATTTTTATTTAAACTTTTTAGGTTTAACATCAAGGCTAGAGAGAATAGGTATTTCCTGGGCAAGTATGTAACGCCTTAGACCACATCCTGTTTATTAAGCACGATGGTGGTCAACAGCCTCCAGTAACGGAGGACGGAGAGTAACATAGGCGACTTTTTATGCCGATATTCCCACGGGAACGGGAACCATGCGGTGAGAAGCTATTTTTCTATAAAAACTATTACTTTTATAAAAACTCTTCTGGTCTACCGGCAAGTTCCTCGACTGGTCCCACTGCGCCATAGGGCCCGTCAATAAAAACGTGGACTTGACGTAAATCCGTGTTAGTCCAGAGATCAATCTATCGGATAAAGTAATCTGGCTTGTTTGATATGGGACATGTAGGTTCGGCTGGAAAATGCCAGAAAAACATAGTAAGTGTTTCATACTTTAGACAACAAAGGCTTTTTGGTTTGTCTCCCGCGTCCAGTCAAGATATCTTGGAAAATAGCATGGTGAATTAAAAAAAAATAAGCATTTATAAAGTTGCATTCGTCGAAAATATTTCTTCTTTCTTTTCGAGAAAGTCTTTAAAGACTTTCGAATGCTGGTTATTTCTCACATTGATGATCTAATCAGTCGCTCGAGCAGTGAAAGGTAGGTAGGTAGGTACTATTTCGACCGAAACTGTACTATTTAAACTTTCATGATCAAAATCTGTATTATTTTTAGGAAAAACGGGATTTTACCATGTTTGTAGTCGCTCAATCGGATCGCATGCAAATACAAACATAGAAAAAATTTTGTTCGTTTTTCATTCTTCCTAATAATAATAAAAATCATACTCGTGCCAAGATTTTGATTTGATTTGTCAAGGCACAATTTTTCTGGTTATTTGTAAAATTAAATTAAATAATTTGTATTTAAAATAAATTACATCCAAATCTCTCTCTCTTTCTTCTTAGCAATAATTATCTTCACATGATGATGATGATGGTGGGGTCTGCCTTCCTTATAATCCTATTCCACTTCGCTCTTTCAAGAGTGTCGTCTTGAGAGATATTGTTCGAGCTGAGGTTTAAACGATCAAATCCAGCCTTCTTCTTTTTGGCCTACCTCTTCTTCTGAACCCGCAATGATCAAGGCTTAGAGCTCCTTTGCCAACATAATCTGGTGGTCGACGCTGAATATGTCCGAACCACCGGAGCCTACGTCTTGCAGATTGTCAGCAATGTCGCGCACGCCCAGACTACAGCGAATGTACTTATTGCATATTTTGTCAAGTCTCGTCACTCCGCACTCCGCACATCCATCGTAACATTTTCATCTCGGCTACTTGTATAGAATCGCTGGACTCTCGTGTAAGCGGCCATGCTTCCGTATGTTAGCACTGGTTGAATCATGGGCTTGTATAGCAACCCTTTGAGATTGACAGGTATTTGCGGGTCACAGATTACGCCAGTAACTTCTCGCTACTTAAGCCATGCGGCAACTATTCGGTGCTGAATGGTTGTCTCAATCCTCCCAGAGTTATGCATTACAGTTCCTAGGTATTTGTCGCATAGAGTTACTCATTGTCCATTGATAATTAGGGGATCTTCTTGCGGACTTGGACTGTTGCATACCATGTATTGTCTTTGCAACTCTCAGTATTGAGCCACTTACACTTAGGTGTCGTTTCCATTCCACCAGGGCTGCTGTTAAGTTTTCACGGGAATTCGAACAGATGCATACATCATCAGCATATATAAAGGTCCACAAGGCTAGGGTCTGCGCGTGCTCTGTGAGAGCATCCATAACCAAGCAGAAAAGATATGGACTGAGCACAGAACCTTGATACACTCCCTTTGTAACTGCTATTGGCTTTGTCTGCCCCACCGAACGCAGTTTGTCACACATGTCAGCTATGATGGCGACGTACCTTTCTGGGATATTTTTCTTGCAAAGGCGGATTGTCGGTCGAGGTACACGATCGAATGCCTTTGCCATGCCAAGAAAAGCAACGTACAATGGGTGGTTTTCAGCACTGTATTTCTCCATGATCGTACTTAAGGCAAAGATTGGATCGATTGTGGATAGCCCAGGAACAAAACCGTACTGCTTTGTTGAGAGTGAGCTCTCCGCGGCTCTTAAACGGGCTACTAATACTCTTTCGTACAGTTTCATTGTGTGGTACATCAGTTTAATTCCACGATAGCTATTGTACTCATACCTGCTGCCTTTGTCTTTATAGAGCGGGACTATTGTGCTTAATCTCCACGCGTCCGGTATCCGTGATGTTTCAAATTTTTTTGCGAATAGATGGGTAAGTAGATGTATTTCTTTTTCGCCAAGGCAATTCCAAGCCATTACTGGAATCCCATCAGGGCCAGGGGATTTCCTGTTCGCCATTTTCTTTAGGGCCGACTTAATCTCCTCTGGCTGTACATGTGGTTATAAATTATATTCAAATGTGCTAGTAAAATTAAACATCAATAGACTAAAACTCAACGTCAATAGAATAGGTTAGGTTAGAATTTACTTTGGCCACCAAAAAATAATTAACAAACGAGATTTAAAATGGGTGAAAGACACTTCGAAAGGTTGCGGGACGCCATGACTAGAGAGATAAATTACTAGAAAGTTTCCTCCTCGAGTCTAACTACCAGTGATACCATTTCAACCACAGTAATATCCATAAAAGCATAATCTTCAAACGGAATGTATGCAGTATTTTCAAAGGGTAATGAATATAGATTATTAAGAGCGCGCAGACAGGCGAATCCTCCGTGAAACCGTTAACAAAGCATCAAGTTTATCAGTTGTAATACGAAAATCACCCTTAATACGACTGCAGTAAGGGCGCGTTTAAGGTCAACGTGTAAATCGATATTTGCTGTTGACTGTACATTGGCAACCGTTAACTTTTACACCAACCATAAAAGGGATAATTGTCCTCTTAATGAGCTTCCTACGTATGGTAATGGCAAAGAGTAGAATGTAGAAGTGTCACTTTTATGCGGGTTTATTATCAATGGATGGAATGATTTATCGTCTTTATATCCTTTAAAAATTAATGAATTCCTGTGTCGGTAAGCGCAACTCGAGAACGGCTTAATCTTTCTTTCAAATATTCCTTGAAGTTCAGGGAAGGTTTTCAAGGTCAATTTAGAGGAGAAAAAATGGAAATCCCACAGGAAGCGAAATCGCGGGCGGCCTCTAGTCATAATAATAGTGTTATGGGTTAGACCAGGGCTTCCCAAACTGTGCATTCGCGACGCCCTGGAGCGTCACGGCATCATTCCAGGAGGGTCATGTGTCGATGTGACCGATTCATGTTGTAAAGCTATATGCTCAGAAAAGCAAGCACATCCTTCCCATTAATATGTATTTTTATTCGTTTTTGGGTTCCGTACCCAAAAGGTAAAAACGGTACCCTAATACTAAGACTCCATTGTCCGTCTGTCCGTCTCTCGCCAGGCTCAATTCTCCTCACATACTTGTTATTCTGACAAGATCACAAGACCAATCAACAGATTTGAGTAGATACTAGCGGTGGTGGCGCCTTTAGATCTTAAGCTTTCCATCACATTACGAAAGTACGGTAGAACCACTGAACAGAACTACTACTTCAAATGTTTCCAAATCACTCATACAATTTTAGTGCTATTTTAGTTATATTTTCTGCGTAAGCCAATATCAGGTAAATATGATTAACTAAGTACTAATTATTTTTCAACGAAGAAAGGTCTGATGTATATGTTATGTATTTGTGATGTGTATGATAAATGTTTGTATGGTGAATACGAGCACTTGTACCTAAGTTATAGATGTTTATATTATTATATATTTCTACACATAAATACTTATTATATGTATAATTATATATTATGTATTATATTCGTTACCCTAGTATCCCATAACACAAGCCTTACAGTGCACACTTTGGGGCTACACAGAAAAACAGAGGCATTACAGATTAATTGGTGTTTTTTTTTATTTTTATTTTTTTATTTAGCATTAGTACAATTAATTTTTAGTTTACAAAAGCACTGCGCAAACCACTAAGGTTTATAGTGAGTGCTAAATACAGCCTACTTGGTCGATACATTAATAAAGAAAAAATATAAAAACCATTAACACTACATATCGGTATTTCCTTAACTACATTACACTAAGAAATATTTGTTATTATAATACAATACACAAGCTAGCTGACATAGTATGATCAATATTATTTAAGTACTTAAAAAGTGACATTTTAGTTTATTTTTAATATTTTGTGCGTTGATAACATTGTGTGAGTGTAAGAAATATTTATTTTTTATTTATTGTTATTATATTATTAATTTAACTAATTACTTATTATAACTTTTTTATTTTGCATTTTACAATGCTATTTCTATGTGATAAATATTAAACAAGAAAATATACTAGAAAAAGCAACTAGTCTTATGTCGCCCTGACGGGATTCGAACCCGCATCCTTGGGAATCCGGCCCAATGCATTACTTATTACTCTGTATTGACTGAGTCGGTAAATTAAATAAAATTAAAGTCTCACCTTTCGATATCTATATATATATATATATATATATATATATATATATATATATATATAAATGAATCCCTTTTTCCCGTGGTCACGCCATAAATTGAGAACGACTGAATCAATTTAGCGATTTTTTTTTTTCAAATACTTCTTGAAGTTTGAAGAAGGTTTATGACGACACGAATTCCTACGGGAACGGAACCTATTTAAAAAAAAAAATCGAGTGAGAAAAGTAGACTGCGTTTTCATTTAATATGGTAGTAGAAGTGGGCGTCAGATTAATCTTTGGTAAGCAAGTTCAGGACAAAAAGGGAAGAAAAGGGGTAAGTTATGACAGTGATTTGTCTTGATGGTTCCTTTCCATATCTTGGTGTCGGGGTTCACAGCGCCATGGAACGGTTATACGTTTGACCTTGGAGTTGAGGTCAAATATTATAAGTAAGTAATTCCTTTCTTCATGCGTATTAGATTTAAGGAATTTTAGCTTCGTACAAAGCATAAAATAAGGTGCCTTAGCGTAATATTTATTTTAAAACCCGACATATTACTAGATTAAATTACAATAAAATAAAAGTATTGACACTAAAGTCTTGCTATAATATTATTTAAATTAACGTTTATATTCCTAACACTTTTTCACTCATAGCGTGAAATCATGCCCATTTGATACACATGCGTTAGGGTGTAACTGAGTCATATCTCATCAGCCAATTTTTTTTATATCCCTACTGGTGCACTTAATTCTTTATGGGTGGATAAGGAGAATGGGCCATGACCCACAACGCTGGCCCAATGCGGATTGGTGGGTTCTAATGACTGCAAATGCAGCCGGGACCAACTTAACGTGCCTTCCGAAGGACGAAGGAGCTAAGTAAAGTTTTGGTCACCCATCCCGTGACCGACCATTGCTTAAGTCGCTAAACCTCAACAATCGCAGACCGAGCGCGCGAACCACAGCGCCACGGACTCTAACTGGGTCAAACCAAAACAAAATACTCCTAATCCTAGATATGAATCGATGTAAACATACAATAAAACAGTAACGAACCATTATGTAAGTGAAATATTTTTTACTACTAATAGGTACTAGATACTTAGGTACTTATAGACTTTTGGTCTGTAGGGCAAGCACGAATAACTATCGAAATAATGTCGAGTAAGTATCGAGCACGTAATGGCAAAAAAAGTATATGAAATGTAGTTCCGATTACGTCCGGTAGGAACTCTGCTCAATGTCATACATTTTTTTACTTTACTTCCTCGATACTTACTCGACAGTTATTCGTGCTAACTCCACTGATTGTTTTTACGCAAAAGATACTAAACGTATTGTTGCGCTTGTTTAGAGATGACTGCCCGCCTAAGTAGCATTTTTTTTCTCTTTAATAGTACATATTTAGTTCACTGGCCATCCTTAAGCAATATTATTGGCCACACGAGGATTATTGACTGTATTTAAGTGAACAAATCCTCTTAGAGATAACAATCCACATATACATGTATAGTAGTGTAAAATTGGCCTATTAAGTAACTATTGGTGTTGTAATAGGACAACTTTCCTTTATTTTTGAGAACGACGGGGAGACTCTTAGCCTTCATCATACTTGATGTTAAGTATTGATAAGGGTGAATATGGAAGCGAGCCTCACACGGAATCTCCAAATCACTGAGGAACTGGCTATCTTATCTCTAACTGCCAGAACACAATAATGCTGAAAACATTGTTGTTATAGCGTCAGACTCAGATAAGATGATGGTAGCTAGCCAGACGGACTTACAACAAGTCCTAACACCAACCAAACCCAATACAATATGTAACCCCGCTAGGAATCGAACCTGGGACCCCTGGGTCCGATACCGGTGGTTGTACCACTAGACCACAGAGGCGGTTAAAACTATTTACTATTGAAGACTATACTTACGAGTGCACTCAAACTAACATGTTAATTTTTTTATGCTGATCTCCAACACGTGTTATGCTAAAAATATCTGTAAGGTTATTCACGTGAACTATTAAAGCACTGAATATGAGCCTAACACAGATAATGTTGTACAGATATTCACATTTTAATGACACACATGTGAACCTTTCTAGAGTTTACGACATTTTTGGTACACATTTGAAACTTTAAAGAGCTCAGATCATTAATTTGGAGTTACAATGGTTCACTGTAGCTGAAGACATCTCCACCATTTCGTTTAGTAATCATAACCTATAATATTTCTTACTTATTGTGGTTTTATCTTAAACTAAAGAGATTTCGTTATTAATTTTGTGGTTTATGTTTTAATACAAATCAATAGACTGATTTCAATGCCATAAAAACATAAATATGAAAAAATGCTTTGTACTTCTCTGCATAGGTATTTAGTTTTTTTTAATGATTTTTGAATGTTTGCATTTTTCAATGCTATTTTTATACTTAAGTATGATACATTTTAAATAGAAAAATATTGGAAAAATCAACTCGGCCACAAGTGAACTCTCAGGTGGGACTCGAACCCACGACAATGCTCTAACCACTGAGCTACCGAGACTTGATATTTTTTGTTAACAAGGCAATATTTCTGGGGCACGTCAAAATTTTTGACTCTGTATATTGTATATTTTACAATAAGTTTCGTCGTCGTCTCAGCCACATAACACCCACTGCTGGGTATAGGCCTCCCCCAAAAGGTTTGCATAATCGCCACGCTTGGCAGGCGTGTTGGCGATTGCAGTATGGCCAAGTTTGTAGGAGACGCTGCTGCCCGTCTCCTGAAGGCTGAGTCCCTTAGTCGCCTTTTACGACACCCACGGGATGAGAGGGGTAGTGCTATTCTAACCAGCTACACAGCGCACAATAAGTTTATATTACCCTTAATATTAACACATTATAATTTAATAAACACAAATTATATACTTAACCAATAAGAACAATTTCATAGATTTCAAACGAAGAACCATAGCAACCGCACTGTCATTACAGTGCTGCCTCTATCGTACAATATATGAACTATAATAAGCAATTATTTAGTTCTTGTTATTGCCATTATTGCTTACAAATTGTTTTTGGCGCTAGCGTCATCAGCAAAATGTGCATTCGAAATTTAAAAGCGATTAGCCAGCGATCACATACGTATACCATTTTTTGACGTCTACCTCATAATAATCATAATCTTTATTTGCATTTAAACATGGTATATAACAGATTTCACAGTTAATAATAAGCAGTAAAACATGTTTAGCCAAAATAAATTAGTATGCAAAGTAAATATATTTTTAAACTATTCACTTAAAATATAACAATAATTAATATTAATATTTATTTTTTAAAAATATTATTTAATATTGTATTTTTTTTTTATAATTTCATACAAACACACCAATTATATAGCCCACGTTAAGTTTCATGAAGAACTTGTGTTATGAATACTAGATAACGGATAAACACACTTATATACTTTTTTTAAATACATACATAATTAAACAGCCCGACCATGCACAGAAATATTTGTCTTGTCCGGGGATCGAACCCGGGACCTCTGGCGCACATGGCAGGCTTAGTAACCCTGCGCCAAATAGTTGCTAATGAAATTTAAAAGCAAAAAAAAGCTTTTAGATCATAGAAAGTATTCAAGTCTAGCCATGTCCCCAATTGTCTTTTAAATTGAATAATATTTAGAGTCCTCTTAGAGTCCTATTAGAGCCCTTGGGTATTTTATTAAAAATTGTTATACACATGGTCACACAGCTTTTGTTATAGTCAAAGAAGTCATCTCGCGGTGACTGCACGATTATTGCTAATTTTTAGTAACGCCTAAGATACCTGTCCATTAAAAAAAACTGGCACATAGTACCAGTTGCCTGTAATTGAATGTTATCAAACGATTATCAGTTCCTTTATAAGCAGTACATACAAGATTCGCTTCCCTTTTAACCAAATGTAATTATTTAAACAGTCACTTCGTCACTTCATGCTCATTTAACTTAAAGTTGATTATGAAGGAAATTGTCTCACTTTAATTGAAACGCCTATACGCGAGCGAGATGAGGCTTTAATAATGTGTTAATTATAATATAAATGTGATGTATTCTTCGGATATTTTGACAAAACTAGCGGCTGCACCGGCGTGGTTCCCGTTTCCATGGGAATATCGGGATAAAAAGCCTTTGTTTTAATTCAGGCTATGTTTTATCTGAAATATTATTCCAAATATCATCCAAATCGGATCAGTAGTCATTGCGTGAAAGAGTAACAAACAAACAACTGACATACTTTCGCATTTGATAATAAATAAATAAATATATATATATATATATATATATATATATATAATTATATATATATATATATATATATATATATATATATATATATATATATAGATATTTTTATATATGAGTTTGCTTTTTACTCAAAACATAACAATTATTCTTCAAAGTCGTTCGACATGACATGAATGAAGTGTTAAAATAAAAATTAAGAACGTCATTATAGTTGACATCCGTCAGTACAATACGATTTTTGTTTTAATTGATTGATTATGGCTTATATATATATATACCAATCTTAATGGGAAAATAAATTTATCGTGTAATATCGTAGAATTGATTAAAATTCAATAACGCGCCACCTTATTAACGTAATTTAACCATATTCCAGTAAAATGTTATCATTGTTTAAATTAAATAATTTTAAATAATAGAGCTGCATTTTTGATAGAATAACGAATGTAATACTGAAAACACGTTATTTTAGCAAGAATAAACCATATAATGGGTAAATTATATAAGAAAATGTAATATTATTAGGTGACAAAAAAATTACACAAAGTTACGACAATGTTACGTCATATTTCGACTTGTTTTGTAAAGTAGTCGCAAAGATACTAAATTTTCAAAAGGATTTCACGTAGTTTTTTGCTTCCAGTTTCTCAAAATTATTTCGAAATCAGACAACCGAGTTCCATGCAGACGAAGTCGCGGGCAACACGATTTTGTTGACGTTTTGGTACCTATTGAGATATTTTGAACTATGAGGATAAGGTCATAGTCTACCTTCTATCCCGGAATTTAGGAAAGGTCCCTAGCGAACGCAGTATAGATCTGGAATGTAATGCTGTAGTCCACGCGAGCTAGTGTACGTTCAACAGCACGTACGGCTGTATATTTGCACTACGAGCGACGTAAGGGTGGTCTCAAAGTCAAAGTGTAGCTACTGTTGACTGTACTATGAAAGGAAAAAAAGGTTATTGTAAAAGAGGAATAGATCACTTGCGGCGATAATACCGCCTTTGCCTAGTGGGCAGCTTAAGTTTTTTTTTTTTTGTATTTTGTACCATATGGGAGCAATAAAGTTTTTATCCTATCTATCTTTAGATTGCGTTATCAAATTAATTTACTATTATGTTGGTATTGGAAACTTTTATCAGGCAGATATTCAGCCTGTAAAAAAATGCAAAAACTAACATATTTTGTGCAATGTACAGATATTGGGCATGTAACAAATAGCATGTATATATGTAACATAAAATTTCTGACTACTTAATTGATCTAAATGTAGAGAAACTTACTTCAATCAATCAATTAATCAATCAAAATCTTTATTGGGAGTAAAGTTATGTTGTTGTGTTAATTCATTTAATCTTCTACATCTAAATTTACACAATTTATGTGGCTTACTCATTTTTTATAACATAACCAACCAGATAAATATAAATAAAAAAAAAAATCTATATAAATATTGAGTATGACTGAATCTGATCGTTTTTTTAATACAATTTATTTTAATTGTGTACCGGAACATTGACTACACATGTTAATACAAAGTTACAGCTCATTTTTACCAAATCCTACATTTAGTTACAAACTAAACGCAATATGTGTAAAATGTGACCGTACAAAAGTTTCAGTAACGTGTGGACAGAGCGACTAAACAAAGTTACTGCACTAAGTTACTGAAAAAAATTCGGTAGAATTGTGTGGAAACTATTACCACACATTGAAACCAAACCTCACACAGTCACAAAGTGTCGTAAATGTTAAGAAACTGCCGTAACTGTTACTTCTTTGAAAAATCCGCGACCGAAAATGGCTATATGGTTTGGAGACTAGTTTTTTTTTACCATAAAATTCAGCCACAAAGAAATAAAAAGCGCCAATTTCTAGGCATTACCTTTATCTTCAGCTCCAGATTCGATAGAACGATATAACAGCCTAGGAAACGAGTTAAAGGCGGCGAGAACTCCGAAACGGGGCCATATCTCGTACGGAACCCTCCGCGAAATTAATTAGAACTAGCGACCGGGCAAACGGTTATTGGGGCTTACACAAAAATTTATTTGACAAGAACGGTGGTGGTATAAGTTGCAAGAGTTTCCTTTTGTGTTCTAGAAAAGGTGACCAACTGCCCTCAGACTCTAACCCCAACCCATGTACTTATCCTGCGGGGCAATTCACACTGCGACATATCGAATTCGACATTTTCCTCATCGTCATATATTTTAACCGCCTCTAAGGTCTAGTGGTACAACCATCGGTATCAGACCCAGGGGCCCCAGATTCGATTCCCCAGCGGGGGTACATATTGTATTCGGTTTGGCTGGTGGTAGGACTTGTTGTAAGCCCACCTGGCTAGCTTCCACCATCTTATCTAAGCCTGACGCCATAACAACAATGTTTTCAGCATTGTTGTGTTCCGGCAGTTCGAGATAAGATAGCCAGTTCCACATTAGCTGTGGATTCCGGGAGAGGCTCGCTTCCATCTTCAGGCTTAACAATACTTAACATCAGGTATGATGAAGGCTAAGAGTCTCCCCGTCATTCATAAAAAAAATATATATATGTCGCAGCCATATGGTTAAATCGGCCATTTGATTGGAAGGCTAGCCCTTTAACTAAACGCCCGCATTCAGAAGAATGCCTAGGCCGATCTTTGATTGAACTAGCATCACTTTACGTTCAACTAGTTGGCTTAATTCTAAGTTATCCCTTTGAAGATGGCTGACGTTAATTCAGCCACGTGATTCATTTAGTTTTTTTCCTACTGGGATGCTGGTAGCAGGGCTCCGTCACTCCATCTACTTGCGCACTTTAATTACCTACCTTTTATTACCGCCCGGTCGAGCGTTCTCGGGCCTATTGCGGACCAAATTCAGTGCGGTTTTCGCAAGCGAAGCGCAAGCACGTTGTTCAATTTTAATCATTATATTCGTTCGTACACGTACCTACGATGCCGTCTGGTGCCTTATGTGCTGTAGGTTTTAAGATTTTTAGTTTAAAGTTTTTATTTTATTTTACCTACACACTGACTGCTATAATTATGTTTTATCTAGAAGTATTGCACAGTCAGCACAAGTTTATAAAAAAATATTTTATTAACGATACAATTTTAAACTACCACCTAATAGTCAGAACATATTTACAGTTCTCAATAACATAAACACAAAAAGTTATGTTAATTTAATTTTTGTGGGATCGCGCGGTGCGAAGCAATCACAACTGTACGCTTGAGCATTAAGGCACATTTTTACATGCAGCGGTTGCTGACGCGAAGGAGTAGGCTATTATAGCAGTAGGTATTGGAAATTTTCCACTGAGTGTAGTATCTGTTACGTAGTAACTGTTTAGTAATCTGTGCTGCAGGGCTAACATGCGCGACCATGAGAAAATTCGAGATGGGATGAGAAAAATTGTCAATCTCGATAATTTTCTCGCAATTCGCAACATACGCGCCACGAGAGATATCCCTTTCATGACGAAACGTCAAGTTTTATTTTTAAATGAAAACACTGATAATTATTTGTGTCTATGGTGACTAAAACCACCCACACACAACAAATTGAACGAATGAAATGTTAAGCAAGGCCAATAGTCTTGTTGTCAAGTTAATTAAATTAAAAAAAAAATGTTTCTTCTCTTTTGCGATTATTAATAATGACAAAGATAGCACTATTGTCAAATTTTAAACCGGTTTCTTCACCGAAACGTCACATTCACATGTGGTCATTCTTGTCTGAAGTCCGGTCCGGCTGTGGTTTTGGTTTATTTCGATTTAGGTAGTTGTTATATTTCCACGAACTAAGTTGTAATTGTCCGTATTTTTAGGTTTTTTAGGGTTTTTTGATTTTCCCGACGTTTCGGCACCTTTACAGCTGCCGTGGTTACGGGATGACTGGCTACTTATAAGTCTACCCTCGAAAAGTTAATTTATTTTCGTTCGGATACGGTTAGACATTTACTATGGCACAAATTATTATTGATTTGATATTTTGATTTAATTGTTATTTTAATTCTTTATTATTAAGAAAAGAGAAAACTAAAGACTACTGGCAGTTCACAAATTGGGAGGACCTTCGAAGAAAGAAGCTGCCAAGAAAACTTCGAAAGCGGGCCGACCTCCACCTTTATAAAGAAATTAAGAATGTTGTCTCCACCTTTACTTTTTTATATTTATTTATCTACAAAAAGAGCTAACCGTATCTTTGGGTGTTGCAGTGCGTGATTTGGGTTGAGACTTTAATTTATGGATAATAGGGTCCCAAGCTGGTGGAATCTTCCATCCATCATCTCTATTGAAGTTTGGGTATTTGGTGATTTCAATAGCCTCACGCAGCATTCTGGGGACAAATTTTTGTTCCCTGGCAAGGATCTGTGGCTTATCAAACCTGATGTAGTGGGTGGGTCCCTCAAAAGCATGTTCACACACTGCAGACTTGTTATCGCGCCTATTTTTCACGTCAGCTACATGTTCTCTAACGCGGGTCCCTATGCTTCTCTTTGTCTGAAGAGCATCAAAAAAAAATCATCATCCCGGGAAAATAAAAATAAAACCCCTAAAAAACCTAAAAATACGGACAATTACAACTTAGTTCGTGGAAATATAGCGCGTTTGATATCCGTAAAAGTTGTTTTATTTCAATGAACAGTGCGCGCCAAAACATAAGATGTACGTATTAGGTAGTTGTATTTACTTTGAAATGGCATTTCAAAAGAAAACGTAAGTAAGTATATAATTATATTCGTTAGTTCTTGATAGTATAGTTTAGTATTTGTGATTGTATGATTGCTCGCATTTAATATTTATATTCGTAATCTTAGTACATTCGTATACTAAGTATTGTACCTATTGTTTCAGCATCAGAAGTAACAAGGCACAGATAACGTATCTGTGCCAGTATATGGCAGAACATAGGCCATAGGCTTTGTGATCCGCCACAGCGACTGGAACTCGCTGTCGCGAAGATCGAAAGGGTCGCAGACGTCTCGTATGCGCTTCCTTTCGATCCGCCTATTCCACCTCTCTTCATATATAGTTAATAAATAATTGTAATACGGCACTGCCACTTTTCGCAACACTTTTTACGTTTCTCCAGCTATCTCTTCGAACAGAATGATCGACGACAAATAAATCGAAACTAAATGTCAAAACTCGATTATTTATGAGAAAATATGGCGCGTATGTTGCAGTTTAAAGAGAAAATTTCTCGAAGTCTACGTGTGACAGAACGACATGACAAAATG
Source organism: Chrysoteuchia culmella (assembly GCA_910589605.1). Lineage (NCBI taxonomy): Eukaryota > Metazoa > Arthropoda > Insecta > Lepidoptera > Crambidae > Chrysoteuchia > Chrysoteuchia culmella. The sequence continues at coordinate 15,237,271 of OU342652.1, forward strand.
TAGTGCAATGTTACCGACAGTCGAGAAGTAGAGATATGTCATCTCACCACGAGAAAATGGCGTGAGAAAATTATCTCGTGACGTGCATGTTAGCCCTGCTGGTAGTGTCAAAACAAATATGGCGTCAGATAGCTCACATCAGCTGGCAATTTTATGTGCTTTGTTTTCGTTTCAACATAACTTACAGTGTTTTATTAATATCAATATTGATATAATAAAAATGTGTGATAAAAATATTACTCCGCCGGCTACAAGTTTTCACGAATAGCTTGAGTCTATAATGACGTCTCATTTAATGAGACGGCTAAACATGACCTTCAGCCAAGTATTTTGAACTATTATGTAGGTATTCTTTTATCTTTCCAGACTTTGTCTTTGTTTTAAGACACTAAGTTACTTAAGCCAAATTGATATTTTTACTTAAGACTATCGATTGGTACCATAAAAGTACAGGATGTTATTTTTTCTCAACTTTCTTACTTTAAGCCGGTTCTATTCCCGGTGCAGGTAAGTGATTTATCTTTTTTTTTTAATGCCGTTTTACTTAATAAAAGTATGTTTCCTTGATTAAAATTTGATTTCATCAATATTTAGGTCACTTTCCCTCTGACGACCGTCTTTTTTTCACCCTGTATACAACGTTATTTTATATTTACCCAAAATCTCAAAACCATTTGTAGAACTCAACAATACAAACAATAATACGTATTGATGAGTTCTTTTGAAGTTTTGGGTAAACATAAAATAACGTTGTATTTATCCTATGTTCCCAACGTTTCATCATTACCCATGAAATGACTCGGGATGACTCGATCACTGGATTATCAGCCACTTTTGGATGTCCTCACTGCTGAGGCAATAGCCTTCCTTATGGATGGGTAAGGAGAATGGGCCATTACCCACCACGTGGGCTAAATGCGGACTGGTGGGTTTTAACGACTGCAAATGCAGCCGGGACCATCGGCTTAAGTGCATTCCGAAGCACGGAGGGGCTTGAGATAGTTAATTTTTGGTCACCCATCCCGTGACCGACCGTCGCGAAAGTTGCTTAACCTCAACAGTCGCAGGCCGAGCGTGTGAACCACTGTGCCACGGGTTCCTATTTTTCCCGTAATTTCTTTGTTCTAATTCAACATTTGCTAGCAAGACACCGGTGTCCAGAGAACAATGAAATATCTATTGTGTATCATTTACCGGGGCCTGCGAGGTTTAAATGTACTTGTAAGTGAAATCGCTACTACTGACTTAGCCTCAACGATATTCGACAATCCTAAATTATGGTCAGATTGTTTTCAGTGAATTATTTAATACTGATTTGTGACTCCAGAAAGTGTCGAGTCGAAATGTCGAGCGAAATGGCTTCCTGGCCAATGCACAACCATTTGAACTATCGAGACGTTACAAGAGTAGAACATGTTTTCTACCACTTTTTACCTGTTATTCAGAGTTATCATGTAAACGCGTTATAGAACTTATATACCTAGCCGAAGTAATTATAATAAGAAAGAAAGAAAGAAAGAAAGAAAGAAAAAACATTTATTGGCACACACACACACTGTAGAATAAAAAATAAAAATAAAAAATCTTAAAGTCAAACCTTACAAACTATAACTTATGGAATATGCAGATGTGGGGCCAATAAATATCCTGGCTCAGCATTTTGCTTCTGTGCCATTCTCAGATGGGAGGAATGAAACACAGAAGCGCTGTTATTCTGCCAGGATGCTACGTCTGACGTTCTAAAAATAGAGAAAAAATAATAATTATATAATAAATAACTACATATACATACACAAAATAAAAAAAAAATAAAAAAATATAAATAATATAATTAGATATTAATATACAACATATAATAATATAGCTATATAAATAAACGAATAGAAGGCAGAGTGTTCCACTTCTTTGCCACTCTCAAGGCACGGAAACGGGACGTTTAGAAAAAAAAAAAAAAGTGAAAACTTTTGACAGCCAATTGCGCGTAAAAGTGGCATCACTTTTAAAATTTGTGTCTTGCGTTTGTTTGTGCGTTTGTGTTTGTTTGTATATAGCTTGCCTCGTCGGAGCCGGATGTATCATAAAATTCTAGCGTCTAGCCTGACGCTTGCCTGACGTGAAAAAACTGAGGTACAGTCAATTAGGTATTTGTTTTTTTTTGCATCTCTAGTAAGTGATTTTTGAGATGTTTTTTGAAACTGTATCTCGTCTTCAGGTCACGCATCGGCGGTGGGAGGTCATTCCAGCACCGAGAGGCAGCGAATCTAAATGAGCCGCGAAAAGCCATAGTGCGATGTGCTGGGAGGCAGAAAATAAATGTACTTTTTCTTTTTGGATAACGGCTACACTCCTTCGCCCATACAAGCTTATCCCGAAGGTATTGTGACTTTCCTGTGTTAATTACTTCAAATAATAAGGATGCAAGATGAAGTTTTCTGCGAGCTTCCATTTTCAGTATGTTTGCAGTGTTCAAAAAAGGGGTAACGTGTGAGCGCGGCGGCACCTGAAAACAGAACCGGGTGCAAGAATTTTGAACACGCTGTATGAGTTTCTTGGTCCGGGCTAGTAAACATGGCCCATACACTGTATCACAGTAATTTAGCCTGGACAGGACCAGTGATTCACACAAACTAATTCTTAGCTTTTCGCATAAATAAGGTCTTATTTTATAGAGTAGCTTTAGACGGTAAAAACAGTTACGAACACATTCACTCACATGAGTTTCAAAATTAAGGGAGCTATCCAAGACTAATCCCAGATTCCTAACCTTTTCCACCCGCTCAATAATTTCCCCATTAAGAGAGATTGAAAAATCAGGACAATAGTCTTTGAGACTATTTAGATTATGTTTACTTCCGTACAATATTAGTTTAGATTTTTTAGGATTGACAGTCAAACAGTTTGTTTTGCACCAGGAAGCCACCTGTGCCAGGTCTTCATTTAATTTGACCTCAGCTGCAGCATGTTCTGATGGTGGAAAGGAGATGTACAGCTGCAGGTCATCTGCATACAAGTGATGACAGCAGTGTGTTATGCTTTCAGTGATATCTGCGCTGAACAAAATATAGAGGGTTGGCCCCAAAATGGACCCCTGCGGGACCCCGCGAGTGACTGGCAGGGGGCTAGATCGTATTTTGCCCCCATTTGCCCCAGGGATACGCAAAGGACAGTTAGTCGATGGCGCAGTTCAACCTGCTATGTGTAGTGGTTAAGAAACTTTTACTATGCTTGGGATGGGTGCTATCTATCTTGAACTCCTCTGCAATTCCGAAGGCACGATAAGACGTCATTTTTATAATCAACATCCCATAAAATCTCGATAACGACATAATCGAAAGAGAGAGACATAGGACTCGAATCGATTTTTAGATAATTTACCCATTTTAATCCCCTTAGGGGTGGATTTTCAAAATATTACGAAATATGTGTTTATTTTTTGTACTTAATTTCCAACTATAAACTATTAAAAAAAAAACAGTGAGCTTTGATTTAATAAAATTAAGGATTTTTCTTACACAACTTCATCCTTCAACTTTGGTGGTGACTTCATCAAAAACGCCGAGACAGATAAATGTTTATTTTCAATCGTCAACCATTTGCACCGGGAATCAAACCGGTGGAATGAGAAAAATAACATCGTATACTTTTAAGGTACCAATCGATAGTGTTAATCATAAAGATCAATTTAGTGTGAGTAGAATTAAGTGCAGTATCTATAATTAAAAACAACTCTTTAAAAAACTATTTAAAACACTTATTCATCGATTGAACTCGTGTCATGTCGCCTTCAGTATGGAATTATGGTGAACATTAGACAAAAAAGTCAATAACCTAATAATTAAAATCAGTGTATTACTGTAAATGGTGCATATTTTGAGCTACCTACTAAGTAAGAAGTTAAATTGAACCTAATTTTTATTTTAGTTAGTGTGAGTAAGAGGTAGGTAGGATAATGTCCTGTGGCAGTTTCTGGTCTGCTATCGGGCGCGTCCCCAGGTGGTGGAAAGGGGAATGGCCTCCAGATATGGGGGCTACCGGCTTGCCAAAACCAGAGCGGTAGGCAACCGCTCTCGAACGGTTGCGGAGGTTTGAGAGGGACTACGTGTCTGTTTACACGGAACGGAAACCTTTCGCATAGTACGCGTTTGATAGTGGAAATCTGATAGGGACTACGCTCTATGACTTACATAGAGGCGGAAACCGGAAGAAAGTACACACGAGGGTAGCGAAAGTTGCTTAGAGGCGGACGCTCGAAAACAGTGAAGACTGAGGGATAAGCGGAGAGGCGCTCCTATTTCCCTTAGAAACTCACTTTTCGAGCGACAATGTGGAAACCTGAGAGCGACTACGCCTCCATGTTTTACATAGAGGCGGAAACCAGAAAGTTAGTACACACGAGTCTCTTAGTAACGGACGCTCTGAGTGAGACAATGGCCTAAGGTGACGCAAAGTGTGCGGTGAATCCGAAAGCCTATGTCTCTCTCTTTCGAATGCGGATACCTGTAAGGACTACTTGTCCGTATGAAGGGGGAAAATTATGGGTATTACGCTCTAATGGGTCCCGAGCTCGGTTGGGAGACCTTGCTCTTTAAGTTTATGGACCCTAAGCTGGTTAGTGCGCATCCATGCAGTGCGCTTTCTGGCGTTTGGGAGAAATTCCATGGGATGGCAGAAGTAGTTTTTGCATCCCGAGGTGGGCTTGCTTCGGTAAGCAACCCAGTTGAGGCTATGGACCAATGCCACAACGATGACCATGGCCGAGACACTATGGGAAGAAGGACATGGCGAGTGGTTTTTAGTGGGTAGGCCAATCGGCGGGAGAGTCCCACAACGTTTTGTTTGCTCTCCCAGGCGACATAGGTATGCGTAACGCATTTTCCACTCGTAAAAAAAAAGGTAGGATAATGTATTGAACTATGTAATATTTTATCTTTCCTGGCTTTGTCTTTAATTTAACACATTAAGTTTCTTAACCTAAATTGATCTTTATACTTAACACTATCGAATAATATCATAAAAGTACCGACGTTTTTTTTTTTCAAACAAGCCGGATCCATTCCCGGTGCAGGTATGTAATTATTCTAAATCTTTGAATGCAGTTTTACTTATTTTGGAAAATGAAGGAATGTTTCCTTTGGGTAAAATTTGCTTTATATTTAGGGTATCCTACTATTTAGGGTACTTTCCTTCCAGTGACCGTCTTCTTCTCCACCCAGTATAATAATAGAAGATAATGACCTCTCAAATTTCGTTACCTGGTCTTGCAAATAATACCTCCCAAAGTCTCGAACTCTCAACCGCTTTCCTCTTGTAGCTTAAGTACCAGAAACGACACGTTATTGTATACATTAAACGTAAGCTGAAGAAAACTCAGCGACAGACATAATTGTTTTGCCGTAACCCGCGTGGTACGAGAGCGTGACAACGGTCACGTCATATAACAGTGTTAATGTAACAGGTTATAAATAAATATAGTACTTAGTACATTGAACTCTCACACCATTACCTATACATACCTACAGGGTGTTAAAGACCCATACCGAAGCCGTTAAATATGCGTAGTGTACATCAAACTAAACAAGACTAAGTAAAAATAATTTAGCCGGGAATCGACTTTTATTTTTAGTAAAAAAAATGTGGTTTTTTTTTACACGCAATGGAACGCGTACAACAATTTTTCGTGTTTCTACAGAGTACGAGTAGGTGACCGACCCTTATCATTGAGTGGTTTTGATATTCAATGCGGTTCTGACTTTAAACGATAATCTTAAAAAAAAATACTTAACTTTGATCCTCAATAACTCCTTAACTATCAGTTTCCTAGGTTTGGCCCCATACAAAAAAGTGATAGTAACGATGGGGAGAATACGCGGTTTTTGTTTTCTTTATGGGTCTTTTAATACCCTGTATAAGCATCACTATCCTATAACCACTCCTCAACAACGGTGATGTCACATTTGGCATTAGTTGGGTGGATCTAAGCTGTCGTCCAGAAAGTATAGTGCAGACAAGGCGGTCTACCTCCGTCTAATAGCGCAGTATTGTTTCTTACCATGCTTTAAACTTAAAGTAGGCTTGTTTTTTGACGGAAGTTTTGTGACGACTTCGCTCGATCATCGCCTCCAAAGTGTGAAGTGTGTCAAATTGTGACAACTTCAATAGTTATCTTGTTTCCATCTTTCCAGTTGGCTTGTATTTCAGGCAGGCGGGGTTTTTTTATTGTTTTATATTTGCGTATTTTTTATTTATGTTTTTTTATGTAGTAGTAGTAGTATGTATCTTTAAGATCAGCGCTTTTATTTGATACCCATATTAAACATAATTTTTTTTAGTCACTTCAAATTATAGCACATCACAGCCGCCTTAACATCACTTACCTAAGAATACTTGGACTGTCAAGACAAATCTAACGATATATATATATATATATATATATATATAAATATATAAATGAAACCCTATTTCCATAGGTCATCGCATCACGCGTGAACGGTTGAAACCATTTCGCTATTCTTTATTTGTTCCCTGATGTGGAACCATAGCACTCCAGCCAAACCAGGGCTCCGTCACTCCATGTACTTGCGCGCTTTAATTACCCGGTCGAGCGTTCTCGGGCCGTTTGCGGACCTGATTCAGTGCGGTTTTCGCAAGCGAAGCGCAAGCGCGTTGTTCAATTTTAATCGTTACATTCGTTCGTACACGTACCTACAATGCCGTCTGTTGCCTTATGTGATGTAGATGCACTGTCAGCACAAATTTATAAAAAAAATATTCTATAAACGATACAATTTTAAACTACCACCTATAGTCAAAACATATTCACAGTTCTCAATAACATAGACACAAAAAGTTATGTTAATTTAATCTTATTGAAGAGGCAGCCCTGCGATTGCTGTGGGATCGCGTGGTGCGAAACAATCACAACTGTACGCTTGAGCATTTAGGCACATTTTAGCATGCAGCGGTTGCTGACGCGACGGGGTAGGCTATTATAGCAGTAGGTATTGGAAATTTTCCACTGAGTGAAGTATCTGTTACGTAGTAACTATTTAGTAATCTGTGGCCAAACTATGAGAGATATGATAATAGCAACTTAGGAAAAGTTGTTGAGCGTAATGACCTATTGACGTACAAATATCGAAGATCTGGTACACCCGATGTCGAATCCTAGCAGCCCTTCTAAGGTATAAGAGATACGAATATAGACAACGTTTAATAATTCTGAGGCACTACGAAGTTCGCCGGGTCCGCTAGTTTTATCTATAGAAAACCGTTCAGCCGTTTGAGAGATAAGAGTTACTAAAGAACACTACATACTATAAACACACAAACATATAAGATACGCGCGACAAACATTACCCTTCCTTTGCAGTCGGGTAAAAACAAAAAGTTCTTATGACTTGATGATTTTTAATAGATGATACCATCATCTGTCCAATAATAGGCACTTAGTAGGTATCTGTAGTGCACACAGCTGACAGTTGCTCATTCTAGGTTTTTAATTTACTTCCAACCAGTTGTATCAAGTTTTAATTTAAATAAACTTAAGTAAATCGATTCGGGTGCAAGTTAAGTATTCGCAGACAGGACTCGAACCCACGACCTTTGGGTATCCGGCCGACTGCTCGAACCACTGAGTTACCGAGTCGATGTTTTCTAATATTTTTCTATTAAAAATGTCTAATAATAATATAAATAGCGTTGCAAATGTAAAAACTTAAAAATCATAAATTAAACTAAGATTCATTAGAATCTTGTTAGCGACATGACACAAATATCAGGCAGGCAGGCAGGTATCCCTAACCGTATGCTACTTAGATTGTCCAGATCAAATCAGAGCTAATTTTAATCAATCGTTTCAATAAGAGTTCGGGTTCCGTTTATAAGGAAACGTAGAATTTCCTATTACACCTTAATACCTGCAAAACCTTTTTTTGTTACACAAGACGTTACTTCGTATAATCACCGGTATAATTACAGCCAATTTCAGCGTTATTACTTCAGAGAGCGATCATTGTATTGTAATTATGCAAAGTAGTTTGTGGTACAGTCAACAACGCGTCCTTTTTCATTTGCACTACGTAAATCGCTGCTATTACGCTCTCAAGATTTAAAGTCTAACCCCCATGTACCTTGAGTTTTTTTATTTCATTTACCGTAATCGTCATCTCAGCCACATGACACCCACGGCTGGGTATTGGCCTCCCCCAAGGATCTCCACGACGTCGGTCCTGCGCTGTCCACATCTAGCGGCTAACCGCGACCTTCACCAGATCGTCGGTCCACCTTGTCGGGGACCTACCCACGGAGCGTGGTCCGGTGCGCGCGCGGTCGCCTTTCCAGAACCTTTACCAGCAGATTTACCGTACAGTAAATGGAAACCAATTTGTATGAGAATCTATAGTTCGGTTTTGCCCAGCAGAGGCGTTGTACAGATTCTCATACATAGTTTTGGAAAAAATACCTAATACGTAGTAGGGCTGCTGATACCGTGTAGACTTTACAGCTACTTGAGTAACTGAAATACTAAGATTGCTTTGAAACAAAAGCATTTGAATTTTAAATGAAACTGAAATTTTCATAAAAAACCTGTTCAAAACTTATTATTTTCTCGAGATACCTATAGTGAATTTATCTGTTACTTACAAAGTTTTAATCCATTGCCACACAGAAAATAGTACTTACATACCAATAATCTAATCAGTCGGTGAAGACGGCTCTGATGCAGTAAGTTCCGACATATATTCTGCTTCGACTAGGTACTTCGCTGAAAAGTTGAAAATCAACTTAAATAAAAATACAATGGATTAACTCTTTGCCTACATTATACGTGGTAATCGTCCTTTTTCTGGAATCCTCAACCACTGAGGAACTGTCTATCTTATGATTTAACTGCGGGAAGACGACAACGCTGAAAAACCATTATTGCTATGGCAACAGACTTAGCCAAGATAGCATGCATAATGTGAACTATTGATGGCTATGTTTACATGAATGCTATCTTATCACCGAACACAATAACCAGGACCTCTGGATCTGATTCCGTTGTGATTGAATTATTACTCGACCACAGTGGCGTTTACAGGTGGTTAGATTTACTGAACAAACTCTGGCTGAACAATGATGAATAATACACACTAAGACAGAATAATATCGCCTAATGGTATAAGACAATGCATACCAATTTGCTAGAAAGCAAGTGTCCAATACGTAATGCAAACAGCCTAAGTTATTGTAACTGAATTCCAGTAACTACGGAACCACAGTTCCACTCCACATGGTATGTTGCATTAGTTAACTGGATAAACTGACTTTGGTTCAGAATTTATGTGATTGTAGCTTAGGTAAACGGTGGGTATTTCTTGAGTAAAATAAAAATATATTTAATTATTGTAACGGAATATTAAGTATCTGATTATACGATATACCCCCCGTCAGAATAATAACACTACTGGGTCACTTTTCCCACCTAGTGGCACAGCAGCATTTAGCTGAGACGGGGTATTTATTGGTCTGCTCACATGTCTGGGCCCTATTTCATAAAGCTTGACAAGTCGACAATTTGTCAATTATGCTCGAACATACTTTTTTTGACACTAATCTACGCCATTTTGACCTTTCTATAAAAAGCAGGTAAGCAAGGTAGGTTTTCTATAAAAAGCAACCATACATTATAAAGTTCTCTTCTTCACATCAATCATGTGAGAATTTATAAAAGAAAAATAACTGTCACTCCTCATCTGACATAGCCCAAAGATGCCTATAAAAATGTGCGACAATTTGACAAATATGTCAGATTTTCCGATTACGATGAAACGTTGTAGAATTGTCGCGACAATTTTACAATTATGTCGGTTTTTTTTTATATGTAATGTTTTATGAACGTACTATTGTAAAATCGACATCTGTCACCAGGGGCGTGCATTCCATATAGGCAATTAGGCAGTGCCTACCTCATTCAAAATATCAATAAATATACAATAAGTGTTAAAGTTATTTTATTTTAGTTTAAACTTCTATTCAACACTCACCCACTAAGATATTCTTTACGCTAAATACTGAATATCTACTGATAGGCAGTCTCGAAATTGCCTACTCGAAGCCAGCAGCGTTTCATACAAGAATACAACATATTTAGAAAAAATATTGCTCAAGTATAAACCGCCCATGGCAAGAAGGGCGCTGTTTGTACGTGTAACGTTCTAGCTTAAACTTCCGGAATATATCAGTATAAAGTAAGCATGCCTACCTGACGAATGCATTTGGTCGCGAATTATTTTGTTGAGGTGTTATTTTAAAACTATCATATTTCCTAAGATATTTATTAAAATTTAATGATGTAAAGGGCAATTTTGTTCAGAATTAAATACTTGTGATGATTAACGTATTTATTTAGATAAGGATTAATATCATGTTTATGAAAACAGCTTCTCAAATAATACATTAGTTTAGAATAAATTTTATTATCTGAAAAATGGTTATAGTGAGTTAACCATAAAACATAGACATATGCTGTCGCGGACTTTTTTTTAGAACTTTTGATGGGGAATAATTTCGTCATACATAATTTTTACATAACTTTAACCGTTTACACACCGTCCGCAACGGAAGCTCCCAAAGGTAATATTTTTTCCCCGTTTCTGTAACGTTTTACATTAATGCTTTGCTCTTATTAATCGTAACGTGATATTAAATATCTTATTACCTTCCGAGATAAATGGACTATCCAGCACAAAAATAATTTTTCAATTCGAACGAGTAGTTCCGGAGATTAGCGTGCTCAAACAATCAAACTCGTCAGCATTTTAATATTCCTCCTACTAAGTATTACGAACCTTATCATTTATGACTAGCTGCCGCTCTCGGTTTCACTCGCCGCGTGGTTGCCGTTACCGTGGGAATATCAGGATAATTATAAATATTTGCATATAATGTGGTTTTCTGATATATAAGCTACATTGCTGTAAAGTTTCATCTTAATCAGTTCAGTAGTTTTTGAGTGAAATAGTAATAAACATTCCTCCATCCAAATATCCTCACAAACATTCAAACTTATAATATTCGGTAGCAGGATAGGATAAGTGCAAAGTTACTAGTTAGATCTACAGTGCCTACTACGCTGGAAAACCAATGCACGCCCCTGTCTGTCACCTGTCGCTGACAATTGTAATCTTTATGAAACGGTGCCCTGCTCTGTTTAATTTTGAAAAAGTTAATTGCTTTTTCATGTTAGGTGATATTGTAACTTTTTTTTTTGCTTTTTTAAACTTCTTTCTTATTGTGTTCGTGTATGTCTTATCTCCTGTTTGTATGTATTTTCTTTCTTTCTTCTTTATTTGTAAAACACTAACAAAGGACTGGATATATACGAAAGCTAATGTATGCGATGGCCTGACAATCTGCCACTATTGTTTCCTGATCTGACAACATTTTCAACTGCTTCTGTGGTCTAGTGGTAACAACCACCGGTATCAGACCCAGGGGTCCCGGGTTCGATTACCAGCGGGGGTACATATTGTATTCGGTTTGGTTGGTGGTAGGACTTGTTGTAAGTCCGACTAGCTAGCTACCACCATCTAAGTTTGACGCTATAACAACAATGTTTTCAGCATTGTTGTGTTCCGGTAGTTAGAGATAAGATAGCCAGTCTCTCAGTGGTTGAGGGTTCGGGAGAGGCTCGCTTCCATCCTTATCAATACTTAACATCAGGAATGATGAAGGGTAAGAGTCTCCCCGCCGATCAGTAAAAAAAAAAGATCCAACCGATGCCAAATGTGACGTCATTGAGTCATGACTGAGAGTGATACTACTAATATTATAAATGCGAAAGAATGTCAGTTTGTTTGCTTGTTTGTTTGTTCCTCTTTCACGCAAAAACTACTGAACGGATTTGGATGAAATTGGTATATAGGAACTTCGAGTAGTGGACTAACACCGCCTTCTATGCCAGAGTTCTGGGTTCGATCCCTGGACAAGACAAATATTTGTGTGCATGAACGTGTCTATTTGGTCTGGGTGTTTAAATGTATAATAAATATGTATCTACGAAAAAATTCTTTAAGTATATATCCGTTATCTTGTATCCATTACACAAGTTCTTCATGAAACTTAACGTTTAGATAATTGGTGTGATTGTATGCAATTATTTATTTATCCCGATATGGGTGAAACCGCGTGCGGCCGCTAGTGTTTACATATTTTACTGCAGCTGCTCCTCTGATGCTCACATATTTTACTGCAGCTGCTCCTCTGATGCTCACATATTTTACTGCAGCTGCTCCTCTGATGCTCACATATGTTACTGCAACTGCTCCTCTGATGCTCACATATTTTACTGCAGCTGCTCCTCTGATGCTCACGTTTTTTACTGCAGCTGCTCCTCTGATGCTCAGATATTTTACTGCAGCTGCTCCTCTGATGCTCACCCGTTGCCATCCCTGCAAGGGATCTATGGCTTGAGGCCATGTATGTAGTTTAATCACTTGTGTTATAAATATCAGAACCAACGAACTTGTTTGTACAGGTAAGTTCAGTCTCAAAATCTAAATGAATCCATAAAAAAATATTTCAATGAAAAGTCCACTCAAAATGGGGTGTAGAGTTCGTTAGCTGGAACCTAAGCGATTTATTCAGAAAGTTGTGTAGCGTGCTTATGGAGTAAACACTAAAAATCCCCGTTTCTAGGCGGTGCGCCAGAGTAGGGGGAGGGGGAAAGGTCCCAATTTTTAGTTTTACGCTAATATATTCAAAATAGTGCCTCGTAGAGCAAAATTATCTTCCATGCAATGAAAGGTCATAAAATTCATAACTTTCTGAAGAAATCGCTTAGGTTCCAGCTTACTAACTCTACAACTTCTTTGTTGGGTGGGCTAGAATATTACGCGCGAATATCTGGATCCAAAAGATGCCTTATTTGATTGTTCCATACTGGCAGCCGCCCGCGGTTTTACCCACGTGGTTCCTGTGCCTGTGGAAATTTTGGGATAAAGAGTATCCTATATTTTAATCCAGGCTATCTACTATCTCTGCGCTAAATTTCATCCAAATCTGTTCAGTAGTTTTTGAGTTAAAGAGTAACAAACAAATAAACTGACATACCTTTACATTTATAATAGTAGTAGGATTAATATCCTACTAATGTTTATGCTTTGCCAATAAATATGTTTTTAGTTCAAATTATTTACTTAAGAAACACACGAGTTTTATTAATTTAACAACATCCCACTGCTCAAAGTCTTGTGAGCAATTCGCTGCGATGTGAGCTCACTCGCGGGATTCAGTTAAGGCCGGTGCAATATGCATGCAGTATGCAAATCGTATGCAAAAGGGATCGTACAACCCCGGTATCTCTGTCTGACGGACTTTTTCTCATGACGATCTGTTAACTTTTGAGGCGGAAAAATTTTGCTGCACAAAAGTTGCTTATTATACCTATTATTAATTTGTTTTTATGAACAATGGGGAGACTCTTACCCTTCTTCATACCTGATGTTAAGTATTGATAAGGTTGACGATAGAAGGTTGACGCACCTCTCACTCAACCACTGACGAACTGGCTATCTTATCTATAACTGTCGTAATGTATTCCGGCAGTTGATTCCGGATAATGGTGAAAACATTGTTGTCATGGCGTCAGACTTAGATAAGATTGTGATGGCTAGCCTGGCGGACTTAATTATTTAAGTGTAGGGTATAGAGGCTTTGCAGCTCCAGTCATACATGCTCTGCTGAGCTCTAGAACTTCAGTTTGCTTTTGCGAGTAGCCTTCCTTAGGGGATTTGGCGCGTACTAATCCTGGTTGGTATAATCGTATTTTTTGACCCATCAAATAGGTTGTCCTAGAAGTTGCATGGCCTGTTCCTTTATGAGATACCACAGAAAGGCTCTGCCATAAGGTATGCCAACCTTTGCAAACTGTTAAGCTTGTTGATGACTGTCACTTGGGGTGCTTTTTTTCCACCATACTACACAGGCATACGTTATTGTCAGCTTGACTAGTGGTGTACATCCATAAGGCGATCTTGGAGTTTCGACCCCATCTCGTCCCTGCTAAGCGACAGCATATTCCTAAGGCTTTTTTAGTCTTTTGGATCACATTACTAATATGCGTATTCCAAGATAATTTTTGGTCAAAAGTAACGCCCAACTATTTGACTTCTTCGGAAAATGGGATTGGAGTAGCTTTATTAGTAGGCGTAACAAGTTTCTCTAGCTTGCGCCTTCTAGTGAAGGCGACTATTGTGGTTTTGCCCAGGTTTACCGATAGACTATTCTCCGTACACCATTTATTGATAACGTTTAGAGATTTCTGGAGTATAGATGATGAAGGCGGCCTCACAATAAGTCCTACCACCAACCACCGAATACAATATGAACAGTGAAATTGGCTTCTTTTAATAACTCTTGAAATTGCTAACCAAGATCAAAAACTATTTCCACCGTAATATACAAAAAGTGTTCGCAATAACAATTCACAAAATATCTTTAAATAAATTATTAAGATGTGCGTACTAAATTATCTAAACCAATAATTCTAGGAATCCATAAACAACATTATGTCCTATGAAATAGTCCAGTTCCAGTCAATTACGCTCAAATCATCGATGGTTCAGATAATAACAGTATCATTGTGGACATTAAATTGATATATTAATAGAATTGGTGTTGAATTATGTAGAAAGTTATTAGTAACGGCTCATAAAATATTTGTTTAATACTAGTGGCCGCCCGTGGTTTCCCATCGGAATAAATGAATAAAAGGTATTCTATGTTTTAATTCAAGCAATAAACTATCTGCGTGCCAAATTTAAATCCGTTCAGCTTTTTGCCTGATTGAGTAACGAAATATACCTAAACTTCCATACATCGAAACATCTCTGTAACCGTTTACAATGAGCCACTTTTAATACACAGAACCACCAAAATCACAAAAAGGGTAACATTTGAACTCTTTTTAACCGACTTAAAAAAAGGAGGAGGTGCTCAAATTCAACGATATCTTTTTTAGGTATGTTACATATTATAAACATACTCTTTACATACTTTATATTAAGTAAACAAGCAAAAGCAAACACAAAACGGCATCAAAACTTGTAATTACAAAAGTCCGAACATCATTTAAAAATACCAACGTGTAAACAGAAATTCTAGCACCTGTCCGGATTTACCTTCACCGTCCATGTGTCCCGATGTATCCTAATGGACAACATTCCCTTCGTGATTATGCATAATGACGGAATCTCCACAACGGACCCTTAGAATTGTTGCGGCTCACATTTTTGGAGGACAGATTAGAGCTATGGTACCAACCTATAGTAAATAATCGTACTCGTGTTAAGCAGTATCTCAAGTATAAGAAGCTGTATATCTAGTTTAAAAATAACATTCGAAATACAAATCAAAATCAGAAATGAGATTGAAAATGGCAAAAATCAACATAAGACAAAGGCCAACACACCTCTGTTCACGTATTTTACCCACACAGCTGTAGAACTACGGAACCCGAGCGAGAAGTTTGAACCTGATACCGGTGGTGTTATCACTACACCATAGAAGAATACTTCCTACGTTTAATGACTTTGCGTACCACGGGAAATCTGTTGGAGTTCCCAGTTCCTGGCACGCATTAATTGCACCGTTACAGATGTCATCATCGGCTTGCCCTTATGCAAAGTTTTGGGGTCAGTACTTTCAACTCCTGCAACTCTACTGTGTCATCCATCCATCATCTTTATATCTTATCACTATTCAAATTGCATTCATTATCATCCCTTCCCTTCTGACATGTTCGTACCAGTAGTTAACCCTGAACTAACATCGTTATTTTTTGTTACACAACTGACATCGTGGGGTAAAAATGTACAACAAACTTTAAAATTAAAACAAAATATACGCAAATGTTTTGAACAGCAAATATTTATTATTCTTATGCAATACTGGTATCTATAGTTGCATTTACGATATACAGTAACATATTTTTTTATTTTATTTATTTATTTTTTTTTCCTCAAAAACAGTCTATAAAAAATATAAAAACCAGCGACGGGCGCAGGAATCAGAAAAGGACCACAATATTCGAATACCCAAAAAAAAATAAAAAGATAATAATAAAATTGAAAAAAAGCTACATTCGTAATTAATACCATAGGATATAAACTTACACCATGACCCTGTACAACGCAAATTGAGAACTTTTATTCGCCACGACTTGTTGAGCTTCAAGGACAAACGAGTACACTACAATGAGAATACTTAAAAGGAGAAGCGACTATCTCTGCCGAAAAAGAAATTATTTGAGTTTGATTGCGGCTGGGGTAAAAAAATTACTCCAGGATGTTAGATAAGGGTTAATTATTTTCTATCACCGGTGCTGGTCACTGATGTCAAAGTGCACGGAAAGGGCCTCCCGAGTAACGTTAAGTAGATCTACCTTGGACAGCTAGTTCTCAGACGCAGAGTCTAGTCGACTTTCCACCACGATGGTTCAACACAATTAGTGGATTCAAACCTCCTCACATTTATACGTAGTTGTCTTACTGCTTTACTTTGTATATGTACTGTGCCTACCTATAGTCCGAACGCGGTTTGGGACGTTACGGGAATGGCAGCACGTTTTTATAATGCACGGACATTTTAATTACATGAAATTAAAATTAGTGTTTATGTTTTTGTGTAAAAGGTTAAAATGGGCGTTATCAACATTATTTGTGATTGCGCGTGTTACATTACAAATAAAGATGACCGTGGGACATTATCTAAATGTGCAGATTATACACAAACATACTGAGCTGAGACTGGAATTTAGGTGGCCAAAGTATATATAAATAGAAAAGCTGCTAGAAGGACGCGCTCCCATCAAAAATAGTAATTTGCCGCTTATTAATTTTGATAACACTATGCAACTGACTTCTACTCCAGACTGCGTGAAAATGCCCGCACGCGTAATGTCATGAGTGCGTACGAGGAATGACATTTTGTTCTGAGTGGAGGCTTCGCTAGGGCGTCGTTTTTTTTTTAATAATTTGAAATAGTTAAAACATAGATCTACGGTGTAAATAAGCTTAAAATTAAATAAAACCTTACGATAGAACCTTTTCAGACATTTCCCTAAATACTAAAATCGGTATTCTCCAAAGCAAACCCTTTTTATTTCCATTCAAGTAATCAAACCGGAGCCAAACCCGCTAATTTATAAAGCATTCCATTCACGACACAGTGACCAGGCAAATAGTATGGAATGCTCGCCGCATGGCATGCATACCGCGCCCGCTGCGGCCACGCCAGATTACTGCCTGATGGACAGACATTCGCTTGCGGTCGATATGTGTAAGGCTACGGACATGTCAATAAGCGATTTTTACTCTCTGTTTTAATTTCCTGATTCCGCTCTCAAGCCGCAGTAATCAAAAGAACTGACTGGAGGAGCAAAATCGAAGTAAAATGGACAGCAGTGAAACCTTAGGATGAAATCTTGGCGGCTGCCATAGCGCTGCCTGCAAAAAGCAACAATTAGTGAGGAAAACTATTAGCTGCTAGCTTTGAATAATAACACTGCTAGATATGCCCTTGTTATAGCAGATAACGTCTCATGACAGTGATCAGGTAAATAGCATGGCATGCATACTGCGCCCGCTTCGGCCGTGCCAGATTACTGTCTGATGGACAGATATTCATTTGCGGTCGGTATGTGTAAGGCTGCGAACATGTTGTCAAAGAGTATTTTTATTTTCTGTCTTATGTTTGCCTAATCACTCTTCGCGCGGTTATCAAGAGAACCTACTACTAGAGGAGCACAATCATAGTCAAACGGACAGCAGTGACACCTTGCAGTGAAACCTTGGCGGTTACCGTATTGCTGCCTGCAAAAAGCAACAATTTGTGAGGAATCCGCATAATTATTAGCTGATAATTTAGAATAATAACACTGCTAGGCATGCCCCTGTTATAGCAGTAAACAGTGACCAGACAAATAGCATGGAATGCTCGCCGAATGGCATGCATACCGCGGCCGCTGCAGCCGCGCCAGATTACAGACACTCGCTTGCGGCCTGATGGACAGACATTCGCTTGCGGTGAATATGTGTACATTCTCGATGAGTTTTTTTGTACCTAATTTTTCAGTTTTGATCCATCTTTTTATCTACAACGGAGAATCGCCTTATCATGTCTGATGTTAGGTAACGTTAAGGCGTCTTAAAACCACTCTCAATCATCTCCCGGATGAAGTCTTTAAAAACCGCCTGAGCCGGATGGAGTCACAAAAAAACCAGCTAAGGGAACACACACAATCATAAGAATATTATGAACTACAGCGACGTCTGAAATCTTGGGGACTGCCATATTGTCGTCAAGCAAAAGTAACAATAGAGGACACTACAGAATCTACTGCTAGGGTTGTAATGTCGTTTCTTTGATAAGGCAGTATGTCTGCAGACTTCGGTCATTTTAAAATTTCCTTTCATTATATATATATATAAATATATAGTAGGTGAGGTGGATAGGTAGGTATGATGGGTGGGAGCTAGTAGAAAAAAAATGTAAAGGAAAAGAGATGCTTAATTCGGTGAATGACTGTATTTAAATGTTTTGTTGTGGTGGCCGAAACGACTCTTCGAACCTTGTTAACTTTACAGGTATATATATATATATATATATATAAATATATAGTAGGTGAGGTGGATAGGTAGGTATGATGGGTGGGAGCTAGTAGAAAAAAAATGTAAAGGAAAAGAGATGCTTAATTCGGTGAATGACTGTATTTAAATGTTTTGTTGTGGTGGCCGAAACGACTCTTCGAACCTTGTTAACTTTACAGGTTTTCATTGTTCAGAGGTAGCATCAGCCTTGGCTTTTAATTTTGGCCATAGTACACCAGGAATATTATCTTCACTGATTTACGTTTTTAATTCAGTGCGAACGCACGTAACGCCCCATCTGTCAGATCGACAGTGACAGGTATGACACTGACAGGAGATTGTCAGATGGTCTGCGATTGATATGACAGAAAGGTCCTTGCTTTTTAAGGTTACTTTAATTAAACTCGGAGATTTTGATTTATAGAATTTTATTGTGTAAACAATATGTACGTTTGATGAACGAATAGCTGAAGCCGCAGGTTAGTGTCAGTGCACTTCACATCAGAATTTCATAATCAGTGTCCCTACTTGATCTTACCATTATACTTGCCTAATCCACCTAAATTATCAAGTTAAGCCTTGTAATTGATACAAAGGGACCCCCTAAGGGTGTTACTTTCTCTTTTTATTAGTAAACTTTCATAAATAAGTCACTTCGAGAATGCTTTCATGAGTGCACACCATGTGGCATGGAAGCCCTCGTGTAAACATAATTTGGGCTAATCTCTGTAGCCAGAGCTTCCCTGTAATATAAACAGAAAGGCATCATACTGTGAAACATAATTTATTCACAAATTAAACATTTACTTACAAATAAGAAATATTAAAAATAAGTCACAGCATCATAATCGGTATGCAAGAAGCCACTTTAGAGGTTAAGTCTGGGGTATCAACCTTCCCCTTGCTCTGATGCTTTTTAGGTGGAATAGGGCTCTTCAGGCTTCGTTGTAAAGACATTACAGTAAGGCCCCCTTTGTGAGAATTCACCGGTTACAATAATATCTGAAATCACCTCCGTTCATAATCCAACTCACAGGTGACGAGACGCGTACGGCGCCCCTCCGAAACACCACTCCGCCCGCGAAGCAGAAAATTCAGTACGCTCGGCGTTAGAGGACAGATCAGGGAAGCCCGGGAGTCGCCTCCGGCTGTTTTACTATCCTGCTAGTCTCAAGCAGTGAAAATATAATCAGAGGATCACACATAGAGCGGTGACCCCATTCCTCTATTAAATTAACCCAAAAAACTAACATTTAGTTTTATGATTAAACATCCACATCGTCAACCACCACCTTTCATTCACATCAGCAAGCTTAGGAGTTCACCCATAGTGTAGCATCATCATCAATTTCTCATCACATTCAATTAAGTTCCATTTCTGATATCCTTGGGCAGGCATTCATGAACCTTCAAATTTATTTAAGATCACTAAAACAGTAACTTTTAATTAATTGTTTTAACAGTGTACCTATTTTTTATGTTTTTATTTGTTGATTACAGGACACCTTTTTTAGTTTTGGTTTGTATAGAGTCAGTATAATAATAAAGATCAATTTACTTGTCACTGGATAGTGTTTTGTCTCATTTACCCGTTGTTGTCCTAGCCGAAAAAGGTAAGTCTATTAAGTAAGTTCATATTATTATTGAAAGAGAGAAAACAACATTACAGGGTATAGCCCTGTTACAGCAGTGAACATATCATGGCAGTGACCAGGCAAATAACGGAATCCTTGCCGCATGGCATGCCCGCTGCAGCCGCGCCAGATTACTGCCTGATGGACAGACATTCGCTTGCGGTCGATATGTGGAAAGCTGCGGACACGTTCTCAATGAGCGTTTTTTAACTTTCTGTTATATAACCTCGTCCCGCAGGCATCAAAAGAAGCAACTGATGTATCATCAACCATGGACATGGACATCAGTGTCGTTTGAAACGGTGACAGCTATCGCTTCCAATAGTAAAAAGTTATAAGGAAACTGTTAGGTGTTTACAGCTGTAAACGAATCATGACCGTAACCAATCAAATAGCATGTTCAGCTCGGCTTGATGCTCGGCGCACGGTATTAATACTACAGTCAACACTCATTTAAAGAATAAAAATTTATTGTAATTGCCTATTATAATATTTATTTAATTATTTCATCTTTATTGCAATATACACAATAGAGCAAATGACGGACTTAATGCAAAAAAATATGGCATTATCTAACAGTCAACAAGGTATAGGATTTTTGTCTGTCTGTCTGAATATCAATTGTTTAATGGCGTATCAGCCAAGAAATTAAAACAAAAATTGTATTTGAAGTTCGAAAAGCCAATATTTTTCCCCGCTCCGCTCATAATCACATCGCAGCCTAGTTCTCAATTACGAGCGGTTTCTAATTACACAGAAGCTTGTCACATTATTAGTTGGCGGCGCTGTGACCATCTCGCCCCATTTACCGTTATTTACTATACTACCACCGGCAATTTAAGATTACGAGACCTACCTAGTCTGGTGTAAGCTAAACATTATGACAATGCTGAGGAAAAAATAAGAACCCTTTTAAAAATACTCCTGAAAGTAACGTAAAAAAAGCTGTATATTTTTCTGGATTACAGAAAGTTTAGTTTTAAATAAATTAGGTACGTTCTTTAGAAAGAAAGAAAGAAAATTATATGTATTTGAGACAAACACGATAATGGTACATAACAATAACACAAAAAAGGCACAGGTTTGTCCCAAATCGGTACCGACTCAGTATAATGCTAGGCTATTTGGCCAGCGTTGGTCTTCCGTCGGTACCGTTTTGATGGGGCTGAGAGCCACGTTTTTATTATTTTAAAAATACAAAAAAAAATATTATAATTTAACTAAATAAAAAACTAAATAAAATTAAAATCAACCTATCAGCCTTTTTGACAGATCACACAGGGGCACCAACATGATACAATATACTATGAAAGTATTCTAGTCTGCGTGATCGGTTTATGGTAATTGGTAATGGTAGGTAACAATATTGCCAATCATCTGTGGCACAACAACAAGCAAACCAAACAAACAATAACTTTAACATTTGTGAAGCCAAACGAAACAAACAAAACAAAATCAGACTTGGTGTAACTAAAAAACAAAGTACAGTACATGCAAAACAAAAAAACAACCAAATATCACCACGAGAGAAAAAGAAAAAAAAAACAATTATAAAATATAATTTAACAAATAACTTACTTATAATCTACTTATCATTACAAAAGTGAATAAAAACAGAAAACTAAGTAATTCTTCTTTCTTCTTCTTCTTCTTTTTTCCTCAGGATTGTCATAATGCTTAGCTTACATTAGGTATATAGGGTAGGTCTCGTAATCTTAAATTGCCGATGGTAGTATAATCGGTGGTAGTGGTAGTATAATCGGTGGTAGTGGTAGTATAAATCTTCCCCAGGTCGGTCTTATAAACAGACATAATCTGTGGAACACCCTGATCGCTCAAATATTTTACGTGAAAGCCGAACCTGAGTTGCCGGTCAATGATTACCCCCAGAAGTTTTATCTCATTGACGAAGTAGAGCGGTTTGCCATCCATGGTTATTTTCGCTGTTTCTGCCTTTTTATTGAATGAGAAGATTTGGGTTTTGTCCGGGCCAATAGTCAGTTTGACGCTAGCCCCTACTCACTAATGAGTTCCAGCGCCAAATTGACCTTTCGCTCGACCGACGTAATGTCCAACGACACCGCCACACCGACATAGCCAGACCACGTGATTCTGCAAATTTGATCTCCTGAATTGCCCTGTGTAGAGCGCATCGACAGTACTTTTCTGCTCCGTAAACCCAAACTGCAACGGGTTGCTCTTTCCCGCTCGGGCAGCACCATAATTGACACGCCGGGTGATTAATTTTTCTAGCAGTTTTCCAAAGACGAGCCGAGGGATGTTGTATCTGATTTTCCGGGCTTTGGAATGATCTTAACATAAGCTTCCTGCCACTGTTTAGGGGAGTGTTGGAGCTCCCAACAGCAGTTTAATATGTCCGTAAGAAGGTTCGGATAGTTCTTGGCCACCTGAAGGCAAATATCGGCCGTGGTCCAGTCCGGGCGCTTTTTTTGGATTCATGTGCACCAGGCACTCCAGCACTTCCTCAGCAGTGAAAGGTGGGTCATCTTCGGTGTCCGGAGGTAGTGAGTGGGGTAGAGGTGGGGCGAGTCGTCAGTGGTGGTGTTGACGCGACCGCTCTCAAGGTCGCGCAGCGGCTGCGGGCGCTCGCCGCGCCGCGCCGCCCGCCGGACCACTGAGCCACGGGTCACCAACGCGAACGCACGCGCGCTCGACGTCATACGATTTACCATTTTTTTTTATTGTAATAAATTCAAACTTAATGTACATAAATTCAGTAAAACCTCAATATCAAGAACATCGTATTATTTCTATCTGTCGACCCAGTAGAAACCTCCTGCACAAATTGGTCTTCGAACCGGATTTCTACAATCAAGAAAAATACCACGCGGAGAGGTTCTTCTACTGAACGCCACATTTTTTGTCGAGTGACCTACGTTATCTACACGGCTCATGGATGGAATAAAAAGGAAGCGAAGAAATCATCATCTGGGTATTCGTGAGTTCGTTCCATTATCCTTTCTGTTCCTGTGAATCCACATAAATCCATACATGATACCTAATCCACGCCTAATCATACAAAATCCAAGCAATCATTAACCATCCATTTTAACCAATCCATCCATCCACGCACTACCACGCTTTATTATTCGGTATTCAATTTATTTTTCTTTCGCATAATCAATCACGCCGGCTGCGCTCCGGTGTTGCGCTGAGCTGCCCGTGCGCCGCGCTGCGCCGCCGCGTCGGCGCCATCCGCTGCCCTTTGCATCGCGGCTTGCTTGCGCCCGAGGCGTGCCGCCGCCATCTTATCGTGCCGCACGTGCTGCCGCAAACTGCAACTTGCCACAACGTGCTCTTTGCCTTCTTGCCTGTTTCTGCACGCATCATTTTTACAGATATAGTATCATTTTGCTTTATTTCACTTCATTGTGTTTGATTGTTTGAGGGCTCAGTTTCTGCATTTCCTACCTCATTTCATTAATTTCAATTTATTTGCATTGCGTTAAAATGACCTCCAATATAAAAGAACTTAAAAAGAAACGTGCCTCCTATAAGACAAAACTTACTCAATTTGAAAAATATTTAAATATCTTATACACTTGTGAAAAGCCCAGTAATATTCAACTTAACGAATTAAGCCTAAGATTGAGTAAGGTCGAGGAATGGTACAACGAGTACGACTCCATACAGATAAATGTAGAAAGTTTACTGGAAATTTCAGACGCTGAACGCCAGTCGGAGTACGACGATCGCGAGATCTTCGAGTCGCAGTACTTCGCTGCAGTCGCCAAGGCCCAAGGCCTGATCGGCGGGCCGGCCTCTGCGGAACGCGGCAACGCATCATCAGTAACAGGTTCTGTTCTCACAACAGGTGGGCCAAGCTTAAACATTAAATTACCAACAATACACTTACCTACATTTTCTGGGCGATACGAAGATTGGTTAGAATTTCACGATACTTATCTCTCTCTCGTTCACTCAAATAATAGCATACCCAAAATCAGTAAATTCCATTATTTGCGTGCTGCTTTAACGGGCAAGGCTGCGAACGTTATCACTGCATTAGATTTTTCTGAAAATAACTATGATACAGCTTGGTCACTATTATGTGGCAGGTATCAAAACACAAAATTACTCATTAACAGTCATATCCAATCATTATTTGACACAGAACAAATTACAAAAGAATCATCCAGTGCCTTAAGAAATTTAATAGACATTATAAATAAAAATCTTAACGCACTAAAAACACTTAATGTAACATACAAAATTGGGATATTCTAATAATTCACATGATGTCCAATAAACTAGACAGCATTACTAGTAGAAATTGGAAAGAACACTTAAACATACAAAAGGATATACCTACTTTAATCGATTTCATTAAATTTCTTAAAAATCGTGCTGAATTATTAGAAACACTCGATCATACACACATAAAACGTAGACATAGCGAACCTGCCCACATTAAACCTAGGGCTTTCGTTGCTAACCCTACACATACAAAGCAATTTAACAAAACACATACATATTCGTGTCCTTTTTGCAAGCAAGCTCATCCTATTTACTTATTTTCTAAATTTAAATCATTATCGCATACAGCAAGAATAAATAATGTTAAACGACTAAAGCTTTGTATTAATTGTTTGCGTCAAGGACATGACGTCAAGTCTTGTCGGTTGGGTCCATGCAGGATTTGCGAAAAACAACATAACACTTTATTACATACAGACGAACAAACAGTTCAGGAGGCAGTTGCCACTACTTCACAGGACAAATGTACAGTTTTACAGTCACAAAATGTTGGTACTTCCTCTTGTCACTCGGACTCACAACACTCACTTCAACAAACCAATATTGTACTTTCTTCCACTAACACCAGTACTACTTTGTTATCAACTGCTCTCATAAATGTTTTGGACAGCGAAGGAAATAAAGTAATTGTCCGAGCTTTGCTTGACAATGGTAGCACTTCTAACTTTGTGAGCGAAAGATTGTGCCTTAAACTTAAAATACCAGTTGAAAACACTTCAATCACAGTGGAAGGCTTAAGTCGTAAAGCATTACGTTTGAATAAGCGTTGTAAATTAACAATAGTATCACGAACTGAATCTTATGAGTCTGACATCAATTGTTTTATAGTACCGCAAATCACTCAACTGTTGCCAACTACGCGATTCGAAATTTCACACTTAAATATTCCGAAGGATATTCAGTTAGCGGATCCTTCATTTAACATACCCTCAGAGATAGATATTTTATTAAATGCTGATATTTTTTGGAACATATTAGGAAGACAACGCATTAACTTAGGCAAAGGCAAACCCATCTTGTCTGAAACAAGATTAGGCTGGTTAGTGTCTGGGGCCATACATGCACAAAACACAAATACAGTCCACTGTCATTTTTCCAATGATATTCATTTACAAAATCAATTAGACAGATTTTTCGAATTAGAATCAGTTCCCTCTCCTCGCACATTAACAAAGGAGGAAAATGAGTGTGAACAATACTTCATACAAACAACCACACGTCAGGAAGATGGACGGTTTGTTGTGAAAATTCCTTTAAAACAGTCTCCAGATATATAAGGAGATTCCTATGAGCAAGCTGCATCTAGATTTCAATCTTTAGAACGTAAATCAGAAACTCAATGGCCAATTCAACCTAACACTACACCTCCATCTCAATTACCTGAAACTAAAATACAGTGTAATTTTTCACACAATGAGTTAAATTTCATTAAAAAATACTCAAATTATTGTAAATTACAGCGTTTAGTTGCTTATCTGTTACGATTTCAACATAACTGTCGCTATCCACATAAAAAATATAGTGGTTTTTTGAAGGTGACAGAATTGAATGCTGCTACCTTTTTGTTATGTAAAATAATTCAACTCGATACGTTTTCTAAAGAATATTCAACTTTAAACAAAAATTTGATAATAAAAGGGTCAACAATTCTTAACCTCAATCCATTTATGTCTCATGAGGGCTTAATTAGGGTAGGTGGCAGACTATCCAACTCGAATTGCACATATGATACCAAACACCCAATATTAATTCATGCGTCTCATCATATTACACAATTACTTTTCAGACATTATCATACAATATTACTGCACGCCGGACCCCAACTCATGCTTGCTACAGTTAGACATAAGTTTTGGGTGATAGGCGGTCGCAGTCTTGCTCGGAAGGTAACACACGAATGTAATACGTGTTGCAGATATGCAGGTAAATCCATTCAGCCTGTCATGGCCGATTTACCTAAAGATCGATTATGTAGTGAATATCCATTTATTAATACAGCTGTCGACTACGCGGGCCCTATTCTTATCGCCAATAGAAAGGGTAGGGGATGTAAACTTATAAAGTCATATATTTGCATTTTTGTGTGCTTGGTTGTGAGAGCAGTGCATGTTGAGTTAGGGCCGGTATTTCAATGTAACCTTATCTTATTGCTTAAGTTAAGTATTACATTTAAGCTAAGTATTACTTTTGAAAGGGAAAAGTGTATTTCAATCCGGATCTTCCTCGCCTTAGCTAATCTAAGATAAACCGCAGGGTGACAACATAATAAAACGAAATACGATAATTGTCTATGGTTTTTGTTGTTATTCACTGTCAATGGAATGACTTATCAACTGTAATATTATTACTTGTACTTTGAAATTACCTAAAATAAATAATTTAATTTGTGGTTCACGGATATAAGTGGCGAATATGAATGAGGAGTTATTACCACAGTTTAGAAGTTTTACGTAAGTACCAACCTATACCATTTTCATAATTTCTTCTCCATTTTACACAATTTTGTTAACCTTAATACGTTTATTGATTCAGTAATTATTATTCTAACTCAAGTTCTAAAAAAAAAAAATTACATTATAGTATTTTTTTCCGAGTAAGTTACTAGGTAATCTGGGATAGGAACTTAAGCGATAGAAATCCTCTACTTAGATTAAGGGTAGATAGGATGCACTTTAGGTGCCGCTTATCTTTAATCCTATAATGAAATACACTTAAGTCATACTTATCATCAATCCCGGATTATTTCAAGATAAGCATATATTGAAATACCGGCCCTTAGTGCCTGATCTAAGCACTGAAGCCTTCATGGCTGCTTTAAATCGATTTATTGCACGCAGAGGTCGCCCTGTCAACATGTACTCCGACAATGGCACAAATTTTGTAGGTGCTTATAATGAGCTCTCAAAATTTCTCAAACATAATAGTAATGATATCAGTAAAGGTGCTGCAGATCAGGCAATTAATTTTAAATTTTCTCCTGCATATAGCCCCCACTTTAACGGCTTAGCCGAGGGCGCAGTCAAGTCAGTTAAATTCCATTTAAAAAGAGTCCTCTCATTAGCTCATTTAACTTATGAGGAAATGAATACCGTTTTAATTCAAATCGAAGGAATCCTTAATAGTCGTCCTTTAACACCATTATCATCAGATCCCAATGACCTTGTTCCATTAACCCCATTCCATTTCCTCATTGGACGAACTCTGTCAATGTTACCCACTGCCCAGATTCGACTTGAGAAAGAAAATCAAATCTGCACCATCCCAAGATACCAACGAGCTCGCGCTCTCGCAGCGCATTTTTGGAAAAGATACAAAAATGAGTTCCTTTCAGAACTACAAAAACGAACGAAATGGCAGCGCAGCAACGGCGAGCTACGACTAGGAGACATGGTGGTCGTGAAGGACGATCGCCTCCCACCTAACCGATGGCTGCTTGGCCGCATCACTCAGCTTCATCCGGGCTCTGACGGCATCTGTCGAGTCGCCGACGTGAAGACTGCGTCAGAGGTGCTACGACGAGCCTACAACAGGCTCTGCCTGCTGCCAACTCAACTCTTGGAACCTGGTGTTCCAACGCAGGGAGCTTGTTGACGCGACCGCTCTCAAGGTCGCGCAGCGGCTGCGGGCGCTCGCCGCGCCGCGCCGCCCGCCGGACCACTGAGCCACGGGTCACCAACGCGAACGCACGCGCGCTCGACGTCATACGATTTACCATTTTTTTTTATTGTAATAAATTCAAACTTAATGTACATAAATTCAGTAAAACCTCAATATCAAGAACATCGTATTATTTCTATCTGTCGACCCAGTAGAAACCTCCTGCACAGGTGGAGTCATCTGGGTAGAAGTGCTCCAATAACGCTTCGGCGGTTTCCACCGGGGTCTTCGTAAATTTGTCACCGATCTTAAATGTTGTCGCAGGTCTTCTCGGCGCAGATTTCTCGAGAAGCCGGTTTGTAAGCGATCAAACGTTTTCTTTGTAGGTTAGGTTAGAGCTGTGACCAAAAGACGTGCGAGCCAAGCGAGCGAAGCGAACGTGCCGCGGCAGCGACTGGCGAAGCGCCAGAGACGTACTTTCTTTAAAAAGTACTAAAATATGATACCAAACTCCTCCTGCTTCTATTGACGTTTTGTTAAATAATCTTAAAAGGCTGTAAATGTCGATATTTTGACTGACTTCATTGAACATTGATGAATGTAATTACATTCATCAATAGTAAGGTGCACTTTATTAATAGTGTGCGGTATAAAGAATTAATTAAACACTTATTATTACCTATAATCATGGTAATTATTAAAAATTGTTGGTAATTATTCATAATTGAAAGTTATGACACATTTACCATTACATAAACAGTCTTTACACTCGGCCAAAATAACGCGCTTACACACACACGCGCCGCTCGCTATCGCTACACGGCCTCGATCATCATTGGTTTTCACTGGTTAAAACTGTGGCGAGCCTGAATAGTAGTCGCAGCACATCGGGCCTAATATAAGAATGTTACAAGACCCTAAACAAGGTAGGTGCTTCCAATAATCTCACTGTCCAGTGGATTAAAGGCCACAGCGACGCACGAGGTAATGTCATAGCAGATGAGTTAGCAAGGCGGGGTTCAGATTCTACCCTTCTCGGACCAGAACCTTTTGCTCCCATCCTGGCTAGCTGGTATGATAGTAAGATCCGTGAGCACACAGCTAACTTCAAAACTACTGGGACTCGCTGGAGACGTGCAGACAAGCGAAATTAGCACTACCGCGCGCAGACGCTCGTCTCTCTTGAGCTCTCCTTAAACTCAGTGGACCGCTGTTACGTTTGATAACAGGGGCCATCACTGGCCACGGTAACTTTAACAAGCACCTTTTCAATTTAGGTGTCACTGACAGCCCATGGAGGAAGAAGAGACAGCTGCTCACGTCCTGTTGGATTGTGACGGAGTAGCCCCTTATCGGCAGGTAAGGCTGGCTTACCAGGCAGTCTCCGGGAAGCTGTCTCTGACGTGAAGGCGCTGGGAGCATTCCTGGTTGAGCTGGGATGGCTGGAGTCATCCGGCCCGACACAATCGGCGCAAAAGTCGTCGAGTTGCGAAAACCGCCCGTATTGTATGAAGAAGAAGAAGAACAGTGGCGAGCGCGCGTGTAGCGGTGCGTAAGAAGAACAGTGGCGAGCGCGCGTGTAGCGGTGCGTATCTGTGTGAGTGTGTCATTTTAACCGTTTGTTGTTAGTGCAAAGACTGTTTAGACTGTGGTTCAGTCTAGGAGTAGACCCCTGGTTTATTGCAGCAGTGTACACACAATGTATATCGTAGAATAGTCATAATGTCCAGTGAGCTGTTAATCCTGCTCAGGTGTCCAGCATAAATAGGGATGACTGGGAGGATTGAGGTTGTGGTTCCGTAGGCACCTTCAGAGATGTTGTTGAGAATTTGGATTTAATTTAGATACTTGAAATAACCAGGGATGTGCAAAATAGTTTTGAAAATGTATTTGAATAGAAAATGCAAATACTTTTTGATTTTTCTATTTCAAATACAAAATAGTTTTTTTTTATTTTTTGTATTTGAAATACTAAATGCAAAATACGTATTTTAAAAATACTTTTTCAAAATAAAATACTTTTATCGACTCTCAGTAAATTTCGAATTATTTGAACGAGTTTACACACTTTATGAACTCGTCATTTGCCATTTTTAACGTTGGGGACGTACTGCTTGGGCACTGGCATTCCTTATAGGACAAGGAGAATGGGTCATATGATCCACTACACGGGCCCAATGCGGATTGGTGGAGTTTTAACGACTGCAAATTCAGCCGGGAGCAACGGCTTAACGTGCCTTCCGACGCACGGATGAGCTCGAGATAGTGAATTTCTGGTCACCCATCCCGTGACCGACCATAGCAAAAGTTGCTTAACCTCAACAATCGCAGGCCGAGCACGCAAACCACTGCGCCACGGGCTCCTTATCAACTCAATAGCGAAATTTCTAAATAGATACCGATATTTTAACCGCCTCTGTGATCTACTGTTAACCCATCGATATCATACCCAGAGGCCCTGGGTTCTATTCCAAGTGGGGGTAAAAAAATGTATTTGGTTTAGTTGGTGGTAGGACTTGTTGTTAGTCCGCCTGGCTAGCTACCAGCATCTTATCTAAGTCTGACAACATAACATTTATTGGTTGTGGATTCCGGGAGAGGCGCGCTAAGTACCACCTTTAGCCCTATCATTACTTAACAATAAGTATGATCAAAATTTAAAGCTAAGCGACTTCCCGGTGTTCATATATTTGTTCAAAGGCACTGTCATTCAGGTTTCTTCAAGGGGTCTCCATTCTCCATTATCAGAAAAAAACCTTTTTACCCATGCCGTGCTAGGCAAACCGCTCTTATATTTTAATACAGTCCTTATTTCTACATATGCAAGCAGATACATCCTTCAAAGGTTGAAATGATACCAATATGATATCTTCAATATTGGCGTTTGCACTTGCACTTAAAAGGAAAATTCAATAATTAATTAGGTTAGATCATTGGTTAACTCCGGTAATCAAGCAATAACCAATTTACAAACAAACAGTTCAGTTCTGTACCTACGAATTTAGTTAGAACACACACAGCGACGACATCATAACAATTTGGTTTCACGTGTTTTTTTTTATTTTATTTGACAAAACTTGTCGAAAAGTATTTTGAATTTTGCAAATACAAAATATGTCTGAAAAGGTATTTCATATAAAATACAAAATGCTTTTCTAAAACAAGCATTTAAATACAAAATGGAAATAGATATTTTGTATTAAGTATTTTGCATTTTAAATAGAAGTATTTTTAAAATGTCACATCTCTGGGGATAACATATAACATGGTTTTAATGGCGTCTTATTTTATGGGTTTTTGGATTTGCAGACGCATAGACGCATTGATACATCTCAATGTATAGACGCTTTTCCAGGGGCTGCCGTGTCGTTGGGCTGACGAAATGTCAAAGAACTGTCAAAGAAGAAAAAGTTTAATTAAAAATAACAAGCGCATTTTAATTCGTAAAGCATATTTCAATGAACATTAACCGCGAACAGAAATTCGTTTTAATATTATTCCGTGTGCGCAGGACGACGCTCCGTGGGTAGGCCCCCGACAAGGTGGACCGACGATCTGGTGAAGGTCGCGGGAAGCCGCTGGAAGCGGACAGCGCAGGACCGATCGATGTGGAGATCCTTGGGAGAGGCGGGTATACCCAGCCGTGGGTGTTATGTGGCTGAGACGACGACTTTTCAGTGGCATAGGGTCTACACATACCGATTGCTATCGGCTTCCCTTTTAGAAATCCCACCCCAGCGATCCACTATGCAGATCATAATAATTATCGTCGTCTCAGCCATATAACACCTACTGTTGGGTAGAGGCCTCCCCCAAAGGGGGGGGGGGGGGGGGGGGTTGCCATAATCGGGTTGGCGATCGCAGTATGGCCAAGTGTGTAGGAGACGCTGCTGCCCGTCTCCTGAAGGTTGAGTCCTTTAGTCGCCTTTTACGACACCCACGGGATGAGAGGGGGTAGTGCTATTTTAAGCCGACACTACACAGCTGCCGACACTACACAGCTGCCGACACTGGCATCAAAATATTGTCACCAATTAGTTAAAAGTACGTGGATGGTAGGCAGTTGCAATGAGCAACATGATTTATTTTCCATGTTCATTATTTTCACTTTTGTGGTTTTTTCTTGGTCCGGCTTACCTTCGCCATATTTCGACCTCTCACTACTACTGGATAAATCTTATATATAAAATTCTCGTGTCACAGTTTTCGTTCCCATACTCCTCCGAAACGGCTTGACCGATTCTCATGAAATTTTGTGAGCGTATTGAGTAGGTCTGAGAATCGGCTACTATCTATTTTTTATCCCGAAATTCCACGGGAGCGAAGCCCCGGGGCACAGCTAGTAGTTTATAACTACCAAAGCCCATATTTTGATGATCTTTATATTGTCGTCGTCGTCTCAGCCATATAACACCCACTGCTGGGTATAGGCCTCCCCCAAAAGGGGAGTACTTTTAGTCACCATAGACACACATGATTATCAGTGTTTTCATTTAAAAATAAAACTTGACGTTTCGTCATGACACGACGTGATGATTCTCTCTCGTGCGTGTATGTTGCGAATTGCGAGAAAATTATCGAGATTGACAATTTTTCTCATCCCATCTCGAATTTTCTCATGGTCGCGCATGTTAGCCCTGCAGCTATCTCTTCGAACAGAATGATCGACGACAAATAAATTGAAACTAAATGTCAAAACTCGATTATTTATGAGAAAATATGGCGCGTATGTTGCAGTTTAAAGAGAAAATTTCTCTAAGTCTACGTTTGACAGAACGACATGACAAAATGTAGTGCAATGTTACCGACAGTCGAGAAGTAGAGATATGTCATCTCACCATGAGAAAATGGCGTGAGAAAATTATCTCGTGACGTGCATGTTAGCCCTGCTGCAGGGCCTGCTGCCATATACTGGCACAGATACGTTATCTGTGCCTTGTTAAAACAATAGGTACAATACCTACTTAGTATAAGAATGTACTAAGATTACGAATATAAATATTAAATGCGAGCAATCATACAATCACAAATACCAAACTATACTATCAAGAACTAACGAATATAATTATATACTTACGTTTTCTTTTAAAATGCCATTTCAAACTAAATACAACTACCTAAATTCAAAATAAAATAAACAAAACCACAGCCGGACCGGACTTCAGACAAGAATGACACATGTGAATGTGACGTTTCGGTGAAGACACCGGTTTAAAAATTGACAATAGTGCTATCTTTGTCATTATTCATAATCGCAAAAGAAAAGAAACATTTTTATTTTTTAATTTAATGAACTTGACAACAAGACTATTTGGTCTTGCTTAACATTTCATTCGTTCAATTTGTTGTGTATGGGTGGTTTTAGTCACCATAGACACACATGATTATCAGTGTTTTCATTTAAAAATAAAACTTGACGTTTCGTCATGAAAGGGATATCTCACGACGTGATGATTCTCTCTCGTGGCGCGTATGTTGCGAATTGCGAGAAAATTAATTAAAAATTAATTGATGAAAAAAATTGTCAATCTCGATTGACAATTTTTTTCATCCCATCTCGAATTTTCTCATGGTCGCGCATGTTAGCCCTGCTGGTTAAACCATTTTTACTCGTATTCATTTTAACATTTACCACCAGTTTACCACAAATTCAAATGAAATTTGTATTTCATAACCTCACTGCCTACTTCATTATTCCATTAAAACTTATAAACGCGTACTACAGAGAGTTGTGTTGAAGGGAAAGTAATCCCTTAGGGATCTTGTTTGAAAAATGTAGGCTAGGCAAATTATAAATTATTCCTTGTTATTTTTTTGTATATACGTACAAACATAAATACGCGTAGAAACTTATTTTACGAAGCATTCTTTTTTTTTTTACTCTATAAAGTCCTAATTAGATAAACAAGATCGAGTTACTTTTATAAAAAAAAAGTACAAAGAAGTTATACAGACAGTGATAAAGGTTTTAGGGCGACTAAATGTGTAAAATAAAAGTATTTTATAAATGATTTTTGTTTAAAAGTTGACAGACAAACAGCCCAATTTTTTTGCATTGTTATGGTATACAGGGAGGAAAAAATCTACGGGCCCTGGAGGGGAACTAATTTAAATCCTTTAGTTAGCTCATTTTACTGAAAGCAAACATTCGTTTATTTTTTTAAAGAAACAAAACTGCATTGATTTTTTAAATACGCTTCTTATAACCCAAGAATCGAACCAGCTAAAATCTGTATAAAATAACATCCCGTATTTTTATGCCATCAATCGATAGCGTCAATCAAAAGGATCAACTCTCTCCAACAAATATAGTAAATTAAATTAAAGGAAACGCATGAAACTCGACTTATTAACTTAATGGGACGGATGAAGGAAGACTCTTTGAAAAATTTTCAAAATTCTTTAAATGCAATTATAATTCAACGAGAAAAAAAAAGCAACTTGTGTCAAAAGAAAAAAACTTGTCTCATGTCGCCCTGGTTCGTGTCCCGTCAGGGCGACATTAGACAAGTTGCTTTTTTCTAGTATATGTAAAATGCAAAATTAAAAAATTATAATTAGATGGCAGTTTCATCTTAACCGATAGTCAAACATCTGTAAAGATGTTTCTCCCGAAT
Source organism: Chrysoteuchia culmella (assembly GCA_910589605.1). Lineage (NCBI taxonomy): Eukaryota > Metazoa > Arthropoda > Insecta > Lepidoptera > Crambidae > Chrysoteuchia > Chrysoteuchia culmella. The sequence continues at coordinate 15,272,029 of OU342652.1, forward strand.
GTGAGGATATATCTCTCATTGATGAAACGACGGTGGCCAACAGGCCGTAGAAAAAGAAAATATACTAGAGAATTTTAACGTGTTCTCATAGGTCTCTGTAGCATAATTATTGGTCAGGGCATGGGCCGGATTCCCAAGGATGCGGGTTCGAGTCCCGACAGGGCGACATGAGACAAGTTGCTTTTTTCTAGTATATTTACTTGTTTAAAAATTATCACATCTTTGAATGCAGTTTTGTTTTATTTTTTAAATAAAGGAATGTTTCCTTTCAGTAAAATTAGCTAAATTAAGGATTTAAGGAGTTACCCCTCCCGGGCCAATAGATTTTAGGAGGAGAATGACCCATAACACGACCTTCCGAAGCACGGAGGAGTTTGATCGGCTCTTATTTATTTATCAATCTACATACAGGCTTACAGAGCTAAAGTATCCAACACAGCAAAGTTATACAAAAAAATCACCACATTAACAATGTCAGCTCTTGGTCACCCATCTTAAAACCGACCGAAGCGTTTGCTTCTATCTCACATAATCAAAAATATTTTCCAAATATGCCTGCGCAGACGACGGACATTGGAGGACTTTTTGTCCGCCACACGACCTTATTACTAAGAACATAAAGTTGAAATATAACGAAGACTATCGCGTACTTTTCATGGATATACGCGATCTAAATTAAATCTTATTTGGTTAACAATAAAGACGTGTCGCGGACAAAAAGTCCTCCGTGATCCGTCGTCTGCGCTAGCCATTATGGTCATTACCGCTTTATACGAACACAGGAACATTTAACATTCAATGTTTGATGTCCTCCCTGGTAAAGTGATACGTACACCAGTATCAAGGTGCCGCCTACTCTGAGGACTACTAACCCAGGACGGGTTAGAATCCCGGTAGGGGCAAATGTTTGTATGATGAAAAGGAGCACTTGTACCCTGAAGCATGGACGCCTATATATATTTTCACCCATAAAAACTTCTATAATGTATAATGATATGTATTTATATTCATTACCCTAGTATCCCATTTACCCATAAATACTTATAATTAGGTATGTTTAATTATCCGTTACCCTAGAATCCCATACACAAGCCATACAGTGCTTACTTTGGGGATAGGTTAATTGGTGTGAGTACCTAAGAAATATTTGCAGTTGTTAAAACTCAACAATCGTATTGTAAAAATATATATAAACGACTCAGGTACAAATTCTCGTATTCATCATACAAACATTTGGCCCTACCGGGATTCGAACCTCAGAGTAGGCGACACCTTGAAACCGGTGTGTACGTACCACTCTACCACGGAGATCGTCGTTACGTAAAACGGAATTATTTTGCAAAAAAACTACTGCATAAAAGTTTTCAGTAATAATGTTGTCATCACATACAAAGTGCAAAACCCCCGTGAACAAGTAAAAATGAAATTTACACGGCCAATGAAGTGCATGAAAGCAATTTCCCCCCTGGTAATGGCTACTTTTTCAAAGATGTAGGAATCTATGTAGGTATATGGATGAAAAATGTGATGAAATGGAATACATTAAAAAATTCAAAAATAAGTACTTATAGAAGTGCAATGCACTTATAGAATGTACTACCAACGATGCCTTGGCTGGCCGACTCGAAAAGGCTTAATACATTACTTCTTGAAATGTTTTTATTTTATTTATTCTTTAGTCTAAAATGTTTAAAAAAGCCATTTGCAACATGTTAAAAAAGTATTTTATTGTCGAATCTATTTTTACTATATAAAAATTTTGATGGTCGTTTAGATAGGTATGTGAGTGACTAGTGTTTTTTGGTTATTTTTACAATGGACAAGCGCCTATTTACTGTTTATCCTTCATCATACCCGATGTTAAGTAGGTTGAAGTTACAACGTTTTCCTAAAACTTCAAAAAGAAATCATCATTACTAACAACTTTTTGTATCAGAGAAACTTGAAATAACGGAAAAAAACAGTATAATACAACAATTAACCCTAGATTCATAACCTTATCTAAGAGGAACATTATTCATAAACATTCATCTCACAGACGACTAAACTTAAGAGACGAGTTTTGGGGTTCTTGTAAATAAAAGAAATAAATTAAGTATGGCACTCTTTAATATGTTTAATTAAGTAACTAAAAAAATCGTAAATTAATTAAAATTCAATTTCATCGCCACATTCCACACACATGAGGCCGCGATGGTCCATGCATATATACTTTTTGCATTGCTTGCATTGGAACCTTGTCATACACCGTTTTTTATAATCACAATAACCACAAACCTTTTTTTGAGTACCACTTGGGCCAGGTGTGTCAATGGTAGGCGTTTCACCTAAAACTTCGGCGATTTTCCTTTTTAGGCATCTCTTCAAAGTTGGCGTTTCGTGTGTTTAATCTGTCGTTGCTGCTGTCGTAATCTGATTGGTTGGACGTCGTAATTACTGTAGGAATCTGTCGGAACCATTTCATCTAATTAATTCCACATGATCTTCGGCAACACCCCTTTTGCTGACTAGTAAAATCAACATCACCAGAATCAGATAAACGATTCAAATAGTCCTCAATTTGTCGATCGTCCATTTTAAAATAAAATAAAAAGATTTGATGTAAAATACACACTTTGAACAATATTTTTTTTTTAACTATGAATAATAACTCATATAGAATATTATCATACACTTACTTTTACTCTGTATAACCAGAACTCATCCAAAACAATGTTTTCTAAATAACTTGCAGTCTCGTCAAAAGTAACACTATTCATAAACATTCGTCTCTCAGACGTTCAAAGGTCTATAACTTGTGCACAAGACGTCACTGCGAGGCAAGCGCACCCGCGTTATTACTGGTCAAGCGTTCTAGGAAGGTACTTGATAGGTCATAATTCTATCTCTTTCACTCGAGACACTAGAAACAAAATTACGTTTTGCGCGGTCTGTGGGACGAATGGTTATGAATCTAGGGTTAATTTGACCTCTGCTATTTTTTTAAATGTAATGACGAGATCGACTAAAATTGTTTTAAGATTTTGAGTAAAAATTTAATTACTGTATAAGACTTATGGTAAATTTTAAATAGAAAAATATTATAATATTATATTATAAATATTATATATTTTTAATACGCTGTAGGCCAGCGTTGTTACATCAATGCTAGGAAAATCCTTGCATTCGA